>CM027664.1:18027500-20427500 GCA_015731905.1 Salix dunnii
ATCCTTCTTCCCCTCACGTTTCCATGAATATTTTTTATCTGCGAATCTTTAAAAGTTGCTCATTTAATGTATTACTGCAGGCTGGCATCTTCAAGTGCTGATGAAAATGGGACAAGGCATCTGTTGTTTTGTAACGTTTTAATGGGGAAGATGGAAGTGATTCCTGCTGGTTCCAAGCAAATACATCCAAGTTCAGAGGAGTTTGACACTGGTGTTGACAATCTTGAAGAACCGAGAAGATTGGTTGTGTGGAGTGCTTTCATGAATTCTCATATTTTCCCTACACACATAGTGAGTTTTAGGTTCCAAGCAAATATATCCATGTTTTGCTAAGAAAACAGATCAGTGACCTGAAAAAACACGGTCCTATTCGAGTTGTTGCTCTATTTCCTGCACTGGTAAAGTTTTTGGGTCCTGCCAAGAAGGCTTTGATGGAAAAAATGTTTGATGACTTGCGCAAATGTAAGATTACCCGACTGCAGATGGTCAAGAGTCTGAGGAGGGTTGTTGGGGAAGACCAGCTGTTGATTGCGATCATTGAGTCATACCGAGACAAGCTTTCAGTAAGAAAGCATCAAACATAACATGTAAGGCGCAGGGAGCAGCTTATATAAGAGGGAAAATGTTCTGATAACCAAGATGATGCTCGGTGTACATTCAGATTTCATGATGCCATGATTTTACTGGTGGCGTCCTATTGTCAGTTTTTTGCACGAACTAGAAGTTTGCTTGTCATCTCTTCTGCATATAGCTTGTTTGTATTCATTTGTTTTTGTGCTGTTGGGAATTTTTCCATACTTTGTAACAGTACAACTATAGTCCTGTTCTAGTTGATTTTTGACTAATGAAATGAAAATATTCACCAGGAAACAAATATTGAAAAACAGAATGGCTTGACTGATGGTGTTTTTCTAGAATGACATTAGGACTTGTTGTCTCTTCTCTCTGAAACCAGAAAGCGAAACATGAACTGTGGAGTATTTGTTTCTTTTTATGTATGTATGTTCAACATTAATCTAAACTAATTCAATCCTAATGGATACTTAGTTCTAATGGTTGATTAACATTAATCGAGAGATGCAAAGGGATGGAAATTGGGTGAATAGAGATGTGATTGTTAGCTGTATAGACTTGAATTTTTTTTATTTCTAAAATGAATAGAATTGGAATATGAGTTTGAATTCAAATGGTTATTTGTTTTTTTAACATCCTGTTTAGAATTAAATTCCATGTAAATAAGGATTAATCCATTGTAATTAAAGTGAATAAGGATTTGACTTCAGGAATCCAAGTATAAAAAACTAAACTCCTTTTCAATTGAGGATACTTTCCACCCTTGAGAGATTGTATCAATTAAGAGAAAAAAATCTGAGCAAAAATGAAAAGTAAAAAGTATTTTTTGGGGGGTTAAATTGAATTTTTCTGAATTTCTTTTTTGAAAAACTAAATGTATTCCATTCCGATCCCGCCATCCTTACCTGCTTTTTAAAAATATAGTTACACATCACCAGAAGCCAGTCCTCTGCAAAAACTCGACAGATGATTTTGCCTCGAAACCTAATATCGCTATCCCAAACAAAGCAAGCCCATGCTCGCATCATTGTCTCCGGTCTCGCAGGCAAAGCATCCCTTATGGGTCATCTCCTTTCTTTCCTTGCTATATTTCCTTCCAGCCCTTTTGATTACTCCCTCTCAATTTACCGTACATTAGAAAACCCAAACATTTTTTCCTCCAATAACATGATTCGGTGCTTTGCCAAGAGCGAATCCCCTCTACAATCACTTGTTCTTTACTCTTGTGTTTTAAGAAACTGTGTTAGACCCAATAACTATAGTTTTACTTTTCTCTTGCAAGCTTGTAGTAAGGGTTTGGGTTTGTATGAAGGGGTTCAAGTTCATGGGCATGTGCTTAAACTTGGTTTTGGTGAGGATGTTTATGTGAGAAATGCATTGATCCATTTATATTCTTCTTGTCGTAGAGTTGAGAGTTCAAAACAAGTGTTTGATGAAAGTCCACATCATTGTGATGTTGTTACTTGGAATGTAATGCTGGCTGGTTTTGCAAGAGATGGACGTGTTAGTGTTGTAGAGAAATTGTTTGATGAAATGCCTGAAAGAGATGTCATTTCGTGGAATACGATGCTTATGGCTTATGTTCATAATGGGAAGCTTGAAGAAGCCTTGGAGTGTTTTAAGAGGATGAGAGAGAGTGGGCTAGTACCAGATGAGGCCACGTTGGTGATAATGCTCTCAGCATCAGCACAATTAAGTTTGCTTGAAAATGGTCAGTCGATTCATTCGATTATAGATTCTTTGAATCTCCCAATGACTATTAGCATTGGGACTGCGCTTGTGGACATGTATGCAAAATGTGGATGCATTGAACAGTCTAGGCTTCTGTTTGAAAACATGCCTCGAAGAGATGTTTCTACATGGAATGTTATGATTTGTGGATTGGCCTCGCATGGACTTGGAAAGGATGCTCTCACACTCTTTCAGACTTTCTTAAATGAAGGACTTCATCCCATGAATGTAACCTTTGTGGGGGTTCTGAATGCTTGCAGTCGAGCAGGTTTGGTTAAGGAGGGCAAACATTATTTTCAGATGATGACTGATAGCTATGGCATTGAGCCGGAGATGGAGCATTATGGCTGCATGGTTGACCTCTTAGGACGAGCTGGTTTAGTATATGAGGCTATCAAAGTGATTGAGAGCATGGCTATCTCACCAGACCCGGTGTTGTGGGCGATTGTTCTTTGTGCTTGTAGGATTCATGGATTAGCAGAATTGGGTGAAAAAATTGGGAATAGACTAATAGAACTGGACCCAACCTATGATGGACATTATGTGCAATTAGCTAGTATTTATGCCAATTCCAGGAAATGGGAAGATGTAACTAGAGTTCGAAGATTGATGGCTGAGAGAAACACTAGTAAAGTTGCAGGTTGGAGCTTGATAGAAGCCCAAGGAAAAGTACATCGATTTGTTGCAGGGGATAGAGAGCATGAGCAGTCAATAGAGATACAAAAGATGCTTGAAATAATTGAAACTCGGTTAGCAGCAGCTGGCTATGTCCCCAACATTTCACCTGTCTTACATGATATTGGAGAGGAAGAAAAGGAGAATGCAATTAAGGTGCACAGTGAGAGGTTAGCTATTGCATTTGGTCTTTTGGTGACAGGGCCTGGGAGTTGCTTTCGGATTGTGAAGAATCTGAGGGTTTGTTGGGATTGTCATGAGGTGACCAAGATGATAACAAAAGTGTTTGAAAGGGAGATAATTGTAAGGGATGGGAGCAGATTTCATCATTTTAAGGAAGGGAAATGCTCATGTCTAGATTATTGGTAGAGTAAAAGTATTTGTTGATAGTTTGTTTTCTTTCATTAGGTCTTTGCTGGAAGTTTCCAGCAGTATTCTCTGTGTGGCAGGTAATAAGGATGAACGACTCTTTCTTCTGTGCTGTTTTGTTGTAACACCGATTTTGCTTCACAAGTCTCTGCTAGCTGTATCCATAACTCTGCCTCTGTTTGATTTGACTATTGCCAGGTGCAACGTATCTGGACCCAATTCTGGGAAAATTGTGAAGCTGCAAATTCATTAACTTCCAGCATAAAAGCAGCTACCTTATATATAGCACAGAATGAAAGGACTGTCTTGTTAGCAATGCAAAGGTTAGGGTTTTCAGGTTGGTGTACTATCCAGGTGCTTTCATGATTTGTCTTGGCTGTCTTGTTGACAGGCCATCTGATTTATACCTTCATAATGAAATTTCATTTGGACTATTAGCAGCATCATTTTTTTGTATGTTTCTCTGATGTGTAGTAACCATTACATAATGACAGGGCAGCAAATTTCCTAATTTTACCAATCAGTGCCATATGCCACCCATTAACTTTCTGCATACAGCAGTAGCAAGCTTTATTAACCCTGGAACGGGCTATTTCATAATAATTTTGTGAAATCTTATTTCTGAAGTAGCATATATTATGAATAGAGTACCAGTATTTTATCTTAATGTCAAAAGAGAGGAAAACTATGAAGAGAGTTTTGTCATTCTCATTCAAGATAGTGCTGACTTTTGAATTCTTTTTGGTGCTAGAGTGATCAGCAATAGATCAGGTAGCAAAGTATCTTTAGAAGATTCTCGTACTTAGTTGCAATCATCTCTTAGCTTATATTTTAAACAGGGCTATAAATATTGTTCATTAGAATATAATTAGATTAGACCTTAGCTATCTGTATGCAAAAATATGTTTACTGGCTTGAATTTGATTTAAGTGTATGGCAAGTTGTATGATCAGACATTTCCATAAGGTAACGATTGTAGTTAATATATGCTATTTTAGATTCATTAGCTATTTTTGTTAGTTCTATGTTCTTAGTTAAAAACAAAGCACTAACAACTTCATCAAATTCTTTTGTGAATTAAATGACTAAATACTCTCTTTTTTTCAGCTGATTTGTTAAGTCGATTCTGGTCAGATATTTGTCACCATTCATTTATGTTCAAGTTCCAGTTGGATATCAGAGTTAACAATACAGATATATGACATGCAGGTTTTGGAGTTTCTGAACAATTAACAAGAACAATATACAGGAGAAAGGTACTGCATCGTATTCATCTAAGCTTTGTTCTTCAACGAATATAGAGTGTCGCTTATTGGAATGTGTCTTGTGAATTTTCTGTTTATCATTTATTGTTAGGTTTCCTGTTTCAGGACCTGTTCCTCGCTAAACACGTAGTATGCACATGTATGTTTTTTGTCTGTAAAACTATTTTGAAGGACGAGCAAATAATTGCTATCGCAGAATAGTGGATATGCTGAAACTATTGTTGGAGTTCATAGAAAATGATAATAAATCATAATTCATTTGTCATATTGAAGCAATTTGAACCTATGTTCAACTCAAAGAAAATTAAAATAAATAAACAAATGAACCCCTTGTCTGATTGAAAAATAAACTTTATTTTTATTGCTTTCTGTAGTGGCCTTTTATCTTGGGCCAAGAGAGAAACTATTTAGAAGATGGAGACATCTGCACATCTTTCCTAGTTGGCTCATCTGCAAAGGCCACAGACCTGTTGTCTGACCCGTTATTTTCAAAATTCGTCTGATTCAAGTTCGTAGCATTTGTTGGATGACTGGAATTTATCTTCTCCTTCTGATATATTCATTTAACCATTTCTTTTTTCGCTTTTGCAATTGAAGTTGGTAGGATTCTTTGGATGACTGGAACTCACCATATTCTGATATTTATCACTTAACATTTTTGCTTTGTGCTGGCATTCGATTATGAATGAAAAACTTGTTCAGCAATGTGCTAATTTGATTAACAAATACAGAATTTTGTAGGAACACCATTCTGGACAGCTCCTGAGGTGATTCAGAACCCAGAAAGATACGATGAGAAGGTACTGTTCAAGACTTATAGACTTTTTCTTTCATTTAAATTATAAACAGCGTCGAGAGTGGCTTGTTTGTTCAGTGATTGTAAAAGCATTTGATATTTATTTTAAAAACAGTCATCCTTGTTGAAACAGATGAAGCAACTTGTTGGATGTAATATGTAAATTTTCTCTTTTAAATAAGATTTCGATGAAATTCCTGATCAGAATGATCAAGCGCTTCTTCAGTATCACGTGGATGCGAGTGTAAAAAATCCAATTAAATCAAGTTGCTTTTGATGTTTGGTTCACATAAACAACCAAGTTCATTCATTTTTGAAAGCATTTAATTCTCAATGTGCTAATTTCTGAACCTGAAAAGAGTGTTTTAATGCTATGATATGCTATGACCTTGTCAAAGAAGGCGAAAAAATCTAATGAGATTTGCTACAGCTTGCTTTTCTTTTATGGATCTACTTAATTCTGCAGTCAAAACGGTGGTCCTAACCAGTCAGTCTGCAATCTCTAGCATCAAGAGATCACTTGGTAGGGAATGGATGGTTCGAATGGGGCATATTCACGGTCTGTCTGGCGAATTGATCATCATTGAAAAAAAGATATAAGCAAATTCAAGCCTCCTAAAAAACTATTAAGAACAGGCAAATAACCAGCTAGAAAAGTGAACAGAAACAAATTCAAGCCTCCTAAAAAAACTAATAAGATAAAGCAAACTATCAAGTACAAACACGTCACCTCAATGTGCAAATAACCAACTGAAAAAGCGAACAGAGAAAAAGAAACAGGGAAGGATTACACGATGCTATCCATAAAAAATTACACCTCAATGTGCCATAGACATGCCAGAACAAAGAGAGAAACAATCCCTGGAAAGCTCGACCCCCATTCATCATGTCAGTGTATATTCAGTGGAAAATGAACAGCCGAAAGGACCAGCAATTAGTTTGATATGAGCAACAGTACACATAAATCATATGGAGCGATCTTCAATTAATTATAAATCCCTACTTTTTTTTTGTGAGAACAAATTCTCTCGGATTTTCTTGATATTTAATAAAAAGGAAATAAGAATATTTTTGGTCTTAGGTTTATCGGAATAAAACTGTAAGAAAAAACAATCTTAAAGAAATCTAAACAACTGAGTTTTTGGTGAGCAGATTCGAGATAGCCGGGTCTCCAACAACAATTGATTTGCTTCGAAGCAATTTCACTCTGGTTTTCTGGGATTTTATTTTAGCCTTTGCTTTATGTTTGACTCTGCCTTTTGCCAGCTAAGATGCTTTGAAACGGCGTCGCTTCTCTATTTTATCTTGTCTTTGGCCAGCTGTCGACACCGGGACCCTTTAAATCAAGGCCGTCCACGTAAGTGTACCCTCCTTTCATCTCCACCGTACACGCTGTCTTCTTTCTTTACTTTTACAGGCTGGCTTGCTGGGAAAGCCTCATTTCTCCCGCGATCTACGTCTTGAGAGTCTTTGGAGAGTAGCCCTTCTCCTCCCATCTTCTTCCTTCCTCCTCCTGCAAATCGATCGCCATGGGAGAGCCTTGGGGGATTCCCTCCTCCTCCTCCTCCCGCTGTTTTCTGATTATATGAAGAGAGCCTGTGTTGATGGAGTTTGGACCGTTACATCATAACTATAAGGACAACAAGAACAAACAATAAATAGTTCTGGATATATGGAAAACTCCTTTTCCAAATGAGAGCAAGGATGATTGTGTCACATGGAAACTCACACCTAATGGTATCTTCACTGTTAAAAGTGCATGGGGTGTGTTGAGAAACGAAGGCCGCAGAGTAGACTGGTACAAGATCCCAAGGAACTCCTTCCATATTCTAAAACGCAGTTAGGCTCGTCACCCTAAATGCTGTCTTTCATAGGAAAATCAGATGAGGCAGGGTATTGATACTATTTATTTGTTGTGCCAGAATGCGAATGGGAGCAGAAATCACGTGTTCTTAGAATGTGATTATGATTGTGCTGTTTGGTTGCAAATCCTGGAAGAGCGGGAAATACACAGAAACTAGAAACTGGGAATTTGAACTCGATTGGGCCAAGACAAATCTACATAAAAGATCTTTTCACTCTGTTATGATTTGAGTTTCATGGTGTGCATGCCTACACTTCATTTGGAATGAAAGAAACTCCAGCTGGCATCCGAACAACTATTCCTCTCCTGATAACATTTTACATTCTGTAATCGTCCCTGTAAAGAATAGACTATTGCATACTATTACTTGTAAATCTGCAATTGGACGCCACTTCGATCGATACAAGTTATATTAGTGGTTTGGATTGATCTAGCAAGTATTAAACATTATTTTGTAGTAGCGATTGGCTCCTACGTTTGTTATCCTTGATTAATGAATTCTTTCCATTCATCAAAAAGGAACAAGAAGGAACAGTACGAGAGTTCAACAACAATGTTGGTGACCACTTCAAACTCAATGCGGATGCAAGGGCATTCCTCCAGAAGAGAGGCCATGTCTAGATTTTGGGATCTCTTGCTAGTTTATTGCTCAAGACTTGGAGGCTTTTTTTTCATCATAGACAGTGATGAGAGAGGTTTGTTTGTTAAGTGGTACAGCATATTTTATTTACGTTCAAGACAGTCATCCATGTTGTAATAATTGAGTTGAAAAGGATGACTGTGATTTGCTGGCTGTAATATGTAAGATTTAAATAAAATACGTGTGAAGATTTATAATTAGAATGATCAAGTGCTTCTTCAGTATCATGTGGGTGTCAAAGTGTAAAAAAGCCAAGCAAATCAACCTGCTTTTGATGTTTGGTTCACATAAACGACCAAGCTTATTCATTTGTGAAAGCATTTAACTCCCAATGCGCTAATTAGTGGAACCTGAAGAGAGGGTTTTAACACTGTGGACTTGTTGAAGAGGGCAAAAACTCTCAAAAAACATGAAATCGTTTAAGGGAAAAAAAATCTAATTAGATTTGCTACAGCTTGCTTCTCGTTTAAGGAGCTAATTAATCACTGGTTCACAGCTGGTGCTGCAGCTACTTAATTCTTCAGTCGATAAGGTGGTCCTAACCAATCGGACTATAATCTCTAGCATCACGAGATCAATAGCTAGGGAATGGATAGTTCGAATGAGGCATATTCTGTAAAAGAAAACAGATTCACGGACTGGCTGGGGAATTGATCACCACTGAGAAAAAGATAGAGCAGATTCAAGCCTCCTAAAAACAATCACGGGGTAACTATCTTTGTATTATTCGAATTGGCGAGGCAGAATTTCCAAGAATATAAAAATATTTCTAGGATTTGGTTAGTAATTTCAGTTGATTAGGCATAAAAAATTTCTTATTAGGCAGAAAATTGACACTCAAGCAATCACGTACATAACCATCACCTTAATGTGCAAATAACCAACTGAAAAAGTGAGCAGAGAAAAAGAATCTAGTCAGATATTTGGATGCTATCTTTAAAAAAATACACCTCAAGGTGCCATAGACATGCAAGAACAGAGAGAAAGAAGCAATTCCTGCAAAGGTCCACCCCCAATCATGTTGTCAGTGTATATTCAGTGGCAAATAACCAGCCGAAATTGCAAGCAAAAGGTGTGATATGAGCAAAAAGCACACAGAAATCATAAGCGAACAACAGTGAGCAATAAAAATAAGACAAAAGTCCTCTTGTCTTGCTTTTGATGCCCTCCAAGTCTTGAACCATGGACAGACAGACAATCTGATAATAGCTTTTGCTAAGAGTTTATAAAGCAGTATTGAAACATGTTACATTAAAGACCTCAGAATTTATATGAGCATCATTTGTTTAAAGGCCATCTTATCAATGAAACTTCTACCGTCAGTTACAGTAGCATTAAGAGAATCAGAAATTAGCCCCTACATGTATGAATTAGTAAATTGAGAAGTGTTCACTAAAGAAAAAGAAAAAAGACGACAGGAAACCTCCAAATGCAGCTCCCTTGGACGTCACCAGCTAGCCCTCCTCTCGAGGAAAATTAATAAACGAAACAAATTTGAAATCAGTGGTAACGCTCCATGTGGAAAGAATTTGGAATCATCTGAATCTCATTTTCTTGAATCGGGCCATTACGATCTTCTTCTAGCAGTTTTTGGAATTTGCGAAAATGACCCTGACCAATTGGCGAGGCTGGAATCAGAAACTCCAAGTTCAAGATAGCAATCAACAGCATCAGCAGTGAA
Source organism: Salix dunnii (assembly GCA_015731905.1). NCBI lineage: Eukaryota > Viridiplantae > Streptophyta > Magnoliopsida > Malpighiales > Salicaceae > Salix > Salix dunnii. The sequence continues at coordinate 18,037,095 of CM027664.1, forward strand.
GGGTTGATCCAGAGTTGATGTAGCCTGAGCCCAATAAGCGCTAGCCTCTGCTGTTTCCAGGGTTGATGGAACGCCAGCTTCCTCGTCACAGTAACAACTCAAGTCTAGCAGCCCAAAAATTTCTGAATGGAAATCATCATTCTCTGTTGCAGCAGCATCCCCATCAATGTCACTTGGCTGCAGGTTCTCTGCAGGAACCAATGTGAATACAGTTGGTGGTGAAGCATTGCTAGTGGATGTAATATCTGAATCAGCACCCATCAGATAATTTTCAAGCAAAGTTGATGGTTCAAAATAAAAGGACTCGAAATTGTCGGATTGCACGCCATTATGGAAGACTGGTTCAAGCTCGAAGTGCAGCTGCTGGTTTTTCTCTTGAGATACGGGTTTTGCTGCCCCGTCGAAAGCCATGATTTGTTGCTTCTGGGCGTCTTCTTCAACCCTGGGCTTTTGAAACATGGTGTTTGTTGCAGCATCAACACCGTCAGCATCCCTCTTCGACTTTCTTGTGGTTGTGGTTGTGGTTGTTGCTTGTACTTTCTCGGAGGCGTGTACTCCATTCCTTTTCAATTGACACAAGACAGTTTGTTTGGAAAGGGATGGCAGACTATACTCAAACATGATCCAGGAACCATTTTGGTCAGACTTTGGATTATGGTAAGTGAATAGCTTTTTGATGGCTGCGACTTGGCAAGTGCGGTCGATAGAGACAGTGAAAGGAGGGTTTTTGTACACCTGGTGCCATGTTCCAGGACCACCGCAGATTTTGCGGGCAAACGTCTTGCCTCTCTCAGGGAGCTGTGTGAAGAAGAAGAGATCCTCGCCATGGCGTTTGGGGAAGGAGTCCCAGATTTGCCAAGGTTCTCTGGCTTGGTCGCCAAAGAGGGGGCAGTCTCTAACTGGAACATTGATGGCGGTGAAGAGATCAGGGTCAGTGATTTTTTTGTAAAGATAGAATCGAACCAGTTCTTGATCATCGGGGTGGAACCGATAACCGTGAGGCAGTTGCGGGGTTATCGTTTCTGGGTTTTGCAATACCGACATGGCCATTCTACCAAAGCTAAGATCGTGTATATGGATTAAATGAAGAAAAGGAATTGATGAGGACCGAATTCAAACGAAAGAGAGAAAATTTATCGATGAATAGATGGATGGATGAACAAGCAAAACCAGCGAACTTGAAGATATGAAAAACGGAGGCAAGGCTGCTTACTTCCTTTCTTGACGATCAAGAAAGAAAGAAAGAAAGCAAGATTAGTTGAAACATGGAGGGAGAGAAGAGACTAGAAAACCCTAAAAATTTTCAGAAAGAAAAATGGAAACGCGAAATTGTAAAGCAAAGCCCATGAATTGAAATCTATACAAGAAAAAACGGTTTGTTTGTTGAGGCGGTAGCGGTTCAACGGTAACTAAATTTTGAAATCTTTTTTATTAATCTGTTGTCGCTAACGTGGCAAAGGTGTTATGGAGGGCAAACGCAGTACGGTACCGTACTAAAGTACTCAAAAATCAAAATAGAAATTTGCTGAGGGTGGATATTGATCATGGATGGCCGGGGACTTCGGGCCTATCACATTTGTGGGCTCCATTAAAAAATAATTTGGTGGGTCCCTATAAGTGGAACTCCCTTTTGTCCTGGGTTTTATGGCATCGGAATTTAATGACTCTTTGTTGTGCCGCGAGTGATCGCCAGGGTAGGGTTTCTTGTTTTTGCAATCAATTGGTAGATTATGTGGTAAGAACCTTGTGAGCTTAACGGGTCTTGCTGTCTCGTTTACTTGGTTGTAGCTCCTAATATTGTTGTGAGCTTAGGCATACGTTGTGTGGAGTAAGTAAGAATCTGTGTTAGAAATCAAGTGTGGAATTGAATTGGTTTTGACGTGGAAGAATCAAGTCTCGAATTGGATTCAATGTTGTGAAGGGTTAATTATGAACCAGAGAGGTTTAAAGGGAGTGCTCTGTAATCGTGGACACAGGTTGAGTTAAACTGTGCTAATTTAGCTTATTTTTACCGGAACTGTTTGATGAAATGTCAGACAGAGCGGGAGAGGTGGATTTTGGTTTCCCTCAATTCCAACAATGCAGGTTACTCTTTCTTTTCATTTTCTGTATTTCGAATGAATTGCAAGAATATATTTCGAATGTGCTCATCTTCTCAGTGGTGCTTATCTTCAAGTTTTTGGTGGCTTTCGTGCTTATCTTTTGTTTATTACCTCTAGACAGGCAGCAAGTGGTGATTATTTTGAATATTTCATTGTTTAGCGGCAGGTAATGTTCAAAGTCTATTTTATCAGGCTAATGAATTGGCTTCGTTAGTTGGAATGCAAACCAGGGAACAGAGTAGCATTGCCAAAGTTTGCTCATATTTAAGAAATCAATGTACATATTCAGAATTTTTGATTGCTGATGGGGAAAAATGGCGCTTTCATAAGATGAAGTTTGAACAGGGTTTCCCAAAAGTGCTTTCCCATGAAGCTTTTCTTGACCCTTCCAGGGTCATCCTGGCTGGTGACTGTTGAATATTCGGAGTGGAAATTTTTGCTATCAAAAGCTCTCATCAAGGGGGGCATCTTTTTTTGGCCAAAGAACCACAACATGGTCCGTATATTTGGAATATTGACGAGTTTTCAGCTCCAGAAGATCTGTTTTTGCATATGATTTAATGGTACGTATGCATTTAAATGTGGATGAATTAAATGTATATTATCACTTGAATAAAATTTAATGGCACCCCTCCCCTCCCTTTCTAATTAACATATCAGAGGGCCATTATTTTACTAGCTGAGATCCGATAATATGATGATCCTAAGAATTTTGCTCGAGGCTGAGTGTTTTTTTAAACACCATCTCTTGTGCTGAATTCAGGAGGCTCATGCTTTGTCCCAAGGGACGTTAAAGGACAACAGGAACACACCCAGCTCTTCTTCTCGCATTAGATGATCCCGCAGCTGTTCAAGCTAGGAAGAAAGTGTACGTGAACTTTGCGACTGGGAATAAGTGACCAGAAAAACAGAAATCACTACGAAAGTATATGCGATTCATGTAATAAAATTTCTGCCACTTTAAATCTCACTGTATTTATACTCTTGCATACATTAGTTGGTCTGTTTTTCAGCCGAGACTATGTTTGGACCTCCATTAGAAAAGCAAAAGAATTTGTTTACAGGCCAATTTATGAGTGGGGTGATTTCATGATGCTGTCTACTCTGAAGGACCCGTCCAAAGCCTATCTAGTAATTGCATGTGAATATATAAATTTTTTAACAAGTTTATAAATGATGTAAAGATATTTATGATTAAATAAATTAAATTTATTAGATGTCGGTTTGATTTTTAGATATAAGATACTTGAGTTAAATTGTGCTTGAAATATCTATAAATAACCAATAATGATTAAATAAGAGTATGGTTTTAAAAAAAAAGATATTTAAGGTAAATAGCGTCTGCTAGTTTATAAATAGTCAGTAAAACCATAAAATAAAAAATAATAAGAACAAGGTATACAAGCTCACAGCACCAAGAAATAGAAGAAGAACAAATTGAAAAATAAGCTTAAATAATTGATGGATAAAAAAATTCATTTTTTATCAAATTAAACAAGATAAACAAAAAATCAAAATTATTCCCTTCATCAAATCAAGTTAATATATCACAAAATCAAAATTTTTAAACTCACGTGAATAATCCTCTTCAAATCAAGTTAAGATTTTATAGTAATAAAATTTCCAGGCTCGTGCGAATATCTACTCATCCAATACGAAACCTAAATATGGTCATTAATGAAAAGATTAATACAAGTGAAGAGAGTTTCTATTTTTTCATGTAATTAAATTTATTATTGTGATTTTAAAATTATTTTTAGTATACTTTTTAATAATAAAGAAGAAAGGTTTGACATGGTTAATGAGAGAGAAGATCTCTCTTAAAATGAGAGAGAACGCGCATGCCCAGCTGAAACTATTTCATGAAATTAAATTTAATGTTTGGAATTAAAGTAAAGCGTTTGCATTTTTAGCTTTCTCTCTGTTGCAGCTTTTCTCTCTTGATTTTTAGATTTGATTTATCTTTCCTCCTTTTTGCCTGGAAATCATCCTTTCCAGTCCAGGGACCCTTGTCAGGTGTCCTTTGGGCCTGATACGTTAATTACGATCCTATCCTGATAAAAATGCAGTTTCTGTTACTGTAACCTCTGCCCATTTTAGTCAAAAACGAGCTATAAACTTGGGTTCTGATATTGGAATTTAAATATTTTTTTATCTAATTTTAAAATATATAATTTTCTGTTTTGTATTTTAGTTTTTATTTTTTTATCTAATTTTAATTTCTTGATTTTTTGGTCCTTTTGAGATAAAAAAAATAGAAAAAAAAATAAGTCAAGAGATTAGTCATGGTATACGTAAGCTAGCCCAGACAGCACGGTTATCATAAAAAACAAAGAAAAAATATATATGTGGGAAAAAAAATTCTGATACGTTTAAACTAATACAGACACTCCGGTTATAAAAAACAAAAAAAAACAATCCGGTTAATTTTTTTATAAAAAGAAACAGTGCAAGAGAAAATACTGTAATAATCCACAGTAAAATATATGGGGAGCTACATTACTTCCCCCACGTGTTTTTGTGTATTGTTAATAACCAAAAAAAAAATGCTGTAACCAAAGTCATCTGTAGGAATCACTCAAAAAATTTTGATGCTGTGACTCTTCATAGTAGAAAGAATTTTCTGAGGTTATTAGATTTGATTTCGTAAAGTGACATGTTAAGATTATAATTTAGAGCTTGACTTGGGTTAAATTTTAATTTTGAATGGTTTTAATATTAATCTAGCCGTGTCAAAATTTATAAATATTAAAAACAAAACATTATCGTTTTGAAAATAATTAAATAAATTTAGATTAACATATGATCAAGATGTTGATCTAATAGCGTGTGATGTAGTGTCTTTTTTTAAAACAAATTCATTAGAAAACATAATTCAATAATTTTTATTAAAAATATTTAAAAATAAAAGCTACTCTAATTCTAAACCGGCTGAAAAAAATCAAATCAACACGAGTTTTTATTTCAATTTTGAATTGAGATAGATAGCTATTATTTTTACCTTATTTTAAATCTGTTTGACACTTATATTTTAAAAATAAAAAAAAAATATTTTTAATATATTTAAATTATTTTTATATTTTATATCAAAAATATTTAAAAAAAAAATCTTTTACAATCAATATCAATCCCAATCGGTCTCTAAGACGGTGATTTGGGTAATTTAATCACTAGGACAAGGCATGACTGCCTCTTGGCTCTTGCAATTCCGTCTCCTATTTTGGGATTCCAGTGGAAAGAGAAAAACCGTGGCAAAAATGCTTTACTTTTATAACGGTCCACCTGCCGTTATAAATCTCTCTCTCTCTCTCTGGCTCGCCGCCTCTACTGACAAAGAAAACACCCTTTTCTCATCCCTTCCCAGCGCCATACAAGAATTACGATGGAAGAGCAAGATGATCAGGAGTCGATGACAGTAGAAGATTTCGGGGGAGGAGAAGCTATTTTGGAGGACTCAGCTGGTTCTGAAACCGACGATCAACCCGCGCATTTCATTGGACTGCTGAAGATCGGAGAAGAAACATGGGAGTATGATGGAGTGAAGAGGGCTTTTCTAGCGGGAATGAAAGGAAATGCTAAAGACACACAGGTTGTTGCCATTTACAAGAACTCTGCCTCTACTTCGCCGATGAAAGCTAGGTTTGCTGCGTTTAAATCTTTTGTAAAGCTTGTTTCGCAAAAGAATGGAGGCCAAGGAAATGTAAATGTTAAGTATGGGTGGTATAGTGGGTCGAAGGAGGAAATTTCTCAGATCATTTCTCATGGTTTTGGTCGGTGTAATGGTCAGTCACATGGCGTTGGTGTTTATTTGTCTCCTACTAGTTTTCTCCTTGATAGGTATGTTTTTCCTCTCTTTTTTAAGTACAAATGATTCATTACTAAATGGTAATCAATTGGACAGAAACTATATTTGATTTGCTGTTCTTTTTGATCACCACTGTTAATTGTTTGTTCAAGAATGGAGATTGAAAAATAGCGAAAATATAAAGCAAACAATATGGAAAAGTGATATTTCTTGACTTCATATCATTTCAATCTTCAGAGGCTGTTGGTGGAAGTGAAATTGGAGTGGATGTGGATCATTATTCTTTGATAGTGTATGCAGCATGCTTCTTCCTTTACATATCCTTAAGTATTTCTGATCTGCGAATCTTTTTTGGCAAATCTGTTTAGGGTGCAAATCCTTTCGGCTTGAGAGTTACATAATTAGTTTATTTCACTGCAGGTTGGAATCTTCAAGGGCTGATGAAAATGACTTGAGGCATATTTTGTTATGTAAAGTGATAATGGGGAAGATGGAAGTGATTCCTGCTGGTTCCAAGCAAAGATATCCAAGTTCAGGGGAGTATGACTCTGGTGTTGACAATCTTGAAGCGCCAAGAAGATTGGTTGTCTGGACCGCTTTCATGAATTCTCACATTCTTCCTGTTTACATCATAAGTTTTAAGGCACCTTCTTCCACCACTTTGCTGATAAATCGGATGAATGAAATAAGAAACCTGGGTTTTGTGACTGTCTCTGCCCTACATCTCACAATGGTAAAGTTTTTGGGTCCGGCCAAGGGGGCTCTGATTTCCAGAACCTATGACGACTTTGTCAAACGTAAGCTCACTGGAGTGCAACTGTTCCATACTGTGAGGCAAATCACTGGAGACGACCAGCTGTTGATTGGGATCTTTAAATCATGCACGAACAAGCGTGTGGGACGAGCATTAAGGAAAACCTGTGCAGCACAGGCTGCAGCTGAGCTGAGAAGGCGATAAGCGAGCTAGCTTAGTGTTTGGTTCAGATTGCATTCTATCAAACTTTTATGGATGCATCCGAGATTTTCAGTTTTATGCAGGAACTACAATCTTGCTTATTAGCTCTAATGCTGTTCATATATACAACCGCACACAATTACGTTTTTATACGTACATACATATATATGTATGTGAAATTATGCACAGCAGGCTTTATCATCTCTTCATTCTGAATCCAGAAAGCAGAGCATGTGAAATTATGCAAGAGGATTATCATATTCTTATCACCATTTTATAATAATCCTCTTACCTATTATTGTATTGATTATAGTGAGTGCCTTTGGATAAAAGTCGAAGACACCCAAACCACCATATATAAAGAAACGTCGCCGGAGAAAAGATTTTGTAGTGATTTTAATAGAAAATGCAATGCATATAAGAAGATCCAAAAATGGATGATTTTCCACGAATCATGCATTTGCTTTATTTGGACGTGAAACCATGACTTAGTACATGAACGTGGGACAAATTAATTAAGACAGTTTTTTCTCTCCTCATCCCCCCCCTTTTATGGATGAAAATTATTTTAATTAAAAATATATTAAAATAATTTTTTAGATTTTTTATTTAATACAAAGCATTAAAATTATAAAAAAAATATATTTGAAAATTTCAAGTTAATATGTTAAAAAAACAAATCAAAAAACAATCCTGAGTAACCGAAATTAGGAAATCGAAGGACATGCATGAATGGATGTGGAATCCAACAGCACTAAAAGTATAGACCCACTTTGTACCACTAAAAGATGTTTATCACTGTCTTTTTTTTAAAAAAAAAAAATTATTTTTATATTTTATCTTAAATTATATTTTTTATATATTTTAAAATTATTTTTATTTATTGGTGTTAAAAATAATTTTTAAAAATAAAAAAAATATTAAAATTATATATTTCTGAATAAAAACAACATGAATGACCGAATGCACTATCAAGATGCTGCATCTCAGACAATACACCACTACCATGCTTCATCATATTGTAATAATTAAATTATTATATATACTATTAATTATTATATAAATGTAGTTTATCAATGACCCATGACCCAACCGGTGAATAAATGACCTTACCGGTTTTGCTAACCGACCACCCTTTCACGGGCTGGCTTGTCAGCTTCAGCCACAGCCGACAGTAAGATGACAGTGTGCAGTCCATTTAATTTGCATTTTCTTTCTGTGTTTTTGGCAGCACAGCCCAGATTAGTTGCTTCCTCACCACGTCCATTGTTCATTTGAGCTTTGACGGAATACATAGTTTCTTCAACGCCCCCATAACTGATCAGGAAATTAAGCCACGGCAACATCACAAAATATGGCAGCTACTAAGAAGATCATGTTCCAAATAATTATAATCTTAGCCGTTTACGGTAATAATTGTTTTTAAAAATATTTCTTTTACTATATATATATTAAAGTAACACAGGAAAGAAACAAAATATTGGGACCTATCACCCTGTATATTTCATTTAAACCACTTAATCAATCCTCAAATTTGCCAGATGCCGCTCAAAGCTAACCTCTAAGGAAGCCTTCTTGAGGCCAGGAAACAAGGTAAATTACAGCACAATCATGGCTTCAGAAACTTCTGTATATACACTTCCCGAGGCTAAAATTGTTAGAGGTGCAATTCTTAACGCTTTTTTTTCTTCGAATTGTTAGACTAGTAATCTAAGCCGAACCTGGAGGATGAGGTGCACTTCCATGGCCCTTCATTAGCTTCAACACCTATCCTCCTTTTTGAAAAAACAATGTAAGCTCATAAGAACAAGTACTGTAATCATGGTGGCTGCTACAGTGACTTGAAATAATGATCGTTAACTTCAGTATCAGATTATGGAACTTGTTCCCCGGACACCCACATTAAAGTAAAACTAGTCAAAAAGCTGCTTCAAGTCATTAAAATAAAATAAAAGTATGGATTCTGTCACGCTGAATTCACGAGAGCCAAACATGACAAGATGTAATAAAAGCAGGAATACCAATACCCACCAAAAGATAATTTGCTGTTTTGCACTCTGTCCCTAGTTCTACAAGATCTTATCCTGCATGCATGGATGCCACGTAAAGTTTCTTGGATTGCACTCATATCTTATCTTGTGCCCTTTTTTTTAATAATAATAATAAAAAAAGCATCCATCGATCTTAGCGTTTCCATCTCAGCCTCGTTATTTCTTTGCCAAATATGCTTGAAGACAGCCACCTTGCATAGAAATTTGCAATGAAAGATGCAAAAGAAAAAAAAATAGCAGTAATCTTAGAAATGGAAGTGGCTTACCCCATTTTTCTGTCCCTTCTTCCCCACAAAAATCTTTCGCTGGCTTCGTTTAGGAGTGATTAAGTGCTGTTCGATTAATCCTAATTAAGAGAACCATCTCTAAATTAATTCTTTCCAATCCATCATCTGTTGTTCAATGCCATACAGGATTTCCTGAACTGGACAGGGTTGAAAATCTTCATTCAAATCCTCTCAATAGACGCTGTAGGATTTTGTCCAAATTTTATTGTAATTATATCTACATAATTATGTTAACCTCCAACTATAACTTCCAATCACTGTATTAGCTCTTCGGCTCTCAACCTATAACCACTATCATAATGGCTCTATTTGATCAATATAAATATATAGAAGGCTTACTCCATTGTTGAAAGAACAAGAGAGGAAGACGAAGCAATTATAAGAGTGACAAAGAGCAAATTTGACAGAAACACTGACGGTAACAGTGACATAATATTGTTTAACAGAGATAGAATATTCCTCTCCCAAGTCAACTTGGCCATATCATTTTTTTAGCCAACTCATCAGTGTTTTTTCCGCCGGTGTTTGGCTGAGTTAAGCTCATTCCTAGTATTTTCAACCTTTCTTGACGCAACTGTGGTGTCTGTTTTGTTAAATAGTGCACCAAATTAAAGTTACTATTTCAACACTTTTGAGCATATGAATGCGTGTTTTGACAATTTCATGCGTCCATTTGTAATCCAAAAACGTTGTAATGGCTAATGTTCCTGACGAAAAGTCAACAGGGAATGCTATTATACCTCCATTATACATCTCGATATTCAATACCAAATTTGAGGTGGAGAAGTTTGATAGGAAAAGTAATTTTAGCTGTGGAGATCTGAAGTGATGGATATACTTGTCCAAATAAATTTGGATTTCACTCTGGAAGCTAAACCAGGTGATCTAGATGACAAAAATCGGGAAATGATAAATCATTTGGCCTACGATTATATTCCATCCGACTTTGTCTTGTAAAGGACCAGAAGTTTATAAAGAAAAGTATAGAGAATCATCTCTACTTGAAGAAGAAGAAGAGGATCTTTCATTTCCATTACAGGAAAGACACTCCCATGAATGGGCATCTAAATGATTTCAATAAAATGATAATCTGGATGTGGAAATCGATGGTGAAGATAAAGCTCTGTTGTTATTGAATTCACTGTCTGACACACAGGAGCATCTTGTCACCAATTTACTGCGTGTATGGTAAAGAAAAGAATAAATCCATTGACGTGTTCAATGCTCTGGAGAAAAATGAGTATCAGAAGAAGGATCAAATTGTCCAAAAGAAGTCAGCATCAGAAACATTGATAGTTCGAGGCAGAACAAACAACTGTAGATTTAGCGGGTGGGGGAGATTTAGCCCAAAATCAATGAGAGAATCATCAAATAGTTGATATATCGCAAAAGATGAGTATGCCTTCTGTAAATGACACTGGAAGAAATAAGGATGGACCAGCTATGAACGTTGCACGAGATGAATATGAACAAGACTCTGCATGCATTCATGGTCTCATCATCCAAAAACCATTCTTGTGAATGGGTTCTTGATTTTAGATGTTCCTATCATATGTACTTGACCTTGAGAGAAAAAATTTCTCACTTGGAGCCATAGAATCCGAAGATCACTTCACGGTGCATTAATTATTTTAACTACTCTACCAGTAACTGTAGTTATCTCCTAGAAGATGATAAGACGTATAATTCTAGACTTTGGCACGTGCGCTTAGGGCATGCTAATGAAAAAGCTTTGCAAGGATTAGTCAAGCAAGGTCTGTTAAAAGGCACGGAGATTGCGAAGCATGGATTTTATGAGCATTGTGTTCTTGAAAAACAAACAAGAGCCAAGTTTGGCACCGTAGTACACAATGCACAAAAGGGATTTTAGACTCTGTTTACAGAAACATATGGGGACCTGTAAAGAATAAATCTATTATAGGTGATTGTTGGTTTTTTACTTTTATTGATGATTTCTCAAGACAGGTATAGGTCTAGATGATGAAACACAATGATAAGGTTCTTGATATATTTCTGAAATGGAAGAAAATGGTGGAGACTCGAAATGGAAACAGAATCAAGACTCTTCGGTCAAATAATGGTGGTGAGTAATGCACTTCAGGTCTTTTCTTTGAAGTTTGCAAGAATAAAGGGATCAAACGACATTTTACTAATCACAAAACATCACAATGAAATAGAATAGGGAAACATTTGAACCAAATACTAATAGAAAAAGTCTTATGTATGTTATTATATTCAAGATTAATTAAAGCATTTTGTGACGAGGCATTAAATTATACTCCCTATATTGTTAATTGATTGCCTTCAACAAATATTAAACGGAAGAACTTCCTTGGAGGTATGGTTAGGCTCACAGGCAAATGATTATGACTCTATGTGTGTATTTGGATGTTCGACATATTATCATGTTACTTAGTCCAAGCTAGATCTTAGAGCAGAATTTTTTTTCATATTTTTGGGCTTTGGCGGAGGAGTAAAAGGTCATAGGCTATGTTGTTTTGAATCAAAGAAAGTGATTTTGAGCACAAATATCACTACGGTTACACAATTTGATCTAGAGTTAGCTGAACTTGATGTGAGAATTGTCTTCATACATGGGGATTTGGAAGAGGAAATATATATAACTCATCCAAATGATTTCAAAGTGACAAGGTAAGAGAACTGGGATTCTAAACTGAAAAGGCTATTATACATATTGAAATAATCTCATCGTTAATGGTACAAGTGATTTGATAATTCATGGCATAAAATGGATACACTCAAATTTTGTTTGATCGTTGTATATATTTTTATTTGCTCTTCTATATAGATGATATGTTGATTGCATCACAGAGTAAAATAGAAATTGATAGACTAAAAGCTCAATTGAGAATTGAGTTTGAAATAAAAAACCTTAAAAAAACTAAAAAGAATCTTGACATGAAGATTCAGAGAGAAAGAAGGAAAGACACACTCTCTTTGCCACAAACTCAATACTTGAAGAAAATTCTATAAAGACTGGGTTAGCAAATATTATTTATAGAACCAAATATATTGTGGTAAACTTTGTTGACTAAATGAGTGTCAATAGCAACCATGCCATGTTTGAGTAAATTTCTCCACCATAAAATGACTTTCAATAATAAATAAAGGATATTATTATACAAAAATTAACTAAAATTCATGGTGTCATTGTAAATTTAATTTTTGAAATACACACGAGACACTTATAATGCTATAAAAAAAACAGTGCGGCTGAAAGAAGAGGGGTAAATAATAATTTTTCTAAAAGAATTTAATCCCATAATATAGAAGTAAATTGTAATCATATAACCATAACTTTAATTTTTCAGAATTGCAGAAGGATATGTCTTTTATATTTGACTAGGGCCTTGTTTGGCAATACAATTGGAGTGTTCTAGAAAGTGTTCAGATTAATGTCATTTTATTTATTTTTAAATGATTTTTAAATATTGTTAAAACCTTTGAAAAATATCTATTTTTCTTTATATATTTTTCTGGTTAAAAAACACTTATATAAAAAAATACGATGTAATGCCAAATTTGACCTATACGTAAATAAACAATATGTAAAATCTTTTAAATGATCAAATCACATATTCCATTCTAAAAATATGGATTTTTTTATAAAAAATACTGAAATAAAAAATATTGGAGGTAAATTACGAGTTTGCCATTCTTTTAGTTTTTATTTACATAAAAAACAAACTTTAACAAATAATTACATTTTTTTTTCTACCAAAAATTCTATGGTAAAATCTTTTACTAATATAATCTATCTTTATACACAATTATTAAAGGGTGGGCTCAAGATAGGTTTGAAATATAAAACCTAATATAGTTTAAAGATAATATAAGTATCGAATCATGAAATATTCCGTTCAACTTTAATAGCTTATAATAGAGAGGAATGTAGTATAATTTTGCTTTAAAGTTTTTCTACAAGTTAGGGCTTATGTTTACACTTTAGATGAAAATATTTCGATGATCCCGTGATTGGATGAAATTTAAAATTATAATAGCAATGGATGGAGGGGTGAAATTGATTTTAGACTCAATCAATACAAAATATATTTTAGGGGATAAATTGATTTATTGAGGTTTTCCTACTACTTTTATTTTTTAAAAGAAAAGAAAAAAGAGACTAACCTTTGAGAGATTTTAGGATTATGGTGTTTTAATTTTTAAAATAGTTTTTTATTTAAAAATATATTAAAATATTTTTTTAAGATTTTATTATTTTATATATGAATATATTAAAATTAAAAAATAATATTAATTTAATAGTTTAAAATATTTTTCAAATTAAAATTATTAAAAAAAAAAAAACAAGAATTGTGCCACTCACCCTTGCATTTAAAATTCACTCCAGGAGATAACGACCTGGCGTCTATCTTTATTCTCCTTTAACCGCGGTAAAAAAAATAGTAAATAATAATATATACAGTGAATGTCAAATCAAAACCACATGTTACAAAGCCCACCTCACGCATAAACGGAGAGAGAGAGAGAGAAGGCTCGGTGTCGTATAATCAAACAGAACTCTGTGTGTCCGTGTCCTCCACAAACCATGGCAATGATCACCAGAAACACCGCCACACGCCTCCCACACCTCCTCTCCCTCCACCGCCCCGCCATCGCATCTCTCCACACCACCCTCCCATCTCTCTCCCCTGAACCAACACCCGCTCCCTACACCCGCGCACCGCCACCTTCCACATCCTCGCTCTCAGGTCTTTCTAAGCCGGCGGAGTTTGTGATTTCCAAGGTTGATAGTTTGATGAACTGGGCTCGTACTGGATCTATTTGGCCTATGACTTTTGGGCTTGCTTGTTGTGCTGTTGAGATGATGCATACCGGTGCTGCCAGATATGATTTGGATCGGTTTGGGATTATTTTTAGACCAAGTCCTAGGCAGTCTGATTGTATGATTGTTGCTGGTACACTTACTAACAAAATGGCCCCTGCTCTTCGCAAGTAAGTATTTGATTCTTGACAAAAAAAAAATTAGGGCTTGGGTTTTTGTGATTGATTTTGTTTGATTTGGGTCTCTGGTCGGATTCTTTTGGTTTGCGTTAATTTTTATATCGTTTGAATGCTTTTTAGAGTGATTAATTGATTGCATTTGTTAAGTTAGTGTGTGGCTGCTGTTTTGCTTGAAATAAATAAAGAGGTGAAATGGGATAATTGGAGCGTTGTTTTGGATAAAGTGAATGTTTCCCAGACATTGATTGGCTTATTAAAAAAAATTAAAAGTAAAACTCGCGTTGGTGATGTTCGAACATGACTGGGAAACTTGGCTTCAAGATTCTCGTTTGTGCTGTTAGTCTCGTACTGCTGGGGTTTAAATACCAGGATGATTCGTGTAGGATATTTTTGACAAACTTTATCATATGGCTATAGCTTATTATGAATAAATGGTGAAAGCTTTACTGATGCTGTTTTAGAAAGGTTCGTGTCGGATGAGCTTAGCTGTATTAATTTGATTTCTTTTATTAAATCTGAAATTCCACAACCACAAGAGGTAATTGATTATAAACCTTGTTCATGCTCTCAGTAGTGGATAACATTTCCAGCAAAGGGATGAGACAAACATTTTACTTTTACTCCTGATTATTGGCAAGTGTACTGGTCTCACTTGAATGATGCATCAAAAAGTAGTTTATTTGGTAGAATTCTTGAATCTAGAATCTGTGTAATTAAACCATGCTTAAGAGAGGAGTTGGTTGTCTTCTAAGTTTGCTTAACCAGAGCTTGTGTTGATCTAATCTCTTGCAAGGATTTTCTGGCTTAATTTGTTAGTGCTCAATCTAAATTGAGCTTCAGATCACCCATATTAAACAATAACATATTTTCCGAGTTCAATGTTAAAATACGTTAGTTGCTTTGAAGTTTATGGGTGCTGATTTACAAGCTATCAATAAGCATCCGTTCGATTTTGTGGCCTTTATAGCCATCTAGAGTAAATCTTAAAGTTTGTCTGGGTTCTTGAACCTGATGTATCTGAATCATTCTCGACCTCTTCACAAGCCGTATCAAACTGAGCTTGGGTTTGATCATTGTCATACAGTTACCAGACCTGGGGTGGCCTTTATAGCCATCTAGAGTAAATCTTAAAGTTTGTCTGGGTTCTTGAACCTGATGTATCTGAATCATTCTCGACCTCTTCACAAGCCGTATCAAACTGAGCTTGGGTTTGATCATTGTCATACAGTTACCAGACCTGGGTTGGGTAAAACTCGTATGATTGTTGTATGTCTCTTAAGAAGATGTGATGAATTAGCAAAGTGAAGGTTTGAAAAGGTTTTAATAGTAACTGTTGGAGATAATTGCTCCACTGCAGTAATATGGGAAAACTCTATCTGTTTTTTAAGCTTTTGCCTGAGCTTTACAATTCAGATCTTTGAGTTGTGAAAACATGCACAGTTATCTGTAATATGCTAAATCTGGCTCCGCTGCTCAAGATGACAACACAATGATAAAGCACCAGATTTCTGGAACTTTAGGTTTTTTTATTTCAAGTTTGTAGGACTTAATTTAACAATTTTTACCCTCGAATGCCAAATGCCCTGTATTTGAAAATTTGAGACTTGATCAGAATACAAATAGCACAGGCAAGGTGTTCAGATCAGATTCCTTTCTGTTAGTGCAGGCATATCTGTATAGTGAAAGGGGAGTGAGTTTATGACTGCTTTTGAAAATTGTTTGCAGGGTTTATGATCAGATGCCTGAGCCTAGGTGGGTCATCTCCATGGGCAGTTGTGCAAATGGTGGTGGATATTACCATTATTCGTACTCTGTTGTCCGTGGTTGTGACAGGATTGTCCCTGTAGACATTTATGTTCCAGGATGCCCACCCACTGCTGAGGCCCTGCTTTATGGATTACTCCAGCTGCAGAAAAAGATCCACAGGCGCAAGGACTTCCTCCATTGGTGGACCAGATAAGTGGAGGCCATGGCTGCATTTTTATGATCTAATAAAAGAAATGGTATCTGTTTCCTTTTTCAAGTGCTGTGTGAAGGGAGAGGCTGTTATTAATACACTCTTTAGTTATAGATCCATCTCCTGTATTCTTTGGAGCTCTTGCTGTGGTTGCAGATTCACTAAAACCTTTTAATGAAACTTTGATGTGCTGAACTATCCTTTTGTTGATTTGCTTTTATGTGTAATTCTCTGAAAGCTGTATTGGTATGATAGCCAGGGGACAAAATAAAGGGCTTGTGTTAAGATGCTCTTTTTTATGTGTGCTTCTGGACTTTTGAGTCTCGGCATTGGCTTCTTGCTTCTTAGTAAATAGTTTTACTCATGAACTGTTGCTGGAAAAATTGCCAAAAAATTGTTCACTCAGGATGTTGCTTAGTTGGTAGATATTTAGTGGGCAGCTCTTTACCGCGCTTTCCCAAAGTGAAGACCTGAGTTATACACACTTTGATATTTAATACGGTGCCCATCTTAAACATCTGATGAGCAGAGTTGCATGTGAACTAACAAATTCTACGAGGCAATTATGAAAGACCTCCAAGTGAGAATACAGGCTCCCCTTTATATGACATCTGGTACCGGGAAGTGAAAAGTATACATATTTGAGCATCTCTGCTTGAGAAAAAAAAGGGGGAAAGGAAACGAGGTTTTGCGGTGTAGATTTCGCCAGGTTAATCATGAAAAGTTCAATGGTTTTGTTTGGACCGGTTCGGCTCGATGAGGATAAATGGCGGCTCGATTTGCACAGGTGTGAAGAGGCTTCTAGGCTCTAGCATTTACAGGGTTAATGAAGGTTTTTTTTTTTTTGGGAAAAAATGTTTTTTTTAATTTTTTTTTTATATTTTTAGATTATTTTCATGTGTTGATATAAAAATAATTTTTAAAGATAAAATAATATTGTTTTGATATGTTTATATATAAAAAAAAATAACTCTAAAAAATAACTTTAACCATATTTATATAGAAGCACGAAATGGCTTGAAGTTAACAGACACGTTAAAAAAGTCTGGAGATTTAGGGACCTAAATCTATATATTTATATAGAAGCACGAAATGGCTTGAGGTTCACAGACACGTTAAAAAAGTCTGGAGATTTAGGGACCTAAGAAACACAGCACGCATGGAGAATATGATATATAAGCCATTTATCCGTGCTGCTTCATTGCGGCAAGAACAATATTTTTGTCAATGCCAAAAAAATACTAAGAGTTTGAGATCTTTTTATTGCTATACTATAAATAAGGATTAAATAATAAATATATACAAAATTTATACGAAGCACAAGTTTTCAATAAAATATATAATTTTAAATTATAAAACAATTGCTATCATAATACTAAAATAACCTGCTGTAAAGTTAAGTATTATCCAAGCACAATGTGTCCTTGGGCTACTAATCTTGATGAGGTCAACCTCGTGTCTTGGTTTAGGAAACAAATCCCCCATTTAAGCCCGATCAGAGGTTTGTTACTGGTACCTTTGTTTTGGGCTTTAAAGTAAGGGTGTTAAGCTCGTCAATTATTTTTTTACCATAAACAATCGTGTAAAAATAATCAACAATATACTAGAACGTGTGGATTTTTTATTGCAACAAATTTAATGGTGTATTCTCGTACAAAATAATGTGCGCTGGAACTGTCCTTTCAAAAAATCAATTTGCTCCTTGAATTTATTTATTTATTTATTCTGCACAAATTTGCATTCATTTTCATATTTTTTGAGATGAACGGTTTGATTGGAGGTCAAATTATCAAAGAGAGAAAAACAAGTCAAATAGATGGTGGATTTGAACTTTGTACAGAAAAAAAATTATTTTATTACCTTGTTTTTTTATTTACAGTTGATTGGTCCCTTTTGATTTTATAAATTCAATTTTCAATATTGAAGTTCATTTAAATTATTTCCCCGTCATTTTCCATGAAAGAAGAGAAAGACTCGCGATATTAAAGTTTGAAGAGAGAAAATCATTGTTTACACGTGTTCTCACAACTAGAATAGTTGAATTTTGTGTCAATAGGCTATTTAATGATTAGGGGCAAAATCTGATCTTTTTTAGAAACTAGAACGGGTAATATTAGAATATTAAAACTGAAGGGATAAAAGTGAATTAGGTAAAGGTAAAAATAAAGTTCACCCCTTTTATTAGTATATAGCTAAAACAGAACAGTCCATTAGAATAGTGTTTTTGCACTATTTATTTAGACTTGAATATAGTGTGGAATGGAATAATAAAATTACTTAATAATATAATTATAAATTGCAGACTACAACTGCACAACAAAATAGTTTAGTCGAGTTGTAACCGCGTGCGTTGCTAAATATTCCCCTGTGGTGAGAGTTCGATTATCACATACTACAAATTATTTTTTATTTTGTTTTAAACACTAATGAATAGTGTTTGCATTGTTCATTACTATTTGAAAATGTATTTTACTTCTTTTTTTTAATCGAACTTCTTTTTTGTTTGTTTGCTTTTTTGATAATCAGAGTGTTTGGGTCAGCTTGCACACATCATAATTAATCTATAGACCCATTTTTTAAAAACATTTTTTCCCTTTTTTTCCACTTATATGCTTCTTTTTTTGGTTTTTTATATAGCCAGAGTGTCCTGACTAGCTTACGCGCACCACAATTTTTTTTCCCATGTATACTTTATTTTATTCCTAAACCCACTTTTTTTTCTATTTATTTTTCCACTTGTATATTTTTTTTTTGGTTTTTTATAATCAGGGTGTCTGGACAGCTTACGCACGCCACGAATAATCCCCAGATTTATTTTTTTTATATTTTTTCTTTTTTTTTCAGTTATAATTTTTTTTATAATCGAGGTGTTTAGGTCAGCTTGTGTACACCACAACTATTATTTTATATAATATCTAAAAGAGATCGCAATTTCAAACAGTAATTAACAATGATTTCAACCGTGTTTTTCACTGTTCATTACTATTTGAAAAGATGAATTAAACTATGGTTTTGGTGACAGATGACAGAGGTGTTTGAAAATGTGTTCGAAAAGTATTTTTGAAAAAAAAATTATTTTTTATTTTAAATTAAAAATTTTGGTGTTTCTTGATGATTTTGATGTATTTATGTCAAAATAAATTTTTAAAAATTAAAAAATATATATTATTTTAATACATTTCTAAATGAAAAACACTTTAAAATGCAACTTCAACAACACTCTCAGATAGACATGACATGTGGTGGAGGTGAAAGGTAAAAAACAAATTGAACTGCTAACTAAATTTTGTCCTTTAAATGATATTTATTATACATGTGTTTTTCATTTTGGTCCTTATACTTTTAATCTTGGATTTATTTTAATTCCTTTATATATATATATATATATATATATATATATATATCTTAAATTATTAATATTTTTTTCTATGTTTATATGTACATGCTCTTAGTTTTTATTTTTTATTTTTATTATTTCCACTATTATTAAGATTTTTTATTTTTTATTTAACTTTTAATTTGTGTTTGTGATCATTTGAAAATTGATATTTTTTATTTTTTATCTTTGTTTTTTTTTTATCATTTTTATTTATTCTTCAAGTCAACTATTTTCTTTAAATCTAATAATATTTATTTTTGTCTTGTCATTTTTTTTTTGTTTTTTAATTGTTTGTTAATATCATTAGGTTTGAAATTTCTAATTATTATAGAAAATACATTCAAAATAATGATTATTTATAAGTTTTTTTCTTATAAACATGTTGGACTGATTATATATTTTGATATTTTTTTAATATTAATGCCTTAATATGTGTGTGTGTGTGTGTGTGTGTGTGTGTGTGTGTGTGTGTGTGTGTGTGTGACCTGGTTTTTTTTGAAAAAAAAACATTAATATCAGTATTCTGAAATACTTTTAATATGATAATATAATAAATAAATCTTATAAAATAAAATAAAAAATTTAATTTTTTTAACAATAATTACAGTGTCATCAATAACATGAACAATAATAATTAGAATATAAATAATTTATAATAATATTTACAATGACAGCCACAATAATTATGATAATTTAATAATCATGATAATAACAATAACAATGTTAATCAAAATAATTCATCAGTTGATATTATTTTTCTTAAAGATTGACTTTTATGATATTTCATATTTAGTATCACATAAACAAAAAACATACAAAGTGACACATAGATGAAATAGGTGGAAAACTTTGGCTAATTTATCTACAATGAAAAAAATATGTGAGCCACTTGCCCTTGTGTGAGATTTTTCTCTTAAGAGTAATGTATATTTTGGTATTTTTTTCATATTAACACCTTGAAATAAAAATATTTTTTTAAAAAAAAAAAACTCGAAGTAATTTAATCTTGGTATTCTATAATATTTAAAATATAATAACATGAAAAATAAATCTCTGGAAATAAAAAAAATTCTTTTTATAACGATAATAACAGTGGCAGCAATAATATTGTTATCAATGACTAGAATATTAATTATCTGTAATAATTGTTACAATAACAACTATAGTAATTGTGAAAATATAACAATCATGACAATAACAATAAAAATAATAATAAAGATAATGCATTCATCAATGTTATTTTTATGAAAAAATAACTTATGTAACTTTTTTATGTATGATATTTCATATCTGATATTACATGAATAAAAAATATACGAAGCTGCAGTTAGACAAAATGGGTGAATTTTTTTTTTATAGATTATCTACAAATACAAAATATATGTGTCACTTGCCTGTGCTTCGCTGCAACCAAAACTAAATTTTATAATGTGTTAAAAAATGTTAATGGCTCTTAATTTTTGTAATAATGTTATACATTAGAGCAAAACAATCAATCTACAAGATTTTCAATTATTTAATCTTTCAATATATTCATTTTATTATAAATGATGCATTTAAAATGATGAGAAAAATTTTTTTTAGGTTTTTTCTCTTAAAAATAATTAGATGTTTTAATATTTGTTTAACATCAACGTCTTAAAAAATATAACAAGTAGCTAACAGCCGAAGATTAACTATGCATGTATAAGAGAGGGTTTTAATTTCATCTCACACCACCAAAGATGAACTTACTCTATTTTTTAATTAAAGTTACATTCAATACAAAGATAAATTATAGTCAAAACTAAAAATATAGATACATAAATATAAATAAAATATTTAAATTTATACCAAAATTACTGAAAAATAAAAGGATCGAAACTAAATCAAGAAATAAAAGAATTATTTATTTTTTGTTTACAACATTTTTATTTTTTTAATTTAATCATTATGTTTAAATTATCTACATACTTTGTTTTCATTTTAGCACATAAACTTTTATTTCAATTTCTTTATTTTTTAGATATATTTCTAAACAATCTCTTTTTTTTATCCATGTTTATATATATACATTCTTAATTTTGGTTTTTAACTATTCATTTTAGGCGGAAAAAAATCTATTTTTAACATATTAAATCTATTATAATTTAACTAATTAAATATCAAGGTAACTAATTACAACATGCACAAAAATAAATTATTTTTCTATATAAAAAAACTCAGCGCAGCACGCAGGCGAGTAATCTTATCTGCTAACTATACAAAGGTCATGTGGGGTAGTGGCTGAACATATTTTTTCATTAAAATTTATTTTGATTTATCTTTTAATTTGATTTTTTAGTGTTTTTAAATTATATTAATGTGTTGATATAAAATATATATTATTTTGATAACTTTATACATAAAAAAACCATAAAACATTAGTTACACTCTAAAACAAGTTAAAGGGTTGTTCGTGGTCATGGTGTAACCAATATTTCATTATTTTTTAATTTTTTAATTTAAAATTTATATTATTGAATTATTTGGATACGATGATATTAAAAATAAATTTAAAATAAAAATATTATTTTAATATATCTATAAATAAAAAAAATACCTAAAAAAATCCCAATTACTCCAACGCAAAACAACTTAAATATTGATAACTTCCCATCATGCTTCAGTGGACTGGTTCGAAGCTGTGAGGTAATTAAGCCTTTTTTATAGGTTCAATACATTAACTTTCAAGTGGGCTCAAATCTCATAAGGCCGGCTTATTCAGCCTCTCAGGTCTGACAACTTTCCAAAAAAATGCAAGAAGCTCCGTCAAAAATTCTAATCAAGGACCCACTAGCCGAGAGGTCCACAGTCCACACACTATAATCATATCCCAAAGGTCACGTGCACCACCACCTCCCCGTATAAAACCTCGACACCTCCCTCCTACCATTTCCTCTCTATCTATCTCTCACTCTCAATCCCTTAGGGTTTCTTTCAACAATGGCAGACGAATCTCAATACTCGACGGCCACTGACACCACACCTCCATCCAACAAACGCAAATATGATGACCAATCAGCACCGCCTCCGTCAACACGTAGGCCAACTGGATTTTCATCTCCGATTTCCGACCCCGCTCCACCGCCATCTTACAACAGTGTGCCGCCGCCTGCTGACGAGATACAGATGGCTAAACAGAAAGCTCAGGAGATCGCCGCTCGTATAATGAGTGGTGCCGGTGCTGATATTAAGCGACCTAGGGTTGAAAACGGTGCGAGTGGGTTTGATTCCAGTGAGAATAATAAAGGATTCAGCTCTGCTCCTCTAGGTTCCATCTCTCGATTTTTTTGAATAATCTCTCTCGAACTGTTCTCTATGTCATGTATATGTATTTATGGATCTTTGCTCTTTCATCCTATTCAATTATTTGAATTTTACACTGTTAACTTTTTTGTTTTTATTTTATCTATTATATGAAACTCGGTTTTCAATGTTTATGAGTAATTTGATTTTTGTGTAATACTGTTTCTGTTGGTTGTTTATGCAAATATCGTTGTTAGGATTTTGTTTTTCCGGTGTTTTGTATACTCCATGCCTTTGGATTTTATGACGTTGACTCTCTTTGATTATGTAAAATCTAAAAAATATAGCTAATGAGTGTTTTTATTCGTCTTAAGTATTTTTTAACGGTTTCTGATACTCAATCCCTGAGAAATATCGTGCTTTTGTTGATATTTACGGTTTGTGTTGTAGATCTCTTATTTGTGGTCGCCAAGTTGATTTTCATTTTTTTTCTCGGGTTCATTCTTCTTGTTATCTGTATAGCAAGCAATTCAAGATGAGATTTAGGTTTGATTTGGAACTTCAACTAACTTCTTTGATTGACAACAGATATGAAGTCTACCATGTCAAGCTCAGCCCCTTCATCAATTCCAGTTTCATATGGCTCATACCTGGGTGGTTCTGGTTCGAGTAAAAAAATTGATATTCCTCAAGGCAGGGTTGGTGTTATCATTGGTAAAGGTGGAGAGACTATTAAATACCTTCAGCTTCAGTCTGGAGCAAAAATCCAGGTCACTCGAGATATGGATGCAGATCCCAACTCCCCAACTAGGATGGTCGAGCTCATGGGTACCCCTGAACAAATTGCCAAGGCAGAACAGTTGATTAATGATGTCCTTGCAGAGGTAGGCAATTGACTTTGTATTCAAACTTGTACATGCTGATGTGGCTGGTATAATCAATCATGCTTCTCAGCCACATGGGATAGTTAAGTGATATTAGGTTTTAGTGATAATCAATTGATACGATGCATTTTCAGATGCGTGTATTTTAGGTTTATGTCAATGTTGGTTTTCTCATGGTGCACATTAGTGGTTGATGTATGCTTTATACGTTATTTTTCCAGTGAGGTTTCCCTCCCACAACTATATATATTAAGTTTTTTAGTGGTATTTATGGTGGCAAATGTTATGCTGTCCAGGCTGAGGCAGGGGGTTCTGGTACAGTTTCCCAAAGGTTTTCAGGGCATGGTGGTTCTGAACATTTTGCAATGAAGATTCCCAATAACAAGGTGTGTGAACATTTTGCAACGAACATTTTTGTTTCTATTTTGGGTCGTTTGGTTCATGATAGTTTGTGATTCACAATGAATTCAGGTTGGTCTGGTTATTGGCAAAGGCGGCGAGACAATTAAGAATATGCAAGCTAGGACTGGAGCCCGTATTCAGGTTTGTTTTCTGAAACTAATCTTCACCTCTTTTCTTATATAGAAACCATCTTCACATCTTCTTTTGATTTCATCATTGTTCTTTGTGAGAGATGTGTCTCTTATTGAAGTATGCTACTTTGGTGAATGGTAAATTGGTTATATTTCATGCTGTCTGTTATCTTGTTGAATATAATTCTCTGTTGTCCTTTTGATCCAGTTCATTATTTTTGAACTTCTACAGGTTATTCCTTTGCATCTGCCCCCAGGTGATACATCTACAGAAAGGACAGTTCACATAGAGGGGACCAGTGAGCAGGTTGAGGCTGCAAAACAGTTGGTTAATGAAGTTACCAGTGAGGTATGTTTGGTAGATGTTAGTTTGCAGAGTTGAGCCCGAGGAACTCCCAAGTTTTGTTGTTTTGGAACATTGAACTTTCAGGAAACAGTTCCACATGCATGTCTATGACTGTTTTTGTAGCCTGCTTCTATAGGATTTTTTTGCAGGGTTAGTGATTTGGTTGTGAACATGTGGTTAGAATTTATTTTTATTTGTTATGCTATTCTTTTTATTAATATAGTTTCTTGATCATGATAAAAAAAAAAATAGCACATACATTTCTGTTCATAAAGTGAGAAATTGTGGAAGTCATTGTAGTCCTCTTTTATTGTGCTGCTCTAGGGTTGGGTATATTTTTCAGATTGGTCTCTTTATATTGTATGTTCCAGTGCAGGTTACAAGGGGATTCTTACTGTTTGTCTGGTAAAATATTTTGCATGAATCATTTTTGGTTTTTTTAATGATATTATTCATTGATCTATAAATATTTCTAAACATCTTTTGGATATCTTCAAGTTCATGATACAGTATGGGTTTTGCAACTCTTTTTTTGTTCACAAGTCAAATAGTTCTTGCTTAGTTGTACACTTTCTTATTGTTTTTCTATTTATATCTTATGCATTTTATCGGATAATCTGTTTTAGTTGTGTTATTTTGCTAGTCTGTTTTCTGAGTTCTTCAATTAATATTTCATCATGAGCTTGGACCATTTCTTGAACATTTATCCTTTGTGTTGTCCAAGGAACTTTGGTCGCCTTTATAATGAAGGAAATCATTTTGTCTTTCCTTTTCCTTTTCAAATTTTATGGGAAGAAACTGATTTAACTTCTCTATTGATGCTTCAAAGTCAAATCAAATTTCATAAATATGTTTGTTTCTCTTATCCTGTTTTTATGCTGAATACTTGTGAGCCGTGGTTATTCGACGCTCATATAAATTGTTATTGTTCACCTATTGGATTATCAAAATTCAGATTTGCAGGCTGCTTTTGCTTGCACCTCATGGCATGTATATGCTTAACTGATGTTTTTTTTTTTGCATTTGGCAATCTGAGCTCACGAAGGAGAGTGTTGACTGTGCAATGCTAACTATTGTGGTGGATACCATTGGCTTGTTTATTAATATTTTGCTGGTTTATAGTTCGCTTAGGAAATGGATGCTATTTAAATTGTACCCCTCAATATACATCTGGATTTCTCATAGATCAACTTGATAGAAAAACTATAAACCGTCACTGTATTCTGGTTGCAACTGCATCAGTTTCCTATATAAATGCAGTTAGTCTCTCCTTGCTAAATCTCTTGAGGTGGATGGTGGACATATGGTTTAAGGCTATGGCTGAGGTTTATTTTGAAAGTTGAAAGTGCCAAGTTGTTGTTGAGAGTGATTACAATTGTCATGAAGTTGGTAGGACTTTGTTGATCTATTGAATCTCCAGTGATACAAGTTCTCATACCTCTCCTGCTTAGGTTGGTAAGCACCATAAAGCTTCTTTAGCCAATGATTATTTGAGCAAAATATTTGGTCATTCTTGGTTGTATTCCCGAGTGAATGGTTCTTGGATATAGCTCGTTCTGCCGCCATATGTGCTTATTGATTGTGTCCTATGACTGATATTATTATTGGGAACTATTGTAGGGTTAGTGTTGTTGAAATTTTGGTGACACCAACATTGATACCCTTGTGTTGGTGTTTCCCTCGGCATTGCCCTGGTATGGTTCTGAATCCCATTTTCTAATATCTAGTAAATGATGTTTATGGAGAGGAGCTGCAAGTTTACTTGTGATGGAGATGTTCCTTTAGCTTTGATAACTTGGTATTGGATCATGAGCCTTTGGGGTAATTTCATCTTCTAAAGATTTTCCTCTGGTATCCCATTGAGTGTTTGACTTCAAGGTTATTATGGAAATTACTGTTATGTCACCTTTGGTAGTTTGGACTTCTCTTTTGAAAAATTGAAGCTTGAAGATATTAATTGTTTAATTTGTCAATCTTTTCAATTGAGTTTAAACTGTTTTAGTTGTATCTTTGTCAGTTCTTATAAATTTGTTTCTGCTGTCAATAATGTTATTGGTAAAAGTCCCTAACAGTTAACATTTGAGCTCTTTTACCATTATATTTTTATATGTTCTTTCTTTTCCAATGTGGATTCCAAATCTTTGTCATTGCCCCTGCCCCCTTATTCAAGGGTATTAAGTTGTTATAGAATTATTAAGGTTGATATCACATTTATGCATTCTATTGCCCTTTGCTATTCCACAAAGAAGTATGGTCTCCATCTGTCTCCATCCTGCTTTCCTTTCTCGTATTCTTCTGGAGTGATTCGCATGCATTCAGTTTGCAATATGTTTGTCTTGTTGTTAAGGGCCTTGTGGTGAAACTAGCTAGACTGCTTTCTATTAAGAATTTTCCTTTAGGTTGATAGCCTTATTCAGTTACTAAACTATAGAATCACCATGGTATCCTTGCATTTTCTATTCAATGGTTCCCTTAAAGATGGTACAGTTATATTACTGAAATCTTGTTAGGTTCATTTAAATCAATGGATGCATTGTTAATGGGACCATGCCCATTTTCCATAGATAGGATCTTTCAGGATGCATATCAATAAGTATGCATCTCTCTTTCTTTTTGTGGTATAGCTTGTATGGTATTTGTGGAATTTTTTGTACCCATTCACTTCAAGTAGGATGAGGTTGAGCTTCTGCTGGAGTAACTCAGTAATTCCTCCATCCAAGTACGGTATGTAGGCATTCATACCTCTTCCTGGTAAAATATGAGATCCATTAATCCTCGAATTGGACCTATTTGTTTTGTTGTGTTTTATTCTGATTTTTATATTTTTCTCATTTTAGTTGTTTCATGTTTATATCTGTACATGCATAACAAATCTTCTCATTTTAGTTGTTTATATGTTCATATAAAATATGATTATATTTGTACCCATCCTGTGTCTTGCAATATGTGGTTTGCAATGTGTTTTTTTTAAAGTTCCCTTCGGTTATATGAAACATCTATTTTCTGCAGAATCGTATGAGGAATCCGAACATGGGTGGAGGTTATCCTCAGCAAGGATATCAAGCACGGCCACCTACTAACTGGGGTCCATCTTCTGGTCCACCAATGCAGCAAGCTGGCTATGGCTACATGCAGACTGGAGCATATCCTGGCGCATCAGCGCAGTATAATATGTCTCAGCCGGCTTATCAAGGCTATCCTCCTCAACAACCATCTGGTGGATACCCGTCTAACTGGGACCAGTCAGCTGTCTCAGCAAATCAGCAAAATCAGGGTTATGATTACTATAGTCAGCCACCTTCATCTCAGCAACAGACCCCTGGTGCTTCTGCAGCTCCAGCAGACAGCACTGGTTATAATTACAGTCAGGCACCAGCTTCTGGTTATAACCAACAAGGGCAGGGTTATAGTCAAGATGGCTATGGTGGGTATCATCAGCCTGGGTATGGTCAGCCACCAGTGTATGATCAGCAGCAAGGTTATACTTCTGCTCCTAACTATGGCAATGTAGCTAACCCAACTCAGGAAGGACATACTCCATCATATGGAGCTCAAGTAGATGCAGCTCAAGGCTCGGCTCAACCATCTGCAACTGGACAGCAAGGTTATTCTACTGGCCAGCAGCCTAGCCCAAACCCAGCAAGTTATCCATCTCAGGGAGCTTCTCAGCCTGGTTATGGATTGCCCCCGTCTTCCCAAGCTGGCTATGGGAGTCAACCACCTGCACAGTATGGAAGCTATGGAGCACTTCAATCTCAGAAACCTCCAGCCAATCCACCTGTTTATGGGCAGAGCCAACAGTCACCCAGCACCCCTGGAGGCTATGGCCAGCCTGCTGGACAACCAGGATATCCACACTCCCAGCCACCACCATCTGGCTATGTGCAGCAACCAGATTCAGGTTCCCAGCGTGCTGCACCATCCAGTTATGGTGCCACAGGTGCTCAGCCAGGGTATGCTCCTACTTATGGTGCGCCACCAGTTAGCCAACCAGGTTATGGACAGGGGGCTCAACCATACAATGCTTCTTATGGTAGTGGTTACCCCCAGTCTGCTGCATATTCTGCTGATGGCAATGCAGCCAACAATGCTCGCGGGGCATATGAACTGGCACCAGCATCACAGACTGCTGCTCCACAGAGTGGAGTAACTAAAGCATCACCGCAAAGCTGATTTCTGTTAGACGATTCTGTGCCGGTGAATGGGGTTTTATGTACTAGTTCTTTGGGTGTAGACAGGTTTTGTAGTGCTTTAAGATGCTCTCTTTTTTTTGTACTTTATAAATTTGTTTCATCGGATGGTTTATATTGCTGTGTTCAAATACTGTTTACTGTTATTTTCTGGCTGTTTACTTGCTTCGTATGTTTCACGGTTTGCTCACACGGGCCATGCGAACAAAGCTGACTGAAACCTTACAGTACCTATTTCCATAAAAAAATTCCTTATGCTATAAGGTTCCAGGCTATCATTCATGCTGCTTTGAATTTCGTTCTGGGTAGTCATGACTTGAAAAGCTAAAGAAAGTTGAGTTGTACACCCCCATTGCTCAAGAGAGTACATTGATAGAAGATTGCTTTGGAGTTCATTGAGCAATCTGATTCCTAAAATGACCTTTGCCTTGCACTCTCCTTTGCGACATTATCTGTGGTGATAAAGGTAGTTTTTTATTATTATTTTGGGATGGGACAATCGAGGCATGTTTTTATGTTTTGTCCTCGCAACCACATGTTTATATTGCTTTTATCATTGAGCACTAACCAAAAGCAATGTGTTTAAAGAGTATCATTGGAAGGACGATAAGTTTGGTGAGTAATTGTCCTCATTTGCCAGCGAGGAGAGTCTCTTGGAGTCGTGGGCATGGAGGGTTATAGAACACATTATGGAACAAGAAGCACGGGGCAACGAAGTTTTGCCGAAATAATCTGATACTGTAGGTTGGAGAACAACTTTGAGGGGTCACGGGATCTTTTTCATGTAATTAAGATTTTGAACCTTCCGAGGCTTTGATGGATGAATTTTTTGTTGGAGCATCAAGCAATCGATACACGTAGAAAGCAAGGCGAAGCCAAAAAAGTCCTTCAGTGCTTCCGATAATAGTTCGCTGGGCTTTGGTTAAATGCAAGCAAGCCATGCAGTGTAGAAAATCTGTCCAAGGCCCAGAATGAAAATTATATATATAAAAAGAAAAAAAGTTAAGGAAATAACATATAACAAGAGTATACTGGTCAACGCAATACACCGTATGACATTCACCGCACAGTTTTACCAGCAGATCAACAAAATCATAGTCCCGGCCAGAACAAAACCCTACCCTCTCTTTCTCTATCAAGCCCCCCCTCTCTCCCATCACGAGCAGCATAGAATTTGAGGTTTTGAAATAAATCTTAAGAAATTAATCTGTTTTCCTATTAAATATTGCGTTTAATTTGACATGAAGGTCTGATTGTGTGGCATTTAGGTTAAGGAATGGCATCAAAGCTAGTACAGTTGAAATCCAAGGCTGCTCAAGCCTCGCAGTTGGTGGCAAAGCATGGTGGTTCTTATTACCGGCAGTTGCTAGAGCAAAACAAGCAATACATCCAGGACCCACCCACTGCTGAGAAATGTAATCTTTTGTCAAAGCAATTGCTTTACACACGTCTCGCCAGGTTGGTTTTCTTTGTATAATCGTTTGATTCAATTGGACATTGCTTGACTACTAATTCTTTGTCTGTGTTTTATAGATTTCGCAATGTCTTTGTATCATGGACTCTCTTTTTTTTTAACTTCATATTAGGCTGTATAATGGTTAAATTTTGGTTCAAATAACCCGGCTCAATTGGCTGCATAAGATTTTATCTGGGTTGTTTATGTTGCATTCGAGTCCTGAATTTAGGCTGCCTGGGAGGGATTAATGTCATAAGTAGTTGACTGCCACAGAATATTTTAGTCTATATAAGTTTTGGATATCATGTCGGGTCATTTGTTTGCCCTTTTTACGCGTGAATTGCCTCATAAGGCCAACTAATTGTAATTGCAACCGAGAAAGAATTCCGTTGTTTAGGGGGTCAAGTATGTTGCTGGTGTTCTTGTTATTTCTTTACCTTTTCATTCTATACCAGTCCAGCAATTCTGTAATTGGGATATTTCATTGATTCTTGTTGGAATTTGACCTGGTTTCTCATTCAGTAAACATTAGCTTCCCTGATTCTATATGGATTCGTTTTGAGGGGACCAGTTAGCTAACAAAGAACTTTACAGGGCACATCTGAAAAAACTATGTCTTTGACAATTCACTTTTTTTATAGATTTGAAACAATGGAGTTGAGTGATTCATTGTTGAGTAGTTGTGGTAGATTGGTTAAGGTTAGAAGCATCAGTGATATTTCTATCTCCAGCTAACTCTTGAAATGTGGAATATTAGTCGTGCCATTTAGTCAATAACTGCTGTTAAACTAGCAAATGGTGTTGCATTAGAGATGAATCTTGAAAGAGTTGATGGAAGGTTGACCCTGCTGGGGATCAGTGTGATTCAAAACAGAACAGTTTGATATCATGAAATCAACCATTGAACGGAGAAGTGGACAGTGCTCAAAACTAACTCTTTTGGCAAGGGGTTGCACACAATTTCATTTTTTCTTGTAGGAAGGTCATGTAAATGTGCCCCGTCATTTGCCAATTAGGTTATATCTGTTGTCTGGTTGATATACATGCACTGTTGTGTTTGATTCATGCTTTTATTATTTCTAGATTTAATTGATACACGACTGGATTCTGATTTTTTGAATGTAAAATGGAATTTGAAACAATGTTTATTCGTTATACTCCTCATATTAATGTGTTTTTTAATATCTGCACTGATGTTCCTAGTGCAGAAGGTGAGGACGGTAATCACTAAGATAATAGTGTTCTGTATATTTCATTCTTCGTTAACTTCATTTATGTTGTAAACACTGAACAGAATATCATGAGAATTGTGACATAATTTGCGTTTTTGACAAGTAAATAGTGACTGGTGGTTGATTTCATAAATAGTGTTTGCAAATAATATATGACCTTGAAAAAAATGTTTGGTAGTTTTTAACAGAAAATATTCCATAAAAAGTAATCAAAATTGGTGATATATTTTACAAGCAAAAACTACATGTTCCTCTTCAAAAACATCCATGTTTACTTAGTTTGAACTAACATGCTTCTTGCCAATTCCCAGACTATTTGTTGGACGTTAATCGATATTTTTCATCTTGATTCATTCATTCGGTTATGTGAAACAGTATTCCTGGGCGTTATGAAGCATTCTGGAAGGAGCTAGATTCTGCCAAGAAGCTGTGGAAAAATAGGAAGGAATTGAAGGTTGAGGATGCTGGCATTGCTGCTCTTTTTGGGCTGGAGTGCTTTGCATGGTTTTGTGCGGGTGAGATTGTTGGTCGAGGGTTTACATTTACTGGCTATTATGTCTAAATGATGCAATAAGAAGAATGTGCCATTGGAGTTGAACTGATAAATCTAGAAAATCTTTGTTTTTCCTCCCCTCCATCTTGTTGTCAATTGGCCGAGTATACGTACTAAATTTGCCATCCTGCCAAAAAACTGAGATAGGAAAGTCTTTTCAGATATGATTTTCCTTTTTCTTGCATTTTCCATGGATCGAGAGCTGTCACTTGATTATCACAGCTTGTGGTGCAATATTTGATGATCAGTTTTTTTTTTCCTTCGTTTCAAAAAAAAGAAAGATTAAAGGAGTGGGGAGGTGATGACCCTAACTCCTCCAGCATATATTTGGAAATTACATAACCATGGTTTCAGGATTAGTGCCACTTAGTGCCTGACTGGCACTGTGGCCAAACCAGCGTTTGGCCAAAATTCAAAGTTTGGTTGATTTTTTTTTTTTTCATTGTAAATAAATTTTTTTTAGTTTTTTTAGATCATTTTAATATGTTGATGTTAAAAATAATTTTTAAAAAATAAAATAAAAATATTATTTTTAGATCACAGTTCTAAACATCTTCTTACTGAAAAAAGCAGCAGCGATCAAAACTTAGCTATGTGGTTGGCTTGCCCTGCCAACTGATTTATAACAATCCTTATCATCACCAGTACCTGAAGCTTATCGAATATACGAGGAAAAGGCTAGGAGCGAGGGAAGAGTTCGTGTACTAGTCGTGGGCATGAGAACTGGATCATGTTTGTTTGTGTGAGTGAAAAAAAATAATTTTTATTTTTATCTGTTTTAAATTAATATTTTACAAAAAAAAAAAAAAAAAAATCTTCACCACGATGTAATATAAGCCTTTAAGAATGGCGTGGGAGCAAGGTGTGAGGAAAGCAAATATTACCAGGTAGTCATTTGTCCTCTTCACAACTAGATATGCAAGAGAGTTTAAATCAGTGTTGATCTTTCGACGAAAATGGTCAAAATATTTTATATTATTAAAAAAATAAGTAATTTTTTACCTTGTTTATAATTTCAATTTGTTTTGATGTCCAAATTTCAGTTAAAATGTTTCGCCTATTTTATTTTGGCTAAATAATATTTTTTTTAAATAATAAATATTTTTATAATATGAATTATATTTTTTAATCCAATTAATAGATTGGGATGAAATTTTTTAAGGAGTGTCTTGATATATTTATATATATTATGTTAAAATTTCAGAGTAATTAGAGAATGTAATAACATTACGAGATTGATAATGATATTTTTATAGTATTATACATGTTTATAATTTTATTCAAAAAAAATATATTTTATTATTCTTTTAGTTTAAATTATACAATTCTATATAATTTTATTTTTAAATTTCAACTATAATTTATTTTTAATTAATATACCAAACATTCAAACACTTTAAAATTCAAAATTTTATTATAATTAAAAAAAATAAAATATCAACCGAAATGAAATTCATAACGAATCTTATCTCACTGATTAAGAATTTAATGGCGTGGCGACGTGAAGTCTTAAGGTTCAACATGTGCACAAAAAAGGAGATGTTTGTGCAGATAATGTGTGTCAATGATTGTGGAATAGTAATTGATCAATCGCTATAAAGCTCCTACAATCTTGCTGGGGTTATACAGCATCGATGAAAT
This sequence comes from Salix dunnii, assembly GCA_015731905.1. Taxonomy (NCBI): domain Eukaryota; kingdom Viridiplantae; phylum Streptophyta; class Magnoliopsida; order Malpighiales; family Salicaceae; genus Salix; species Salix dunnii. The sequence continues at coordinate 18,070,719 of CM027664.1, forward strand.
TCCATGGATGAAGGAAAAAGAACAGGCTATATTCTCCCATCATATCGCTTTTATTTTACGTCTCTTGTTGAAGACTTAAAATTGATTTTTTTTTTTATTTATAGAATTTGCTTTATAATGTTATACTTAATGCAGAAAAATTAAAGAAAATATTTTTAAAATTGATTGGCCATAAACAACTTCAATGAGGTCATGAATGCACCCATTTATATGCTGGTTTGCTGAATTCTTATCTTTACATTGATGTATTATGGTAAAATGTATCTCATGATGTCGGTGTGATGACAAAAGACTTGTGCAGATTTTGAGGTCGGGTCAAAACATATATTTCTTGTAAAAATCTGAAATAATCTAAGTTTTATTCGTTCATCTGAATCTATAAAATACACTTTCTATTGAGATGAAGTTTCCTCGATTCTAAAAAAAATATTATAAAATATATCATGAATAACTCTTTACATTTTGTTATCTAACAACTTAGATTATCTCTCTAAAAAATAAATAGCTCAACCTTTAGTGAGGCCAGATCATACCCAATCCCATGAAGATCATGGTTTTCCACAACTTCTCCATGTTAAAGATGAAAGGATTGCTACACCTAAACCTGTGAATTTTGTTGTCACTGGTTTGCTGTGCTCAATCCATGAAATATCTGCTCTGACATTTCTATTATATATCAAAAGATTAATTTTCTGTTTTGTACTGAGCTAATGTGCTGCTCCAGCTGCTGCTGCCAGAGCAGCAACCATTGCTTTATAAATATAACCTAGTTCTCATCTCTGTAAAGTAACGAGTGTAATATACAAGGAACAAGAGTTTCATACATATCAGTTTTCTCTATTTTCCTACCTTTCAACTCTCCATGACCGCAATCTCTATAATTAGGAATCACCCCATCAAGACTTGAGTTGATTCTTATTTCTTTCTTTATTGCTTGATTAGCCATGGATGATTTCAATATGATCATTAATACACCTATTTACAGGTTGATTTGTTCGGTTCTTATGTTTTTTTCTAGCCATTGTTTATGGTTTTCAACTTTAGAATCTTATTTACTTGTTTTTCATGTTTTAATTATAATGTTATTTATTTAATGAATTCTTCCTTTTTAATTACCAGCCAACCAACTAAGAACTTGATAACTAGCTATGAATGATTAACTAATTTGCCATATGTTTATTCTCTGCTGACCAACGTCAACTGTTACTGCTACAGTTTTAGTAATAAAATTAAAAGAGATTGGCAGTTTACTGTAGCTTACTGTTCATTGGTTATTTGTTCTGGTGCTTCGCAACTACGTAAGCTCGGTTCGCTTTTTAATAACTGCTTTATGCCTACGTGAATTTGATTTTTTTTAATAACTGTTTTTTTTAAATAAATTAGGTGTCGGGTCAGTTTACACGCACCACGACTAATCTCCATATCCACATTTTTTATTATATTTTTTCCCCTGTTTTGTTTTGATACTTATAAATTTTTTATATTATTTTTTTATAACCAAGGTGTTCGGATTAGCTTACGAGCACCACAATTTTTTCTTCCCAGGTATATATTTTTTTTGTTCCGGGCTGGCTTAGCGCACCACGAATAATCTCTGGGCTCACTTTTTTTTTAATATTTTTCTTTTTTTTCCCACTTATATATTTTTTTATACAATCAGGATGTCTATATCAGCTTATACGCACTACGACTATTATTATTTTATAGAATACCTAAAGGAGATTACAATCCCAAAAAATAATGAATATATATATATATATATATATATATATATATTTTAAGGCGCTAATATGAAATAAATAGTAAAATATATAATTAATCTAACATATTTATTAGAGAAAAAATTACAAAAAATTATTATCATTATTTTTAAAGCGCTAATATGAAATAAATAGCAACATATATAATTAATCTAGCATATTTATAAAAAAAAATTGACGAATAATTATTATCATTATTTTTAACGCCTTATCTACAATAATTAGAAATTTCAACACCTACTAATATTTATAAAAAGCAATTAAAAAATAAAATAAATGACAAAATAAAAATAAATATTATTAGATTTTAAAAAATTATTTGGCTTGAAGAATAAAAAAAGAAAAAAGAAAAAAGAGAATAATAAGTTGAACAATTATGACACACCTAACCGCCAATGAATGTCCAATTGACTACAAAAAAAAATAAATTCATCTCTAATTGATTTCATCAATTGCATTTTGTTCATTAACGGATTATAATTAAGACACATCAAACAATCAATCAATTGGAGTTTTATAATATATAAATTAAATAAATCAACACACAATTGTAATCAACCATAAATAATCTATTTTTGATAGATTTTAGCTGTTACACTTTTACTATTTACCAGTTAAATTGTCTATTGATGTTAAAAAAAACTCAATCATCAATAAATTCAATATAATAATTTTATTAATTAAATATTAAAATAACTAATTATAATATATATATATATATAAAATCAATTAATTTTTTACATAAATAAAAACCGAGTGCATCGCAGGCAAGTTCGCTCGTGGTTCCTATATTGCTTCTTGGTGTCATCTTTTTTTCTTCTGCTAAAAGCTTAACATTTATATTCTTTAATCTATCCAACTAGCTCTTGCAACACCTAGAAGCGAAGATTACTAAAAAACTGATGTACAGGGGTTTAATTAGGCCAACACAATACACCATAAAAAAAAAAGATTTAATCGGGTTCGGGTAAAACTGGAAGCAACAGGATAGATTTAGAAGTTGTTTGTTATTATTTTTGTTTTTATAGTTAAAATTAAAAAAAAAAACATTTTTATAAAAAATATTTTAGTTACGATTTAAAATAATTTTTAAAATATTTAATTAAAATTGTGGTTGGATTTAATATTAATGAAAAACAATTTCAAATATTTGATTACTAAACTTTTTATATTATTTTCAATTTATAAAATTTTTTTAATATATACTTTTATATATATATATATATATTATTTTTAAAATATTTAATAATTATAATAATAATAACATAATAAACCATAAAAAAATTAGATTTAATTGGGTTTAGGTAAAACTGGAAGCAAAATGTTAGATTTAGAGGGTGTTTAACACTGTATTTTAAAAATATTTTTTTAAAAAAATTTATTTTTTTATTTTTATTTTTAAATTATTTTCATATACTAATATAAAAAATAATATTTAAAAAATAAAAAATTATTTTAATAAATTTATATAAAAAATATTTTTAAAAATAATTTCAACCATATTACATTAAATTTTGCATTTGAATATTGTTATAACTAACCAGGAATTTGAATATTGTTACAACTAACCAGGAGTAAATTTAAAATAAATAATTAATGTTAATGATTAAAAAATATTATATATACCAAGATTCTTATATATTAAATAAATATAAATTATAATATTCTAATTAAGTTATAAATACCGATTAATATTCAAGACTTGATCCGTCAGGTTCGGATACAGAAAGTATCCATAAGCATCCATTGCCACATACAACTGAACAAGTGCCGACCCAAACACAGAACTTAAAACCCTACTACGCTCTATCTATCCTTCTTGCTTGCTCCCTGTCTCATCACCAACAGAAGAGATAGAGAGAGAGGTATGAAACTTAGCACTCTATAATCTGCAATTGTTTTCCTTAATCCTTTTATTTCATTTTGATTTTGCATTCTTCTCTCAATTCAAATCTTGCTCTAAGAAATCCCTGCTTGTTTTTTACTCATTTGGTTTTCTCATCTAGTTACGGGCTGATTTCTGATTCGAAACCCTAAGCTTAATGTGGTTATTGAAAATTAATTATTCCTTTAATTTTATCGAGGCAAGATCTGAACTTTATGGTGTTCTACGTTTTATTTTGGACCAGGTTAGGTAAGCCGCCATGGCTTCAAAGCTAGCTCAGTTGCAATCGAAGGCTTGTCAGGCCTCAAAGTTCGTGTCTAAGCATTGTTCTGGTTATTACAAGCAATTGCTAGAACAGAACAAGCAATATATTCAGGATCCACCCACTGTTGAGAAATGCAATCTTTTGTCCAAGCAATTGCTTTACACTCGCCTCGCCAGGTTCGTCTTTCTTTCTCCATTTCATTTAACTTACACGAAGCTTCGTTGATTTTTTTGTAAAAAAATATGGTATTTGTAGCTTTTAGTTTTTGTTTCTCTTGTTTTGAGTAATAGGGCTCTCTCTTTTTAAAGGCCTACCATGTAAATGTCGACAATTGCTATGTTACCCAAGTGTTGCAGATGCGGATGAAATTTATAATTCTGAGAATTCCTGTATTGTGTGGCTATTTAAGCTTAATTGTGAGATTTGGGATCAGATGATCTGTCTGATCTTAACCAGCTAGCCAGGTTCTGTTTTGGCTTGTTTGGTTTGCATTTTAGTCATAAATTAAACCGATGTATGGAGTAACAATGTGATATAGATTTTTCAGCCTACGAAACATTATTGAACTAGCTCGATTTGTAAACATGTTAGATAGATCATATATCGTGTCTTATGTGTACACATGTGTGTCCATGTGAAATGGGTGGATTATACTAGTAATCATTGTAGGTGCCGAAAAAGGATTAAACAGAAGTGTAGTGAGGTAGGATGAAAAGGGAAAAAGATAGCTACAAATATCTAACACAGCAAAAGGCTGGTTGTCTGGGTTGATCAACCAGAAAATAGAACAAACCTCTTATAAGATTATCAAAATGTCAAAATTGTTTTGTAGTACAACAGTAGTATCCCTTGAATACTAGAAAAAATCTAAATAAAAGAAATCCTTGCCCTTAAAAATAACTAAACTCTACCCGTCCAAAGCACCAAAATACTTAACATGAAATAAACTATCAAAGGAAAAACCCTAATTGTATAAAGACCACTGCAGTTTTAGCTCCTGCTTCATGTAGTGTCATTTGTCATTCATGGAGAGCTTTCCTACTGCTAAAAAAAATGTATTTTGAGGGGAGTGAAATGGCTAAGAACTTTATTGGTTACTTTGAAAAGAATATGCTTTTAACAACTCACTTATTTGGACTGAAATGTTCAAATTGAGCTTTCCATTTTAAATGATTGGCTAGCAGCTTGTTGAAGGTAAAAAGGCATTATTGATAATACTATGAGCTGCTGATCCTTGAAATGTGAAAATTTACATGCATGGTCAAGAATTGCTGTTGAATTAGTAAAAAACGATGCATTGAAAATTAATCTTTCAAGTGCTGATGGAATTGAAGTTTTAGAAAGGAAAATTGTTGATAATACTATGTGCCCGATCCTTGAAATGTGAAGATTTATGTGCATTAGTCAAGAATTGCTGTTGAACTAGTAAACGATGATGCATTGAAAATTAATCTTTCAAGAGCCGATTGAATCAAAGCTTTACACAAGGAAATTGACTATCAATGGAGATTTGAACACACTTTTCAAAACCACTATTTCCATCTAGAAAATTGCACGGGTCCCTTGTTTTCTTCTAGGTAGGTTATGTAATTTTGTGCTGTCTATATTGTCAATTAGTGTTTTTTTGAAACAGGATCATGCACTATAGTTGTTGATGGTTCATATTAGTGAATCTATAGGCGATTTATAGTATGAATAAATGAAGTGGGCTATTCCTTTTAACAGTTAATCCACTTCATATATGGAATTTTATTTCACATATTAATCCATTAATTTGGGTATGTGAAACAGCATTCCAGTGCGTCGTGAAGCATTTTGGAAGGAGCTTGATTATGCTAAGCACCTTTGGAAACACAGGCAGGAGTTGAAGGTTGAGGATGCTGGCATTGCTGCTCTGTTTGGGCTGGAGTGTTTCGCATGGTACTGTGCTGGTGAGATTGTTGGTCGAGGGTTTACATTCACTGGCTACTATGTCTAAGTGCTGCAACAAGACATAACACCTTCGCAGTTGAAGCGAGAAAGCTTGAGATTTCTGTTTTTCCCGTTCATCTTGTTCGCAATTGACCATTGCTTATATACTAAATCTGGTATCCTTCATAAAAATTGAAAACTGGGTCAGGAAAACTCGTTTCTGTGATGATCTTATGTACTTTACATTTTTCGTTGCATTTTCGCTTATGCTAGGCGGCTGCACTTCAGGCTCTATTCCTTTTGCTCAGAATAACATCTCTGAAAAAAAAAAACTACAGGGAAAACATTTTTATGATACTGATGAGTTATTTTCAAGCATTTTAATGCAAATATCATGTATTCTTATGATACCATAGCTCAGTTTTTGTCCGAGTACGGGGGATGATGCTGACTTGAGCCCATGCATGACTTGAATGCTGTATCTGGAAACTTACTGTGGCGTATCGGGATTTGTACCACCCACTGTGTAAAGCTGTGATTTGCGGTCAAAATAAAATTTAAAGATAGATACATGTTAAACAAAACCCTTAATGTGCTGTTCCTCTTGAGAAGCAAGCAAATCGAAGAAGTACATGGTTATTACACATGGTTCAACAAACAAAATAGATTTTCCACTGATCGCCAATTATAAAACCCTAATTGCAAAATTACATCTCAAAATCCCCATGTCAGCCTTGTATAGAATCATAAATTTATACCGCAGCTATTATTTTCAATTAAGCAGCCTGTATTAAATTAGGCAGCCTGTATAAGATTTCCCTGGACTCTCTACGTTTAAAAGAGACGGTTCCTAAATGCCGTCATCACTTTTGGGGACAAAAGCAAGATAAATGCCAAGACTGAACCAAAAATCATTTTAATAGCATGGCTCAAAAAGTCATGGTCAGCTTCTTCGGAGGTGCTCCTTGTGGTTGAAAAGGATTTAGCTGAGGGTAGGGCTTCTATCACCGCTTCAGCCAAATCTGTGATGAAGGATGAAGTGCAACCCAGAGCAGGTACACGACCCCAATTCTCAATGCCAGATTCTAGAGCCAACTCCTTATATTCCATATCAATCTCTTCAAGTGTCTCTATGTGCTCACTGACAAAGCTGAGATTTTATATCGGAGTTAACAAGAGATATCATTATTAAATTTCTGATTTAAATTAAAATTGAGCAAGATGAGTTCTATCTGATAAACATATTTCAACCTCCCACATCACTAATAAAAGGAGAAGGCTGTGTCGAAACTAGGACAGCTTTCTTGAGAAAAATCTTACAGGACTCAGAAAAACAGTAGAACTTAAAACACACACCAAGGGTCTCTGGTCTGGACACAATATGTGCATCATTATTAGCTTGTGTTGTCAAATCCAAAATATCGTCCATACAGCAGGTCTAGAGATCCCTACTTTAATATAATTTCATTTAACATATAGGAATAATTCATGTCTATAGATGCATGAAACATCCAAACATCCAAAAAGACCTATAACACCATAATGCATTCTGGTATCATAAATTCTTCAAAGTAGCATCTGTGGCTTATTAATGGAAACTCATACTTGCATAATTGGACCCCAAAACATTCATGGATTAGTCAACTATCTTGCTTTTCAAAAACAAACAAAATGAATATCTTCAGAGTGACGCCTTCATAATGATTGTACTGCAGTATATTAACAAGTAAAACATTATGAATGAAGTTACGGAATCAATATATTCATGGTTTATGGTAAAGACCAAACAAACTGCTAAAGCTGGTGATTTAATTATTACTTGGATCAATATACTGAATGCACAAACCTACTGAAAGAAGCTTGAGTAACAGCAATTAAGTGCATGAAAAAGGAAACTGCAAGTTGCATACCTTACTGGTACAGCTAGAAGACTTTTGACACCTTTCTGACCAAGCTCAACAAGAACTTCATCAGTGTAAGGCTTCAGCCATTGCACAGGTCCAACTCGACTCTGGTCAGGAAAAAAATCAAAGGAATGATAGGTCATACTGCAAGATCTCAGCAACAATAAAACACATGAGTAGGCAAAACCTAATGATGGGAAATAAGAAAGCAAATGATCACGTAAAACAGACAGCATCCAGAATAGCAAGCACAATACTGTACGGTAAACCTCATGAAATTAGATTATAACCAACCTGGTAAGCCAGAGTATGATCATTGTAAGATCCTCTAGCTTTCAACTCTTGCATTATTAAGTAGATGCACTCCTCCATCTGATCTTTGTATGGATCTCCTGCATCCTCCACATAAGTCAATGGCACTCCATGGGCACTGAAGAATATCATGACCTAAGATCCCATATAAAATTAGAATAACCAGGGGACAATAATAAAAAAAATAGACTAGTTTTGTGCCTCACAAAATTATGTATAATATTAAATAATTGAACTCACTTCTTCAGGTTTAGCAAATTTTTGCAGCTCTTCACCAATCAAGTCAGCCATAGAATTGATATAACCTTCTCGTTGATACCAGGACTGTATAACGGCAATTGGAAGCCTTGATAGATACGCATCTTCACTGAAAGTTCACTCACATCCGGAGATGTTAAAGTTAAGCAATGTTCTGCAAAAAGAAGGAAGCAAATTGGCGTGGATATAGCACCTAAATATATTCTGGAGAACACGGAGGCTTGACCCAGTTGTGGAGATCGAGAACTGTGGATAAAGTGGCAGCACTACAAGCTTCGTTATCTTGTCCTTCTTGATCTGCCAGATAAAACAAGTAGGATTGATCAAGTAAATGTTATGAGGAGATTCACAACGAATTTCAAAAGATACATAAACTGAATACAAAAGTTGGAGTCTCACCTGAAGAATTGCTTCCTCAGTGAATGGGTACCAATACCTCATTCCAACGTAGACATTTGCAGTCAAACCCTTGGATTCCAAAGCCATTTTGATTCCATTAGCCTGCAACGATTTTCTCAAAAGTCTAAATATATTTCCTTCAGGAAGAAGCAGTAGTGCACATAAAACTAGTAAAGGAAAGAAAGCAGAACGTAAAAACTGAAACATGGTTTTCTCAAAGAAAAACTCTAAAGCCACAAGCAAAGATCACCCAAAGAAGAAGAAGCCACGAATCTTAATTCTTAAAAGGGCATGCATTCTACCTGCTCATCCGTTATTTTACGCAAAGGTGAGCCCCCCCCAATAGAGGCATACCCTTCTTTACTTTTAGGAGCACGAACCACAGAGATTAATTTTGCCAAAGGTTTCTGAAGAAATTGAAACAGCCTGGGAAGTCTTATAATATCCTGCATTATAATAACATCACTACTGTCAGATCAAAATCAAAAACAAACCCTGAACTAGGAATGTTGTCTAAAATAAAGAATCGACGAGCAAGCAACATACCGGATCAGCAAACAAATTGAACAAAAACGGCTGGACATCATTAAGCGTTTCGGGCCCTCCAAGATTCAAAAGAAGCACCCCGACCTTTTCTTCTGTCACGTGCATATGAGAATCAACAAAACCTTCACAATATGGGCCTACTCCCACTACAGAGGCAGCGCAGAATGCTTGCCCAACTGGATTTCTCTTCAGAACCGGACCAGACAAGTATGATCCCCCGCTAGCTGCCATTCCCTTATTAGCCGAACTAGAACTCGAAACCACTAATAATTCTCGAGAACGAGGCTTATCCGGCCGCTGAAATTCAACGGACGAGCGCCTAGCTACTGAAACAACAGATCTAACACGTGGACACGACCTGCGAATTGACCATCAATATTGATAATTAATTGAGATCAACGAATAAAATCACCCGACATGATCCAGACCATCACGAATTATTAATCAAGTAAAAATACGACCTATCAAGAGGGGAAAAAGCCGAATTACCTAGAGAAATCATGATTAGAAGCAGAGAGCTTCGTCTGGGGAAGCGCACCAGTGGCGTCCATGGATTCGATTAGAGGAATAGCGATAAGAAATGGAGCAGTTAGGATGAAGAAAACAAAGAGAGGAGGATGGGATGCAGATGGACTTTTGGGTGTTTTTATAAAATAAAATAAGGGAAATGTCAAAGAAGAAAGCCAATGGCTTTAATATTTAGGTGGGGGTTTCCTGGATGCTGGGGTTTGACTGTTATCCATCCCTATCAGCGTCTCAGAAGTAAAAAATCGTTACTGTATTATTTTTTCAATTAATTATTATTTAATATATATATATATTAAAGTAACCTTAAAAAAAAAATTGTTACTAACCGTGTCTTTTCTCTCTCTTTGATTTGGTGTCGTTTCAATTTTAAGATTACAAATTTATAAATTTGTAATTTTTTGTTTTAGATATATATTAAATGTATGTTTTATTTAAAATATTAGATTAATATTTTAATACATTGATATTAGAAACTTGAAAAAAAAAAATTTTAAAAAATACTTTAAAAATCAATTTCGAGTACACATTTTAAGCATTAGTATTACAGTTAAAAGAGTTTGTTATGTGTTTAGAAAGTTTATCTAATCTTTTTACCATATTAATATGAAAAATACATTATTAAAAGAATTTTAAATATGTATTTTCAACATTTATTTATGTATATTAAAATATTATTTTATTTTATTTTTTTCTAGGTAATTTTAAAGATGTATTTTCAACATCTATTTATGTATAAAATTTTCTAAATCCCCTAATTCCAAGATTCAAGATTAAAAAATTAAATTAAAAGTAAAACATCTACACCAAGCTAATAGTAATAATTATTGTGTGGATGTGACTTTGGCACGATTGGAAAATCAGAGCACCAACCAGAGTCTGTCGTGTTCTTATTTAGCTGGCAGTCAAAGAGGGTAGGTTTGATTTTCAAGTTAGCTGCGAAAAGAAGGTGTTCAAAGCCGCGTCGTTTTGGTGGAAACAGCTTTGAATCGTTCTTTCTTGTGCATTCCTTATTTTACCCTTCGTTTAAAAGCTAATCAATCTGCGAACCCTGTCTAACACGGTACTTTCATAACTTTCTTTATTTTAGGGTTTTTGTGAACCGCTATATAAACTTAACTTCAAAACCACATCATGCGCAGGTTTTGTAAATCCACACAGCTCCACCCTAACCCTTTTTCTCTTCGACAGCATGCTGTTTGTATCATGGTAACAAGATCTTTCTTCCTGTGTTTTGATTGGTTAAAGCTGCGATTGTATGTAAAGTAGAACAGTGGTTTTATATGTAAGAATGAGTTTGATTGCGTTAAGGTATTGATTGGCTCCAAAACAGAGTCAGCAGCAGGCGCCGATCCATGGCGACCTGACTGCCGCTTGGAGCCAAAAGTCAGTTATGGCCGGATGAAGATACCTTGAAACTCATTGTTGTTTCTTGACACAATAATCCGGTTACATCTCTATTCACTACTGCTTTCTTTTCTTTCATTTTATCCAAAAATGGCGGCACTCAGTCAGACACGGGTGATTATTGGTTTTATTAAATGCCGAATCACCTTTTGCATGGTGCCCAAATTAAGCTACTTTCACGATTGGAGTGGGTCATTACTTGATCATGGCTCCCTTCAAATTTTAAGCAGCTAAATTCTCTTTAACAGCTCTTTTTTACCATTCCAAGTAACCTCAAGCCCTTTAATATGGTTTTAAATTAAATTTGAAAGCTATTTCAATTGATAAATCCATCAGCCTTGGTGATGTGGATCTCTAGTTTGCCAGTGGTATTGTGTGATCAAGACTTGGCTCTTGAATTCAGTGGAGAATTGTTAGTGGACTTCTGTTTAGACCGAACTTGGAAATATCAATTGACAATTGTTTGTTTCGTATTAAAACGAAATCTGCAATTCTCATAAAAGTGCTCATTCCCGTTGATGATGCTAGTGTTTGCTTTTTATTGAGTTCTGGATTTCTAATTTCTGGATGGAATTAGTTTACCGATCAAAGCATCACCGAATCAAAGTTCAATCAAAAGGAAACTGCAAAAATCTCGAAGACTGGCCTAGGTGTTATCATAAAGTGTTTTTGATTGATTTTGAACATTGACACTGGCCTTAAACCAGTCTTGGTGAACTAAGCGTCACTCTAGGAGTTGATTAAAAGCACCGATCGAAGCTTGCTCTTTCTGTTGAGCCATGAGAGAATGAGATACTAACACCAAATAATACCTTCGAAACTAAAATTTCATTCCTTGAAATCGAAACAATCTTAGTTGGTGGTCGTGAATGAAACTGTGGTCTCCTCGATCCTTAGTTGTAGTCGACAACAAGTTCATGCATGACATGACGCCAAGGATTAACGACCAGATGAATATCAAAGATCCAACAAATCCACCTTTTATCGAGCTCATTATTTGCAATAACTAACACATTCAGCTCAGGAGGAAGGGGCCAGCCATTGAGAAATTTGAAATCATAAATAGCTCACCCTCTTAGAAGAGCAGCTGAAATCATAGTTGAGATTCCATTAAAGCAATAATCACAATGAATCGTTAATGGTTAAAACGGTTTGTCTTTAGATACACCAAATGTAGTTAATACTAAGACTGGTATTCAGGAATCAAAGCTAAGCTTTTGGCATGCTGATATTTCTGATCAAAGTATTTGAGACATCAAAACGATATAGGGTTTCATTTCAACCAAACCAGAAATTCATTTTTATTATGAGATCCATTTACTGATGAATGCACCAATCGAAGGGTGCTTGAACTGTTGATTATTATGGTTATGGTTTTTCAGCTGAGAAACCAACGGTTGATCATGGGAGTAAAGTATGCAACGTGAGGAAGGCACAGGTGATGGAATATGGATGAAAGTAAAGGAAAGCAGACAACACAGGCAAAAGTGTAGATATGCGTCAACAAGAACACACAAATTTAAGAGTCATATAGGCAACACGTGGACATTTTTAGGGTTCCAGCATAGTTCCCAAGATTTGTAGTTAGTTTTCTTATTATCTTCCCGTTTCAATTTGCAACTGCAGGTGAAAAGTTTGAATCTACTTGCCAATTACCAGATTGGAAATTCAATGTGGACAAAAAGTCAAGCTGAGACAATTGGAAAATGCAAGTACAGGAACATCTGCGTTTGATATGAAAGCATGCAAAGGGGTATTATGCTCATCTAGTGAATCTGATTCGACCAAGGGCATTTAATACCCAAACAGTACCTTTAAGTTGATTCGCAGAAGCAGGCATTATACCCGAACCAATCCTAAAAGATGATACGCAGATCCATCCCATGGTCACAATTGCTAGCAGGCATGCCTTTAAGTTAATTAATAATAGTAAGCGCTATAATCAGAACAAGGCTAAACGATGCTGATAAATGGAATTCTAACCATGTTACATTTGCAAATAGGCATGTATTAGTTTTTTTCCATAAAATGATAGGATCAAATTTGCAAGTAGTATGAATATAACCCCACTAAATTCTCAATGGTCAATTCACCGTAAAAGAACATGTACAGGAATTGCAAGTGGATCAATATCAGAACCATATCTAAGATCTAACAAATCCACCCTGGCAAGAGTTCTAAGAAAGCTGGAAAAAATGATTCAAATACCATGCTCCATGCAACCAAAATTGCAGTGTACAGGAAGTTTTTTCACAGCATTTTCTGCAAACTAAAATTTCAGAATCACATAACAACAATAATATCTCAATAAGTCCTCTATCAAGGAAACAGTTAAACCCATCAGTAAGGATCATCAAAAGCAGCAATCACAATCAAATGGGCAAAGAGCGGTACCTCCACCACTACTCTTGCTAAAACCCAATTCCTCTTCCGTATATATGTTCAACCCATCTTCTGTTTTCTTCCGGGACCTGGAAGGCGGGTCTGTAAACCTTCCTTCTTCATCTTCTTTACTCTTCTTCTTCTTCTTTGTCGTCAATTTTGGTTTCTCTTCCCCGTTTACATTTGCCTTATCAACTTTCTTTTGTTCAGGTTTCTTCCTCTTCTTTGCAGAGAAAATTTCATCTATCTCGTCACTTGCTTTCATTGGTGTTGAGGAGGTTTTTGCCTGCTCTACGTCTGCATTTTCTTGTTTTTGTATAGGTTTCTTTGAACTCTTTTTGGGCATGTTCAATGGAGAAGGTTTTGCCTGCTCTATAGCAGCATCTAGTTGTTTCTTTGAAGAACTCTTTTTGGTCATGTTCAATGGAGAAGGTTTTGCCTGCTCTATAGCAGCATCTAGTTGTTTCTTTGAAGAACTCTTTTTGGTCATACTGAATCAAACTGAAAGCTTGATACCAGTTGTTTAACTAGAATCCACAAAACACAAGAGCACCAAGCACCCAATTCAATTGCCAAGAAAATGTAAGCTAACAATTCACAGATTACTCGTGTTTTACAAGACCTACTGATATAAGTAAACCAACTGGAGAATAGCAGAGGAACAAACAAATAACGACTATATATTGCAAGATCTAGCTCAAAATCAGTTAGATGAATTAGCACATTTTGGGCCACAAAATGCAACAAATAGTTCAAAATTAAAAATTCCTTCGAACGCCATTTTCTTCATTATCCAGCAAAACAAATTTTGAAAATTTGCAATTGAGACCCAAGAACTTGTTTGATTTTTCATTGTTTAAAACCCAAAAAAAAGTGTAAATTTATCATCACAAATGTTTGATTACTTTTAAAAAGGAATCGTCAAATTAATCAAATTCGTTCTCAATAGAAAGAGAGATTAATTGGTCTAAGCTGAACTCATCATTTGCATGACAATAATTTCGGTTTCGCTACGTTTCCAGGAAAGCAAACACCAAGAAGTTGGGACTTTTTATTTTATTTTAGGTTTTTTAGCATGAAAAACAAATAGAAAGTAGTGACTGAGAAAGATATAAGCGAGTTGAAAAGGATGAGAGAAGAACTAACCTCTGGTAGCAATCTGTAGAAGGAGAATGGATTGGAGACGGACAGAGAGGGCGGCAAAGAGACGAACTAAAACCCTCCTTCAGTTAAAGAAGCGAGCGGTCCAGCAGGGAATCTGTGGTTTCTTAGGAAACGCTATTCAAGTGGCTTCCCCAGGATAATACCATGCGGTTTTTAAGGAGTTAAACATGGACGGTTCGATTTTGATCATGAAAGTTAAAGGATGCAAAAATAAAACCAGATCAATAATATCACGTCAGCCTTACTGCCACGTAGTCTTGACAAATTGATCTCACAGCTTTCTACTATAATTTTCATCTACTATACATTATATAATTGCAACCTAAAACAACCATGTCGAGCATTTATTTTTCCTGTTTAGAGTTGAAAAGAATGTCACCTAGGGAATTGGAAAATTATTATCATTATCATTATTATTATTATTTACACTCCAGTAATGGGTAAATATAGGAGTAATTTAAAATTTGTAAGAGATTTATTTGTTTTGTTTTGTTTCTTTTTAAAAAAATTGGTGCAAGCATGGACTAGTAGCAGCAATAATGCACCTGAGGGTTTATTTATTTCACATAAAATATTTTATAAAAAGATATTTTGTTGATTTTCATGCTTGTTTCTAGAAAATATTTTTAAAATATAAAAAAATATATTTACCTCTTTAAATTTTATAAGATATTTTATAAATAGTAACTTACTTATAATATTATCTAATTATTTCAATTATTATCATCACCACCACCTCTTAAAACCACTATCATGATCACTTCACAATTATCATCATCATCTCACTACTATCATGATCACCTCACAATTATCTCACAGTAACCTCACAACCTTCATGCCACCATCACCTTTCTTTCTTTCTTTTTCTCCATGACCACCATCATCTTATCTCTTATCATTAGTATGATTGTCTCGTTTCTACCGCTATCTTTTTCACTGCTATCTTTATTACATTATAATAATTATTTTTTAACGAAAAATATTTTTAAAAATAAATTTAATCACATTTTTAAATATTTATATCACCAACACAAACTTGTCACTTTCTATCATTTAACCACTATTATCGTATCTAAAATTATTTACATGTAAATTCTTTTTCATTTACAAAATATTTAAGCTAAGAGCTGACAGCCACTTTGGCATTTTAGATCTTTCCATTATTGCTACTTTTATGTTACTCTAATGCAACTTTTTTTAAATAAATAAAAATATATGAAAATTGAATAGAAAAACACGAAAGAAGAAAAAAAAAAAGCTTGAAATTGTGGTAGGAAATGCTTTTTGAAATATTTTTCCGTTTCAAAATATATAGAAATAAATTATTTTTCCGGTAGATGGCCGAGGAAAAGCAGAATCAAATCAACGCAAATCACTTTTCCCAAAAACGTCGGTCACAGTTTGAGCATGAAAGATTTTAGTTTTCTAACATTCGGAATGCAACACCAAACTGCATCGTCTTGGAGGCTTGAATCGTTTAGGAAGAGCATTTCGCAAAAGCAATAATACTATTGATTCCAGAATTTCTTATTTTAGTATCATCCATTCGAATAACTGTTCTTACACCATCCATGGAGCGATACAAGGCTTTTCCCTCTCCCTCTGTTCTCATAACAACCAACGCAATTATAGGTCTCGTCTAGCCATACAGCATGCACTGCTAGTATCAACTTCGCGCACTCATACAGCACGCAGTCATAATCCTGGAATTGGGAACTGTGTTGTAAGTGCCTCAACTCTTCTTTGAAGATCTGATACCTTTTCAGATAGAGGGAAATCAGGGGATTTGACAAACTTTAAGAAATCCTGGAGCTTGGATCCAGAAACTAGTTTTT
The DNA here is from genome assembly GCA_015731905.1 of Salix dunnii. Taxonomy (NCBI): domain Eukaryota; kingdom Viridiplantae; phylum Streptophyta; class Magnoliopsida; order Malpighiales; family Salicaceae; genus Salix; species Salix dunnii. The sequence continues at coordinate 18,087,272 of CM027664.1, forward strand.
TAGCTTCAAGACTTATTTGTACTCCTTCATGAATCAAGTCAGCAGTTGCTACAAATTCTCTCCCTGCAAATCCTCTGGTAGTCATCGCAGGGGATCCAATGCGAATGCCACCAGGAACTAGGGCGCTCTTATCACCTATTTAAATTAAAAGAGCAGCAGCCATAAGCAAGGGGCAACAATAAAGGGAGTGAGACAGACAAGGGAAGAAGATATAGAATAATGCTAACCAGGCACTGAATTCTTGTTGAGGGTGATAGAAGCCATGTCAAGGATTTTCTCCACCCGAGCCCCATCAAGTCCCTGTTGATAGAACATATATTGATAAATATGTGAGAAATAAACGGGGAAAGAAGCCAACGCAGAAAAGTGATGCATAAAACAATTTGTCATGATAAGATGCTATGTGGTAAAAATAGTGACCATGCCCTTTCAGTTTAAAACCCTGCAATAAAAATCAAGGCTTACAAAATCAGGCCAAACCAATTCATAAGCATTACAATGATCATGTACAGATAGAAGTGCTCTCAATAATACAAGTATGAACACAAACTACATTGCTTCATTCATTAACAAGTGACATTATATGGTTAGGATGCTTCCAAGAATTGGTTCCTAACATCTTATACAGCGTTTATGAACAATAAACAGTTAGGATTCCTCTGAAAATTGATCATAATATCTTATGCTCTTTATCCAGCCATGTTACATAAATTTATTTTACTGTTGAGATTATGATATCCAAGTAATACCAAAGGCCATTCATATGTTGGGAAAAACCTTGATGGCCACAGATAACCAGCAAAAGACTGCAATACATTCAGAAAATAATGGAGACAACAAAGCAACGAGACACTTACCAGTGGCCTCAGATCTACAAGAATAAGATGATTGTCGCTCCCACCAGAAACCAGTTTGTATCCTAATTCAACCATTCTGCTTGCAAGTGCTCTAGAGTTAGAGATGACCTTCATGGAAAAGCAGCAAGAGTAAGTTTGGATGGATTAAAAAATATCTTGGACCATGCTTAACCAAGAGAGTACAGTACCTGTTTCTGGTAGGCTTTAAATTCAGGGGACTGTGCATGCTTCAAGCAAACTGCCAGTCCACCAATTGTGTGATTATGAGGACCACCCTACGACACATTTAACAAACTGTGTTAGTTTTAGAATGATGCAAGGGTGAAACACCATAAAGTATAGAATTTAAATCAAATTCTAACATTCATTAGCAACCCACTTGCAAGCCTGGAAAAACAGCATTGTTGATGGCAGATTCCATGTCAACTCCTAGAACAGGATCTTTTTTGAAAAAGATCATTCCACCTCTTGGACCTCGTAGGGACTGAAGGGAAATGAGAAATTTTTCAGGTCATCTATTTGCAGATCAACACAGCAAGAGTTTGTTATTCGCATGTCAAATGGCAGCGAAATTAAGATCCAAACAAAATGAGAGATGCTATATTTCATGCTAGACCAGGAAACATGAAGCGGCATTGGGCCCAATCTGTTAGTAAATACCAGAAAAATCCTATCAAATAGTCATCTGAACTTACCTTGTGTGTTGTAGTTGTCACAACATCACAGTACTCAAAGGGGTCAGCAACAACAGAAGCAGCAACAAGACCACTTATATGAGCCATATCCATCATGAGAAAAGCACCGACAGCATCTGCAATCTTTCAATGCATATGGATTGTAGTTAGTTGGCTGTTAAAGCAGGGGGAATCAGGGAAAAAATAACCTTGTGCCCCTATACTTTTAATTTATAGTCATATAACACCCTCTACTACATTTTCCATCATGACAACCCTTCTGCTTACACTTACAGAACTTTTTAACCCTTCCATCCACCTCTGTCATGGAAGTTTGTTGGTTTACTAATGCTATGAGTTCATCAATCCTTAACCAATCAAATATCAACACATGATCATTCTAAAGTCATCAGATCAACAGATCCCCTCTGCCATACAAATTGATCAAGTTAATCCTTTTGCTATAAATTTTATTTACCTAATAAAATATACATAAGGTGATTGATTTGATTAATTTAACGATTATCAAGTTACATTAACAATTAAAATAAAGTAAAAATGTGAATAGATATTTATTTCTTTAATTTTATGCTTTATTTTAAACAAAGCATAAAAATTAAAAATTATTGAAAAACTGAAAGGTTGGGTTTAATATTTTTTTTCATGCTTTATTTTATTATCTAAGCTAATTTAAATACCTAATAATAATTAAATCCTTCATGTTATGTTTTGTTTTATTAGTTAAGCCCAATTTGTTGCAAAAGGACTAATTTGATCAAACTTGTATGGCAAAGGGGTATCTAATAGAATGGACGTGTTCACATCTAATTGGTCAAGGACTAGTTAGATGAGAGCATTGTTAAAACTAAAAGACTTTTGTGACAGAGTTGGATGAAAGAGTTATAAGGTGTCAAAAGTTGAAGTAGAAGGGTTGGCATGCCTCAAATAGAGTAGAGTTTGATATGACTAAAAGTTGAAAATACAAGGGCTCGAGACAATTTTTACGACAAAAAAAAAAGGCAAACCAAGATTAACTGCTTATAACATTTACCTTCCTCATGCGAGGATAATCAAAATCTCGAGGATAAGCACTAGCACCGGCAATAATGAGTTTTGGTCGAAAGAGGATAGCTGTTTTCTCAAGCATATCATAATCAACCAGACCTATAATAAGTGTTTGGGAAAAGGATTAATACACGCCACCAAACCAATATAGTCAACCATTTTCTCCTAAATTGATAACAATGATAAATCACCTGTAGATTCATCAAGTCGATATGGCATAGACTCAAAGTAAATTGATGTCCCAGATACCCGCCTTTTAGGAGTCATGAATCCGTGAGACAAGTGTCCCCCATGAGGCAAATCCAAACCCTAATTTAATCACAATAAATAAAAATTGAAGGATTTTGCATTGTGAAACTGCAGAAGCATTAATGAGAGAGGGAGGGGGGGAGGGAGGGGGGGGGCGAGAGACAATTTACCATGATTCGGTCATGTGGTTTAAGAAGCGCGGTATAAACCTCAAAATTAGCAGGGGAACCAGACAATGGTTGGACATTAACACCCCACTTCTTTCCATCCAAGTTAAATGATGCCAAAGCCCTTTTTTGACAGAGGGTTTCAAGCTCATCAATGTACTCATTTCCACCATAGTATCTGCAATATATAGACAATTATTAGGCTATAAAAGCCATTCAAACTTTCAACCCCAAAAAGAAAAGCATCTCAATGAAAGAAATTTACCTTTTACCAGGAAGTCCTTCGGAATACTTATTTGTTAAGCATGAACCAACTGCTTCCATCACCGCTCGAGATGTGAAATTCTCCGATGCAATAAGTTCAAGGCTTTTGAACTGCCTATCCTTTTCCTTATTTATAATTTCAAGCACTTCAGGATCAGCTTCACAAAGTCCATAATCTTTGAAGCTGCTTGTGTCAGCTAGACAATTGTGGCAAAAAAATCCATTCACAAAGAGTCAGTCTCAACACTCATAGCCAACAATTTCCACCTAGAATCATATTATATACCATTCTATTTGTCATTCTAGTTGCATAAAGCCAACCAGGCAGTTAAATAAATGACTGGTGTGTTCTGGTCGAAAATTGATAGCCCTTAAAACCTAGGCACTCTGATAACATTTCAAATACAGCTATATTGTATCAGCAAAGCACAAACTTTTTTCTTAAGAAAACAGCCCTTCCAATAGAGCTACAGCAAATACATACGTTCTATGTTCACTTGCTCAGACTTCAACAGATGAGCAAGAGAATAATTAAAAAGAGCAGAAGATATAATGCTTGCCTCCAGTTTCAGGGATAGGCACAGAAACAGAAGAGGGGGGCCTGCCGGTGACCAAGCTTCCTTCAAGGGAAGAAGCCCTACATGGCTTCAATGAATTAAGCTTAACTTGGTATGGAAACCCAATGATAACACTCCTTTTCATTGGAAAGGCTGACTCTTTTGTCAAAACAGGCTGTTGCAAAGAACCCATCACTGCAGCTCCACTGGTGGCTTGCATTTCTAGCTGTTGACAGAAACCCCACCAAAAATTACCTACAAGTTCCAATCAAATAATATAAGAATTCAATCAGAAAGCTGAAATTCCTCTTTTACAGAACTATCAGGGGTAGTGATATCAGTTTCATAAGCAATACATAAGGAAAATGGAAAAAATAATATGAAGGAAATTAGCTGTGGCCATAACATGACCAGGGTCAGGTTTGAAATTTGCAAGCATCCCTGCCATATACCAGGCACGACGCAAAAAGTCAAGCTGAGCCAATCAGCAAATGGAAGTACAGGAATATTTGCATTTTATATGAAAGCATGCACAAAGACGTTCTTCATCCAGTGAAAGTGATTCAACCAGGGACGTTTAATATCCACACAGTACCATTAGGTTGATTCACAAAAGCAAGCATTATACTAACCTACACTAACCAATCCTAAAAGATGATAAACACTATTCTCCCTCAGTCATAATTGTAAGTACGCATACCTTTAAGTACATTCATAACAGTAAGCTCAATTATCAGAACAAATCTGAAAAGGCTGATGAATGGAACTCTCTCCAAGTCACAATTGCAAATAGGCATGCATTAATCGTTTTCATAACATGACCAAGATCAAATTTGCAAATAGCATGATTATGGCTATCAGATATCATGCATGGTACCCCCGCTGAATTCTCAGTAGTCAATTCATCATAAAAGAACGTGTTCGTGAATTGCTAGTGGATCAAAATCAGAAGCATATCTAAGATATAACAAATCCACCCAGGCAAAACAGTTATAAGAAACTTAGGTTTCTTTGAAGAACTCTTTTTGGGCATGTTCAATGGAGAAGGTTTTGCCTGCTCTATAGCAGCATCTAGTTGTTTCTTTGAAGAACTCTTTTAGGACATACTGAATCAAACTGAATGTCCACAAAAAACAAGAACACCAAACATCCAATTCAATTGCCAACAAAATGTAAGCTAACAATTCACAGATTACTCGTGTTTTAAAAGACCTACTGATATAAGTCAACCAAATGGATAGTAACACAGGAACAAACAAATAGCAGATAAATACAACGGGACATCTAGCTCAAAATCAGTAAGCTGGATTCGCACATTTTCGGCCACAAAATGCAACAAATAGTTCAAAGTTGAGAATTTCTTCATTATCCAGTAGCGAGAAGAAAAGAACGAAAATTTTCAATTGAAACTCAAGAGCTTTTTTGATTTTTCATTGTTTGAATCCCCGGGAGAAAAAAATGGTGTAAATTTATTATCGCAAATGTTTAATTGTTTTTTTATAATAAAAAAATGTCAAATTAATCAAATTCGTTCTCAGTAGCTAGAGAGATTAATTGGTCTGAGCTAAACTCATCATTTGCATGAAAATTAACTCGGTTTTGCTACGTTTCCAGAAAAGCAAACACAAACAAGTTGGGAATTTTTATTTTATTTTAGGTTTTTAGCATTAAAATCAAATAGAAAGTGGTGATTGAGAAAGGAATAAGAGAGTTGAAATGGATGAGAGAAGAACTAACCTCTGGTAGCAATCTGTAGAAGGAGAAAAGAATGGAGACAGACAGAGAGGGCGGCAAAGAGACGAACTAAAACCCTGCTTAGTTAACGGGGAAATTTAAAGAAGCGAGCAGTCCAGCAGGGATTCTGTGGTTTTTAAGGTGTGAAACGTGGACGGTTCGATTTTGATCATGAAAGTTAAAGGATGAAAAAAATCAAACTAGATTAATAATATCACGTGAGCCTTACTGCCACGTAGTCTTAACAAATTGATCTCACAGCTTTCTACTATAATTTTCAGGTATATTATGAATATTTTAAACCACGTAACTTTTGAATTCAATTCATAGCCTTGTTATATTTAAAACGAGCCCTCCGCTATTATGCGTGCATATATAACCAAAAAATTTAAATGTAAAAAATAAATAGAAGTTTTTTTTAATAAAATTATATATTTGGCCAAAATAAGTCTAAATAAAATTTTTGAAATAATATTAAAAAAATATTTATCAAATAATTTTTTATGCTTAATAATAATGTGATGTAAAATAATTATACAGAAATAAAATAAAAAAATAATAACAATTGCATTAATATATTTATGAGTAGACAATTTATAAAAATCTATTAAATTTGAGTTATTTGTTATATACAGACTATTGAGTAGTTTAATTGTTTATTTAAATATTTAATTAATAGATAATAAAACTACATTGATAAAATCATCTAAAGATAAATTATTTGTTTTTCAAATTGATTAATTGTTATAAATTTTTAAATTCAAATTTCTTCTTCTTATTATTATGATTAAATACAAAGCTAAAATATTATTTGCAACGTAGAATAAATTTTTATTCCATTTGAATAATAAATAAAAATAATTAAAAAAACAAAACAAAACAAAATTAACATTATTATCATTATTATTATAAAATAAAATTATTAAATTATCTCGAAATATATAATTATAAACCATGGATCATTGTGAAAAAACCATATTATCCTCAATAACAAGGTATGTGATTTGATGGGTGAAGAACGAAAACACCTTTACATTGCGAATTATAGCAGTACTTTTCCCACACTCATGCAAATAATTTATTTTAATATATATTTTATATAAAAGTAATATAATTTTACATGAATTTAATAAATTGACTGGACTCAAGTCAATTTAATATACTACTATCTCAATATATTTTTAAGAAGTCATCTTGATTATTTTACTTTTTTATAAACCAAACATTTATTTTTTTTTGCTAAAAAAGAATATTAGTAATAACTAGATACTTTTTTAATGTTACTTTTTTTTATCTTATACACCGGACAGTCTCGAGTGACTCGACTCCATTCATTTGTAAGAACCAGGAAGACAAGCACCCTACTAGCAGATGCCATGCACGGTTGAATTTAAACGGTTCGTGGCCCAAGGAGATCAATATCATTCTAATCATGCACAACAGGTGCCATTATAATGAAAAGGGGAGGATACAAAAAGGATTTTAAACATTAGGTTAGGCTTGATATGCTTAAGAAGCAACATACAGCTCTTTTCTTCATTCAACCTGTGAAAAACCTCCACCACTTTCAGCCTTCGTCCTGCACAAACCCGTTGTTTCCGTCATGAATGGTTAAGCAATAAAAAGGTCCTATGATAGAAGATAAAACTATCTTATACAGGCATTGCGTTCCAATTCTATTGGTTTTCATGCTGGGAGAACACAACCTAGATTCAGTGAGATGTCACTATGAAAAACATATTCAAGCAGCATACGAGGAAGTAAATTTTGGACTTATGAGATGCATATAATCATTAAATCTATGGAAGCAAGAGGGAAATTCGTACAACAAAAATCCCAATGCTCATCACCTCAGACAACACTCCCTATGTCCAAAGCTAATCACTTACCACTACAAAAACTCCCACACAAAAAACTGAATAGTACAATCATATTACGAGTCCATATATCAATGGCACAGCCTATTCAGGAAACATATTTTAGCCATCCTAATTTGTCAGAAGGACTAATGATGTTGCATAAAATACATGATATGAAATGCAGGTCGCCTTACATAGAGTCAACATCAAACCTTGAAATGAAATCTCTTTAATATTGAAGCACATAGCTATCTGAGTGCCCGTAAATGTTAGAAGTATTCCACTGAGGTATAAGCACTTACTTGTGGTCAGAAGGATTGGGCATAAGTTCATAAACAATGGTGGTAACGACATCCCTCTTCAACTGTTCATTGGAGAAAGGAAAGTGTCATTTAAGGCACCATTGCTAGTCCAAACAGATGCACAAAGCAATAAAACTTGATCACGGGCAATGCATTTACCTGGGTGGCTTCACCTTTGAAACCAATATAGTGTATCTGACTTGTATCACCACCAAAATTATCAGGGAAATGCAATGTGATGTTTGCCACACTTTGAAATTTAGCGTATCTGTTCAAGTGAACAAATATTACACAAGCAAATACAAGGTAACTGCTGGTGAAACCAAACTTAATTGAAACAATGAAATACAATTGCTTTTGACTCTTACATGTGGTGTTCGTTTGGATGAGATTAAAGTAAAGCATTGCCAAAATTGAAATGGTATGCAGTTACAAAATGGAACAAAGTATTTGAGTTCAACGAGCTAAGAAACATGGTGGTAGGGAATAATTACCTTGTCTGAAACTCAAGCAATCCATTCAAATTTTCAACCAAATCCCACTCCTTAAAACAATAAAAATAACCATTTCCAATAAGTTCAGTTGTAGAGTTTATGGAAAGCTCGCAAAGAACCAGGATGAAACAATACCTGAACAGCTTGCATATTTTGAGCATCTGAGAAGTCAATGCCATCTCGATTGATAAACCTAAATTATTCAAAGGCAGATCTAAGCTTTTTGTCACATTCTAATCACAGGAGAAAACAATGAGAGAGGATTCATATCATTCAAAATGCTTCTTTAACGCCATTTCCCTGTATATTTATTTGAAGAAACTAGCCTAAGTGATCTGGATAGGAAAGTTAGACAGCTTAACAAACACTGTATATATGATGACTAAACAAGGTGAACACACAATCAATCAACAGAAAAAGCAAGCATCCTAGCTAGCCTGGGTGGTAATGCCTCATTGATGCTGCACCATAAGGCTGATCTCGGAACCTGTCTTTGTAGGGATGCAATAATTTTCAAACATAACCACACCGAAAGGGGAGAATGCAACAAAAGGAAACTTTGATTACAAGACAGAATAAGGAGCCCAACACACACACACATGAGAGGAGAGAAGGAGGGAGGCTTTCGATAAATCTAATTAAAATTGTTTAAGTGCTATGGATTTGTGTGGCTAACATCACATCAGCAGTATCTACCATATGTCAAGGCTAAGGAACTGCTGGTTTAGTTATTCTCGCCCAAAAAATACCAACTACTGCACTGAAGAACTATCAACACAGAATAGAAGCTGAACTTACGCTCTCATCTTGGAAGGACTTGTTCCATCAGTGCCTCCAATAATTGCAATGCTCTTGATCTTAACATCCGAAGTGAATCTACCATAATTAATCCATCAGAAAAAAGAGAAATCCAGAGAGTTATTTCAGATGTAGGGAAAAAGAAAGTATATAAGCCAAAGAAATTCAAATAAGCTATTTGTATCATTTGTGGTTTCCACTTTCTGTATTCGTCTTCAGAGAAACAAAAACAAAAAGCTATTTGTATCACAATCTCTGAAAACCAACTTGTATGACTTTGAAAAATCTTGACAACCAGTTGTTGACCCTTTATAATTTTTTTGGGGGAAATCCAAGTATTCTGTCTACCCTTTATCTTTTTGGGGTAGAAATCCAAGTTTCTGCTTTTGTTTTCAAAATTTAAAAACAAAAATGAAACCAAATGACCCCTAAGCAATCATCAAGAACATTTTAATAACCGAAGCCTCCAAGGCTCAAACGTTATTGTTCATTGCAACATATGGATCATCACTGACGTGAAAATATATTTACCCATATTTTCATTAATAAGTAATCATCAGGAATTAGCAACTTACGGGATGTACACTAGTAATTCGGGATCACCCTCGTTGCTTTCCAAATGCTCCTATCATAGAATAAAAGTATTTAAAAAATAATAATTAAAACATAAGCTTCAATCTCTCTCCAATAATAGGTGATTAAAATAAAATAATAAAAATGCTCAAAAAAAACCTCAGAAGAATTAAGACGGTGCTCCCAAGGTTTGAACACTGATTTAGCACTTCCTGGAACTGCTTCATTTAGAGCCGATACCTTTAAAGAGTAAAAAAAAAAAAATCTTTGTTGATTTCGAATTTGATCCAAGTCTCAATAAAAGTAAAACTAAAAGTAGAAGAAGAAAATGGACCTTGGGGAGGTCTATGTGTTTGTAGAGAGACCAGTTAGAGGAACAATCGTGATCTTCGCAGCTATGATCGTGTAAACAAGCCATTTCGTATATTTTTCAAAAAGTTTCTTCAGCTAAGCCGAGGTGTACTGGTCATGAATTAATTCCCTCGGTGATTGCAATCTAGAAGCCAGAATACGATTCGCGGCCGTTTTGTACAGAAGGGGGCCGTTTTATCTACTCTTCTTGTTGGGATACCGGATTTTAAGAGTGACGTGTCGTTTTACCGAACGACGCTCTTTTCTGCTCTTGTTTTTTTTCTTCCATTAATGAGTTGTGGGTTGAAACTACCAAACCACCCTTAAAGTCTGTTGATAAATATGATTAAAGTTTTTTTAATTAAAATATTAAAATAATATTTTTTAAATTATTTTTGACATTAATACATTAAAATGATTTAAAATATTATTTTTTTAATTTAAAATAAAATTTATTTTTTTTTCAAAAATACATTTGAAAAGCAGTGTCAGATAAGATTTAAGAACAAATCCAATAATAAAAGTCATTTTAAAGAGCTAAACCTCTAAAATTACTTTTTAAATAATGTAAATATATTTATTTGTTTATATATACTTCAATAGTAAAAGTCATTCAGAAGAGTCATTTTTTATATATCATTTTAAATATAATACAATTATTTTGTATATAATTCAATCATGTAATTAATTATACAATCAATAAAAGTAAGTTATATAATTAATTAATTTCGTTTGAAAAACATTCCAACATTATAATTTTTAATTTTTTAATTTTATTTAAATAAAAAATCAACTTGAAATATAAACACTCACCAACATTTTAAATTTTAAAATATAAAAAAAAAATCCATCAAAAAATCAATTTTATTAATCCTGCCAAACATTCTCGTGCAGATAAAAATATCTCAGCAGACATAAGATAAAATTAAACACTAAACACTCAAACAACATACTGACGTTTGTTTATACCACGTAAACCTTCCATTTATCTTTAGCATCCCCCCATGCGGACAGCACTCCATCCTCCCCCATCTCCACCCCCACAAACAACACCCTGTCTATAACACTCTTAAATTAAATTAAATTAAATTAAATTAAATCTTTATGTGAGAGAACTCTCTCTTGGGAGCTTTTATTGTATTTTTTTCATAAAAGAAAATAACAATATTTTTGTGTTTCCAGGGTTTATCAAACAAAAAAAGAATTAAAAGAAAGCTAAGAAATTTATACTAAAGACTATCAACTAATATTTTGGACAAATTCGAGGTAGCCTGGACCTCCTTGGACAATTTACTTCAAAGCATTTTCTTTCCGGATGTCTCAATTTGTTCCCTCCTCCTTCTTTATGTAACCCTCCGAACTAATTAGTATTTGATTTGTATACATATTTTCCATGTTTATCATGCTTGCTTGATAATTGTTACTTATAACAACGTCGTTCTCTCGTTTCTTTCATTGTCTTGCTAACTATCAGCGCCCTACTCTCTTCATCTCACCCGTCCAAGTAAGTCGTCCTCCCCTTATATTGACCTTACATGACGATGCTCTCTCTCTTTCTTTGCAGATAATCCTGTTGAGGAAGCTATTTCATCTCGTGCATTCATTTTGACTTCATCCCTTCCATAGAGAGCATCTAAAGCTTTTGACTGGTGACAACTCTCCTTTTCTTTGATCTGTGCGTTGAGAGCCATGAGAGAACTTGGATTATTACACCATCCTCCCCCAGACTAAGGTATTTAGTTTTTTCTTCTTCTTATTTTGTTTTGGTTTTAAAGAGAAGAAATAGTTATGCAAGAATTTTTTTTTTCTATATGGACTTGTTTTATTTTTTAATCATTATTGTGTTTTAATTAGAATATAAACAATATAATTTCAACGGACATGTGCGCTTTTTTCAATGTTTTCTAACTTGTGGCTTTTCTCTCAAAATATACAGGAATAATTGTCCAATTAATAAAAAATCATTTTAGTTACTGGAATGACTACTTCATTAGAGACATTAAAAGCAAACATAAAAGGTAAAAAAATAATTATCCAACTTTGGATGACTTCTGCATTGGACTTGCTCTGAAAAGCTAATCAACAAACCTCGAAATATTGAATCCTTTGAGGTGGCAGTGTTTCCCTCTTTAGCAAAGAAAAGCATATGCTATCGACTGTAATGGTCTATTTCATAACGTGATTGAAATTATTTTTAATATTTTTGATATTATCCTATCAAAATAATTTAGAAATATTAAAATAATAATTTAAAATAAAAAATAACTTCATTTGCCAACCGCCCCGGGTGGGGGGGGGGGGGGCATCCACCATGAGAGGCGCTCCTTGCCCCCTTGTCAGGACGACGAAGAGCACAAATTTCCTTTTCATATATAGCAGCTGCAACGCATGCATGCACGCCATTTATTCGCTGGCTAGTTCGTTTCAGCTCGTATAAGCATGCGCATTACCTTTTAGTCAAACCGTTTGAACGGTTAATTACCATGTATTGTTTTGGTTACAGATGGTTAGTTCCAATGGAGATTCACTTCTCAGTCTGCCAATATCCACCGCTTTCAGTAATGATGCTTGTATCATGGATTGAGAAATCGCTTGCTATAATCTCTCTCGAATGCCATGTTCATCGAGTTAAAAGAATGTTTTGAGATTATTTTTGAAATAATTTTTCATTCAAATATATTAAAATGATGTTATTTTTATTTAATTCAAAAATATATTAAAATGATGTTATTTTTATTTAATTCAAAAATACTAAATTTTTTAAATTAAAAAAAATCAAATTATTTCAAAATTATTTTTCAGCTCGTAAAGCACCCCCAAGTCTGTCTTGTCGCGCGGAGGATTTCACTGCACGCGGGGGAGGTTGATGATGGGTCTGGGTTCCCTTGCATACATGGACCATGGCTGGAACATGGCGGGTCTCCCCATGATAAATAGCCAGCCCTAGAGTTGGCTGGGGGAGATAGAGGCCACAGCCAACCTTAACCCAGAAGATAATATGTTAATAAATATAGGAGAATAACATAAATTAATTTTATTTTATAATTTTATTTAATAATTTAAATTTTTAAATAAAATAATTTTTTATATGGTATCAAAATCTTATTAATATAATTATCAAGAGTTTGATTCTCATTACCTGATTAAAAATTAAGTATAATGTAGTGCTTCAAATTTTAAACTCAAATTTTTTTATTTAATGAGATATATTATAAAATAATATAAATTATATTTTAAAATTTTATAGAATAAATTAAATTATTAGACAAGACAAACATATATTTTGTCGGGTCCAATCATCTACAATGCAAATGGCCCACACGCGACAAATGCCTATTTTATTTGTTTAAAATGACACGGGCTTAAAAATTTAGCAGATTAATTATTACATTAATGGTATAAATTTTAGCTTTCAAAAATGTTTGTTGGGTTAATAAGTTGAAAGGTAAATTAATAGTGGAAAGAGAGAGAAAATAATTGAAATACCATTAATGATTAGAAAATTAAAATTATTTAAGTATTTTTTATTACCTGTTTGAAGGTGTAATTAAAATTATTTTTAAAAATATTTTTTATTCAGTAATATCATATTAGCACGTAAAAAATGATATAAAAATATTAAAAAAAAAAAATTTCTTTTTTTATTTTTAAAATACAATGACAATTAATATAAAAATAAAAAGGGGGAGAGAGAGAGAGAGAGAGAGAGAGAGAGATAATAAGACCTGGAGGTCAAAATTTAGCCCCAGTTGTTACATGGGTAATATTATAATAATAACAATTTTTAAGGATGTGATGGTTTATTTTAAAAAACACATGATGTGGTAGTAAGAAATTAAAGGATAACGTGCAAGAGAAAATTAGTAAAAATATTAGTAATAATTGGAGGAAAAAGAAAGAAAAAGGCACCGTGTTCCTTGATGGGAATTAAAGAAGTGGAGCACTGTGAATGGAGTTGAAATTCTTGATTAGATGGGATGGTTATCCTAATTACTATCACGGGAGAAGAAAGCATAAGACATGACGTGGACGCACCAAATTATTCCAAGTCCATTGAACATGCGAATGGAAGATCCAATGTCAAGTTTCTTGGCACCACAAGAAAATTTGCATACTTGGATTGCTGACGTGATCGTCATCATATCATGCTCGCCTGAGTGGATTGGATTGTGTGAGGGTCTTCTCTTCAGAGATTATTAGGGCATCCACTTTCCAAATTGTGACCTTTCTTGTAGCCAAAGTCACACGAATTTGAATAAATCATTATGTCACGTCAAAATAACCCTTATATGATTTGATTTTAAAATATTAGGCTAAGAGATTTTTATATTCTTTTTTTTATATATATATATCATACGAAAAACTTATTTTTGAACATATATGTATATATCAGTTGAGTTGTGTTATGATAACTCACATGAAAAGTCAAATTAGTTAATAAGTTTAGCTTGAAGGTTTTTTTACATGTCAATATCTTTTTTATAATTTTTTTTATTGATTAGATGGAATATTTTTGAATTGATTAGTTAATTAGGTCATATCAAAATAAATCTCTCATGATTTAATTTTCAATTTAGGTTAAATAAAGAGTTGAGTTGAAAAAATTATAATTTAAGCCATTAAATCGAGTCTAGTTATAATATCAATCAGTTCCCTTCGAACTACATATTCTTGAATGTATATATATATTTAAAAAATACTACCATGGTACTAATATGTACATTATAAATAGAGTTTAACATGTATAATATTTACTTTTAATTTCATTATTTTTTCACAATTTCATCATTATACTATTGTATCGCAGACTAACTTGCCTTTAAACATATTAAGTCGATTAAGTTATGTTATGATAACTCTCGCATGAACTTAGATGAATCAATAAGTTGGGTTTAAAGGTTTTTACTCATGTGATATTTTATTTGATTTTTTTTACTCATCAGGGTTTAATGTTTTTTAATTGATCAGATCAGTTGGGTCATTTAAAGGTAAATTTTACATGATTTAATTTTAATATATGATCAATTAAAAAGACAAATCATAAGATTTATAATTTAAGCTATTCAATCAAGTTTAATAAAAAAAATACTAAATAGTTATTTGTGTAAAATATAAAAATATTTTTTTTTATTTTTTTAAATATTTTTAAAACACAATATAAACAATTATTGTAACATAACTCTCGCATGAACTTAGATGAATCAATAAGTTGGGTTTAAAGGTTTTTACTCATGTAATATTTTATTTGATTTTTTTTACTTATCAGGGTTTAATGTTTTTTAATTGATCAGATCAATTGGGTCATTTAAAGGTAAATTTTGCATGATTTAATTTTAATATATGATCAATTAAAAAGACAAATCATAAGATTTACAATTTAAGCTATTCAATCAAGTTTAATAAAAAAATACTAAATAGTTATTTGTGTAAAATATAAATTTTTTATTTTTATTTTTTTAAATATTTTTAAAACACAATATAAACAATTATTGTAACATGAAATAAAAAGCCATGGTACAGGGGGAACCCACAATTAAACTAAAAGATACCTGCCTCAAATTACAAGTCAACTTCCATTATCTTTAACAATTAACACAGCAATTCATTTTCGATGAATGATCTAGAAGAGAGTCCCCCCTTTGTACGGTCATGATTGGTTGATGGCGTGCATGACTCGTGTGCTTGGTCCCTGCTCTTTTCTCCAAAGCTTGCTTCTAGGCATCAGAAAACATAATCCCACTCTATAAACTAGGATTAATTATACAACTAGCTAGTATTAGCTTGATAGGGTGACCAGCTGCTTGAATCTTTTGATGAATCTGTCTGAACTGTCAAATGTCTCGTGGCTAATTCCAATTGCCATGTATCCTATCTATCCTCTCTTTTTAGGTTTTTTAGGGTTGTTTGTAGCATTTTAAAAATGTTTTTAAAAAATATTTGAATTTTTATTTTATTTTATTTTAAATTAAAATTTTTAATATTTTTAAATCATTTTCACATATTAATTTTAAAAATAATTTTTAAAAAATAAAATAATATCATTTTAATAAATATATGTGTAAAAAACCTTTTTAAAAACAAATTCAACCACACTTTAAAATAAAACATTTAATGAATTTTTAACACTGCATTTAAAAAATATATTTAAAATAAAAAAATTATTTAAAATTTAAATTTTTTAATGTTTTTAGATTATTTTTATTTATTAATATAAAAAATTAAAAAATATATATTATTTTAATTTATTTTCAAATAAAAAACACTTTCTAAATCAAACTCAATAATATCAAAGTGCATTAAGTTGGTCATTGGTCAACTCCATTTTTTTTCCAACGTTTTCTTTGCCCAGGGATTAGACATTCATTTATTTTTTCCTCTCTTTAAAGTAATGAATCCGGACCTAAGGACGGAACAGCACTGTATAGATTCCCCCCCGTGAGAGGATGGGTGGATCCCCAACCTTCTTGAGATCATGTTGGAATTCTTAGGTCCACATTCCGGACAAATCTGGTTATTTGGACAGTGGAAAAGGATGCAAAAACTTTGGCAATGGCTTGTTAATTTACCTGGATTTTTTTTAATGTTATATTAATTTTTTACGTGTATATTCAAGAGTATAGTTAAAATTATTTTTATTTAAAAATATATCAAAATTATATATATTTTTAAAATACTTACGATAACAAAACTTTAAAATAATTTAATAATATCAAAATTGATTTATAACAAAAATTAAATTTTTTTATTTTAAAATTATTTTTAGAACACAATGTGAAACAAACATTAAAATAATTTGATACTTCAATAAAAAAATTAACATATTATTAATTATATTTTAATTAGAAAAGGGAATAGAAATGACGAGATCTTAATTCATAATTGTTTGATCATCAAAATTTTTATATTAAATTAAAAAAGTACTTTAACAAAAAAAAAAATCTAAGTTGTTAGGTGATAATATATATAATTTATATTATTTTGTTAATAATTTTAATAGTGAGGAACATGAATGTTATATATATATATATATATATATATATATATATGAAATATGCCCATTTTAAGTGAGTCCTGGGGTCTAAAGTCTAAACTAAGAACCAACATTAAAAACAGTGAATTATTGAGGTATCTTGTGCTCTCAGCTCGCTGGGAGCCACTCCAAGCTTTATAGACAATTAGTGTTGAGCTGACATGAGCATTCTTGGGGTCCTTAAATTCATGATTTCGGAGGCTATTCCACTATATTCACAGGTCATTGGACTAGTAATAAGTTGGCAAGAGAAATTAGAGACCTTGTGCTAGTTGAGAGATGGGAATCTGCATATCATCTGCGTCTTCATCAGAGATACACCAGGCAGATGATGGGCTTGAAAATTTCATGCATGTCCAAGAAAATATTGTTTCTCATGGAATTGAGAAGCTCGGTTTTCTTTACTCTAAAGAAGGTAGCAAGGGAGTAAACCAAGATGCTGCTGTTGTTCACCTGGTTGGTCAATGCTATCTATTCCTCACTAGATCTCACCTTTCTTTTGCTGTATAAGGTTTTGTTGCTGATTGAAACCTGTTCTTCTTACAAAGGGCTATGGAGTGGAACGTGGAGCTTTCTGTGGAGTTTTTGATGGGCATGGAAAGAATGGCCACATAGTGAGCAGGACTGTGAGAAATAGGTTGCCATCACTCCTGCTAAATCAAAAGAACGCTTTAGAAAAGATGAATTCCGTCGGAGATCACAGCAACGAGAAAGCAGATGGTGGGTTAGTGCCATTACCAAGTGAAAGTTTTCATAAATGGAAGGAGGCGTGTGTTGGTGCCTTCAAGGTGATGGACAAGGAGATCAAACTTCAAGAAAGTCTAGACTGCTCCTGCAGTGGAACCACTGCAGTAGTTGTTGTGAGACAGGTAAGAAAGCAAGCTATTTTCAGCAAACAAATCCTCTCGAATCAATCGTTTCTTTTTTCATATGTAAAGGACAGGATTTTTATTTACCCGTTTTCTCTTTCTTTCGTTTGTTATTTGGAAAATGAAAACAGGGAGAAGATCTTGTCATAGCTAATCTTGGAGACTCGAGGGCTGTGTTGGGCAGAACCAATGATCAGAAAGGAATCGCGCCTGTTCAATTAACTACAGATTTGAAGCCTGGAGTGCCAAGTAGGAGATCCTTCCTTCTCAATTTAAGACAGAGTTGCAACAACTTTTAATGATAATAAGCAGATTTATTCTCTCACTCATTTGTTACAACCGGATCATCTTATTATTCAGGCGAAGCAAAAAGAATAAGGAAATGTAATGGCAGAGTGCTTGCACTGAAGGAAGAGCCACACGTCCATCGAGTCTGGCTACCTCATGAAGATTCCCCAGGCTTAGCCATGTCTCGAGCTTTCGGAGACTTTCTGCTAAAAAAACATGGAATAATTGCATTACCAGACATCTCTTATCACCGAGTAACTTCCAAGGATCAGTTCGTTGTCCTTGCATCAGACGGGGTAAGCAACTGTCTCGACACAAAGATGATACAATCCAATTTTTATTACAAAGGTGAAGTGATAATTACTGGTTTGTGTTTTTTGTCTCCTGTATTTAGGTGTGGGATGTTCTTAGCAACAAGGAAGTGGTATCCATCGTCTCGGCAGCAGATAGTGAAAAGGCAGCAGCAAAGGCTGTGGTGGAGGCTGCTACAGCTGCGTGGAAAAGGAAGTTCACTTCTTCGAAGGTAGATGATTGCACGGTGGTTTGCCTCTTCCTACAAACGAGAAAATAGCAGTCTGACTCCATCTTTTAGCCTGTCTTGTAATAGTTGGGCGCCGCCTCTCTTTTCCTTTTGGTGCAGCCGATGTTCGTAATTTTGTAATAATGTCAGCTATTTTCTGATTTAAAATTGAGAAAACCTAGAAGTCCCCAACTATATGATGAACAGGTGAGCACAGGAATTGTTGAAAATGAGTAGAGATCTTATAATAATAATAAAAACCAACAGTACCAACTTCATCTGAGTCAATCTTCGTTTATATACCTTTAATATGAACAATGAAAAGTAAAAGGCATTGCACCCATCACAATAAGATTGATTTTTTCTTCTTTAATGGAGGAACGATTGAGGTCAATCTATGTTCAAGTACACAGTTGCACGTTAAAAATGGACTGCCTACTGAAACTCTCCTTTCAAAAACTGGAAAATGATCCTGTCGAGTCTCAAGAGTATTTCTGTATCCCCACGTAGCCGAAACATGCTACCAAGCCCAGCATTTATGTTTCAGAATCATGCTTCATCATTTTTCAAATCATCTCCAAGCAGGTCGTCATATGAAACAGGCACTCTGATCCTCTCATGCACAGATTTGCGCTTCTCATCAGCACTGGACTGTTCATGCTGAAATTGAGGTGTCAGCTCTTTTTGAGAACTATCTGGTATGCTAACTGGTGTCTCATCAATGAATCCAGAGGCTGTTCTTTGAGAGGAACACATGTTGTTTTGTTCTGGTGCTCGCTGAATACTTTGTTGCCTAAATTGCTTCTGCAAAGAGGGAGTACAGATAATACAGATTGTTAGCATTCCAAACAAAGACATAATGCAGCAAAAGCAAGAAGAGGTATAGTGTGATGCATAGATCAGCAACATGCATTGAAACGGCCACAGACACAGTGATGAATGATTAAACTTATAAATGGTTGTGTTGAAACAAAAACATAATGCAACTCAAGTAGAGGTATAGTATGATAAAAAGATTAGCAACATGCATGAAGCAACCACAGATACAGTAATGAAAGATTAGAGCCTGTTTGGCTATGCGGCTGGGCCACACTTTTTCCAAAACCTGAGTTTATTTTTTTAATGTTTTTGGATAATTTTAATGCGTTGATATTAAAAATAAATTAAAAAAATAAAAACAAAACATTATTTAAATGTATTTTCAAGTGAAAACTTTAAAAAACAACCGTTACCACAATATTAACACTACTTAGCTTATACATGGTCGTGCTTTCACCCAAACACAGGCACAAACACAAAAGTTTACCCACCTCAAATTCCTTGGCTTTTTTCATAATCTCTTTGTAGGCCATTGGTTCTCTTGTTTTCATGATATTCCATAATATCCCACCACCTGTTCGAAAGCGTCTGCCATCAACCGTCATCTGCCCTCCACAAGACTGAATTGCATAAACCTGAAACTTCCATTTTAGAATGCATATCCAAAAAAAGAAAAACTAAACAGAAGGCGCAGAAACATAGCAAACACTTGCAAAAAGGAGTGCGAAGAGAGAAAAGGCAGTAGTTAATATAAAACCATGTTTTCAAGAGGCAATATAAATGGTGGCACAATACATTACGAATGCAGAGCAAGAAATTAGCAGCAAAGAAAATTAAGTGTGAAAATAAGAAAATTATTCAAGGAATTAATATTTGCCAACAACCGAAAAGCTGAACAGCAGCATAGGAACCACGTTAAACAATCAACATCCATCAGTTATGGCCACAAAGTTGTATAAACTACTCGGAAACAAGGATTTAAGAACTTATTATGCATGTCTACATGATATATTTCACATAAAAAGCACATATAACTCAGTTTAAAGAACAAGAAAAAGGCACTGTCAAGAGCAGGGGGGACATTGTTCTAGTTTCTCAAATAACATTGGGGAGGTTTAAATATTGTTGGCAATATCAAAACACAGACCAAGTCAATAAAAAAATAAATAAAAATTTATATCAACCAACATAAAGAGAAAATGATCGTGAAGTGGTTCAGCCAAATTATACACATCTCAGACCACACAATTTGAAACAGTGAATGGCTTTGACAATGAAAATCTGCAAGGGTAGGGAAACTATATTCAGTGTCAGATTTTATGGAAAACTTTAAATATAATAAATGAGCATTGATGGCTCAAGGCCAATCCAGAATCATGCAAACCCAAATTCTCACCTTTCCTGTCAAGTAGCAAGCACACCTTGGTTGCCTATTACCAAAATGAATGGTGGTTTGTATCAAGATAATAACCCTATTTGGAAAAAAAATGGAAGCAGATCTAAGCAGTAGGTTGCACCATCATCAGAAAGCACAATTGCGATGTCTAGACTCATCAAGAGAAACAGCCAGTCCACATACAGAGAGACTTCCTCGTCAAAGAGTGAGGGGCAGGTAAGAAAAACATTTTGAACATAAAATGGTTTACCAAGCACAAGGAGGACAGCTCAACGGTAAAATTGAAATGCGACATCAGTCATCATGATACAAAAACTACAAAGACATTTGGCTATTGGGCATCTCAAAACATAACAGAAACACAAAGGCCAGCATACACAAGAATGGTATCTACTGCATGATTCTGAGAAGAAAGCATGAATTGCACAGCTTAATTTCATCCGCACAAGACATCATTCTCACAGATCAGACAATAAACAATCAATCTTTTTAGGTGAATAAAGGAACATTACCTCTTTCACGAGATCACTCAATGCAGAAACCCCCAAACAACCTACAGCAGTATATACCATGTAGGATTTCTTCTCTTTCAAACGTCTACATGTATCTAACACAAACCTGCAAAGCAAGACAACATTAGACCCAAAATCACGTAAAATCTATCAAATTAACAACATTAATTCACCATTATTTTTAAAGACAAGAACCAAACTAAAATCACTTCATCTAACATAAGACCGAAGCAGTTTATAAAATGAACTTGATGCAAGAATTACCAGTTCACGTCAGTAACATTTGACCCAGGACCACCTCCTCCCCTCTTCTTGTTCTTCCTCTTCTTTTTATTACCGCTGCGCCGCCGCCTCTGGTTTTTACTTTGAGGCTCTGCATTTCCAGCATTCTCACCTCCACCATCGTGACTTCCATTGTTCAATCCCGAATCAACATGTGAATTGTCGTCCGCCAAAAACTCTCCTTCTTCCACATCAACCATATCAACATCTTCTAAGTTGCCATCATCATCATCATCAAGAATTGCCTCCAATATATTCTCTCCTTCCTCCATCTAATAGTTAGGAAGAAGAAAAACAGAATTTCTATGAGTTCGGAATTGAATTAGATTAAATATTTAAACCCTAAGAAAAAACTAGAATAATTATCAGATAAATAAATGGAGATGAGATAGGCAAGGAGATACTAAAAAAAAGAAGAAGCTAACCTTTCGAATAAATTTATGAAGGTAACGGAGCTTGGGAGTGCTGCTGCGCTTTCTGGGGTTTCAGGGTTTTTGGAGTGAAATACTGTGGCGTTACAACATACAAGCCGGGTTGCCTGGCTGGAAGGGGATTTATAAGCTATGGCTATTTCAGACCTTTTCAATTTGGATATCTTGATTGCATCGCTGGGTTTTTCAGACTTTTCAAAATTGTGCGGGCTGGGTTTTATTTGGTTCATAAATAGATCGGCCCATTATATGACAACACTATGTGGGCTTCAAACTTCTGACCTGGGCCTCTCCGACGTTACCTTGCCAAGATGCTCAGATACTGGATCAGTGGTAGTGGGTTTTACTAGCATTTGTTGTGCTAAATAATTAAAACGAGATTTCAGATATAAAAATAAAATGACGGGCTCTAACACGTTGCTTTGCTTGCACGAGAGGGGAAAGCTCATACAAGTTTTACAGCCGCCCGACACGACAAACTTGTGATCAAACGAAAATCATGGCAACAACTTTTTTTTTAGTCAAAGACACAGTGACGGTTTAATAATGTGATTCAGATTAATTTTAAAAATATTTTTGATTATAAATATATTAAAATAATATATATTTTTATTTTTTAAAAAAATATTTTTGATATCAACATATAAAAATATAAAAAATTAATTTTTTAAAAATAAAAATAAACAAAATAACTTTTAAAATGAAATTACAAACATTCTGGTAAATTGATTTTTTATGACGAGGAAGCATTCTGGTAAACAGTGGGCGCGTGAATAAGCTATTCGCTACACGCTGTATGAATACGAAAGAGGCCTAGTTGTTGTCCGAATCTTTGACGTGCATCTCCTTTGTCCGCCCTTGCAGGCTGCTTCCTTCCATTGGGGGCTAGAGAAGTTTTCTTCCCAATTTGTTTGGCAGGTGGGTTGAAATAAAATGCATGTACAAACTTTTCACTGTGCTGTGTTTTGAGCGACGGGGACAAAAGAAAACGAAAAATATAGTGGTGGTCTAAGTGCCCTATTTTTTTCTTAAGCAATTAAATATCAAAATGTATTTGATGTATTAATAAAATTCTAATTATTTTAAATTTTTATAAAAAATATATTAATTTAAATTCAAAATTTATTATGCATATCATAAACTCTTTATTATCACATAGATTGTTTAAGCTACTGTACACTTTTTTATTATTGTTATTAGAGATATGGTTGTCAATTTCATTATAGTTAGTATTTTATTTTTAAAATTGAAATGGTATATATTGGTTTCAAAATATTTAAGATGGAATTTCAGATTGAAATTCTAAATAAAGACAATACTTGTTTCGGCTTGTTATATTTATTAAACTAAAACGAGAATCTTGGTCAATAAACTTAAACAGAGCCTATAATTGCCTATCAGTCACTAAAAGTCCAAAACCTGTAAACTGTCTAGGCTTTCGAATGCTAATCAATTTGAAATATTGTCTGGGCTCTTTATTTATTATGCCGACATCATAAGAAAATAAAAAAGAAGAAGATATCTCATCCTCGATGAATCGGAATCTTGATATCAATTCACTCGTCTCTCCTCTTAAAAGTTGAGAATGAGAGAAGCAACTGGATTCATTCATTTTCAGACGTAGGTCCACTGCCCACTACTTGTATCACAGCTACATACGCTACATACAATAATTTACGAGACATCAGCCATGACGAATGGAGCTAGGAACAGTTCCGGATCACGACCTCTCTTTGTTTTACGTAAATAAACAAATGATATCTTGTATCACGCAACGTTGATAATCACAAGTATATCATTCACTCAGAGAGATGATACGGCAAGTATCTCCCGGCTTCATACTCAGAGCATAAAAAAAGAATAAAAAAAGCAAGTTCCTGCTGAAATGAGGAAAATGACGCTGAAAAGAACTGGGTTTCAATTAGGTCACCACTTCGCTGTGGCACTCCCTACAATTGATACTTCGGATACAAGCAATCCCCACTTCCGCGGAAGGATTTTGCCAGATGAGAGGAGGAGACTCAAGGGAGGAACCTTATTCTAGCCAAGTAACATGCACGAGCATTAGCTCCATGAAACCCAGAACGAAAACCCTAAAACAACGTTAATCAACTTCCATGATACAGAGCATCACTGTCCGGACGGGTGCCCATTAAAAAGCTGGGGGAAACAGACGACAATAACAGTAAGGATGGAAAAGGAGATCCAGTAGTGTGAGGAAGGCGTTCATTTTTGCATCAATATCACCTGCATCTGTAATATTCAGTTTTGTCTGCTTGCTAGTCATTGATACTAATAGATTCCATAGCAGCCTCCATCACTGCCAAGGATCCAGCAGCTGGGGTCCTCGAGTGCGCATGCTATGTCGTCAATCAACTAATTCGGTTGAGAGATATTTCCATCCACAGTCGCTGCAGTGAATTATGCCCATAAAATTAGTTGCTTGAAAGGTAGCATCAAATTATCCCTTCAAACTCTCTGATTGGTTCATTGATTCAAACCCGACATCCTATTTCCCTAGAATATTATCATTTTGATTTTTTATATAAAAATTATAGTTTCTGGTGTTAAAACCTCAACTTGATCCACTACAGTTATTGTGTTCATCTTTTATCTAATTCGACTAAGACCCAAACAATTAATTATAAACGGGAATTCGTAAAAATTAAAAAAAAAATAATTGTTTTGATGCGATGAAGCCAAATTAAAATTTAAAAATATAAAAAAATATTTTTATATACATTTAATTTTAGTTTGTGAAGTGTTTTTAAAAATGTTGCTGCAACTGTATTTTCTTAAAAGAAATCATTAAATTTTTATAATTTTACATTGTTTTGATGAATAAATTAATGTTAAAAATATTTTATAAAAAAATATTATTTTAATATATTTTAAAATAAAAAATATTTTAAAAAACAAATATTAACACTGACATGACCTCTTAAAAAAACATATTATCCCAGTAAAGCTTTGTACAGGCATAAGAAGAATTAATGACAAACAAACAACGTCGGAGAAATAAAAAAGAAACACGCAAGAGGAAAAAAACACAAGGAGAATCAAAACATGTGAATATTCATGAATGTTGGTGAGATTGATTTTGTAAGTATTTTTTATTTAAAAATATATTAAAATAATTTTTATTTTTAATAAATTATTTTCAATATATAAAAATAATTTAAAAGTATTTAATTTAAAATACAAAAAATCATTTTTAAAAAAATATGTTTTTAAAAACGATGACAAGGAAGATTCATCGACTACCTTACCGAAGCATCACGTTATCAGGAAAACAATTATATGAAAAAACAAATAGCCATCTAATCTCATCTCGTCATCTATTATATACGTAATTAAACTAATATATATAAATATAAACTGCCGATCAACCAATAATTCAACAGACACAACCAATCAAAATACAAACTCCTCCTCCTCCTTGGAAACCGCCATGACGAACGCCGCCGGCATCGTAATTTGTCTTCTCGTTGCTCTTTTTGGTGTTGCTGTCGGAAATGTTCTGCGGGTGCCATCGGAGGTTTCGAGGTTTTTCCGTCTCTGGGAAGCCAATATTGATAACAGAGAATCAGAGGTGATGATTACACAGGGACGAGATGGGCTGTCCTGATTGCTGGGATCTAAAGGATACAAGAATTACAGGCACCAGGTGACACTTACTATAATTTTATCTTTTATTTAGCATCTATCAATTTATAGTATCTATTTTATTTTATTTTTTTTGGTAAAATTAAAAAAAAAAAAAAAAAAAGGCATTGGAAAGGAGTGTCCAGTCTCCCTTGCATTCATGCTTCTGATTTTGAGAAATGTGCTGTGATTATGGTTTGTCTTTTGGGGTGGGTGGAATGATTACACGGTCACTTTTTTAAAATGTAATTGTAATTAAAAGCGCATAACTCGCACGCGCTGTAATATTTTTTTTAAAAAGCAACGCCATTTCCTATTTTTGATGTGATTGCTGCGCGGTTCAAACTTCAAACTTATTTTTTTTTGCTAGAATTTTATTTTTATTTTATTTTTTATAGATTAATATTAAAAATATTTTTAAAAATTATTTATATTATTTTAATATAATTTTTAGTGAAACATATCTTAAAAAATAACCATTATTACACTTTCAAACTCCCCTTTTATATCTAAATAAATTAAAATAGCAAGAGTATCCTATTTTGACTTTTTTTCTCTCTTTTATGGCCAATGGTCAAACATGGATGGCTGTGAAGTCTATGATTCAATGCTATTTTGAGTTGAGTTTTTAATCAAATTTAAATGGTATAAAATATTAATTTAATTAAATATAATCGATATTAATTAGATTTTATCTGATAAATATTAAAAAATAAAAGTTTTAATAAAAAATAGTTAGATGATTCAAGCTGTGTGTAACAGGTAGGATTTTATCATGTGTTTATGTAGTATTTTTACTTGAAAAATTAAACATTTTTAAAAAATATTAAGTGTAAGAAAAAATAAACTTTGATGGTGCGGGTTAAATATTAATAGTTAAATTATGATACCATTTAAGCGGTTAAATAACCATTAATTAGCACCACATAAAGTAGCACCTCCTCTCCATAAAATTCACAACAACATAAATATAAATTACAGTGACTAGCACCTCGTTATTATTGTTTTTAAAAATATAAATTATAGTTTTTCAATTCTTTTTTTAAAAAATTAAGGTGATTCATGTAAATATATAATGTTTATTAATTAATAAAATAAATAAATACTTTTAATACAAAATGCTCTCAACTAGGTCCTGCAATATAATATAATTAAAATAATTTTTATTTGAAAGTATTTTAAAATGATTTTGTTATAAAATATTTAAAACAAAAACATACAAACCCACTAACAAACACCCAACCTCGCCCCGCTCCCTGTATTTTGTAGCGAACCATTTCACAACATTAACTTTTGTATTTACGTCAGCGTTCTAATTCCCTCTGGAAAACCTCGATAGAGGTAAAGATAAAAGAGAGAGAGGTGCATCGCACCTTCCGTCGAAAGTACTTTGCTTTACCGACAACGGCCCCACAAGTTTTCCACTCACCCAAGCAACTACCTCCTTTCTATACACCATCACCAGCCAGTCCACTCATCCAAGCAACTACCTCCTTTCTATACACCATCACCAGCCAGTCCCACACCAGCCAGTCATCTCCATCACCTGCCATTCATCACCTGACTTTTATCACAACATAGATTTGGTTAGCCTCAGTTTGTTTTTGTGTTCGAGTATAATTTTATTTTAAAAAAAATATTGAATTAATATATTTGTTAATAATTTTAAAATAAATAATTATTTTATTGTGTATTTAAACAATACCTTATATTATAATAGAAAACACATATAAAGATGATGATAAAAAATATTTAGCTGAAATGACAGAGATAAGAATATGCAATTAATCCATTTAAAATAATTTTAGAGCGAAGGTATATTATCTCTGTCTCTGTTATTTTCGAATCTTGTGTATTATTTTCACTCACTGCAGCTTCTGATTGAAACCTCACAAAAAGATTAGCTATATGCTGTAATGCCCCAATCAGGATACACCTGTAATTCTGAGGACCGCCCTGGCCTCTACTATACCCCCTATCAAAGATTTCCTCGTTTTTAGGAAAATATTAAATCCTGACCGTTCGATTCACTAGTATGAAGAATCTAATCCAGTTGAATTACCACCTTACCCACTGTCTAATAATATAAATCCATGACCTCACCTATTATTCTGCACCAACCCATCAAACCCAGCCCTTTCTCTAACCGGAAAACATATCATGACGCGACTCTTTGCCGGCCTGTTTTTTCTTCTAATTTCTTTCTGTGGTATTGCCGTCGGTGCCCGAGACATCGTTTCTGACGCTCTCCGTTTGCCATCGGAGGCTTCTAGGTTTTTCCGTCCCGGTAAATTTAATGATGATAATACCGATGATGATGCTACCGGAACTAGATGGGCCATCTTACTTGCCGGATCTAACGGTTACTGGAATTACCGGCATCAGGTCTTAATTACTATATTTTCTAATTGAACGGTTGCATGTAGATAAGCGGTCTGAATAATTAGATTTGTTTTTCCTAATATTTTTACAGGCAGATGTTTGTCATGCATATCAACTGCTGAGAAAAGGTGGGTTGAAGGATGAAAATATAATAGTTTTCATGTACGATGACATTGCTTATAACTCAGAGAACCCAAGGCCTGGAGTCATCATTAACAGTCCCCAAGGAGAAGATGTTTATGCAGGAGTTCCAAAGGTAATTTTCTTTTTCATGTAGATGTTTTTTTTTTGTTTCAGCACTTATGGGGCTGATTTTGATTTTGAGATTTTGATTTGGTTTGCGTTAGGATTATACTGGTGCAGATGTCACCGTTGGAAACTTTTTCGCTGCAATCCTTGGAAACAAGACAGCTATTACTGGGGGCAGCGGAAAAGTTGTAGATAGTGGGCCTAATGACCATATTTTCATTTATTATACTGATCATGGAGGTCCTGGGGTGCTAGGTCAGTTTCATTTTCATACACTAATGATTTTCTTGGAATATTTCTTATTTATTCTGATCAGGGATTTTTAGGATTTTCTTATTTGTATTTTTATATGTTATTTTTGCTTTTTAAATTGTTTTTTAATTGAAAATCTATTATTATTATTTTAAAATAATTTAAAACACTAAAAAATAATTTAAAGTAAAAAAAATCAATTTCTTAAATATAAAATTGAATATATTTTTTTTATCTAATTATGGCAAGCTTATGCACGTGACAGGCTGCGCCACAATAACAAAATTTTCTCTGTTTTGTTTTATGTTCCGGTCCTAGATTCCAAAATGAATCTATGACTAGTGATCGATAAACTACTATTTTGAAAACCATTCTAAAAATTGTACTGTGACCACTGTCACAGTGTTTTATCATCGCTAGTTTGTATTTATTAGAATACATGTCGTTTATAGGAATTCTTAAGGTTTAATACTAAATAAACTACTTGACGCTCATGTTTGGATGGATTTTTATCAGGGATGCCTACCAATCCGTACCTTTATGCCGATGATTTGATTGATGTCTTAAAAAAGAAGCATGCATCCGGAACCTATAAAAGCTTGGTAATTACGAGCTGAATTTCCAGTTGCAGCAATCTTAAGTTAGTTTAGTCACTTCAAAAATGAAATAAAATTGATGGCCTAAATCTTGTAAAACTGCAGGTGTTTTATCTTGAAGCCTGTGAATCGGGAAGCATCTTCGAGGGTCTTCTTCCTCAAGGTTTAAATATCTATGCAACCACGGCTTCAAATGCAGAAGAGAGCAGCTGGGGAACCTATTGTCCCGGAGAGTATCCTAGCCCTCCCCCAGAATACGAAACTTGTTTGGGTGACTTATACAGTGTTGCTTGGATGGAGGATAGGTATGAACGGTGTCAATTTTGAATTTTATTTCTATCTAGATGTGATGAAGTATTTTGAACTGTCATACGCATCATTCAGTTTTTCCCACTCCCCCAGATAGATTTTCCCCACCTAGTAATCATTGTTCATATTTTCTGCTGGGCTGAAAAAATGTTTTCCAAAGCTCATCGAAAACGTTCAGATGTTGTTTCATTGTCCTAAGACAGATATTTTTTGTACAAAAAACTAAGAATTTGACCTTTTGAACAGTGACATGCACAATTTACGGACAGAAACTCTGCACCAGCAATATGAACTGGTAAGTGTTAGCAGGGCATTCATTTTATTTTATTCTTTTGAATATAAACTAAGAAAGGCAACAAATATGGCGTTATATCTGCCTGCATAAACAAATGATTTCATTATGGTGCTTGCGCAGGTAAAAAGGAGGACTTCCGAAGAAAATTCTGCCTTCGGTTCCCATGTCATGCAATATGGTGATGCAGGACTTAGCAAGGACGACCTCTTCCTGTATATGGGTACAAACCCTGCAAATGAAAACTTCACTTTCGTGGAGGAGAACTCCTTGAGGCCACGTTCTAAAGCTGTTAATCAGCGTGATGCTGATCTTGTCCACTTCTGGGCTAAGGTTTGTTTTATTTCTTCTGTTCCATTTTGAATTAAAATACTGCCTTTTGGGCATAAACTTTAAGCACAGCTAGCTATTAATTTTTTATGTTTTCTATGTATTGGGTTGCTGTAATAAGAACAAGAGCTATGATAATTTTGTTAAAAGATTAGGAGGGTTAGCCCAACAAGTATAGGAAGTTGTATGGTAATAGTAGAGTCTGATCCCGGGCTCTTGAATAATCTGCATCATGAGAGGTGCTTGTCGGGTGGCTGTTGATATTGCATGGTTTTGAAAAAACATAAGGTGCATATTCAGCAAATGAATCTTGCTGGAAGTTGTGCACAATTTTGACAGTGAGCAGATGTGGGTCATAACTGCTTTTTATATATACGATTAACTTGATGCCACAGTTAGGAGATGTGCATAACTACTACTTTTATATACCAGTTTTTTCCCCCAATTTTTTTTTAAAAAAACGCTTTTTTATCCAAAGAATTTACCTTTCTGCTTTAGTTCCATCTCACTCTATTTGTCGTCTGCTCTTTATGCAGTACCGCAAGGCCCCAGAAGGCTCTTCCAGGAAGGTTGAAGCTCAGAAGCAGTTTGTTGAAGCAATGTCACATAGAATGCATATAGACCACAGCATAAAACTTATTGGGAAGCTCCTCTTTGGAATTGAAAAGGCCCCAGAGGTATTAAACACCGTACGTCCTGCAGGGCAACCTCTTGTTGATGACTGGGTCTGCCTTAAGACACTGGTAAAATTTTACAGTTCTCAACCTCTGCTTTATCACAACATAACCTGTTTGTTCTCATTGCTCTTCCGGTGACATGTTGGAAAGCTCATCTTCATGTTTGGGATTATTTTGTCCCTTCTTCTATGCAGGTGAGGACTTTTGAAACACATTGTGGATCCATCTCTCAGTATGGGATGAAACACATGCGATCTCTTGCAAACCTTTGCAATGCTGGAATTGTAAAGGAACAAATGGCAGAGGCATCAGCACAAGCTTGTGTAAGCATTCCTTCTGGTTCATGGAGCTCCCTTCACAAAGGGTTCAGCGCCTAGTTGAAGCAGAATATCCTATTTAAAACAAATATACTAGGATTGTGTTCTATTTTCCATATATGATCCGCCTGTATACAAGTTGTTTCAGGGATATGTTCACTCGCATGATTGCTTCTTTGTAAATATAAATTAGATAATATAAATTAGATGTACTTCTCTGCAAAACTATGATTTGTAATGAATATTCCTATTGTAAGATTTCCTGTAAAATCAGGCCCTTTATTAAGAAGTGTTTGCACAAAGCTGCAAGCAAGTTAAAGGGGGGAAAGCAGGTTCTCCCTCTTGGGTATACTTTCACTCTACCGCACCAATCTTTCCATTCAATACCTCATTGAGTTTCTACTCACCAAAATTATATTGTTGCGTTGCCATTACGTCTCTTAACACTTTCGGCGACTTTCGGCAAAATAATGTGAATAAACAAAATGCAATAATAATTCATGGCAGCAAAATTGCAATTGAAGAGATCTATCGCAATGATATTAGACTCCCATATCATCAGAATGTAAAATTTACTTGGCAAGGTAGTAATGTTTCAAAATACAATAATAGGTTTGTTAATGTTTCAAGATCACGGATAATGTTGCTTAGTCAAACGAAAGCGTTGGACTTTCAAAATGTGGCAATAAGTACTATAAAATAAATATATAAAGGTTTTCTAGGAGCAAAGTTTGAGGAGTTCTCACCCTGGTAGCTAAAATTCATAACTGGTCAACAAAAATTATATGATACAAGACTGGTGAAGCAAAAGTAAAAAATACTGTCATTGTCGGCTGAGCAACTCATCATATTAAGACCTTCAAAAAGCACCGCCATTTTTATCGGTTATTTTCCAGCAGCCTTCTTTTTTTCTAACTTGAAAACTGATGACTAAATAAAAAAAATCTTTAAACCAAAATAAAATATATTATAAATTTGAATGAGCCATATATTTTCTCGTGTTCTATTTTTAAAGTTTAGTTTCATTTAATTAAAAAATAAAAAGAAACAAATACGAAAACGAGTTTTAAAAAAATGTAAATAAAAAAAATTCAATGCTCGTATAAACTGACTCGTAAGCTTTAGTTTTGAGATTGAAAGAAGAAAAAATAAAGACTTGGAAGAGATTCACCATTCATATATACAGTTGCCAACTTCAACTTTTTTTAGTTTTTGTTAATTAATAATTCGATCACCATAAGAGCAGACACAAACCGAGCTCACTCACTGTTGCTGCTTGCTGAAAATGAGCTCATAATTACTTGGCACTTCTACAGGGCTATCATTACAGCAGAGACATGGATGGATGCTTATCCTGTTTCCTGCCTGACCACCTTCAATAAAAGCAAAATATGGCTTTCTACTTTTCGACAACTGCAAGATGGATTTTCCAATCAATTGTTTGTACCACATTGCATTTTAAGAACCGAATAATAATAATAATAACAATAACAATTTGATGAGATAACAAAATCTTATTGGCCAATCTGAGGACAACATTCACACAGGATAGAGGCATTGCCTGCATATCGGCAAGCATGCATCCCAAAATATCAAAGTTACAAGCGTACAATCACTAGCAGTCAAATAACCCAGTCCTTACCAACGGAAATAACAAGTCGTAACAAACACTGAGGGAGAGTGTATTCTTCATTAAATCAACAAAATATTACTACTCTTCAAGCACTGATCAATCTCAAAGAACAGACTTCTTTCCACTTTCTAGCACCCCTGGCTCTCAGTCACGATTTTGTTCGGCCAAGATTCTCCATGGCTTAACCTGAAACAAGTCTTCCAGATGAGTATGGCAAAAAGGAACTCCATTGACAATCAAGCAAACTGTGACTGCCAGAATAGTGTAATTTAATACGGTGAAGAAACCTTAGCAGGTGCTTTCCAAGTAAAATGTCGTTAACAATTAAAATTAAAACATGTCAAAGTTTATCTGAGCAATAGGGGGGTTCCATCCCAGCAACATATTATTGTTTATATAATTATACTGTATAAGATGATTAAAAAATTAAACAACGAAACTCGCTGGCATGAAAAATGAATAGCTAGATCCTCACTAGTCGAGCTTAGCCCTGTGATTCCAATAACATAAGAAGAGAGGGGGGGGAGCATATTAATAATCAAGCATGTTGCTGCAAACAAATTCAAAATGTCAGCATGTAATAATCCTGGGATATCAAATGACATTGATAACATTTTACAAGGGATAATGCTACTTCCAAGTCAACCTTAGTGTACTTTTCTATTTACTAGGACTTCATATACTGTTTCTTGCTATGAAGTTAAAATCTTTACATCACAAATTTTCCATACTTGTTTGAAAGGGGCTATAGCTGATAACTATTTAGTTTTTTGTTACAGAGAACCACTGACTTTCAGGGCTTGCAAATCTAAACCCAAATCTCACAAGTTGTAAGAACATTTTAACACGCTGAGCAGTGGCATGTTTTGCATTGAATACATTTTTATTCTTCTCTCTAAATCCAACATGCATAGCAAAACCTATATTTTTTCAGGGCTTTCTGAGCATCTAAACAAAAATTCAGTTCAGTTTGTACACACAACAAAAGCTTTAACTCGGTAAGGGAAACTGACCAGTCACGCGCTCCCAAAAGATTACCAGTTTTTAATCTCTATATCTGACTCGATCATCATCACGCCTGTAATTTTCATACTGTTTCCTCTCACTAGAACGATAATCGTCATATCTAGACCTCTTGGAATGATCTATCTGCTTGTCCCTCTCATGTCCTCTACTTCCTTGCTCTTCTTTCCCCCCTCTTCCATGCCTTCTACTTCCATACCGCTGGTCTACCTCATTCTTTCCATGCCTTCTGTAGTCATCATCCTCTTCATCTCTTTGGTATCTTCTCCCTCTATGATCCTCTTCATCCCTGGCATGTATTTTCTCCCCTCCACGCTCTTTGTATTCTTGATCATTCCTACTTCCACGTCGGGATTCATCTTCTTTACGTGTATCTCCAACATTGTCATCATCATGCCCTCTGGATCTAACCAATTTAGAAGAATCATCCCTCCTTTGATCATCCTTACTTTGATGTGCTCTACGATCAATGTCGTGCCTAGTCTCCTTTCCAACTGTTCGATTTCTTGACTTTGATTCATGCTCCTCATCCTTAGTTGAATCATCAAGTTTCCTTTTGTTCATCCCCGTTGCTTGAATATCACGGCTGATTTTGTCCACAGCTTCTCTACGAGATTGGTACAGTTCTCTGGGTCTATCACCATGGCCAAAATCATCAGATCTAGAACCCTTCTCTTCTAGAAAGGATTCACGACCACTTTGACCACCTTTGTCATAACCACCAACCCCTCCTCCACTTCTGTTTTTATCAGCAGGAGTCTTTCTCACAGGTTTTCCATGTTTGTAATCACCACTGTTGCCAGAATCACTGCTTCTGCTGCTATCCTCACTGACATCATCCAGAGAACCTAGCTTCTTCTCAATTATCTTACTGTGATCTCCACCTCCACTTCTGCTTTTATCCAGGATTTTTTTCTTCACTGTTTTCCCATGCCTGTCATTACTATCACTGCTGTCAGAATCAGAGCTCTTGCTATCATCACTATAATCTTTCATTGAACCTCGCTTCTCTTCAACATTTTTCTTCCCTTTCCTACCATAAATTGTATCAGAATCTTCTTCATCACTATCATGCCTCCTACTACTTCTAATTTTCTCTAATTTCTTATCACCACTAGCATCAGAATCACTACCATTCCTTTTGAGACCCCTACTTGTCAATTCCCTTCTGTGCTTTCCTACTTTGTTGAGATTGGATTCACCGTCACCTTTACTGATTCTGTGACCATTCCCATGCTGACTCCTGCCACCATTCCAACGATCATCAAAATCAGAATTATCATCAGAGTCATGCCTCGCACGAGATTTCATGTCTTTCTCGACTTCCTGGTGCAGATTAACCAGGCCAATATCATCTGCATCATCAGTACTATCACCAGATCTGCTTTTCTTGATTTTCTCATAAACACTGCTCCTCTTCTTGCCATGGTTGGAATCAGTCTCATCACCAGTAGAAGAATTATCACTATCAACAGATCTTCTGCTTTTCTTGATTTTCTCAGAAATTCTGCTCCTCTTCTTGCCATGGTCAGAATCGGTCTCATCATCAGTAGCAGAATCATCACTATCACCATATCTTCTGCTTTTCTTGATTTTCTCAGAAATTCTGCTCTTCTTGCCATGGTCAGAATCGGTCTCATCATCAGTAGCAGAATCATCACTTTCACTGTCATGTCTTTTGCTTTTCTTGTGCTTCGTCATTGTTCTCTTCTTTTTGACATGGTCAGAATCACTTTCAGTTTCATGATCCCTTCCTCGTCTACCTTTGCTATGCTTCTTGCGACTTCCTTTAGCATGCTTCCCACTGCTATCTGTATCAGAAGAATCAACCTGATGCCTACTCTTCCTGCTTTCCTCCTTCCTGTGGCGCCTTGACTCATCAAACTCGTCTTCTTTCTTCTTATTTTTCAAGGCTTGAATGCCCTTTTTATTTTCATCCTTCTCAACTTCTAGATCTTCAGTCACATGTTTCTTGCGGGTGAACTCTCTATCCAAGAAGGCATGTTCACGTTTCTCGCTCCACTTGCTTCCTTCACTTGGGTCATTCTTCCGGCTATTTCTTAGTTCATTATCAGTCCCATCAATGCCTTGCTCATCTGGTTCAGACATTCGTATACCAAGGGCAGCCCTTAATGTTTCCATTTGTTTTTCCTTCCTAGCAGCAATTTGATGGGACTGCGTATCTGAAACCCTGATCACCACATTAAATTGTCACATCACTAGGACACAAAGTAGATGAGTGTGTGTGGATTTGCCAACAAACCCAAAGAGTGGGCAGGTTAGCATTGTGTCCATTTTGTTAGGTTATGACAACAATATTCCTCTTATGTTTATGTAAATGATTTAAACATGGATAATTTTGTAACTTCAAAATTGTTTCCTTCAACATCTATCATCTACAGTCACTTTCAATTATATATGTATCTATGAGTTCTTCGGTGAAATTTAGCCAAATGATAGAGGCCCAACAACATTTTTTGGCTTGTTACTGCTGAATTTTAATGTTTTTTTATGTCAATTTTAATTGATAAGAGCCAAAAGCTCAAAAACCATTTTCTATATCCTTCATGTACATACAGCCAAATTAAAAGCCAAGTTACAAAAACTAAACTAGAAACTATATTTTCTGTGTTAAGCCCCATTCTAAGGATATTCTCTTTGAATTTTCTACAAAAACATTGTAAATATTCTGGATTCACATATTTATAGTTGGTGCTAGTTATATTTGCAGTAAACTAAACTTAATGTAAACCTTGGTTACAAACAAGAAAACAAACATAGGCTGTACTTAACCAAGCCAAATAGAAATCCCAAATGAGTCCAGTTTATCCATATTCACGGGGTTGAACTTGATATAGATATGAGTGATAAATGAACAAGATAAAAGAAGACGGGACTGTAGGAGATTCTATAGCACAAGTTATGAATTTATCTTCATTTCATTTTTATTTTTTAAAAAAAAAGGAGATATGAAGAAAATTTTGTCCCTAAAAAACTGGACACGACAATAACCTGCCCAAAGAATGGGCAGGTCAGCAAATCCAGTGAATATAATCGTGTGCGCAGGCACGTGTCCATTCTATCAGAATTTGAAAAATGTTAACTAACAAGAAAGGCCTTAGCTGTCACTAAAATCAGTTCCAATAACCATGAACAGGCTATGGAGAGGGTTAATGTGCCTATTCCTTTCATAAATTTGTTTTTACCATTAACAGCATATGATATGAGCACTCTTTCAATTAATTCCTCACAACAAGATACCTTAAATTTTATACAACGATAACATATAAAAAGCATGTACAACACCAAAACAGTACCATAAACAGCATAATTTACTCATATACATCCTACAATTAGCATCTAACCATACACAACATTTGTGCAAGTAGAGCAACTAGACCCCACAAGTTCCCAGTCAAAACAAGACAGTGCCAAATGCAACATTAACACCGAAACATAACTCAAACCTGTAACTATCAAGAAAAACACAATTCCTTAGTTTGTCTCCAAAACAATCCAAGCACCTAGACCCTAAAATGAACTTGCTTTTATACATGTTTATCAAGTTAAGTCACCCACACATCCACCCCACATAAACCATCAAACTTGCACACAATAGATCTTATAATAGAAATTATGCATAAATAACACAGACAAAGGAATGAATGGGCACCATAAGCATCAAAATTATTGGAAATAGAACATAAAACGAAACCAAGAAGTCCATAGATTCATTACTTTGTGTCGGAGGCAGTAAGCCCCCCACTGTCTTCGGATGCAGCTTCCAAAGTCTTCCTAGCTTCCTGAAGCTTCTCTTCAATCTCAGCATCAGTATACCCTTGTTCAATCAGCTTGTCTTCAAGCACGACAAGCTTGAGCTGAATTTGCCGCTTGCGATCATGCTCAAGAATTTCCTTGTTAGGTTTCTTGGATATCCCACCAGTCCCCTGATCTCCCTCGAAACCCTTAGTATCATGTGCTACCTTGCCGGTTTTCGGCCTCACGAAAAACTTGTTTGTTTGGATATAACCGTTTGTTCCCGATCCCCTCGGGGTCTGTAACCCGATTCCGTTATACATCTGTCCAAATTCAGTAATTATTCAGAAACCTAATTAACCACGCACGAAAAACACTAACGAATCTAATCAATTTTGCAGTAAATTGAACAAAACTAAACCAAACCCTAATTAGAGAGAGATTTGGTGTTTCATTAAAAAAATATATTAAAAATTAGGGATTTAAAAGTAAGTCTTGCCTGGAGCGGTAATGAAATGGTCACAGATGGGGCCTGTCCTTTTTCTGTGCTCTGGAGAAGACTGAAACAAGCGGGATATAAGGAGAACAGAATTTGAAGAAATACAATAAGGAGCTGGAGAAATTTTCAGCACTTATAAGCTGTAATCTTAAAGTTCATAAACGGAACCAGAACACCTCTAATCTCTTCGGCTACTTGATATCAGCCAAGAGGGGGGCAGAGAGTCGATGTAGGAGGAAGAAGGGTCACTTATCAATTTATTGGGATACGGCTGTCATTGCTGTAGCGTGGTAATGGGCCTTTTCTAGAGAGAAAAACTGGTAATGGGCCGTTTAATATGGATAGTGGGCCTAGCCCAATAGCTACTATCCCAGTGTTTTTTCTATGTCGGTTGCATGGAGTAAATAAGAACAGAAGTCAAAGTAGGCTACCCACGCCCAATCCCAAGAAACAATACACAGTGGGGGTGAAAAATCACAAGCCGTCGTTGCTTAGCTAGCCATTCTAGCGAAATGAATAGTACTTGCTGACTATAAGAGTATAGACTATAGACGCGAGAGAGCAGATGGTCGCGGGAAAAAGAATTCCACATGGCTTCTGTTTTTTTTTTCTTGTCAGCACATAACCTAAAATTATTCAAAAATAAAAAAGAGTTAAAATATTTTTAAAACACTATTGTTAAACAAACACTTAATATAAAACAATAAATAAAAAGAAATTGCATTTAAAGATTAATTATCCATTGCATTTTAACATGAACATCATAAAAATTTACCGTTTAATACCAAATTACATGTTGGTAATTCTTCTATAGATTAGATTTTTCCTATAGAAAAATTGCAATTTCAAGTATATTAGCCTGACACCACTTTTTTTCTAGTCACATAAAGTTTTTAAATAAAATTTCAAGGTGATGGTTGCTTTACTGATCTCGTGTATGAAAAGGTGGAGTCAGATGCGTAATTTTCACAAAAAAATATTATGATTTACTTTTTTAATTATCGTATTGTCAATACTGTTCTGGTTTCGATTGATATTTTATTTTTCAATTAGAATGAAATGTTTTTGTTTAAAAATATTTTGATGCATCGTTTCAGAGTTGTATTATTTGTGTATGTGTGTGTATAATTAATTAAATATATTAATTAAAAAAATAAAATTATTTAAAATTATGCAATTTAGTCTAAAAAGATACAATAAAATGATTTTTTTGAACAAAATTATAAATATATATAATATTATAAGAATGTCATCATCAATCTCGTAAGGTCATTATATTATTTGATTGATCTAAAATTTTAATATAGTATATATAAATATATCAAGAGACTCATCGTAAAATTTCATTCCAATCTAACGGTCGAATTAAAAAATATAATTGATATTGTAGAATTATTTATTATTTTAAAAAATATTATTTAGTCAAAACAAAACTGGTGGAATGAAGCTGAAACATTTTGTTTGGCATTTGGCAAAAAAATAAGGAATAAATTGAAATTTAAACATAGACAAAATTAATATTATTTGTCTTATTTTTTTACTGGTACGAAATATTTTGACGGGGATAAAATGAGATTTATAACCCTCTCCTCAATACTTCAAACAATTCATTGTGTCATTTTAAGAATTACGTGAAAATCCACACATGACATAAAAAGATAAATTGGTCGAGCAACTTTAGATATAAAGAAGATCCTTGCCTTGCAGAGGCAAAAATCAACACATGGATGAATGCAACAGACAGAAATGAACAAAAGAAAAAGGAACATGCATGGGAAAAGAATTCACAATAACTACGATATAAAACAAGAAGTTTGTACCCTAGTGGATCATTTGACGAACGAACAATAAGTCTTGTTCACACTATATCCAAATAAAAATAAATAAAAATCAAAGCGATCTTACTTGCGAGGCAAGGCATTGTTTTATGAAACTTGTTTGTGTAATTTATTTTATTTTCTTAAACAATGCACTCCAATATGCTCTAGTGAAGCAAATGATGTATATCAAATTTCAACATTATTGGGAGAAATACACTGTAGAAAACTCAAAGAAGAATACCAAAAATGCTGGAAATATAACTCCCATAACTCATTCTCCTCTTACCTAGAGTTCAATCTTACAAAAAAGACGATGTTGTCCTTGGTGATGACATCAATACGAACAGATAAATGGTAGAAAGGCACCAAAAAATAATATAAAAAAACAAGAATTCTGTTTGATATTTGTTTTAAAAATATTTTTTTATAAAAAATTGAATTTTATTTTATTTTTATTTATTTATTGTATTTTTAAATTATTTTTATATGTTAAATGTAAAAACAATTAATATATTTATAAATAAAAATTATTTTCAAAAACAATTTCAATCATACCCAACACATGTACCCGTGTCGGATTTATCTCAAAGGACTGTTAAGAGTGTAAGAAATAAAAGGAATGCAAGAAAATAGAAATTTAAAAAAAAAATCATTTGATTTGAAAGAAGAAAAAACAAATACAAAACATAAAGAGAGAAAAGCTTGATTGTCATCATGTAAGTATATAAAAAAAAAAAATTGCTTTGGAAGAGAAAAAAGCAAGGGCAAAACATGAAACGACAAAGATAAAAGAATTAGCCACGTGACATAAAATAAACTTAAACATTAATTTCACATTTGAATAATTTAAAAAATAAATAATTATGGAGTAATTATATCATCTAGAGAGTTGGCTAAAATGATTTTTCGACCACTTTAGATAAAATTTAGCTACAAAAATAAAAAGCATGAGGTGCATGCTTTAACATCTTGTATTTTTCTTCTCAAATGAAAAATTTATATTCAACATGATACACCAAACGCATAAAAGTATTTTTGTAGGTCTATTTGAAAGTATAATATAAGTTTTCTTTTATTTAAAAGTGAATTAAAATAATTTTATTTATTTTTTAAAAATATTTTTGTTATCATCGCATTAAAGCAGTTTAAAAACATTAATTAAAAATAAAATAAAAAAATATAAATATATTTTTAAAATGAACCCGAAGAAATTCTCCTAATTAAATACGGACCGAGATCACTCGTGAAAGGCAAATTGTTAACCCCTCGAAATGGCTCCATCCTCTGCTCGTGAGCCTGTTCTAGTTTGACAGGTTGTCTTTCTTTGTCCTAGATTCTGTTTTTTTCACAGAAGTGTGCATGCGGGTCTAGTGGAATCTCCCTAGTTCCCTTGCTTCTTCCCCTCACCTGTGCTTGGGTTTAATGCTTCGGAACGTGAGATAAGAACTGCATATGCGATTCCCGGCATGCGTCCTGCTTTTCCACTTTACTTTAGTCGTTGTGTAACTGGTGAATTTATTTCTAAAAGTATTTATTTTTCAATTATTTTGGCATTAACATATAAAAAATAATATAAAAATATTAATTTTTTAATTTAAAATAAAAATAAAAATAAACAATGAATATTTTTAAAAAATATTTTTGAAATACAGTAACTAAGTCAACTACGGGATTCTTGTTTTAATTGATTAAAAAGATAATTAAAAATATTCTTTAACTTTTTTATTTTAGAAAGCATAGATGTCATAGTATTTATTTTTTAAGCAAGTTAAAATGACTTTTAATTAAAAAACAAAAAAACATGAATGTCACACCTTTCACGTGTTTTAATTTTTTTTATTATTATATACAAAAAAGAAAAAGAAAAACTTCATTTTCATCCTATAGAAATTTTATATTTAAAAAAAAAAGATTAAAGAGAAGAAGATGAAAATAGAACCAAACTATGTTCTTAACTAAAATATCTAAAAAAGTGATAGGCGTGCATGGGATGAGATTATTAATATTAATTTTTAATCATATTGAATTTTATCTAGTTCAAATGTTTTATTTGATATATAAACTCAACTATGTATTTTATTATTGGAGAAATGATTTAATAACCATGTAAATTATAATTTAATCATATTATCATAGCTAAGAATTAACTGTTCATGCTTATTAATAAAAATAATAATATAATCTTGATAAGTGGATATAATATAAATTTATATTTAAAAAATAAAATTTTCTCATATCTAAACAAAAAAATAATCACATATAACTTTGATTTATGTTTTGTTTCGTCTCAGTCCATCTGTCTCAACTCACTTCGTGTTTTGTAATTCTGAATTAAAAGCTCAACATTATACTCATTTTATTTACTAAAAATATATAATAAAAATTATTTTTTAAAGTGTTTTTTATTTCAAAATATATTAAAATACAATATATATATATATATATATATATTCAATACCAGTCTTTCAAAACAATTTAAAATAATAATAATAAAATATTTAATGAAAAATATAAATAATTTTTTTCAGACGCATTGTTCACCGGACTCTAAACTCTCCATAAATTTTTTAACCATGGTTAGCTGACACGTGTTAAATAAAATAACACTGTGATCAACTTATATTATAATAATTTGACGAAAAAGAAAACACGTAACGCGCTTCAAGATTCCGTTAGACTAGTGAGAGAACCGTGAGCCCAAATGCAACACCAAAAAGGCTATAACGTGACAAGGAGTGGACGGCCTCTGACGGTTAGCACGGACCGTGAGATTATGAATCAGGGTGATTTATATTCGGAATTGAAGGGTTAGATATAACGGAGAGCTGGAGGGGGTATAAATGTCTGGGCATGAAAGGAAGAGAAGGAGAGCATTCGTTTCGTTTTATTGAAGAAGAAGACGAAGCTCTCTTTAGTATTGGCTGGCTCTTGTTCGCAACTTCCAGTGCCAAATTTCTTGCACGTTCTCCCTCTCCCAGGCTAAACAAACACGGGATTTTGAATGGGGTTGGGGAGAACTGGATAAATGTCGAGGATCTGTAACTTTTAAAGAGACAAGAGTTTTAGGTGTGTAATTAACAAAACGTAATCTGATTTTCTACAAGTGTTACGTGGTTGAATCTGAAAACGCAGTTAATAACATCTTAGATTCTCTGTTTTACAGGTACATTTGCTGTGATTTGCAGGTGCTTTCCACAACCAGTGAGTTCCACGCCGGATTCTAATTTACGAAACTAATTTTGAATTTTGAAGGCTGGGCTTCGTATGATTGAGATTTATAGGGAGAAGGTATTATCGCTTCAGAGTTCGAAAGAAAACTCGATTTCTGTGGATGTTTTTGGCTAATTCCCTCAAGTAATCACGACCTTGTTTCGTTTTTGTTTTGCAGATACATTGTGAAAGACTTGAGCCATCACAGAGAGAATTTGGAGCACTTCTTGATACAGTGTTTTGATAGAGGATACAATTTTTAAATCAGATTTCTGGGCACACAAAGATCGGAGTCTGACATGAAAGTCCTTTGAAATGTTTACATTCAGCTGAAAATCCGATAAAAAATTTGAATACTGCACAGACAGAAAACCAGAAGAAGCAAAGTGTTGTGAATCGGTGAATAATCATAAGAGACAATTCTTCAAAATCTGAATGATATTGAAAGGTGAGAGAATCCAAGTTTTGATTATGCAGTTCAACTCCATATTGCCAGTTTCGCAGCCGCAATTTTCCAGGCCTCCCTGTTTTTTCCGTTTTTTAAAGCAGCATCAATTAATTTCTCTGTTTTTGCTCTGGCAGTCTACAGTGTCCCTAGAACAATTAGTAGTTTCTCCGGCAACCTGCAAATTTCTTCAACAAGTTTGAAGGTTTTAGGTAATGCGTCTATCTTTCACTTCACAGGCCCTCGATTGCTCTCCCACCCTTCATGGTTTTCG
This sequence comes from Salix dunnii, assembly GCA_015731905.1. NCBI lineage: Eukaryota > Viridiplantae > Streptophyta > Magnoliopsida > Malpighiales > Salicaceae > Salix > Salix dunnii. Next base: position 18,131,072 of record CM027664.1, read on the forward strand.
TCTGGAGGCCCACCTCTTTCTCTCCAAAGAATTATTACCTTGACCTCGCTCTCTGATCAGTTTTTTAATTTTCAATTGTTATTGATGCTTTCTTCCCTTCTTCTCTCTGATTTTGCGTGCAATCTTGAGGCCAACCTCTTTGCTTTCAGTTTTTGTCCTCGCTATCATTTTTGGGTCAACGATCTTCGTTTGTGTTACCAAGAAAACTTTGGCTGAAACAAACTGCTACTCAACACCACCACCTTCGCTTTTGTCTTTTCTACTTTGAAGAGTTTCGACACTCAAAGGGAAGTAATTGGATTTTCTTCCTCTGAACTTTTGAGAAATTTCTTGCGTACCCACCCTGTTTCTCCACGCGGATTTAAAACTTCACAGATCCATTTCTAGATTGAATCCATCTCTTACATTTCTACTTTTATATACGTTAAGAGATGCCAATCTCACGGCCACTGTTCAATTATGAACATTCTAATCCGTAGTATTCACATCCTGCGCCAAACTTTATCCCCTCTTTTCCCCTTCAATTTCTTCTTTTCCCTTAATTTTTCGCAAGCCAGGGCCGGCTTCTTTTATTTGAATTTTGTGGAAGTTGCAAGGAAACCACGTTAATCGCTTGATCTCCCTCTGTTAATTTATTTTTTGTTGGTGGTGGGACGGGACAGGTGTACAAAAGTAAATGGAAAAGGACTCGTTGAGGAGCAATAATAATGGTAGCACGAGCAACACCACCACCCATAGCAGTGCCCAGAGAACCAGCTTAGATCCTAATGGACAGACGACGTCGTCTGATTTTGTATTGCAGTGGGGGAACCGGAAGCGGCTCAGGTGTATGAAAGTCCAAGTCAAGGACGTCTCGACCGCTTTGGTTCATAAGACAACTGTTCGGGTGGACCGTCGGGTTGTTAGGGATGATAACAAAGACACCTCTGATCATCAGCCAAGAAGTGCAAACAACAACAGTAATAATAATAATATTACCAATCACAGTAACGGATATTTTAATCTACGTCAACGTCCAGCTCCTCCTCCCCCGCCGCCACCTCAGCGGATTTTAAGGTACAGATCCATTCCTTTTACCACACAGCTTGTGAATTTTATATGGACTTTTTACTTGATGTGATTGAGGAATTTGGAGCTTACGAGGCGGGGTTGTTTTTCTTGTGTGGTTGTCGGGAAGTGTTAGTGTAATATGGACCGGGTTGTGGGCTGGGCGCACAATGCTTTCTGGGTTGTGTATGTCGTATTCAAGGCTAAAATTATTTTTTAGATTTTTGTTTAAATTATTTGTATTTATATTTTTTAAAATTATTATATTTTATATACTGATATAAAAAAATAATTTTTAAAAAATAAAAGATATTATCTTAATATATTTTTAAATATATATTTTTTTTTATTTAGCATATGGATCATAGAGTGACAGTCTTGGGAAATTCTATGCTTTTCGATAATTGATTAAGGGTTTTTGGTCCACCATTTAGGTGCACGATTTGACCCATTCCCTCTCAAAAATTATCCCTCAACTATATTCTCAATTTTACACTTAAAACTATTTGTTCATATCAATTTTACTAGCTCTCAATTAAAAATCCATCTATTCTAAAGATTTTTTACACATATTTCCATCCAAAGTATTTTTTATATATATATATAAAAGATATTTCATTTTGTAGGGAAGTTATTTTTTTTAAGTGCTCTTATATACGTCCTTAATTGAGAAGCTAAAATAATTCAATAAGAAAATTGGTATAGAAATAGTTTAGGTATAAAAGTAATACACTACCTTAATAGTTTCATAGTATATTTGAGATTTTTCTTTATTTTTTATGCTGGGTGCCTTAGGATTTAACTCTAAGGGAAATCACCCCATAAGTTAGAGCACTCCAGAATAATGACATCTGTTCAATATTTATATATATTTTGTTCTTGTCATGATCCATGGTGTGAGTTTGGAAGACTACTTTTCCTCGGGAAATTTGGGACTTTCGTAGTTTTTGGAGGCATGATAGTGTGGACTGGAGTAGTATATGTTAAATGCTACACTGTATTTCACAGACATGTGCTGCTGAGCGGTTCAAGCGGCTGCATTTTCTTAAATGCACCAGTGCTGTGACATCTTTATGGTTGGGCCTTAAGTGAACTTGACACCTTACCTTGATGATCATGTGTATAGGACCCATCAGTTTTGCGACTTGCGAGCAGAAATAATCAAATGCGTTCACTGTAGGGATAAGGGTATGAGTCTGGGGTATATTCTTTTGGTAGTGGAGATGGCTGTTCTAGAAATGGACTAGGCCACACATCGTTGGTGCCATTAACTTTTAAACCTCCACCTGGCCTGACTGGCGCTGTGATGACAAATGTACGGGCCTCATAAAATATTTCATCTTCACATGCAACTTGCTACTTTAACGTGTAACAGGTGCTTGGAGGTTTGATCAAATTCTTGAAAAGATCAAACAATTTTGCTTGCTTGAGTAAAATATTATATGAGGCTTATATTTGTCCACTTTCCAATTGGCCAGGTGGGGCGGCGCATGTGTTTGGCTCAGAAATAGAGCTTATGGTAAGTGCATGAAAGCGCTTCTTTCCAGCGTTTCTTCCAGGTCAAAATTGGGTTCTTAAGTAAACTAGGCCGCTCTTAGCTATTTTAATAATCTAGGACGGAGTCCTTAAGAGGGAAACACCAAGAACTTGATTGACTTGTTAAAAACTTTTGGTTTCTAAACAGAAAGGAAATAATTTATGAATCGGCATCACTTGCTCTCTGATTTAGGTGATACAACTTAGTAGCATCGCCCCATCTTGTTTGATCCTTCTGATTGTCAAAACCTTAGTGATAACCATGATGATTATTGAAGATTAGTTGCAGTTTCTCTTAGCATGAGTCAAGTGCATGAAAACATTAGAAGTATGAAATGAATCGTAAGCTTTTTAGCAAGGAATTCTTTGGTCCAGGTGACTGTCGGAATTAGCATTATAGTACAAAGACTGAATTTGGTTTGGCTTTTCCTATGGTAGTTTGGTCTTATCAGGCTTATCAAACTTGATCATAACCTCTCAAATTCTAATCCATAACGACATGGGGCTAGTTTATAACATGGAAAAGACTAGCCCCCGTCCAAGTTACCATGATTGAAAAAACAAAATATCATCCACCGTTCGATTACACATAGGATTAGGAATCTGGTCCACTTTATCGTACAAATGATGACATATCTTAACCCCTAAAAGGAGCAAAAACAAAATCCAACGGCCACAAAACCATCTAAAAAGACCAGCTGCTCACGTTGGATTGAACGAATAGAAATAGAATCTCCGTTCTTTTTCTCTCAAACATCAACAAAGGCATAGGAAAATTAAACAACACGTCCCACTAGCACACCCCTCCATCAAAGGCTTATATGGTCCACGAAAGAAGCAAAAAAATCCCACAAGCACCATTTTCGACGCAAAACCCGTCAAGATTCTGGCCAGTCACCACCGATCTAAGATCGATCGAAACTCCTCAAAGGGTATTCTTGTAATTTCATAACTACCCACTCCAAATCTTTTTTTTTCTTCTTTTTACTACTAGACATAAAAATACTTCAGATGTTGCTTTTATTTTATTTCCTAGTCAGTCATGTCGCATACGGTCTAATTTAGTTCGATTGATGTTGTTTGTTCTGTATTTGTGTTATTAATTTCAATAGGAATTCAGAGAATTCAAGTGTCATGAGAGGAGGCCAGAGTAAAGTTGGGGGTTTGAGAAGGATTGCTTCACCGGACAAGGGTGCGCACGATGAGAGAAGCAACAGCAACCACCACCACCACAACAGCAACAACCATGAGAACCATAACCATAATAACAAATCAGCGGCTTCTGCGGATAGCAAGAAAGGAGGAAGGTCATCTTCTGGGGGAAGTGGAGAACCACCGCCGCCACCACCACCACCATTTTGGCCACCAAAGTTTGATATTGCTTTAACTAATAAAGAGAAAGAAGAAGATTTCTTTGCCTTTAAAGGGTCTAAGCTGCCTCAAAGACCCAAAAAGAGAGCCAAGTTCATTCAACGATCCCTCAATGTAAGACCCTTTACTTCCTTTTTTTCATTTCAAATTTTTATTCTAGCAGTATATGTTTGATTTTTGCTTAATTATTATTTTTCCAATGTTATTTGAATATTAGAAAAAGTAAACCCTCAACCACTAGATGATCAGTAGTGTATTGTCTCATCATATATTTCACCCATTTAGAACAAGTTTCAAAAAGGATAGAATTGGAAAAGAAAAGAAAAGGATAATATAAAGCGAGGTACAAACAATTGAATCACAAGGTACAAGTGTGATGTTGGCTCTTAGGGCATAGCACACGGATACCGTCGTCAATTGCAAGTTGAGGATTTGGAAGTGTGGGTTTAGGTGATTTTGGTCTTTTTCTCAGGCTGTAAAAGCTAGGAAAGCGTGTAAAGTGACAGATGCACTTGTTGTACGTGTCGATCAAGCCGTGGATGTCTATCTATTAGCGAATAATAAACTAAGTTTGTTAGCACTAACCTTCATTTTGTGTATTTCTTATTTACATAAACTACTAGAAATTAGGGTTAAATTTTAAGAATAAATAGGGCATTTGTACCTTAAAAAAACATCAATAGGAAATTATCACATGACAAGTTTAATGCATTTTCATAGGCCATTATTTTAGCAATTAATAGGTACCTGCCCATTCCTTTTTTATCACAATATACTGGGCACTTGTCATATAAAAGGTCATTTGAACAGCTCACAATCTGAGTGGGGTTGGCTGACTGAATCATCTGGGGCGTGTTAGGTGATTTATTTTTAAACTAAGGATGGGTAGACTGATCTTCATTTCTTTTTCTTTTTTACAATTTACATGATGGGGAGAATATTAAATTCATTTGAGTAAAATAATAATAATATGATTGAATAATACTATTAAACATGGGGGGATCAATCATATATTTCTATCAGCATGATTGTAATTGTGGACCGCCCACACTTAGTTATGTTTTATAATTATTGTTCTTGTGACGCTATGACTTATGCTTCGGTAATAAGCAACAACCCATTAAATTTTCCTTTGAAAAAACAAACATAACTATACTTTTTTTATAGTTTTGACATATCAATATTAAATATAAAAAATATTTTAATATATTTGTTTTAAAAAATATCATACACTTAATACCATAAATAATAAACAGAAAATTGGATTAATGACAGAGTTGTAGTAAACCATAAGATTAAAATGTGCCGGGTGAGGATTATAGTGTACACAACTATGCTTATCATCAAATGTCTAACCTTTAGTAGCCGACAAAAGTGACATGAACCTAACGGCTCCTTGTCAATGACCAACTTTTGTTGGTCCCATCTTTTAATCTATTTTTCATAGTTGATTATGATATATTTGTTTCTATCATCCCTGTATTTCAGAGTTGTATTGTGCGATATTTTGGGAATATTGTTTACTTTATGGGCAAATTGCCATTCATCATAGCTAAAACTATTATTTTTTAAGCGGGGCTTTATTAAATCAAAAGGTTATATATATATATATATATATATATATATTATTTTGATGTTTTTATATAATTTTTCAAATATATTTTCAAATAAAAAATAAGTTAAAAAACAAACAATAAATATCACACTGTGTGGGGTTGTGTTTGAAATTTCAATTTTCTAGAGGGAACTCTGATTCTGGTTATCCTGCGCAGCTTGTGAGTCCTGGAGCCTGGCTATGTGATTTGACACTAGAACGGTATGAGGTGAGAGAGAAGAAGATCACGAAGAAGGTACTCAAAACAATGAACCACAAGTATTTGTCTTCACACCAAATATGATTGTTAGCTTGACACGTAACATCTTTGTCTTTTCCATGCAGAGACCGAGAGGATTGAAGGCCATGGGAAGTATGGACTCTGACTCTGATTAGGAAAACACCTCTGCACAAATCACAGCTGTACCTATCTTAGCCTTCTTCTCTAGGAAGAAGATGGTGACCAAACATCGGTGGAAATTGTTGGTTTTTTTTTTTTTTTTGCAGGTAAGAAAAACGCTGGCTCCTCCCGCACTGTATAAATCATGACGTTTCACCTCCTGCTAGAAAGAAAAGGATAAAATTTCAGTCATGCATGTTTTTTTTTATACAAAAAAAATCCTTTCCTTTCCTTAGCCCTCAAGCCTTCGATTTTTTTTCAATGGAATTAGCTGACATCGTGAATTGGATGGGTTATTATAGTTCAATTAAAGCTTTTTTTAAAAAAATAAAACTTTTGGGGTGTTTTGGTTCAGAGAAAAAAAAAACCCAATTTTTACATGAATTTAGATCAGGTTTGAACCGGTCAATGAGTTGAGATGGATTAATTTTAGGTGTTTTGGTTTCTGATAAATGGACGACGGGGATTGAGTGAGTGAAAATGACATAAATCTGCATCATCGGTCCGTATTTTAAGGCTTAGATTAATGGATGAGGTTTAAAATAATTTTTTAATTAATAACATGTAATTCGTTGTAATATTTTTTTTATTGGAAAATCAATTACAGATTTAATAAAACGATATCTGCAATTTGAAATAATTTATTATTTTTTGTTAATGAAAAATTCATTGCTAGACACAATCCGATGTCAGTATATTTTGATTTGCTGCATCAACAGCTATAGCACAATCTTTAGTAGTGCATGTATAGTGGATGAAAAAGGGTATGCAAATGGGAAAGTATGCCAAGAAAGGATACGGTACGATCAGAAACAACGTCATGAAATGCTTGCAACTAGTCACGTGCTCACATGTGGATTTTATTTGATACCCTTTTCCCTCCCTTGAAAATTGATTATAGGGCTGGGCTGGGCTGGGCTGGGCTCGGAGAACTTAATTTTGTTTCCCCTCAAAATTGGTTTGCATACGATATTTGTTTACCAATTATTGACGAGGTTTAAAACTGCCAAATCAACTTCATTTTTGTAAATATTACTGGTATGAATGCGATCAGCTCAGCCCTGCACTGGAAGATTTACTTCCCTCATAACTTTTGTAGCATCCTCGGGGAAAACAGGATTTATGTAGCAACCTGTTCCGATCCCAAACCCCTAGCCTACTTAATGGAGGGATTGTCTAAAAAAAAAACCAGTGAGTATAGCATGATTCTGACTCTTTAACCTGAAAAGGAGAGGTCTGGATCATGAAGTTAACTGGTGGGCTGTTCAGTTGTAGAGTCATCTTCCTCAGCAGGAGCTTCAGCAATCCGCCACGGTCGGTCTGCAGAGGACACTGCTATGAGCAATCACAGAAAAAAACTATTATCTAAGGCTCAAAAGCATCACACCATGATCTTGGAGAAAAACAAGTTGAGAGAATTTTCCATGCAGAATCATAGTATATTGCTTTATCATAATCATTGTCTTACGCCACTCTAGCAAGTTAAGCTGTCCTTAATTAAACCTGATTTTATCTCGTTAATCTACTTTTAGGTATTCCATCTGATGAATCTTACTTTCCCCCAGAGAAATAGAAAGTTTATTAGCTTTATAATTGTCCATGTACTATCGATAGTTCTTTTCATTTCCGAACACAAAAGAAAAAAGAAAAAGAAAAAACATTTCTCTTCTTTGGAAAATTATAACAATAATTTACAAAACAAAAGGGATCAGAAAACACCTTTCAAACATATTCTAAGGTTTGAGGTCTAATCCGGCACAGGAAAATAGTTGCTCCAAGCTCAAGCCACAAACATTTAGAATCAAAATTCTGGGTTCAACAAAATCAAGAAACACCACCCTTGTTAATTTCTCATCTTGGTTTAAATTCGATCCAACAAAATAATATTCTAAAGTGTATAATGCTTTCACACCCCTTTTCCTCTTTAGAAGCTGTAGCTGCCACAGCTTGCAGGGCACAGAACTCATCAAAAATGATAATTAAATCCCTATGATCCTCAAAATTTGTGCAAAATAAAAGATCCGATTTGCAGTAACTGGGAATTTACCTTCGCACAATCAAGTTCATGGAAATGAGAAGAGTGAACCCTGGGAATAATCCATATCTCAAAAGGGAATGTGACAGCAAAAGGAACAACGGAGATAAAATGGGATGATTCGGTCCAAACAAGTCAGATTTAGAGAGTTTTTTTTAGTAGTTATATTGAGTGTTTAGTTTTCTACTTGAAAATATTTAAAAAAAATATATATTTTTTATATTAACACATCAAAATAATCTATAAATATAAAAAAAATAAATTTATAAAAAATATAATTTTAACCATATTTTCAAATAAGAATTTAAACGTCATGCTTATGAATTTTTAAAGAGCCTAATATACACCAAAAAAAAAATATATAATAACCATTAAAAATTTATATAGATATTAAATTCATGATCCTGAGATTAGTTAACATGCATGTTAATAGAAAAACAGAGGCAATCATTAAAGAATCACATAACATGGGGGCATAATTGAAAACTAAATTTCAACCATGAGAACCGAATATTACTCTTTACCATTTTATTACTCTTTACCATTTAAGGCACTAAAGTGTACTTATGCAAATCAGGGACCAAAATGCATTTTCCTTCCATCTTCTGTAGAGACTTCTCCCAGCTGCTAACAATTTTCCTTCATTGTTTACACCGAAAGAAGAAACTCTAATCAAACCTGTCAGCTCCGCTTTACATAGTTTTCATTTCACCTGGATTAAACCTCTCCGTGTCACAACCAAACCTGATCCCATTCAAAATCAAGTTCCAAGAAAACCTTGGCTAAGAGACTCCGGGGAATTTTCTTGGTGGATTTCGTGCTGGTGTCTGTAACAGCAACGCTCTGGATGCAGAAACTTGGGCAGTTAAACTCGGTCTCGGGTTTGCTTGGAATAAAGGCCCTTGCACCTGGAATCGGATTCAGGGGATGTGGAAAAACTTCTGTCTAAGGTTAAGAATCAAGAGGTGGTGGATTCAAATTTCATCTTGCTGAATCAAATTAGAAAACATCTTCTGAGAAATTGGCTGGTTATTTTTTCGGCTATTTTTGTTTCTATCAAATTAGAAAATATCACTTGATACATAAAATAAATCTATTTTTTAACCCCTAACGTTTTGTTTTTAAGAAGAAAAAACTTGGCCCTAAAACGACAACGCATATGCATCTAATCTATTATAATAATAATAATAAAAAATCACCAGATCATAGCTGTTGAGGAAAGAGAATCTATTTTCTGTTGATTACAGCTGTCCAGTTTTATTACACAGCGAATGTGAGGGAGTAATGTCACAATTCCCTTTTTCAGCAAAATATTATTGATTAAGCTGGCAATAATATTCTTCTTCTAATATCATATTAATTCTTCCACAATCACATGGTCTTAGAGTACATGGACTCTGATTAGTGGTTCGCTTAGCACGAAGGTAGTGGAAGTAGGAACATGGTTTTATTGTGATCAGGCACAGGTCCCCATGTCACATCAGTTTCTGCATAAACTACGGGGAGAGCAGCTTTCCAGAACATAACAGCAAGTTATTGTCTGTTAATGAGTTTAAAAAAATTGTTTTTTTATTTTAAATTAAAAATCTTCTTTGTTAAATCAGTTTGATATGCTGAGTTTAAAATATTTTTTCAAAAAATTATTATTTTAATAATAATAATAAAAAAAACACCATAAATCATGGTGTCAAAACAGGTGCTCCATTGTCATATTGCAATGGGAACCCAACTTAACCATGGTCTCCTGAATTCAACGACGTATTATTATGTGCTCTAGACAAGTGACAGCAAATATATTAAATCAAGCACTGAGATATTTTTGTCTCCCACCATTTTTATATTGCTTCTGTTCAAGTTTTTTAAATTGAAGTGAAAAATAATTTTAAAAAGCAATTAATTCTTAAAATAATAAACAGGAATTCTTCCCAAATCATGTACAATGTAATTTAAAATAGTGGTATAAGTTGTTTTTTATTTTATTTTTCTAACACTTTCACATACGAAAAAAGTTGCACAGCTGCACCAAATGGTGCCTCGTTAAACTCAAGCTTTAGCACTGGGGAAGCTTCTTTCTTGCGTGTTTGTCAGCAATAATCACGTTACAATTGTTATAGCATAAATTAAATAAAAAGATCGTTAATTAAATAGGAGAGAGCTAAATTTCTACTCATCCCAGACGCATGCTCGAATGAGATATCCACGGACCAATCATCAAGCCACAGCTTGCGGTGTTTTGTGGCTTACAAGTTAAGCATTTGTATTAACACATAAAAGTTGCATGACAAGGAGGCAGAGGCATAATCGTGATTCCTTTCCCTAGAAAAGAAAGGGCTCGAGGCACCACGGCTGTTTCAATGGTTGTGGTGGAGCCAACATTAGTCAACGAGCACTCCCCCCCTTTGAAAGGCCGATAAGCTTAGTGGTTAAGGAATTCAAGTTCATCTGCATTACCCGTTAATCACAGAGGCATGAAAAATTATGCGTGGTAGCACAGACTACATATTTATTTTAAAAAAGAATATTTACATATCCCACTCACGTGACTGTTTGGCTTCCAGATTGTTCCTTGTGGATATCTTTTTTATGCCCGGTTTCTTGTGTCAGCTTATTTTAAATGTAAAACGCCAGTAGTTTCAGTCGCAGGGGAGAAAAAAACAATTGATTAAAAAAAAAAGAGCACAGAAACTAAAATAAACCAATGAATTTATTCATGATAATACTAAAATCCACAATAACCAACTGTGCACCACCAACCATATGATAAAAACATCAAACACTAAATCTCTAGAATACTTGTATATACCACTCTCACTGAGCAACCCTATATCCGTCACCCGTTAAAACCCTCATTGCTAAGTAAATCTCAAACCCACATCCAGTCTCAAAGATCCATGTCGCTCCTTCAGATCTTGAGTCCATATCCAAAGAAGAGAGACACGATGGCTGCGACAAAGACAGAGCCCAAGGAAGGATAGATCCCGGCGGCAGCGGCGGTTGGTGCGGGAGCTGGAGCTGACATCGGAGCAGCAGCGTGAACGGAGAGGACAGTGAAGGCTAAAGCCAAAACGGCAGTGAGAGTTGCTTTTGAGAGTGCCATTTGTTTGCTTACTGTGGTTTTTGAGATTTGAAGAAGATAGAATGTATACGAAAGTACAATGCCCGAAATGCCAGAGAGTAGTGATAGGTTGAAGCAGGGAAGGGGCGTTTATATAGGAGAGAGAGAAGAGGGGACGGGTTGGGGCAGTGTTGCGGGTAGCGAGGGATGCCCGAATTTACAGGCTGGCATTAATTGGTTTACTGACAGCTTGCAAATACTGTTTTTTGTTCTGTACCTTGAAGTGAGTGTTTTGTATATACGGCTCCGTTTATAGCGTGGAGCGGCTATAGTGTTCTTCTAAAAAAAGGGCCTATAAAAAAGAAAAAATAACAGATACTTTCGGCGTGTTAAATTAGGTAAACCAGCACTGGCGCAGGGTTTACAGCGTGTAATACACTTGCGGGTATTTTCTAGCCGTTTTGGTGGGTCTTGAATGTTCCATCTGTATCATAAATGTTTATGGATTTTTTAGGTTTTAAATTTTTTTACACATTTACTTCCACATTAATCATCAGTATTCTTTTTATTAACGGAAAATAAAGTCAAATCCTAAAGTTATTGAAAGAAGAGGATACAATATCAACGGTTAGATCTTTGATTTCATAATTCAATGGATATAGATGACTATATAACTAAATGTCGACGTGTATTCTAGAGAGACGCGTTTAAAAAAACATTAATCGGTTAATCGTATAAAACCATGTGAAAGCCGAAATTATGAAGAAGAAAAACAGAACGAAGATTGTGTGAATGTAAAAATTCCTCGCCACGTATGACCACCTGATATTCATTAAAATTGTAAGGAAGTCGGGTTTTTTTCTGTTCACGATGGCAGGGAAAGAGCAGAACGGGTAGAAACGAGGGAAACGCGTCGATGCAAAGATATTTTTTTCTGTTCAATTTGTGCCTTCAGTTTTTATTTTTCAATAAATAAATATATTTTAATATTTTTAGATCATTTTGATGTGTTGATGTTAAAAATAATTTTTAAAAAATAAAAAAATATTATTTTAATATATTTTAACATGAAAATCACTTTCAAAAACTACTGTGACTGCACTCCCAGCAACCCCAAAATAATCTACATGAGGTCGGGACATAATTTTAATAATCAAACTTTTTAGAGGAACCTAATTAAAATAGCCTTATATATAGGGACTACATTAATTATAAAGAAATCTATATGGATGAAATTAGATGGTTGTAAAAAATATATAAATAAAAGAAAAAAAACAATTTGAAAAATACAAAAAAATAAAGTAAAAACTGGAGAAAAAAATAAAATCATTTTAAAATATATTTTCAAATATAATATTAAAAGACAAAGAACAGAGAATTTAAAATCTTCATAATAGATTTTAAATTCAAATCGCAACATATATATTTTATAATTACCTAAAATAACTAGAATTTAAATATTTATGTAAATTTATATAATATAATTTTTACAAATTCAAAAAATACTTTAAAATGCCTTTTATTTATTTATTTATGTGGGCCTGTGAGCCATTATTTCATATAATGGTGATAAATATTCACGAGACACCCTCGTACCAGTACAGAAAAAAAAAAGAAGCAACGCGCCGACTTTGGTGACGCGACAACACGAGGACACAAAAGATTCTATAAAATTTACGAATCAATTACTGCTGGGTCAATAGCAGGGATGTTCTCCACCGGTGATTGAGAATTTTTTATACCCGGTATTTCTAATTTTAATCCGGTATATTTATATAAAAAAAACAATAGGTTCTTCTGGATATTTTCTCTAAGATTTTATTTAAAAAATAAAAATAAAATAAAGAAAATATCGTCTGATGCTGTTACGGGTAGGTTTAGCTTATAAAACTGCCAGCTCATATTTTCAGGATTTAGACTTTATAATTTTCATTTAGAAGAGTTTATGATTTCAATTCAAGAAATTGCCTCTTGTACATAAAATTAAAATTGAGGTATATAATTTGAACTGGCCTGTACACTTCTATAGTCTCCAATTATTATTATTTTTAATTAGTAGGGTATCTTTTAAGGACTTTAAAATTTTAATTTAAAATTAGTAATTTTTAAACAGCACAATAACATATAGAAGAAGGAACCGATATATAAAACATTCAAATTATGTTTTTTTTTTTAAAAAAAATATTTTTGATAGCAGCATATGAAAATAATTTAAAAATATCAAAAAAATTTAATTGAAAATATTTTTAAAACGTAATGTATTGAAAATCATAATTTCATGAGAATTTAACAATCAAACCATCCAAATCTCTGTTTTATTATGATTCAATTTGATTGCTTATTTAGTTATTATCTCATTTACATATACTTCCTCTGGATAGATGGTTTTATGCTATCCTGGTTAAAAGATTTTTGACATGTAAAAAATTGCCAAATAAGATTCATTATTTTTTTGTAAAAAACAAATCGTGAACCATTGATTTAAATAAGTTTAGTAAGTTTTTTTTTAATGATATAATTATAAAATGAAAACACGACTAATAAAAAAACACTTGTGAATATTATAAAAAAACACCATGTATATATATTTTTAAAATGTCTTAATAATTATCTTATTCGATAGTAAAATAAAAGTTAAATGAGAATAAGATGACTTTATGGAATAAAAATAAATTTTCTATGCTTAATTACTAGTAAATCAAATGTTAAATGTGTAACCGAAAAAATAATTAATAAGATAAAAAAACTATAATCTTGTTAGCATGACAAATTCACAATCAGCTTATACAAACAAAAACAATTGAAAACAAATCTCACACAAACAAAATAATTAAAAAAAAAGCTCGAATAAATCAGGGTTATCTTCACTTATTTGCAATCTAGGACATATAATTTAAATAAATTTATAAAAAAGTGAAAAAAGCATGAAAATGAAAGCTCGATAACATGATATCAAATGATAAAAATCTTCTAAAAAATAAAGCCAAATTAGGTTATTATTTGAGACTTGTGTATCGAGATGTGGTATCAGATTAATTATTTAAAAATAAAAATTAATTTTTATAATTATTTAAAATAAAAATAAATATAGTATAAAAACTAAATAAAATAAAACAAACTTTTTTATATAAAAAAAACAGCTACAAATGTGTTCAACATCATTTGACAAAAATAAAACTACAATGCGATTACCATTGGCGAGGATGGATTTCTAACCTACCACGTGGGAAAGACTTCAAATCCGATGAACAAGAAAAAAGCTGTCATGGATGATTAAAATACGGAGCCTTGCCATGCTTATTAACTTGGACCATTATAAAAACAGAGTGCCGCAATACGACGGGGTTTCGACTAGTTTCGTTTAAAACAGCAGCTGAGAGTGCTGAGTACGATTTATGTGCGCGTGGGATATTATTTGGGAAGTAGTGCTCAGCACAATTAAAACGAGATTCCGTGATCGCTGGTATACACGGGGACCACGTACACCCTATAATTAGGCCAAATGTTAGAGGACACGTCGATGACAGTTTTAGTTTCAATTTTGATTTTATAGCAAGCAACCGCGTTATTGTCATTGCTTTCCAGAACCTTCTCTCCTCGTATCCTCCTCATTCAACCTGCGCTTTAAAGTAGTGGTTCTCGAAAACAGTTTCGGGAAGCATGGATTAGAAGTGGATTAGAAGAGTATTTATCAGTTCGTTTAAAAGATATTTTTTTAAAAATTGATTTTTTATATGAAAAAAACATATATGAATTATAATAATATCTTCAAAAATCAAATACAATTATTTCTTTAAAAAAAAATTATATTAAAAAATGATTGCAAAACCTTTGACCTGGATCACAAGACACCTGGATAAATCTAAAAAAAATGAAAGATAATCACAAACTCAATATTTTTTGTTAAAATAGTATATAACGATAGGATTGTAAAATAAAATGAGGAAAAAAAAATGTTGGACAACATTAACTTTTAAACTTGGATCTGAGCCATTAAATTGGAAGCACCTCAAATAAAAAAATAAAAAAATAAAGTTCAATTTCTAATAAATTAAATATCAAAGATAAACTATAAGAAATTACAAAAAAAATATAAAAAACATAATGAAAATAAAAAGGGTAAAATTAAAATTAGAGTGAAAATAAAAAATTCATTTCGAGAGTTAAATTAACATGAAAAATAATTTTAATAATATAAAAAAATTAAAAGAACGATGATCAAATCAAGATAAACCAAACAACATATCATTTGAAATTTGAATGAAAGTTGAAATTGAAAACCAACAAAATTTCAAAAAAAATGTTAAGAAAGAAAATTAAAAATAAAAATAAATAATATATGAAAAAATCATGATTAAATGGTTAAACTTAAATGGTTAAACTTGTGTATTTAATAGAAGTGCATCTCTCGAGCCAAAATCAATTTTGTCATGCCGTGATCCTTTCGAGGAATTATAAGCTGCTTCCAGGACACTCGCCTAAGACTGACCGCATAATATTTCTACTTCCGTATCCTTTCTGGTGTCATATTTGACGACGCCATTACAATAATAGAGAAGGGAAAGCGTACTCAAATTTGTCTCTGGAGATTAATGGTAATTTCCTTCTTCGAGGAAAGCTATATTATGTTTCATGTGACTGGTCACCTTAAAAATTTAACTGGATTTGGAAGGTAAGATACCGTGGCACTGAGCCTTTGACGAGTGAAGTTGGTGGCGAGTTGGGATCATGATCATACCAACTCCACAAGGCAAGTTACATTTACATCAAGGAAACCCTAGCACTTTGAGATTTGAAATTGTAGCCTACAGTTGCCCCTTATTTATATTTCAAGATTAACTTATGATTAAAGAAATCTAATTTCTTCCACTACTTATCTTGAGATTTGAATTCGAAAAGCAAGGGAAGATAACAAATCTCTTTCACTACCATGCCAAGCTCTATGATTTCGTCACTCAAAACCACTATGCTGATCTGATGTCAACTTAAAATCAAGTGTAAGTTTAAAATAAAATGAATGACCGATAGTCTGGTTGAGATTCTAAAGGAATACTTCTCGATTTCACACTAGCCAAAACTAATCCAGACCCAGTTTGAAATAAGCACAATTTTCTCACAGAGCTTCGAATTTATTGTTCTGGGTCCTCGATAAAATTTATATGCTGGAGAAGGAAAGTTCTTATATACACGCACTCGCAATCACGGCGTGTTTCGTGTTTGATATGTTTAAGATAGTGTTTGGTGACGTTAGATTTAAATTGGAAATTATATTTTTATTTCGATGATCATCTAACAATTATACGTGTCAAATTCCTATCAAGGCAAAGGAGATTATAGGTTCAGGCAAGGATCAGGAAAGTCAGATGATAATGGGATTATTAATATCCACCCTGCGTTCGCGATCAGGGAATTGATTCCAAGCCAGAATTGATCATAAAATGAACACTCAGCAAAGATTAGCAATGGAGAACTTGAATATGATGACAAGATTGGTCTTAAGCCGTGAACTTGAATAATCCCTGATGAGATGGATAAAATCTAACGGTTGCTAAAGGAATAAAATATACGAAATCAAATATTGAACTCATATCATTTATCAAGGGGGCAGGGGAGGAGTGACCTGGTCATGAAACGAGGCGCATAGAAAGTATTAAACGCAAGCATGTGGCATTAGCTATACGTCTTCTGTACATCTAATTTTGCTTCGGACATGAGCATTCCTAACGTGGAACAAGCTTGAAACCTAACCACATCATCCAAGATGGTTTCTGAAAAAGAAGTAACATTAAAATGCAAGCAATGAATGTAGCATGTTCCTCTCAACCATTCACAACTGCTAAAACTTGGCTGGCGATTCCATTTTATCAAAATCCCAACACGTTTCGTGATATTCGTAACAGAGGTTCCAAAGTACTCGGCGCAAACTTCCTCGCAAAAAGAAAACAAATAGAGGAGGATTGATTATTGTAAGTGCAATGCTCATCTTCGAGAATCCTTTTGAAGAACTCCACGGTTATGTCTGCTCTTCCGAAGGTAGCCGGGTGAGCCCCACCCCTTGACCAGTCCACCCAAGTAAGGGTTCTGTTCGCTAAGAGAGGTGCTGCTTCAATGGTTAACATGGTGGGGAAATAATGTTCATCAACATAACAATTCGGCTTACAGAATTCTTCAAATTTTGGGTAATATCTAGCATCTTTTACTATGCTGACTGCAAGCTTTCGGTTGATTTCAAACCATTGAGATCCTTTACGCCATTGGGTAATATTCACTTCAGGTGCCATGTTCTTATCATACCGTCCTCTCCCATATGGCCCAGGATCATCAAATGCACCAATGAAGCTATACTTGGATCTCATTATGTAGTCGTAGATGACACTGAAATTAAAGAGAGGAATGCAAGATTCAGATACGAGAACAAACCGCTCATTGGAGATATCGAGCAATGCATTAGCAAGGAGTCTTCTTTCTGCATCACACATACTCATCTTGCCCCACTCAGCAACCTGCGTTGGGAAAGAGCGAGATAAAATGTAAGCTTCTTCGTATCATTAGATCAAAATTCAAATGGTCAATAAAACTTCAAGTCTTTATGATAAAACAGAAAACGTTTACTGAAAACCAAGTGTATAACTTTGTGGCATTCTTTAATCATATATCTTGCTCGTGTAACAGTGATTTAATTTCCTGGACACATTGACATTCACATTTTCAATGAAGGAAAATTTTTGAACAGTTAATAGGGTAAGGAATTATTAGAAAGGCGTGATAACTATGAAGGTATGAAGTGTCTACCTTCAACAAGCAAGGAACAGAAGTTTGTAGACAATTTGAAACAGACTCAGGTGATTTCATGCATATACTTAGTCTAACAGCACAAAAACATTAAAAAGGTCGCGGATGAGCATGCCTCTATCTTTTAGCACTGCTGTGTTTTCTGTCTTAAAATTCCAAATTGGTCCATCACCAGCTCCAGACTGTGCCTCAGAAATTCAAGTTAATAAATTTAACATTCTTCTTCCTCCAGAACAGGAAACCCTAGCTTCTTTTACATGAGAAAGGAGGGTATATTTCAATCTGTGTATCAGAGCCAAAAAAGAATGCAGGAACCCATCAACTGGATAGTAGTCGATCGATAGGTATAGCCAGTTCCATTTCAATACCAAACTATTGCTCTTTCAAATCTGTTGTCATTGTTGGCTTTTGACAAGGTCTGGGCTTGAAACAAAGACATGGATATCATGGAAGGAATGGGTATGGAGCAGAAAAGAACGAACTTGAAGCATAAAGGTGTGAGATAGTAGCGTGATGCATGGACTTGAAGCACAAAGGTTGCGAATATCGTGAATTGTCTTACTAAAATACTATTTCATGTCTAATATAACCTAAAGAAGATCTCTAATCTTTAATCAACGACCTACACTATTACAGCCTTCTATCTTCGTACAAAATTCCAGGATATACATCTTTTTTTATCAGCTTTTTAACACCCCTTCAGCCCAGCTTTAAATAATGAAATACCATCAAAATACTTCCACAAAGATTTCAAGTAATGATACCAGCTCTGTTAATTCTAAACCTTAGCATTTTCAATCCGATTTTTAGCCCAAACATTGGCATTTGATAGTAGTGCATAAAAAACTGCCCAGAGCCTTGTCACTTAAGGTATTCTATGTATTTTAGCACCATCAAAACCCCTTTCCCTTTACTATATGCCATGCTTTAATCCATTTCTAACATTCCCCACACATCCCTTATTGGCATGTCAATCTCACCTTCAACTGACTAAATACACTAGTAATGTCTTGTTCCAGAGTCTTATATCTTGTTTTGCTGGATATAAGTTGTGTAATCACATAATACTGGAGTACAAGAATTCATTTACTTGTGTATTTTCAACCTTGCTAGTTGGTCAAAAAGAGCAATTATTTAGGCAATTATTTCATGGTGTCACAACCAGAGGTTTTCGTGCAAGTTATTGGAAATTCCATACACTCAGTTAAAAGAGAAACACCTTGCAGTACAGTTTTTCTTCGTGTGCTGTCCCTACTTACTGAAAATAAATCCCATTATAAATGAATAAGACTTCTAACAAAACTTCTAATAACGCTCTCTAAAGTACGCCTTCATAGATTATAGTAATCAAAATTCCCTTTGACCTGAAAGAATACAAAATTTCCTTAAAAAGGGAAGACTAATGAAAAGAATTCAAGTAAAAACATAAATCTAAAGCTGGGATGAAAGGAACCTTCCGAGGACCTAAAATTACTTTCAACTTCCAACAGCAAGTATATTTGATGCCATCAAATGAACTTTAGCGGAAACCTGGGCATAACGCAAATTCAGTAGGCATGGAAAACCACATCTGTATCTCTAACACGCAGTTATTCACAGGGAAAACTGCTTCCAGCAGGGGAAAAATCTCCACATTCAAGGATCTATATATAAGACGTATGCAAGTCCATATAAACATCAAAATTGTCAAACCACACAAAAAAACTCTCAACCAACTAGGGTGGCTATTTGCAGATAATGGAAACCAAAAAATAAAATACAAAAATAGAGCACTAGAGCAAAGACATTTACAAATAGCTCAATCATCAAACAAATATCAGGACCAAAAATCTTAAATTAATGAAAAAACGAATGAAGAAAATCAGGATGTTTAATATAAGCATTTACACACCTGGCTTGGGACTTGTCTACGATGGAAAACTGAAGAAGATGGAAATTTGGCTTCAAATGTTGGCAATGGATGAATGTAAACAGAATATAACCCTTCATGCCCCTTCAAAAACCTTTCCCAGAGAGGTGCCAGAGGCAATGGCCCCTTTGTCAAAAACATAAATGCAATCTTTGGAATTCTCCTGAAGGGATACTTCTTTATTCCAGGAACAAATGAAGCCCTCCAAAGGAGCTCTTTATCACTCATTTTATGGAGAAGATTGGATGGAGGCCTAATCCAACGATCCAAAGTATTAGGTTCATCAAAGCAAGGCTTAAAAACAGGCTTAACAGTTCTCCTTGCAGTCTGGACTCCAAAACGCTTGACTGTATACATACTGATGATCGAAAATGCGATGCATATAGCTAAAAACAGCAAAAATATTTGGAGTAACCTTATTGGAAAGGGCTTGGAATGACTTGCTTTGATTGAAACTGCAGGGTCCTTCCCTTCCTCCAATGGAACAACTCTTGACTGCATCTTTATAGTCAGAATTCAACTTCTGGGTCTGATCTAAACACACTCTTTTGGCATTAAAGTACTTTAAAACCTCGAAATAAATCAACTTTTATATCCAACTAAGTGCCTAAAACCTCCAAAATTGTATCTTTCAAGAGAAATAGTGAGCCAATTTATGGTACCTTGCTCTATCACACAAAAACCAACACAGATCTAAAATCTAATACTAAGGAACCTAACAAGATAATGCTATGTTGAAATCCGAGTTTGAAGCACATGGGGTTCTAGACATATGAAGAAGGCTGTGAGCATACCATGTTACTATTTAGTGGGAAAGATGAAACCGAGTCAAAAGGATTGTTTATTACTTCATTCAGTGCTGCAATCACGCCTAGTTTGAGTTTTGATAGAGAGAGATCGAGACTGGCTGACGGAGTTAGACAAAAGGAAAAAGAAAGTTTGGTGGCAAGAGAAGGGGGGGGCTCTCTGACTCCAATAGAATGGGCAGAGAGGGAGAGAGAGGGGGAGAGAGGGAGGGACTTAAGTGTACATGGGGTTGAGTGAAATTGAGGGAAGGAAGATGATATTGATGATCTGTGAAATCTGGGAGTTTTAAGAATGTTTTGTCACACAAATGGTAAATGGAGTGAGAGGTTGGCTTTGGCTTTGGCTTTGGCTTTTTTGGGTATTTCGATGATAATTATTTTTTAAAATGTTATTTTATTTTATTTTTAATATCAGTATGCACAATCAAATAAGAAATATTAAAAATTTATTAATTTAAAATAGAATTTTTAAAAATACGGTCTAATCACATCTCCAGCCGCATTTTTTTGCAGGCACTTTTTTCCTTGCTTTAAGAGAAATCTTTTTATTTGATTTCTGATAATTGGAGAAATTAATGTCATATTTGATAACAACTAGTCTCTAGAATACGCCAGCAATCTACACGTGACCCCCCCCCCTCTATTTTTTTAACAATAATTAAAATAAATAAAAAAGAAAATGGAAGTTCCTTTTCATCCTTATACTTTTCTCTTTCCTATCTTTAATAGTCACTATAATTTTAATCATTTTAAATTTGATTCTAAAATTTATTTTTAACATTTTAGTCTTCGCTAACAAGAAAAGATAGAAAATAACTGAAGTCATCAACTAACCACATTACCATAACAAAAAATATCAATTTTGATATTAAAAGATTTAAGTCAACGATGAGGTTTCATGAATGTGGTTTCGAACCTTAAGCTGCTTTAAAAAGTAAACTGGAACCGAAGAGAAATAATAGTTGGTTTTATTTTGTATTTTTAACTATTTTTTTTGGTTTATGAATTGATTTGTTGATGTTATATGGTTGTTTATTAGCTGTTTTTGCATAAAAATAATTTTATTTGATAAAAAACTATAGCCTAATTTTTTAATTATCGCAGTGACGATCTCAATCTGGACTGTTGTTATAATTTTTTTACGTGTTGTGGATTATTTTAATATATTAAGATTAAAGTAATTTTTAAAAAATAAAAAAATATTATTTAATATATTTATAAATAAAAAATATTTTAAAAAAACTATTGTTATAAATATACCTCTCTGAGCCGGCCTTATTAACTTTGCTCATCAGATACGGCACGTCATCAGTTCATCGGTCATCAATGAGAGCGGTGGCTGCATTAGATGTATAGGTTGAAGGAGATTCTAGGTGATTTTTTGAAAATATTTTTTATTAAGAAATAAATTAAAATGATATTTTTTATTTTAAAAAATATCATTAATATTAACATATGAAGATGTAAAAATAACAAAAAAAAATTAAATAAAAAATAATTTTATTTTTGAAAAGTATTTTCAAAATGCATTGAATAGTCGTGTGCCGTTGTCATCCTAACGTTTCCGGCAGGGAAGGTGGTGCTATGCCTATGAGTGCCGCTCGAACTTGACTTTCAGCCATCTTAAAGAAGCAGAAAGAGACGCCTAACCCTTGTTTTGCTAGAGTTGAATAATAAC
Organism: Salix dunnii; assembly: GCA_015731905.1. NCBI lineage: Eukaryota > Viridiplantae > Streptophyta > Magnoliopsida > Malpighiales > Salicaceae > Salix > Salix dunnii. Next base: position 18,153,295 of record CM027664.1, read on the forward strand.
ACTGTTTGCTGTGACCACAATCCTTGTTTGAAGAATTGCCCATCCTGTTCACATGCGCGCGCAAATTCTTCAAAGCACTTCACAGAAATATTGCTGAATTAGCTGACCATTCGTATGAAACCATCCTCATGAAGCTAATATAATAGCATACATTATACAAAATGCTAAAATGTTAAAGGGGATAAGTTTTTCGTGTATTTTGGACAGTAAATTTATCCTTTTACTATTTCTTACTTTACTAATGCAAGGTTATCTTTTCACAGGAACTCAAATTTTATAAATATTTAAAAGACATTACTAAATTCATGAGGGTATTGCAATCGCCTTATATATTTATACTGCAATAACAGCACTAGATTATTCTTAAAAATTATTTTTATTTAATTACTTTAAGGGGGGTTTCAGTTTTTTACATTATTATTTTAAAAATCAGATTGACTAAATTGTCCTAAAATAAAAATTTTAAAGCTTTTTATTCAAGGGTGTTTTTGTCATTATCAAATTGGGTGATGAGATATTCTATCTTTCTTTAATTTTAGAAATTATTAAAAAAAACTATTAGCAAGATCATCATACAAATCAATTTCATTTATTGATATTTTTGGCATTGCATTACAAATATATTTTTGAAAAAAAAATATTTATTTTATTTTACTTTAAATTAAATCTTTTTAATTTATTTATATTATTTTCATATCAAAAATATTTTTAAAAAATAATAAAAATATTATTTTAATATATTTCTAAATAAAAAATATCATTCTTCCAACCTTAATCATTCTTCCAAACACAAACATGCCTTTTGAGTGGCTTATGAGCTGCTCTATATGACGAAACACCACTGTAGAAAACGACGAAACACCACTAGCGTAAAACCTCTAAATGATAGATTATTCCAGTCGCTTAAGATCATCGATTTCCTTCAGTAATCTTTTTTAATTTTTCCTTTTCTTTTTATATTATCAAATCATGGATTTTTAACAGGCCTGAGCGATGTTTTTATGCTAAAAAATTAACCTGACTCGCAGCAAAACTCTCGTGCCACCTATCTAGTCATGAAATCATGATATTAAAAATACAGAATTTCGGCAAGAGTCTTGACAGGGCCTCAGCAGGAGAATTGAAAAAGCGAAATCACAAGTCACAAGCCATGCCACGGATTCCACGTGCCTTTCTGCACTCCACAACATATGGTGCTGAGAAAATTTACCACTCGAGACAATTCAGCAGAGTTTCCATGCCGAGTTAAGGTTCAGACAAACAATTTTGATGGTCCACATATCAAGATTAATAGGGAATCCAAGCTAATCATAAACATTCTTGGAAAAATATAACCAAAAAACACATCATTTCGTTAACCATGGTGTGATTCATTGGTAATTTGGCAGGGAAATCAACCATCATTCAGAAACTTAAAATAGGGCATCAATCCACTGCCAGACAGTGGTCTCATGCCTACTACATTTCATTAGAAAGAAATTGAATATCTGCATGTAGACAAACAACCACTCTACCTCACCACTTCAAATTTGGAACGGAGGTTGGATATCATGACTGGGCACTCTCCTTTCTCATCGTACTCGTTGAAGTCATCTCCAGACAAGTCAATGTCTTCATATTTTGTCCCTGCAATCTGCAGAAATGACTTGCTATAAGTTGGAAATATTTATCAAGAAAAGGAAATGACACCGAACACTTCCAGACATGTAGTGACTCAAAATATTACATAAAGAAGAGTTCACAAAAAGAGGCATGGATAATTTGCAACTGAAGCCATTTACAATATAACAACAACAAAGTTCATCTATTAATAAAAAAATTAGAATCATGGGAGCTACACCAATTGTTTAACAAAGAAAGTTAATAAATGTTTGTGGTTTCATTTAAATTTTACCAGTTTTTGTTCTGTAGCCAGTAGGGTGTATAAACTTCAACTACCAAAGACTAGAAAAAGTAATTTTCCATCCTGTAAGTTCTTCAATCTGTTGTTTATCACTCTGTTTTGTTGTCCTCCCATCCCAACACATAAACACCTTTAGTTTTGACATGAAGTATATTTAAAATTTTGTTGTTCACCAAGCATCTAAACCTATTTTGAACGACAAAAGATATGTCAATTTTTTTAAGATAAAATGGTCAATACACTAAAGTGTTAAGCCTCCCAGTTCCATTCCCCTGCATATCTAGCTTGAACACATCGTTTTGCACTCCATAGCAATGCCTGATAAATTTCTCCATCTTATCATTTGCAAGCTTGCAACTCCATAGGCACCGGGATTGATCAGATTTTTTACAAATCCACCCTGGATATAAAGCTTCCTTCCATATAAGCAGGTCTTGAATGTTTCATAAGCAGCACCAAGTTCAAAAACAGCCACAAAAGGAAAAAATAGCATTGCAAATAAGAAATCATGTGCATACTCCTTTGGCCCAGCAAAGATGGAGAAATAAGCTTGAGCATTCCTTTAATGGATTTGGATCAAGGAACACAATAGGTCATGTTCATGAAATCAAACCGTTGATTTGAAATCAATGGTTAGGATTTCTTCGCAAAATAAAGAAAATACCGTTTCAAAAACAATTATAATCACATATTAATTAGTAGGAATGAAATCATAACTACTGATATGGCTTGGATTAGATCCCAATCCTCTTTAACCATTATAATTCCAAGGGATTAAACAAAGAAATGCACCTGAGTCATATTGTCCTTTACTGAAAATCCACATACTATTCATACTTTTGAATGGTTGATGTCCAGTTAAGAGAGTTTCAGGGAAAGAAACTTACAGATTCAGCATTCCATGCACCACTGAATACAAAACCCTCAGGCTCATAACCTCTAAAGTCAAATAACATCAACGGGGCATATTTTCCTCCCTCACTCAATTCCTGGGTCAGTGGTTTGCCTTTGCCTGGGATCATTGTCACAGTTCCATCCCTCCCACAAAACTTGCACTATTAACGAAAAAAAAGGCTCATAGAATCACCACTCAGCATTTGAAGATGAAATACTGCCATTACATGATGACCAGGAACAAAAATAAGCTGATATAACCAAATAACTCAAAAGCTACTATCAATTCCCCGGACCTATCAACATGTAAATAGTCAACACAGTCATTACAAAACAGCAAGAACAATTTACGCAATTCATTTGCTTTTCACACAAGAAGGATCATTCAATGCACGTCTATAATTACAGTTTGCTATTTATAGTTCAAAAACAATCTACCCTGTTTCCTGATCAAAATTTTAATACTTTCAAAGCTTAATACTGCAGCCACTAATTATAAAACACCAAGAAAAACCTAAATGATAACATCTTGTCACTTAAAAATTCTCACGGACTTATCCTACAGACAATGACTAAACATAATTCAACAAATTTAAACAGCTTCTTTTGTTGCTGCAAAGGTGAAATTGACACAAAAAGAAACCAATAACTAAAGTCCTGGCTATGTTTGAATCACATTGCACCTGGAAAAAAAAAATATAGAATCGAGATCAACAGAGCCGTACTATGAAACACCATGGTAAATAATGTACTTTCAAGATCACAACTTTCTCTTTTTCATTCCCAGCAACCAACCAGAGCATCATCAATTCATGAATTGAACAAACACTCCATCTCAATAAATCAATTCCACTACTAGCTAATCACACGAGCTTATGATTGATTTTAGAAAAATAAAAGGAACAAGGAAACAAAAGATTACCTTCTGAATGAGATTAGCAGTTCCCTTTCCCTGATGAAGCGAAACAGTGTCATTCAAGGTCACACATGTTTCTTTTTGGCTCACCTCTCCACACCTTCCACATTTCATCTACATCCCCAACAAGCAAAACATATAAATAAATACATAAATCAACAAACAACCTAGCAGATCCCACTAGTGACTATATTCAATAACAAAGGAACATAAAATAGAAGCAGTAAACCATAAGAATTTAAAACATTATACAATATACATGTATGACCCAAATAGATTGATGAAAAAGCAAAGAAGATTCAAATTCCCTTCCAAACTTCTTTACAAGAGAGTTTTTGCAAGGAAGATGACCTGATGCCACCTAAAGAACAAAACACAGAAAAGGGGCATTATGCCCTCGCAATTCAAAAAAGCAGATTAAAAGTCCAAAACATGGGTGATGAAGATGAGATATCCTCACTGGAAGTTAACAGTTCAACCAGTTCATCAACCTCTTGTTTGACCATACCAAATAATACCCAAACACTGGTTGGCATAGGCACATTAAAGGTCCTTTTGTTTAAAGCCCAATTATTACTCCAAGGATTAGTGTCTTCTTTTGCTAAAATGAAAGATGATTCCGCATGGCATGAGAAACAAATTTCTATCAAGACAAGTAATCTTGAAATTGATAGATCAACATCAACTTATCAAAATCTTTCAAAATAGTCAATTAAGGAGTTGGTGACTTCAGAAACCCTTCAAAATAATTTTCAAAAACAAAACAATTTTCAACAATATTATTCAAATCAAAATTTTCAAAATATTTTGCTAATAGAACATGGGATTTACCGTAACAATCCAAGGATTTTTGCCAAAAAAAATTCTCCTCCAAACTGGCATTTCAAAGCTTGAGATACAAGCAAGTCTTGAAATTATTATGAATACATATCAAAATTGGGTCAGTCAAAATCAAACACAATACATAAAAAGACCAATCCAATTTTGTAACCCATTCATCCCTCAACATGAATAAACCCATACCAATTATTTTTAACCAAAATAACACGAAACTAAAAAGCCACCCAACTTTCATTTATTGGGACTATGAACAAGCCTGGTTTAATACCTTTATAATTCAAAACCAACATTTCAAGCACCCTTGAATGTTTGGCTGAAAATCAAGAGCAAAAGTCCAATTCCCAATAAAATTCTATCTTCCATTTAATGAACCAAATTGGGAATTGGATTTTATTCCTGGTCTCTGAAACAAGAATATTTTTTTTATTCTTGGTTATTTTTTTGAAAAAACCCATTCTCTTTTCAATATTGTTTTGAGAATAAAATCCTTTTGGGGCAAGTTAAATTTTAGTCTATAGGTTGTCTCTAAGAAAGCAACTTGAAAAGTTGTAGGAGACATGGTGATTGTTGTCTAACTGTAGGAGCAGCTGTTTGAACATAAAAAAGTTGAGGAATATGGGTTGAATTATCTATTCCTTGAAGGTTAATATTTTGGGTTATGATTGCCCTAAATAGTTCTACCCCATATGACTGCCTTCTGAATAAGAAATTGAAAGCTCTGGAACTGTTGCCTCCATCATAATCATGGCTTGATTCTGTTTTGGAGATGGTTGAATGTCTAGCAAAAGTAATATTGACTCGACCATCATTATATTGAACAATACTAATTAAGTCTTGAATTTCTATGAGTTTTGCTATAGTAGCATTTTCTAATTCCAAGTTTGCTGAAAGAGAAACATCATTCTGTTTTATGCACCTGGTGGTAACACCATTGGACCTATAATTATAAGCATGCTGGACTAACAAAAGATGTAAGTATCCAATCTGAATTTTGTAACTGTGAGCCTTGATTTGTAGGGTCAACACATCAAAAATATACTGGTACACTATAGAAGACTGGACTCTATGGTTACTAACAAAGAATCATTGAATTCTAGGAACCTACTAAGAGCCATAAGAATTGCCATATCAAGTCCTTCAGACAAGGGCTTAACACCAACTTGAAATAATCCTATATAGATGAAGTTATATTTCATACTATGATGGATATAGAAATTTGAGACAAAAGTCTACTAGTTTCATAATCATTGAACAGAATATATACCACGTTCCTCAGTTTTGATGGCGCACTCCATTTTTTCAAAGAGATTGAAACTACTATGTAGATTTCTTTTTGTGCAATTTTTGGAATTTCTCAATTATCAATGGCTTTGCTAAACTCTAAATATTTATTTCTTCTTGGTTGATCACTCTATTTTTGGTGGTATTAGAGTAGGAGGATGAAGAAGCTCTCAAGTACGAGGACATCTTGGTGTTCTGCTAGAGCTACCCTAACATGATCTCCTACAGGATAGAGCTAAGCCAATGGGTTTACAGCATTCTCGGACTCACTACCGGGACCGCTCCTATGAGCTTAGATCCACCCGTTCAAAAGCCAAAACAAATAGACAAACTAGACTCCCATTCCATTCCTACCCCATGGCTAACAAGGCCATGACAACTGGTGGATATAAAAAAAAACAGAAGAAACGGTGCATAAGTATAATAAAGTAACAAAAAATAACATCAGTTTAAGTAAAATGAAAAACAATACAGATTTAAATAGCAACCACACATTAATAACCAGTAAAATATACAAAAATGGACCGAAAACACAAAACTTAAGAGCAGTAAAGAGTGTAGGATTTGAAGTGAAGAACTGAAAACCGAAAATAACCACTGATTATGCTAAGTATTCACTTCAGAAAAAATGGAAGCATATAAAACCACACAAAAAAAAGTGATTAAGCTACAACATAAAAAAAATCGCATTAAAAACAAACTAAGCAAGAATTAGAAGAAGCTACAGTGAAAAAACCCTAACATATGTTAATTTAATTGTAAAAAAAAGGATAGAAGAAAGAGAGTACACCTTGAAGAAGTAAGAGAAATTAGGATCATCGCAACCGCCTTGAGGCTGGAGGCTAGCGATGTTCTCGAAATCAGCTGTTATCATTAGCATGTGATTCACCATTTTTTCCCTTTCAGCGTCAAAATCAAGCTCCCCTTCTTCTCTCTCACTTTCTGTTGTGATGATCTTTGCACTGAGTAGGCGTGTGCGTCAGCGAGAAATGCGTCTGGGCTTTTATATCCACGTGGATGGCAAATATCAAATACACTACCGAATTATTAGGATACTATCAGTTTTGTGTCCAAATTTTGTTTTTATGCCTATTAGATCACAAATAAAACTAGTCTAGCTGGAACGTTATTAGATGTTGAATTGCATAATAATAATAATAATAATAATATAGTCTAATAAATATAAATTTAAAATAATTTCTCTAAATGTATGAAAATAATGATTTGTTTAAATTAAATAGTTTTGCTGGCTATGTTCTGAATTAAACATGGATTTGAGATGCTAGTAACTTTTTTGTTAGTAATTTGCGTTTTAAACAACAAGTTTAAACTCATAATATACCAGATTGTAACCATTAAAACCCTATACGACGAAAAACATTATAGTACAATGATGTCCAAACCTTTTAAAAACATAAATAAACTCTAAGTGGTGTTTATTTTAATGTGAAAAAATAGACAAGATAATGAGGATCTCTTTCAATTCAGCCTAGCAATATCCTTATGCTGTAATATTTATGATAAATACAAAACATTTTGTCTTGTCTTAAAAAAAATCTACATACCAAAATTAAGAGATACTTTCTCCATATAAGGAAAATATTTTTTTAATGTATGGTAATATGAAATATATACAATTATTTTGAAAACTTATAACAGTCCTTGATAGTTTTGAGGATTATGAATTTGGTGCTCCCCTTCTTATTATTTTTAGTTGAGACGATTATTTTGTCAATTGCAGGGAAAAAACGATGCACACTTTTATTTTTTATTTTATTTTTCTAGAAAATGACATTTCTTACAATAGCATGATATAAAGAGTACTTTTTTAATTCTATCATATGCGATTGAAATCACCGCAGACTATTTCCAGAGGTTTTCAATCCTGTTGCCAGGATGTTGAAGTTTTACACAGAAGGCATTGGACCCAAGATTTGATCTGAAGATTTCAAGTGTTCTTGATAGGATTACACTTAAATGTTTGGTGGACTAGGTTTTAGCATAAATTGATGGGGTTACAATATTAAAAATAGCAAGAAAAAAATATAATTAGCATAAATGGATCTAATTTGATTTCTACACCTCACCTTACAATTACGTGTTTTAATGATGGAAATCATGATGGTGTTGATTACCAAGTGGCAGAGATTGTATGGTCAAATTCTCAGGATTGTATGCGCTGGGAAATGTTCTTTCTACTTGGTCAAGATATTGGGATCCAAAGAGTTTTAACACAACAGCTAATGGAGTTAGGTTTAGCTATTGACAGCTTAATTGTTCATCTCAAAAGTTGGTCACTGGCTACAGCCTCCGGGTTTGATTCCAAATTGCTCCAAAATTATATTCTTGAAGAACCCACTGTATATGCACGATGCACATTTTGCATGTCATGTGACGGGATGGAAACGTAAAATGGATGATTACAAGGTGAACCATACAAACTGTGTGCTTTTGAATTTGAAAGTACTTGGAATGTCCGCATGATTTGATCTTCATTAAGTGATGAACATCACGTTCAAGTTCATTTACCATTGTTGGGGCAGGGGATTGTGCGAAGATTTACTATTCAGCAAAGCAACCTTTTCCTGTAAGAAATGGTTGGAAGCTGCTGTTCTCGTGGTTTGCCACTTAAAGGAATGGTCATTCTGTTGGGAATAATTCTTTTTGGTTCTGGGATCGGGGAGTGTGACTTGATACCAGGAAAGAAGATTTTGGAAGTCAGAAAGAAGATAAAACATCTCAAAAGCAGCACGGTAAGAAGACTTCAGGTACAAGTTTCCTGCTAAATTTGGGGACTTTCCTCTGTAAACTTCCATTTGCTAATATTAATGTACATAGTTGTGGTAGAACGGGTAGATTATTCAATCACTGACAATCTCCGTGCCAGTAGAGTGAAGATGGTGATATTATAGATTGCATCGACATCTACAAGCAGCCTGCTTTTGATCATCCTGCTTTAAGGAATCACACCATCCAGGTAATGCTTTTACGATTAACTTTAGCAGATGTCCTTTTTCTCCTATTTTTTTTTTAGCTTAAATTGTTTCAAGTTAATTTTTTATTCAGATGACTCCCAGTTACGATCCAAATACAGAGGAAACAGCATCAAAAGAAAATAGATTGCAGAATCAAGACTCTTCAATGAGTTTAGCATCACGACTATGGCAGAAAAATGGAAGCTGTCCTAAGGGAACAATTCCAGTCCAAAGATCACGGCAAAAAGTATCGCTTAAAACAAATTCACTTGAAGACTACGGAAGGAAGAAGCCTAGTTCCTATCCTCCTCTTACTCATATCAATAAAGATTTCAGCTCAAACCTTCAGCAGAGTAATCGCTCGGTATAGAACATCGTTTCTAATTAAGCATGCAACTATGACATTCATTCTGTCCCACTTGAATGGTATCTAATTCGCGCTATGCTAATCAGGTGGCTATACTGCTCACGGAAGGGTATAGTTATTCAGGGGTTAAGGGAGACATAAAAGTTTGGAATCCTCATGTTGAATCTGATGACGAATACAGTACTTCTCAAGTTAGTCTGAAAAGTGGTCCTTACTATGATTTTGAGAGTGTCGAAGCTGGATGGGCGGTTAGCAAAACACTGTTAATTCGTGCTGTGTTTGATTTACATAACTCAAAGCTACAAAACTGCATCTTGTTTGTTGTCTCTGTGCAATGTTCAGTTTTTCTTGCATAAAATCTGATTATCCAGAACACTTCTCAACTTTGCAGGTAAATCCAAGTGTTTATGGAGACAGAAAAACTCCATTATTTGTGTATTGGACTGTAAGTTCAAGCAAGGCCTATCTTGTTGCACGCAAGCTCTAAATGAAGAGAAATGTGCTTGTCGAAGCATTACTTAACTTCATGAATAAGTGACAGTGTTAAAATCTCATCCATTTTGAAAAGGCCAGCCCAAGTTTTGATTCACTATTTTCTCTTCTGTATGGAATCAGGCTGATGCATCAAAGAAAACAGGCTGTTTTGATCTTACATGTCCTGGTTTCGTTCAAACTAGCAGTGAAATTGCTCTCGGTGCAGCGATATATCCTCTTTCTGTCCCTTCCGGTCTCCCATATCAAATAACCCTTTTCATCTTTAAGGTCAGAAAAGCTAATTGTTGGTTGATGTTGGCCTTTTCCCCACTTCAGTCATCCCTGTCATCTGAAATGTACCTCTTTTTATCTCAATTTGTTTTAGGATCCAAACACAGGCAACTGGTGGGTGCAGTTTGGAGAGAAAATTAATTTGGGTTACTGGCCACCTGACTTGTTTGCTTGGTTGCGTGGTAATGCAGAAACTGCTGAGTGGGGAGGGGAAGTGTACAGCTCAAAATTAGAGCGTCCTCCCCATACCAAGACAGCTATGGGTAATGGACAATTTCCTGATTATGTATCAGGCAATTCCGGTTGTATCAAGAGAATGCGAATTCGTGAAAACTCTCTAGTCCTGAAGTTCCCAGAGTGGGTCTCAACTTACTTGGACGAGTACAGGTGCTATGATGCTGAGTATATCGGTGATTACATAGAAGATCCTGAGTTCTATTACGGTGGGCCCGGTCAGAATCCCATGTGCCCTTGATCAGAACTTATAATGCTGCCAGGATGCAGGTCATTTGGATTGAGAAATTTTATGTTACTCAACTATAATTAGTGGCATCCTATAAATTTATAGCTTGTCCCATTAATGAATATATCATATCAAAACGATAGCCGTAAAAAATAGCTAAAGAGAACAAGCTGTAACTTATAGGATGTTACTAGTATAACTTTAGCACCATGAAATTTCATTTGGACCTGCTTTGCTTTGATTAAGATTGTAATGTATTAATGTAAAGATCTTATGAATTCCCAAGTGCTGCTGAATTGATGAAAATTGACTTATTTCAGATTCTTTGCTTACATAACTCACAGGTTCTGTCTTCCCAAATGTAAATGCGTACACCTTTCCCTTGATAAGAAAAAGATTCCTGCAATTGAAAACAGAAAACATAACCACATGAAGAAACCATGTTCTTAGAACAATTGGCAGAAGAATCTTAAGAATTAGAGAATGCAGTTGTTCCTGTTTTGTTTCTATGTTCGACAGTAAAACTAATTTGGCTATGTTCATATAAATGATGTTTTGGGAAGTTGTTCCTGTCTTGTTTCTATGTTCGACAGCAAAACTTAATTTGGCTATGTTCATATAAATGATGTTTTGGTATTTGGGAGTTTTACGATAATAGCATTTGATTACTATCTTCCTTGAAAAAAAACAAGATAGTGAGGGGGGGGAATATGTTTAGTTGAAGAGATAAAATAAAAATATAAAATGGATAGTTTTGGAATAATTTTTTGTATTTTCAAAACAAGGAGTAACCAAACGTTCAAATAAATGCTGTTTTGGCATTTTGGAGTTTTACAATAATAACATTTGATTACTATATTTGGGACAAAAAACCAAGATAGTGAGGACAAATATATGTTTAACTAAAGAGATGTAAAACAGATAGATTCAGAATAATTTTTTGTATTTCAAAACAGGAGGTAACCAAACCTTGTCATGTTCATTTTCTTTTTGTCTTTGCCTTGCATTTTCCTTAATTAGTTGTTAATTTTATCTGTCTAGATTTTGTCATGAAATCCGACTAAAAAAAAGTTATATTACGCTGACTTGGAGGACTGATAATAGGATAAGGAAACCACATGCTGTCCAAAGTACGTAAATCTTGATCTTTATCGTAACTCCTACAGCGGGAGAAATTGGTGATCTTCTCATGGAAAGTAGAAGCTATTTTAGTGAAATATAATCCGAGGATTTTGAAATAGTTTGGAATGTAATTAAAGTTTTCCAGGACTGAAAAATCTTTTCTGTTGAAATTTCAACTTCCTTTCTGGGGGAGTCCATATGCCTGCACATGTTTCTGGGGCTGTCTTTCCTCCTGCTCTGACAAAAGAGTCTATTTGTGTTCTTCATCTTAGAGTGCAAGAGAGAGGGAAACAGATAGAGAACAGACTTTTCATATAGATGGAGAAAAGTCTTTCCATGCTTTTGTTGCTGATACTACTTTGCATACTGAGCAATGGAGTAAATGGCAAAGCTAAAGCTAGAAAATATCGATCTGAAATCAATAGGCGGTTAAAGCTTCTCAACAAACCTGCAGTCAAGACCATTAAGGTATATGATGTCAGTATTGACATGATTTTCTTTCTTCTTCTCAACTATTTTTCATAGCAACACCCCCAGATGTGTAATTGTTTTCATATCAATTTCTTTTCAAATGATGTCCCACGATCGAGTCTCACTGTATGATGGATCTCATCTAGAGATGAGGTTTTTGTTAAAGGCATGGATAGCAAGCCTAATGTATTGCCAATTGGTAATGTTCTTGCAGAGTGAAGATGGAGATGTAATTGCTTGTGTTGATATCTACAGGCAACCTGCTTTTGATCATCCTGCTCTGAAAAACCATACAATTCAGGTGAATCTCCAAGCTCCATTTCATAAACCTTTCCCTTACATTTTCGTACCTAAATTTGCAATAGTGATCAGTGAATCTGCTAAAAAAGGGCACGAGTTCTTCCATGAAAATCCATGTTCTTTGTATTTGGTATTGTTTTTACTATTATTCCTTTCTTCTCCCCAAAATCCACAACTGTTGCTTCAGCTTCACAAAATATGCAGATGCAACCCAGTTTTATTCCTTCAATAGAGACTCCAAACGGAGAGCACGAGAATTCTCGGGCAGTTGTGTCTCAACTTTGGAAAAAAAGAGGTAGTTGTCCAAAGGGAACTATTCCTATCCGCAGAATCCGAAGGCGAGAGTTACTGAGAACTAATGGGAGAAAGAGCCCTGAACGTCTCAAAGGAGCAAACAAAACAGCCAACCAAGATCGCTTTATGTACCTCAACAACACCAAAGGCTCAACTCTTTATCATACTCCAGAAAATCGTTCCGTAAGCGTCCTTTTAAAATCCATGAACTTGATGGTTACAAGCACACTTATCTTATGCTAACGAATCATCTGCATATTCAATATATACTTTTCAAATTTATATTTCACACTATGAAAGGCTTAAATATCAAGAGCATTCTCTTCTTTTTCGATCTTCGACTAGTATCGGGTGCGTGCTGTGGAACACCTGAACTGAAAACTTTCCTGCTACATACACAGCAATTAAAACCACATCTTTGTTGTAATTCTTATACTATATACTATATTAATCATCCCCGTATCAACCCCTATGATAATACTGGTGTCGAGCACTAAAAAATGATTTTCTTCCTGAACCAGACCGCAATCCTTATGACATATGGATACAATTATATTGGAGCCAGTGGAGAAATAAATGTCTGGAACCCACGAGTTGAAAAGTTACCTGAATTCACCACTGCTCAAATCTGGCTTAAGAATGGTGAAGTAAACAATTTTGAAAGCGTGGAAGCAGGATGGACGGTTAGTTCATCAACAAATAGGATTGTTGAAACTTCCAGTTGTTCTTATAGAGTTAATGGTCCTTATTCTGCTCTCTATGTACCAACTTTTTTTCCAGGTACACCCTGCAGAATACAGTGATGCACGGACTAGATTTTTTGTGTACTGGACTGTAAGTTCTTTTGAAAAACACATGCACAGAAGAATGTTCAAACAACAAAATTTCTCCATCAGTTATTGACAATTTTCATGCCCTTTCATTTCATTTTCTGTTAGGTTGATGGATACAAAAAAACAGGTTGCTTCGACCTTACCTGTTATGGATTCGTGCAAACTAGCACCGAAATTGCTCTTGGGGGAGCTGTTGATCCCGGTTCTAGTTCATTTCAACAACAGTACGTTCTTCCAATCAACATATTCATGGTAATGAAATAGTCTTTTCTTTTCTATCTTCGTTGAGTTATTTACTAATGATGTTTCAGTTGACATAAGTTTCATCTGTTACATCACTTAGGATCCAACCACAACCAATTGGTGGCTGGTATTTCATAACATTTATGTTGGATACTGGCCTGGAAGTCTCTTCTCGTTGCTAAAACACAGCGCCACATCCGTTGAATGGGGAGGACAAGTTTATAGTGTTAATGTCAGGAAAACTCCCCACACAAAGACAGCCATGGGAAGTGGCTATGACGCGGAGGAATTGTATGGTCTTGCATGTTTCATTGGACAGCCAAGGATTCTGGATTATTCTAAGTCATACAAGTACCCTACTTTTGTTGGCGTTTGGAAAGACGAATATAATTGCTACTCTGCAGTTAATTACAAAGCACGGAATTCAAATGATGAAGCTACATTTTTCTTCGGAGGGCCAGGTCAAAGCTACCGTTGTCCATGAGAGCATTGAAAAGCTGAAAAATAAATGTCTTAAAAAGTTTTTTTTTTTAAGGTATCAAAAGGATAATAGATAACTATAAACCTGACTATGAAGTATTCTTGGCTTTTTTCTTTGAAATATGGTTTGGAAAAAAAATTACGAGACTCAGTCGGCAGTCTTTTGACCCGTCATCAACTTTATTTTGAATATGAACCTCAACAACTTTATTTTGAATATGAACCTCAACAATATGATTGTTGAATTGAGTCTCACCAGATTTGCATGTGAAATTTTGGCATGGTAGTGTCCTTCATGGTGAGAAAATGCGAGACTTGGCTCTGCTGCTACTTAAATTTTCAAGTGACGCAAAATCATGTTAATAATCCTGTTTTTGAAACAGGATAGGACTTCCACTGCACTGGATAATTGATCGGCAAAGACATCTTCACGGAAGGAAATATTAGAAATGCAATTTTTCCTTAAAAAGTTTCCGAACCTGTGAGAGGGAGAGAATCAGTGCAAGATATATCCTCCCTTTTTGAGATCCCTGACAACTCAGTAAGATTATTTCAGCACAGTACACAAGTATTCAACAGCATGAAGATCAACACATTCATGTTACATTGTGATGATGTATCCTTACAGACTATCTACATACAAATAGCTCGTAATCAGGTCCAAAAAGAGGAGAGTACATTAGAAATATTGTATCCAAAAAAAAAAAACTGAGAGCAAATAACCAAGAACCACCAGTAACTCAGATGTGTCTCAGGTTGTTTACTAACAGTTGCCAGACATTAAAAAAAGCTAAAGAGAGTCGTATTGTTTTCTCCCTTCCTGTATGGATTGAAAAATCCGAGCTGCTGATTCCGTAGCGGATCTACCATTGTGAGGTACAACCTTGATCACTTTCGACAGCTGGTCAGTGTCTTGGAGCTGAGGGGCTCTCTCAGGGGAAGGAGTCACGGGGAAAGGTGGGAGCACGGCGCTTCCATCAGCAGATTGAACAGTCCCAACCCCTTGCACTCTGCCACTGGGACTCTTAACTACTGAAGCGTTTTTAGATGCCCGAAGCTTCATACCTGGTAAAGCAGCTTCACTCTTTTGAGTCTGTTCATTACTTGAGCTTTGATGTTGCATGTTCGAGCTCAAGATGCCTCCTGGAAACTGGGCAGTTTGACCACAGGAACCAGACCCTGCAAAGTAGTTCACCTGTTCCACTACAGAGCCTGAGACAGCTGGGTTCATTCCTGGCATGCCATACGGGGGAAAGCAAGCATTACCAACTGGAGAAGCACCTGGTAAGAAACCCATTCCTTGATGGTAATGAGATGTTGGAACCCCATAGGCTGAAGTCATAAAGTTGCCTGTCAAGGGAATTGACCCAAAAGGTCCATATCCTCCACAACCCGGTCCCATGAATGCAGGGGCAGTGTAAGGTTTATATACAAGTCCTTCTGAGGGGGACATTACAGGAACTAACCATTGATGTCCAGGGGAAGGATGGAAACAACAAGGAGCCATATTGGTGTCAGCAGCCATAGGAACTGTTGTTGGTCCTGCATGAGGCCTGAAATTTGGAGGCTGGCCATTTTTCGGAGAAAAGAAGGATGTCTTCCCAATTGCATTCTCTGCAGAACACTCCATCTTACTATTTGGATTCTCAGAAACATCTTTGCGTTTGCCAACATGAACTGGAGGTGTTACAACACATTCTGATGGAAGGTTCTTACAAGGAGAGCTCTTCACAGGAGGTTTGGCCTGATGAACCTCATCCTCAAGTAAGAGATGTGGGGATCCTGCGATCAGTCGCTGAACCTGTATGAACAAGAAATTTTGAAGGCATTGTCTTTCCAATCAAGTATAAATTCAAGGAAACCCATTCCAGGGCTAACAAGCTACTTATAACAGGGACCACCTTACCTTTATCAGTCTATGCAACTCGAACACTTGTACGGAAAACACTCTTTGTTGACTGTAGAAAGTAACAGGAGTTGGATCAAGGACAAAAAAAACTCAAGAATTTGTAACATGTTCTGGTAAGCACATAAAAGGATCACCAGAATCATCTTACCTCAACATTTGTTCACAACCAGGCATAATGTAGCATTACTCTTTAAAGACCTCAATGCCAAAAAATAAAACCAGGCAAGCAGCTGGTAAAAATAAAAAATTTGATTTTACAGCTTCTATTTTATGTCGTTTCTATTTAAAAGTTCACCTAGATCATTTTTCTGCAGGAAATGAAAAATCTAATATTTGATTTATTAGTTGAGTGGTTAATTTTGTCTAAAAAATAAAACCATGATGCCTACCTCCCTGAGGCCACCAAAACTTTTAAGCTTTCTCTAACTATACTTACAAACACTCAGTAGAAATCATATCATTATGCACTCCTATATAAATGGAACCACAATGTTAATGTCATGGGCAAAGAAATATACACTTAAGGAGAGGGGAGGAGTGAGGAAGAGAAAGAAACACAGAATTCAAAACAAAGAAAACAGTCACTGAGCCATGCAAATGTACATGTTGAAGCTTCACGCATTGAACAAACATTTTGGTTCAGAATATTTCTTGTTTTCAACTCTTCATTTTTCTGGTAAATAAATTCTTAAGCATAGTTACATACTCAAAACATGCTCAGTCCAAAAAATAGACAGGAGCTCAAGCCAGCTTCACAGTCACATCATGTACATAATATACAACACTGTTTTAAAGTTAAAGATATAGAACCAATTCAGTTAAATAATAGTACACGTGCATATTGTACATCAGGAAAAATCACAAAAAAGATAGGCACAAACAATCAGAATCCCAACCCTATAAATCTTCCAACTTAAAACACCAAACACAACAATCCCACACTGGCAGTTATTCTCCAGTTTCTATCTTCCATGACTCGACCAGCAATATCATCTGGGATAATCCACCAACCCTTGTTGCCTTCTTGTGCCAAGCCCTCGAGTACCACAAATGGAAAAACAAAGGAAGAAAAGGTTGCAGGGAAAATTGAGCAACACCAAACCGAGACAGGAATGTATCCAAAAAGCAGAAGCAAAAGAGCATTTTTGAGATGATCCAGTCTCGGGGGCACAATGACAAAGTACCTCAAAATAGTATTGTCCATCTCCCTGCTGTCAGATGATCCGCCATGGAAATGCTACTGAGGGCCTTCACACAGAAACATGCCAAATTGGAAGAGATCCTAGGATTCCACACTAATGAGTTCTCCCTTGCCCATAGCCACGTTTACAAGTCTTCAGTTCAAAATCAAACAATCATTTCGTGTTCCTAAAGTTAGCATGCCATGTAGTGCTTCAACAATAGCTCTGCATTTTTTAAATAAGAAAACTAATCCTGAGACCAAGAAAATGTAGAGGCTTCCTGGATTCCACTTACCATTCTCTTCCCCATAGAAAAATAACATCACCTTATGTTTTCCGATCCTACCAGGAAACCTCCAAAATTCTACAGTTAACTTAAATCAACAGCTAATTACAGGTTGCCTTAACAGAAGAACAGTAGCAATTTTTACAAATGTATAGGCACGGATAAGAGAACACACAAAAATGTAAGGGCATCAAACTCACTAAAATCTATAATAGAGCCAAGGAAATCTGATATGTCTGTCGAGTATATTTCCCTTTGACATGAAACATGCTCAAAAGGGAATGCAAGGCCACAGAAAACAAGAAGAGCTTTTTCCAATGTTCTCATTTTTAAAAAATATGATTTACAAAGGAATGCACATACTCTCATGTTTCAGACTAGGAGAACACGCAAAAATGTAAGAGCATCAAAATCAAACTCACTGAAATCTAGTGCAGAAAGAAATCTGTAATGTCAGTAGAGTATATTTTCATGTTTTTGCTTCGACATGAGACATGCTCAAAAGTGAATGAAAGGCCACAGACAACAAGATGAGCTTTTTCCATGTTCAATTTTTAAAAAAACATATGACACTGCAAAAAATTTACAAAATCAAAACCTGTAATAATTTCATCCATTATATATGAATATGCTATCAATCACCACATTTAGAAAAACTTTTTGTGCAATCCTAAACTTTGAATTCTCCTTGACGAAAAAATCATGAGTAGCAGTACACGAGCAAGATGACTTACTTGGCAATTGCTCTTCTTGCTTTCCAGAAATGTTTCTGACCAATAATTCCCACAACATCATCTGGAGAAATATCCAACGTTGATATAGAATCCACCATGGAGGTCTCAGAGGCATTATTGCTTCTGTCTCCCTTTCTGAATTGCTGCGACCCACATGTCTTGTCTCCAAAACATTCACTGTCAATTTCAGGTTCATTGGGACTACTACAATCCTTCCTCAAATGAGAGTCATTCCCAGCCTGAAAAATGTTTATTTTCTCTTTTTGACCCCTCAACTCAGGAACATGGCCATCATCATGTTCACTATGGTTTGATTGCAGCCTACCTGAAGTCTCTTGTTGCAAACAAGTATCATTTCCTTGTAATCTGGTAAGATTAGACACAAGGTTATGTCGATATTGCTGATTTTTTCGAGATGCATTGGCTTCTTCAGGCATGTAATTCTTTCCTCTGGTTTGCAAATTTGTGGAATGTCTTGCTATATGATCACTACTTGAGACACACACTTCCAGGTTATCTTCACTCTGGTTTCTTGTGTGGGGTCTCAGATTGAGATCTGTGGAGCCAATAAAACCATTATCACCAACATTTTGGATTCTCGATGCGTGACCCAAATAAGTAGAGCAAAGGGAATTGAGTTTTTCCTGAGCAGCACTAGTCTGCATTTTAGTCTGACTTTGATCTTTCCCTGAATGAACAAAAACGGGAACTGTAAAATCTTCTTCTCCTACCTTCTTTCTTTGTGTAAGCAGTGCCATTGGAGTGTTCAGATTTCCTCCATCAGGCTGGTGGGAATGGTGTTTCTCAGCCACACGAGTGGGTGTTGGAGGAGGGACATAATGAGGGTAATGAAAATGTCTTTCAAGGCCACTGCCCTGCATATAAATCACTCATGATGATCAGAAAGGGTAAAATCACAATCCCTATTAAAATAGAACAAAAGCAAGAAACAGTCACAAGCTCGCATCCAAAGAATAAAAGTTTATATCAGACCACCATAACCCCTTTCAGTGCTTGAAACTTGTAGGGAACCGTTATGCAATACAAACAGTTTCTATCAGGTGAAAGTTACTCTTAAACATGCCAATAAAGAACCAGTATCAACCACCATCATTATCTCTCTGAGGAGCTAATGGCATAAGAATGCCTCATAGTTAAGACATCATGAATACCAACTAGCAGCGTCACCATATGGAACACATTCGTTACATTCTATGGAAATTAATGCTCAACCTAGTCATATTACTCATTAAACAGAAAATAACTTGTTGGCTCCTTCACCATAGTCAACAACCATAGCATCAATCTTAAGGAGAAATAATACTACACCACTTGTGCATGCTTTCCACACAGAAACCATGTTTTTATTCTTCTAATAAGCAGTAATGAGAAGAAATTCTGAAAGACAATACATAAATAAACCACCTTAAACATGACACAGAAAAGGACCAAGTTAAGTGAGGGGTTCCTCGAACTATAAAATTTACAACCAGAAACAAGTCAACAACCTACAAAAGCCATGATATGAAATTA
This sequence comes from Salix dunnii, assembly GCA_015731905.1. Taxonomy (NCBI): domain Eukaryota; kingdom Viridiplantae; phylum Streptophyta; class Magnoliopsida; order Malpighiales; family Salicaceae; genus Salix; species Salix dunnii. The sequence goes on from CM027664.1 coordinate 18,173,085, forward strand.
AAACAGGTCAAAAGACCAACTCTAATGAACCAGAGTCGTTCTAGATCATTACTAAATCTAATTCCAAACCATAGCTTCTCTTGCTCAGAACTAACTCTAATAAACATCACTAGCAAGAAACGTCACATAGAGAGGAAAAAATCCACATCGAATGATAGATAACAACAGATATAAATACATCAGAAAGTACCTGGCTTGAGGATCCAGGAAGAGCTGAGTCGCTAGTATTACTCGGATTACCAGACAGAGCATCGGGATTAAACCTTTGAGATGGAATGCTAAGCTGCTCATAAAGAGCCATCTTGTTCCTTGGAGGTGCTCTGGGCCCTCCTTTATCTGCATCATTCACATGAAGCCTAGGAAACATAGGCCCCATTATCTTATCATAATCTTTCCCTCTCTTCATCTCCAAATCTCTCAATTTGCCTCTCTATCTCAAATTCCACACAAACACCGAATCATAAAAAATTATTTCACCCTTAACCCACCCAATAACCCACCTCTCCAAGATAAAAAATAATAATAATCAAAGTTTAACCAAAAACCACTTCAAAAACTGAATTTTATGCAGATCCAGATTATGAAACCAGTTCCTCTTCTCGAAAACAAATCAGTTAACCGAAACCTCCAAAATCAAAACCCACTTGGACAAAATATCTCAAATTTATCAAAACCGACTCGATATTTTAATAATAAAAGTGGACCTCGAGTACCCAGATAGACCGTGTCTCCACTGGCAAGAAAAAAACCTAAAATCAAAGCGACCCGGATGCTGAAAAGGGTTGTTTTGGCCCAATAACTGGGGGGGAACGTGCTTTGAAACAGATATTAGGGAAGGAAGAACAGAACATTAAAGAGAGTGGCATTTAGGGTTAAAAGAGACCATGGATAAAAAGGAGGTTCGAGAAACGATAGGATTGGTCGAAACAGTCTTTGAAAAGGGTAAAGGGCAAAAAGTGCTTGATGGTGGACCCCTTGCTTGATGGTCCATCACCTTCCCTCTTGCCAATTTGTAAATGAGGTTTTTTTCTTCTTGTTTTTAGGCCCCTTTGTATTAATATCTGTTGCAGACATGAGTCCAATAGAAATTGAACATCCCTTTCAGGGTTTAATCCATTATTCGAGTGGATAAGCATGGGTATACAGAATTCTTTAGTACAGGTTGTTCAAAATTCTATTATACAAGTTGTTCATATGTTTATTAAGTTTATTTATGACTGTATTTTAGAAATGTTTTTAAAATATATTTTTTTATTTTTTATTTAAAATTAAAAAATTTAGTATTTTTAAATTATTTTCATATACTATGTCAAAAATCATTTTTAAAAAATAAAAAAATATTATTTTGAAATATTTTTTAATATGAAGCATTTTCAAAAATAACCTAAACTACACTCTCAAACACTTAAAAAATATTATTTAAAAATGTAATAAAGTAATATATTTTTTCATTTTTTGAGATTTATTTATTTATATAAATACATAAAAATAATTCAAAAACATAAATAGAATAATTTAAAATAGATAAATATTTTTTTTTCAAAAAATAATTATAAGCATCCCTAGGATCATAAGTCCATTGGAAATGGATTCTGGAAATCAAGACATCAGCATAATGAGTATAATTTTTATCCAAACAGTTCATGAAAGCAAATATAATCTTCTATAAATGTGAGTAGCCACGTAGAAGAGAGACTGGGCTGGTGCCAAATTTCGTCACATATTATAAAATTCATAATCATCACATTCCATTTTATAATTGACATGGCACAAGGTTTTGGATTAGCATATTAATCTGAATTAGTGGAAAAATTAACATATCAAAATATTATTTTAAAAAAATCAACTAATTTTGATATAATTCTATCCAATTATAAATATATAAAATCATTTTATTAATATATTGATCCCAGGTAAATTTATCAGATTGAATTTAATAGCAATGTTAAAATATATCAAGACCATTAATAACAATGTTAAAATATTTAATTAATATGTTAAAATATATTTGCATCTCTATTGTTTTTCCCCCCCTTCTAGAATAACAACGTAACAAAATCAAGATAATTTAAACTTGAAGTTTGGATCTATCACGGGAGTATTAGTTAAGGGTGAAAATTTGTTAATATTGTTTAATATGTGCTTGGGACACTTGAATATTGTTTTTTATATTAAGAAAACTAGATTTTTTTTTTATTCGAGAAAACCACATATCTAGAAAATATATTTTGTGGAACCAGGTGAGTGAATAAAATTATAACTATCCTAAACTCTTACAAGAAGTCTACGTCCTAACTCGAACTCGAGACTTGTTATGCAAATTTCAAATCTTTTGCCACCATGCCACACCCTTTGAGGATAAGAAAAAACACTAGATGGTCTTTAATTGACATGAAATCTTTCATTCAAAGAGTTCATTACCGATGTCTCGAGTATAATAAGTTAATCAAGGATTTGAATATATAAAGATGTTTAATTTCATTCACAATCTAACAATAATAGTCTCCGCAGTCTCTCTTGAAACCTCCTTAGATAAACAAGGTCAAGTGACATTAAGGCTGTGTTTGTTTCCTAGAATTCACTTTCCGGGAAACCACTTTCTAAACTTTCTTGTGTTTGTTTACCTTCCGGAAAGTTGGTCAGCGGAAAATATTTTCCAGTCAAAGAAAAATTTAGCTTGGTTTTCAGGAAAGTGTTTCCTGGAAAATTTGGGCGGAAAACATTTTCCGGATGTTGTGAAAAATTTAGGAATGTCATTATTTGCTGATTATATCAAATTTGACCCTCAAACTTTTGATTGCTATATATAATTTGTTTTGAATATTTATTTTTCAATTCCATCTCTTAAAATTTAATTTTTATATTAATTTTGGTCATTATTTTTATAATTGCTATTTGCTTTTTTCTTATCATTTTTTTATTGAAATTTTTTATATATCAAATTTGGTCCTCATTTTTTTTATTGTTACTTATTTTATTTGAAATAATTTATGAAATGTTAATTATTATTATTTTAATTTATTCACCTTTTATTTTTTTTTAATTTATAGATTTGATCTCTATTATTTTGATTATTATTTATTTTATTTGAGATAATTTATGAAATTATATTTTTTTTCAATTTCATTCTCATTCAACTTTTTAATTTGTAAGATTTGTTCCTCATTATTTTAATAAACTTGAAAAAACAATTATTAATAAATTATTTTCCAGTTCATTTTCCATAACACTGCTAAACATAGGAATTCACTTTCCAGGAATTCACTTTTCCCGGAATTCACTTTCCAGAAGGAAACCACTTCCCAACAAACAAACGGGGCCTAAATGACCATTTCGCAATTTTTTTTCTCTACTTGTCATCTATTTTCTTAAGCAGATTGTCTATAGTTTTCAATGCCTTGAATAGATTTTATTGAATTAATAAAGTGTGTATCTTAATACACCATGAATTCATCTCTACAATTAAACCACTATGTACTAAACTAAAATTAGCTTGTCAGAGCATCTCCAATAGGAGAAATTCATTCCTACAATTAAATCACTATGTACTAAACTAAAATCAGCCCATTAGAGCATCTCCAGTAGGAGTGCTATAAGGGGAGGTAAAAATAAAAAAATATATTTTTAATATTCTGTAGTAATTTTTTTTCACTCCAATGGAGAAGCTATCTGGATAGCCAAAAATAGTTTTTTCATGCACAAATTGCTATTTATAGCAACTTGGAACTAAGAGGCCATATTTTTTTTGTCTTGTCGAAACCTTGTGTGTCATATACTTCACAGCTATTATTCAAAAGTTCATGGAAAATGAAATTTTGACGGAATTTTTCAATATTTTAAAATTTCAAATTTAAATTGTTGTTGGGTTTTTAATTTCAATATAATTAAAATAAATTAATAATTACATTGCTGGAAGGTTTTTTAAAAATAATTATTTAATTATATAATATACTTTTATTAATTGTATGATTAAACTATATACAAAATAGTTGCATTATATTTAAAATATAATATAAAAAAATAGCTCTTCAAAATGACTTTTATTATTGGATTACATATTAATAAAAAAAAATCATATATATACTATTCAAAAAACTATTTTAAAAATTTTACTCACTAAAATAACTTTTATCATCGAAGTTGCTCTCCTAGAAACAACCTTGGGATCTCAAACCAATTAACAAGTAGAGAAATTAAGTGTATATATATAAACGGCGTCCCACTTTCACTGTTCATTTTTTTACTATAGCACAAGGCTCATGCGCACTGTGGACTGGACATTTTTCGTTCGTGCGTCGCGCGAGTTTGTCCACCTTTTTTTTTCCCGGTCTTGAACAGTGTATCAACGAAAAAGCCCTCCGAAAAAAGACAAATAGTGCACAGGAACCAGGGGCATCACCGGTTTTTTCACTTTACTTGCACAATGCACAGACGACAACAGCCCCCGTAAACGACAAAATAGCGCACAATGAATGGGGGCAACTGCGTCCTTTCCACTATGGTTTTTCCGTAAATATCAGTGGGGATAGGGGCTTCTTGGTAATTGGCTAATATTTTTTTTTTTCGGATTAACTGCTGGCGCGTCATACGGACGCGCCAGCAGCGTTCACCGCTTATGCGCCGTTTCGTTACGCCGTCAAAAATTATCTTCCACCGTACCAGAAGATGCGCCGGAGGGTCCTCTATCTTTCATCGCGGCGCATTCCGGTCATAGATGTCCGGGTAATCGGCGGCAGATGGTTTTTCATCGACCTTCGCTTTTCTCTCTCCTACCGCCGCAAAGTCACGTTTGGTCCCCCGATGTTGGTGATAAGTTCATTTTGGTCCCTGATGTTTTGATTTTTTTTTCTTACTGATTTATTGAGATTAAAGTTTTATTATTTTCAACTGTGCCCTTCAATTAAAACTGATTATATAAGAAGTTTTTATTTCAGTCCTTATACTTTTGATTTTTGATTTATTTTTTATTCCTTCAATTTTTCCGGTACAAATGTTTTTAATTCTTTAATTTGGTCCTCCAATTGAAATTGGTAATATATACAAAGTTTGATTTCAGTCCCTCTTCTTCTGATTTTTTATAAAATGGCAGCAATTTTAATTATTTATTTTTGGTCCTCTAATTGTTTTTTATTTCAATTTTATCCTTTGATTGGAATTAATTTTATATATGTTATTTTTCATTTCGATCCTTATTCTTTTAGTTTTTTATTTGATATTAATTAATTTTTTTAATATTTATTTTTTATTGATATTTATGCATCTATGTTTTAATTTTTGTCCTTTTTTTTATTTATTTTTGATAGATTCAATTCTGAAATTTTAATTTGTCTTGATAATTAGTTTTAAATTGATATTGCACACCTGTTCCCTTTATTTTTTTTTCCTGTTATTTTAATTTGTTTTTTTTATTAAATGATTTTTATGATTTTGCTATTTATGCAACAATAATGATAATTTTAATGATTATTTTTTAATTATTTTTTATACAAATCTTTTGCTTTTTTGTAATGATTTTCCAGACCAATTTAATTATTTGAATTGTTCTGATAGTAACATTGATAATAATTTTAACTATTATAATAATCATTTATTTATTTTGGTCCCAAGATTTTTTTTTCAATTTTATCCTTCAGTTAGAATTAATTATATATTTTATTTTTCATTTCAACCCTTATTTTTTTGAATTTTTATTTTATATTAATTCATTTGTTTTTTTTAAATGGTTTGATAATGTTTATTTTTTTATTCATATTTATGCATCTATGCTTTTAATTTTTTTTAATCGGTTCAATTTTGAAATTTGAATTTTTATTGGTAATCATTTTAAAATTAATATTGCTTCCTTTTTCCTTTTATTCAATTTTTTTTGTTTTTTTTTTATTTTAATTTGTTTTTTGGATTATATGATTTTTATTATTTTATTATTTACACAATGATAATGATAATTTTAGTGATTAGTTTTTTTATTGTTTTCCTATAAATCCTTTGTTTTTTTTAATAATTTTTCTCCTTTGGTTCTTTCTTTTAGTTTTTTATTTCTTTTTGTATTTTTCTTATCAAAATATTTTGTTTTTTTTAATGATTCTTCAGATCAATTTAATTATTTCAATTATTTTGACAATAATATTAATAATAATTTTGACTGTTATATTAATATTTTGCTTCTTTTTCTTACATCACATGACATTTTTACCTGAGAATTTGTTTTATATATCTTTTGTTAAAGTTTTGATGATTTTTTTAGTTTTTTATTTATTTTATTTTTTTATTATTAACACAATAATAATAATAATAATGCTTTAATGATTTTTCTTGCTTACTCTTTTGTTAATGTTTTTTTGATTTTTTTTTCTCACGATAATTTGATAATTTTTATTGTTTTGACAGTAATAACAATGATTTTTTTTTTATCTTTTGTTGAAGCTTTTAGGATTTTTTTAGTTTTTCCCTCTTTTTTTTCATTATTAACACAATGATGATGATGATGATGATGATGATAATGATGATGATGATGATGATGATGATTTAATTATTTTTCTTACTTGCTTTTTTGTTAATGTTTTTTAGGTTTCTTTCCTCTCAGGATAATTTGTTAATTTTTGTTATTTTAGCAGTATTGACAATGCTAATTTTTATTTTTATTTTATTTTTTTGTGTTATCTTTTATTATTTATTTATTCTTTAATAATAATAATAATAATAATAATAATTTATTATTTGTTTTTCTTGCTTGCTATTTTGTTTATGTTTTTTATTTTTTTTCTCAGTATAATTTGATAATTTTTATTTTTTTTGATAGTGATAGCAATAATAAATATTGCTCCATTTTTTCCTTTATCTATTGTTTGTTTTCTTTTCTTTTATTTTTATTTGTTCTTTGAGTTAGATGATTTTTATGATTTTATTATTTGCGCAATAATAATAATAATTTTAGTTATTATTTTTTTTTATCATTTTCTTATAAAAATATTTTGCTTTTTTTTAATGATTTTTCATGTCGATTTAATAATTTCAATTGTTTTGATAATAATGTTGATAATAACTTTAACTGTTATAACAATGATTATAACAATAATGTGAGGATGAATTTTCATTTTATGCTTTTTTTTTTATCGAAAGAAATTTAACTATTTATATTTGTTATTTGATTGTTGCAAATTTTTATTTAATATTAATTCATTTAGTTTTTTTTTAATTATTGGATAATATTTATTTTTTATTCGTATCTATGCATCTATGCTTATAATTTTTATTTTTTTATTTGAGTTTTAATTTTAATCGGTTCAGTCATGAAATTTTAATTTATGTTGATAATCATTTTAAAATTAATATTGCTCTCTTTTTTTCTTTATTATTTTTTTTATATTTTCTCTTATTTTTATTTGTTATCTAGATCAGATGATTTTATAATTTTACTATTTGCACAATGATAATAATAGTTTTTGTGATTTTTTTAATTGTTTATTTATAAAAATATTTTGTTTATTTTTTAATGAGTTTTTCAGGGAATTTATTTGTTTTAATTGTTTTAATAATAACATGAATAATAATTTTAACTATTATAGCAATGATAATAAAAATAACATGGGGATGAATTTTCAATTTATATTTTTCATTTTTTGTAGATAAAAAATTAATTAATTATTATTTTTATTTTATTATTACAGATATTTTCACAATTTATATTTTATTTTTGTTTGGTTGAAATTGAATTATCAAATAAACTAATCTTAATACAATTGATTTAATAATTCAAATATCTGAATCTTCTTGCTTCTTTAATTATGATGATAAATTAATACTGATTATTTCATAAAAAATTACTAAACAGATAAATTTATAACGATTTAAAATTCATATATTTTATAGGAAACTCACACTTCACATGATTTATGTATAAATTTATCATTTTAACTAAATATATAATACAATAAAAAAATTTATATAATTAATATTTTCTACATTAAAAAAAATATAATACCATCCACGACAAGATGCAAGTAATTTTGCTACTATATATATAAAAGAAAACAAGCACTCTCAGTCACATAAAAACATGCAATAAATTTATATGGCCCGGCAACTTTGGGCTCACTCCATGGATAAGATGGTCAAAGAAATTCACCACGAGAAAATTAAAGATTGCAAGATGTCACACATTCTTCGTGCTTAAAAGTTTAAATACTAGTTCTTTTGTGTTGCTTCAAATTTAATTTTATTATTTGTCTAATTAAATTCTAAAATCAATTTCTTAAACATTCGAAAGTCATTTTTTTTCTTTGAGATTAAGTTGGAGATTATTTTTAAAAATGTTTTTTATTAAAAAAATATTTATTTGAAAATATTTATTTTTGATATCATCACATCAAAATAATTTTAAAACACATAAAAATTAATTTAAAACAATGAATATTTTTTTTAAAGAAAACATTTCTAAAACACACCAAATAGACATTTAACTGCTCATCATAACAACTTTCTGTTGTTTTTCTTTTGTGAAACGAGTAACAATTGCACTTTGGTTTATTTTTCTAATCAAATAATATTCATGAAATATAAATATAAGTATGAAAAATATGCATGAAATTAAATACTTAATTTTGTTTTCACAAGGAATTATATTAGATTTCAATCTAAATTAAGTCAAAAATCTAAGACAACAATTTGTAAGCTGACTGCTTGCTGGCAAGGGGTGTTTGTGTGTGTGGAAAACAATTTTGAAAAAAGTTATTTTTATTTTTATTAATTTTTTATATTTTTAGATGTACTGATATTAAAAATAATTTTTTAAAAATAAAAAATATTATTTTAATATCTTTTTTATATAAAAAAACAATCTTATTTACGCTTCAAAACATAAACTAAATTAGAACTTGTGTTGGTTGGTTGATAAAAACAGAAGTTTCCAATGATTTATAATTTTCCACCATTTAGATGGGAGTAGCAAGCATTCACTACAAATGTCTTTAAATCAAATAGAGTTATAATTTCATCCAAGTTAAATTTAAGAAATTAAGTGAATTAATCAGTTCAAATTATTACTTAATCGGTCAATCTAGAATCTCATTAATATATAATTTATTTATTTTAAAAAGGGACATGCTTTAACTTTTTTTAAAAAATAAATCAAATTTAAAATAATATTATTTAAATTTATTTATGTTATCCAACCCAACCCACAAACTAGATTGGGGTCGGGTCATAACCAGTAATGGTTTAATAACTTTTCCTTGGTTGACCCGCAAAAACAAAGCAATATAGGGAGAGGGGCCTTGCTGCCTGTTTGATTTGAAAATTTATACTATTTTTAAAAGTATTTTTTATTTATAAATATATTAAAAAAATATTTTTTTTATTTTTAAAAAATTAATTTTAATATTAGTATATGAAAAAAATTTAAAAATATATATATAAAAATTAAAATAAAAATAAGTATTTTTCATTTTTTTAAACGAATTTAATGATTTTTATAGTTTGTACTTTGTACACATCATAATTACTAACAAAAATAAATAAATACGAGACAAGGCAAGGCCCTAAGAAATGAAGGAGAAAAGGGGAAATTGAACTTGATGGTTCAATCGCATGGCTTCCTCGTCTTCTCATCAGGCTCGCGTTCCTTTCCCTTCCGACCCCGGTAAATCATGATCTCTCTCTCTCTTTTACCGTTTTTATAACCACGATCAACCCATAAATTAACCTTTGTGATTGTGATCAAAATTGAATCATGCTTTATGTGATTTAAATATCAGGTAACCATCTTACATTTAACTAATAACTATGATTAATCAATGGTTTAATTAAATCTTAGTGCAAATTATTCTAAGTTAGCTAGCCTCCTTTTGAAGTTACTGGTTTTGAAATTTCTATGCTGAAATAAAATTTATGCGTCTTGTTTCATGGAAAGCTGGTGGTAAACCACTAGATCATGAGGTTCCGATTCATGTTGTCACCGAACCTTCTCAACTTCCGGTCGAGTTCCTTAACCCTTCTGCCGCAAAGCAACTGATCATTGGTTTTGACTGTGAGGGTGTTAATCTTTGTCGTCATGGAGCTCTCTGTATTATGCAGGTCAGCTATAGTTTAGTGGTCCTCTGTGCGCGTAATAGAAAGTATAAGTTTATCACTGCATTGGTTTTTTGTCAATGGTTTTGGCAGCTTGCGTTCCCGGATGCTATCTACTTGGTTGATGCCATCAAGGGTGGAGAGTCACTTATCGAAGCGTGCAAGCCTGCGCTCGAGTCGATTTACATCACGAAAGTTATTCATGATTGCAAAAGGGATAGCGAGGTTTCTAGTTGAACTTTCTTGATTCTAGATGGTAGCTTTTTATGATGTGCACAAGTACCAGCCTTTTATTAATGTAGTTAAAAATCAATTTTATTTTGCAGGCATTATATTTTCAATTTGGCATCAAGTTGCATAATGTTGTTGATACCCAGGTGAGTAACTAATAGGTGGAACTGGTATTCTATTTGGAATTTTTTTTAAATGATTTTTTATGCACCATAGTACATGTTCTTCAAGCATCGATAGTAAGCACTGAGTATAAGGTTTTTCTGTTTAATAGATATTGTTAATTTATCAAGTTATCTACAGACTGGTGGCAGACTGTTAATGAGTCTTACTGAATTGACCAGGCGAGACCATATTCTGTGCTCTTTATCTGTTCTGTAATACTCATTTAAACTGTTCTTTTTGGGAGCTGGGGGGATGCCATTTGCCAAGTTGGATGCACACTAAGTTAACTTTGGGGTTAATCTAGAACGTCTTTGGTGAAGGCTGTATGAGTATGGTGCTCAGGTGGGCTTCAAAGTTGCACCTAAAAAATGAACAAAGTAGAGTAATATGAGGGCATTATTCTTAATATTAAGTTCACAACCATTTATATTTGTTTTACACTTTGGTATATGATCAGCTTTAGGTGTGCATCATAGTCTCTAGTAGTTGCTTTAGCAAAGATCAATTATAATTGATACCTGCAATGCCTATCTTTTAGTTTTTGAGATCAGATTTGTGCATTTACTATCATTGTGGTGATTGCTTATATTGGCATAGAGAATTATCTATCTGTAGCTGTCATTTTAATTTTAATACATATATGTCATTTTGCTTGTAGATTGCTTATTCTCTGATAGAGGAGCAAGAAGGACGGATTAGATTGCCAGGGGACTATATATCATTTGTTGGCCTCCTTGCAGATCCACGCTATTGTGGTACTTTATATTCCGTGGTATCCATTTTTATTATCTGTTTCTGGTCATGTAGCTTGATTATTGTGTGAATATATTCCATACTTGCTAAAAGTTTTTGATGTAACATATGGATGATAACTCCGATGTCTTGACATCATTTCCTGCCTTTCTCCTCTCAAAGAGCTAGTGTTGCATTAATGCCTATAGTTTAATTATCTTGTGGGTGCGTCTTGAAAGCTACCCTCTGTTGTCCCTCTTTAATATATAAAAAGGAGGCTGGGAAACAGGTCTTGTGAAATTTTAGCATTCAATTGGAATCACATTGCAATGAACTGATGGGGTCAAAATTATTTTGGATCGAGATCTTCTAGACATGATTCCTACAAAAAGTGGGCTTCTGACTTCTGCAGGGACAAGTTGCGTCTTTCCTATATTGTCTCTCTTTTAAGGTCTGCATCATAAGAACATTTAGCTTCCTGGTCTATATATTGTTTGTTTGGTAGGAAATGCTGTAGCTTTGACTGACCTTATTATCACTTGTGATTGGCACTTTGTAGGAAATTTCTGCAACCTTTTTCGACTACTCCAACATTTCCTACCAGTTTGCGCCATTGGTTTCTCTTCTTTAATTGAAAGTAGATTTGTATGAGAGTAGCATTTGAATGTTCTGATTGGACTTGTTAAGCTAAACTGATGAGGGACAACTCTGGATTTGTGTCCTACAAAGGATTCGTTGTGAGCTAGATTTGGGGAATGAATCTAGAAAAAATGAAAGTTTTTGACCAAGGTTATCTTAATGAGAAAGCAGTAAAAGAAAAGGAAGAAAAACGAGAAGAAAATAGCACATGAAATAAGAGAGAAGAAAAACAGTAACACTTTATGTCATGCCCTTCAAACTAAAGCAAAATATTCATGATTCCATTATTCAAGTCCTTCCAATCACATAGAATAAGTGTTCAGGCACCAAAAGCCATAATAATACTCAACTAAATGGAAATAGAAATTTCGATAGGAAGAAACATACATAGCTAATAGAAAATTCCTCATGGTATTCTAGTTCCCAAATAAGCCATGATTACTATATAATAAATTCCTGAACGGAAACTTGTTTGTTCTTGGTTTCATCGTAAACCTTCAACCTCCCTGAACAAATTAAGCTTACAGAAAATCTAGATTATACAGATTAAAAATTAAGGTCGTCAGATACTTCTTTGTTTTTGGTTAAATCTTAAACCTTCAACCTAGAGTAAAGATTTTATTGGTTACTGTCAGCAATAACTACTAAATTATTCTATTTTTATTTTGAAAACAAGAATACTTTTCTGTTCTTATTCTCATTGGCTTGCTTATGCTTTTGCTTTTGACTGGACATACTTTGCGGTATCTAGTTGGCAAGAAAATTGACTTCGTGTATCATTCATTGTATTTCTGAGTTTTATATCTTGAGGATTTGAATACAGGCATGTCTTATCTGGAGAAGGAAGAGGTTCGTGCTCTCCTCCGACAGGTTAGTTTAAGCATCTGACTCTCCCTCTCTCTCTGAGTAAAGTGGAGAGAGCAATACTGAAAAGCTATTCTCTAATGCCTTGGTTTTAATTCCAAAAAAACATTTTGGCTCTTTGGGAAGATAAAGTAGTGGCGCTAGCCAGGAACGTTTTCTTTCACTTTTCTTTAACTTTAAACACATTTTCCTTTCAAGTTTACGGAGCTATTATGCTATCCTTTTGTTGCTAGATTGGTGAAGAATGATTCTGTTGTGCAATTTAGAGTTTTGTGATGTGCTGGCATTTAGACAAGGACTTCTGAAACTTACAAGAGAGCTAGTCCCTTGTCATGTTAAATTTTACTGGCAAGTATAGTGTTTTTTTTCTTCTAATGGTTGATTGAAGATATAGTAGAGGCAATGCCACAAGCTATGAGATCAAACCAACGACCTTAAGTAGTGCATTTTAGAGTCTTCATACTTATTTTTTATCCCATGAATATTAAAAAGGAAATATACCTCAACATGTGTATAACAAGATTACCAATGGTGTTTTTACTTGCATCAAAATTTCTATTCTGAGCTCTTGCAGTCTAATATTTTCTATATAAGTTTTTCTGTACATTTAAACAATGATCAATCAAGTACATTTGTGGACAGACCCTTTTGATCACTGATGTGCAAAGCTCATTGGAATGGTATTTTCTGAACATTTGCACTTGAGTGATCAATTTTTAAAAGTTAAAAGACATTCTGATAGAATAGAGGTAATCAATTGGTGATTTGGATAAACAAGAGCCAAGGTTGTGACAATCTCTTTTTGTGATTTTGACTCTGTTTATTTGCACTTGCATCTTCTCTAGGAGATCAAGAGAAATTTGTTCAGCTACTGCACACCCCCTTTGCTGCAACACTATGTGCTGTGTTTTACAGGTGATACTTCCTGACATTATTGTGTCTTTCCAATACCTTCAGGATCCTATGTTCTGGACACACAGGCCATTATCCGAAATGATGATCCGTGCAGCTGCAGATGATGTTCGTTTTCTTCTCTGCATCTATTATAAGATGATGGAAAAGCTGAATGAAAGATCATTATGGTATCTTGCAGTTCGTGGAGCATTGTATTCTCGATGTTTCTGCATTAATGAGAATAATTATGCTGATTGGTCCCACATCCCTCCTATTCCAGGTTTTATGTTGCATCAACCTATCATTCTACACTACTTCTTGTTTCCCAATCTTCCTGGAATTGTGTTACCAACTCCGTGGACTTGGTTTGTATGCCATCTTGTTTTTAATATACATCCGATATGCCCTGTATAGAATTTTACCTATACAAGATAAAAGTGGTGCTAGACTCTCCAAGTTGGCGAGCTTTGCACTACATCGTATCGGCTTTAACTATTAGGTTTCATTGTTGGAAACTATGGGAAAGGATTTCCAATTGAGAAAGTTATTTTTTCACAAGATAATGTCACTAGCAATCTAAATATTTGAAATGTGATTTTCAAGTGCAGTGCATGCATGTGGGTCTATATTTTGGAAAAGAATAGGTTGTGTAAGCAAGCTTTCAGCTCCAATTGTTATGGCATGCACTCGTAAAATAAGAATGTATAAAACAATATAGCTTACTAGCATGTAACAAGAAATCAAACCGAATACCTGGATCTTGTTTGGCTTGTTGTTTAGCATGACCTTTTTTGGATGGACTTGGTGAAGGAAGGTAATAAAAATGCTTGACTGAATTGAATACTGATCTAGTTATGCCTTCTCTGTATAGATAACCTCACCATTGAGGACGATGTTCCCGAGGAGGAAATCCTCTATGTTCTTGATGTTCCCCCGGGAAAGATGGGGCGTGTTATTGGAAGACGAGGAGCTTCCATTTTGTCAATAAAGGAATCTTGCAAGTGAGTCTCTTCTCCCTCCCCCCTCATATTCATTTGCAATCCATATCATCGATTTGGTTCTCTTAATTCGAGCATGTGCATCTTTTTGCAGTGCGGAAATTTTCTTTGGAGGTGCGAAGGGTCCACCTGACAAGGTAAGTATATCTATTTAATGATTATAAGTAGCTGCCGGGTGATAGACTCGGCCTTGGTCAAAATCTAGCCAACTTAGAATTCAAGTCGATGCAAAATGAAAGCTGCTTTGAGATTTCTGTATGCAACCACCATAGAAAGCGTAGGATCTTTTTGTATTTTGATTATCTCAAGAAAAATAACATTAGTAGACACCTGCAAGATAAAGCCATGAAAGATTATCCAGGCGTTGTTCAGGATTTACTGGTATTTATTTGTTGCCATCCCTCGCATGTAAATGTCGATTATTTTCTTGTAGGCATTCATAATAGGACCGGTGAGTCAGGTGAGGAAAGCAGAAGCAATGCTGAAGGGGAAAATGGTGGATATTTATTAGGGGGCTTGGTGTTTCATACTTGTTCAGCTTAATCTTAAGCGTAATAATAGCAAATTTGCGAGAGAATTTGCCTGCTTTAACTTCCGATGTATTGTCTTGCCTTCCTGATACTAATTTGTCCAGTGTCTGCTGTTTTCACACAATTATTAGCATCTATCCTTTTGCATTTTGGAGGCTATCTCAAGCGCGAATGATTCCAAAAATATAACCTTTTGGTTGCCAATTTAAGGATGACATTTACCGGCCACTTTCTTGCAAATTTGCACCCGAAAAGGCTTGTTTAATTGTAAATGCAGAAAGTTTACCATAGGATGTTAAATCCAGTTATTTCTGTGCATTGAATCCAATGCAGCTTTTTTTTTTTTGGAAGGCTAGACTAAAAGGACCACTTTACCATGGGTCCTTGAACATTGTGAGTCAAGAGCCTCTGAACTCTTTGCGTTCTCGTTCGAGTCCATAAAAATTCATGACAATCTTATATACGGTTGCAGAATGAAAGGTGATCAAAAGGCTACCTTTCAAGTTTCAGGTCTAGCTCCCTCTGTATTTTCCCCGTTCTTTTCGGCTGACAAACAAGAATAATTTCTTCTTCATGATTCATTGCATCTGTTAGTGGCATCGATGCAAATTCAGAATAATAGCATTTAGTAAACTCCAGGTTTGAATATAGAAACAGTTTGCTCTCACACAAACAGTGAAAAGAGATCTTCAAAAAAATTGCATCTCTTAACTACAAACAACAGTGCCACCACAATGCAGGAGGACTTAATAAAGACAATTTTGCAATCCTTTTGAAACAAGTAATCTAGTAAAAACCTTCTCGAGATCGGTGCAGAATCAGATCACCGTGTTGTTCTCTTGAAATCACGCCAATATGGTAGCACTTGGAATATTTTTACCAAACGAAGGCATAATGAACGATTAAAGGCCACTTGACAGAATTTACTTAAAATTACCAAATTGGTATTGTTGGCCACCAAGGGTTGAGAAGAAATTATCTCCACCAGATGCTTGTGACTGTGAAGATGTAAAGCCAGATTTACCAAGGCCAGATCCCGTGCCCATCGCCCTTCCCATGTAGAATGAAGTTGGAGGCCCCTTTTCCCTCTCATCTAATCCATCAGTAAGATCACCCACGACACCAACATCTACAAGAGACACCTTCTTGGCTGCGATGAGTTCAAGTGCAAGACAATTATGATTGAGCCTCAAAGGAAGTACAATGTTAAAGATGAATTGCAGACACACATAGAAATGCCAAGCAAGAATAAGCAATCAAAGTTCATACGAAGAACTCTGGACAAAAAAGGTAGTATGCAAACAAAGAGCGAAGGATAATATTTCCAGAAAGTTTACAGAGAAGACAAGACCATGCGATTGTAATAGTTTACTTTGGAGCATCATTAATGTAACCACATTACTATCTACCCACGACCCTGCTAGAATTTCATTAGAGAAAAAAAAATTGGAGCAGGGCATGCATATTAAAATATATGAAAACCCCCGCATATTAGGTATATATCCACATAATGAAGCAAAACAGACCAATTCCATATTTGTGGGAAAAAGCATCAAGCATAAAACACATAGATAAGCACCAATAAGGAAGCACAAGATCCAGTTCTCTGCCACCTGCATATGAGCCTAAAAAATTGCCCAGTTCTAGCGGTCACTGGGAGCCAAAGATAACAAAGACTTCCATACAACCATAGCAATCCAAAATCACACCCTCCAACTAAACCATTCTGTCCAAGACTCAATGTTCAAATGGTATGCTTACAGAATGTTAAAGACAACACACATGAGAATTATGAACTCAAGTTCTGTTAGATGTATAAAATAGCAATTAAAATCCATGAAAAGGGTTTTTCGTCATGTTATTGTCCACAACAAGAGCATCTGTGTTCCTTTTGTATCATATCATGGTTTATATATTTTTAAAGTTCAAAGAAGTACAGAAATAAAACGAACTCAGTATTCAAGCCTCTTTAAACAATTGAGCATCCTGTTCTTTGTCTGTTGTTTGTTTATGGGTGGGAGAAAGGTAGTTTGGATAAAATTGAAAAAGCTATCATGACTCACATCAAACATCTGTGAAGTTAACATAAAATTTTCAATGTAAGATTTCAAGAAGACATTACAGCACGTTCATATATTCTGCAAACATCCAAATCTCTTACAGTCAGTTTTAGTCATGTCTCATTGTGTGATCAAACAAGACACTTCGTGTGTGTTTGAGTTTCTGGTGCGCGCTGCTTTTTAAAATAGCTTTTCGCTTAAAACATCAAAATAAAATTTTCAGATAGTTATTTTTATTTTGAACATCAAAACCATCAGAAAACACTAAAACAAAATGCATCAAATTGATGCTTGTTGAAGCCAAAAACACTTTTAAAAAGCACTCAAGTAGAAGCTCTCCCAGACACCCTAGTAAAACACTCTTGATAACCTATTCTTAGCGGTGTTATAATAATAAAAAAAATCTACATTGCTCCATGAATTCATGCATAAAATAAAAACAATTTAATTGAGGCAGATCACATATATAGCATGTATATGGAGAACATTTCTGAAAGGAAACAATAGTAAGCGAGAAAGATATACTTACGAACAGATATATTAAGATCAATCAATCCACGGCTAAGTGAATCTGCCCATATTCCAGACTTCACCTGGAAACCCTCCTTCTGTGGAGGACTGGAGCTTGCCAAAGACTTCCCATCAAAATTGTCAAGACTGGCATCTTTAATAGGACTTTGAGTTGGTTCTGAAGAAGCTGGATTAGAACTAGAATTGAATACACCAAAAAGATCAGATCCATCAAAATTGTTCATTGGAACTGCAGCAAATGGGTCAAAGACATTAGTATTTGGTGGATCAGATTTTGGAGCCTTGATCCCAGGTTGTGCAACTGGTTCATCACTAGAAAAGAAGTCAAATGTAGAAGGAACTGCAGAAGTGTAGGCAGGTTGGGAAGTGAACAGATCAACCTTCGTCTGCAAAACAGGTCACAACAAAATTCATCACCACAGAATATCCAAGCATATCTATCAACAAAGCATTAAGTTCTGAGCATCTAAAATCATGCACCTCCAGCAATTGCAAATAAAAAAAACATTCTCCAACTTATCAAGAATAAAACTGTGAAGAAAATGTTATCCAAGAAACTCTAGCAACGATTCCTTGAAAATGGGGGGAAAGCAACTACTGTCCATCAGGACACAGCTCTACACTAAAGGTTAACTACGTTTGTGAAGCTAACTCACGTATTTCAAAGACAAACAAGGATAAACTAAATCAAAATCCTTCTTGGTTGACACAAAGTCAAATGAATAACAGCGCTCTCCAATTTGAAATGGCACACGAGCCAAAAACTAAAACACGGCATTTCATTTCCAGAATTTAAGATAGCAAGGCATCTGACCTGAGTCTGTGAACTTCCTTCCTTTCCAGCTTGGGGAGGTGCTGATACAAAAGCTGCATCAGCAAACAGATCAACCTCTTCTGAATTCCCATTCATGACTAATGATTCTGTGGGAACAGATGTAGGTGCATCCATGAGATCACCAATCAAACTGTCTCCAAACAAATCAACTTGGTTTGGGGTTTGAGAAGCAGACTCTGTCAAAGAGGATAAAATATCAAATATATGAGAATCTACTGTCAAATATATTCGAAAACATGAAGGAAACGACAGCATGGTATCTTCAGTGGTAATTTCATTGAAAATTTTGAGATGTGATAATATAGGGGAATCATACATATCTAATTATTATTTAGATGCACTCATTTCAATTGACGTGCATACCACTGAACAGTATTAAAAAAGACATGAGTATTAAAAGGCATGAAAAGGAAACAACGCACCACACAGGACTTTGCTGCCAGTAAATTTCTTGCACATTCACCAAAACATGGTTGTCTAAGACTTGGAACAAAGGGCATGGCTTCTTAGCCATCAGACAACTAAAAAGCATAGAGCCCTCTGATACTATGCATTCAAACCACAGTTTCATCCCATTATTGCCACATGCTCATCCCAATTTCTTCACTCATTTTTTTTTCTCACAAAAACAAGAAAAACCACAATGTTCTCTCACTTCAAATAAAAAGCATCAATGGTTTTCAAGTTTCATTTTGATTTATGGACAACATTTGGTAATTTATAGTTTCTTAAAGTTACTGATTCAAAAGAGTCTGTGAAGACGGATTTTATTTGTTTCAATATCCTTGCATCTATTTAATATTTTTTATTCTGCGTTTCCAGAAACAGATCTGAGCAAGTATCCAGGAAGCACTACTTCCCTCTTTGAAAAATATTTACAAAAACATTTTAAACTTACAGCCCTTGAGTGTTGCTGAATAGATAGAACATGGATAAACAAAACGAAACTTGCAAATATATGCATCTCAAGCATTATCTTTGACTAGGATGAAGCAAACAACCACACCATGCATACAATATTCAGAATACTTACTGGTGCTGGAGGTTCCCCGGGGATCAAAATCATCGTCATCATAATTACTTGAAACTGAGTGTTTCTTTTCAGAGGCATTTAGGTTAGCAGATGACTTTGAAGCACGAGAAGACATGTTATCTTGATCCTTACTGCAAAACAAATATTCTGAAATAAACAAAATAACAAAACATAACAAATTACAGAGGCAAGTTGTATGTGTGTGCCTGTGTGTTTTTGCATATGGAAGAGATTGTAGTGGAGTAGCTGCTTGTTCATGGAAAATGATATTAAGAAGAAAAGATAATGACCAACAAACTGAAGTTGTGTTTGGTATTGTGGTCTTGGATCGCAAATCCAGATTGGAAAGCATTGAAGTATGGTCAGCCAATGCTTCAGCAATGGATGTTTTTGGTCAATTACAACAAACACAGGATCACAAAAAATTTTGGACCAAAATGCCAAGCACACCCCAAATACTCATATCAGCAGTAACGCGGGCATTATTCTCTGTAAATGATAAATTTACTAAAACAATCAAGTATAAAAGGTCATGACACAAAATTGTGGATGTAGATATGCCCACACATGTATAAGGAAAATAAATTGAGATTTTCCAGCAGAATGATGATAAAAAATGAAACCTTTCAAAGCCTGCAGAACCCTTTTTAAAGATGCTGTCTTGATCATCACTTGTTCCCCTTTGATGTGACTTCTTGTAGGAATCTTTTTTACTCTTTTCTTGTTTAAAACTATCATAGCTATCTTCATCTCTCGTACCACTTATGCCACCTCCATACCGATCTCTACTTTGGAAGCTGCTGCTGCTGCTACCAAATGAGGCTGTGCTTGACTTATAAGATATTCCACTAGATGAAAGACCAATATACCTAGAATAATGCAAACAGTTTAGTGCCAATAAGAAAAAAAGGGAAGGAAGCTGATGTCTAACACAAAATATCATTCGAGCACATGAACTTACTTGTCACGGTTAGCAGCAGCCTTACTTCTGACTTCGTGTATTTTATCCTTATTGTTCAAAAGGGATGCAATAGTTTCCGCCTTCTTCCTCACATTAAGTCCTGAGTCCTTTCCATTTGGCTCAACATATTCGAAACTTGTGAGCGACTTAACCAAAACAACATAGGGGAGCTGAAATGTTAGTGAATATTCAAGCTTATTTTGAACATTGTAGAGACAACAATAGGCAATTTTACTTGTATACAGAAATAGTCCTTACTGATATCTGGAATGTGTGTTCTATTATGTCATCAACAGCACGATCAGATCCATGTGCCACCAAATATTCTATGACAGTCAATGCCTGATATCAAAATGATTTAATGAAGTATAGGCTTTAAAGGAGCAATATAACAAAACAGGTCAGGGAGTATATATGAAACTCATGCTTTTATAATTGAAAACTCTAAAGCAGAAAAATTAAAAAGTTTACCTTGTAAACAAGACGCCAGTCCTTGCCCGTTTCACCTAACCTCGTCCACAGGACATTCATAATCATTTGACATTCCGTGCTACACAATATTGCATGGAAAAAAAATACAAAATCAACCCATCTCCCCTTAACACAGAATGCACCTAAGCAAACTACATAAGTAAAGGAACACAAACAAGCCATAACTCACAATTTTTTGGTAGCTTGCGCAATCTCACCCATTGTAGAGCCATGTGGACCCCAAGGAGCATCATCAGTGGCATCCAACACCTGTATTAATAATAATTCACAAAAAAGGTCACTTAATAAGAAAAACCGCATGCAAAAGCACTGTGATGGCGTCCGGCAGACGGTAGATCCATTAATAATTCAATTAGTTAATACTCCTAGGCCTACACTGTAAGCCAAAACAGAAAATCTGTTCTATTTAAAAACCTAACTATTATTATGGATGCTCAAAAAATTCATCGAATCAGAAACTAGAGCAGCACAAATCAAGTTAATGTTGTCAAATTAGCACAAAGGCGGCATGGATCAATAATGTTTACAAATAAAGGAAAAAATAATCCTATAAAAAATTAAAAATTAGCATCGCACCGATTTACTATTAATTTTATCAATTAAATTTGAAAAAAGATATATATAATCAATTCATTTACGAAACATCCATTACCTTTTGTTCGATTTCAGGAACCTTCAAGACCTTCAGATTTACCTCTCTCTTTCTGGAATCAAAAACAGAGAAGAAGAAGAAAAAAAGGCATTCGAATTGTGAGAAAAATGGATCGAGTTGTAATAAAATTGGAAATGAGAGAATTGGAAGCTGACATTTCGCGGACTGTTTGATCAAAGACTTTCATGAAATCCATGATGGATCTGCAAATCGGTGGCGTCTGATTAAGATCTGCACGAATCGCAAGATGGAGAAATGCAGGATTGGGTGGTGAAATTGTTAAGTGGCGAGATCTTGAATTTGGTCGAAAAGAGGTGATGCTTAATCAGGTAGGAATGTTTCTGTGGTTTTAATAATTTTATTGTTTTGAGGTTATGGAGGCAAGAGAACGAGGCTTGTACTTGTGTTTTGAGTACCGATATCGCCTGCTTTACATTTTTCGTTTATTTAAAAATATATATATTTTTTATTTTTTAAAAATAATTGTTGATAAAATAATATATTAGTGATATGTATAATGATACTGTTGAGTATTTAAAGTATATGATATAAATCATAAGGTTTGGATACTAGATTTTTGTAATCTAGTATGTTTTGAAGGCTTATCGATTTTAGTACATGTAAGATGATTTATTTATTCATGACTTCTAAGCTCTTATACATTATAATTCGGAAATAAATTACAGGTGAATAAAAAAAAGAAATGGATTTGTATTTATAAATTGCCTTTTATTTTGCCATTGTCTGAAGATGTTGCGTTTTACAAGGTTTGGTAAATTAAGAGGCTGAAGGAAAAAAAGAAAACCCTCACTGGAAAGGCAGAAACTGAAGATGAAAAGGTCAAGCAAAAACTTAGGGCGAATGACAGAAAAGGTAAATATTAGTATATTGCATCATTTACTGCGTATCCTGTTTCAAAAATGTTTTGAAAAGAATAATGTTTTTTTAAATTATTTTAATGTGTTAATATCAAAAATATTTTTTTTTAAATTAAAATATTATTTTAATATATTTTTAAATAAAAAAACTCAATTATACTCTCAACTCAAAGAAGCTTTTGCATCAGCAAATTGAAAATAGTAGAAATAGCCAAATATGCCTTCAAAATCAAGCACGAAGTCTTACAGAAGATTCCGTTTCACGATAACCACTCAAATTCAATTCTGTGAACCTTTGACCTTTCATGAATTTTCAGATAAAAATGCTCGAAGGAGCTTAAAGAGTTGATGCCCGAAGCACTGGGCTCCTAGGAGGGAACTTGGGCTCCCCTGGGCTACAAAGTGCTAGATTGCATTGCCTTTGATCCAGCTCGTTATCCTCACACACACTTTTATATATATATATATGACCATCATTTGTGTGTGTGTATATATATATTGAAAATAATATATAGATGATGAAACGTGTGCATGATTAAGACACCTATCCAAAAATAGAAATGCATGATAAAGATTGGTTATTTGAAATCAAGTGAATCCAACGGTTCATCAAATCGAAGGAGATTTAAAAATAGTACTTTTAATTATTTAAAAAATATTGTTGACTTTAAAAAAATAAAAAAATCAATCATGGTATTTAAAAAAAATATCATTGACTCTTAAAAATTTAAAAATTAATATTCTTGAAATTATAAAATTGACATATAGCGTTTGAGTACTATTTTGGGATAAAAAGAATAAAGATAATAGAGATGCACCTTTCTGTATCTCATATTTTATTTTTATTTTTTTAAATGATTTTGTTTTTCCAAACAATTTTCAATCGTATGCAAACTTTTCCAACTCTTTCTAGATGGTTACTAGCTAAGTGCCCCCGCGCGTTGCTGCGGGGCACATAATATTTTTTTAAATGTAAAAAATATTAATTATATATATTTTTAAATTATATTATAAATTTAGTTAAAATAAATTTGTCCAGAAATTCATCCTCACATTATTGTCATTATCATTGTTATAAGAGTTAAAATTATTATCAACATTACTGTCAAAATAAAAAAAAAATAAATTGACTTGAAAAATCATTAGAAAAAAAATATTTTTATAAGTAAACAATAAAAAATTAATAATTAAAATTATCATTATTATTATTATTATTATTGTGTAAATAAAATTATCTAATCCAAAGAGCAAATTAAAATAATGAAAAACAAAAAAGAAATAAAGGGAAAAAGCGAATAATATTTATTATTCATATTATTATAAAGACAGTAAAAATCAGTAAATTATATTGAGAGAAAGAAATATAAAAAAAATAGGAAGCACGAAAAAGCATTAAAATATTGTTATTATTATAATTCATAATAATAATAATAATAATAATAATAATAATAATAATAATAATATGAAAGAGTAAATAAACAATAAAAGATTAATAAAAAAATCAAAATCAAAATCAAAATCAACATTGTTATTACTACGAAAAGAATAGATATTATAAAAGAATAGAAAAAAAACTTAAAAAACATTAACAAAAAAGTAAGCAAGAGAAATAATTAAATTATTATTATTAAATAATAATTAATTAAATTACCACTACTATATTATTATTATTATTATTATTATTATTATTATTATTATTGTAGAATTAAAGAATTCATTGAATAATAATAGGGATCATTATAGAAATAATAAGAAATCAAGGGATGAAAACAAAAAATTAAAAGTATAGGGGCCAAATATTAATTATGTTAGATTTTTTTATTATAACATAATGTTAGACAAAATAATAAATTTGTATAGAATTTTTTAATTATAAATTTGTATAAAATAATAAATAGTTTTATCCATAAAAAAGATGAATATATAAATTGAAAATATATCCTTATGTTATTATTATTATCATTATTATAACAATTAAAATTATTATCAATATTACTGTCAAAATAATCTCAATAATTAAATTATCCTGGAAAATAATTAAAAAAAAGCAAAAGATTTAAGTATAAATAAGAAGAAAAAAAACATAAACACTAAAATTATTATGATCATTGCATAAATAGTCAAATAATAAAAATTATCTAAAAGTAATAAAAAACCAATAACTGAAATTATTATTATTATTGCTTAAATAGTAAAATCATAAAAATCATTTAATAAAAAAAATAACAGGAAAAAAAATAAATAAAGGAAAAAAAGAAGCAATATTAATTTCAAAATGACTATCAATTTAAATTCAAATTTCAGGATTTAACCGATTTAAATAAAATCAAAAGATAAAAAAAACTATAAAAAAACTAAAAGTATAGATGTATAAATATTAATTAAAAAATATTCATTGTCTAAAAATTTATAAAAACAAACTAAATAAATTAATATAAAAAAACGATGCAATAATCAAATAAAAAAATAGTTCTATCAACAAAAAGATTAATACATAAATTGAAAATTTATCCTCATGTTAATATCATAATCACTACTATAACAGTTAAAATTATTATCCACATTACTGTCAGAACAATTTAAATAATTAAACTATCTTGAAAAATCATTAAAAAAAGGAAAAGATTTTTGTATGAAAAAGGAAAAAAAAACAACTACTAAAATTATCATGATTACTGCATAAATAGTCAAATCATAAAAATCATCTAATCCAAATAAAAAAAAGAAGAAGAAAAAAAGAAAAAAACAAAGAAAAAAAATCAAATGAAGGAAAAAAAGAAGTAATATTAATTTTAAAATGACTATCAATTTAAATTCAAATTTCAGGATTTAACTGATTTAAAAAAAATCAAAAGAAAAAAAACTATAAAAAAACTAAAAGTATAGATGTATAAATATGAATAAAAAAATATACATTGTCTAAGAATTTATAAAAACAAACTAAATGAATTAATATAAAAAAAACTATGCAATAATCAAATAAAAAAAAAACAGTTCTATCAACAAAAAGATTAATACATAAATTGAAAATCTATCCTCATGTTAATATCATAATCACTACTATAACAGTTAAAATTATTGTCCACATTACTGTCAGAACAATTTAAATAATTAAATTATCTTGAAAAATCATTTAAAAAAGGAAAAGATTTTTGTATGAAAAAGGAAAAAAAATAACTACTAAAATTATTATGATTACTGCATAAATAGTCAAATCATAAAAATCATCTAATCCAAAGAAAAAAAAAGAAGAAGAAAAAAAGAAAAAAACAAAGAGAAAAAAAGAAAAAAAATCAAATAAAGGAAAAAAAGAAGTAATATTAATTTTAAAATGACTATCAATTTAAATTCAAATTTCAGGATTTAACTGATTTAAATAAAATCAAAAGAAAAAAAACTATAAAAAAACAAAAAGTATAGATTTATAAATATGAATAAAAAAATATACATTGTCTAAGATTTTATAAAAACAAACTAAATGAATTAATATAAAAAAACCATGCAATAATCAAATAAAAAAATAGTTCTATAACAGTTAAAATTATTGTCCACATTACTGTCAGAACAATTTAGATGATTAAATTGTCTTGAAAAATCATTAAAAAAAAGAAAAGATTTTTGTATGAAAAAGGAAAAAAAAAAACTACTAAAATTATCATGATCACTGCATAAATAGTCTAAAAATCATCAAAAAAAAGAAGAAGAAAAAAAAAAAATACACAAAGAGAAAAAAAGAGTAATTTTAATAGTATAATGATTATTATAATAGTTAAATTTATTATTTATATTATTGTTAGAACAATTCACATAATTAAATTGATTTGAAAAATCATTAAAAAATCAAGAAATTTGTATAAAAACAATTAAAAAATAACAAATGAATTAATATCAAATATTAATAAAAAATAACAATAAAAAATAAATTAAAATAAAAAATAATATATATAGAATTAATTCTAATTAAAGGATAAAATTAAAACAAAAAATTAGAGGACCAAAAATAAATAATGGTGATTGGTTTCATTTTATAAAAATGAAGAAAGAAATCAAACTTTGTATATATTACCAATTTCAATTGGAGGCTAAATTGAAGAATGAAAACATCCATAAAAATTGAAGGAATAAAAATCAATCAAAAATCAAAAGTATAAGGAAAATAAAACTTTCTTATATAATCTTTTAATTGAAGGGCACAATTGAAAATAAAAAATTTTAATTTCAATAAATTAGTAAGAAAAAGAAATAAAAAGGACCAAATGAACTTCCCAACAGGATCAGATATATTACGACGGGAGAGCAGGGTAAGAATTTTAGCGCTAGCGCGCGGTGCTGAGCAAAAAAAATAATAATAATAATAGCACCCATCGATACGTAGGGGTTAGTTCTATTTGAGAGAAAAGGCCAACACACCGCCGCAACCGGATATATTAGGACCGCGTGGGATTAGCGCCAGAGGCACCGGGGTTAAGACGCCAACGAAAAATAATAAAATAATAGATAATGTTATCGATAAAAAAGAGGTAGCCCTATCGCGCTATTTTGTCTTTATTGGGGTTTCACTTTGCATAGAAAGTGGAAAATCCGATGCCCCAGTGCACTATTTTGTCTTTTTGCTTTTACATGTTCAAACGAAAATAAAAAAAAAATATGACGAATATAATAGTGAAATGTGAGTGTGTGCACAGTGATGAAGTGTACAGTAAAAGGGGGACGGGTTTTATTTTATAGTTAATTTTCCTCCATTTTTTTTAGTAATTGCTCATAACCTAAACAATCTCTCTCTCTCTCTCTCATTTTATTTTTAACAAGTAGTGAGGTCCTCGTGAGTTTTTTTTCATTTTTTGTAACCCCCACAATTAATCCTTAACTTCATGAAACATATCTTTCTTTATTGATATTTTTTTTTATAATCGAAGAAATATTTTGTACTTCAAACTATTTTTATATGATATTTTAACCTATCGTAAAGTTCAAGGCTATAGTCCCCACCCTCCAAATATCAAGAGGCAGAAATTCAATTTTGTGGTAGCCACACGAGAGATGCAGGGAAGTAGTTTTGAATCTCATTATTATCGAACCACCTTCTCTTGTTGGTATCTGAAAAGCACCTTTCATCGCACAGCGTGCTTCGCGTGGGGGGGAGATGAAATAATTTTATGGCTAGCTAGAGATCAAATTCGAGATGAATCACCGGATTCTTGACGTATATTAATGTCCGGAGCTCCGGCATGAAATACAGCCATATCGTGCACGACTAGCAAACTAGGGCAAGTGACATTACAAGCAGAAGCCATTGACCTAAAGATAGAAAGAAAGCGTGCTGTATTATATATATATAAACAAGTTGTCATTACAATATCCTAGCACTAATAGAAAGATTAGTGTCCAATTATGCTAATACAAAATCATCAATGTTGTTATTTACTGTTTGCTTCAAAATTTTGAAAAATTAATCCAAGTTCAATGGTGGCTTTATACAATACTTAAGTTTATTCTGAGGTTGTCTTTTTGAAAAGACAATCCATTCATTGACTTCACTAGCTCTATAATGGAGGCAAGACTGAAAGGGACTCTCTCATTTTCAAAGTGATATAACTTTGACATTGATTAATTAGTTGAGTAATTAATAAAGCTGTCCAATTCCAATATTTTATATGATTTAAGATATGTTTTGGGATTTGATCATATGCACATTATAATAAATACTTGTCTGCTAAGATATCTATTTCATTATTTTGTTTCAATGATTATAGTTTATTATATTTTTCCCCAAATAATCATAAAATTGTTTTTTCCGAATAATAAAATAATTGACATAAAAACATCTATATAAAATAATAGCACTTTTGCAAATATAATAAATAAGTTGCCTGGTCGATCATCCTAGCCAGGTTAGTAAAGTAGTCTGATATGCTCTTTCTATGGAGTAAAAAGTATAATATTACATGGAACTCAAACAATACCGGAAAATTTGGGGGGGAGGGGGGGGGGGGGGTAAAAAAAAAATCACTAGCAATTATGTCAGCAAAATTTTTGACATATCACATCGTTAATTGAAATCTTATCGGTGATTTTTTTCTTAAACAAAAAACTTGACCATGCTCTCTTCTCCCCATTACTTCTTCTTCCTTGATTAGCCACCTTAAAATCATCTCACATAACCTAATTTAACTTGGACATATCTACCGATGGAGATGGACCGGTGGTGATGGCGACCATAGCTGAAGAGATTCCGCAGTCGGAGCGAGGGAGTGTATGCTGGAGACTGATATAATCCACACTACTCCCGCCCTGGTGCATGGTTATATGAGCTCATTTTTCTTTGGATCTTGGCGTGATGCTGTATTTTGTAGTGAATTTTGATTGTATAATTACTCATGATGATAATAACATCGATAAAAAAATAACATTGCGTGAACCATATGCCTTCATGGACGGAAAAAAGGAAAGAAAGAAATCAAAGTGGAAGACCATGGTTACATACAACTAGTTATATATGATCATTGCTTTGCTAAGAATAGAATAATATTTTTAAAAAATAAATAAATATTTAAACTTTTTAAATATATTTTTTATAATAAATATTCAAATTATAGATTAAAAAGCATACTAATCCATGTCCATAAATACACAAATAATAATATTAATGTGTCCATTTGACTCATCTAGATGTAGGTTGGATAATTGCTTATTTTAACACAAGTGAATTGTGTGTAGATATTTTTAACGTATTTTATTTTATAACAAGTAAAAAAATATAACTATGAATAAAAATTGATACTTACATGCAATAGAATATAATAAAGATCATATATGTTAAAAAAACAATGTAAATTTGAAGTTTATTTAATGTAGTAGAAAAATAGAATAATGTTAATAAAAAAAATCGATGATTATATATAATAAAACATAACAAATATCATACATGTTAATAAAAACATGTAAAATCTTAAACTCATTTTTAACATGGTAAACAAATAAGGTAATTTTGCAATTGCTATATTGAAATACTATTTGTGAAGGAACCATCTCACTTAAAAGCTTAGGTTGATAGATAAAGTCTTAAAATATGATTTATATTATTCTCTAACACGCCCCCTCAAGTGAAAGTCATTTATGCTTAAAATTTATATAGACTCACATTACCTTGCACAAACTTATTACCGTTAGGTCAACAAGGTTCTGATACCATGTCAAGGAAACATCTCATTTTGAAGAAACACACAATATATTGAACAATGTTTTATTATTGTGCTCTGTTCATGAATCGTTGACAGAGGTGTACATAAATAGCCTACAGAATTCTATTTACATGGAAAGAAATTACATTGCTGGAATTAGGGAGATCTGCACATTATGCAGATTTGATATTATTCTTGCACTGATTTGGGAAGATCAGCAGAGGGTGCTAAATATGGAATGCAGGTAACGGCTTGATTTTCCACACTCCCCCTCAAGCCGTATTGTAGATATTGATCATTCCAAGTTTCTTTATCAGGTCTTCATATTTACTTCGAGCAAGAGATTTCGTGAGAATATCCGCAGTTTGGCAATGTGTTGGAGTGTAACTGACTTCAAAAATTCCTTGTTCAATCTTTTCTTTGATAAAGTGTCGATCTATCTCCACATGCTTGGTTCGATCATGATGGACTGGGTTTTCAGCAATACTGATGGCAGCTTGATTGTCGCAGTGTAGTGTCATGGGATATTTTACTAGAACTCGTAATTCTTCTAGCAGTCTTTTTAGCCAAATTCCCTCGCAAATACCTTATGCCATAGCTCAAAATTCTGCCTCAGCGCTGCTACGGGCTACCACTAGTTGTTTTTTGCTTCGCCATGTAACCAAGTTTCCCCAAACAAAAGAGCAGTAGCCAGAAGTTGATCTCTGATCAGTTACTAAGCCTGCCCAATCTGCATCTGAATATATATCAATTTCTCTATTTGTTGTTCTTTGGAAGAAGAGTCCTTTTCTTGGTGTCATTTTGAGGTATCTCAATATTCTGGTGACAGCGGTCATGTGTTGCTTTGTTGGATTATTCATGAATTGACTCACCATGCTAATAGGAAAGCTAATGTCTAGTCTTGTGTGGGAAAGATAGATGAGTTTTCCAACAAGACGTTGATATCTTCCTTTATCAACTGGAGCACTTCCATCATTTTCCCTTAATTTAACAGTTGTATCCATAGGAGTTTCCGCCGGTCGACATCCTAGCATTCCAGTTTCATTGAGTAGGTCCAGAATATATTTGTGTTGTGAGACTGCTATACCTTTCTTTGACCTGGCAATTTCCATCCCGAGAAAGTACTTGAGGTTTCCAAGATCCTTGATCTCAAACTCCTTCATCAATGATGTTTTCAGTGAGTCAATTTCTTTTTCATGATCCCCTGTTAGAATTATATCGTCAACATATACAATGATAATTACCAACTTCCCTTCTGAAGAGTATTTCACAAACAATGTATGGTCGGATTGACATTGACTGAATCCATACCCTTTGACTACCTTAGTAAATCGATCAAACCAGGCCCTCGGTGATTGTTTAAGACTATACAAAGATTTTTGAAGCCTGCATACCTAGTTGGAATTCCATGTCATTTTCAGTCCAGTGGGGATGTCCATGTACACTTCTTCCTCTAAGTTACCATTGAGAAAGGCATTTTTTACGTCGAGTTGGTGAAGTGGCCAATCACGATTAGCTGCTAAAGATAACAATACATGGACAGTGTTGAGTTTGGCAACTGGAGCAAACGTATCTTGGTAATCAATACCATATGATTGGGTGAATCCTTTGGCAACTAATCTAGCCTTAGACCTGTCCACATTCCCATCTGCCTTGTATTTTACTGTAAAAATCCACTTACACCCAACCGGTTTCTTACCTTTTGGAAGATTAGTAATCTCCCAAGTACGGTTCTTTTCCAGTGCTTGAATTTCCTCATCGACTACAGCCTTCCATTTGGGAATTTTTAAGGCTTCCTAAATATTTTGAGGAATTTGTATCTCTGTGATGCTAGAAGTAAATGCACGGAAAGTGGGTGATAACTTATCATAAGAAATAAAATTTCTAATGGGATGTTGAGTACATGTTCTTACTCCTTTCCTCCAAGCTATGGGCATATTAAGAATTTCTCTTTCAAACTCAGAATCAACAGTGGAAATAATATTATCTGAGATAGGAGTGCTGTTATCTGGGCTTGAATCAGCATTCAATTCAGTCTCATGGGTCTGTTGAGGAAATGTTCCTTCTTCTGGATCTTCTCGGATGTGCTCCGTTCCCCTGAAGTCAACCATACATTCGGGCTGATCAAATAATTCTGGTGGTATGGCTTCAGGTGTGATGGGTTCAGTTGTGATTGGCTGATCGGCTGTGATTTGTGTGATGGGTGGAATGAAAGTGGATTCATTAAGTGATTCAGGGTTCCAAAATTGATACTCCTTAGCTGGAGTCTCCCCCTGAATATCGATTTTAGGATAGTAAGGTTGTTTTTCAAAGAATATGACATTCATTGAATTGCATATTTTCCTTGTGACTGGAGAGTAACATTTGTATCCCTTTTGATTTGAAGAATACCCGAGAAGAATACACTTAATTGACCGGGGATCAAGTTTACTTCTATGTTGTTGACTGATATGAACAAATACGGTGCACCCAAAAAATTTTGGTGGTATGGTGGAGATGAGACGAGTGGTTGGAAATGATTTTAGGAGTAATTGACAAGGTGTTTGAAATTTTAGCACTCTAGATGGCATCCTATTAATGAGGTAGGTTGCCATAAGAACAACTTCTCCCCAGAATAATTTTGGAACATTTGTGGAGAACATTAGTGATCTTGCCACCTCTAACAAATGCCTATTTTTTCTTTCAGCGATACAGTTTTGTTGTGGGGTATCAACACATGAACTTACATGAACTATCCCCTCTTTTGCTAGAAATTCCCCTAAAATGAGGTTGAAGTAATCCTTAGCATTATCCGACTTTAGAATCTGTATTTTTGACTGAAATTGAGTCTGAATCATTTTTGAATTTTTTTTGAAAATTTGACCCGTTTCAGATTTCTCTTTCATGAGAAATACCCAAGTTAATCTAGTATGATCATCTATGAATGAGATAAACCATCTAGTTCCAGTCATATTTTTTTATTTTTGATGGAGCCTAGATATCACTATGAATCATTGAGAATGGACTGGATGCTTTATAGGGTTGAATGGGAAAACTGGATCGAACTTATTTTGATAGTTGACAGATTTCACACTCAAAAGGTTTTGGATTTTTAATAAATAGTGAAGGAAATAATTGTTTAAGATACGTAGCACTGGGATGCCCTAATCGATAGTGCCATAATAGGATTACACTATCTTTATTTTGATATGAAGCTGAAAAACAATTACCACCAATTGCCTTTTGAGGTTGCTTTTTGGGATCGTGATTCTTGTTTAGAAGATAGAGTCCAGAACATTCCTCAGCATTGCCAATCATCTTCCCCGAATCTAGATCCTGAAATATACAACGAGTGGAGGAAAATTTAGAAATACACCTGTTATCTTTAGTAAGTTTACTAATTGATAATAGGTTACAGTCCAGTTTAGGGACAAGAAGAACAAAGTGAAGAACAAGGTTTTTTGATAACACAACTGAACCTATACCAGTAACCTTAGTTAAAGACCCATCTGCTATACGAACTAATAAGTTATCTGAGCAGGGTTTATATGTATCAAATATTGTTATATCTCCCGTCATATGATCAGATGCTCCTGAGTCCACGATCCATGTGTATTTGTGGTTTTTTCCGACAATAAATGCACATAAAAATTTACCTTTGTGAGTCAAAAAACCCGAACCAATAACCTGGTTGGATGATGGGTCATTCTGTGATTGTGCGGATAGAAAGAGAGATAGCAATTTCTGAAGTATCTCCATCTGCTCCTTGTTGAACGGAGTTTCAGTTTGAGTTTGAGTTTGTGGTGGTTGTCCACTGGCAATTACATGGTTACCTCGTCCTTCATATGGCTGGCGTGGCTTCCATTCAGCTGGTTTTCCATGGATCTTCCAGCATGTTTCCTTCTAATGACCTGGCTTTCTGCAGTGATCACACCAAGGTCTTCCTCCTTTTGATCTTTGGCGGTTTTCAATTGAAGTGAATTGGGTCTTAAGGGCTAAGCTTTCTGTCATGTTCAATTGTTGGTGAGCTCCCATCATGAGGTTTTTTCGGCTTTCTTCACGACGGACCTCAGAGAAGGCCTCTCTGAGACTGGGTATGGGTTTTGTCCCCATGATTCTCCCTCTGATTTCATCAAGATTTCTGTTTAACCCTAACAAAAATTTAAACACACGTTTTCCTTCCACAATCTTTTTATACAACACACCATTAGTACCACAACTCCAGTTATGAATTTCAAAAGTATCAAGTTGACGCCATAGACGAGTGAGGGTATTGAAGTATTCAGTTACCGTAAGATTGTCTTGGCGCAGATCATGGAGTGTGCCTTCAATTTGGATGATTTCTAATGTGTTTTCTTTGTCTGAGAATGTTTCCTTTGCCACGTCCCAGATTTCTTTGGCAGTGTCGAATGACAAAAAAATTTCACCAATGTCTGTGGTCAAAGAATTGACTAACCAAGACATAACCATGTTATTTTCTGCTATCCACTTTTTATAGGTTGATGCTGTTGATTCTGGTGCCGTCGAGGCTCCAGTTATATATTCATCTTTTTCCTTTCCCCGTATGAACATCAATATGGATTGAGACCATTGCAGATAATTTTGTCCATTTAGTTTGTGTGATGTGATTGGAAGATGAGAAGAGATTTCCATTTGGTGGGAGGATGAGGATGATGGGATGGTGATATTTGAAGAAGAAGAGTTGGTAGCCATTCTAAGGGCTGGTCCGTATTTAGGCATATACTGGATTTGAAGAAGAAGATGATGCAGTGTTACACCTGCTCTGATACCATGAAGAAACACACAATATATTGAACAATGTTTTATTATTGTGCTCTGTTCTTGAATCGTTGACAGAGGTGTACATAAATAGCCTATAGAATTCTATTTACATGGAAAGAAATTACATTGCTGGAATTAGGGAGATCTGCACATTATGCAGATTTGATATTATTCTTGCACTGATTTGGAATATGGAATGCAGGTAACGACTTGATTTTCCACACATTTAAAAACTTAAGCTGATAGGTGAAGTCTCAGAATAAGATTTATATTATTCTCTAACACTGTTTTCTTAGTTTTTGTATAAGATTTTTTCAAAAAACAAATGTGTAAAGAAATTTTTTTAAAACATCTATAAAAGAATAAAGATTGGAACAAAAAAAAATTAGTATAAATAGGCTAAGTGAAGAGTGATAAGTATTTCAAGTGTAAAAAACAATATATTTATTTTCCAAAAAAAAAAAAGTATAAAAGTATTATAGCAACAAAAGATAAAAAAGGTGATGAATAGGTAAAAAAAAATAAGAATACACGTGGATTTCAGCGTAGCCTTCCATCCAATCCTAGTACTTTTTTGCGTAGACATATTCGTAACGAGGGTTGATGCACCTAACAAGAGAAGTATCTAGCAGCGGAGTCTGAGATGAATTTTCATATCTCTTTGTATATCTATTCATGTATTATTTTTTCCATGTATACAATATTTATTTTACAATATAATTATTTTATCTTTATGTCGCTTTTCACGAGTTTAGAGTACTTGTCTTCATTTTAGCTTAAATATTTCTAAGTCTAATGCTTATACTTGGATTACACGCACGCGTAAAGGGAATAAGCACTGCAAAACTATAAAGGGGGTATTTTTAAATATTTAAGAAATATTTTATTATTATTTCTATGCATGTCTCACAAGTGGTGCTTGATATTTATTTTTGTTAATTGAAGGTTTTTAACCATTGCCACGTTCAGCATCCCTTGGCTTAAGATGCTCTGCGTTCTTAGATATAATTGAGCAGGAGAAGGAATATTCAGCTGCCTACGCCTAAAGCCAGCAAGAACTCGATCAAGGAAATAATGATTCAATGTCTAAAAAGTCTTAAGGTGCAAACATTGGAGGGAACAAAATGTCTGCAAGTTCTGAGGGGCCCTATGACACCCCATTTTGTCCATGCTTTTAATTCTTGCGAATTTCTTATCAAGTCGGTGCGAATTTCTTATCAAGGCGGTGTGGGATAAGTGATGAGATTAGGGTTGTTTTTTTTTAAAAAAAATTGTTTATAAATATGTTAAAATAATTTTTTTATTTTTTAATAATTATTTTTTATATTAAAGTATAAAAATATCTAAAACCCCCCAAAAATTTAATATAAAATAAAAAAATATTTTTTAAATTATTTTTGAAAAAAATAACAAATTAACAAAAAACCTAAAATACATTGGTGTTTCACTGTTCCCTTATTGCTCCCCCTAACTCATAACTACTGTTCATTGGCTATTTCACCCGGTGCTTCGCAGGTGTATTTCTTTTTTT
Source organism: Salix dunnii (assembly GCA_015731905.1). Lineage (NCBI taxonomy): Eukaryota > Viridiplantae > Streptophyta > Magnoliopsida > Malpighiales > Salicaceae > Salix > Salix dunnii. The sequence goes on from CM027664.1 coordinate 18,209,118, forward strand.
TTTCTCGTCTATGAACAGTGTATTAACGAAATTGTCCCTTGAAAAAAATAAAAAAAAGGCCGTCGGTTTCAGGGGCTCCATGGTAATTGACTATTTTCGGTTCGGTTCGTCTGACCGGTTTTTTTTTTTAATATTTGTTGAAACAGTGCACTCACCGTTTTAACCCTACAAGACGACAAAATAACGCACAGGGAGTTAGGGGCGATACGGTAATTAGCCAATTTTTTATTCTTTTTCGCGCCGGATTACTGTCGGCGCGTCCCGTCACGCGCAGTTTGTTTCCGCCCTCACGCGTATTTCGGGCGGCGCGTGTGGAGTCCTACGGCGTCCAAAATTGCCCAACCGCCATCTAGAATGCTTTTCCGCCATGTGCTTTTCCACATCGTGCAGCGCGTGTATCCATGTGGTGTCCAGATACGTGTCAACGGGCGTTTGAATTTTCCCACCTGATTTCTCTCTCCTGCTGCGCAAGATGACATCAGCAAAGCAGTGTTTTTGGCAACATTCATTTCAATCCCTGAACGTCCGAATTTTCTTTTCTGGCCCTTATTGCAATTATATAAGTTTTGATTTGTTTCAATTTTGTCCTTCAATTCAAATTAATTATAATATATAGTTTCAATTTGGTCCCTGTTCTTTTAATCTTTTGTTTTGGCCTGAAATCCTAAATATTTTTTGTATCAAAGTTTTGATTTAGTTCAATTTTATTCTTCCAAGCAAATTAATCATAGATCCTTAATAATTTTGGTGTCAAAAGTTTGATTTCTTTCAATTTTATCCTTCAATGCAAATAAATTACATATTTGAGTTTCATTTCGGTCTCAATTCTTTGAATTTTTTTTATTTCAGATTATGGAATATCAATATTAGGATTCATTTCAATTTTGTCTTTGAAATTAAATTTATTACATATGTTTTTTTATTTTATCCTTTATGCTTTTAATGTTGTATTCTATTTTGGTTCATTTATTTCTTATACATATTTCTTGCATAATTCTTATTTTTGTCCATTGTTATATATATATGCTCTTCGCTTTTCTCTTTTACTTTATTTCCAATATCATTAAATTTTTTTGTTTAATTTCAAAATTTTCACATATACTATTTGTTCACTATAGGCTAGGTGTATATTTTTATATTTGTTTAATATTAACGTCCTTATATATATATTAAGACGCTAATATTACATAAATATACATAAATATAAATAATTTGAAATACCTAAAAGAAAAAAACAAATAACAAATCAGTGTAAATTTAAAAATTTCAAAACAACATCAATAAAAATTTTATATATATATATATATATATATATATCTTTGGTCCATATCATCGATTATAGTTTTGTTATTTACCAATTAAATTACTGTCAAATTAGTTTAAAAAAACACCAATCAAATTATTTGGAGCATATATATGTGTGTGTGTGTGTGTGTGTGTGTGTGTGTGTGTGTGTTTAACCTGGATTTTTTTGAAGAAAAAAATATCTTTAATCCATATCATCGATTGTGATTTTGCTATCTACCAATTAAATTATTGTCAAATTAGTTAAAAAAAACAATCAAATTGTTTGACGCATAAAATAAATCACTCATCTGCGCTAAAATTCAATAACTGTAATTTAACTATTTACTAATGAGAAATTTTATAAATCAAATAAAATATATATAACAATTAATCAGTATGCTACACGGAGCTCATAACTCATTTAAACATAATTTTTTCAATTCCAACAGTATAATCTACAGATACAGTAATTATCAAAATAGTTTTAACGGCAGCATTCCATCACTTTTAGATAGAAAAATAATCTTTCTAACATATTTCAATCATTATAATTTTACTGCTTAAATAGTAAATTGCAACGTGTATAAAATCATTTCATTTACTACATAGAGAAAAGTCTAGATAAAATATTCAAAACAATGAATTATTTTTATATTTTTCTCTTATACATCTGTGAATATTTATTTAAAATTACCGCCTAAAAATATATATATAAAAAAATAGCCTAAATTTTTTTCAAATAAACATATTCATATCAATATTCTAAAATACATTTAATATAATAATATGATGAATAAATATGATAAAATAAAAAAATGTGTTGGCTTTTATTTTTAGTTTTGTGCTATTTTGTTTAAGTTTATTTCCTAAAAAAAATATATAATATTTTTATGTATATTATGTTAGATCTAATGTTACTGGAAAAAAATAAACAAAAAAAAAAAATTGATTAATTTACCTAGGTTATCTGCAATTAAAAAACTATGCAAATCATTTCCCGTTTCGATAACACTGTTCCTGTTAGGGAAAAAATCATTTCTAATATATTTTATCAAATACAACTTTGCTGATTAAATATTAAAATAATTAATTATAGCATGCAAAAAAATTCAATTTATATCTGCAAATAACTACAATAGTTTTTTTTAATAATATTTATTCATATATATATAACCTATTTATTATTACTCTAAAATATTTTTAATATAATAATATGACCAATAAATTTTATAATCAGTTTTCGACATATGAAAAAAATCAATTCTAACAATTTTATCGAAAGAAATTTAGCAGCAACCACATTTAATTATTTTATAGTTAGAAAAAAAATATTTTTAACAAATTTTATCAATTATAATTTTATTTATTAAATATTAAATTAATAAAATATAACATACATAAAATCAATCAATTTTTTTAAAAGATAAATCACCTCGACGCTACGCGGGGGCTAATAAGCTGGTACCATCTAGATTAATAAGGACATATACTGGAGGCTTTATAGGGCCGCCCTATGACCACGACCACGGCCACCCACCACTAATGGCACACGTTGAATTCTGCTTGGAATGACTCGGCTATAAATGATGTTGTACTTCTTGCGTTTAAGCACAGTAAAGATTGAAAAATCAGAGTAGAGGGCAATTATTTAATTAATGCTTTCTTATAACCACAGTGAAACGTGTTCTTGACTTGAAGAAAATTAAGCTGGGGTTTGATTTGGCAAGGAGAAAAATGTTCCTGTGCTTGGCAATTTGTCAATCAATTTCTCGATGAGAAAATTCATGCAGATCCAGTTTATATGTGTAGTTCTCGATCTTGACTGGAATGTCAAAGACATGTAATAAAACTTAAGACGCAAATTAAATGACTCCTTTTTCCTATCTGTTCTTGTATAGAATGTATAATTGTTAATTTCATTCTATTTCGATTGAAATAATATAAATATTTTGGATCAATTTAAAAAATAAGATAAAATCATGTTTTTATCTCTATTTAAATTCTGGTCTATTCTGAATTTTTCAATCTAATATCGGCCAAAATATACCCATTTTGTTCCATCAATTCTGTTTCAGCCAAATAGTATTTTTTTTAAATAATAAATAATTTTACAATATCAATCATATCTCACCGTTAGATTAAGATGAAATTTTACGAGAAGTCTCTTAATATATATATATATATATATATATATATATATATATATATAATGTTAAAATTTCAAAGCAATTAGAAAATGTAATGACCTTGCGTAATTGATTATGACATTCTTATAATATTACACATGTTCATAATTTTGTTCAGAAAAATCATTTTATTGTGTTTTTTAGATTAAATTGCATAATTTTAAATAATTTTATTTTTGGTTTTGAATTAATTTTTTTGAATTAATAAATTTAATTATACACACACACGTAAACAATACAACCTCGAAATGACGTTCCGAAACACTTCAAAACCAAAATATTCAATTTCAATTAAAAAAACAAAACAAAAAAAGAAACAATATTGAAAACTGTGATAGAAGGAGTCATGCATGCATTGGATGGCTTGATTTGTTTGAGTTATTTTTAGGGTGGAAGGATAAAATTGTTCATCCCCGAGACTTGTTCAATTTATTAAACAGTGCTGATTTACGCCAAAGCTAATCGTGGTTGAAAAAGTCTCATCTTTGAAAGGGGCAAACTGTACTGGGCATCTCATGCAAGACGATGACGCTCTGTAATGACAATTTAGAGGAAATATATCCACAAGCATGGAGCTGCTCATGTGTGCGAGAATCTTTTATTGTTAGTGTTCGAAGGAGACTTTTTCAATACACTGAGCTTTGAATAGGCCAGAATCCCATGCAACTTTCGTGAACACTGGCTGGCAGCCAGAAACAGGCAGACATGCTGATGCCATCACTCACATTCATGTGCACCATCCCTTCCCTTTGAGGTAGTAAAACCAAAATTTGAAAGCCCTATTACTTATTTATTATAGAATAATATAAATTAAATTTTATCTATTAATTTAAAGTTTTAAATGAAATGATTATTTGACATAGTATTAAAGACTTGTTGACTTAGCAGTTCACGAGTTTAAATCTCACTATCTCTATTTATGTGATAAAAATCACTTATAAAATAATATAAATTCATATAAGTTTCAAGTACAAAGTAATTTCATTTAAAGAGGTATATTAAAGAATAATATAAATTACATTATAGAATCTTATCTATTAAATTAAAATTTTAGATAAAATAATTACTTAATACAAATAACAATTCAGGTTACTTGATTGGTAAAGAGAGATAAAAATAGCAATAAAAAGTAGGTCACTTGCATTGTTGTGGCATTAAATCGGTGTTCCTGTCGTGCTACATAAACAATTATGAAGCCCAAATCAGAGAGCAAATACTTTTCCATGCCTAAAACCTTATATCTAGACCTCATCAGTTGCTTGGAAGTGATAAAAATAATGTGTAGATGAAACCCCCTAGCTATACTTGCCTCGTTCCGTTTCTGGGCCTTTGTCAATATTGGTTAGTGACGCCTTGATTCAGTCCTTGTGGCTTAATATCAACATAGCCAAAATCAGCAAAATATGGGAAGCAATTAGCAGCCATTTCACTGGCTTTGTCTTGAAACAAAAAGTCATTGACGAAGTCGCTGGGAAAACCAAGTTCAGAATCCATCAATATCCCAACATCCTCAGGACCACCATGAGTGCTAGGCAATGAGAGACCGTTGTTATCCATGGCAAGTGAAGAGGAATCTGAGATGGCTGAACCTTCTTGGGATGAAGAAACAATGTGACTGCTCATTGAAGATGCACGAAATTCAGACATGTCAATGACTCCAGGGAAACTAGAATATTGGAAATGGTTTGGGCTCCAGTTCTGAGTGGCGCTGTTGATTGCAGGTTCGTAACCAACATCAGATAAGTTAGGCAATGTTCCTGAACCTTGAGTTAATGAATAATGATCAGAGAAGGTGACAGTGCTTTCGGTTTCAGCTTTAGGGATATAAAGAATAGGAGATGTCGAGCAAGGAATAGCAGGAATATTAGTAACGCTAGCAGGGGCACTGATAGAGTTGTTCCTGATCGTGAGGCTTATTTTTCCTACAAGAATCTTCTTTTTCAATTTGGTGTTCCAATAGTTTTTCACATCATTGTCGGTTCTTCCGGGCAGTTGAGCAGCTATGAGAGACCATCTAAACAAAACAAGTTGCAGTAATTAATTATGAATCAAATGGTTGCGTGCCAGATATAAACAAATTCCATACAGTGAAAAAGGACCAGATGAAGCTGTGTATATATAGACAAGAAACATACAATAATGATGTGGAATCGAATAAAGCTTCAACCAAAAATAAATAAATAAAAAACAAAGTAGACTAGGAAACTTGCCTGCTTCCCATTTGACTATAGAGAGAGCATATGATGTTGTCTTCTTCCTCAGTAAAGCCTCCATGTTTAATGTTTGGTCTGAGATAATTAAGCCATCGTAACCGGCAGCTCTTGCCGCATCGCTTAAGGCCTGCGACCGAAATGATTACAAATTAAGGTTTAGCTCTTGAATAGGTGGGAAATTGAAGGGGTTCCACTCCTTACTTGGCTACACTATAAAGCAAGAATAGAACGGACAATTGGAGCATTACCTTGCGCGCAAATCAAACATATGCAGAGAAAAACAATTCAATATTGTAAAATTATCTCAATTATATGTAATCTAAAAGAATTATATGTGTGCTAAAGATCAATTAACTACTAAAGATCGAAACTGGGCAAATGGCCCTAATAATCGGGCTGATCAGAGCTAGGAAAAGCTGCTGTATACAAACTTGAATGCATGAAAATTTGAGTAAAACTCTGGAACCAGGAACCAAGATCAGCACTTCAACATGGAGTCAAACCACACACTACTTTTTCTTACACAGCTACAGCACACAAGTCCAAGAAATGAAATCAGTAGCGCACCGGAAAGGCTTCCTTTTGTTTTTTTACTGAAAATGTCTGAGCAAACAGGGAAAAAAACACAGCACTATTTGTTGATGGTCAAAATGTCTGCAATTTGCACTGGAAAACAAGAATATTCCTTTGATACGATGGAAGATAGTTTTCTAAAATTTTTAATGAAAAGAAAATGAAGAAAATTTCCCTCAAGGAAATTGCTGTCAGGCAAAACCAACAAGTTTGTGTGTTTGAGAGACAAATATTACCAGCTTTTTGAGGCAAAGAAATCCAGTTACCACCAGTGCCATGAGTCTCAAGGTAGCTTTTGAGAGTGGCATCTTCCTCCGGAGACCATGGTCCTCTTTTCACGTTTGCTTTGTCACAACAAGGAGCTCTCCCCATTTTCTTTCTGCTTCCAACTCACTCTTCAAGTCTTCTCCAACAACAAACTACTTATCTACAAGCAAGGAGTAGAGAGAGAGGGAGGGAGGAGAGAGAAGAGGGGGGGGAGTTGAGACCCGCAAATTAGCTCAGGGAAAAAACAGCGGGCTAGCTTCTATGGTGAAGGATTTGGTTCAGTTGCTGATGGTAAATGGAACCTTTAAATTAGAGAAGAACCTCTTGACATTTTTTGACTCTTCTTCTGCTTCAATTTTATTTACTGAAAATTACTATTTCTGCAATATTTTAGTCCCACCCTCTCTAAAGCAGGAAGCAGTCAACAACCACACCATTTGTAATGTTGACTAAGCAAGACTAGGGGTGTAAAAAAATATCTCAGGAGTACGTATATCATTTTAAGCATCGAGGTAATATTAGCAATTTAATTTAATACTCTTTTTTTATTAACTCAAAGTCCGGTATCTTAGTGTAGCTCTACTAATTCTATAAATTTTAAAATTAATAATTATATAAATTTTTAATAATTATTATATTAACAATTATAGAATTCAAACCTCTAACCATCATATAAATATTTTACTTCCAAGTTCTTACTACTATTCCACATATTATATATTTTGATATTATTTTAATTAGTAATAGAAAGGGTGCCATGTCTGGTTATAAAGTTTTATTATAAAGTTTTACCTGTTGTGATATAAAATATTATTTTATTTGATAACATAATTATTTTTATTTTTAATATAAATATATTAAAATTATTAGAAAACACTAAAAAGTATTAATTTAGTTTATCCTTTCAGTCAAAAGCATATAAAAACAAAAATAAAAATTGTGACAAAATAACTTCGGCGTGTAAATGTTTGAGGCCAAACCCAGCAAAGTAGGAGTTATAGTTGGTGTTTGGTTACTTTATTAGAATTAAAAAGATGAATATATTTTTTTATATGTGAGAAATTCAGTTTAAAACTGTTTTTTTAATTATTTTACGGTTTTATGACCCATTACGCGAGTTATGTAGGTTAATCATGTTTTTTTTTTTTAATTTTATCTTTCAACATTAGATTAATTAGTAATTAGATTCTATAATCATAATTATTTATTATTATTTTTCTAAGCGGTTATCATAATCTCAAGAGCCAGGTTATAAATTTTACGAGTTATCCAAGTTGACTCAAGTTTGTTTTTCTTTTCTTAATTGAATTTTATCTCAATTTCATCCTTTAATATGAGATTGATCATGAATTAGATTTCATAATTATTTTATTATCTTGATAAAAAGCTATCTCGATCTTTCTTACATTTTATAGCACGAATTACCTTTTTTCTTATCTTTTTATTTTTATTTGTTTTTTTATATTTCATTTTTTCCTTATCTCATTTTTTCTTTTGTATTGTATATTGAGAAATTTGTTAATTGTTCAAGGTGATTTATACTATTGAACAAATCGATTCTTCTATTAGGTTACTTGAATGATAAATCAATGCATCTTTTTAATTATTCATGATGGAGAAATTTATTAATATTATATACGATTTTAAACAGTAAATCTAGATTCTATCTACCATGCAAGAAGAAAGTTATGACATTAAAATAATCTTAAAATATAGGAAAACAAAAGAGAACTGTAAAATGTATCTCAAGCATAACCTAGATAGTATAACCGTGCAAGGATAAAATATTTTATTCTATTTTGTCCAGAAGAATAAAACACAATAGTCCAGTTTTCTAATCTCACCCCCGTTGTCTCATGCTCCTAGGAAGAAAAATCAAGAAGCTTTTTATATATTTCTTCTTAAGAAAACCACCTTACACATTTTTCTTTTCTTTTCGTGTCTGTTTTATCGTGTGACTGTGGTTATTTTTAAAATAATTTTTATTTAAAAATATATCAAAATAATATTTAAAAAACAAATTTATTTTTGATATTAAAATAATTTAAAAATACTAAAAAAATAATATTTAAAAAAAAAAAAAAACACTCCCAAACACCCCGAATAACCCATCTGTCATCATCTGGAGTCAAATCAATTTTAAGAGGAGGCTTCTACGAGCAGCCCCAGGCTTTGATCGCCACTCATCCGCATTTTTCCTGGTTTTGAAACTTCTCTTGTCTCTAACACAAATCAATTTTATGTTTTCTCCTTTCATTTTCAACCGTAAAATCATGGTTGAAATCAGCTGTCTTATACGACTCCACACGGATAAGGGTATTGGAAAATTTTAACTGCCTTTATTGAAATTAACACCCCTCATTAATTAAGCTTAGACCACCACTCCATTCTTGGCAGGACTTCACGCTATGTGCATGGATTGGGCCGAGTGCCTTGATTGCCGAGTCCTTGGCTATGTGACAGATGGGTTGATTTGTAAGGATTAATCAGCAATGCATCATAAAAATAAAAGGGAAAAAAACTAACTGGTATGATTTTTCTGGTGACATGTATATATATATTTGCTTGGTCACATGATTATTTGTTTTTGGTACAAGAATCATCCCATGCAAACATGCACTGCGTGATGTGATGACAGCTTCTGGTAACACGATGCCGGGTCTGAAGAGATGACGAGCCAAAATGGACTGATTTCAGGTCCCATGGCTGCAAAAAATCATTTCAATTTAATTTGAAATATTAGTTGAGATCTATTTATATTATTTTATAATATATTCTCTCAAGTGAAAGGTTTTCAGGATCGATATTTACATATATATCCATACTATTTTATACTTGATTTTTATCAAATAAAATGAGAATGATGAAATTCGATTTTATAACCGTAAGGTCAACAAGGTTCTGATACCATTGTTAAATAATAATATAAATCATATTTTCAGACCTCACCTAACAACTCAAGCTTTTAAGTAAAATGGTTCTTTAACATGGTATAAAAGTTTTGGTGATCCAGCGGTCATGAGTTCGAATTTCATCATCCCCATTCTATTTGATAAAAATCAAACATAAACTAATACGGGTATATGTGCAAGTTTCAAGCCCAAAAAGCTCTCACTTGAAGAGATATGTTAAAGAATAATATAAATCATATTATAGGACCTCAGCTAACAACCTAAATTTTTAGATGATATAGTTCCTTAACTATCATATCAAAAAATCATTTCACTTAAAATTTTAAATTATTAATTAAAATTAAAAATATAATTTATATTATTTTACAAAACACGTATATTCTAAAATCGGTGTCCAAAGATCAAAATAAGAGGCATCTTTGTCCCTCGAGCCCTTGTGTACTGCCCATACAAGTCACATAAATGAACTTTTCAAAGCGGGATTTGAACAGCTTTCTACCATTCAAAGTGATGAAGCCTGAATTGGTCTCTGGTGAAAAGGCTGTAGCAGCTCCTTGTTTTCGAAATTATTTGATGGATTGGTAAAAAGCAGAAGTTTCTCAACAGACGCAATTACATGGTGTTTGATGTCACATGGTGAAGACTGGATGACGCAAGAGAATCCTGCTTAGCCTCTTATTGAATATCTGTGAATTCGTGGTAATGGTTTGATGAATTCGCAATTTAAGAATTTATATGAATACGTTCTTTAATTTATGCATGTCTCTACTTTAATTACACAAAAATTCTCTCAAGTGCTCATTCTTGTGTAGATATTGTCTCCCGAGTTCTCTTCCTCTTCCACCCTTTTCTAACCATTTTTAGCTTCACAAAATTCTATTAATTTCATGAATTTTAAAATTAATAATTATATAAATTTATATTGATTATGAGATTTGCAAGACTCGGATTGATGATCTATAGAGAACTAACCTAAAATCCGACCAATAAAGCTATACCCCGGGATTATCTTAGACATTATTTTAAATCAGAAGAGTGTCGTTTGGCACAAAAATGCTGCTAGAATGTGTCCATCAAGAACATTTCAAAGCAATATTCCCAGTATTGTACCTTTACTTTTATAATATGAGCATGCAAGTCCTTTTGTTTTCGTTTTACGAGAAAGAGCATGAATGAGGTGCATGTCATCTAACGATTGTATTGATGCTATTAGACAAAATATTATACTTCATTTGATATTTATTAAATACAATCATGTTAGCAACACAGGTTTTAGATTTTTCTTACTTCTTTTAAAACAATTTAAAAATATTGACGTTGCTTGTGCTGGGTTTTCCAAGATAAATACGCTTAGCATAAATTGTAAATTTAATTTTTTTTTTTTTTTTTTAGAGTTCCAGGGACTCCAGAGCGTTTTAGGGTTTATAAGAAAATCACATGAAGATCATGTGTGTGTTTTTTTCATGCTTTGAATAATAGCTTTGAGATTGGATTGTTGCAAATCATATGTGGTCTAAATATCTTATTTTTAACTATAATAAATATGAATCACCAGTAAAAAAATCTTATAAACTCTTTTTGAAGAGAGATATCTTTATATTTTCACGTACTAGTTTTTTTCTTGCATGTTTTATGTATCGTGCTTAATTTTGAAAAATAAAAGACATAGCTTTTTATTCACGTAGAAACTTAAAAACCTTGTAAATAGCAAAGTATTAATGCATCTCTTGAATAATATCACATATATTATTTAAACGGAATTTTAGAAATTTATTTAATCAAATATTTACTTGATTTCTCTATACCTAGAATTGTAATTCTCAATCTAAATTACACTCTAATCCTCAAATTTTAAAGTTATTAACAATCAAGTCATGCTTGATTAGCTATCCCATTTTAGTTTACCACCACCGGTTCTTACTTCTTACATGTATAACTCATTAAATCTCTTAATAAATTAATGCAAATACAAATAAAAAACAAATTAATTTATCGTCGTTTCAACCATTAATTGATTTATATTAAAAAAAAAAAAAACAAATAAATTTATATGTATGCGAGGGGTTAGGGAGTAACCGGGCCCAAGTGAGCCCTGTACAAAATATAGAAAAGAAACCCTACCTCTTAGACAAGAACCATTCAAAAGTCAAAACTCTCCCCGCACCCAAGAGTTGGTGAGGTCAGAGGTGAGATAAAATCTAGATCTCTCTATCTTGAATAGGTCCATAAAACTTTATTGTCATCAATGATAATAAGTGCTTTCAAATCCTATGAAAATGATTATGCTTGTCTTCTAATTCACTTAGTCAGGACAGGAAAAAGAAAGTTGAATATATCTTCTCCCATTTCCTCATCCCTTTACCGCTTCAATCCCAGGAAAATGTGACGCGAATTAAAAGCTCGCCTCTTGCATTATTACAGGTACAGAAATAATCATAATAATGACGTGGACTAAGGTGAATAAATCCAAAGTTGATTTTTTTAATCTTTTTATATTGTTTGACTTGGAAATAAAATAAAATAAAAACTAAATATTTTTTGTCTTCTCAATAAAAAAAACAAATCCAACTACCACCATCATGATTTTTTAAGATAATTTTATCCAGTTCCTTAAAAAAATATTAACAGCAGTTGCCAGCTTTGAAAAAATGAACCACTTTTTTGTTTTTATTTCTTAAAACATATGTAATAAAGACATTAAACAAGAATAATATCGAATGATCTATTGAGCTTCGACAATGGACAATAATATCAAAATCTAGGCATGACGATGGTGTATCTGCGATCGTAGCTGTTTAATTAAGGACGAATTCACTCGTTCTCACCCTCCTCTGACAACACTGTATAGCTACTTCATGCTACTTCTTTAAACGAACAAACACACACCCATTTTCTGGGAAATTTCTTGATAGTGATATTTAACTTGTCATAAATTTTTAAATATTTTGGTTAAATTCTTATTTAGATCAGGATTTAGATTAAAATATTTATATATAATTTGGTTGATTTGATAGGTAAAATAGTAATTTAGATGATTGGAAAACATATGATCCTACTTTATTTGTTTTTCAAAATAATATATTTTTTAAAATATTAAAAAAATAACATAATAAAGTAATTCCGGTTGATGATTTAATTCGCTAAATCCAATACACTGATGATGGACTTCACTACGATTATAAATTTATTTATATAATTATAAGATAATAAAGTTAAACATTCAAAATATTAAACAATGTTTAACTATTTGTTTGAGACCTTGATAACATCAAAAAAAAAAAAAAAAACTTAATTATCAATCAATCCAAGTTAATTTATTGAGTTTAATAACTTTATTATTTTATAAAACCATTTTTTTTATATAATTGTATAACAACAAAATATATGCTCGTAAAATTAAATATCAACTAAACATTGAAATGCTTATAAATCATGTTCAAGGTCAAATCATAAACATAGAAAAAATTATGAATATGTTCAAAATTAACTAAATATTAAAAATTAAAAATTAAAAAAATTCAATATCAAAGGATGATATTTTGAGAAAAATAATAAATAAAAAAATCAAAAGTTAGACGCATTGACACGAGCCTTTTTTAATTTCATAATAGTAACATAAAAGAGAAAATCCTCTTTGTCAATTTTGATCCCCTCATTCTAAATTTTTTATACAATTAAATTATTTTTTTCTATAAAATCAACTATCAATTTAATGTCGAGATTTTGTTTACTCCATGACAACTCATTATAAAACAAAATATAAAATTCAATCCCTAATCAATACAAAAAATAAATAAAAAACTTTGATAATTTAATTTTTTTTATTAAAAGATAATAAAAAAAAGGAGGAAACATTATTCCAACAAAAACTTGCATGGCATGTTTTTTTCATGGTATAGCCAGACATAAATTATTATGGATTGATATAATAAAATTATCACTTTCTCTTTTAGGAGAAAAACCGATGTCTTTGTGTTGGTAGGAATTTGATATTTTCTAATGGCATATTGGGCATTAAAGATTGTTGATGGTATATGCATTTTTTTCAAAAAAACAAATAACAACAAAGTGACTTATTTACCTCTAAAGTTAATAATTTTAGAATTATTGACCAAAAAATTGTCTATTTTTTATTTCTCAAATATACAATGAAAATATATATTTGTTCTTCTAGAAACACACAAAAAAGATGGCATGTGCATGAGGGCATTCTCATTCTTTCACTCTTTTTCTATGTAAACTCATGCTCATAAAGGTTATTTTGGTATTTTCAAGTTGAATAATTATTATTTTTCAACAAAAATTACTGGCATGAGCTTATCATTTGCCATCATGTCGGAGACATTTATGCCTTTTAGGCTACATGTGAGACATCTTGTGATGATCAAACCTGTTTTTTATGTCATGTTCTTGAAAGCATCAATGCGTCATTTTCCTTCTAGTATAACGTGTGATGATGGATGAATATGGATGGTGGTTGTTTTTTTTTCTTTTTCTCTTATTTCTTCTACCTGGAAAATAATAAATAAAAAAATCAAAAGAGAAAAACAAGTCAAACACATGGGCATGAGCCTTTTTTAATTTCATAATAGTAATATAAAAGAGAAAATCCTCTTTGTCAATTTTGAACCCCTCATTCTAAATTTTTTATACAATTAAACTATTTTTTATATAAAATCAACTATCAACTTAATATTGAGATTTTGTTTACTCCATAATAACTCAATGTAAAACAAAATATAAAATTGAATCCCTAACCAATACAAAAAATAAATATAAAATTAAAAACTTTGATAATAGAATTTTTTCTATTAAAAGATAATAACAACAAAGTGACTCATTTACCTTTAAAGTTAATAAAATTAGAATTATCAACTAAAAAATTGTCTATTTTTTTATTTCTTGAATATATATATATTCTTTTAGAAACAAACAAAAAATATGGTATGTGCATGAAAGGCATTCTCATTCTTTCATATATTTTTTTGTAAACCTATACTCATAACGGTTATTTTTGTATTTCTAAATTGAATAATTTTTTTTCAACAAAATTATTGGCATGGGCTTATCATTTGCCATCATGGGGGAGGCATTTATGCCTTTTAAGCTATATATGAGCCATCTTATGATGACCAAACCTGTCTTTCATGTCATGTTCTTGAAAGTATTGACGTGTCGTCTTCCTTCTAGTATAACAAGTGTGATAGTGGATGAATGTGACTGGTGATTTTTTTTCCTTATACTTGAAAAGGTACATATTTATATTTTATAGTTTTTTTATTTTTGTCTTTATTCTTTTGATTTGATTCTTTATCCTTTTATAAAGTTTAGTTTATTTTCAATTTAGTCTTTTAATTCTAGTTTTTCACATATTATTTTTTTCAAATGAGGTCCTTATTCTCTGTTTTTTTTTTCCTATTTTTTCTCCTTGGATCTTTTGTTAAAGTTTTGTTGGTTTTTAATTTTATCATTCAATCAAAGTTTATGGTTTATTGTTATTTTGTTCAATTTAAACCTCATTCTTTTGATTTGTTTTTTTTTTATTTACATTTGGAGTTTTTATATAAAAAAACACATATAATTCAACATCTTGATAGTTAATACTTTGACTTTTAAGATGTATCATTAATGTCTTTGCCACTACGATATAAAAATAATTTTGAAATTTTTTTATTTTTATTTTTAATCATCTTTCATTATGTAATATTTTTGCGTGTGTTCTGATTGGATAGGTGCATACACCCATACATGCAGTTTAAAATTGTGGTGTGAGGTGTTTTAAAAATATTTTTTTATTTAAAAATATATAATTTTCTTTTTTATCAATATTTTTAAAATATTAAAAAAAATACTGATTTGATATTTTTCAAGTTAAAAATATTTTCTTAAGAATACTTAAAGCAGAAGCTCAAGCATAAACCATGATAAAATTTCCCATAAAGAGATAATGCTATATGCTGGACAAGCAATCTCAATAATCGGGATGCAAGTAAAGCCAAATGATTATATAATGATGAGTTACTGTTTTTTTACTTAGTATTTTCAAGGTTTTGATACATCTAAAATCAGTAATAACCCAAACCAATATATATCTAGCAAATTTGTTATACGTAATATATTTATACTCACCTGTAAGCTGAAAACCAAGTTAAGTTAGTTTAGTAAATCATCAAATTTACTGCCCGTTTGAAAATGTAATTAAAGATATATCCAAGAATGATTTTCATTCAGAAATATTTAAAAATAATTTATTTATTTTTTTTAAAAAAATATTTTTAACATCAATACATGATATGATTTAAAAACACTAAAAACTTTAATTTAATATAAAAAATAAATATAAAATATTAAAAAAAAACATTTTAAAAATGTAATATCAATATAATTATGTTTAGTTATGTGATAAGTCTTTGGCAACTTAACACACTTGGGCCATGTCATGTTCCAAATCTAAGACAACATGGGCTGACAATTTATCAAACTCGAGTTGAGCCCAATACTAAGTGGATTTGGAATTTTTCTATACCCAGAATGCTTGGATCCAACACGTGGTTGAATTCAAAGCAACGTGGACCTACCGGAGCTTGTTTTGGTGGCAGGTGGAGTGGTGTTTATCGCCGACCATGGCGAAAGAAAGACAAAGGGCTATTGGTTCCGGGTTTAGAGTTGTGGCCGAGAGTGGCTAGTTTGGGCGTGAAGAAAAGAGGACGAGGGAGTTGGTGGTGGTTACAACGGAGAGGTGGTTTGTTTGTGGTATTTGGGGGAGAATAAAGGTTGTAACAGCCTGGTCTGGCCGGTGGTTGATTTCTAGTGTGGCTGTTGGGAGAGGAGTGGAAGTGGAGGATGACCGGTGATGTTGACATTGGAGATGGTGTTGAGGTTTTTAGTTTTGAATGTAGAAAAAGTGACCCAGGCAGGGCCAGACTGGTTGGTTTGAACCGGTTTTCGGTTTGGTCAAGGTCAAATCTTTCAGAAATTAAAAAACTTGATAGGATTGGATTTTTTGTGTCCAAACCAAAGTGAACTGGTTTTTGAACAACTCTAATGAAAATAAAATTTGAGTATTAAATAAAAAAGAAGCAAGAGTTTTTTTTTTTTTACAGGCTAAAATTTAAAATTATCGATACGGTTAAATGTATAGAAAATAATTTCTTTATAAGCTAAAATTTTAATTTGATGACTGGATAAAATATCAATGATAACATTATAATTTAAATATATAATCTTACTAAAAATTATATTTATTTGTCTCAACAGTGTAACCTAAAATTTATAGGCTTATTTGAGGGTCACACTAGCCCAATTAAGATTTCTTTTCCAGGACCAGCTTTCTTTTCTTTATATAAATCCTAAATTCAATACTTATATAAATTAATAAGTAATCTAATTTATAAGATATTTTTATTTTACAAACTTGCGTTTAGAACCAAATATTGTTTTGAATTAGATATATTTTATATTATTATAAACATACTTGAGTTACTATAAATATTATTATAAATATGCCCGAGTTAAAAGATTTAATGATTTTTAAATATAATTTTAAGTACTCATCAGCATTCTCGTGTAAAATTATTTTAGCTTTTCTTCTCATGTATAGTAGGTTTAATAGGGCTGCTATATGCCCATGTATAAATGACATTTTGCAATTGAAATGCTATATTCATCACTTCATTTGGAAAAGCTATGGTACTGTTTATATGAAAAAAAAAAATCAATTGGGAGGAAGAGACAAGAAACCAAAGTGGATTTTTTTCATTCTATTTAGCTACGTTATAGTTTTTAAACGAAGACAACGTGTATTTGCAATTGTTAAACAGGAAAGAATCATTTAATTAAAAATTAAATTAATTAAATATAATAAAATTTTATTTTTTTATTTAAATATAATTAAAATTTTAATAATTATAATATTTGAGGGTTAATTATTTAATTATATAATTTACTTATATTAATTATATAATTAAATTACATATAAAATAATTTATACTATATTTAAAAAAATAGCTTTTCAAAATAGTTTTTATCTTTATATTATATATCACTAAAAAAAAATTATATATATATTATTTAAAAAATTATTTAAAAATTTTACTCTATAAAATAATTTTTGGCATGGAGATGCTCTTAAACATGAGAAAAGGCAGGCAGAGGAGGAGAGAGGGAGAAGGCATCCAAACACGAGGTGGGGTTTGACTCAGCAAAGAAATTTCTGAGTAAGGGGAGGAAAAGTGAGAGGAAGTTGATAGCCTTGATATTTTGAATTTGTAATTATTGCCACGTTCTTGCTGCATCTCCTGGAAAACTGACTTTGCGATTTTATCCCAAACAGGTACGATTCACACCTCACTTCTTTTGTCCTATGATAAGCATATGTGGTTGATACATGAGCATAAATGTACAGAAATATGATTCCCCCCCCCATGTTTGTGATGCCCAAGGTTAAAACGCCATATCATTACCTGCCATGAGATCAGAACATATAATGTTTGTTCCTGTAATTTACAGGACATGATAGTGTTTATGACGTGATGAAATCTGGGTTCTCGTTTACTTGTTGCGTTCTTCGTTTCTGCAATTTGTAAAATCGTCCTCTGTTGGCTTAAGTTATTACATAAATCCCTGTCTTAAAAGTTATCCCAAACCTCCAACACCTAAAGACATGGATGAACGATTTAATAAATACTTAAGCATAATGAATGTCTGCGTTGGAAATCATTATGGGTATCTGTCTGGTTTCTGTTCAAGAAAAGAAAAGAAAGGAAACATGTAAAAAGCACATGAAAATTGGCTTGATGGAACAGTAGAATTCATGATTTTGCTTTTATAAGTGTTCATGGATCAGGTTTCAATTCTTGTGAATTTTTTTCGGGTGGCTGTGACCCGTTCAGTCTGTTTGGGGTGATTCTTTTGGTTGAGCTTTGTGTGCCTTCGATGCTTGGAAATATCGTGCCCGTTTGGGGGCGGCCCAAACGGCGTTTTGTCAATTTTTTTTTTTTTAATTTTAAAAAGCACGAAAAGTATTTTCAAAAATTACCGCAACCGCCCTCCCAAACAGGCCCGGATGAATTGATTGGTTTGATCTCCAAAATATAAAAATATCTCACTATATATTGTTTATTGGCCCGGGCTTATAAGGTCATATTTTAAAGGGAACCTGGGCTGATCTTGCTGAGCCTATTTGTTTGTCGGCTATGGCTTGTATTTCGGTTTTCGGCCATATCGCATAAATGGGCCGAAACCATTTTTGGGGTTTGGATTTCAGTCTTGTTTGGGGTCTGAATATTTATTTTGGGCTCAGAAATGGTTTATGTGAGCCTGCATGGACTGATTTGTTTCATTTAGTTTTGTTATTTTTAACAAGGTATAGATTGTCACCTTTTTAAATTTTATATGTGAATTTTAGTTTTAGTATGTTTCATAAGAATATTGCCATGGACAAGTTCTCGTGAAAAACTATTGTGGCCTATTTTGACATTTTTCTTTCTTGAAAAATCCTTGCTTTGCTCGTCACAAAGAAATAAAACTCTTCACCGAGAAATAAAAAATAAAAAATGCTTTGCTCTAAGATGTATGCTTAACAAACGAATAAAACGGCTAGAATCGCAAAACCATTCTATCGTTACACACACACACGAACTCCATTCATGATGAAGACTATCACGTGCTTCAAGTAACGGGCGGCGAAAGCCCTATGAAGAAAACAAAAATTTACAACTGTGAGATATTTTCAATCACTTTCAAAACATTCCCGGTCATTGTTCACTCAGTGGCTGTAGGTTGATGACAAATTAACTAATATATTGAATATGATTATATATTTTATGCTATTATAAATGGTTATTGTATTTTCCACCTTCATGAACTGTTTAGGATTATATACGAAGAAGATAGAAAATCATTCTTCACTCAGTGTTTGGTCATGCTTGGGATTGAAATAAAAGAGGGTGCATTATAGATAAAACTGTTTTTAAAAAAATTCATTACACAAATAGATATATAATGAGGCTATTATGTCAAAACTCGTGATATGAGTCATGAGATAACTCTAAAGAAAACAAATCATAATAAATTATAAAGTCTAATCTCTGTTAAACAAAGTGCTGAAGTGATGAAATTAGGAGAAAAACATGGATAAAAAGGGAAAAGTTCATAGAATGAAATTAAAACATTTAGATTGGAATTTGACTTAAAAATCAAGAATAGGCCGAGGTCCTCAGCAAGATGATATTAGTTCCGGTTAGTTGTGTTTTATGATATACCCACCATTACAGAGAGAAAAAAACAAAATTGATAACCTTGCTTGTTAGTTGAGGAAGAATTTATTAAGATGATGTCTGTTACCAAAGGAGAAAAGACCTGTGCTATGAGTTCTAGAGAAATACATCATAAAAATGACTTTCTTCCTGGATACAAATGTGTTAAGAAGGAAGTAGGTTTGAAAATAACATGTAAAAGCTTAGAATAAGCTTATTAATTATTGATGTTTAAGTTGTTTGTTTGGAGTGATTAGATTAAGTTTGTGTCGAAATATTTGAAGATGTGTTTAATATACTTGTTTAAAATATTAATATCAGGTTTGTATTTGCAATATTTTAGTTTTATATGAAATTGTGTGCTTGTTATATATGTTTGATTTTGACTCGGGATTAATTTATATGTGTGTGGTATTTTTAGGTATTATAAAAAAGCAATTGAGATTTATTGAATTTCTTTATTTAACAAAGCAGGTGAAATGGATCAACATTTATCTATGTGTTATTTTATATCATGGGACAAACAAAAACATAGCTAAATATTTCCAATATTCACTAGCAACAACGTCCAATTATGTTTTGCCAATTAAAGAAGTGATTGTCATATTGACTTCTTTAAAGTTCATAGAGAATAAGTGTAATTTGAACACGATTTCTATTTTGCCAATTTCTCCAAATAGAAAACTAGTTTTCTAAGTTGGAAAATTTGTACTAAAACTTTAAAAAATGGTCATATTTTCTAATTTTCTGTTCGAGAAGAAAAACTAGAAAATGAGAAGAAATCTGAAAAAAAAAAAAGATTTCCCCCCACTAAACATACCCTAAAAAGAAGAAGATTTTAATTTAATTTATATATGTTTGCATCATGGATTTGAAAGGAGAAGAAAAAGCTACCCAAGTATTCAAAAAATCAGGATTACATAAGAAAAGGTGTAGAAATAGTAGTAAGAGAAAGAAGAAGTCCTCAGTGGACGCGACGTAACGCGATGATAAGTTACTTGAGATTTATCTTGTAGATTCTAGATTTGAGTCAATACATGTTTATATTGTAAGTACTTGTGATAACTGAGTTTTATTTGCTTAACTCGGATCCATAAAGAATGCTTAAAAAATAAGATTTTTTTGAGTAAAAAAAACATTATAAAAGCACCTTAAATATTAAGTTAATTATAATAACAATACTTTAGTTTTAGAGTTTCTTGGTTCACTAATTTTGTGCATTCCGAACTTAATATGAAAGCATTATTATCTAAATAAATAATATAAAACTATTTAGATATATAAAATATCATGATAATTTTTTCCAGTACAATAACAGCTAGAGGGTGCTATTGTGGACCCCCGACCTCCCGTCATAATCTACAAAATCAAACAAAACCACAAGTTCACGTGGTGTTGGTAACCTGTGACCATCCCAGCTTTTGGCAGCTTCCTTCCCATATCTCCCGTATACAATCGTATGCATGGATTGTACATTTACGTGTGAAAAGTGTAATACTTTGTAAATTACAACTTACTCCCTGTATTTTAAGAATTTTAATTAATCAGTCTTTGCCGTTTCATATTTAATCTCTATTATTTAAAATATATTTATAACTCCATTCTTCTATAAATTCTATGTCTTTTTCTTTCTTTCTTTCTTTCTTTAGATAAAAAGGAGAAAGAGAAACAGATGAGATCAAGAAATTAATTTAATTAAGAAATAGTTTTTTTGAAAAAAAAAACATTGAATGGAGGATGATCAACGTTAATCAAGGGACTATTTAATTATTTCTATACCAGGGGGATTAATCTGTTAATTTCAGTAAACTACAGGGATCAAGTTATAGCTAAGCAACAAAGGATCAACTGTTTAAAGTTGAACATCAATGATTGTAATTAGAGCTCTTTTTTATGCTTTCTCGTGATCCCTATAAGATTCAGCCCCTCATTTGGATGTTTCCTGGTATATGAAGCTTCGAGTTTCTCACCCGCTCGGCAGTACTCGCTCTGATTACTTAGTTGTGTATAAGAAATTGAAGTCTTTTTGTAGATGACAGCACACAACAGGGGAGTTCTATTTTACTTCATTTGCTTTCATTTTAACTTGAAATGATGATCTGCTTTGAATGAAATTAAGGCTGATGGATTTATAGTTCTATCAGAAAATATACTTGAGAAGCTTTGTGTAGCTTATTTCTGACTCTGTACGTACTTTCTGTCCTCATCACACACACACACACACACACACACACACACCCGCATAAACATATATACAAACAAGAGAGAGAAAGAGAGAGAGAGAGTCAGTTTCAAGTATCTTTCAGCCTAGGTGTTACTGTAATTAATTTTGTTCTCCGTAGAAGAGAATAAGCCAGGATGCATCATAGAAAGGAATATTAGCATTGAAGACAATTTGTCTTCTCCTCTCTCTCTCTACTCTCTACTTGTCCGCCTTCCCCTTCACCCATCTCGTACTCAAGCCCGTAACCCCCATAGAAAGACAAACATCTTCATCTCTAAGTCTAGACCTTTGATTTATACATCTGTCCCCATTCAAACCAAAGATCAAGGGCCTTTCCGTCCTGCAGCTGCTCATTGTTCTTACGAGGGTAACATCAATTATTGTACCGAATATTTTTTCCACTTGTAGTACTTGTAGTAGTATTACAAGAAATTATACTTTACCATGAAAACCCCTTGTAGAAATTAAGAGCTACCATATATATATATATATATATTATTAGTCCTCAAAACTGCTTGACTGCTCTTCCACCAAAATGAAGAAGGCCTCTTTCCCAGAATCTATCCTTTTCTCAGAATCAAAGACATCCCATTTGGCCGCCGAATGCTGGTTCGACGATGCATGCATCCTTGATATGGACTATTTTGTAAAGACCCTAGCCGGAATTAAGGCTAAGGGTGTCCGTCCAGACCTTATTGGTTCAATCATAGCTCATTATGCATCAAAGTGGCTACCAGACCTGTCTGCTGATCACCATCCTGCTACAGACAGGGGGCTTACAATCTTTGCAGAATCCCCAGAGAGTGTCACAACTTTGTGGATGAAAAAGAGATTTTTCGTCGAAACCCTGGTGGCAATCCTGCCTCCGGAGAAGGATTCCGTCCCATGTGTCTTCCTCTTACGCCTTCTCCGGATTGCAAACATGGTCGGTGTGGAGCCTACATATAGAGCCGAGCTTGAAAAGAGGATTTCATGGCAACTTGACCAAGCTTCACTGGAAGAGCTAATGATACCATCGTTTAGTCACACTTGTGGGACATTGCTAGATGTGGAGCTAATAATTCGTCTAGTGGGGATGTTTGTTAATTTAGACGAGGTTGCTAAAAGTGGCGCAGCCTTAATTAAGGTAGCTAAGCTTGTTGATTCTTACTTAGCAGAAGCTTCTGTGGATTCTAATTTGAATTTTTCCGAGTTTGTTGCTCTTGCTGGTGCTCTCCCAAGTCATGCCCGCGCCACAGATGATGGTTTATACCGTGCCATTGATACTTATCTTAAAGTAAGTAGTCAGTAGAATTGATTAATTATTTATTTTGTGTAATTTTCTTTTTTCTCTCCAATTAATTACAACATGCTTGTACTTTTAGCTAAGTCAGTGTCTCTGGCCCAAAAAAGACCAGTCTGTTTCACACGAGCCAACTAGTACATGGTTAATCTCAGGTGGTAAGCTGGTTGTTGTCTATGCAGAGTATCTTGGTTCAATTAAGCTACAGGAACTGATTTTTTATTTTTTATTTGTAGTTCAAATCTCAGGGTAAAGGTATTTTGAATGATTAATTGTGATGTGAATGTACGCAACATAGGAAACATGTGTAGTTATCAAATGCAATTGAGTGAATGATAAAAAATTGCTTGAAAATAACACACTTTACAACAGGACAATTAGGAAACGAAAGGTTCATATTGGGACCGATCTAGAGGAATAAATGTCTGCTTCTGTCTGGGGTTTCTGTCACCAGCAGGATATTTTTCATCAGAGAACAATTCAGTGGTGAGATGGGGTGTTTGCAGGGCAGGAGCAACTTGACATGAAAGTGGTGTCAGTGCTGAATTATATTGGCATTACTTGGGATTTGTTTTGTACTGACATCTTTCTTTATGCATCATGAAATCAATATTAACAACATCAATCAAGTATATAAGCATTCAATTCACCATTATGTTTTTTCACTAGCCTGAATCTGAAATCTCCCTCGTTGATGAAGTGGGAATTGGTACTTGCTACAAGCTTTAGCCCTGCCTATCCTCATAAAAGATGGATATTATCACGCATACAAATACAATTTAGTTTCTAGTACAGTTTTCTCTTGCATTTCTCAATATCAGGTGACTGAAATATTTATGAATTGGTATTTTTGAAGTGCCCGTTTGATAATAAATTAATGCTCTCTTCTGATCTTAGGCACATCCTGGAGTGTCAAAGCAAGAAAGAAAGGTTCTTTTTAGATTAATTGATAGCCGAAAACTCTCCCATGAAGCATCACTCCATGCTGCTCAGAATGAACGATTGCCCGTTCGTGCAGTGATCGAAGTTCTCTTCTGTGAGCAAACCAAACTTAATCGACAAATGGATTGGAGCGGGTCGTTTAGTGGAACCAGAAGCCCCTACTTAGGGTTTGAGGCCCCGACAAGGTGCCTTTCAAAACGTGAAATGTGCGGGCAACAAATAGAGGTAAGGAAGCTAAGAGAAGATGTGCACAGGCTACAAAGCCAGTGCTACGCCATGCAAATGCAAATGGAAAGGTTGTCGGAGAAAAAAAAAGGGTTTTTCCGGTGGAAGTTTGAGAATGTCATGCCTTCTTCAATATTGAAAAGTAATAATCTTAGCGTTGTTGATAAGATTGATAAGAGTAACGAGGGAGAAGGAGAGGTAGGTTGTGGGATACAAACTCCTGAAGACTTGAAGACGAAGCTGGTCAGAGGCAAAAAGAAAAACCCCAGATGGAGAAAATCAATATCTTGAATGTGAAGGGATCTGATCGATCAGTTAGCTCAAATTTAGGTTAAGCCGAGTCTAAATCCAGTCAATTATCAGCAACATATTTTGTTTTTCAGGCATGCTTATATATATGTACGTTGTTACTATAATAATAACTCGGGGAATAAAGTATGTATGAAATAAGATATCTCTTGTATTTTCACATACAATACCGGCCTTGATCTTAATTCAAGGTGCTAGCTAAGAGATTTCCTTCCCGTACCACCAGGCCTTTTTTTTCTTCTTTTTTTGGTAATAATTTTTTTTCCTCTACCAACAATAATTATTAGTAGTAATTTGAAGTAAAAAAATAATCTTAAAGCTCCTATAAACAAAGGTATGTTTGGTATAAAAAAATTATTGTTAGCCTTAATTAGAGATACTTTTGCTTGATAAGTAAATGAGTTTATTTTCCATATATTTGAATTTTATAAAAATAATTATAAACTTTTTTATCGTGAAGCTGCTAACCCTCGGCTGAAACCCTTCTTTCTTTGCAAGCAATGCTCTTTTGAAGGGAAAAAAAGGCTTTCTCTGCTAAATCTCCACAATTTCCTCTCCACCAAGAGCTTCAAAACCTTAACTCCCACCTCCCCAGAACCCACGACCCCAACAAAACCTTTACCCTCTCTTTCAAACCCCGAGAGCCACACCCTTTTTTTCTCTTCTACACTTAAACCCCCTCAAAACTCACTCAACTCCACAGCCACTACTTCAATTACCCCGCTACTGTCTTAGTGGGATCCCTGAACAAGCTATGAACACCTTATTTCAATGCAGAAGGTTAAAGTTCTCGTAGAAGAGAGCAACTTTGTTGCTTTGATAAGGTTATGTGAGAATAAGAGAGGACACAGTGAGGGTGAGTATGTGTGGAAAGCTGTGTCGAGTTCATTGGTGACCCTGTTGAGTGTTAGGCTTGGAAATGCGTTGTTGAGTATTTTTGTGAGGTTTGGTGAAGTGAGTAGTGCATGACTTCTGCTTCACTCTTCTCTTAAGCAATGCCCTATCCTTCTCACACGAAACCAAGATCTTGTTTCTTTCTAGACATGTATAAATATTGATTTTCATGGGGTAATTTCAACGGCAATCGGTGCAGCAAAGGTAAAATTTTAAAAATTTATTTTTTTTGTTAAATTTCATAGGAAGAGCCAAATAAAGAGCTAAAATGATTATTTTTTTTTTATCTTCGGGAGGTATTCCTACATGTGTATTCTGCAAAGATAAAAAAAAAAAAGAAACCGTTGTAAATGTTACCATTGTTGCCATTATACAAATTAAAACACCCATTAGCAACCCAACAAAACACAACAACCCAACAAAACACAGCAACTGAATACCCATCAACACAGCAACCCAACAAAACACAGCAACCAAACAAATTCAACAATTGAACACCCATCAACACAGCAGCCCAACTAATTCAAAAATTGAAAAAAAAACATGATATTTTCCAGTCAATTAGAACAAGAAAAATCATAGAAAATACCTTCATCAAAATTCAAAATCCAACGAGTAGACTACATCTTCAATTCCTGTCAAACCTTCTACCACCTGCATCTTTGGTTTGTTTTCTTAACTTGATATATTTTTTTCTATACAAGTAGGTTTGTTGATCAAAACCAAGAACCCATATAATAGAAATTTCACAGAAGCTTTGATTTCTAGTTGAACAGGAACCCATGTGATTGAAACTTCAACAAGAAAAACAGAGCAGAAGCTTTGATTTCTTCTTCAACAATAAATTTGTGTTGAAGATCAAAAATGGTATCAAGCCTGAGGGGGGGAGCAGAGTGAGGGGGGATGGAGCCGAGGAAGATGGTGGGAAGGAGCAGAGAGCAGAGGGAGATGGAGCCAGGGGAGAGGGGGGCAAGAGTAGAGTGAGAGGGGGGAGCGTCATGGGAGAGGGAGATGGGGGGAGGGAGCAGTGAGGGACGGAGGTGATATGGCCATGGGAGAGGGACGGAGGCAGGCGAGATCGCCATGGGAGACTGAGTAGTCGAGAGGTGTGGGGCGAGTTGAAAGGGTGGGTACGGCGCAAATGAAAGAGTATGGTTTCGGCGTGTGGTGGGTGGGGGGTATAATAATAATATTTAGGAAAAAAGGGTAATTAATAATAATATTTAGTAAAAAAAATAATTATATGAAATTGAAAAATTATGATTTTTTTGATCAATTAGCTTAATTACATGTTTTCAATTTATAGTTAGATTTAAGAACTAAGTAAATTTAGTTTTTAGAACTGTTGTGGAGGTAATTAATAATAATATTTAGGAAAAAAAGGGTAATTAATAATAATCTTTAGTAAAAAAATAATTATATGAAATTGAAAAATTACAATTTTTTGATCAATTAGCTTAATTAACACAATGTATTTTTATGCAGATGGACTCAAATTTATCAAATTCATTCATTGATTTTCTTATAAGTGAGTCTGAACATATTGTTTCTCAACAAAGTGATCCTAATGTTCATACAACTAAAAAAGATACAAAAGCAAAAACTTCTGTCGAGAAGTTTTTGTACTTGTATCTGAGTGGTTAAATACTAGCAAAGATCCAATCACAAGAGTTGATCAACAAATAAGATAATTTTGGGCTTGAGTACATGCGTACTATGTCAAGAATGGAGGAAACTTGAATAATCGTTCTCAAATAAGCATCACAAATAGATGGCAAGAAATAAATAGAGAAGTTCAAAAATTTATTGGTTTTGTTATCCAAATTGAAAACCATCAACAAAGTGGAATGACTGAAGAATCAAGGGTAATATTTTTTTTAATATTTACATATTAAATAATTTGTTTAACATATTTATTAAATAACATAGTTTCATGTATTGAATTTTATTTTCTAGATTAATGATGCTCGACAAATGTATGCTTCAGTTGTTGGCAAACGATTTCAACTAGAACATTGTTGGGTTATCTTAAAAAAAGAACCCAAATGACAATTTAAACGTGCAAGTCTTCATCAGAAGTTAAACAAGAAATAAAAAAAATAATGGAAATACAAGTCCAGCGTCTTCAAATCCATCAACTGTTGATTCTGTTAGTTTAGGAGAAGACAATGACGCATTTGTTTACCAAAATAAACCAACTGGTTAGAAAGCAACAAATGAACGACTTAAATGTAGACAAGAAAAAGAGAAAATTGGGGAAACAAGTGTAACAAATATCTTACAATAATTGAAGGATAGCTTTGTTGAAATTAAGGTAGAAAAAAAACTAGACAGAAAATTTTTGTTAGAGCAACAAGCTTTATTGATTAAATAAAAGCAAGAGAAACAAGAAATGAAGATTATGAAAATGGATACTTTTATAATGGATCCAATTTCTGCAGCATATTTTAAAGATAAAAAGTTGAAAATTATAACAAAAAAGAGTACTAATTTATAATTAATTTGATTGAATTATCTGTAATGGAATGTATGTTAATTAATTATGTAAGAGCTTATTGGTTATTTGTTAATGTGTTAAATTTATTTTTAACTTTTCTAACACTCAAAATTTCAAATTTCAAATATTCCGGATCTTTTAATTATAATTCAATTCATTTTTTTTATTTTTTAAATTTAAATAAAAATAAAAATAAAAATAAAAATTTTATTGTTGACGAGTTTCTCAAAAGCAATTATTTAATTATATAACCTACTCCTATTATATACAAAATAATTGAACTTTATTTAAAATAAGATAAAAAATAGCTCTCCAAAATGACTTTTTACCATTGGACTGCACATCAACTCAAAAGCCATTTACACACTATTCTAAGAGCTATTTTTATGATTTAGCTCTCCAATATGGCTCTTGTCATTGGACTTGCCCTTACAAGGAGGCTGCAAAATCAAAGCAGGATCCTTATATTCAAACCAATAATTTCCTTCAACAACCAAATTTCAATGATCCAGACAGATTATTTTTTCCACCAAAAAATCATCTTGGATTCTGATTATGTACAAGTACTACGTTTATAATCATAAACTTGCATTCCCTTTATTTCTTTGATGTGTTCTAATTGTACTTATTTGTTTTCTGGGCTTTGTAGTAGTATAATGTTGTAGCTTTGCTTTGTGGGTTGGTGTGCCAAAACTGCTAATTTTTATTTACTACATCCACTATTTTGTGCTTTTAGCATCAAGTGAAGAAACACTGTGCTGATGTTCTAACTTTTGCTTCCGATTTGAAACCCAAAGACAATATAACGATCCAAACATTCAGAGAAGTAATCTTTCGGATTTTCAGACCTCACCATTGAACTTTGTTTATTTCTGGGTAATGGATGTTGATCGTGCCCATTGATCGAAAAAATCAATTGGTGTGAATGGGTTCTTGGTAATTGGATAGACCATACGATGATTTTAAAAAAATGTGGTAGCTAATTTATAAGAACAAACATAAGAACAAGAATAAAAACCAAGAAGAGTGATTTTATAGTGTTTTTTTCCAAAAAAATATACCGTTTAGCTCTTATATGTATGTATGTATGTATGTATGTATGTATGTATGTTTATGTATTATGCTTATGCTTACAAGTTTATTTATAGACCTTAAGTCTTAGATAGTTAATAAATTAAACTACTCAACAAATCTTAATCTAACTAGGAATCTAACATTCTAATTAAAAAAAGAATTAAAAATTAGTCTATTAAAATTCCCACTTCACCAAGAATTCCTTTTTTAACTAGAATATTATCTTAATATTATGAAGTTCTAACAATATTAAGACTCTTATAAATTTTAGGTCCTATTAGTCGTAATCCTAATTGATATTGAATTTCAACACTAAATCTCAATATCAATTGTCACCATTCTTCCATATTTTCTTTCTTTTCACGATGTCCTTCTTAATAAAGTTTTATTATTATAAAAAATTGATGCATAAACTTCATCATAATTTATTTCTTGTTTTGGACTATAGTTTTTTCCTCCAATTTCATCTTATACTTTTCTACTTCTCTTTTGACACTTTTATTTTCTTTCTATATCTACTTAACATTAATTGTCTTCATTCTTTTTTGTCTAGGAACCAATTTTGATGCAATATCCTCAGTCATATCAGTTCTTTATATTTTATCCTTTATTGTTTCTTCAAACAATACAGGATCATATATAGCAAAGAGACAATATAATATTATATTATTATCAATTTACCTTATACAAGTCATCAAATCTCTTCATCTTTCTTGGTGGAATTGATAAAAAGTGACTACTTGAGCTTCACTAGAATGAGAAGTTAAATTCATTGGTGTTGGTGGAGATATAACTATAGGCTCTTGATAATCTTCATATATTTTCTCCTTTTCATCAAGAAGTGGTGAAAATTTATATTTCTCACCATCATGTACCTTATAATCACAAGCTCCTTCATTTATCTCAATATGCATATTAATTATTATCTTTACTTCATTAGGCACATTTGACTCTATATTTTGCAAGAATGTTTTATTTTCATCATGTCTATCTTTACAATCATAACTTTTTTGGTGTTACGTAATGTTAAAGTATTTTCTTTCAACTTAATTTCATACCCTTTCTCCAACAATTATCATAAGATCAATATATTGCATTTTATCGTTGCTATATAATAAGCATCACCAATAAATTAATAAATTTTTATTATTTAATTAAAATCATACATTTTTTTATGACAACTTTGGAATCATACAAAAAGGTGACATTACTTTTAATTATTTCATCAAGCTCTATGACCTTGTCTTTATATCCATACATATGGTTGTTGGGTCCATTATTTAAATACCACATGTTCCTTTTATCTTGTATTCCCTTATTATGTAGTAGTCGTAAAATAATTTTGTTTTTTTTCTATCATAAGATTTTCATTTTCCCCAACCTTCTTGGTTGTATTACAACAATCTCTATCATAATGACATGTCATTTGTCAATTATAATATTTAACTTTTGATTTCTCAAACCTGTTGTTAAATCCTGATTTTGAATTGCTATTGTTAGTTTAACTAGAAAATCACTTCTCTCCATTCGGTTGATTAGTTAACTTGTTGAGGCTACCTTAACCTCTTTTTTCAAATATTTGTGCACATCCTCTACCCCTTTGAGAATATTCAGAATATTTGAAAAAAATATTTATGCACTCACATCTTGTTGAATCTCATTGACTCTTTTATCATGAGCTTGTGATTTTTTCATGAGACCTTGTATTGAAAAAACTTTCATATTTTAAGACTTTTATTGTGACTACCACATAATGGAGCTTGTCTTTTCAATGAGCGTAGGATATTCTCTACCACACGTGTCTATTAGTTCTACTCTTCATCTCTTTATTTGATTGTGTATGTGCAATACTCTTGCAAAATATTCTAAATTATTCTTGGATCAAGAATATATAATTTCTCAAAGTCACCATGTAGTTTTTGTAGATGTACATTTCTCTCATTTTTGGCTCCTTGGTTTAATTCTCGCTCATCTTTTCATGTTTGTTTGGTGGCAACTGCATTGGCCACTATCTCAAAAGTTACATTATCTAAATATTATTGGATGATTGTGAGTGTTTGTTGATCCTTCTTTCATGCCTTTCGCACAATCTCTCTTTAGGTTGAAGTCAATATTGCTCCGTTCCTCAAAGACTTTTTCAATTGTACTCCATATATCTTGTGAACATATCCAAGTTTTTACTCGAATACATCAAGTTTATCTTTTGTTAACTTAGGACATTGAAGACATTGAAGTGGAAAGTTTGAATTAGTCATTTTAAATAATTAAATCTAAACTTTCATACCACTTGGAAGAGAAAGATAACCCTTCCTTTAAATCTCTCTATGTTTATGTATTATGCTTCTAATTATAAGCATATTTATAGGTTTCAAGTCCTAAATAATCAATAGATTAAACTACTCCAATAAAATTATAATCAAACTAGGAATCTCGCATTTTAATTAAATAAATATTCTAATAAACTAGCTTGTTATAAATTCTTTTCTATTAAGATTCCTTCTTTAAATAAATTTTTATCTTAATATTATAGAGTTTTAATATTATTAAAATTCTTATAAGTTTTAATTTTGGTAATTTAAATCGATAGGCATCATTTTCAGATGTGGCCTCTGATGATTCGCCGGCTTCCCTTTCATTTCAAAGGATATATATAGTCAAAGAAGAATGGGGTGAAAGAGCGATGTGTTTGTTGGGGAGCACCGTGTTGCCTTTTCGAGAGTCAGATTAGAGTAATCCATGGGAATGGGCAAAGGCAGGTTCTAATTATAACCAGCCACCTCTTCTGCAAGATGACCGAATTCTACTTATGCCTCGTTATCCAATGAGTTTTACATTAAGTAGAGTGATCCAGGGGGAGATGAAGAGTTTAAACTACAAGCCAACTCTTAAGTACTTTGATGAAGTTCACATTTTCACATTTTACCCTAGCTGGAGCAGTCAGCGAAAGACGACTTCGGCTCTGAAAGACTTGTTTCCGAATCGTGTGCTCCATACCCATATAATGATAGCTTGGTGAATGGTGGGGCATTGATACCTATAAAGGAACTGAATTTTGTGAAATTCCGGGGATGATTACTTGAGAAGGAGCTGGGTCTTTCATCATTGTTCCAAATTGGAGATGCAATGGTACAGATGATTTTTGTCGTCAATTGAGTCCATTTGTTTCAGATGAAAACATAAAGGCCACAGATGAGAGCTTTAAAGGCGTCAAGCTGTATACGCAGAATATTAAATGCATGTGAGCAAAAACCTGCCCTAAGGAAATGTTAAGTTCAGCAGGAGTTGCTGTTTTCTTTCGAGCTGTTTCACCACTAGAGACTCAGTATGTTGTGGCAATGAGATCTAGGTTTAGCAACATGACTGCCGTGGCGGGGGGAATCCGGAAATCTTCCACTGGGCAGCTTTACATGGTTGGTTGCCTTGGAATAGTTGACTCAGAAGGCAACACCTGCAACTCGCGAATCTGTTTGTACATTCCTTTGTCATTTTCCATAAGGCAACACAGCATTATTTTTGGGAGTTTTTGCAACGCTAGTAGAATTAATGACTCATTCTTCCCGTCGGAGTTGTGGAATTATTTTAGGAATTCCCATCCATATTTCAGCCACTCACAAATAGAAAAAGCTGGTGTTATATTGGAAATAAACGAGCCCTTCAGCTTTCAGACTGTTGTGAAAAAAATCATTGATGTGGTTCCCTAGATTAGGGGACACAAAGAGATTGAAGACCGGTCCTTCTCATATTGCAGAGGATCTGACCCCTTATAGCTCTGCCTTTCCTGATCCACTCCCTCGCTCGCCGCCAAGAACAGCAGCTGATTTTCAGATCGAGGTTCTCTCACTTGGGTCCATGTTTGGGCGATTTTAGAATGTTTCGTATTCATATGAGAAAACTGTTTAACCTGATGAAGCTCAATATACTGAAAAGCAACTTCTTATTAATCTATCGATTCAAATCACACTCTTATAGCAATTTGACTGAGCTTTTTCTGGAAGGCCTTTATGATCCTCGTGCTGGGAAAATGTATATAGTTGGTTGCAGGGATGTCCGGGCCTCGTGGAATGTCTTATTTGAAAGCATGGATGTAGAGGCAGGTTTGGATTGTTTAAATAAAGCAATCGTGTCTTATCCACCCACTACAGCCCTATGGTTAGTCATTCCTACCGCTACGATTTCCATCTCCAGCCAACGGAATGAAGATGATCTCCTCTATTTCAGCACGGTTAAGCTCCGAACTCTTCCTATTATGTATCGTGGGCAGAGGGAAGACATTCTATCTCTTAGTGGGGCTGAGGGGGTCCTCAGGATTTTGACTCTTTCATTTGCAATTGGTTGCATTTCAAGCCAGCTATTCTACATCAATCATGAATTGGATTCTGTTCCGTTCATCTCTCTGGTTATGCTAGCTAGGTGTCCAAGCTCTTGGATATAGCCTTCCCCTGATTACTGGTGCAGAAGCTTTCCTTAATAAGAGGAAGGCATCTGAATCTTATGAAAGTTCAACTTACTATCTTGAGAAGAATCAGTGGCTCAATGTGATTGATTATGTGGTGACAATTCTTGTTATGGTTGCATTTCTAGTAACTCTCAAGGCTTTGTCAGAAAGTGTGGAAATCTCGTATCAGATTACTTACAAGAAGCCCCTGTGAACTGCATCTTGTCCAGAGCGAGAAATGGATTGTTTTTGCTAGCTTGACCATTCATGTGATCATTCATTCTGCAAAAACCAGCCAAATACCTCTTCAAATGGTGGAATACCTCGATGCATCAGGTAATTCTCACACTATTTGAGTACGCGGGTCTTGCTCAGGATTTCCTCTTGCTCCCACAAGTGATAGGCAATAACGCGGGAGTATTATAGAACATTTAATATGTGCATGCTAATATTTTATTGTATTTTACAGGTATTTCGCAGGCATCCTCTCTGTAGCCTTTGAATCATTGAATCATCAAGTCTTCCTTCTCTCGTATGAATAGCCTAGAAAATGAAAAGTTTTGGCATGTAAACATTAAAAATGTTACCTCTAATCAATTTAATTCTCTAAGAATTAATTGGGAGGGATATATTATTTTTTTTTTCAGAATTCGATACAAAAAATAATAATTTGGTGGTGATTAAAATGGAAGAAATGCAACTTAGATCTTGTTAATAAATAAATTGTTATATCTATTTTTATTTTGTTAATACAGAGTTCATTATCTTTCCCTACTAAAAAGATTTGGCACACTTTTTTGTAATTCATCATTTTTTTTCTTTTTAATTTTATCCTTAAATTTTCTTAACAATTACCGAGGTTGTCTTTAGACTAATTAAATTAACTAGATTATATTAAAGTAATACTTATACATTTTGATTTTAAACCTAGACGAGATATGAAATAAGTTTTTTATTTTAATTTTATTCTTAATTTTTTTTTATCCGATGACCCTATTATCTTTTAACCGCATCAACTTAACTTAGTAATAGTATTGAATAACTTGGGTATTTTTTTTATTGTGTAAAAAAAAATACTGACTCAGCACCATCTTTAAACTAGAATATGCTAGAAAAATGAAATCCAGGGGGGGGGGGGGATGAAAATTACTTGTTGGGACCAGCAAGGGCAACTTTTTTGGCTACAGATTTTCTCGAGCCCTGTGTGTTTTCGGCTGTGCTGGTTGATGTGGTGCCCACTCGGGGCCAACTTCCACGATACCCTTCAATGGATGGAGCGACTCTCGGCGGAGCAACTGTTCTGGATCATGTTCAGTGACTGTACAAAATCACGAAATCGACAAAACAATTGGAAGACGACGATTTTTGTGTATCTTGGAAAATCTGAAATCTCCATCTCCCATAAATTGACAGGCCATGGGACCATGTGCTTGGGCCCATTTTAAAAACTATTGTCAGAAATGGGCAATCTTCGTTCTTATTTAGGGTTTAAACGAGCAAAAATATATGGAAAATGAAAAATTATCTCTAAATAATAAAGTAATGTCAAATGATCCCGTAAAAAAAATTAAAAATACTCCTGATATAAAGATGAGATGTAAAGCATATTAAAAGATAAAATAATCATTTCATTATTCCAATCCATAATAATCTATAAATATAATTACAGTGAACCATCGATCTCTTTTAATTTTTTTTCTTAATTAAGGATTCAAGAAATTAGCATCCTTAATATCATATAATATATCTATGAAGCATATCGTGCAAGCTAGGTGGTTGATGGAAGTACATGATATAAATAATTCTAAAAAATAACAAGCACGTAATTTAATTTTAATATCACCTACATGATTTTTAAACATGGGGTAGATCTTGAATGTTTCGTATATATAATTATTCTCTTCATTACCAATTTCCTAATGAATACATATAACGAATGATGTTTGGCATCATGGTTCTACATTCTAGAATCAAGTCTAGTAATAATATTTTAAATAGAAAATAAATTCATTGAGTGAGTGCGTGAGATTGTTTGCATAAATTTTTCAGGATATGATTTTTACAATAATAATTAACTGGAAAGTTTTTTCTAATGTGAAAAAAGTCAGGTCAGGTAAAGAAGCTCCTTTCCTCTGTCCAGCCAAACTGGATACAGGTCTGGTGATGGTTCGGTGGGTGTCGGCCAAGTGCGGGTGCACCGAAAACCCTCCAAATATCAATCTGGATCATGAACAGGAGGGTCAACTCTGATTGATAATTATTTAAAAAAATATTTTTTTTTTTTATTTATGTTTTATCTAAGGTCGCATATTGACCATGTCATGGGCGGGCCTAGGTTTTTAACCCGATTAGGTCGGGTCAGTTTTTTCTGTGTTTTTTTTAATTCAGCCTGGTACAGGCTCTAAGTGTCCGAGTCCCAACAAGTGAACACTAAAAATAAAATAAAAATAAGACAAGAAAATTATTTTTCTAAATTTATCCAATTATAAAACCCAAGAAAATTATCCAGATGAAATAAAATCCCGGAAAGCTACATGAACTACTCCGTCTAGGAGCCGGATGACGGAATAAATAGCAAGCAGGCCATGTGACAACAGCGATGTTTAATCCGGTGAAAGGGAGTTCAGGTTCCCACAAGGGATGCCTGTTTCCTGGGTGGCAACCTCACCCAATGCCACCCCACATTCCCGCGAAAGCCCACCTTTAGATAGCGTGGGCCTGAGCTTAGGAGCCTTTTCAACCGCACACGTGGAGGATTTGCAGTAGCTCCTAATTTAGCTAGTCATTTCATCCTCTACTTTCTATTCAAAAGAGAGAAAATAAATGGAAAGCCACTCTAAAATGAACTCGCACTCAAGCCCAGAACAAAAGAAAAAGACGACGGTGATTACTATTATGTGAAGCCCGAAAATCACATATCAGGGTGTTGTATTTTAAAAATATTTGAATATTTATTTTAAATTAAAAAAATTAATGTTTTAGATTATTTTCATGTGCTGATATCAAAAATAATTTTTTTTTAAATATAACAAAAAAATATTTTTAAAAACAATTTCAACCCTATTCTAAATAGACACTAAAAAAAATCAAGATTACAAGATAAAAAAGCATTTAAATGTAAAGAAATGGGACGAGGAAGATGCCAAATTAAGGGATTAGTGATTTATTTTTAAAATATTTAAAAAAAAAAAAAAACTCAAAAACAACTTTAATCATGTTTTTAAACGTATCAAACAAATTTATCCTGCAGATGAGCCGAGATGTAACGTCGAACCTCCACTCAAAATTAGACAACACGAGGATGGCGTGAAGCTGAAGATTGTCACAATTAGATAACACGATCAGGATGAAGTGGAGCCAGAGATGGGTTCCATTTAACAACCAGCACATGGTGGCACCAGCACGTGTTAGTCCTTCGCGAGGGGACTCACTGGTCCCTTTTCTGCGGTGTCGCCGGCTACCAAGCACAAGTAAATACGCATTATCTCCAGAGTCTTGGATTTAGGTGATCTGGGCAAGTAGCCACATGGTTGGCTTTACCGAGACAGATCTTGCCCCGCAATTTCAATCCTGAAAAATCAAAAAATTCTTGGAGATCAAAAGAGTACGAGTTCCCCTGGGTTTGCAGCCATGTTATCACCTTGAGCTGGTTTGGTACAATTCATGTTATAGTTTTTATATTTATATTAATATTAATAATATTGTTTTTCAAGATATTTTTAATTGAATATATATATAATATTTTTTAATTTAATTTTTAATATTAGTACGTCAAAATTATCTCATATTAAAAAATAAAATAAAAAATATATTATATATGTGGATATGATTGACTATTTAGGTAACAAGACAGATTGTTATGATTAGAAAACAAGAAAATTTTATAATGGAGAAGGGGAAACAAAAAATGCTATTTTATAATCTCAATTAACAATAAAATTTAACACCTTTAATTATGAAGAGTTTCGAATTGATCTTTTAAATTTATTTCTTATTCATATTTTCAACATCTAATAAAATGAAAGTCATATCAGTAATTTCCTTCTAAAAATAGTAAATAGTGATTTTCAAGTCAAGCTAGAAAAATTTTCACCTGGAACCAAGTTTATCAAAATCAGGAGTTAATTCATAAAATCTTGTGATTTTATGAGTCTATATATTTATATATTAAATTAGATTAAACTAGAAAACTAGTCAAATCAGAGTTGACTTGTGCAAAATCAATTTAATTTTATGAGTTGATTAAATTATAAATAACTTAGTTTTGAGAATATATTTACCTAATTTCTATTGTTTATTTCAAATTTTACATTTTTTATATCCATTCAATTCTCAATACCTTTGTTTGTCATTATTTTTAATCAGAAATTAGAGTTTTTTTATTTAATCACTTCATAAATCAAATCCTTCAAATCATAGCTTTGTCATGTCATCTCACATCAAAAGAAAAACAAGTTCAATAGTTTTGGGATTTAAATTTCTCATTTCATTCTATGTCCTAAACTCACGATAGCTGTGTTTACAGGTGTGAAGATTTGATTTCCCTGCAGACAATTGGAGTATGGAGTATAGTCTAATGTAATTCGTCGGTTCATTGAGGCTGAATGATTGACAAACGTTGGTGATTTGATAGCATTTTTAAGTTGATTTAAATTATCGTGGGAGACATGTAGATGTCTTGACTAGTAACAATCAATGATATTTATTCCAATAAAAACAATTAATCATGACTACGATTATAATAATAATTTGAATATTTGATTAATTAGCGTACAAGAACTCTCCATTATTTTTATAAACAGTGACATGTCTTGTATTTTAACCCATCATTTAGCCGATGTATAGACTAATTCAATTTTTTTTTTAAATTGATTACCTCGGTTAAAAGCTTGTATTGACCTAATGATTTTAATTTGATCCAATCAAAACACTCGATTTATTTATATTTTAAATTTTAGCAAATTGATTTTTTTACATAAACAGTATAACCAACTTTATCAGATTGCAAAATTACTGGTTCTAAGATTTAATAAAGAGTGAAGAGTCATGAGAGGGGGGAAATCATATTAAAACTGTGATGATGATATTATTGATAAAAAAAACAAATCTAATTATATTAAAAAATATTAACAAAAAAAATCCCAAGCTTACAGTAGTATTGTTATATAGAAATTTCTGTGTACATCCGAGGCTTACAGTTTCAGAGTTACATGTTATATTTGAGTTTTTTTTTTAAATGTTTTTAGAAATATTTATTTTTTAATATTTTTAAATTATTTTAATATAAAAAAGTAGAATAATATAATAATTAAAAAATCAACATCAAAAACAATTTCTACCGGGGTCATCTATATTATTTTCTTAAATATTTTGACTATTATTATATTATTTGCGATGTCGGAATCCAGAAAACTCCAAGGAGCACATTCACCAAGAAAATTCATGTAGATATCAAAAGGAAAGAAAAGAAGGAAAGTAGCGAAATAATAATGCCTCTTGAAACGACAGTTTTGAAGGGCACGCCAGGGCTAGAGAATCGTTCTATTTCTACCCTCTCCCCGAAGTAACATTAGTAGTTGAGAGCAAATCTTGAAACTACCGTCCACTTTGTCGGCCTTTTTCATTCTTTTAATTAATTCCAGCGTGCCACCTTAAATGAACCCACCCTCACCCTCTCTCCTGGTCCAAAGTAGAACCCAGATACAATGGCTTTATTTTATTATTACTATATGGTCCCTACTTGGACCGTGGCTAGTGGTGCCTGCCTTGACCGTAACTTGTCTCTCCACAACTTTCACGTCAGTTCATTTGGATTCTTTATATAAACTGGCCAGGAAATTATAAAGGTTTTAGCAACTTGGTCAATTACAAGTGGCTTTGAGGATATAACTTTAAAGATTTTCTTCAGCAGATAAGGACGGGTTCCTATCGGTTCATTAACATCCACGTCAGCTATCTCAATCCAATTGGACACGACCCTAAGCAGAAGATAATGCAAAGGGGCTAGTTGATCGATTAAATTGATTGATGTTGCTTTTAATTTATCGATAATAATAATGCTGGAAACCCATCATAAACTTGGGATTATAGCTAAAAGGGTGAAATACAGAGATTAGTGATGTGGATGATCAGCAGAAACAGATGGAAGACGATCAGACCAGGTCAAAAAAACCTCTGATCAGAGAGCGGGGGAGGATAAGAGTTTGAATCTGAATCCCCTTCTTCTATCGTCCCAATTCCATGCAAGGATAGGATGCAGGATCCATCAAAACAAAGATTGCAAGGATCCATGCATGAAGACAAATCATCACTTTCGTAGAAAAACATGCGAAATTTAGTTGCAAGATAAGCCCCCCTCTGGTTTTGTTTCGAGCAAACAAGGAAAGAATCTCTCCCACGAAAAGGAAACCTGACCATCACTCCAGTTTCACTTCCCACATGGTAGATAAGACTGACCATCACTCCAGTTTCACTTCCCACATGGTAGATGAAATCTGGGTAGTATCCGGACACTGACAACTTTAACCCAAGGGTAGGGGAGGGGGGGAGCAAATTTGAAATTTAACTGAATATAACATTACATTGATTAGAATAATAAACACAAGGAAGCTTACAAAGATGCGATTATATCCGATAAAATTAGACAAAATGATCATTCAAAGTAGAAATCATTAAGAAGTTTGATGAGCAAACCGCCACCCGTTCTCCGGCAGAACCCCTTGGAAATACTTCATTTATTCCTTTACAAGAAAAGGCTAGCACCTTCTTTCACTTCTCAAATGCCACAAAACGGAGAGACCATTGATATCTCTCTCTCTGCCCCCCTCTACAGCTTCATATTTACAGCAAATCATCATCTTCATATTCACAAAAAGTCAGTAATCAAAAAATTGGAAGCTTCACCTTCCATTCATCTCACTTCACCAGCTCAGAAACCCACCCAACATCGGGGCCTGAAACACTTGAGTCAACTCGGTCTCGGCCCACCGAGTTATCTTTACTTAGCTTGGCATATATCTTTGCCCTTAAGTCTCTCCCAGATTCCACCCTCTCCATTGCAGGCTCTTCCTCACAAGTTACCCCGTCTCCCCAGATATCCAACTGACCAAGCCCAGACCTACTTGCCATTGTTCTAGTAGGAGTTGAAGGCAGGCTGCAGAAACCGGGTCGCAGAGAAGACCCGCGTGGAGACCCGAATCTAGACCCGGATTGGACACCCCAAGAACCCACAGGAGATCCCATTTTCGTCTTCCCAACCTGCAGTCCCCGCATCGAAGCAAGAAGTGCATTCATGGAGTTGAAGGATCCTGATCCAGACCCGCCAATCACCTGTGGACTAACTGGAGACATTGGTGGCGAGTCAGATGGTGGAGAAACTGGTGGTGAAGTCAAAATCGAAGTCGGAGATGAAACAAAAATTCCAGCTTTAGCCATGTAGGAGTCAAAAGGATGTATAACAGGGGAACCAAAATCATATTCGCCGGACCCGAGTCCGGACCCGGATCCATTTTCCTTAGGGCTGTGCTGAGGAAGGAGCCTAAGCTGTTCCGGAGTGTGAGCGAAAAAACAAACCCTGCGGCGACAAGCAGGCCCGTCCTTACACGGCTGAGTGCGGTAACGGGCCGGATGGAGCCAGCACTCAAAGACACCGTGAGCAAACTCACAAGAATCTCCTTTTTTGCAACCACCTTTCCGAAACTCCGGGCAGGCCGTTCCAGAGTAATGATACCTTCTTGGGTCTCTGCGCCTCGCTTTCTCTCCAGGATGTGCATACGGGCACTCGGTCCAGTCATGTGACCGGCCACGTGCACACCTCTTCACTTTGAACTCGTACATACGGAAGTGATCGCATGAGAACGCGTCCACTGGCAAGTCTAGTTCGTCTTCAAAAGAAGGGTCTGGCTCGTTTGACGGAAGGTAACGGTGGAGCGACGTCAAGGAGTCGAGGGCGTTGAAGTTGGAGAATGGAGAGCTCGGGATTGGGGACAGCGAGGGAGACGTCGTTGTTTGATCTTCATATGGGTCCCACTGAGGGATCTGAACGGTGGGATTTCGGTGATGAGAAATTTCTCCGATCATCATCATTGAACATAATTTGCGGCGATGGAAGTGTGGGAATGAGAAGCTGATAGCATGGTTATCGAGGGTTATAAACTGCTTGGTTTAACTATGGTTGGGTTGCCTTGACTGTGGTTAGCTATTGATAAATGAAAATATCTACCGTCCTGCAATTTTTTAACGGTGGTTACAATAAAGGAACTATATTTGAATACTTTGAAAATGTCTGATGTGAGTGCTTTTGTTCACAGCGATGTTTCCGCCGTTGATCTTAGCTATAATTGATGGGCTCCTTTTGCAGTGATTTGCTGGATAGTGACTGTCGTGGAGAGAGATGTTACAGCCTTGTGATTCTATCACTGCTAGTTGTTCATCGAAACTGGTTGCTATCTTCTTTCAGACCATTGGATATTTTGAGGCAGTTATCACGTATCTGAGGTTAATCGGTGTGCATCTCGTGACTGTGGGACCAGGTAGCTCTTAAATCAACAAAAACTATTGAAAATGTTAATAGTCACTCTGCGTGCTTGTAGAAATGGAACACATAATAATTGTTGAATTTTTTCCCCAAGGTTTAGAGCACTGAGCGTGGAAATTGGGAGGTCTTTTCAACCCTTAATATATCATTTTATTGGAGTTGAAAAATTCCTCCTTGAAATCTTTCAATGGAATGACCCCACGCCTAACCTTATATATAAATCATTCTATTTTAAAATTGAATAATATTATTTTTATTTTTTATCAGTTGATTTTAAATAACCTTTTTAAAAATAATAATTATATTCAGGAATAATCTTAAGAAATTATATATAAAATTTGATATATTTTTAAAAAAAAAATTATTTTAAAAATCAATCTCTATATACTCTCAAACAATCCCTAGGGATACAAGAGACATTCTAGATAATTTTTATATACTAATTGCATATTTATATCAGCTTGGTATATTAAAAAAAAAAAAAAGCTTTTATATATATGCTGACTTGAATATATATAAATCCATGAAATTAGGGGAGGAAACGTACCATTTTACGCCAAAATCTATCTTTAAAATTGATGATAATTTTATTTAATCCTAGTTGAGTGGTTGGGTTAACTTGATAACCTACACCAAGCCATGTATGGTATAAAAAGTAGGAGAAATGGCTTGGCTCGTCCTCTCGTAAAACGATGAGTTTTGGGACGCCTTTTTCCCTCTCTAGAACCTCATTTTCCTTCTCTCTGCTCTCATTTCCTTTCACCCGTGAGCACCCTTCTTTATCAGGGCTGAATTTTGAATACAGCATGAAGTCATGTACATGACTAATTATATTAATATTTTAAAAAAAGATTTAACGATTAATTAGAAATACAGCAGTTATACAAGGATAAAATTAAATCCATTAAATATACAAAGACAAGTATTACGATGACTTTATGAATACAGTATTCTTGTATACGAAGACAAGTATTCATCCCGCCTCTTTATATGCACAGATATACAGAGGCGGGATGAATACATTATTCTTATTTTTTGAGCTTAAAGTATGAAAAATTTAGTGTTGTGTACATCAAAATGTTAAGTTAAGAACTATTTGTGTTCTTACACGTACATACATCGACATGTGTTAAAACTATGGCTCACGATTGTGCATGTTTGTCACTGTGGGATAAAAAAATGTTCTTGAAAAAAAATGTTTTTTTATTTTAAACTAATTTTTTTTAATATTTTAGATTATTTTGATGTATTGGTATTAAAAATTATTTAAAAAAAAATATTTTGATATATTTTTAAACAAAAAAATAAAATAAATATTAATCATAGTTCTATAAACAAACACTGAGATAGTCCAGAAACACAATTTATTTTTTTTAAATGTATTATTTTATTTTAAATTAATTTTGTCATTTTTAATTTTTTAATATGTTAATATTTTAAATATTTAAAAACAAAAAAAAACATTAGCACGCTTCTAAACCCCCTCTAATTCTTTGTTTTTAATCACAATCGTTTATCCTTGAGGTGAAAATGAATGGATAAAGTTATTTTTTTTATAGCCAAAGTATTATTTTATAGTGAATTAAAGACAACCTTTATCAAACATGTGTTCTGTCCATTGTTTTAGATAGTGACTTCTTTAAATAATCAAATATTTTGTTGGGGACCTGTTCGACCATGATTATTAAAGAAATAATATAACGTCTTTTAATACAGAATCGACACAAAATTATAGAATCAAGGATGTATTTTTTATATTTCTTTGAACTATAATGCTCCTAAAAACAATTATACTGTTTTATATTAATTAACCATAATTGTATTTCAAATATTTAATTACATCTTTATGTCAACACGAGATCAAGGACGGTACCTTTCATTTATTCTTTCCCAATACTACTTCCTGCAAAGCTTGTGCACAAATATATTATATATATATAGAAAAGGAGACGCCGTTTTATATTGTTTTTGCGAACCAATGTGCTCTTAGAAAGGGTCGAATTGTATTGTATTAATCCATTCAGTTGTAAAAAAAATATATTTTATGGGTACTGGTAAATAAATAAAATTTTAATTATTTTATATTTTTATAAAAAATACATGATTTGACTTTAATTTGAAATTTATTGTATAATTTTTTTTTATCATTATACAACACCTATTGAAACTTAATTGATTTATATGTGATTCATATGATAGTCACTCATGTTTAGTTCATATGTTATTGTTAAAACAAAATAAATATCTAGGAAATTAATTATTGCATCTTCATCAATTTATTATTTCACAGGTATCATTTGATTGAATAATTAAAAAGTATATGTATTT
Organism: Salix dunnii; assembly: GCA_015731905.1. Classification (NCBI taxonomy): domain Eukaryota; kingdom Viridiplantae; phylum Streptophyta; class Magnoliopsida; order Malpighiales; family Salicaceae; genus Salix; species Salix dunnii. The sequence continues at coordinate 18,253,558 of CM027664.1, forward strand.
GGCATGCCGTTTCAAACATACAATTATATTGAAAAGTAAAAGAAATCAGTGTGGGTAGAGATATCTTTAGTAAAAAAAAAAATCCTTTATCTAAAAAATATAAAAAATTTGAGAAATAAATAAAAAAATACCCATATGATATAATAAAATATTTGAAACCTATTAAATTTGTTAAAATAATATTACAAATTTTATGGATCGCTTTTTTCTAACCAGGTAGAAAGTTATACAAGATAATAATAATAAAAAAAAAAGTATTGTTTAATTTGATGTAGTTTTATTATTTTATAATTATAATATTATTAATGTTTTTGGGCTTTTACAAGTTAAATAAAATGTTGATGATATATAATATGCATTACTGGTGATTTATGGATTTTATTGTAAGTTGATCAAGGTTTTAAAGGGCTAGTGATTATAAACAAATGAAAAAACAAGATTAAAATACTTTTTAGGTTCTAATATTTTCTTAGGAATTTTTCGAGTATTATTTTTATATCTTCTTAATTAGAGGCAATGCAAGATTTTATATATTAATATTTAAAATTTATTATATTATTCGTACTGTAAGAATTATATAATAGCATTAATGGTATAATAGTTAATCAACAGTTTTTTTTTTTAAATCGTATGTTTTTGTATATACTTATCATAGATAAAACAAATTGAAAAAGTAATCGACATGGGCACATGGCGACAAAGTCACGAAATATCGCGATATTTCCAGATCTTGTATATACCTATTATAGATAAAAACAAATTGAACGGGGATTAAAAAGTAATCGACAAGCCGACAAAGTGACGAAATATCGCGATAAATCCAGATCATTCTTCTTGATCTGATAAACTCGAGAAGTATCGAGGGACACGTGGACGGTAGGCAGGAAGTGGCAGCAATGCGTAAATGGGTGCATTGAGTTGGGTGGGTGCACTACGGCCACTTGTCACGTTTTCTCTGCTGTTTTTATGAACCCATGAGGTACTTGGCAGTTACGGGCCCGCCAAAGATGGCGGCATAGGGAAGCGAGGCACCCTCGTGCATTGTAGCCATTCCTTCCTGACCTTCTCTAACTTGCGCTTCCGCCCCAGATATCCTCATGATGATACGACGTCGTCATAACAGATCAAGGAAAGAGAAGGGAGGATTAAAACCATGCCATTAAGAGATCGCCAGGCTTAATTCGACCATTATTGCAACTAAGAGATGGCTCGTCTTTTTTTCTTCTTCTTTTTTTTTTACGAGGATTTGCAATAAATTTTTCAACTGTGTCGTCGTGTAATTAAAATTCGATGACCTTAAAGTTTTGCTTTATTTTATTTTAATTTATCTAGAAAATATCACTTGAGGATATCATTCTTGGGATTGATGTGAATCTTCTTTTTAAAAGTAAAGAGTTTTGCCTTATTTTATCTCTAAGCATAATTACATATCTTGCAGAAGCAGCAAATTTAATGGAATTAAGGCCGAAACGTATAAGCAATTGAAATACTGATCGCTTTTTTGACACTAGATCTAGAACTTCCCGGCATAACTATCATTATGATTTTCAGGACAAAAATACATTTTTAATGCGTGTTTCAGGCTTTTTACGTCTATGTCATTCGGACAGTCTTACCTGTGAATTATGATGTAACCACAATGGTAATACGCCGTCGGATCAAGTGGATTAACGCGGTCATTTATTAATTTTAAAAAAACATCGTTCGACATTACGGAGCAAGTGTAACTTTCTTGATCGTCTTCCGAGATCATCCTGGTTCATGTACAGCGGTCACAAAACTAAAAGAAGGAAATGGAGAGGAGAGAAGTATGGGAGAGTAAAACGCAGGGACGGACGTCGTCTCCTTGTTCGTGAACATGAATTAGAAGTCGGGGAAAAGGAGAATATAGAGAGAGAAAATTCTTCACTCTCCCGCGTAACGACAACAAACCATATCTCTCCAGTTCAGATAGAAAATACAAGAAAATTAATAAAATAATTTTATTTTTTTTACAATTAGTTTCTCTCAGCTATATATATTTATGTTTTTCTTCCGGACGTAGTTTTACGTCGTCAGGAGAAAGGCTGTCTGCGAGGAATAAAATCCCTAGCTATGTAACATGATCCGTGGAAATGAACGATGCGGTGGCCTTACAGCCGTCTGCTAGATAACGTGGGAAGCTGTGAGACAGCCAGACAAAATGAGCCTTCCGTACAAGAATATTGAATCCTTGCACGGACAAATTAAAAATGAAAAATAAATTGAAAAATGTGACCGGTCACGTGACACCGACCCCATTTACGGTCAAAGGATACACGTGGTTGGTATCATAGTTAAGATTGCTGTTTCCTCACTGACACTCCATCAAAAGTGACGGAATACGTTACACGTGGCAGTCGACATCGTTTGTTCCCTGTTTTTTTCCTCTCCTTGAATCAAGATGAACACGACGACGACAACTTGATTTTTTCCAATACTAATTTTTAATAATTTTTATTTTATTATTATTTATTTTTTAAAATGTTTTAAATTATCTTGATACGTTAATATTTTTAAAACATATATAAAAAATAACCTAATACAAATATTAAAATAAAAATCATTTTAAAAAAAAAACTTTTACTAATGATATATTTGGGAAGCACTCCAAAAACTATTTTTTTAATGTTTTTAAATTATTTTGGTATACTATTATTTGATATATGATGTAAATAATAAAATTTTAAAAATAAAATTTATTATTTTAGTTTATTTTAAATAAAACACATTTTAAAAAATAACTAAATCAGAAACCCACCATGAAATTCCAAAAAACCCCATCATCTTCACGATGTTGACATTGCTTTTATCCTTTCCTTCACTGTTTGTTGTTTTAAAAGAAAGAAAAAACTTGAGATTATCCTTATGAATAGTATACTTCGGATGTCCATTTAATGACAAGACCTGTCTTCCAAGCCACACGGTTCGATTCAAATTTATCCAGTTGATGAAACTCTAATAAAATAATATTATTTTAATTATATTTTAAAAAATCAATAAATTAATAGTCACTTGATCTAAATATCATGACATTAAAACAACTCGGGTTTTAATGAAATAATCTTGAAATACTGATGAATAATTGTTAAATTTGCCCGGGATTCAAATCTTAGTCCGAGCTATTTCTTAACATAATGAAATAAAATAGTGATTCAATAAAACTTAATTAACTTTAATAGATTTTTAATAACTTTATTAGCTTCGATAAATATATCAATTCAAACATAAAAAAACAAAATAGCTCTGTTTTTATTTAAGATAAATAGCTGGCTAGTGAATTAATATGATGATCAAATAGTTCGAACTCTTTTTTAAATAGCTACCCAAAGGAATTTCATTGCAGGTATAGTTCAGACTAATTTTTAAGATGTTTTTTATTTAAAAATATTTTTAAAATACAACTCGGATATGCCCGGCAAAAGTGCCTCAACGTGCAACAGTTCTTTTTATATGTGTGTGGGGGGTAGTGGTACGTGTTTTCGGATACTCTAGTAAATATTTTATATTTTACGAAACTATAATTTTTAATTACATCTTGTACCCCCCCTGTCAATTAGTTCTTTTGATTTCTCTACCATTTATTTTTTCTTGCACACTGCGCACGATAGATTATTTAAAAAAAGAGTGTTCATCAAGGCATCTATAATAAAAGATAATATATTTTTTGAAAAAAAAAAATATATATCACCAGGGAACAGGAAAGGATGTTATTTTTTTCGCTAAGAAAGTCAAAAATACTTTGTTAATGTGTTTGAAATTGAGAGCTCCCCCTGTCAGCCTTGTCGATCTCCGCAGGACTATATAATAAGCCTGGCATCGTTTTCCTATGAGAAAGTCAACAATTGTGAAAAAATACTAAGTATCTTATTTTTATTTTTTCTCGCTCTGAGAAGCCTGTACGGGGCAATTTAAATTTATTTCTTATTCATATTTTCTACATCTAATAAAATTAAAGCCATATCAATGACACCCTTCTAAAAATAGTAAATAGTGGTTTTCATGTCAAGCTAAAAAATTCTTTATCCAGAATTAAGGTTATAAAAATCACGAGTTAACTCATAAAATTATAAGATTATACGAGTCCATGTACTTACATGTTATATTAGAATATACTAGAAAACTAGTCAAGTCGGATTTGACTCGTACAAAATAAATAAAATCGATACAATTTTACAAGTTTATTAAATTTATGATATGAACAACCATGTTAGTTTTAAATTGATTTTATAATATTTGTTGATGATTTTGTGAGATCAAACATGTATTTCAAGCTATATATTAGATTTAATTGAAATTTTATAAAGAGATACTGGATACATGAAATATATTTAGTTAAATTATTAAATTAAGAAAAGTTCAGAAACATATTATTTTAGACAGCCAAGGTTACAAGATGAATATTGTCAGATATGTCAAACTATAAATTCATGTATTGTTTTTCACATATCTGAAGTTACAAATAATTTTTTGTTGCAATTCTAGATGTGAATAAAACTATACATATCAATATTTTTAAATATATATGATAAACTCCGTAATCTATTCATGCAAAAAAGAATTGTGTGTGTTGGAATTAAGATTGAAATCTACTAATAATTTTTGAAAATAAAAAATTTAGACTATATGAAAAAAAAATTATAATGGAAACTTTGTTTTTATTATTGTATTTTATTTATCTATTCATTTAATGTTAAAAATCTACTTATAATATAATTTTTTATGGTGTATTAAACATTGTTTAATAGTTTGTTTTGATTATTAGATTTATATTAGTTTATTATCAATTCAGACTCGTTAACTTGTAACCTAAAAGAAATTTATTATGACTTGTTGCGATGAGAACAATCAAGTTGTTACATGATTCTTGTGTGTCCATTATTATCTAGTAACTTAACAATATTTTTAAATATATATGATAAAATCAGTAATTTATTCACATGATAGAGAACAATATGTGTTGAAATTATGATTGAGATCTATCAATGATTTATAAAAATTAGAGATCTACACTACATGAAAAAAATTAGAATGAAAACTTTGTTTTTATTATAATATTTTGTTTATTTAATTTTAAAAAATATTTTTAATTTAATATTTTTTCAGTGCATTAAATATTATCTAATAATTTATTTTAATTATTAAATTTATGTTAATTTATTGCTAATTTAGACTCTTGTGTATTTATTTTTATGTCATTGATTTATATTTTTTATCTTTTATTTATTTATTTAGATCATCATTAATCATAATAATTTTGATTTTTTTATCATATTTTAATATAATTTAATTTATTGTAAAAAATTATCAATATACAATTAAAAAAATACTTGTAATTTTACTATTTGATCTTACATTATATTTTTTTTGTTTCATGTAAAAAAAATATATATTTCTGACAACTTGACCGGAACATATCACGTTGTCACCATCACGCAATTGAACTTTTACCCCGTAATTCCTGGCATTTTTTTTTGCTTATCTAGTGAGCATAGCGGACTGAGGCACATTCCACCCACGTAAACATGTTAGACTTGTAATCCGGTCACTGCCTATATTTTTAAATCAAAATTATATTAAAAAGAAGTAAATTGATTAAAATATCCTGATGTGTGATTTTTAAAATAAAACAAACACCTGAAAAATATTTTAATATATTTTTTAGATGGAAAACACTTTAAAAAAGCATGCACCGCAATATCAAATACTCACAAAATTATTAAATTCATTTCTAACTCATGATCTAAATTATGAATTGAATAAGTAAATTCAAGTCAATCAAATACAATATTTTTTTCTAAATAAATTTTAACCAAGTTAATCAAGTCACTGCCACATCAATCAAATTAATATCTATCCAGTTTATTTTAAAACTTAATTATTAATCTTTACCCGGTTTATTTTAGTTTAAAACTTAATTTAGGGCACGGATACCAGGCCGGGAGTTATGAAATTGACGTGGGAGGACTAAATTATGTTTTATATTGTGTTTTGAAAGTTTTTTTTTTAATTTTTAATTTTTTAAAACCATTTTAATTTTCTAAAATTAAAAATAATTTTTAAAAAATTAAAAAAATATTATTTTGATGTATTTTTAAATAAAAATCATTATAAAAAATAGTCTTAACTAAAATTCAGAACAGGTAATTACAGTACGAGAAACCTTGGTTATTGGTGGTTTCAGAACAGAGATGAGGATAAAAAGCACATGAAGCCTTTTCAGGTGTAAAATAAACAATACATTTTATATTAATCAACTTGAAACCTGTCATCGCTGAGTGGAAAACTATTTTTATCTAAGGTGGTGTGTTAGGTTGTCCACGTCATCAAAACAGTTACCGAGATAATGCCTTTTGTTCAATTACAAATTCATCCGCCCATGTTTTATGATCTTCGTGTCTAGCGAATGTCTCCTCGGATAGCTACATCGAACCAAATTATTGCTAACATCCGAGTAAAATACAGAGCAACTTGTGTTTTCCCTGGAATATTTTTTCTGTATTGAACGGTAATGGATTATCTTACGTGGCCTATTCTAGCTAGCATGCGTGTCTTCAAAGAATAAGTCAATACTATTTTCTTAAAACTGTACTTCACCGTGCGTTGAATAAAAAAAGTAAGGGATATACTGGATTTTAAAATAAACAAAAAATAAGTTTAATTGATTTAAGACAACTTTAATTTAATTATATGAAAAAGAAAATAAATCCGGATAAAATTTATAAATCTTTATTAATATTCAAAAATTATAATCCATGAAATCTCCTATACATATTTATAAAAAGCTCAATTTTGAATTAATTTAACATTAAAATATAAAATAAATACAGATAAAAACAATCTAAAAAACCAGTCAAATCATGAAAATTACAATAAAAATATTGAGGATCAAATTTAATAGATAAAAAAATGCAAGAGAATGAAATTGTAAGAATTTCTTTTATAAATTATATTAGAAAAAAATTCAAGAGAATAATAACCACAATTAAAGAAATATAAAACTGAAAATAATTTTAAATTTTAAATTATTTTTTCAAATAAAAAGTTGTAATAACATATCTAAGTATCTATTTAGCAATATTTTTTAAAAAAAATTAAAGATTTTTTATTTTTATTTTTTTATTTTAAATTAAATTTTTATATATTTTTATATCATTTTGATGTGCTGATATTAAAAATAATTTTTTTAAAATAAAAAATTATTATATTAATATTTTCTAAATTAAAATATTTTAAAAAATAATTTCAATCACATTTCAAAATAAATTTTAAATAAATAAAAACGGCCATTGTGGGATAACATAGTAAAGTGAACGAGAGAGAAAAATAAATAAATTAGCACCCAGCCACACAAAATCATAATGCAAGTCATCTGGAGAGGAAAGATGTTGAGACATCAAATTTTGCTTAACATTGTACTTTAAAAATATTTTATAAAAAATTATTTATTATTTATTTTTAAAAATATTATTTTGATATATTTTTAAATAAAAAAATAATTTTAAAAAATATATTAACCAAAACTCTCGAACATGCCCATTGTTGTGGAACAACGATTCCATCGCCAAGGGTGGTTGCCTTGCATACATTACCAACTTTTAATTCCTTTTATTAATTTTATTTACTAATATTTTACATTGCTCATGAGACTAAATGATCACTGCAAAAAAACATAATGAAAATTACTAATAAACGCTTAATTACCACACCGTGTTTGAGAACATAAAATATAAAAAATACATTTAAACCAAAATTCTTTTTTAAAATACCGAGATGCAATTGAGCAATCGTAGACTGACAATTGGACTCAAGGAAAAAGACATTTTCACCCCCAAAAGCAATGTTTTATTAATATCAACAGTGTATTATTTTTTATATGTAAAAATCAGACTTTTCATGACGAGTTTCATATTTATACAAAAATAAGTGCGTATTTAGTAATATAATCTACAATGTTCTTGTAAAAATATTTTTTATTTAAAAATATATCAAAATAATATATATATATATATATATATATATATATATATATATATATATATATATATATATATATATATATATTAACATGTAAAAACATTAAAAAACAATTTGAAATACAGTAACAAACATTATTTTAAGGGAGTTGCTTATGTTTCATTGCAATTTAAAATCCAATGACTACATGGTTGAAAAAATATGGAATGATGTGTTGATCCGGTTGACCCGAGTCCAACCCGATTAACTTAGAATGGATCATGTTAAAACTTAACTATGAACACATTGATTTTTTTTTAAAAAAATAAAATTGTTTTAATTATTACTCTTTTAGGACTGGTCAATCCAACGCATAATCCGAGCTCGGTACCATATCAACCTAAGGTCAGGATTTCAAAACACACAGATAAGAAAACAACGAAGCTATGTCCAAGTTGACAATATAGTAGTTTTTTTTTTGATATTTTAAAAATATATTTTAATCTGAAAAAAATATTAAATTAATATAAAAATATTTTAAAAAACAAGTATCATCAAAATTCTTAACCGCCTGAATATAATTGCAGTTACTTTTAAAAATATATTTTGTTTAAAAATAATATTTTTTTATTTTTTAAAAATTATTTTAAATATTCATATATAAAATTAATATAAAAACATAAAAAAATATTTAATTTAAAATAAAAAATATTTTCAATTTTTTTAAAATGACAGATAAGTTTCTAATAGTCATCCAAGAAGAAGCAGTTTACCACTTGCGAGACACATCATTATCAACGCTCATTGGAGCCAAATATCTTCATCCAGTCACTATCAGAAATGACACTCATTATTATCTTTGTCCGACTAAATGGCATTTCGAAGTCCCCGATGCCATTAAAATCCATATCTTTCCTTCGAAATACTCAAAAATCAAACCCCACTTTCCGTTGTTTCTATAAAATTCAAAACTCATGGCCCGATCTAATCCGGACCCGATTCTTCCATGACAGCTCAGTTCCTAAACACCCCTCATCATGGAGGTGTCCATTTTGTTTTCCTTATCGCACTAAAAACGAAAGAGACTGTAAGAAAATGAAGAGAGCTCCACCAGCACCTGCCAGAAGCCAGGATGTTTCGTTTCTGAACTGTGATAGCATGCTGTATTGGAAACATATTCATGATCATTCCATCGCTCTCGTCGTGTCATCAATCTTCTCCTCAAAAGCATGCCCTGATGTTTAAGGATTCCTGTTGTCTGAGTTTCCGGGCAAAAAAGCCCTCTCTGCGAATGCTCTAAGCTTCTGTTACGCGTCATGCGATGTCGACGCTAACAGTTGTTTTTTTGAAAAACTAAAAACTGAAACAGCATGGGTATTCACACTCACAGTTCATCGATCTTGACCTATTTTTTCTGTTCATTCACTGTTAAAATAGCGCTGTAATAATGGCATTCGCTGCTGTATTGTGTTTTGGATACCTGTCGTTTTTTTACTTGGTTTCTTCCACGTTAATTGTTTCAAGAAAATTCTTAGGATGCTGTGATCTGTTTTTTCCTTTTCTTGTTTCTTGTTTCTGCTAGCGACGCGTTTTCATTTTCCATATTAATTGAAATTAAACAAGTTTTTTTATATAAAAATATTTATCATTTATTATTTATTTTAATGTGCTGATATTAGTTTTTTTTATAAAAAATATCATTTTAATATTTTTATAAATAAATTAAAAAATAACTTTATTACCACCTATTCTCCGTGTTTTTTTTATTTCTGTTTCTTACCCCCTCTTCTCTTGTATCGACCAAGCTTTATTTTTTTTAGTAAAAAGAATTACCCACACTAATAGTTTTCGTTAAAGGAGAAAAATATGGTTGGGCTACTTCCACTACCCAGATGGACAACTTATTGCATGAGTAAACAGTAAAATGTTGTCTTGATGCTTAGATGTGTTAATTTCATGGGTTAATATTTAGTATTTTTTTGTAATTTTATTTTATTTTTAATTTAAATAAAGTTTATGAGTATGTTTGAATGTAAATAACTTTTGATTTAAATAAAAAAATGCTACAAAATTAAATCAAAATTTGATCCAGTCAAAAGTAAAAAACTTTTAACTTATGGATTCGAGCTTATTATTTCTTTAAAAAAATATTGATATGTAATTTTTTCTAAACACACTTCTAATTCAAAATCATTTTAACTCATTTTTATTATATATATATCAAATTACAATTCAAATGCAAAAACTATTTTTCATAAATCATGTGAAACACCCTCTGCAAATCTGGAAAATACATATTCTAGAAAGACCTTTTCTCCTTCCACGGCAAAGAGAAAAGCACGCGGCTGTGGTTTGGAGCACTCCTAAATTACTTCTTGACAATACTGGGCCGAACACATGATTGTCAAGCTATTTCAAAAGTACTACGGGTTCATTATTGGGCTTATCTCATAACCTATGCTTACAAGTTTCGGCCCACATAAATCGAACCCAAATCCAAACCACAGACATGTCTAGGTGGGCGGACAGAATATTCAATAATTGCAACGTCTAACATATTTATAGACCCGTTTTGCACTTTGTGCACATCTTGGAGATCAAGAACCGGTGGTGGAGAAATGACAGCATGACTTGTGTCCAATTCTGTACACGAATTCTCTTCTTTCCTTCCTGCTACCACCCTTAAGTTCTGATAAGCTTACAAGGACTTGATGGACTCTGATATTTCTCTACCAAAATGGGTGTGGGTTTCAGGCTAACTCCTAAGTGGGGTTCTCCTATGCAGTCTCACTCTGTCACCAATTCTTCGTCCATTTTCTCATCCTTTTCTGGTGAGTTCATTAGCTTCAGAGTCCTCTTTCACTGTGTTTGAAAGCCAATTCAGTATAGAACTCAATTGGATGTGATCATATAGCTAGTTAAATAGCCTTGGTAATGATGTGAATCTTCATGTGAGATTTGCTTTTTGTACCATGCTAATATTTCTTATTGAAAATGTTGTTTCAATGTTATCATTTGAAATTCAACAGTTTTTTGGCCTACTTGGTTGCTGTGGCTTCACTAGCTCATGTTCTAGAGAGTAATGTTAGTCTTATGCAAATGTAGGATATTGATTTGGGGCTGCTTAGATTACTAATTGATGTTAGGCTTTCAATTTAGTGAAAAATGTTGAATTTATTTTGCCTTTTCATTTATTGATTGCTGGCTACCTATGTCCACCAACAATAACTACTTAGTTTTTATTTTTAATATGGTGCAGCTAGAGGCAGGGAGGCTTCTGTCAACCAGGCAAGGTTGTCCTTTTTAGCTGTTGTTTCCGAAGAGGGTGATATTCTCAACAAACATTGTTTCAAGTCGTTTTCCTTTTCATCTGCAGCACAAAACGTGGAAAATGATTGCTTGCAAATGGAAAGACTTAAGGTTTGTGTTTTAAACATTCATCAAGTTTTGGATTACTTCATTTTTCAGATTTGTTTTTCATATTATTTTCGTCGCGTTCTTAGCTACTAGATTTCTGATTAGCATGTTCTTCAATATCACAGATGAATGTCGACAAGACGTCTCATGTTGGCATAAATAACATGATGGGTAATGATGAAGTGTCCGCTGAGGAGGAACTTTCTACCTCACATACACGCTCGAGAGAGCGATTGACATCGCGGTTTAGCTTGTTATTGGACAATCTTGATACTTTAGAGAAGCTGGTTGCTGACTTGGATGCACTGAAGCTGGAAAGGGACATTTTGCTGCAATTGGGAAGACTTGGGGCTCTAGAGTTTTTCAATGCCTGTCTGTCAAGCACCCTTCAAACTTCCAATGTTTTGGACTTGCCTGCTGTTCAAACCGAGAATACAGGAGAGAGTAAAACAGATGGCATGTTAGATGATCACAAAGGTAAAACTGTTGTTCGCACTGGGAAAAAGAAAGAAAGAAAATTTAGAAGAGAAAGAGCTGCCTCAGACAATGGAAAAAAAGCTACTTCCTTGTCTCTGCCTTCAAAGACTGTCCAAAATAATCTTCAAAAGCCTACCTTTGTGAAAAGAACATCAAGCACTAGTGGTAGACGATCCTTGATTGCAAGAAATGAGGCAAAAATGTCAAGGGGAGTCAAGGTTGTACGAACTTCCATAACACATGCTCAGTTTTCTCTTGCCTTTTTTGAAGATTAGCATTTCCATTTCATGCAATAGCGTTTCAGGTGGCTTTGGACTTGGAGAGAATCAGAACAACTTTAGAGGAAGAAACCGGGCAAGTAGTCAGTCTAAGTTGCTGGGCTAGAGCAGCTGGACTTGACAAAAAGGTGCTGCAGCAGCAATTGCAATTTGGTTGGTACTGTAGAGATGAGCTCATAAAGAACACTCGCTCCTTAGTTTTATACATTGCAAGAAACTACAGGGGACTGGGAATAGCCATGGAAGATTTACTTCAGGTTTGTCAACTTTATCTCGATCTTTCTTTTTGAATCGTGTAGCGCTGTGCATTAAAAAGAATAACAGCTTCTAGATTCTGGGTTCTGAACTACAACATTTTCTAGTTAATTTGAGTAAAAAAAATTCAATTCTTTCTTCCTGATAAATCTTTGGTTTTCTTTAGATCATGAAACATAAGATATACAATGGCTTTATGTGCGAGAGAAACTGAAGACTTTGATTTTTGACAAGGAAATCAGCTCCTTCTCGTACAGAATGACCAAACTTTTGACTATGTAATAGTTTCAAGATCGAGCCAAAGAGATGACATATTAGTTTAAGCTAGGTTCTTTGCTTGTTTCCCTTGAAAAAGTAAACGATGGTGATAGCAGTATTTTTATACCTACTATCTTTATCTTCTATCTGCCCTTTCCGGAAGTTCTAATAAGGATAACCACTATTGAACCTCACATGTTAGTATGGGTTGCCAAAATGTGTGGTCACATATATTTTTTATTATTTTCATTTCATTGTCGGTTCAATTGACAAGTAGGTTACGATATGCAGAACAAACTTAATTCCAACCATCACTTCTAGTGCAAAAATCTCAAGGTGCAGCCTGTTGCTTCACTGGAGTTTCTTCGAAATACAAGTTATAATAAAGGATTTTGCCATTCGTGATGCTACTACAGGGTCAATCAGACAGATTTTTTCTGATCTTGGAATTTAACACACTTGATGGTGATCCTTCTTAGAATCTTGGCGATTTGCTTAAGGCCTGGGATCTCGTGTGGTTTATCAATGCCTGATGACCTGATCAATAATGTAGAAGGTTCAAGAATGTACTCTACGGAGAAAGTTGGAGCAGAGGATCAGGAAGGCTTGATTCGTGTTTTTTTTTTTTTTTTAAATCTAGAAGCTACTTTCCTTATTTGGAAAGTAAGAGGTCTAAGAAATTCTTGAAAAATTAGGGAGGTTTCTTCTTGGATTAAAGATTTGCAGTCTCAGGTTTTTGTTTGCGCGAAACCAAATCTGACTGTGTTGATGATTCTACATCAAAAGCTTGTGTTATGGAATTGATCTTCCTTTGCTAGAAAAGATGTATGCATTTAGTAATTTTGGTGGTTTAATCCTCACGTGGCAGAGTTCTGCTTTCCATGTCAGTGTGCGAAATCAGATTCTTCTAGGAAGGATGATTTTTCTAGGTTTTTTGCTTATGGTGTGCTTCAGTGAGTTTATGAATTTGCTGAGATAGGAAGGGGTGATATAGCATTGCTGAAGATTTCTGGTGGTCTGTGTTGATTGTGCTGCTGCTCTAATATTTCTTTTGGTCTCTCCCTATGCTGCTGAGGATTATGGGTTGCTTCACCACGCGTATTTCATTTCGCCTTGCATTTTTCTTTGATGGTTGCAGTTTGCTAATTCAACATCCAATCCAATCAAAGACTGGATGGTCAACTGGCCTTGGTGAAAAAAAAAATTTATTTGAAAAGGTTTATTTTATACCAGGCTTCTTGTTGACATCCCTTACTCAAGTTCTGAGATCGGAATGCTGCTGCTTGGAACTATGATTTTCTGCTGATTGTTCTATGCTGATTTATTCTTGATCTCTTAGGCTTGTTTTTGGCTGACCATATTTGCCTAGGTTGCCTCTTCCTTTCTGTTCATTATTTTTGTGTGGCCTTTTGGCGCTTTTGTTACCTGGCTTCTATAACAGCAATTGGCTCATTTTTCTATTAATATTTCACGTCTCATTTTATCAAATAAAGTAAATATAGTAAGAAAAATAAGAAAACAACTACTTGAAGATGTCCCTGTAAAGATTCTCTTGCCTTAAGTTTCCTCTACTAAATCATTTCAAGTTCCAATTTTCAGGCTGGAAATTTAGGTGTCCTACAAGGTGCAGAAAGGTTTGATCCCACAAGGGGGTACAGATTCTCAACCTATGTCCAGTATTGGATAAGGAAATCTATGTTGAAGATCGTCGAGCGGCATGCTAGAGGGATCCAAATTCCTGTATGCTATTTATTTTATGTCTCTGATAAATGGAATCATAGTCGTAAAATCAGGAGTTACATCTGATAACTGGTTTTCTTGTTCATTTTTTTTCTAGTATGCATTAAGCAGGTCAATAAACAAGATACAAAAAGCTCGAAAATCCCTCAGCAACAGCCATGGCAAATACCCGGATGACTGGGAGGTTGCTAAATTCACAGGTCTATCTTTGGCTAAAATTGAATCAGCAAAGAAATGTCTCAGAGTCGTGGCTTCACTTGATCAGAAAATAGGAGAAGGTCACCATGCTAAATATTCAGTAAGGATATCTTGCTCTGCGTGGCTGTTTGTATGCTGTTCATATTGATATCTTGCATTGGGGAATGCCGTAATGATAGGAGCTCTTGACAACAGTTTAAGTTGGTGCAAAAGGGGAATTCCTATTCATTTGAGTGTAAAATCTTGATGTGAAAACCATTTGAGGCACCCCTGCACATTGATTTGTCATACTATATTTCAAAATGTTGAGACTTCCTCTTTGACTCCAACATGTTTGTTTCGCAGGAATTTATCCCTGATATGTCAATTCAGAATCCTGAAGAGGCTGTCATGAGGCAGCACATGAGAGAAGAAATCTATGATCTCTTGACAGGGTTGGATTCAAGAGAGAGGCAAGTGATGGTTCTGAGATATGGGTTCAAGGACCATCAACCAAAATCACTTGCAGAGATTGGGAGGCTATTCCATGTGAGCAAAGAGCGCGTGAGGAAGATTGAGAAAAAAATCATGACAAGACTAAGGGATGAAGGAATCCGCAGAAATTTAAGTCATTATATGAGTTTGTAGTCTCGTCTTTACTGCTCCATGCAAAATAGGCCAGTTGACCTGCCCTCGACGTGCTGATGCTATTGCTATCCTGAAGAGATTCAAAGATACATGGAAAGCTGCCTGACTGAGTTTAAATCTCCTGAGTCTCCACAGTATTCCGTTACGAGTCTTCTAATCAACTCACCAGCCACATCGACACTACCTTGCAGTAAATCTTTTACTTCTTCCGGTCAGGAAGAACCAGATTATACATGTTCCATATTTCATTCTTTTACACTCAATTTTTGGAGAGGAGGATAGTGATTGATGATACATGTATATTTATAGTCCTCCTCGAAGCAACAAACAGTTAATACATATCCTCAATAATATAATAATATAAATTATATTCTGAGATCTCATTTAATGGCTTGAATTTCTTGATTAGATGACTTATTGACATGGTATCATAGTCTTGTTAACCCAATAATCATGAGTTCGAATCTCATTACCTCTTTTCTATATAATAGAAATCAAGCGCAAGATAGTATGGTCATGAGTAAGTTTCAAGCCAAAAAAATTCACTTAAAGGGATATGTTAGAGAATAACATAAATTATATCTTGAAACCTCATCTGATAACTTAAATTTTCACAAGGGATAATTTTTTGTCATACTCTCATGTATAAACCCGAGCTCTGAATTTTCGTTAGTACCATGTGCTGTGAAATGTTGGAATGGTTGTGCTCAAGTAGCTGGTGCCAGGATGATGAAGGCAATGGCAGTCAACTGCACCTAGTTGAATCTTTTTGAATGAGATTTGACGTGTTATATATTCTGCAGTTACATAAAATGCTGCTTGCTGAGGTCAGTCGAAGAATAACCAGATTGATTTGTGGAGGCAATATTCCTTCAAGTATCTGATTTGTGTAGCCCGTCACATATTCTTCGTGCTTGATAAAGACTTTCATGGTTCGAACGGCTTGCGTAGTTGTAATTTGGTCAAGAACTGCAAGCATTTTCTATGAAGTACATGACAAACTCAGCGTCACCTGGACGGCCATCATATCCAGAAATTCAACATCACCTTCACGTCACTTCTTTTCATGGTTGTTGCTTATTTGGTTTTATTCGTTTTGTAGCAGAGTTTTCAAGTTATTTTTTAGTTTATTGTTGAATTATTCCAATTTATTAAAAAAGTAGAGTTTTGAATTGATTTTATAGTAATTCTATTCTTTATCAAGCAAAGTTTTCGAATGATTTTTCATTCCATTGTTGAATTGCTATCGCTTGCCAGCCATAGCTTCAAATTGTTTTCATGGTCATTGCCAAGCACAGCTTCAATTTAGAAGAGTTTTGACATTATGTTTCAAAAGTGTTTTTGAAAAAAAAATAAATTTTTTTAATTTTTATTTTAAAATAATTTTTTGTGTGTTTTTAAATCATTTCCATGTGCTAATATCAATAATATTTTTTTTAAAAACATTATCATTTTGACACATTTCTAAAAAAAAAACAATTTCAAAAACAACCTCAATCACATTCTCAAACACACACTTAGTGTCTGTTTGTTTACGAGGTACAAACTGCGTTTTGTTGAAAACACAATTTGTATCTGTAATTGTGTGTTTGGTTACTTTAAATTTGATTGTGGAACCCATCAATTTTAAAGTTGCAACCGTGGTTTGCGGAAAGGTAGCAAATTGTTGCTTTTCGTGTTCCAAATCGAGAGGGGGGGCGCACTATATATATATATATATAATATTAAAATAATTTAAAAATTAATTACAATAAATAAATATATTAGAAGAATATCACAATATAATTTTTGTCTCACAATTCTAGTTTTATTTTAAATGATATTTTACGATTGTTTCGGGATCGGAAAGCCCTTCACGTATATATTTAGTTTGTATGAAATTACAAGTAGTTTGATGGGAGGATAAAAACAAGTTTCTAATTTAGTTGAATTATTAATTATATTTTTTTATTATAATTATTAAATATTTTTAAAAAAACTTGGTAACCAAACACACAAAACTGCTTTTTTTCAACCTCAAACTCAACCACGATTTTAACCAAACACTTCACTGCTTATTTTGAACCACGGTAAAAATGTTTTTTTTGAAACTACTTTTTTTTAAACTGTTTTTTTTCAACCTCAACTACAAAATGAATACCAAACAGACCCTTAGTGATGCTGACGGAATCACAGTAAAGACAACAAACACAAAATGATAGATAATTGGCTAAATACGATTAAAACATGAAGAACACTAAAATCTTATTATATTTCTCAAATATTAATATGATGATGCTTATCTTAATAAAAGGGTTGGAAGTTTTTATATAGGTTTGAAATCAACATTAAGGGTAGATAAAAAAAATCAAAATCCTAAAAGAAAAAAAAAAGATAGCCAAAAATCATAAAATCTAAAATAATTAGGAAAAAAAATAACAAAAGCAAAAACAAATGGAGTATTTAGAGTCTAATTTGATAAAATTCATGTGATAGATGAATAGTTAAAAGAGGTCCATATATAATTGATTAAATAGTCAAATAAAAAATTATGGTACTTTTAGTCATTATATTGATTTGATATGACTAAATCTCCTTTCAAATTTATCTCTATTTCATTGATCCATGAAAATATTTAGTAGGTTATCCATAAAATTTGTTGATGGAAGATTTCCCCTTAGTGGTGATAAATCTTCATGTAACCATTAGGAACTCTTAATTTTTATTAGCCTAACCACATTATTTTCTAGGTCTTAAAAGAACTCATCCTCAAGTTCTTGTCTTTATTTTGTCCCTATTTTCATTAAAGTCTTGACTTTTGGAATGCAATCAACTCAAATAAAGTACGCCAATAATCAATTCCAAAAACATTTTTAATCCTAACATAACTATTATTGATAACCGATGACTTGTCCCTTAATCATGTTATTCACTCTTCATCCACTCCTTTTCTTTCTTTTTATTTTTTATCCTTGTAACTCTAGATAAAAATAGCATGTTCTTACCTTTGTTTTCAATAATTGCTTCATCTCTTTTGAGCGTCAATACTATACATATCCCTTTTTATAATGAGGGTGTGCATGTTACACCTTTTGTCATACATGATATTTTTAATATATTGTCATGATATGTTTAATGATAAATAAAACATATTCATAGTCACCATATTTCATTAAACACTATTAAAATATCTTTTTTCCTATATATATAAAATTGAAATGAGACATTGTTTATCCAAGGTTACTTTGTTGTCTTCATTTAGCTATTTTAATTTGCAAATTGTGAGGTGTTTTATGTTATAGCAGCAACTACTACATTGTTCTTGATGACACTGTAGCTATTAGTGTCAATGATCAGATTGCATACCTTATCTTTAATGCTACATATTGCTTGGAATATGTTAGGACATATCCTGCCCTGATTCACTCTCAAAAGACAACATGACGTTTTAAATGAATAAAGTAATATTGTCTTAAAAATTTTTATCGTAAATAAAATCAAATGATCAATCACCATCTAAAAACTCTTACACCAATATATTCTTTCTCAAATGAATTTATGGTTTACTATACTTATTAGCTCGATGCCTCAATTCATTACAATTATAACATTGAATTTTGAAGGTTGAACAATAACTTTAACTTGTTGTTTTTTTGGGTTTGTTGAACATGTTTATTTTAATAAGAGGTTGGTCTTGGATTAGTACTAGATGCTTATTTGTTGTATTGATATGTTCAAAAGTTTCTATTAACAACCTTGACAACTTACTATTTCTCCACTATTAAGGCCCTCTAACATGCCTTAAAAACTATCCCTAAAATTATAGGCTTAAAACAAATTAATAGACTATTATAGCTTACTCAGATATCTTACTTCTATTTACTCTTCTATTCTTATCATGTCATTTATGTCCGCTGATTAATGAAAATTATTATAATATTTGATAAATACACCTTATTGTATCGTTATGTGGAGCTTAATACAAGTTTTGGGTGTATCAGAATGAAAAAAAGTGTTTTATCATCCTTTTTTTTTCTATTGTTTTAAATTAGATTTTTGAATTATTTTCATGGTCATTGATATGATGATTGTGCTTTTTTTTAGCATTTTTTTTCCAAATAATTTTGCACTTTATTGCCAAATTGTTTATGCTGTTTTTAAATTATAACTTGAACTATTTTTATGATCGTTATTGATCTAATCTTATTTATTCTCAAATAAGTTTTTAAATATTTTTTCATTTATTGATGGATTATTCTCACTTGTTTTTAAGTAGAGTTTCAAACTGACTTATGGTCATCATCAACCTACTGTTATTTGTTTTGGAGTGGAGTTTTTATATGACTTTTAATGATTGAAGATGATTTTCTAAACCTTATTTTATAAATAGTTTTCAATTAATATCATTGTTTTTTTATTTAGTTTTGATGAACAAGTTTTAGAGAGATTAAATTAAATTGTTGGTATTTGCTGATTTATTGTTTTTATTTTTTAATTCAATCTTTTTTTTCAACGTGACCTTATATGTTTCATTTTTGACCTAATAAGCTTTCATGCGCTTATTATCTAGACACAAGTCTAATATAGTTAATGGTTGAAATGTAATTTTCTTCAGTTCTACGAATATAAATATACACAATAGATAACAAGTTACGGGTTAGGTATGAATCCAATTTTGGGTAAAGTAGTAATTTCCACCAACCATTTAAACCCAATTTTATCCTTTTAGATTTTACTTGAACTTGACCCAAACATAAGGGCAAGTCCAACGGGACTAGCCATCAGAGGAGGCAAAGCCATATTTTTTAAAAAATGCCTCTTTTTATTAAATTTATCACTCCAACGGGGAGAGCCAAATGAAGAGGCAAAATGCCTCTATCATTTTCGGGATGCATTCCCACAGGTTTTTTTTACCGTTGCCATTTTATCAATAAAAATGAACATGAACACAACCAAGCAAAATCAACACAGCCAAGCAAAATCAACAAATCAACACAGCCAAGCAAAATCAACACAGCAAACCAACATCAACACAGCAAACCAATTAATTGAAAAATTGCAAAAACACATTTTACAGCAAACTCAAACAAGGAAAATCACAGCAAAATACCACAAATCCAACGAGTTGCATCTTCACTTCGTGTCAAATCTTCTGCCCACTACATCATCGGTTTGTTTTCTAACTTAATCTTTGTTTTTGTTCAAGTAGGTAGGTTTGTTTACAGAACCAAGAACCCATATAGAAATTAAGAGCAAAAACTGAATTGATGTTTAAAGAGGGGAGAGAAGAGTGAGAGGGAGAGGGACAGAGACGAGATGGCCGATAGGGAGAGGGACAATGGCCGAGAGGGAGAGGGACGAGAGGGATGAGATTGAAATTAAAGTGAAAAGGGGGACGGACGGGTGAGAGATCGTAGTGAAAAAAAAATTAAGAGAGGGACGGATGGAATTAGGGTTATTGGAAGTAGGGTTTCGGGTGGGGTATTAATGTATAGGAAAGAAATAAATAATTAATAATTATTTATATTAAAAATAATAATTAGTAATATTGATAAATTATGAATATTAATAATATTTAGTTAAAAAAATAATTATGTGAAATTGAAAAATGATGAATTTTTTGATCAATTAGTTTAATTACAGGTGTTAAATTTATTGTTAGATATAAAAACTATGTAAATTTTGTGTATTGAACTGTTGTAGAGGTAATTAATAATAATATTTAGTAATAAAATAATTATGCAAAATTTAAAATTTACAAATTTTTTTATCATTTAGCATAATTAACACAATATATTTTTTATGCAGATGGACTCAAATTTGTCAAATTCATCCGCTGACTTTTATAAGTGAAACTGAACAATGTTCATAAAAAAATCACAAAGAAGTAAAAACTTCTCGCCAAAAGAAGATTGTTTACTTGTATCTGCGTGGTTAAATACTAGCAAAGATCCAGTCACAGGAGTTGATCAACAAACAAGACAATTTTGGGCTTTAGTACATGCTTACTTTGTCGAGAATGGAGGAAACCTGAATAATCGTTCTCAAATAAGTATCTCAAATAGATGGCAAGAAATAAATAGAGAAGTTGGAAAATTTGCTGGCTTTGTTACCCAAAGTGGAACGACTGAAGAATCAAGGGTATTTTCTTTTTATTATTTCCATATTAAATTATTTGTTTGACATATTAATTAAATAACATAGTTTTATTTATTGAATTTGATTTACCAGATTAATGATGCTCGACAAATGTATGCTTCAGTCGTTGGGAAACGATTTCAACTGGAACATTGCTGGGTTATTTTAAAAAAAGAACCCAAGTGGCAATTTGAACGTGCGAGTCTTCATCAGAAATCAAACAAGAAACAAAAAAATCATGGAAATGCAAGTCCAGCTTCTTCAAATCCATCAACCGCTGATTCTGTTAGTTTAGGAGAAGACAGTGACGCATTTGTTTACCAAAATAGACCAATTGGTCAGAAAGCCGTAAAGAAACGACTTAAACGCAGACAAGGAAAAGAGAAAGTTGGGAAGACAAGCGTAGCAACTATTTTGCAACAATTGAAAGATAGCTTTGATGAGATTGAGGTCGAAAAAAAACTAGACAAAAAAATTATGTTAGAGCAACAAGCTTTATTGATTAAACAGAAGCAAGAGAAATAAGAGATTGAGATTATGAAGATGGATACTTCTAAAATGGATCCAATTTCTGCAACGTATTTTGAAGATAAAAAGTTGAAAATTATGGCAAAAAAGAGTACTAATTTATAAGTAATTTCATTGAATTATTTGTAATGGATTGTATGTTGATGAATTATGTAAGAACTTATTGTTAATTTGTTAATGTGTTAAATTTTATTATAATTAAATTTCAAATTTCATATATTCTGGATCTTTCAATTATAATTAAAATTATTTTTTTATTTTCTTATTAAAAAAATAATTGTATTGTTGACGGGTTTTTTAAAAACAATTATTTAATTATATAATTTACTCATATTAATTGTATAACGAATTGTATAATTACACTATATACAAAAAAATTGAATTTTATTTAAAATTAGATTTAAAAAAAATGGCTCTTTCTATTGGAGACCACATCAACTCAAGAGCTATTTATACACTATTCAAAGAGCCATTTATACACTATTCAAAGAGCCATTTCTATCATTTAGCTCTTAAGAATAGCTCTTGCCATTGGACTTGCCTTAAGACATCCATTGGATTACTTTAGACAAATATCTACCGTGTTTAGGTAAAAATCCATACTTATAATTTTAGGTGATTTATACTTTTTGCCTTGTTATTTACTTTAAATTTGTTTATGAAAATCATAAAGCTAAATAAATATTAGCTTTTTGATACAAATGGTCAGAATAAAGAAGTTTCAACTAAATTTGATGAATTCAAGATGGATGTCTTATGAATATTATTGCAATAACAATTGTCATATGCAGAGAGAAAGTAAAATAAGATCTCAATTACTATTATAAAAAATTTAGTGCATGATAGCCGAGTCCATGTACTAAAATCCGACCTATTTATTTTCCTTAAATTTTTATCCCATGTCTTGTTTATTTTGCATTATAAATGGATTTTATACATGAAGCATTTTCCTATCAAGTATTTTTCAATGTCTAGCTTGAAAAAACATCTACCATGAAATATTTTACATATAAAATATTTTTAAATGGCAGTGGTGAAAGATGAGATAGTAATGAGATGACAACGTTAACGATAATGAAGGAGATGGTGACAATAACGATGAGATGTGGTGGTTGTGGTGAACTTGTCATGATGATAGCAAGATGATAATTATGATGAGTTTGTCACGGTAATGGTAAAAGAGAAGGTGGTGGTGAGATGATCGTGATAGCGATCAATAAGGTGGTAGTTAATGAGATGACTGTGATGAAATGGTCGATTTTTGTACGGAAAAATTCAAGTACGATTTTACGATTTTACAATCCGATCTTACGATCCGAGTTTTCAAATCCCTTTCCGTGTCGTGTCAAAATCACGATTTTGACAACCATGGCGATAAGGGTATCTTAATGGTGATGAAAGAAAAAAGATGGCGGTGAAGGAGGAGATGACGATGATGGTGATATGAAGATAATGATTGATATAATTTAATGATATTGTAAGTTGATTTTTTTAATATAAAGTATCTTACAGAAATTTACAAGTTAAAAATATTATATAGCAAAAAAACTAAGTTTGAAGCATGTCTATAAAATATTTTACAAGAAAAAACATAGAAAGATCTAGAAAATATTTTTTTAAAAATTATATTATATAAACAAAAAAAATCTTAGATTTCATGAATTTTGATTCAAATAACATTATATTTACTTGAATTTCTACTAATCCAACTCATTTTAGCTTCTATTAATTAACTATAAGCTAAGCTAAATCATGTTGGAAAATTACTGTCTACAGTGTTTTCCACTTATCTAAGTTATTTTTTATATAATTTATTGTTTTACGTTGGTTTTTCCTTTAACTATATTTTATTGACTAGATTGACCGTAAAAAACGATGCTTTTCCCTTCTGACAGGTCTATTTTTTTCTAGACGACAGCGTAGCGGTAACATGAAAATAGAATATAGGCTCTTTGCTGCCTGTTTTTTTTTTTTTTTTTTTTTATATATATATATATATATTATTTTATATATTTTTTTATGCAAATTGAATCTTATTATCGTTGTTATCCAAATTAAACTTTTGAAGCCGATATTCATTGGCTAGGTTGAAGTAGACTACAATTGTGTTTCACTTCTTAATCAAACATGCTATGCATTGCTTTTCTTTCTTTCTGGATTCTCGGTTAAATTGTATTTATTTAAGGTATTCTTATTAAAAAAAAATTGATTTAATTTTGTCCTTTTTCCTTTTTTATTTCTTAAACCATTTTTTATTTTTTATTCTTTTTTCCTTTTTGATTTTGTCTCTTAATTTTGTCCTCTAATTATTTTATTTATTTTTCAAATCAAATAATATTTTTTTATATTGCTATTTTTTTTTAATTTTGCCTTCAATCATAATAATAAAAATGAGAATAATAATTCAAATAATTTATAATTTAATTTTATATTTATTAAAAATTAAATTTTGCAACATCTCTATATATAATATTTCAAACCTAATAACCCGGATTAAAGATTTGAATTTTTTTTTGGCTCAATGTTGTCTTTAATATTTTTATCTTATTTCTTTAAAATTATAATACTTAACATTAGAATTGAACACAAAAAATTATCTTATTTAACCTTTTGTATTATATAAAAAAATAAACTAAGTTTTTTTAGAAAATCTGAAATTAATTTAATATGAGTGTCCTAAAATATTTTTAATATAATAATATGAAGAATAATTCTTAAAATATAAAAAATAATTTAATTTCTTATTAAATAAAAATCACTTTAAATTAAAAATATATCAAGTTACACATAGACAAAACAAAAGAAAAAAAAATACAAAAATAACAAATCACTAACAACAAAAGATTCATTATACATGCATAAGAGAGATTTTCAATCTCATTTTACTCCACCAAAACTAAACTTTCTTTATTTTTTAATGTAAGTTGTGTTTAATACAAATATAAATAACAATAAAAATTAAAAGTCAAACTAAGAATATAGATACATAAATATAAATAAAAAATTAAAAACTATTTCAGAAAGATAAAAAAATAAAAAGATCAAAATTAAAATTAAAATACAAAATAAAATATTATATATTTTAAAATGAAGTAAAAATAATTTCCCTGCGGCGTAGCGCAAGCTAATAGCTTGTTTATCTTTATAATGTGATTATTTTTTATTTTTAAATATTTTTTATTTACTAATAAAAAAATATTATTTTAAAATATTTATAAATAAAAATAAAACTTAAAAAAACAATATTATCCATCTTGCAATTAGTGGTCATGGGCATCACATTTCACGCTCTTTTGTTTGATAACAGCGCGTGAAAACAAATATCAAATTCCAAAGCAACGAATTTGATCGCAAAGGGCCTTAAACCCTTACACGTACTACATTTTCTATACCAGAACAATGTTTCAAGCACTTCACAAGCTCTTCCATACGCGTGGAATCCAACAAACCCAAAAATTCGCACACACCCAATCTCATCAAAATAGTATGTTCCGTTGGTCAACTCACCTATCAGTCAACCCCGCAAAACCCCAACACGATTTCAATCAGTGAAAACCGACACAAATTCAAGATAGAGGTTGATTATATCGTACATCTAACCACACCCAATAAAACGCCCCTCTTCTCTATTTCTCTCCCCCTCCCATCCTGTCCGTTGTTGTACTGTCATTTCCTCTCTCTCCAAAAACCTTTCCGTTTGCATAGAATCTATTTCTAGGGTTTTCAATCGTCTAAAAAAGGAAGAAATTGCATCGCTTTCCTTGTCATGATGAAATTGAATTCCACAATCCAATGTTTCCATTTACATTCAATTCCGAAATCCACAAATCCTAATTTCTAATTCTAATGTCTTTCACGACCAGTGAATGGCTCGATTTCAGTTCATTTTCACCTTTATACCCATTTTAATTACAATAATAACCCTAACCACAAACCCTAGAGTTCTCTGTTTGGATTCGGAACCGGATTCCTTTTCGATAATTGATTTCGATTCCAATCTCCTATTCCACCAAGACTACTCGCCACCAGCACCGCCTCCACCGCCGCCGCATCCACCATCGGCATCTTGCACTGACGATCTCGGAGGCATCGGCTCGATTGATACAGTATGCCAAATAGTTGCTGATGTGAACCTCACTCGTGACGTGTACATAGAAGGGAAAGGAGATTTTTATATCCATCCTGGTGTGAGGTTTCATTGCCCTAATTTTGGATGTTCAATAACGATAAATATCTCAGGGAATTTCAGTATATCAGTTAATTCGTCTATTGTGACCGGTACTTTTGAGCTTGTGGCGAATAACGCTAGTTTTTTTAACGGTTCGGTTGTGAATACGACGGGATTAGCTGGAGATCCTCCCCCACAAACGAGTGGAACACCACAAGGCTTAGAAGGGGCTGGAGGAGGGCATGGAGGGAGAGGGGCATGTTGTTTGTTGGATAAAGAGAAGTTGCCGGAGGATATTTGGGGAGGGGATGCATATTCGTGGTCAAGTCTGCAGGACCCGTGGAGTTATGGGAGTAAAGGAGGAAGTACGAGTAAGGAAGTGGATTATGGAGGGGCAGGAGGCGGGAGAGTGAAAATGAAAGTGAAGGAGTATTTGGCTGTGGATGGAGCTGTATTGGCTGATGGTGGTTGTGGGGGTGTCAAGGGAGGTGGTGGTTCGGGTGGGAGCATACTTTTGAAGGCTTATAAAATGTAATTAACTTGCTTACCAACTACATTCATTACTTTGTTTTGTGTTAGATTTATTGTTAGGATTATGTTTTATTTTGGGATGATATAGGGTTTTAAATTAGGTAATTGGAAAATTTTGGTGGGTGGAGGACTTGGAGTTTCATGGATTTAAATTTTGGAAAACAATCAATGAAAAGATTGATCAATGAAATGCTTGTTAGAAAAGCCTCGTGCAATAATGTAGATTTCTTAATTTGAAATTATTTAGTTTTGGTTGCCGAGAAGATTAGGGTTTAATGGAATAAGAATTTGGAAATAATTAGGAGATTAATTAATGGACAGGTGATGAAAGAGTTTTGGGGAAAGTAAGTTGTAATGAAGATAATGGAGTTTAACATGAGCCTTTTTATGGAAAATCAAGATTTTTTTAATGTTTTAGTTATCCTACTCATTTATGCAATATAAGATGTAGCATCAGCTCTGTAGGGTAAATGTGAATCAATGGCTGTGGAAGACCATTTTTACCATAAAATGAGACCGAAGTTATTGCTTTAATTAAACATTTAGTGTTGAATGAAGGGAAAACCTGCTGATTACCTTTCATAGATGTCCTTTCTTTATCAATTACTTGAAAGAATTCAGTGAATGCTTGTCATACAGTGGCCTTGCGTGGTCTACTGACTTTCAGTGCTTAGCTATTTTGTGGCCCTGCTTTGTTGATTCTGAAGTGATTTTAGCAAAATAGTGGATGCTGTTCTGTGTTATCTCAATCAACTGCCAGTATATTCGTGACTTATGCATTGGGATGGCATGGATAGTAGGTTAGTTTACTTATCCATACCTGCCCTTAGCTATGATGTTTGTATGGAGAATGAGACTCAAAATTCCTACTTGTCAAATGCATTTACAATTTATGTGTTGGTGGAGAGGGAGTTAACTATAAGAGTTTGATAACCGAGACCATTAGATGTGCATATATACTTTTTATCTTTATGTGTCTATTTATTCATGAATGTCGTGTAACTTACTATTAAGGAACCATCTCACCTAAAAACTCAAGCTGTTAGGTGAAACCCCATAATATGATTTATATTAATCTCTAACACATCCCCTCAAGTGAAAGCCCTTTGGGATTGAAGCTTGCACAGGCCCACACTACCTTGTGCTTGATTTTTTATCAAATAAAATGGGGGTGGAGAGATTTAAACTCGTGACTGTTGGGTTAAGAAGACTCTGATACCATGTTAAAGAACCATCTCACCTAAAAGCTTAAGTTGTTAGGTGAAACCCTTTAATATGATTTATATTATTCTCTAACACTTACAAGAATATCTGCATGTGTGTGAGCAGCATGCATGCATGCACGCACGGGGACTAAGTTTGAGAGATTGACTTATTTAATACCGTATTATCCATGTATTTGTGGTAGCTCAGTTGCAGTTACAATGGTGACCATGTCTTTCTCGACTTGCATTTTCTGCATTAATGGTATCGCCATTGGGCTTTAATGTCTCTAAGATTTATCTCTATTTGAAGAGCAGGACTGGAGGTGGCAGGATAAGCGCTTGTGGAGGTAATGGTTTTGCTGGTGGCGGTGGTGGAAGAGTTTCAGTTGACATTTTCAGTAGGCATGACGACCCTCAAATTTTTGTGCATGGTGAGACTCATCACACTCCCTTGTCATGTATAGATTTTTATTGTGAAATCTTGTGAACAAACTTGTCTGAATAGTTGTTCATGGTTTTAGTTGCCATTACTAGTTGATGTCTTGAGAGGGTGCTTTCGTATTAGAGACTGGAATCTGTAAGTTTAACTAAAAGGAAGTTTGAACATTCATTCATGCCTATAGCATGTGCATTTTTTTCCTTTTCTATTATGGGAATTATGTCAAAAGTTCTTTTAAGGTGGTCTTGGAGGTAGGAATCTGCATTTGGGGTTTCTTTTCTTTTCATTATATATATATATATTATCAATCAAAGAAAGTGATGCCTTGAAACAACAATGGACTTGAGTATTCTGGCATAATTAGAGAAGGAAAAATAGTACATCCTGGACAAAACATTCCACATCACTGTTCTAGATGTTGGACAATTAAGTTGATTGTTCTGTGTTGCACACATTAATCTGAAGCACAGAACATGTTGCTCTCTTTGTCATTGTATGTCTTTGTTACTTTCAGTGACATTGCTCATTGTCTCCTCATTTTGGTCACCTCTTATCATCTGCTTTTCAATGTGTATATTCTAAACAACACTTGTATTTTTCTGTTCACGACCCAACTGCTTACTAGAGGATGGAGCTTTTTGGTTCGAGAAATTATTCACTAGAGGATGGAGCATTGTACTGGGTTTATTATTTTGTTTGTCTCCTGGCCTTGTACTTTTGTTGTTCCAAAATCTATATTTTGAGCTCATTTTGCTGGGATATAATTACTGGGGTGTGATTACTAGCTGTGAATCAGATGACTTTAAAAAGTGTGACAATGTGAATTGTTAGGAGAATTTGTCTTATTAAGGATTCAACTGTACTTCTCAATTTGCAAATACTGTAACTGTATGCTTTGTTGTCATGTTTGTAGGAGGGAATAGTCTTGGTTGTCCAAAAAATGCAGGTGGTGCTGGAACTTTATATGATGCTGTTGCCCGGAGCCTTACTGTGAGCAATCACAATATGTCAACAGATACAGATACACTTCTTTTGGAGTTTCCCTATCAGCCTCTCTGGACAAATGTTTATGTTCGAAATTATGCCAGGGCTACTGTTCCATTGCTCTGGAGTCGTGTCCAGGTTGTTGAAATTTGAGTTACTTTTTAGCTTCTTTATGTGTGAAAATCTTTTAGCCTTGGGAAAAGATTAAGACCTTTTTTTAAGGGGTTGTTTGTCTCATTTAATGGAAATGAATTGAGTGCAGAAATGGGAACAATATTAAGTGCAGAAACATGAATGATCTGAAATTGCAAAGATTAAGAACTTTATTTTTGAGGGTATTGGTGATCACATTTAAAGGAAAAGAATAGAGGGCAGATTTAGGAAGTATCTGAAGTTCTGGTTTTAGAATGTGCAATACTTCGTGTCCCATGCACCAGGCAGGAAAGATGAATTCTTACTAAAAACTATACAAGCATGCATGCAGGTCCAGACATTAACCAATTCCTGCATAAGATACAAACATGCATGCTTAAGCAAACTTTTTTGGTCCATTTGTCCCTTTCTTTGTAGTTTTCAGCTTTGCAACATCATTCAGGCACAACTATTCTGAAAATTCTGAAAATTTTACTTGATGAGAATGCTGAAAAGCATAGAATAATAGTGTTTCTGGACAGTTACAGGAATTCCCACATTGAGAGTCTCATTTCCATGGTTTATATGTCTATTTTATTCTCGCATACCTGTTTATAAAAGACAGCTTGCACTCACTGTAGTATCTGCTGGAGCTCTTGAAGTTTTTTTATATTACATTCGTTGTGTCTATATAAGATAGTTTGTACTTGCTCTTGGATCTGTTGGAGCTCTATGTGAGGCTTTTGATATTTTCTCTTTGGCCTACCTTAGAATTTTGAGACAGTGGGTTTATGGCATCAACTCTCAAAGGGGAGGATATATCTTTTGTTGCACTCTTCTGTTATCTTGGTTGTCCATATCTTTTCTTGACACAATCTTTTGCATTTGGATTTTTTATAAGACGCCAAGTATATTTTTGTTGATATAATTGCATTCTTAGCTAATCCTGGTGAATTTGTAGGTCCAGGGACAAATAAGTCTGTTATGCAATGGAGTCCTAAGCTTTGGGCTAGCTCATTATGCTTTGTCAGAGTTTGAATTATTTGCGGAAGAGCTATTGATGAGTGACTCTGTAATCAAGGTAAGTCACAACAATACATTGATTGTGTTTAGACATCGATGACTTCATGAATGAAGCAAAAACCCACACTTACTGCTGTGCCAGCATTGAGGAAAACCCACAACTATACATTGATTTTGTATGTGCATTTCTTTGGTTTCTCTTATAGGAAACAAGGAATGGAAAAGAGATAAGAAATAAGGAGAGCATATAGGGTAACATAGAAAGACTAAGTAAAAAATGAACTGCCATCAGTTCTCAATTATCTGTCAACAACACAAAATATGGTTCCTCATATAGAAGTTCCCCCAAAATCTCTATTGGACCATCACAATTAGGGAGTGAAGTCCCGACAATGGAACTCGTAATTTTTACTAAATTCAAAATGATTTAAGATAACTAGATGTCTTGGTGAAAAATAAGAAAAAACATAGAATATGATCTTGAGTAAAATAAATTCTATAGCTTTCATTAAAAGGTAGTTTGTTTGAAATCTTCAATTGCCCTTGCATCATTCTCTCTTTGTTTTTCAAAACTTGACCTCAAGTTTTGAAATGTTCATGCAGTACAAAAGCTTCCATTCTTCTGCCAATAGCTTGAAGTTACATCCTCAATCCCAACTTGTTTTATTGTTCTCATCTTCATTTGCATTATTAAATGTGTACAGAACATGCTATGGTGTCTATTGGACCTCAAGGAACCCTAATTTACCAAATCTAAACTGCAAATAAAATAATTTCTAATTCATAAAGCTCCCAAGCAACCCTAAATTCATCATAACCTGAAGTAACTAGTTTTTCTAAATAAGAAACATATTGTAGCCTCAAGAAAAATAGCTTTCAAATTTCTGTCAAATTTTTTTGAGAGCTGAAATTGCTTCTGCATCAATCTTGAAGATTTTGTCACTTCTCAGCTTGTCCACGCCTCAGCAAGAATAGCTTTCAAATTTCTGTTGAATTTGTTTGAGTGCTGAAATTGCTTCTCCAGCACTGCATCATTCTTGGAGATTTCATCGCTTCTCAGCTTGTTTATGTTATTGTGAAATTGACTCATCATTCTATTCCCCCTTTGCAGGCCCTTGCCTTGTATAATTATGCCTTTGTATGCTCTTTTATGCACATATTACTGTCTATGCATGGAAACATCTACATTTTTTGTACCATTTTAGGCTTTGAACACATTTGTTAATCTTCTATAAAAATTATAACTTGAAAAATCATCTCCAGTATTATTCTAACCTTTTTAACATGCTTTTTTCTTCATTTCTAGTGAAATTATGGTTTTTAAAATCACCACTCCTAGTTTGACAGTATTTTTCTTTTTCGTGTCTATTTGGCAGTGTAGTTAAGGCTGTTTTTGAAAATGTTTTTCATTCAAAAATATATTAAAATATTTTTTTTTAAATCATTATGACATCAGCACATCAAAATGATCTAAAAACACCATTTTTTTTTAATTTAAAATAAAAAAATCAATTTTTTTCATAAGTGCTTTTCAATCGCAATGCCAGACACCCCCAATTCATGTGTCAACGGGAATTTTATGTTTCTGCTTATATCTATGCATACCATTTTTTATTTGTGCTTGGATGTAATATGATATTAATGTGCATGATCATTTGTTTTCACACATCAGGTATATGGGGCTCTACGCATGAGTGTAAAAATGTTCTTAATGTGGAATTCCAAAATGATTATAGATGGTGGTGAAGATGTAACTGTTACGACATCTTTGCTTGAGGCTAGTAATCTAGTTGTTCTTAAGGTACTTTCTCATTGTGACTATGACATATTACTTGTGCTGTGTTTGCAAATGATATGCCAATCCTTTTTGTAAAACAGGAATCATCTGTCATACATTCTAATGCCAATCTGGGGGTTCATGGTCAAGGTCTATTGAACTTGTCTGGATCAGGCAATTGGATTGAAGCTCAACGTTTGGTTCTATCACTTTTTTATAGTATTCATGTAAGCCATGTTTTATAATAACAGTAATAATTAGTTGTATTGATGGCTTACAAGTTCACTCTGCTTGTTGGTTACTTAGCGGTCCAGTATTTTTTTTTTTTGTGAAGAAAACTGTGATTCTAGCATGTTGAAGTTCTCTTTTCTAAGTTTTATTGTAATTTTTTGCCCGCTGAATTAGTTTGCAGTACTTGAAAAGTGTTTCCACTTTTTCATCTGTCTTAAGCAGTCGTGGCTGCTGGGATGAGATGTATTTTTATTAGGTGCAGTTAATGTGTACTTCATTCATTCTTACTCAATAGCACATGCCTTTTTGGATGTTCAATATTTTTGTCAATTTTTAAAAGTCAACAAAATTGTTTTAGCTTTCCAATAATATCCCATAGCCGTTATTGTATTTTAAAATGAACTTTTGATTTGAATATTCAAGTGAACCAGGGTTAACTTTGTAAGGTTTGTATCAATGTATTTATTGCAATCTTCTTAAAACATTCTGCTCTTGCCAAGTATTTTTCTGAGGGACAGTGGAATGGTGAATATCTTTCGTGAGAGCTATAGTGGCAAACAATCAAGTCTCTTTCTTTCTTTCTTTGTTCTACTGATAATAATGTTGTTGTAGCCTGGTTTTAATCCTGGAAACCTTTGTTGTGCAATGTTTGTCTACCAGCCTGGCTGACACACATGACCAGTTTGTGTTCTTATTATTGATGACTAATTATTATTTTTTTATTTTCACAAGGTTGCACCTGGATCCATGTTGCGTGGTCCTGTAGAGAATGCAACAAGTGATGCAATGTAAGTCCATATTTTGTTGGATTTCCCCCCCTCTCTGCTTTATGTTTGAACTTAAAAGAGTTTTGTGGTTTTACTTCTGTAGTACGCCAAGGCTCCATTGCCAACTTGAGGAGTGCCCTGCAGAACTATTTCATCCTCCTGAAGATTGCAATGTGAACTCATCTCTTTCTTTTACCCTTCAGGTGATCCTTGAATAGAAGTTGCATGTTGTAAGGTTTGAAAATTACTCATTCCAGCATATCTAACTTCCCCCCCATATATTTCAGATATGCCGAGTGGAGGATATTACAGTGGAGGGACTTATAGAAGGATCTGTTGTCCATTTTAATCAGGCAAGAACAATATCTGTTCCATCTTCTGGAACAATAAGTGCAACTGGCATGGGTAATACTCTCCTTTTCTTTGTACAAGATTCTTTAATGGACATTTGCCTACCTATTTCAGTTTACACAGAATCTCCGTCCTCCCCTACCTTGTTCTTTCTTTCCCTGCACACACAATAGATTCATTGAATACCCTTAACAGACATGTATGCCCACGTTTTTTAAGCTGAATTTTTAACTGTGCAAGAAGACTTTTAAGTTCATTTGTTGTGTTTGAATAAAGATAGGAGAAGTTTGTGTTCACATTGAAGAATCATATTTGCAGGTTGCACTGGTGGTGTGGGTAGAGGTAATGGTTTAAGCAATGGCATCGGGAGTGGTGGTGGACATGGTGGCAAAGGTGGTTCTGCATGTTACAATGGTAGCTGTGTTGACGGTGGTGTTTCATATGGTGATGCAGAGCTACCTTGTGAACTTGGTAGTGGAAGTGGAGAGGAAAACTCTTCTGGTTCTACTGCAGGTGGTGGCATTATAGGTAAGTTTGTGCTTTGGATCAATTTATCAGTTAACTTTCAGCTTTGTTTTGACATCCACCTGATGTTGTATTATCTTTCATCCTTTTCATTCAAAAATGGTCACCTTCTGCATGAAACATGTT
The DNA here is from genome assembly GCA_015731905.1 of Salix dunnii. Lineage (NCBI taxonomy): Eukaryota > Viridiplantae > Streptophyta > Magnoliopsida > Malpighiales > Salicaceae > Salix > Salix dunnii. Next base: position 18,287,686 of record CM027664.1, read on the forward strand.
AAGGGATCTTTCTCAACAGAGTGATATTTGGATCAGCTCTATCCTGGATATATTAAAAGTAATAATATTTGTGCATTCAAGTTGGCTACTTTTAACATGGTTAAGTTACCCATTTGCATTTTAAGGAAGTTGGTTGTGTTTGTGTTCCTTTTCTATTTTACCTTCAGACTGGCTCACTTATATTCATTTGGTCTACCTGTCTGGTCAGTAATGGGTTCATTGGAGCATCCCTTGTCAAGTTTGTCTGTTGAAGGCGCAGTCAGAGCTGATGGTGAAAGTTTTAAAGGAATCGTTTTCATGAATGGTACTGCTGGAGGTCCTGGTGGTGGCTCTGGAGGAACTATTCTTATGTTCCTGCATACTCTAGATGTTGGTGAGTATGGTGTACTTTCAAGTGTTGGGGGATATGGTAGTCCAAAGGGGGGTGGTGGAGGTGGTGGTGGAAGAGTTCACTTCCATTGGTCAGACGTTCCAACTGGGGACATGTACCAGCCCATTGCACGTGTAAATGGAAGCATCCACACTTGGTTTGTATTCTATCTGATATATTTTAACACTGCATTTTCTGGAGGTGCCACATAATTCTGATCCACGAGGTTTTATTTTTCCAAGAAATATTGGCAAACCCAGTGATAATATTGATTATCGAATTCATTCTATATTTTGATCATTAGATTTGCCTGATGTTCAAAATTAATTTGTTCTTGATATTAAGTTTTCTAGAGGCTGTTGGAAAAGAATTAATTTGAAAATTGTTGTGGTTTAGCTTAGTCTCAGAAGCTATTTATCACAAGTTTAATTGAAGTTTAGAAGCCATTTTGAAGGAAAGACAAATGTTAAAGACAAGGATTCAGTTTCTGAAACCACAGGAATTTAAAGACTAACAATGATGCTGAATAGTTTGGTTATGGAATGGTCAAATAAACTATAATTATGAATTTATGATATTTCATATGAGCTACTTGATATGAGATGTTGAGTGATTGGCTGTGTAATTGTGTGGATGCTGCCCACCTGCTGTCTCAACATAGCTAAAGCACCAGCAAGATGGCAAGGGACTATATTGTTCACTGATTATATGAACATATAGTGGGGGATCTGCATTCTCACACGAACTTATAGGAAGATTTAGTGGGGCCTCTGCATGCACTGGCATGAACCAGGCAAGGCTGACAAATAGAGCTTCAACGTCATATGCTGAACTCATTACTGAGAAAGCTGTTACGATCCTCCTAAAACATTGCTCATTAATGCTTATGCTAATATTATATTTCAGGCATTGACCAAATGGAAGCTATAAATTGCTGTTTGAGAAAGTATTTTATCTTTTCCATATGCTTTTTCTTGACTCTTCCCAAAGATCACAAATACCATACATATTCACCTTTCCTTCAGCCCATCACAAGCAGATTTTTGTCATTTGGATTGAGTTCTTGGAGGGACTGAATCCTTTACTGAATGCAGTCTGCCCTCTGCACCTTGAGCATATGTGAATGCATAATCTTACCTACTACTGATGTTAATTTTAACTGTTGGCTCTGAGATGTGCATTCTTGATCTGATCGGGTTGCACTCTTCATTGCAGGGGAGGTCTGGGAAGAGATGATGGTCATGCTGGGGAAAATGGAACAGTGACAGGGAAAGCTTGCCCGAAGGGACTTTATGGAATATTTTGTGAGGTAGTGTCATGATTTCTTGACTTAGTGATTTCATCTGCGCTTGTTTTTTTTCAGGTTAATTATTGCAGGTGGCATGTCTTATGTTGAGAGTATATGCATGGTTGTTAGGAATTATATTCTCACTGTCATTGAATATGATTGTATTTGAAAATATAATGTGATGCTCATTGTCATTAGATTTGTAGCAAGGTAAAGAATTGAAGGTGAATTGCTTGCAGCATAAGTTTTAGTTGTACAACAGCAATTGTTTAGGGGGTAAAACTAATGTCTCAAGGATGTTCCAAGTGTTAGCAAGTTAAACAGTACATCTTGACTGGCAGTAGGGAGAAAAAGATCGAGATTGAGATTGAGAATGTTCCTTTCCAACCCCCCCCCGCCCCCCCTTCCCCCTTCTCTTCAATCTATGTATGCGAAAACCATATGAGGGACAAATGTGGAAATGGTTGAATTTTCTTTCTTGTCATTCAGTTTGTGCTAAACTAAAACTATTTTGTAACTTGTTGAATTGTGAATCCTTTTAGGCTATATAAATGTGCAATACAATCATCTAATTTGAAATAAGGTACCATTTTCATGAAAAGTGGTATTAGGTTTTTAGGGAGTTTTGATACGATAATCCTTTTGGCGATAGTTTCAGACATCTTGCTTAAAATAATTATTGACTACATTAAAGCTTTAGTCACAACATCATCTTTTCTTCCGTCTTCATTTTCTTCTCCATTTTCTGTACTTCAGGAATGTCCAGTTGGCACATATAAGAATGTAACTGGATCTAATAGAGTGCTTTGTCAATCGTGCCCTGCCGATGATCTTCCACGTCGTGCTGCTTATATTGCTGTTCGAGGTATTTTAATGTTGGGAGTTCTTAAGCATGTTGCCTGATCTAAAACCACATAATGGGGTGGCTTTCATCGTAAAATTTAATCTCTGAAATTTTACCACCTCGAAAATTCATCTTTACATGCAAAGGAGATGCTAGATCATACAAACTTTTTTATTCTCTGTCAAAGTAATGAACGTCTGCTAAAGTTGAATTATCTTGAGATGGACAAAGGGAGGGAATTGCAGAGGTATGGGGATGCATGCGAATAATTTGGAGGGAGGGGGTTGCAAAGGTATGGGGATGCATGCTCTCACACGCAGGATGCTGGAAGACACCATGCATTTGCAGGCACATGCATTATACTTGTGTTTGTAATCCTAATGCAAACCCGTACTTTGTCCACTTTACCAGGTGGTATTGCTGAAACTCCATGTCCTTACAAATGTGTATCGGAGAGATTTCACATGCCACATTGTTATACAGCCCTTGAAGAATTGATTTACACGTTTGGTGGGCCATGGCTGTTTTGTCTTCTTCTTTTGGGGGTCCTCATCCTCTTAGCACTGGTGCTCAGCGTTGCTCGGATGAAATTCGTTGGGGTGGATGAATTACCTGGTCCAGCTCCCACTCAACATGGCTCTCAGATAGATCATTCCTTTCCCTTCCTAGAGTCATTAAATGAGGTTTCTCCATGTCTCAGCATGTTGATTTCTGTTTATTTAAAAGTTGTGTTTAGAACGCAGCTTAGGCCTTGGATATCTCCCTTCTCTTGATCTTTATATATATAGAAGAATTTGAAAGGAGGGCTGCACTAGTTTATGTATAGATTGACAAGTTGCGTATCACTTTTCAGGTTTTGGAAACAAATAGAGCTGAGGAGTCTCAGAGTCATGTGCACAGAATGTATTTTATGGGCCGTAATACTTTCAGTGAGCCTTGGCATCTTCCCCATACCCCTCCTGAGCAAATAACAGAGATTGTGTAAGTAAATTCTCATACTGTTTTTTACAGGATGGCTCAAATTCTTCTGTCAAACTTTGGGGTTTTGATACCAGTTATCATTGTAAAGCTATGTTTTCACCTTATTTATGCTTGTCTGTCAGATATGAGGGTGCATTCAATACATTTGTGGATGAGATTAATGGTATAGCTGCTTATCAATGGTGGGAAGGTGCGATTTACAGTATAGTTTCTGTTCTTGCATACCCCCTTGCATGGTCATGGCAGCAATGGAGACGGAGAATTAAACTGCAAAGACTGCGAGAGTTTGTTCGATCGGAGTATGACCATGCTTGCTTGCGCTCTTGCCGTTCACGGGCTCTCTATGAAGGGCTTAAGGTTTGTTTGTATGGTTATTTTCTTTTGCCCGTTCACACCACACATTTTTTCTATTCCTTTTCCCGTCAAAATGTTCATGTCATGTGGCTTCCTTTTGGTTCTGTTAGTGTCAAATTTTGTTGCAAGCACATTAAAAATTTAGCCATTTATTGCTATTGTACATTTTAGTTTGAATATTATTTCAAGTGAATGGAGAAGATGATATGTTTTTTTGTCTATCAATTTGATTTTTTCTTTAAAGGATTTAAAACATGTTTTATGTTCCTTCAAAAGCCTAAGACCTCGTGTAAACGAATCATAAATATTTGGCTCAAATATGGTCTTTGCTCTCTAGGTAGCGGCAACTTCTGATTTAATGCTTGCATACTTGGATTTCTACCTTGGTGGAGATGAGAAGAGAACTGATATTCCTGCTCGTTTACATCAAAGATTTCCTATGTCTATACTTTTTGGAGGTGATGGAAGTTACATGGCTCCCTTTTCAATTCAAAGTGACAATATTCTTACCAGCCTCATGAGCCAGGTTTGGCATCTGCATCCTAGAACTCAAAGCTAGCATCACTTTCTTAAGGCTAGGGAGCTTAACCGACAGGTTGCAGTCTGTAGCTGAAATTTGATTTACCTCATGGCTTGCAGATGGTCCCTCCTACCACTTGGTATCGAATGGCTGCTGGTTTGAATGCGCAACTGCGCTTGGTTTGTCGTGGGCGGCTAAAAGTAACTTTTCGACCTGTCCTTAGATGGCTCGAAACTCATGCCAATCCAGCTTTGAGAACCCATGGAGTACATGTTGATCTTGCATGGTTTCAGGCTACTACTTCTGGTCACTGCCAGTATGGACTATTGGTTTATGCTGTTGAGCAAGAAAGTGAACATACATCTGCTGAAGGCATTGATGGTGCAAAAAAAACTGAAGAAGACTCACGGTAATTGTTAATTATGTTTTACTGGGGTATAATTTCCATTTATCTGATTAGCCTCCTGAATTTTTAGCCTGATAACCTGTAGATATCAGGAGCCAACTAGTCTGTGTTCACAAGGGAAATTTGTGTCAATCAGGGTGTATAATTCGGTCTGTCCTAATTCTGAATCATTGCAAGTGTGGAAGTGTTGACTTTGTGGCAATTTTTCAAGTGTCATGAAAAAACAATAAACCAATTTGTGTGTTATGATGAGCAGATTAGAGTATACGGTAGTAGAAAATTTAAACATGCACTCATTGCAGGGGCAGTAATGAACATGCATGGAATATGAGGTTGTATGACATATACCTTTGTGGTTTTCTATGGTGGTACATGTCAATTAAATAATGTATTGACCTTTATTGTAAACTTCCAGCAGATTCTAGAGAAAATAGTTGTAATGTGCACATATTTGCAGTTATTTTTATATGGTTTTATCCATGCGTTTAATTTTGAATGTCATTTGACTTGGTTTTTCCCATCCTGTTGGTTAGTGATGTGAAGAGCACAAACCAAGTAAATCCATCCAATCATTGGAGAGAAGAGATGCTTGTATCCCAAGCCCACAGAAACAGGGACAGCTACATGCGGCGAAAAAGGATTTATGGGGGGATTATAGATACTAACAGCTTAAGAATGCTGGAAGAGAAGAGGGATTTATTTTACCTCATCTCTTTCATAGTTCATAACACTAAACCTGTTGGCCATCAGGTAGCTTTTGTATCAATGAGTTCTGTACATGTTCATTATCTTGTTAATTTTTCCAGCAATTCAACTTCATCTATGCTTGCTCTCGTCTTCTTGCAGGATCTTGTTGGTTTGGTCATCTCTATGCTTCTTTTAGGAGATTTTAGCTTAGTGTTGCTTACATTACTCCAGCTTTATTCAATTTCATTGGTGGGTGTCTTTCTGGTTTTGTTTATCTTACCTCTTGGCATTCTTATGCCTTTTCCTGTGGGAATCAATGCTTTATTCAGTCATGGACCTAGGCGATCTGCAGGCCTTGCTCGGATCTATGCTTTGTGGATTGTTATATCCTTGATTAATGTTGTAAGTTGCCATATCTATCCACTTGGTCAGACTTTATTCTTTCATCATATGAGCAACCCGACATAATGTTTGCTGCTACTAGTTATTCAGTTGCTGAAAACGTGTTTTGTTTTTCATCTTCTGTGAACAGAATAAATCCCTTGACCTTTTCTATGATTTTATGCCAGGTGGTTGCTTTCATTTGTGGATACATTCACTACAACAGTCAATCATCCTCGAGTATGAAGCTCCCCTTTCAGACATGGAGTATTAGCATGTAAGTCGATTCTATAACTTCCAGAAAGCTAAGTTGATTGGCAAGTTGAAGTGAGAGGGGACTAATATCACGGTTCTGCACCTGTTTTTCTGTGGCGGTTGTGTTGCAGGGATGAAAGTGAATGGTGGATTTTTCCAGCTGGACTGGTTGTGTGTAAAATCTTACAGTCTCAACTTATTAATTGGCACGTTGCAAACCTGGAGATTCAAGACCGCTCACTGTATAGTAACGACATTGATCTATTCTGGCAGTCATGATAATATGTCAAAGACATATTCCACGTTGACAATGAAGGTTCCTTTTCTTCTCCTTTTGTATGCTTTTTGAGAGCACTAGGCAAATGGTTGACACAGATGTAGGAATAGAAAATAGAAAATAGAAAAAAAAAATATAAATATATATATATATATATGTATTTTGGAATATAAACAGTGTGAACTCTCGTAATTACTTTGGAATTGTAGTTGCATTCTCTCGTCATTTTGCCGTATAGAGTTCAGTGTAAATATGAAGGGGTATTACCCCTTCTTTAATGTATTCAGTTTGTAAATGTGCTGATCTTTAATAGCATAATTTAAGCTCTAGCGGATTTCTCACAGGCTTGGCTTAATGTGATGGAAAAGCTATGCTCTTGTGCTGTCTTCGGGATAGAAAATAACCAGAACAAGAAATTGTTAAAGGAGAATGACAAAAATTAACCTTTCATATAGAGCAAGGAGCCAGTGCGTTTTTTCTCTCTACTTTCGTAGGAGAGGAGCGGGAGAGACGTGTCTAGAATCTCGTTTCATATTACAAAGCATATAAACGGTGTGGTCAAATCCCTGTAGCGCCTCTCACATGTTCCTGTGGATTCGAGTAATGTAGAGCCGAAAATGGCCCTCGGGCGCGCGGCAAAAGTGGCTGTGAAACGGGGTCAATTTCGATTTTTTTTTCTGGTTTTTCCTCCTTTTTTTTTTAATAATCAGTTGTGCACATTGTATTCACGCTTTAACCCCCGGTAATAGGACAAAATAAGGCATCAGGCCGAGGGGCACCGGCGTAATTGCGCGTGTCCGAACCGGTCCGGTCCGGTCCGCCGCAACTTTTTATTTTTTTTTTTAATTTTCGGAAATGGTTAAATACGGTTATAGCCTCTAATAAGACAAAAACATTGAATTGACTTCAGGGCTAGAACGGTAATTGTCCATATTTTTCAAATTCTTTAATCGACGTCTGTCAGGGCGTGATCCGCACGCGCCAAGCGGTTTTCCACCTCACGCTCAATTTAGGTGGCGCGTGCGGCCTCCTACGGTGTTCGAAAATTGTCTACCGGAGGCTATTCCGGTGCGCCGCCGAGTGGACGCGGCGGAGGCCGGTTCAAGCCGCCGGCCACGTTTCTCTCTCCTGCACGTCAATGTGCAGGAGAGTCCCCCATGTTTGTTCACATTGCACTTCGGTCCCTCTACTTTTAATTTCGTTTTGGGTCCTCATTTCTGTTATATAATTTTTTATTTTGTTCGATTGGGTCCTCCGATTTTAATTAATTGAATGTCAAAGTTTCACTTCGGTCCTGCTACTTTCAATTTCCGGATTGGCTGTATATAAATCAATTAATTCGGTACACAAGTTCCGATTTTTCTAATTTTGTCCTCTGATTTCAATTGAGAATAGATGTAATTTGCATTTCAGCCCTTTGACTTTTAATTTTTTAATTTAAGCCCTTTATATTTGATTTTCATTTAAGTCCTTATACTTTTATTTTTTTATATTTCTAGAATAATCCCTACTTTTGTCAATGTATATATAAGTGTATTTAACACAATAATAATAGTAGTAATAATAGTAATAGTAATAATAACAATGACTTAATTATTTTTTGTTCTTACTCTTCTACGTTTTTTTTCTTTCTCCCGATAATTTGATAATATTTTTTTTTGCCGGTGATAGCAACAATAATTGTTTTTGTTTTTTTAATATTTTGTTAAAATTTCTTGCATGTTTTTAGTCTTTCGTTTTTTTTTCCTTTCATTATTAACATAATAACAATAGTAATAGTAATAATAATAATAATTAAATTGTTTTTCGTTCTTGCTCTTTCTTTAATGTTTTTTTCCCCTCCAGATAATTTGATAAAAAAAATTTTTACAGTAATAGCAATAATTGTTTTTTTTTAATCTTTTTTTAAAGTTTCTAAGATATTTTTAGTCTTTCATTTATTTTTGTTTCTTTCATTATTAACATAATAATAATAAATAATAATAATAATAATAATAATAATTTAATTGTTTCTCTTACTTATTCTTTTGTTAATGTTTTTGAGTTTTTTTTTCCAAGATAATTTAATAATTATTTTGTCATTTTCAAGGGGTTGATTCATGATCATACTGTGCACATTGCGGACCCACATTTTTTTCTAAAGTGCTTTCCTGCTGGTATATTTTTTTTTCTTTTTTTTATACTTTTGTTTTATTCACTTATACATTTTTTTTATAATCGGGGTTTCCGACAAACGTAAGCACACCACGACTAATTCTTGAGCTAATTTTTTTTACAAACAATATGGATTGCTACAATGCTTTCTCTTAACTACATTTTGGATGGCGCGTGCAGCGTAGAACTTCTAAAAATGTATATTAGTTTTTTATATATTCATTTTATTATGTAAAATGTGTTTTAAATAATATCATGATATTAGAGATATTTTTAATTTCTTTCATTTATGTGCATAGTATGATAATCATAATATTCTCAAATAAGACGAAAAAAAAGACTATTGCAATCCACAATGCAATTTATTGTTGATAGAAAATTACAACTTATTTTATAATGGTTATTTCATTTAAACCTACTAAACAAATACATTTATATTCATTTAAAATTTATATATTTTATACAAAACTTACACTTCATAAAAATTATATACAAATTGATTCTTTTATTTAAATTTATGCTATGATAAAAAAAATCATGCATAATAAATATTTTTTTACGTTGAAAAAAATATGATTCCGCCCTCGATGAGGAGCGGGTGCCATGGCTAGATGTTTCCCTTTATTTTTATTTGTTCTTTGGATTAGATGATTTTCATAATTTTATTATTTGCGCAATAATAATGATAATTTTAGTGATTATTTTTTTATAAAATCTTTCGATTTTTTTAAAAGATTTTCCTGAATTTTTAATTTATATCGGTGATCATTTTAAAAGTAATATTACTCTATTTTCCCCCTTATTCATTTTTTTTTCTTTTTCTTTATTTGTTCTTTAGATTATATTGTTTTTATTATTTTATTATTTATGCAATAATATTGATAATTTTAGTTATTATTATTTTTTTAAAAATCTTTTGCTTTTTTATTTTGTATTTTTCATGGCAATTTAATTATTTTAATTGTTTTGGCTGTAATGTTAGTAATAATTTTAGCTTTTATAGCAATGATAATGGCAATAACGTCAGGATTAATTTTCAATCTATGTTTTCGTCTTTTTGTTGATAGGAAATTAACAACTTTTTTTTATTTGATTATTGTAGGTATTTTCACAATTTATATTTTATTTTTGTTTAATTTAAATTGAATTATAAAATGAACTAATCTTAATACAGTGAACTTGATAATTCAGATATCCGAGTTTTCTTGCTTTTTTAATGATGATGATAAATTTATGCTGGTTATTTCATTTGAAACTACAAAACAGATAAATTTATATCGATTTTAAATTTATATATTTTGTAGAAAACTTGCACTTTACATGAATTCTGCACAAATTTATTATTTTAGCTGAATTTATATTATAATAAAAAAATTACACACAATTATTGTTATAGCAGTGATAACAATAATAGTTTTTATTATTTTATTATTTTTTTGTATGATCTTCTGTTGAAGTTTTTAGAATTTTTTTTCCCTTCCATTTTTTCCCTTTCATTATTAACAAAAAAATAAAATAATTAATAATAATAATAATAATAATAATAATAATGATACTGATAGTAATAGTAATAATAATAATAATAATAATAATAATAATAATAATAATAATAATAATAATAATAATTTAATATTTTTCCTTGCTTACTCTATTGTCAATGTTTTTTATGGTTTTTTTTCTTGGCATAATTTGATAGCTTTTTTTTCTTTCACAATGATAGCAACGATAGTTTTTGTTTTTATTTTATTCTTTTGTTTTATGTTTTCTTGAAGTTCTTAAGATTTTTTTTTCTTCCATTTTTTTCCTTTCATTATTAAGACAAAAATAAAACAAATAAATGAAAATAGTAATAATAATAACAATAATAATAATAATAATAATAATTTAATTATTTTTCTTGCTTACTCTTTTGTTAATGTTTTTTAAGGTTTTTTTTTTCCATTAGAACAATTTGATAGTTTTTATTATGTTGACAGTGACGACAATGATGATTTTGGATTTTTATTGTATTTTTTTTGTTTGATATTTTTTTCTGTTTTACAATTTTTTAATCTTTCATTTATTTATTTAATCTTTCATGATAATAATAATAATAATAATAATAATAATATTTTAATCGTTTTTCTTGCTTGCTATTTTGTTCATGCTTTTTAATTTTTTTCCCTCGGTATAATTTTATAATTTTTATTGTTTTGATAGTCACAACAACAATAATTTTAGATGTTAAGACTTCGATGTTGCTGTTGTTATAATATTTTAAATTAATATTGTTTCCTTTTCCCCTTTATTTTTTATATTATTATTTTTATTTCCTCTTTGTATTGAATGATTAATTTTTTTTCTTATCAAAATATTTTGCTCTTTTTTTTTTAATGTTAGTTTGCGCTCTTTTGTGATCTTTTATGACGCAACACTTACATTCTAAAAGATGTAATCTATGCTTGGTAACAAACTCTACTTAAAATTTTATACATTTTATCTCCCAATCTATAACTTTTATTTTGTTATATCATATAAATTTATCATTGTTAATTTAATTATGTTAAATTATATACACAAAAACACCCGCGGCAACGCGCGGGGGGATTTGGCTAGTATATATATATATATACACACGTTCTCTAGTATGTGTGCTTTTAAAATCTCTGCCCACCATGAGATCTGAACGACTAATACATGTTTTTTATTCCTCTGAATTTAAAAAGCTAAAAAATATTAGAAAAATACATAAATATACATATAAAAAGAGAGAGAGCAGGGAGGAGAGATATGATCTGGGTCAGCATAACCAACAAATGAAAGCTCCTATGATAAGAAATTAATAGATACAAAAATTAATAGTTCCATCAATAGGCTAGGGAGAACTAGTGTAGATTGGTCGTTAAAAAATTATATTTGTATTTAGATGGTCGAGGGGGGTATTTTTCATCATATGAATTGCCTAGCTTGTCCAATAAAAAGGGACTCATGGTCCACTCATTTCTTATTGGGTTGTAGTCCAGCCAAGAAGTGTATGGACTTCATTTCAAACCTAAATCTCTCTCTTTTTTTTACTTCCAAATATTCATTTAATATTCTTTTGTTTTTGAAATGATTTTTACAAGTGTAAATATATTACATATTTTTCTTTCTTCATTCCATCATATAAAATGATAGAAAAGAACTAAAAATAATAATAATAATAATAAATGTCATTGAAAAGAGAAAAACTCGATATATTAAAAACAAATACAACACATGAGAAAAGCGTGTTAGGTTCGATATTATATTTAAGTAAGGACATAAAGATGAAGAAATACTTAGTTCCTAAGAGGTTTTATAAAATAAAGAAAATTATATGGTATTCTTGTGTAATTTACATAAAAAATAAAAGAAACATTTAAATTAAATCCATAATTTATTAATATTTTTAAATTTATATTAACTAACTAAATATTTTTAATTTAGTAAAAACATCAATTGCATCACATAAACAAAAAGTTTAAAAGAGTTAAATCTCTCTTAACTAGAATTGATGACTCAATTAAAAAATCGAAATTGACCTTCCACGTTAAATTTGTAAGGCTCGTCCATTAATTAAAAACAAATGACACTACCAAATGGATATAAATGGAGGGTCCATTCCAGATATAATAGATAGTACAGGGACTCAATACACCAAATAAATAATATATGGACTCAAGCAATCAAAGTAGTATAGTGCAGGGATGACAATTTAATTAGCCCAGATTAATCATGCCTGATAAAAATTGCCCATGTATAGTACGTGCACTAGCCAATCAAAAGCACCAAAACATCCAACTCACCTTCTTTCTTCTTCTTCGAAATAAAACAAAACGCATCCTTAATTTCAGACCAAAAACACAGACAAATCAGTTCAATTCAACAGAAGAGGAGAGGAGGAGGAAGGAAATATAGCTATAGCAGCCCTACTACTTGCTTTAAAATAATAAGATTCTTCTAGTAAAAACGACATTAGAACAATGCATTCGTTCGGATACAGAGCGAACGCGTTGCTAACGTTCGGCCTCACTATACTGGCGTTAATGTGTGCCATCGCTTCTTTCTCCGACAACTTCAATTTTCCTTCTCCTTCTGCCGAAATCCAGGTTTCTTTCTCGTTCTGCTGATTTATTGTTGATTGGTGGATCTAATTCCAACTCTGAAATCATTTATTTCTTTCTATTTGGGGTTTTGTAGATAGTGAGATTCAATGGGTTTAAAAAGAAGCCACACGGAAACGATGAGGTTATTGATTCTTTCTTGACCTTTTTTTTTTCAAGAGTTTGAACTGTATAAATTGATGGGATTGACAATAATTTGTGCTTATTATTATTCTCTTTTAAAAAAAATAGTGGATTTTTTCATCAAAAAAAGATTTACTGTTGCTAAATATGAAAAGCTACGTGGATTTTTAAAAGGTGGATAAATTTGTTTATGAGCAGGTTTCAAATTCTGGGTTGAAATAATTTTTGTTTTTATTGAAGTAGCAAACTTTGTTCATATTCGTTTGTTGAATTTAGTTTTTAGTATTTCTATTGATATGTAGCTCAAGTGTATTTATTTATTTTTTGGTTAATAATATAAGAATTGTTCTTAGAGTTTGCATTCTCCTTATTGGTTTGATCATCTGTTTGTCAGTGTGCTCAGGTATAGTGTGCCTGACCGATTCCAATGCCTAAAGATATATTGTCTTGGTTTTCACTATCCAAAAACCCTAATGTCAAAAGATTCACCTAGGTAGAGATTTCAGAAATTCCAATATTTCAAAAGATATATTGGATTGGCCTATTACAATGTCTTTTTTTTCTGCTTCAAGAAACTCGTATCAAAAGTTGATCACTTCTTTCATCATTCTAGAATTTTGGTCATTGACTGAATAAGTGCCAAAAACATACACTAGGGGATGTGATGATCTTGTTTGTACCTATTAACCGTTGAGTTAATATGGCTATGCATGTTTTTTAAGATTGAAGGAATGTGGAATAACCTGTTGAGTGATGCATGTAAGTTTGCAAGGTGGTGGAATTTTTTCTTCCAGAAGACTGCCCTGCTTGATAATGATATTTCTTTCTTCCCGTTCATCTTAACTATTTTAAGATAATGCATGATGTCAAACTATCTTCCATTTTTTATGCACTAGTGTAGATGCGGACACTTTAACCTGGACTATTTGATAAGCTAGCAATAATTCAACACTGATTGAACTGCCCATAATTAAATGCAGGTCAGCCTGATCATGAATATAACAGCTGATTTACAGTCACTTTTTACATGGAACACAAAGCAGGTACGAAATTTGAAATAGGAGTATATTTGTTTGTCCTCGGTGATAGGTGTTTTAGTCTTTTCATGTCAGATCTGTAAATATTTGTGGCGAGGCAAGCCATCTGGCTGTTTCATGAGTGTAATACGAGTAGTGAGTACATTTCATTTACTGAACTGAACAATTGCTCTCTATTATAGTTTCTATGTTCAGACAAATTGGGTTTCGGATGCCCTATGACAATTTGGAAATCCATTGTAAAACTTGTTATGTTATGTAGATGGAACATTGCTGGGATGGATGACTTGATTTTTGAACTGACATTTTATAATTAATAAACAAATCTTTTTTATGCCTTGATCATGTGCGCGATGGATTTGAATTGATGGGGCACCTAAATGTATTGGTTGTTTACATTTTCTTGCCCTTTATTGTTCATTTGTTATTCTAGCATATAATGATCACATAATAGCCAACTTGAACATGTAATAATGAACTTGTCATTTATTGCAGCTTTTCATATTTGTTGCAGCTGAATATGAAACCCCTCAGAATTCATTGAACCAGGTAATCTAAGTGCTTGAAATTAGAAGAATGTTGAATGTCTTTGGTTCTCATCTTTCACATGTTGAACTTTAATTTTTTTTAAATGTATGAAGCATTCTGAATCAGGTTGCGATTCCATTCTCATTGTTATGTACAGGCACTAGACAAGCCTCTTGAGGCATCTAATTTCATGTCCCCAAATGTCAGGGTCTACTGCATAAAACTATGTCCACTACTTAAATCTTTCTGAATGTCTTGTGATAGGTTTCTCTTTGGGACGCCATTATACCTGCCAAAGAGCATGCAAAGTTTTGGATTCAGACCAAGAACAAGTATCGTTTTGTTGATCAGGTACCATCCACAGGAAGTGATTTCTTTTCATTTCATTGTGCATTCACACCCACGAGCCCCCTCATGTGCTGCTACTGTTATGCTTCAGAACTAAGCATTATTTTTCCTTGTGCAGGGAAGCAATCTTCAGGGTAAAGATTTCAATCTAACATTGCACTGGCATGTCATGCCTAAGACTGGCAAGATGTTTGCTGACAAATTAGTCATGTCTGGATTCCGCATACCTGAGGAACATAGGTGACGATAGGGCATCTTTAGTGTATGTTTTTGCTGTAACTTTAGCCATTAAATATGGGATGATAAAGGTCAGCTAAATTAAGAAAACAAATGACGGGGAAAAAATTTCATGATTGAGCTGGGAGCACGACAGAGAAATTTGAGTACTTGGGTTTATATTTTGGTCGTATTGGATTCTGTCTTTGGTTTTGGGTGTTTCCTGCCCCCCTTTCTGTTAACTGCGCTATAATTTCTGTCAAGGGGTCTGCACGCAACTGCTAAAATGGTGAGCCTTGGAATTTCTGTGGTTGATTATGTCCGGAAAATACTACCGGGTAGGCACGAGAAACCATGAACAAGTACTGCAGTTGCGTGCAGACCCCTTGACAATAATTAAACAAGTCCTAACTGCTACTTAGAATTCCATCTCCCACACTCTTAGCACATGAAAAGTGGATAAATAAAAAAAGTTGAGGCTGAAAGGTGGAAAGCGCTTCGACAGCAAAATTTAGAAGCATAGCCTAGTCTGTATGCTGATGGTGCTTTTAACAAAAGCATAAACTTTTTTCTGATATACAATCTCAATTACAACTATCAAGAATCAGTGAAGTTGTTTCCTAAATATGACGTGCTGACTCAAATGGAAGCAGTTATGGCTCTTGCTGGGCAATGTAAAAGAGAACAAAATTTAGAAGGGTTGAGCTTTTACTCTCTTATCTTCCTCTAGAGATAAAAATGCTTGATCAAGAGTACAAATGTCTCCCGTCACTTCCAACAATTTCAGATAGAACAACAAAATAATCCGAATGCAGGTAATAAATTTCCAGAAAGTTTCTGGTAAGTTAACTTCAAGGGCCCTTTTGTTCCACGAAAAACCTGGTGCTTTGCGCCTGACATCCAAATTGCAATAAACAAATGTAATGCGCACTGTATAACTTCAGAAGCAAGGCGAGCAACAGCTTGAACACGTCACTTTGACACCACAAAGTGATGAAATGACCTGATGTTTTTGTGAAATGCATAAGGGAAATTTCAATCAGATAAGTTTAAGATTTAAAAGATAACATCCTCACATTTCCAAATCAATTTTACAAATGAACTTCTTCCAACACGAATGATTTTCACATATTTTCTATGCTATTATTTCTGGTAAATCAAGAAAGCCTGGAGTATGAACCCAGGGATAGCAGTGAGATCATTTTCTTTGCCAAGTGATAAACCACCAGAAAGAAAATAATCAAGAATTTACGTCCATGTGGTGCCGAATTTTGGCACAAGTAATTATGAAATAGGTAGAACAATATGGGAACTCATACGTTCCATTTTAAACCATCCCATCTATCTCCCACACATTTATAGTGAAGGATGAGCAAGAGGACTCGATGCAAAAAGAAAGTTCACAGATGCATATACAGATGAAGCCTTTTGCACATGGCAGTATATACTAAAAAACATCAGCTCGTTGTTCCTGGTCTGATGACCTCCACAACTAGTATTTTTGTGTGTATAGATTAACATCATAAGAAGAATAAGATCGAATGTTGAAACCATAAAAGCAGAAAAAACACTGATCCAAAGTGTTATCAATTAGTAACTCAAGTTCCTCCCTTTCATCTTCGTTAAGTTCATTGAAACTATCAAGTTAATCATCTCACCTAAATGTTTAAGTTGTCAGGTAAAGTTTTAGAATATAATTATATTATTCTCTAACATATCTTTTCAAATGAAAATATTTTGGACTTGAAATTTGTCCAGACCTACATTAACTTGAACTTGATTTTATCAAATAAAATAAGAGTAATGATATTTAAACTTGTAATCACTGGTCAATAAAACTCTGATATGCACTGTATTTCTCACCTCAAAATTAATTTGTTAGACGAAACTTCATAATATAATTTATATTATTATCATATAGGTTTGTTTCCTTTGTTCTTGTCCTCATCACCGCTTCTGCATTCTACAATTGCACTTTCTTTCTCTAGTCCTGCAGGGTATGATATAGCTTCGGAAGAATTCCCCCCAAAACCATCATTAACAAAAGCACTTATTTCATCCATTTCAGCTGCAACCATCTCCACTCCCAATTTATTTGTTATTGGCTCAACTTTAGATGTTCTGTTCGGGGAATAAAGCTCCTCGTCATGTTGAATTGCTTCTATGCTGGAAGAGTTCAGGTTGGATTTAAGCTTCATGTCCAAAGGCAAAGAGATGATCTATTACAAATTAAAGAAATGATCCTACCTCCCCTTCGCCACCCTCACCAGCACAGCAGAGACCATGCTCTGCAAGTCATGGATTGCAACAATTAATTCAACCTTGGATTGGAAGTAAGAAATCCAAGAAAAATCTAGAAGAAGAAAAACGAGCATGATTAATGATGCACTCACATCCAATGTTTGTCATTTTTTCGATAAAAAGTACAGCTTGGACAAGATTTTGAATCTTGAGAACGCAATGCCTGCGTAAACAAAGCAGCAACTTTGCTTTTGTTCCATTCCATCAGTAATCATTGGTCAGAAGATTTCTTTGGGAAGTGATTTGCAATATGGCACATGACTGTCAGCAAGAAAGTCCTGAATATCGCCGATGCTGCCAATGGGAATGATTTTGCCGTTCTTCAAGAACTATGGAAAGAATGATGACTGTGCAAGTGGCAGGACCAAAAAACCGGAGGAATATTGAAAATAATAGAATCATATGATTACGCCTTAACACTAGGGATGGTGACCCGAATCTTAATCCAAACCGACATGAACGAGTATGATTTTTTTTTATTTCCTGTTCAGGTTTAAGATAGGTTCGGGTAATGCTCGAAGTAAGAAAATCGAGTTCGGTCTGGATACTACCGAACCGAAATACATAAAAAAAACCTTAGAATTTAAAAATATTACTTTTTTACCAAGTGAGATATATATTGAAAACTTGGGTTTCCCATCTGCTCCAGCCTTCACCAGTCACCCGTCTCTCCCTTTCCCTCTCCCTCTCCCTCTCCCTCTCCTCTTCAATCTCCACTTCTCCGGCCTGCAGCAGATGTCGACAGCAACACTTTTAGGCAGCAGCTGAATTATTTTGTCTCCCCGCAGATGCTAAAATTCTTGTGAGTTCCATTGAACAAATTCCGTGCTTGATATGGCTGCTTGTTTTACATTAGTTCTTTGCACACGCTTGTTTTGCTTCCTGAAAAAAATTGGTGGTTGTGACTGCCTGCCTTTTTTAAAAAAAAAGGACAATTTGATTTGATATTTAGTTTATTATCGGTATAAATGTGTTCTGGCTAGAATATAGTTTCCTCTCGATTGGTAAATATTTGCTCAATGCTGACTCTATGTTTTTGTTAGGTTTCGCAATATCCTTAATTTTTGTGCTTAATGTTGTATTAAAGTTTTGGAGGTCGGGTAGGGATGTCCAATGGATATCCAAAACCTAATCGGGTCGGTTGTTCGGCTTTAAAAACCTAACGTAGTTGTTAGCCATTGCCGTTCCTAGGGTGAAATGATTTTACTATTATGGTTTTACTAATAGGACCACCACTGAAAACAATTGTAGTTCATTCGTCATTATACACCGTTTAGTTCCTTTCCACTTTATTGCAGATCCAATTGATGGATTCTACTCTCCATCTTCTATAGACGATGCTGGCTTCAATTTACTGCCATGTTTTCACATCTGCTGCTTCTGCTCTGCATGGTTGGGTTTAGCTACAGCATCAATAGCAGTCCAGGTTTCAGAAATGGAGGAGACAACAGGAAGGATTTGATTGTTGGGGAGGAACTGTGGAAGGAAACTATTCCCTTGCAACTGGGTTCTCGAGTTTACGAACTGAAAGGGCTGAAATCACATACTTGGTATGAAGTGAAGATATCCTATCCAGCTTCTGTATGTATATTTCCCTTTTTCTTTTTGGTTGGTATTTTATTCATGATTCTGATTCTGATTGTGATTGTGATTTTGATTCTTTGATTTCCCATTTGTTGGATAATAGATACCTGCTAGCTTTACTATACAATTAAAGAAAGATGATTCTGACCCTGGAATGAACCGGGCTGTAAGAAGATTGTTAAATACTGAGAAACTGATTTTCAAGAGTGATGTTATTCTTGATAGCAATCAGGTTGGTTCGTTTTTCTTATACCTTTTTTCACTCACACATCATGATCTGATTTGGAGTCTGATGTCATGATCTGATTAGAAGGATGGGTTTTTTCTTCTTTTTTTCATGCAGAGTAAATTGTGTGTTTTGGTGAGGGTGGAGCCAGAGGGGGTAGTGGCAATAGCAAATGTAGAGGAGAGGAAAGACATCATTTTCAATATAGGTAAGAAAAAAATAGATTCATATAATCTGTGTGATGATAAGATTCTTCATTGTGAGTGTTTGTTTCTGCTCTTTGAAATTTGAAGATGGGTGGCACCACATGCTCATTGTGTTTTAATAGAAGTCTGCTAGATACAACAACTTCTGGAATTATTGTTTGTTGTCATTTCGGAATTTCATTAAGCTAACTGGTTTCTCCATTCATAACTGATTATTGTGACCCATTTTTAAGTTTACTTGGGTTTTTTTAGGCTAATGTATCCGTTCTGAAATTGTTCAAAATTGAATTGTTGATTTCCCCCCCGTATTTATCTAGTGACCTGAGATATTTATAGACCCTGATCACATTAGCTTAACTCATAAGGTGAGCATAGAGACTGGTGTTGCCTTTACCTTGGGGTGTTTGGAGTTGCAGTGCAATTGATTGGTGGAGAGATTAAAGCTCACCAATGGTTGTAGATAAGATTTATACCCTGTTTGGTGTTGTGGTCCAACCACACTTTTATTTTTTAACTTCAAATTTATTTATTTATTTTTTTTAATCGTTTTAATATGCTGATATAAAAAAATAATTTTTTAAAATATATATATATTATTTTGATGCATTTCTAAGTGAAAATTATTTTGAAAAAACAACCTCTTTGACACTCTCAAACGAGCCCATGGTGTCTAACTTTGCTATTAGCAGAGAGACTGGTGATTGTTAGTGCCATATAAGCAGTAAATAATCATTGGTGAGAGAGGAGGTATTTGCTCTACATGGAAAATTGTGTCATGGTTCCGTGTTAAGAAATCTCAAAACTTGAAAATATGTTGAGGTGCATTGCATGCCTGAGTTTGGTATTCGACGGCCTATGCAGTGAGAAAAAGGTGAGAGGGGGGGAGAAGTTGTGTGAGAAGAGAGGTTGGGAGGGAGGGAGAGAACGGTCGTTCAAGCCTGGAAATCCTAGCATGACCAGGAATTTAATTAAAAAAAAAGAAATTTGGGGTTCATTGGCTTTCTTTAACTCGTTTATTGTATCTTTTCAAGAGATGTCAACAAGCTTCTCATTTTACAATAGCAGCTTCCTTGATTCATTCTCTATTTCCATCGCTATCCAGGTGTGTTGCCCATTAGTTAACTAAGATTTTGCTTTTTTCATCGTACAAATTGTTGGTGTAATGCTTCTCAATTCGTAATGTTTTCATACAGTCAAAGTATCCTTTACAGAAACTGCATGAAATTCAGTATGTTATCACTCTATATTGTGAAGCTTATGTTTCATGGCTCTATTTGTGAAGCTTATGTTTCTTCCATAATGCATATGCTCTCACAATTTCATGTATAAAGAATGTTGCACATTACACTGACCAATAACTCTTTTTTCTATCCTTTCCATATTCTTAACGTTTCTTTTGCATGACAGTTTGTGATGAACTATTATTGGGAATCCCACACAAGGCTTGGTGGGCAGTAGTCTTTGTATTGCTCTGTTTGGGAGTGGCATTCATCCTTCCTCATTTTCTTCCATTGTATCTACTGCCGAGGGATAGAATGCGAGAGACATTGAATCAGAGTGTTTCCAAAGAATCTTGATTTTTCAGAATCATCACCTGTGTTGCATTTTGCAATAGGTAACGGATGTCCTCTAGAGGTGTGCTCGCTGCTTTCAATGTAAAAGTGTCTGTCATTTGCTTGTTTTTGGTCAATAGGAGATTAACATGTCTTGCATGACCTTGTTGTGTTGTTTTACTAGGTTGATGTTTTCATTATTCAGCCAGCAATAGTTTGAGCAGACTATCTCCCCCGTAAATCCTATTTGTTGTGGGAAGTTTAGCATGACCTCTGGTACTGTTCTATTGAATATTTCAATTCGTTTCAGTGGAGTTCCGATGCATCTGTGATTCTCCATGGGGAAAATTTTGATGAATGTCATGAACATTCCAGTGTATATGCCTCCTCTCAAATATGACAGCATATAATACTCACAAGATTTTTCTCCTACAAGGTGGTCAGTAATTTCTACTGCTTTTGCAAATTGCACTGGACAGAACACTTTTTCTTACAGGAAACATTAGGCCTCCGTTAGATGATAACTTTTCTTCTATGAGTTCACATGTTTCTGAAAATTGTCAAGCATTTGAACATTGTCACGCCTTTTTCAGGTTGACGATGGGAATAAAAAGAATTTAGTCCCAATATCTGAAACCCCTTCCCTGAATATCTATTCACTTTCCATCTCTCTTCCTCCTGATTTTCTCTTTTATTTATTTACAATATCTATATTGCAAAAAAGCATTGAGGAAAGGGGAAAGAAAAAAATCATGTGCCTCGTTTTGCATTTCCTTAATAATTTTCTGTTTTTACATTAATGGACTGATGCTCGTAACTAGAACAAATGATAAATAGGCATATTGGGCATTGTTGAGCAAGTCTTCGTTCGAAATTCTTCATTCGCCTCTTTTCCAACATTCCTCTGTGAAGCAACGTTAGCTTTAAAGAGACCCTTCTTTTTTGGTTACATGAAAAGAAATCAATCCACCACTGATTCAATAGGCAACTCACTCGTGTACGAAAGAAAATTGATGTTTTCACGTTGAAGTGTCGGGGAAAGAAGTAATAATGGCCAGATTTCTTCATTTTATACTATGAATTTTGCAGCCAAAATGCCTCCAACTTGAAGTTTTTAAATCATGGTGTTTTTTTTAAGCAAATGATTATTCTCGAGGCTAGCAGGTGCATTTCTTCCTTTGGATATAGCAACTCAAAATGTTTATAGTCCCTAAGAGGTATGGTGTGGTGGTAAAAAATTTAAGATTTATACGACAGGTTTCGAGTTTGAGTCAGGATGTGTATTTCTTGTAAGAGTTTAGGACAATTGGGGTTTTACTCGTTAACCTGGACTACAAAGTGTGCTTTCCAGAAAGTGAGGTTTAAGATTTGCATAGCAAGTTTCGAGTTCAAGTCAGGATGTGCATTTCTTATAATAACTTAGGATAATCGGGGTTTTACTCGTTCACCTGAACTATAAAGTATGTTTTCCAGAAGGTTTACTCGAATATTAAAATAAAAAACTCAAATGTTCATAAAGTGACGTTCTGCGGTTTGATGCAGAAAGAACGGTCATTCTATAGCAAGGCAGAAAGAAGCCACTTTGATCTCTCGTTATTTTAGGTCCAAGAGGCTGGATTTTCCCTTTTGGACGCAAGATTGTGAAAAAAAAGAAGAAGAAAAAGAGCGAGATCTACACCATGCAGCTTGTTTTTTTAAGATAAAACTTGATTATTTCCTGTCATTACAAACACAAGTAAGATTTAGTTATTTACACACCAAAATCACCAGCTACAAATTAAAAGACATAATAAGCAAATTGACAATCAAAACACCCAGCAAAACCTGACAAGACAGCAGAAGCCACACCAAATCACATTAGCCATTAACCCTAAGAAAACCCACCACCTCTTTCAATTAATCATGAAGTTTGAGTTTGACTATTATATTCTTGAACCTTCGGCTGCACATTCTGACCGTACGCTTTAGCTCTATCCTTCATATCATTAGCCGTTTCTGCTATCCTCCCTCTAGCAGAATCAATTAATCAGCACCAGGTGGATGCTTACCAGTCACATAGTTATATATCCACAGCAAAACCATTAAAGCAGCCAAGCCACGCCCAGTACTTGAGAAAAAGATCCCAGAAGTGACCGAGAAAACAGCTATCGCTGCCGGGACTAATATTGGACTAAACATCACTATAACTGGTGTGGCCACGACCAAGGCTATAACTGTCCCGGTAAGAGTTAACCCGGACAGCGCCAACAGGGCTGCACCTATTGTCCCAGCAATCATAAACTTCACTGCCTTGCGTGAAGTTGGTTTTTCTGAAGATGGCTCGTACCTCGACATGGGCCTTGATTGATCAGACATGACTCCCTTTCGAGAGTGGCACACAGCAATGACTAGGAAATCAGAGCAAACGGTTTTTTATCCTTCTTACGATGTTGCGGAGTTGTGTCTTAAATTGAGTGAGTTTCGGGTGTAAATAGGGAGGGAGAGATAAGGAACGCGCAGGTTTTATCATCTCGTGAACTGGAGTACTGAAGGGTAAGGTGGCGCCTTGAAGATGGTGCAGGGATGGCAGGTGGTCCGTGGTCGTGTGGAGTGGATAGTCTCGTGGCGTTTGTTTGGGGATTAAACATCTTTGCATGTAGATTGTTTTCGTGTTTACATAGTGTTTTAAAAATATATTATTTAAAAAACAAAACTTTAAAATAATTTTAGAAGTTAAAAAATAATTTATTTTTAAATAAAAAATAATCATTACAATTCATGGGCATTTCATGTCATAGTGCGGGGCTAAGTTTTAGGAGTCTAGTCTGGCCCATTCTTAGACAAATTAACAAGCCCATGGACTTTATGCTGTCCAGAATTTTATTTGGTAACAAGAAGCGCAAAAGGTATTGCAAGGAAACATCATTTCTGAAAGGAAAAATCACTGCCGAAATAAAACTTAATAAATAAGGAGAAAATAATTTTAAAAAAATCACTTCACCATAAAAAAAAAAATCATATGAATCAGAGCACACACGCACACATAGAAGTATAAATATACACGCGGAGAATTATGAGTTTCATTTACAGAGGTAATAATTAAACAGCTAGAAGAATTGAGGTGTTTTTGAGTCAGCATCACTGTTTATAAGCAGTGAAGCTGCTTCCTGTTTAAAATTTTGTTCTTTTTTTTTATTTAATCCTTTTTTGGTTTAATTTCATGAGCCAAGATTTTAGATTATGGTGAAAAAGATAAAATTAAAAGATAAATAATTAAAATATAAAATATAGTCGAGGTGCATACAAATTATCACAGACATTTACATTGATAAAAATAAAATATAAAGAAAATACATGGTTAACATTGAAGTTTTAAAAATCCTCACATTTTGCTTATTTTTTAGTCTACGAGGGGGGATGTTACAGACTATTATGAGGGGTGGATATCCTGATTCAAACTCGATATTTTCTGTGTAGATTTCAAGTTTTTTGTCATCACGTCACGTTTCTTGAATATTAAAAACTGAAATCAAAATTATTGGCTACTAGGATTCAGCCGTGAAAAAGCTCTCTTCTCAATTTTATTTTTATTTTTTTCACAACTTTATTTCTTCCTCCTCAAAATTCAATGATTGAAGTTGTAAAATAAATGACATTTACTCTTAAACACTCACTTTTCAAAATGTTTTTATTTAAAAATAGTTGAAATAACATGGAAATATCAACAAGCTAATTTCCAATCTTAAAATTATTTTTATTTTTTAAAATATAATAAAAAAAACTAAATGTAAACAGCTGGCTTATGAAAAAAGATGCCCCTAAAACACAGGTATTTTTTTGCCTTCTTCACAGTGGAACCCATAAAAGATTATGCCGTCGGTCCGTCCAAAGAATTTTAAGTGCTAACTCTCGTCTCATTCTCCCAAGTAACCCCCCACTAGACCTTTTAAAAAACCCAATCACCCGTACAGCTCACATGTTAGTACCCATGAGTGTCACAGCTCTGTCACATTAGGCTCTTCTCTCTCCAAGCCAACGCTCCTCCACGTTTTTTTAAAAAACAAAGTCAAGATAATTTGAAAGAGGAAATAAGAGGGATTGGTCCCACGTACGAATTCGACCGTTGCAAAAAAGAGTTGTTCTTAGGAACCCCCAATTTTCTTCTCCGCCTCTCATCGATCTCGCAGAATCTCTCCCTCTCTCTTGAAAAAAAAAACTCTTTTCTTTCCTCATCTCTCTAAAAGTATTTCTCAAATGGCGATTGCTGCAGAGACCCATTCTCAAGAGAAGGTAATTTCTTTTAAAAGATCGTGGTTAGTGCACCTTGATTTCAAAATCTAGGGTTTTTGTTTTCCCATCTTGTGAAGGAGTCAGTTTTCTTCTTTGATTTCTATTTTATAGATCGATATTGAATCTTTTCGTTAGTTTATATTTTGGGATTTGATTTAATTTAGGATTTTGAGTTGTGAGGTTTTTTTATTTCTTTGGCAGGCCAGCACAGAGGTATCAGGAGAAGAGAAGAAGAGATGGACGCTAAATGATTTTGATATAGGAAAGCCACTCGGACGTGGAAAGTTCGGTCATGTTTACTTAGCTAGAGAAAAAAGGGTGAGTTTTTCAGTTTCATTGATGATAATATTTAAAATCTGTGCATATTATTGTTCATAAATCGGATTTTTATTTGAATTTATATGGGCTCTCTTGTGTTAAAATGAATTTTTAATTTTTAGGTTTTTTGGTTACCTTAAAAAATTTGAGGAAATTAAAAGGATTTTGTTTTAACTGATCATTGTGCAATCAATTGATCTTTTTATGTTTGTTGCTGTTTCAGAGCAATCATATTGTGGCTTTGAAGGTTCTGTTTAAGAGTCAGTTGCAGCAGTCACAGGTTGAACATCAGCTCCGTCGCGAAGTTGAAATTCAAAGTCATCTTAGGCATCCAAACATATTGCGCCTTTATGGTTACTTTTACGATCAGGTAGTGTTTCTTACGATCCTCGTTCGAGTTTTTGAAAGCTTTGTAAATTTGACTGATTTGTGTTTTTTCTACCTGAAATTGTGGCAGAAACGAGTTTATTTGATATTAGAATATGCAGCCAAAGGTGAACTCTACAAAGAATTGCAAAAGTGTAAATACTTTAGCGAAAGACGTGCTGCTACCGTGAGTCATTTTTAAGCAGTCTCTTTCAATTATCTTCTGTTTACTTGTCCTTCTGTATATACCCGTGTGCCAGCATGTTTTACTTTCAGTTCATTTGCTTCAAACCATTATTTTTCTTTCAACTTCCTATTTTTGACTATTAATCAGGGGTTTTTTTATAGACGAAAATTACATTTTTGCACTTTCATATCTGATCATGCGAGTACTGATTACAATTGGGTGTGGATTTGGTAAATGTGGCAGTATGTTGCGTCATTAGCCCGGGCACTGATTTATTGTCACGGCAAGCATGTAATACACAGAGACATTAAACCAGAGAACCTGTTAATTGGTGCACAGGTGATATGACAGCTATCCTAGATAGAATTTCCGATTTCTGTTAGATGATTGAGTGAGTTGTCTGTGCTCATAAACAAAGTTAACGCTGATTTCTGTTATCAGGGTGAGCTCAAGATTGCAGACTTTGGCTGGTCAGTGCACACTTTTAACCGCAGGCGGACAATGTGTGGTACATTGGACTACCTCCCACCAGAGATGGGTATGTATGTGAGCCATTGGCCTTTTAAGGCTGCCAATGGAGCTTCCCTTTTTTATTCTTGGGTTTTTATTGTGGTTTCATGTATGATTTGATTTGAGTGAAGCCATTCAAATACTGTTTGATTGTGTGAAGGAAATGGTTTTAACTAATCTTGAAACATCTCTTCCAAAGCAATAACTTTATCTGATTCCATTGGAAAATAACTGTTATTGTATTCTGATTTTTTTTTAATTGGTCTTCTGTTGATGGTGCAGTGGAAAGTGTAGAGCATGATGCGAGTGTTGATATATGGAGCCTGGGTGTTTTGTGCTATGAATTTTTATATGGTGTTCCTCCATTTGAGGCCAAGGAACACTCAGACACATACAGAAGGTAAGCATGATAGGAGAAATGAAAGAAAATGAAGAAAACTGCAAATATACCTTCATTCAGAATACATAAATAATTTGTCCAGTTTAAAAGCAATGAAGGGTCCTAAATGCTTCTCATATTTTATATTGCTCACTGATTATATTTCTCATATTGTCTTCTCATTACGAGTCTCTAGCTTCTGTGCTATAAATAAGAATCAAGAACCAAGTGATTTATTGAAACCTTTGCTATTGAGTTTATTTCTATTTTACTTTTATTTTCTGTGGCATTATTTTGTGCAAACTTATAATCCTCGTTTTACTGTGTTGCTGATACCTTATCAATAGGATCGTGCAAGTGGATCTAAAGTTCCCTCCAAAACCAATTGTCTCTTCTGCCGCAAAGGACCTTATTAGTCAGGTGAAAAATCAATTATTGCTGTGATATTTATGAACTTGCATGGAATTGAAAACTGTGTTCAGACCTTGCTACCGAATTGAATTAACAACAATGCATGAAATAATATTATGCTATCACTTTTGGAAGGATCTGTACTCAATCTCTCGTGTTTTTTTTCCTCTTTGAACAATATAGATGCTTGTCAAGGATTCTGCAGAGCGCTTACCGTTACATAAGTTACTGGATCATCCCTGGATTGTTCAAAATGCCGATCCCTCTGGCATCTTTAGGGGTTGATTTTTCTTTCAATCAGCCTTGCCTCGCTCGCTGTTTGAAGGACCAACGGTGCAAGATTATAGAGAAGAAGTGTGTGAGTTTGTGAAGAACTGGATCATTGCATCTTTTTCTTGCCCGTGTTCCATTACCCTTATTCTCTGTAGAATAAAAAAGATAACTAATGGTTTGTTGAAGCTAATTTCAATTCAATTTTATGTTAATATAGAGGCACATTCTTTTCTTTCTAAATCTTCCGTTCAGTTCGAACACTGCACTTTCTAGTAAATTGCAGCACCTTAATTATTATTTTAATGCTACGGCAAAATATTTTTAGACTTTGCTGGGAAGAGAATGCAAAAAAGGAAAAACGTGAACAAAAAAAGCCATGCCTGTTTCTGATTTCAAGTTCCAAACAGCATGAAACAGTAGCTGTAACTTCGGAAGCAATTGTTCTTTCTGCGAACTGTTAACAGCATGAAACAGTAGCTGTAACTTCGGAGGCAATTGTTCTTTCTGCGAACTGTTAACACAGCTTTCTATTAACATGTGCCAATAGTAACGAGATTTGTTTATTTTTCCATCTGTTCGGGGGGATGATGGGACCTGATATGCCAAATTATAAATCAATGAAAACAAAAGGCTGCTACTGAGAATGTGAAGAATGTGAAACTTCTCTCCCTCGAGCAAAATAATTTTCTCACTATTTTAAGAAGTTAGTAAGTTTTTGCACCGGCCTGTGGCCACGGCAGATTATAACATCGCAAAAAGATATACAGTTAAGGTTATCTCGATTTAAAAATCTTAAACTTGATCATACCATGTATCCAGAGAAATTTCCACCAAGAACATGTTTAAGAAAGAACTGCCCACACAACATGTATAAATAAACGTTGAAAATAGTACGATGCAAATACAAAGATATCAACTCCTATGACCTGAGGTGTTTAGCTTGTACGATGTTGGTTGGAAGTGGCTGATGGTGGTGATATCATGCTAGGAATCTCTCGAGATTACAGGGTTCGAGGCCTGCCCTGATTTTTCTTGCTCTGGGCGACAACTTTGGGGCTCATGAAACTTGGCTGGTCAGTTGAAGAAAGGAGCCTTGCCCACATCCTGTCAGTAATCACAACCTGGTTCTGCCTCTCATTAATGCGCTGAAAACAAATGAATAATTTTTTTTTCCAAAAGTAAGCATTGATGTCAAAAACCAACATCTTTTCCAAAAGATATTCCATCACAGAGAGAAGGTGGTCAAAGTAAATGATACAAATCACAAAAATGATATACAATAGAGAGGGTGGAATCATTTAAATCTGTTTTGGATGCTTTAGGAAACATCTAATGCTATGTTGATACCTGAATTTCCATATCAAGGCTAAATGTGACTGCATGCTTAGCGAATGATTAGCCAGCACATTTGATAAGTTTAGGTTTTGTGCAACCCTTTTGATGCACAATTCTTATGTAATGCAAGTGGAAGTACTTCATCTTACAATGTTTTCAAAAGCATCGTTTTGCTTCAACTTTTTCACTACTCCCAGATCTCTCGATCATAATTTATATTTTATGTTTTCCCTCATAATCAAAAAAACAAAGACAAGTTCAAACAACATACCACACATCACAAAGGGTCTCCCAAAAACATATCACGGTACCTCTAACAGAACTAGGCGAGAAAAAATCACCACCACCTCCATTCATGATCCAACAAAACACAACTCCAATAACATCAAAGACATGCAATTTTAATTATTATTATTATTTTGGTACAAAGGAAACAAATGCAAGTAATTTAAACAAAGCAATCATTTCAAATCTCTCGTTTCACCTTTTTCTGTTTTGTTTATTTTTGGCCCTCTTTATTTGTTAGAAAAAAATCCACCGTCTTAAGTGATTCCAACACCTTTCTCTTCTCTATTCGACCAAAAACAAGTCAGTTCCAAGGTTATTAAGTTAGTTGCATCATCAAGGGCAATATTAGTTGAAATCGGCAAGATTGAAGAAGTTGGAACTGATTTCCAAATTTGAAAATCAAGTGAGAATATTTTGTTTTTACATCTTTATTTTTGTAAGATATTATGGTGGTGCCGGTCTTTGCAGTCAATTTAAAAACAAGAAATACAGGGGGAGGGGTCTTTTTCTTCACAACAGTTTTAACATAAACAGGAAAGAAAACAAGAAAAGATGGAGAGAAGACCATGACAGCAGCTCATTTAATCAGTTTTAAATCATAAAGAAAGAGCACAAGCAGTGATCTGTTGAATCAAATATATTCAATCCTCCAAATCATTCAAAGACAAGTCTAGTAAATTAAACCTCCAGCACAAGGAGAACCATCGAGCAATATTCCCATCAGACTTTACACCAGTAAAAGAAATAGTGAGTGATTTAAAATCCGGGAATCGTGAGGCTGTGTTAAGAGTCAAGTATTCAAAAGATCCAAAAGATGTTTTCTTTTCATATAATATTGAGAGCCAAAAGGTACAGCTTTAGTAAGTGCACAGGCAGGAAAAAAAGAAAGAGGAGATGAGAGGGGCTACTTGGGTTGGACAATTGCAAGATCATTTGTTGTCCCTTTGATATGAAATGTTTTTTCTTGGCAATGCAAGCTCCACTTTGTACCGATGTTGCCTATGCTTTCCTTTTCCTCGGCTTCCTTGGTTTTTATATAGGCAGGATTCATTACTGAATTTCTCTAATTATTGTTGACTGTTAATGTTCCTTCAAATAATGGTAGCATGTTGATGTTGTTAACTACGAAATTATCTTCTTGATGATGTGTTCTTGTAGCATCATCTATTTTCAACTATAGAGAGAGTGTGAGGGTGTAGTTGATGTAGGAAAACTGAACAGACTTCATCTCATAGTTTCTCCATTACAATAAGGGATTTTCCAATTTAAGTTAGCATCTTGATGTTTTAAATGTGATTGTTTTCTTATTTCTAAGTTCATTGGTGATTAGTATTGCCATTTTAATAGAACAAAGGAAGAGAGAGCTGAGACTTGCAGCTGTGATCGCAAGACTTTGAATTTATGGCTAGTAGTCAAGAGGCAGAGGCAAACGATGTAAAATTTTCAGTCATTGTCAAGTTAGTGGGCTTCTATAACAAAAATCTATAACAGGTGATAATTTTTTATCAACTATTTCCATAATATCAAGTATAATACTTATTTTGGGACGTTATTGAATTTACCTCAAAAGGAATGTAACAATGTTGACCATTGACAGGCCCGACTGTAAAGCCTGTAAATCCAGCCATTGCTCCATGAACTGCACTTTGAGCAAGGAGAGTGCAGTAGACATTATCGGATGCATTGCCTGGAACAGCACGAATCATGTATGTGGGATCTGCAAGATATTTGGGTCAAAGTTATGCATTTGCACCTGAATTGAGTTATAGCATAAAAAACAATTAACAAAGAACACCAATCTAAGTCGCATACCTATATATTTGAGAGTGATGGCCATCTTATCTTCTCTTGCAAAATGATCCTGCACAGAAGGTTAAAAAAGTACTAAATTAGCCACTGGAGAAATTCTTATAAATCATATAATTTGCGAGGAATGTTTATCATCAGAACTTCTCATCTGAGAGTACACAGATGTATATGGTACAATTATGATGGCTCTTAATCAGAGATATGAAAAGGCATTGAAATCCTAAGAGCTTGAGGTCATCATAGCATGGTTTATATAGATTTAAAATCCAATAAAAGATGAGCTCTTGTACACCAAAAAAAAATAAATGAAATGTTAATAAAGCCATTCAGGCATAGAAAATCATAAAGTAGACAATGCAATTATTAATGGACAAATTTCTATCTTTTGTATGTATAGTGTTTTAATCAAATGAACACCATGCTGAGCATTACTTGGAATTATTTTCTTGTAAAAGTAACATATCACTTAAAAGACCTTTGCTAGGACTAAAAAGAAAAATGGATTGCTTTATCAGCTGAATAAGAAAACAGGAAAAGTAAATTATTGCTTAACAAGGCTAAGCTATTGATTGTGATTTTATAAGATGGCCAAGAAATTGAAAGTCGCAAAGAAATCACAAAAACATGGTACAAAAGTGATAATAATATGAGATTATCTCTAAATCTTCTGTCAAGTAATACGTTAATTTTCTGAGATATCCATAACCCAACATCGTGATGTAGATTGTTTCCTGAAGCATCTTGCAGGCCCATAGATTGCAAGTGCTTTGCGAGAAGATTCTCTCCTGCTCCTTCAGCAACAACGATAACCATGTGTCCATTCTCTTTAAGTCGACGTTTAATGAATTCAAATAATCCACCTTTTCCTTCAAGATAGAAGGGTGACTCAGGAATCAAACAGCAATCCACATCCCGGCTAGCAAGAGTTGCATGCATTGCAATGAAACCTGCATCCATAATTCCCAATGGATTGGAGAGAGGCCAGAGCTGGTGTAGAAATATGGAATGGTAAAACAATTCATAGAGAGGTTTAATGTGTGACATAGTTGTCAGAGATATTATCTGTCCATGCCTCAACTTACCACTGTGGCGACCCATCAGCTTCACAACACCAATGCCATTCTCGAAACTCCCAGCCTCAACATGTGCTGCGCTAATTGCACGTTGAGCCTCCTCTACTGCAGTATCAAAACCAAAGGATCTGTCGATGACCTGAACCATAATAAGGACACTCAATGCAACATATTTCTCCAATATTTAATGTGGGTTAAACAGAAACATGACAGGAAAGTGTTCATTGATATCACAACTAAAGAAGTGTCAATGAAAGTACAGGAATGTCATTATCAATGGTTTTGGGAACTCCAGCAACTGCAACTTTGAGGCCTCGTCTTCTAATTTCCTGAACATCAAGAAGCACATTGTTCAAATTTTAGCAAACACGTTAAGGTAATGATGTGAACAGTCAGATAATCAAGGACATTAAGCGATGGCAATCACATCATGAGATGAAAAGCAATTTTGCAGATGTACAAATGGTATGCAAGAATGTTAAAAAGATCAGCCAACACAGCCTAAGAACATTTCAGCAGGCGTGGGGTAGCAGAACTATATGTATACTGAATTCAGAGCTTCCTTTTATCCTGAAGCGGCAGTTTTGGGGGTTGAACATGGAAAGAAATACATGATAGAGTGTCAAAATATGAACCCGTCAACATTCTAAAAAAAAACCAAAGCAACCTGCTAAGGATGGTAGCACTGAATTAATTAGTATGATAATAAAGTGATTCCATCCAACCTAAATCAGCAAAAAAAAAAAATATGTTGTCAGTAGCTCAAAATCACTGAAGAATATGTTGACAAGGGGAAAAGAAAAAAGTTCAAAGGAAATGTGTAGTTCAGCACACGTTCAAGAATTCCTTGTTATTCAAGCAGCCATAATCCTTCAAACTATGTACCCCATAAGTCTAATAAATCATTTGCAGCTGGTGGTATGTTATGCTCAATAGATCAAAGAAGCCATTGAACAAATCCACCGTTACACACACAGCTTACCTCATAAATCACAGCTGCTCCTTTTTGAGTTCCATCACCTCCAATTATATAAACCTGGACCACAAGAGGAGACAATCAAAGCTTTAGTTATCATGGAAAGTGTAGGCTTACACCACAGTGAAAAATGAAATTTAAATTAACAATGCACTCAAAAATTCTTTTTTGTTTTGGCAACTTCAATATACAAATAAAGTCCATCTCAATACCAACCTGATTTATCCCTCGATCCTGAATACTGTCAACTATCTTTGATTTGTCATGACCACCTTTTGATGTCCCCAGGATTGTGCCGCCACGTTTATGGATGTCATCAACAAACTTAGGAGTTAATTTAATGGTGTTCTTGGAATAGAAACCCCTGTAGCCTCCCTACAATGCAACACAACAGATTCATGTCATTGTGTGTATGACATCACCAAATTTCGATTATAATCATCAAATGGATGATATGGAGGATTCAAGTGGAGGAGAGGAAAGCATGGATAAAGATGTGTTTTTGAAGATTAATGAATAATGATGTTGATGATATTTAATTTTTCTTTTTAATCTATTTGGCTACTCGCTACTTCAAATTATCTTATTTTGTTTTAAGGGAGAAAAATATAAATTGTATGAATGTTATGGTATTCTATATTTTCTTTTGATTTTCTAATGATCCAATTTTAATTGGGAAGATATATATTTTAGATTACATAATAAAAAAAATATATATATTTATAGCATGTTGCCTATGTTTATTCAGGTGAGCGCAAAGGCACGCACCTAGCGCCTGTGCATTTCACAGGCTTGGCAGCGCCTTTCTCCTTTGACAACATTGCTACCATTATATTCAAATTCTTACTTTGTAAATAAAAGAAATCTAACAACTATAGGAAAAACACCTGAATGCTGCTGTGCAGTAAAAATGCAAAAATTGGATTGCCAAACTCTGTTTGTGTCAAAACCATGTTTATAATAAGAAGAACAATCACTCACATCAATCCCAAGGACCTTGTTGACACCATACATATGGTAAAGGCTACACACAATTTCCCTGATCACTGTGTTGAGGCCAGGACATAAACCCCCACATGTCACAATGCACGCATGCACCTCATCTGACTGAAAATACACCTTAACAGAACAACAAGCTCCTATCAGTGAAGACATAAGCACCATAAACACATGATTAATATCAGCATTTCAACATGTTCAGACATCAATCTGTAAAGGGTAACCATACCTTTTGACGAGGTCCAGCACGTCGAAAGTGTGTCCCTCTTGGACTGTTGTTATGAACAACAACCTAAAAACCATTGATTACAACAAAATCATTAACAGCCAATAATCCTTATCAAAAGTTACATAACATCTAACAAAATGAAATCTACATTGACAGAGTAACTAACCTTTTGAGCAACAGCATCATCTACGTTAACAAAATTCTGCCTGAAATCAATCGTTCCATTTTATTTATTGAATTCAACAGAAAAAAAATCGCCAGCAACTAATACAAGAACCGAATCATGATTCATGCCAACTATAAGTCAAAAATATGCATATTTACTCACTCGACTGTTGAATAGGCTGGATTGTCTTGTAGCTGATTCCGATAAGTCTGCCACAAAAAAAATATTTATTATTTATCAAACAACGAAATTTCGAAATCATGCAAAAGAAAAAATCTCAACTATCAAAATCCTAAATAGTAAATCTCAAATTCATTTCACTGATTAAGCAAGCAAACACGATAGTTAACCAAAAGGAAAGGAAGTGAAAGGTTTAGTGCTTTGGAGTACAGCGAAAAGAAGCAATCGATCAAAAGCACAAACTCGCACATTGATAAAGAAAAAACACGTACAATCATGTGTATATAATATATACGAAAGAGAAATGAAGAGACAAGGATGACATTACAGGGAGATCCGGAATATAGTCAGTTAAGTGAGGCACATCTTCAAGCACATAACCACCTTCACCATTCACTGTTTTAATTTGTGAAACTCCGGCCATCTTTGATCTCTTTTATGGATGCTAGAAGAAGAAGCGGTAGCAGATAGAATGAAGAGTATACTAAGTACTAGCTTTTCAAAGCTTGCGTTTTTTAAGGGGATGTGTGTCTATAAGCGACGTCGTGTGTGTCTGAGGATATTTTGTGGGCGGGAGGGGGGAGGGGGGGAGGGAGATACGACGAAACAGGTGGCGCGGGTTTTGATGAGTCATTCGATAAGATGGGACGCCAACTGGTTTTGGAGTTGGTTTATGAAGGGTTGTTTTGGTGTCTTGTCGTTTTAAGAACCTTAAAACCAAATGGTAATAACTTTATTACAAATTCTAATAACCAATGTCGGGGCTTTTCATTTTCTATTATCTAAAATTGTTTAATGATATTTTTGTGATGAAATAAATATGAATATTATTAAAAAAAAAGTTATATATTTATTAAACAAATCGCACCATTTAATTGGGGAACAAACTTTAATCCGAATTTAGGATTTTTATAAGTTTTGAATTTAGGATTAACCAATGTTTAAAAGATTTGTTTGAATTTATTTTTTAATCCATGTTTTTTCAAGTTTCATGCTTTAATATTTATTTAACTGGAGATTGATTTCTATTCTTTCTATGATTTTTTTATTAATTTTTAAAATAATCAAGATTATCTTGAGATTTTTTATTGTCGGTCTTTGTTAAGTTTAGTATATTAAATTTAGTATAAAATATTCACTTCAAAATATTTTACTTGGTTTATTTTCCAAGTCATTGCTCTACCAATATGTGCGGTCTCTTTTGATATCATACAGCCTTTTATGATGATGTTGAAAACCATCTCATTGAAATTTTTATGGTGACGGGGCGCTGTCTGCATGAGGAGTGGCGATGGGTCTCCAAACGGATCTTTTTTCTTCTTCTCTTTGGTATGATATTATCAAGTCATTTTTTATATCTAAGTTATTGCAACAAAAAATATATATATTTTATTTTTTCAATGTTTTTTTTAATTATATTATTAAATTGATCCACATTTTTTAACTCAATCTAGTAAATGACACTCATATTTCAAATATTTCTTAATTCTTTAAAAACACTGCTTTCGCATGAATATATTTTTTTATATTAGAAAAAGTTTTACAAAGTTTGCTACATAACACTAACACTAATCTAGTTGATTGGTCTATTACTCTATTTACATTAGATTCTCTATGTACCATTAGTTGATATTTTTTTATTAATATGAGTGTTTAAATAATTTTATGTGAACATCGACCAATTTTACAGGTCCTAAAATTAACAACTATATAAGTTTTTAATAAAAATTTGATACCACAAAAAAAATAAAATTTTTAATCTTAAATTTTTACCATTAAAGTGCCTACTAGATAATTATCCGTTGATGATTATTGTTTATAGCATTTGTGGTTTAACCTATTAATAAGAGTCAAATGAACACGATGAGAAATATGAGTTTAATTCTTGATGTTATCATATAATTTGATGTTTATGACTAAGATCTTTAAATTTTCCACCACTTTTCATTTTGACATGTGCTCTTTTGAATGTCTAGATTCATGTCTGAAACTATGCCCTTTTTTTCTACATTTACATGTATTTGATACATGAAAAAAATACAAAGTTCTGTGAAGTTTTCAAATATATAAAAATAAAGATAAAAAACAATTATGATTGAGCTTAATTTTTTTATTTATTTTTTACTTTGATATATAATATATATTTGATTTATCCGGTGATTTTTTAAGCAATATCTATTTTTTTTATAAAAAAAAAATCTCGACATAAAAAAATAAATGACGCAGACAACTCTAAACTCCAAGAACGATTTTATCTGAACTTCGACGTGTCTCCTGAGGTAAAAAGCCTTTGAATCACGAATAAAAAACAGACCAAACTTCAGCAATTAAAAAGTTCGAAAGTCGTCTATCCACATATCCGCCACGTATTCATCCCACAGTATTGAGTAAAAGAGTTAAACTGGATAGTGACACCTTCAGATGCTGGGTTTTTCAAGCAGCAACCAACAGCGGGAATCCAAATAAATTAGTGAATTATTTGAGGTTACTAAAAGGATGGGTTAATAAAAAAAAATGAAATATATTTTACTATATGATTTTGGCTCCACCCTATGAAATATATGTTTGGTAGATTCCAATAAGAAGAGAAAAAATGTTATCTATAAAAGCAAAGTAAATCACTTTATTTTCTTTAATAAAGGAGAAATAAAAAAAACAATTTTAAGTATTAACGAGGCTTTATCATTGTCTCGATTAATAAACGAAAAGAAATGAAGAAATAAACGTACTCCATGATAAATACAAGGCTTTATTATTTGCTAGAGGATTTACCCGAAGACCTAGCATGGACTATAAACAGACATATTCACTAGTGGATAAAATTAGTTTTGTAAGAATTATAATATCCATTGTTTTTTCATTACGTTTAAAAATATTATAGATGAATGTCAAAACATCATTATCTAATCAGGTTGAAAAAAGAGAGATGTTCATGCACGAACCTGATAGTTGTAGAATTTAAGATAAGGTTTGTAACCTTAAAAAATATATTTATATATTTTCAAACTATTTTTAAGTGGTGAAGAAATCTCAACTTTCGAAAAACATGTTTTTCTGTTTAGATAAGTAAATAAAACCCTGTTTATTTTAGATTTTTACAGGGTATACACGTCATGTCTTGAATCTGTAATTTATTATGCAGATCACAAATATTTTTTTATCACATTTTAGAGACTATAAAAATATCGTGGGAATATACTTTCCACGACACTATTATAAGATATGGTTTTATAGATCATAAATTTGATCGTTGAATTTTTATCATTCCACTGGTAGAAGTATTTTAAAATATAATAATTATTAGTGACAGTATCGATAACGCATGCAAGTAATGCATAGTAGTTTTCAGCCAGCAGTTTGGTTGCTGGAGATGGAAATTTGGTGTTTTCAATTTTATTTCTCACGTAAAAATATATATTACGAAACAATATTATCAAGCTTGCATCCAGGTTTTATTGTAAATTCGAACTAGCTTTCAATGGTTAATTAGTTGAATCGGGCTGGTCTAGTCGTGGAATATTCATAATTAAAATTATAATACACTAAAAAAGCACCAAAATAAATTCCAAATGAAAAGAAAAAATAATTAGATTAATATGAATAAAATTATACAAAATATATGAAGGACACAGAGGGTGTAATTTTGTATTGATCCAGTAGAAATCTTGCATCGCAATACTATACATTTGACTTGAAAATCATGTTAGGTTTTTGTATCGAATAAGTCTATAGGGGTGTTTAGGAGTGTGGTTGTTGTTGTTTTTCAAAGTGTTTTTCATATCGAAATATATTAAAATGATATTTTTTTTTTATTTTTTAAAAACTATTTTTGACATCAGCACATCAAAATGATATAAAAATATCAAATATATATTCATTTAAAATAAGAAATAAAAAGCCCAAAAGCAGCCAAACAGGCAATATATCTTATATTGTATTTAAAAAATGAATTTGTTTATTTTTATTCACTTTAAATTAAAAAATAATTAATATTTTTATATTATTTTGATATTCTGATATCAAAAATATTTTTTAAAAAAATTATAATAATATTTTTCTGAATAAAAAAATTTTAAAAAACAAAATCAACCAGATCCTCCCGGATAAGTACTAAATCTTCTCCATCTACCTTATTTTTCAAATTTACTTGTCGCATGATGTTACGCCATCATCAACGTTAAAATAAGAAGTTCGCTTTAATGATAATTTAGAATAACAAGGGCTGTAAAAATGCAATTAGTCACTGTTTACACTGTATTATATATATATATATATATATATATATATAAAATTAGTTTTTAGTTTTTTAAATATTTTTTTATCATTTTAATACACTAATGTTAACAATATTTTAAAAAATATATCATTATAATATATTTTTAAATAAAAAAAAATTTAAAAAGCAATTTCAACAATACTCTCATATAAATTTAGTTTGTATAAGTTATAACAGACAAAGCCATAAAAACCAAGAATTGGATGCATAATTTATGTTTATTTAGATAAAATAAGTTAGATCTATAAGAAATATTATATGATCATTAATTTAATAATAATTCAGGAACATAAACGGAGCAGTTAAAAGCATGAAGGAAAAAAAAGCGTCAAACCCATTGTATCGTTGATCAAACCATAAACAGTCCACAGTAAAGTATATATTTTAAGCGTAATTAATATTAAAATTGAGTCTTTAATAGGGTCACACTCCATCTTATTGGCAACCTGGCCGGTCGAAGGACCCGATTTTCGTTGAATAATTTGTTTTACGAAATTGCTTCATCACTCTTGCAAGGTTCTAGCACACAAAATACAGTAAAATATTTGAACGAAACCTAACCCTGCTTGTAAGTTGAAGGAGACAATTTTCGTGTGTTTACCTCCATGAAGACCTGCCCGGTCATCTCTCCTCGATCAATAGGGCTAATTCTTCAATATTCGTTCTTATGTTAATCTATGTTTACGGGTTCAGAGAACCTTTGTAAAAATGATTGATCAGCCCATGACATGCCATGCACATCGTCTAGTTTTAATTTACTCTATAATATATAGAGATATCCCGAAAATAATCTAAAATATAAAAATAAACCTAGTTATTTTATAATATTTATTTATTAATTAACACACAAACACAAACACACACACACACACACACACACACATATATTCAAGTTTTTTGAGATGGCTCTAGGTCTTATTTGATATAAAAAAATGAGATAATTGCATAAAAACAAAATGAATAAGAATTTAAAGCTACACTCTAAACAAATTAAAAGTCAAATAATAAAATGTTTTTTAAGAAATAAATGATAAACAAATATTACGGGCCCACCAAATCAGCCCAGATACATAATTTAGTTATGAAATTAAAATAATAATAATGTGAAAAGCAAACCAAATAAAAACTACAAAGTTTAATTCTCAAACCAATCAAATATTGAAAAATATAATAAAAAAAACAGACTTAAATCAACCTAAACTATTCAAAAAAATTACAATTTATAACATGAAATTTGGATAATTCTATAAAAAATAAAACAAAATAAAATCACACTGACCAATTCTAAACTGATAAGATATTAAAGGATGAACATGAATAACAATGATTAAAAAAAAGAAAAAGATTGAAGTCAACTCACTCTTATCTTTAAAACCCATGACCAGAACATTGAATCAAATTTATTTCCTAAAATGATAAAAAATAGGACTGAAATCAATTCAGTCTACAGCAATAAAATCCAAAAAGATAAAAGCTTGGAGCATGGAAAAAGAGATGGGTCGAAAACCAAGAGGTAAAAATCATAAACCCTAAATCTTAGACATTAAATCCTATTAATTGAAAGAACAATAAATTATTTTGGAATAAATTATTTTCTTAAGTAAAAATCCAGCTAAGCGCCAGGCAATTTTTTTTCAAGCTATCAAATGCATTTTTCCCTTCAACTTTAAAAAAAAGAAATTTTTTTTTATTTAAAATCTTTTTTTTTTACTTAACTTCGAAGAATAAACACCCTTTTTCCACGTGGCTACCCTATTTTTATGTGTTTTTCAGCCCTTTGTTATTTAAATGACTCTTTTTCTTATTTATTTATAAAAAAAAAGCATGCTTCTTTTATTCGAATCCCGTGCCTATCTTATTTTTTTTCCTTAAAAGAATTATTATTCGATACAAAAAAAGTTCTCACAGGAGGGGGAGTTTAGATGAGGTTGATGCCACCATGAAACTAACTTTTTTTGCTGCTCTAATCAGTCGCATGTGCTATTTAAAAATGAAGAAACGATTGACAAGTTGACACGTCCCCACACGCATCAATTTTTATTTATCTTAAATACCCCCCCCCCCTACCCATTAATTACAAAAAAAAACATGAACAAATTGACAAAAATATTATTTAATATAAAAATTAAATGCCTTGGCATCAAGGACGCAAAGATCATTTTACCAGGCTACATAATTCGATATTACAAAATAGCCCTCCATATATTTTTCTTTTGCTTCCTATAATACGAGTGTATTTTTACTGTGCCCTAAAAATGTTAAAATAAAAACTAACCCTAATGATATCTATAAGACTATCTCTCTCTCTCTCTCTCTCTCTCTCTCTCTCTCTCTCTATATATATATATATATATATATATTAAATCATCCCTGTGCAAAGATAATTACAGTCTGAAAACTTATTCAAGATTTTTTTCTTATGAAGTTAAGATGGAAAAATACTATTGTTGTCCATGCATGTGTTATATACGCTGTTTTTTCAACCGTTTTTAGATTTTTTTTTAAAAAAAAAAAGAAGAAAAGAAATGCTATCAACAAAATTGAAGTGAACGGTAGATTTCCCCCATCTCGTGTGATGGATAAATTAGCGTGGAAATAACAAGAACTCTCATAGAAAGGTA
Source organism: Salix dunnii (assembly GCA_015731905.1). NCBI lineage: Eukaryota > Viridiplantae > Streptophyta > Magnoliopsida > Malpighiales > Salicaceae > Salix > Salix dunnii. The sequence continues at coordinate 18,329,114 of CM027664.1, forward strand.
GCAGACGTCAACTGCTGTTGTCGGCAAGATCATATCCAAATGAAAAATAGCCCGTCATGTTCGCAGTAGGGGCATGGTGATGGCAATTAGAGTTCAAGGAATCGACGGGAATTCCTGATTATTATAGTTATCACGAGACAATGATATTTTTTTATATCAATATATGTAATTTTTTATTTGATATTTTAATTCTTATTTTTTTATTTTTTTTATATTTTTATATTTTTTTAGATAATTTTTATTTCCTGTTCGTATTTATATATTTATATTTTTAATTTTGACTTTTAATTTTTATTGCTATTTGTTGATGTATTAAATACAATTTGCATTAAAAAATAGTGTAAATTTAGTTTTGGTGCCGTGAAATGAGAGTAAACTCACTCTTATGCACTTATAGTTAATATTTTTTTGTTAGTGATCCGTTATCTCTATGTGTTTTTTGTTTTGTTTTGTTTACTCGTGACTTGATATATTTTTAGTTTAAAGTGATTTTCATTTATTTTTTAAAGATTTGTTCTTAATATTATTGTATTAAAAGTATTATAGAATATAGAGATTAAATTAATTTGAGATTTTTAAAAAATCTTAGTTTCTTTATATATTTTAATGCATTAACATCAAACAAATATCAAAACATATAATTAGCTTGATATGTTTGTAAGAAAAATACTTTCAAAATAATCACTATCATTATTTTCAACTACTTTTTCATGATAAAATGAATATATAAAAAAACTAAATAATCAAAAGATTTTTAGGCAAACATGAAAGAAAATAACACGTTAATGTAAATTGTATTTGGTAATTTGGTAATGTCTTATGGTGATAATATTACTATTTTTTTCTTTAATTTTGTTCTTCAAATATTTTTATTTTTTATTTATATCAATTTTTTTCAATGTTGCTAGTATTGCCTTTTGTTTTACTTTTAATTATAATAATAACAATAAGAATAATAATTCATGTAATTGTCATTGTCATTTAGTGTAGTATTTATGGAAAATTAAGTTTTGCAACTTTTCAAATCTAATATCCCGAATTAATGTTTTTAAAAAAATTCATGGCTCGATATTACTTTTATTTTTTTTATCTTATTTCCTTAAAATTGCATGACTCAACATTAGCACCGAACAAAAAAAAATATTAACAGCAAATTTTATTATAATCCAGGTGATTATAATAATTTTACTCATAATGGTAATAATACAAATTTTACTCATGTCCTTTATTTTTATCCTTTTAACTATTTTCATTTGTTTCTAAATCAAATAATATTTTTTATGCTAATAATATTTTTTTACCCTTAATCATAAGAATAATAATTGAAATAACTTATCATTCGATGTTGTATTCATGAATGATTAATTTTTACAACTTCTTTGTATATAATAGTTCAAGTATAATAATTTATCATTTGATGATGTATTTGTTAAAAATCCGGCAACTCAATTTTGTCTCTAATTTCTAACCTTATTTCTTTAAAATTACGAGTACTAAACACCATAACTATCAGTACTAAACTACAAAACTATTTTATTTTAGGGTAATATAATTGTTTTATTATTTATATTAGAATAAAAAATAACCCTAACAAGGGTAAAAATATAATTGCACTATATAAAAATACCCCCAGAAGACTCAAATACCCAAAAACAATAAGAGAATATCAACTGGTCTCGTATAAAATTTTAAAATGCCCCCGAGTCAAGGAATTAAAATTTTATATACTAAGGGATAAAATAATAATTATACTATTATAATCTACTGTATCTAGTATAACCATTAAAAACCCACACCATTTATGTTTTCAAATTAAGGGTACTTTGCGTCCCCTTCACAAATTACCTATTTGGCATGTGGTCAAATCGGCGTTTTGACAATTTTTTTTATTTTTTTATTTTAAATAAATTTTTTTTGGTGTCTTTAGATCATTTTGATGTGTTAATATCAAAAATAATTTTTTGAAAATAAAAAAAATATTATTTTAATGTATTTCTAAACAAAAAATACTTTGAAAACTATTATCTACGACCCCAAATAATCTGATTATAAACACGGTTGGCTGTGTGTATTAGAAAATTATTTCATTCTGTTAAATTTTATATTTTTTAGTGCTTTTAAATTTTCAAAAATATATTTTTTTAATTTTTTTTTAAAATCATTAATATTGACGATCACAGAGTTTTGGTGGGGGGAGGCTCCTCAAAGCGGAGCCATGTCTTCATCAACAAACATGATGATTTTGGAGACCTCAAAGACAGGAGATACCAAGTCTTGGAGGAAGCCATGCACGCCTCCCAAACATGGCAACTATCTTCTTAAATTTGGTCCCTCGTCAAATATTTGATTTTAAATATGTTCTCTATTTCTTTTATAATTATTATTTTATTTTTATATAGTCGCTAGTTCTTTTGCAGCTTTTCACTTCGATCTCGAAGCTCAGTGAAGGTTCAAACGGAGGAGGGTGAGAGATGGTTTTTTTTCTCTCCCGGTCCTTCTAGCTCTCCATTGACTTTTTGTTTTTTTTTACATATATAATTTTTGAATTTTTTTTATTATTATTTGCAATTTTCTTCTTCGGTATTTTATTATGTCTTGTTTAAACCTAATCAAGGTAAGGGTTAAAATGACAATGTCCTATTTTGTTTTTTAATAAAAAAATAACTTTGAACATGATAACTAGGTTGTAAAATAACATACGCTGAAACAACTGAGTTTATATAACCTATGTCATCCAATATCCATGACGCGAGGCAACGTTGGACAAATGAAAAGCTCTGTTCTCAATTGGATTTTTATTTTTTGTTCACAAAAAATATTGAATAAATAACAGATTATATTTCCTTATCTATATTCATCATTATTTAGTGTTCCAGTACAATCTGTATTTGTTATTGATGACTTTATTTTTTGCATATAATTATTTTATTAATTTGGGTACAAGGTTTCAATGCGTATTTTGAAAAATTTTCACCATTACCTAAAAAATAATTATTTTATTTTATTTTATTTTATTTTATTCTTAAAATTGAATATAAGGTTGGAATTAAACTCAATTAATTAATTATCTAATTAATTAAGAAGCTAATAATTAGAGAAGGGGGACACCGCGCAATAAAATAATACACGGTGGGCAAACGCATAGGCTGTCGTCAGCGTTGTTGTAACGCAACCTTCCTTTTTTATCCCACTTTCATTTATCTCTCTACCCTATATCTTTCTCCTCCCCCATCTCTTCCTCTTCACGCATCCGATCCCTCAATCCATAACTACTAGAAGCTTCTCGTATCAATCAAAACAGCGGCACCACCACCGCAAAAGTCAGAAAGATGTCGTGGCAGCAGTACGTCGATGAGCACTTGATGTGCGATATTGACGGTAATACCCTCACTTCCGCTGCTATCATCGGTCATGACGGAAGCGTCTGGGCTCAAAGCGCAACCTTCCCTCAGGTTTCATTTCATCCAATTCTAATTTCTCCGATCTGGTTCAGATCGGTTTGTTTTTTTGCTCGGCATTTCGTTTATTTTCATCTTGCACGCCTGATTTGTCACTGCTATTCAACGACTAAATAATTTTCTTACAGTTTACCGCAGAAGAAGTGGCTGCGATTATGAAGGATTTTGATGAACCTGGATCTCTTGCACCGACTGGGTTGTTCCTTGGTGGCATTAAGTACATGGTGATCCAGGGTGAACCTGGAGCTGTTATTCGAGGAAAGAAGGTGATGACCCCCTTTTTTTATCCAGTAATTGTGTTGCTAATTATGAAATCTTGAATCATTTTTTTTTTACCAATCCTAGCTAATAATAATTATCCGCATGCATTGACAATTACTGCATTGTGTAAGGGTCTTATTGCCGGGTTTTGTTAGGGCATTTGCAAGGGATTAGCTGTTGTTAGTTAAATGTTGTGATAATTGGGTAATTTTGAATTTGAAACTTTTTTTTCACTACTTTTTGGATCAAATATCCAACGGCTTTTAAAGCATAGGTTAGTAATGCTGATGAGAATTTTGAAATTGTTTAATTATTACAGTTTTAACTGACGCCAACTACCAATCTCTTAATGATTGTCCCAATCTGATAGCTCTTCCTGTTGTCAATTTGCATCTGCAGTCGTTGCAATGCTAATAAACAAGCAAATCGACAATTTTTTTCTTAAAGATCAAACTTTCTCTAAATTTGATCGATTATTTAATGCTTTTGAGACCCAGAAATTACCACTTATTAGTTGGCAGATCAGATTGTAAGAAGTTTTCTGTGTTTTATTTGTTTCAAAGGTTGCTTTCTTAATGAGTGTGATTTGCACTGTACAAGATGGCAATGGTTTAATTGACAGTTAGTATGAAGCTGGTTTTGAAATGTAATGATTGGTGTTATCTATGGTCATTGTCATTGGTGTTGTGGGAGATGGAACAAAGGAAGAATGGAGTGATTCCTAGATGTGGAATTGGAATGTAAATTTGGCTTTTGTTGTTGTGCATCTCCTAGTTTGCAGCTAAGATGTTTGATTGAAAAGATGATGACTTTAATTGTATGAAAGCTAGGGAGTGCGAAATATATAGTGTAGAGACTCATTACTGAACTTGAATCTTAATTTTGAATTTGTGGAATTTGCATTAGTAGGTTGTTCTGTACATGAACTTGAAGAAAAGGAAAGACTATAACATTACATTTCTTGCATAGCACACTGCGTTACCTGTCTTTATTTGTCTCTACTTTGTGTGTTTCCATTGAATTGACATTATTTTTATCAGGGTTCGGGCGGTGTCACCATCAAGAAGACCAGTCAGGCACTTATCATTGGTGTGTATGACGAGCCTCTAACTCCCGGTCAATGCAACATGATTGTGGAGAGGCTTGGTGATTATCTATATGAACAGGGTCTTTAATCACCAAGGTATGTGGTTTGATTGTTTAATCTTTGCTATCCCTTTCTTTCCCTGGGAAGTTGATTTTAGGTTTGGAGGCTTGCATGTACCCACACAAAGTTGGAATTTCTTGCAGTTGCCCTCGTGTTTAAAGTTGAAGATTTGTCAGGGTCTAAGTGTGAGATTGAAGTCGTTTTGAACTCTCTGAAGTGACAGATGTCAGGCTTCTCTTGTATGAAATATTTGAATTCCTAATATCAAATTTCTGAATGGAAGCGTGTTGATTTATAGTGGAATATTTACCCACAAGGGATTTAATGGATTTGAGATTGAAGTTTTTTGTTAGACTTGTGTTTCTTGATTTTTAATTTTAGCATCTCTGTACGACTATCATTTCCTTTCATTATGCTGTTGGTGTGAAGTGTGCTATCCAGCTATGCATGGATGGCTGGAAAAATATGCTAATGATTTTGGAAAACATATCAAATGCAATTACAAAGCCCTGCCTAATCCGCATGGATGGCTGAGACCCAAAAAAGTGCGCTTTGCCACCATTGTGGATGGCACTACTCCACGCGCACTCGTCATTTGGTTTGTAGCCACTAAATTGCAGGGTGACTGCCCATTTGGGGATTTGTTTGTGCTTGTCAGCCCTGTTTGCCTGATTGGTGGCAACTGACAAGTCACACTAGGCATGATGACTAGGAAATGCTAAACAGAGATGGGAACCCTCAATACCATATAAGTATTTTTGAGATCACCCTTACGAGCCACTGGTAGATCTTTTTTAAACAAGCAAGGGATGCTTGTGGTGCAGCCTGCTCGGTTTTAAATCTAAACAAATACCATCATTTTGAACGATTACAGCATCGGCATTGTTGGCTGAGAAATATTTTCCACTCTCTCATCCCTTGACGATGGGGTTGAGAGGAAGCAAATCAAGTGTTTAGAGAAGAAAAAATTATTTCAACCGAGTTAAATCCCATGGAGTGATAGGAGCTAATCTAAACATTTAAACAGGCGAGTAGTACTGATTCACATCAAAGGAATCAGCTTTTGGGGATCATTTATTTCTAAAGGCGCCATTAAGATCAATTTTTACAGTGAAATAATGGAAATGGAGGATTCAATCACTTCACGGCCAAGGGATGCAAAAAACTGAGTATCATCTGTTCAATTCCGAATTGTCAAAACAGACGCAAGTTGAAGGAGGTGCATGAATCTCAAACGGAAAAGAATAACGTATATCAAGGTTGAGGCTCCGGGAGGGGGCATACCCAAATTTAAAACTCCTTCGCCCATAAAGAAAAAAGAAAATCCATGAAGCTCAAATCATGGCAATTGATCAACGGGAGACAGAATGGTCGACCTTCGGGGTCCTAGATTCAGAGGGAAAGATGGTGACGAGTTTCTATTTTCTTCTGTGAGGCCCATCTTTCATCCATATAAAGAATAATAAATCCGTGTCAAAACTGGCAGCTTGCACCTTTGTTCTAATATAATTGACTTTATACCTCAGAATGCGTACACGAAGATAACTTCAGCCACAACATCTCATCATTGCTGGCACCAATTACATCAGCTGCGGCTTTTGTCTTCTCTGATCCATTGCCAAGTGCAATGCCTGGAGAAGCCAACTCAGGCATCTAGATGTCATTTTCACCATCATCAATAGCCATTATCTGAAATTTTTATATATTATAAACAATCTGGAGGAATATGGTCTACACAGGCATGCCAGATCAAAACTCAGAAATATAACGTGGTCACAGGTTTGGCCATTCATCTTCTCATTAAGAATGAGAAAGGGCCATTAAAGAGTATGAAACTATCATTACGATAGTCTCGGTTGAAGTAAATAAAAGAGACTCCAGCATCTACTGCGAGTCTTACAGGTATTTTCTTTTAATCTGGAAAAAGGAAAGATTGCATGATAAAAAAACACGAGTATAGAACAGACTAAATCTGCCCGTATCTCCTTTGCAGTGACACCCAAATGATCAAGCGTAGCTTTTACACCACTCCCTTTTGAGGTTCCAGGGAGGACAATTTCAAGCATGTTTGGGCCAGCTTGGACGACGCTGGCACGGCCTCCATTTGCTTCTGATCAGTATGGCGGAAGGGTGCTAGCCACTCCCTCGGCAGTGTCTAAAAGAATCATCATTTGTTATTACAAAGATGTGAACCATTGTAAAATAGGCATGACTCAAAGTAGAGAGGATACTTATTGTCCAGGGCTTAATTATATAGAAGAGCACAAATTCCTTAACAGCCAATTATCATGGTAGATGATCACAATTAAATCAGGAGAGCAAGACAGGACCAATAATTTGCTTTAATTTAAGAATGCCCTTGCAAGTGAAAAAACATGTCATGAATTTCTGAGGCACAGCGAAAATTGATGATTGACAGCATAAAAACTGAAAAGGAACCACTCAGCTGATTTCAATAAAAGATATCATGGCTAGAGCCATTTGCTAAACGTACACTTCAAAAATCTGTCAACCTTTTAAGTTCAAAACGTCCATACTGCTCTTCTTTTGTTACTTCAGAATGAAATTGAGACCATATTTGTGCAAATACCTGCATGTCAGCGGTAGACAAGAGATGCTCAACTGAAAGCATGATCTTAGCCTGCAAAACGTTTCTCATAAATCACGAGTACAAGGAAAAATCGCTCAGGCAGCACCAGAGAATTGTTATTGGAGTGAGAAATATGCACCTCTGGCTATACAGTATGCAGCGAATCAATAAGAGGGTGCTCAAATAATGTCAAGAAGCGATCATTGCTGAATGCAATAAGAGGAACCTTGTTCTACCAAGAGTAGAGATATGCCTACGATTTCAAAACCAAGAACAAGTGCTTGATGATGACAATGATCCTTCAAAACAAAAAAGAGATCTACATGCCTTGCAAAGCCATTTAGCTTTGTTTCTTTCTTTTCAGTACACGGAAGAAAATTATCATAGTGGTTACAATCAGTCACCAATAAGATTGGATAACTATGTTTAAAAAATAAAATTATCATAGTGGTTAAAATCAGTCACCAATAAGATTGGATAACTATGTTTAAAAAAAGTAAAGAAAAAAGTGGGGATTACTGATTAACAATATGAAACACATTGATAAAATGACTTTTAGGGAGGGGGAGCCTTTAGCACTGCTGTAAATAAGAAGATGACTGAGATTGTCAAAGTATGGTCATACAAAACGTCAATCATACTAGAATAAATGGGAAGGCCTGTTGCTTAAAAAACACTTGTAATTTGATACTAAGACGAAGAGGTTGGGAAGCTTCAATGAAATTTGGGAATTCAATATAGCTGCAACTGCATCAAACCACCTGAGAGCCAGGAATATCCAATCCAGGACAGAGCAGGCAGGCAGAACTCCACCGTACAAGATTAAGAATAAACACAGTCTGCCGCTATAACTCATGGCATTATGAACTGCTAGAAAATAGCTGTCCTAGACAACTTGGCAGTAACTGGTTGCTGTTTGATACTGTGAAACAGCATAATGTATCTGTTTCACAGTATCAAACAGCATAATACATCCAGGTGACCAGGAGACAAAATAACGTTCAATCACCCGGCAGTTTTTTTCTGTCCCTGTCTACGTGTATGTGCGCAAGCCTCCTTTTCCTTTTCTTCACTACTGTAATAAAATCAGGCACGGTTCAAACCCAGTTGCTATCATGTGATATTTCTGTATAAACTATTACCTCTCTTCAGACACTCGGATACAAATTGCTTCTAAGAATTTCCCGGCCATGTCTACCATAAACACTTAACCCCCTGAAATGAAAACATAAACCACCAATAAGCGACAATAAATGAGTTAAAATTAACAGCTAGGGATTGAACATGACAGCACCGCATGAAAGCAAAAGTATGTTAGAAAATAATAAAGAGAAGCACAGCCATCGGAAGAATAAATAAATAAATAAATAAATAAACACAGAAACATCCAGGATTTGTTAAAGCAAAATGGAAAATAGAATCTGAGGGTAATACGAAAAAAATATATAGCTACATGTCAAATACTGCAAAAGCATAAGCCTATAAATAATGCCCTGGTTGGTGGTCAATGAACAGGAGATAAAAAAGGTAGAATTGCACAGTTTCTTACTTATCAGTTGCGATCACCACCTTCACCCCCCCTGACAAAGCCTCTTTCAATGCGTTTGCATTTGTCAAGAAGATTTGAACTTTTCTGTTCAGCAAAGTTCATAGCGATCAGAAAAGCGGGAAGAAAAAGTAAACATTAGAATCCAACGTGCAAAACATGTGGTTATCCCATCAAGAAGCAAGGATCACCTCACCATCCATATCGCAGAAGATATATCTGAATTTTGGTTTATAGAATCGAAGACTGCTTTCGTGCAGCAGTCTCAGCAGAAATCACTACATCACCCAACATAAGCTGCAAATAATTAAAAACAAAAAGTGACCAACCCAAGTTGTCACTCTGAATGAATCCTGTAATTAACTAGAACAATAGATCTGTCACATACAATTGGAAGGTGCCAGACACGTGTTGTAACCTCCATTCCTCGTTGAGTTTTCTAGTAAATTCATCACTGCAAAGCATCAAGTCAATATCATTATTATTTTATTTTAATTTTTTTAATAAAATAGAATATTCAAATCATTGATTATTTTTATCTCAATTTTAATTCTGGTTAAATTTTGGCTAAAATGTCTTAGTGATGTTCTGACTTTATTTTTTTTTTAATTTGATTAACTTATAATTTTTTTTAATTTTAAGATTATATTTATTTGATTTTGTGTTTGTATTGTATAATTTAAAATTAATTTATTTTAAATTTTAATTATATTTATTAAATTAATATTTTAAAATTTTTATATATAATTAATTATATATAAAGAGTATAATCCTAGACCTCCAGAAATATCCTGAAATCAAAATGTTGTATATTAATAAAAAATTTAAAACAACAACATAACGATATTGAAAATAGACAACTTAATGCTGTCAAATCCACCAAAATCACTCATAGCTTCATCCCTCGTTTTAAAAGCAAACTTTTTAAAATACCAAATGCAAACTTCATTGCCAATGCCACATTTTGTCCTAGCAGCTCTGCTGTGCTCTGTCCAACACTACCATTCACAAAAAAAACACAAAACCCTTTTGTCAAGATCACCAGTCAAACATCAGAACACGTAAATTTATCTTTACAGACAAAAGAAAGATGTTTTCTTTTAGATTACCAATATTTCAGGTTCATTAGGGAGGCCTTCTATAAAAACAAATGCTGCCACTGAGCTCTAAGTCCACGTCTTTACTCCTCCTCTCCGCCGCCTGACTTTCCAGTAACCTTTCTGGGAGGCCCAAACCGTGCACCTATAATTACTGTGAGAAAAAAAAATCAAACTTTTTATTAAAGAGTCCAGTTTTAGCTAACGAAGGCAGATTAAAATTGTTGGGTTCTATAGTGAAGGAAGGACTCGAGGAATGGTGAGGATAGGAGAGGGTAGTGGCCGCACGCACCATTGAAGCGTTCCGGAGTAGAGGAGAGGAGAGGGGCGAGGAAGCATAGAGTTGGAATTTTCTCTGACTGGCTGAGTGTGAGGCTAATTTAGTTTGTTGTGCAGGATTTTGTTTTTTGGTGTGTTGGGTAGGGCCAGTGACATTAACGAAGCGACGAAGTCCACAGTCTCTGTCTGTCTGCCTCTTCCAGTGTAGGAAGGAGTGCGGTGCCGGTAGAGATCAATAATATATATATGGTGCACGGTGTTCAAGCTTTGAACGACAGGTCAATAGCTCATTTGTTTTTATATATATTTTTCAATAATTTTAAATGTTTAATTAGAACACTAAATTATTTTTTAAGTGCGGATTTTTAAATGATTTAATATTAGTTAAATCATTTTATATCTGTTAACAAATTTAAATGATATTATTATTTTTTTCTTGAGAAAATTTTGTATTCAAACCTTTTTTTTTATATATAAAAAAATTTAATTGGATTTTAACAATAAATTTAGTGCTGATGAGTTAATATCTCATTTAAATCAATTCATCATGCAAGTTGATTAGCCTAGTTAGATATTATCCTAAATTGAATAAAATTTTAGCAGGTGGATAAAATCCAACTAAATAATCTCCCCTGTTAAAAAAATCACTCAAAAAATAATTATTTATCTAACAGGTAATCCAGTTATACAAGTTTGAGATTTACATATTTGTTTTTTTATGGTTTCAGGTTTAAGATTCGTGGTTTTTAATATAATAATCACAAAAAATTTATATTATTATTAATTTCAGATCGATAAAATTAATTAAAATATATATAAATTGATCCCGTTACTATCTAGGAACGAAAAAACACTCAAGTAATATTAGAAGTCAATCCATATATTATAATATTGAACGTCTTTCAAATAATATTAAAAAAAATTCAATATATAAAAAGCTCGTTTTAATTAGAGTTTAACAAAAAATCTAATATTAAATCCAGTCAAATTTGAAATAATCATTCCCAATAAGCTATAAAATCTACTCCAATCAACATATTACAATTGTCAGAGCTCTTAACACACTAAAATTCCTGCAACTATAATCGCTGGATTATTATTTTCAATTGAATTTAAACTCAATAGATTAATATATCGTTCAATTTTTTTTTTATTTAGATAAATCCACCATGATTGTGCCCAGTAAAATATTATTTTAAATTCATGAAAATGGTTAGAGTTTAACTAGGCTGGATCAAATCCAACTGACTAATAACCTTTGTTAAAAAAATTTAAAAAAATCAAATGATGCTCAAAGCCCAGACCAATACAATAATCTAATTAATTGAAAAAATATTATTTGATTTGTCTATCATATTATTTGATAGATTTAAATTATATATGTCACATGGTGATAAATAAATAAAAAGGAAAAAAAGTATTTAAAGGAGAAATGGATATTACCATAAATACCCTTCCGAGTCCTAATAGGACAAGGAAAGCGCGTGCTATGCTGTACTCTTGACTGATACTAATAAACAAATAAAAAAAATCTCAAGCACCCACTAATATCTTAGATTCTCTGAAGTCCAATCACTCCTTTAGCCCACCGCTCCCTCCCCTCCATCTCGATCCCCCCCACCCACTCTCAATTTTCGATTTGACTCTGTCTCCGGATCTCAAAAGTTCACAATTTTGTTAACTTCAATTTAGGGTTATTAATAGCAAAAGAAAAAAAAAGCAACAAATTAGGTTTTTTCTATCGATCCGTGAATCTTTTTTATTTCAATTTTGCGTTTTTTTTTTTGGGAAATCGGAATGGGGGGTTCTCAGAGTCCAAACGGAACCGCGGCGAAGAGGTACGGAATAATGAAACCAATCTCCGTTGCGGGTCCTACTGAGCCTGATCTCCATCGAAATGCGGAATTAGAGAAGGTGATTAGTGGATAATCACAAAGATTTGCTCTTCATTCTTTTAATTAATTTTACCTGCTATTAATACTATGATTTTGTTGATAGTTTTTGGTTGATTCGGGTTTATACGAGAGTAAAGAAGAGGCTATAAAGAGAGAAGAGGTTCTGGGCCGTATCGATCAGGTAACAGTATTCGAAACCGGTTTTCTTATTATTGTAATTTTTTTATACACTTTTTTTTAATTAAATGGGACTTATGTGGAAATTATTATTGTTTCGTGAAGAAGTTAATTTGTTGTTGCCGTAGATTGTGAAAGATTGGGTTAAGCGATTGACGCGTCAAAGGGGATACACTGATCAGATGGTAGAGGAAGCCAATGCTGTTATTTTTACTTTCGGGTCTTATCGTCTTGGGGTATATGTTTTCCTGTGCTTTATGATGAATTAGTTTGTTTCCTCCTCTTTTCGCAGTTTTTTCTGCATTTGTAAGAATGCCTGAATATATTTGTTGCCTTTGGATTGCCAGTGTGTAGTTTTTTAGCTCAATAGGAAATTGCTATAAGATTAGCAGATCAGAAAATGAAACGGTAATCTTTTATGTTAGCTAATGTATCGAAGTGGTAATGAACCTAGGATAATTGTTTTCATGCTAGTTCGATGATTCAATATGATTTTATACTTGTAGCTTTTAGCTGGCCTATTATTCCAAGCACAAACCTTTCATGGCCTTGCTTGAGCCACCTGGTGGCTGGTGTGCCCAACTGTTTTGTCTTGCTCCACTTAAATCCCTGGGGTTTTAGCTACAACCAACTCTTATTCTGTGCTGATATAGTTTAGTTCTGGCTAATATTGTTGTGAAAGGATACTGCTGGCTTGTCTGCTAAGATGAAACAAAGTGGGCTTTTTAAAAAGCAATCAAAAGTACACTAGAATGTTTAGGCTGTTGCTTCTGAATATGATGTAATCTTATATTTTTGTTACTTTAGTGATCTAATTACATTTTCTGGTGCATTTATGGCAATGATTACTGTTTTAACAGGTGCATGGTCCTGGGGCTGACATCGACACCTTGTGTGTTGGACCATCATATGTGAATAGAGAGGTGACTCGTAAACTTTTCTTTTAGTTCTATTGTATTTTGACTGACATTTTAAGCTGTTTTCAGGAAGACTTCTTTATTATCTTGCATGATATACTGGCTGAAATGGAAGAAGTTACTGAACTTCAGCCAGTTCCAGATGCTCATGTCCCGGTTATGAAGTTTAAATTCCAGGGAATATCAATTGACCTTCTTTATGCACGTATATCCCTTTTGGTTGTTCCTGAAGTAAGCTCCCTGCTCTTTGAAATATCCATGTTGTGCATTTTGGTACAAAACAAATGCATGTCATCCTCAAACATTATTTTCTTATGTTTAATTTTATTGTGGTATATGAAACGTTAATCACTTGCTATTGTTTGCCCCCCCTCCTTGTCCTCATTTGTTGTTCTCTCATTGATAATGAACTTTAGTAGCAAATCTGGAGTCTAGTTTTTCATCTGTTTTTGATTTGAGATGCACTTTAATATTGAGAATGCTAATCCTTAACTTCTAAAAAAGCTCTTTGCTGTTTTTGGTAAAAGTTTCTAAGACCTGCTCCTCCCATCCTGTTTTACCACTCTAGCCCAATAGCAGCTACTCTTGACAGTCTTGTAGGTTTTCTGTAAAACATGCAGGGTAATTATTATGTCTTTTGTAAGAATCTTGTTTTACATGGATTGCGGGGATGGATTTGCCTTGTTTAGCCGGTATCATCAGCTTTTGCAGTGTGGTGTTGGTTTGTCTTAAGCTTCTTAGCAGATTGGGTCTTGTCAGCTTCAAGTTCTAGCACTGTATTTCCTGTCATGAGCTTGGGTAGCAAAGCCTGGACTATGGAGTTTCTCTCTCTTTTTCATGATTTGATGTATTTTAACAGTCAAAGCACTGATTATTGTTGCTTGTTCAATTTGATCTGGAACTAACATGTCAACAGGACCTGGACATCTCCAATGGGTCTGTGCTCTACGAAGTGGATGAGCAAACTGTTCGAAGTCTCAATGGGTGCAGGGTTGCTGATCAAATTCTTAAACTTGTTCCAAATGTTGAGGTGAATAATTGTATTCTATTACTTATTTTTTTATTGTACTTCCATGATCTGACGATCATTTTAATCATTGGAAAAATTGTAGCACTTTCGAGCAACACTCAGATGTCTGAAGTTTTGGGCTAAAAGGCGCGGTGTTTATTCAAATGTAAGATAGGACATCTTGATGTGTTATTTGTTGCAATTGCTATTTCACACTAAATTATGGTTTTCATCTTCTCCTTAAATGTTCAGGTTACTGGTTTCCTTGGTGGAGTAAACTGGGCTCTTCTAGTTGCCCGAGTGTGCCAGCTTTATCCTAATGCAATTCCTAGTATGTTAGTCTCTCGATTCTTCAGAGTTTATACACAATGGCGTTGGCCGAATCCCGTGATGCTATGCTCAATAGAAGAAAATGAACTTGGGTTTCCTGTGTGGGATCCTCGCAAAAATCCTCGAGACCGGTTTCATCATATGCCAATAATAACTCCTGCATATCCTTGCATGAATTCTAGCTATAACGTGTCTACGAGTACACTTCGTGTTATGACAGAGCAATTCCAAAGTGGTAACAGAATATGTGAGGTGAGAGCAGTAGCAGCAATTCATTTTCCTCGTATTTCCTACATTATACTGCTGATACCTTTTGCTCTGTTACTTTGTTCTCCTTGCAGGAGATTGAGCTGAACAAGGCACAGTGGAGTGCTCTTTTTGACCCTTATCTTTTCTTTGAGGCATACAAAAATTACCTCCAAGTTGACATAGTTGCAGCAGATGCTGTTGATTTGCTAGCTTGGAAAGGCTGGGTAGAGTCTCGGCTTAGACAACTTACCTTGAAGGTAAGCATCTTACCTTGTAATCTTGTTGCAAGCTGATATACTCCCTTAAGTTTTTAGCTATGTTTCCTAACGTTTTTGTGAGTGTTTGTCTTATTCGAAGACAAGATGATCCAACAAAGTATGACAGCTGTCTTGCATTACTTGCTGGCCTTTCCATGTGTCATTTCTCAGATAGAGCGGGACACCAATGGGATGCTGCAGTGCCATCCTTATCCCAATGAGTATATAGATGCGTCCAAGCAATGTGCACATTGTGCTTTCTTCATGGGCTTGCAGAGGAAAGAGGGAGTGACTGGCCAGGAGGGCCAGCAATTTGATATACGGGGAACAGTTGATGAGTTTAGGCAAGATATAAACATGTACATGTTTTGGAAACCAGGGATGGATTTATATGTCTCTCATGTTCGTAGAAGACAGCTTCCAGGCTTTGTTTTCCCTGACGGGTACAAGCGTTCTCGACCATCACGACACATGAACCAACAGGCTAACAGGACTATTGAAGATGTTGCAAGATCTCAGTCTGGGTCTGCTGACAGACATGCTAAGCAGAAACATTATTGTGAAATGGCGGATTTGAAGCCAGCTAAACCAGAGAAACGGGCTTGTACAAGCCCACAAATACTGCAGTCTGTTTCTTCTTCTAGTAGGTCTGGTGTGGCATCTCTGGCCATTTCCTGTGAAGGGGTTAAATTAGGATGTTCAACCATAGGGGACGATAGCACCTGCAAGGATGTTGCTAGCAACTCTGAGGTTAGGTCAACTAGTGGGCAGTTAGAGAGTGAAAAAGGTGATTTGGGAGATGCTAGGCAGTTGGGTGTGACTGTCTATCAGGAGTCACCCATAAATCGCCAAACCTCAATGGATGTACATGATTCACCAATAGTTAGGAATGAGCTAGAACCAGCTGGTCATATGCATGACCCACATGAAGTACCAAATTTTGAAACTGGGGGAAAACTTAAGGTTTGTGTGAATGACAAAATTGAGCATCCAGGATCAAATTTCATGGTGAACGAATCTTCAAGGAAACTGATAAATTGGGTTGGGGGTGCTAGTCGAGGCATGGAGGTTGACGAAGAGCTTGTCAAACCATGTAGTCAGACAGTGGTTGTAGAATTTGCTGAAAGTGTTAGAAGTTCACATTCTGGCACTCAGAACCTCAAATATGAGGTGAGTTATTCTGTTTGAAGTTTTTCAGTTAAAGATTGTTGTGGGTGGTTGTGGAAATGCTAGAAGTTCTGGCAATAGTGAGAGTGGGGATCTTTGCAGGGTAATGTGTGTGCTGTGGATGCGGATTCACTTCTGGAAAGTGGATGTTTGAATGTGAGCTGAGCGGAGTACTGCAGAACAGCTTGCCAGAAGAATTAGAGGTTTAAACTCTGAATTGCTGTTTTACTTCACCATTATTATTTAATAAAGAATTTTCTACATTTACTCACTTTGTTGCCTGCTCAATTCTCTTTCCTCATTCACTTCCCCTGGCTCTGCTTGTATGAAAATTTTATTTGGGAAGAATCTTGCATATGGATTCCAGATATTTGATATAGACCTCCAGCCTTGTAATCCCTGCAGTAGGAAATCAGGACCTAATGTTGAATGGTTCCACGCAATGAGATCTTTTCTGTTGGCAGATCCAAAATTAGCAGATGAATTTGAAACGGCTGAATTTCTTTCATATTCTAGGTTTCATTTTTGTGCAACTACTGTAAGGTTCTGTAATCAATACTTATTCAATAGTCTTACCATGCTAATTGTTTTGCACAGAGTATCTCCCAACTGGTGCATGTGTGGTGACAGGTCCTGCACCACTATAAGTGCTATGTTTCCAGTAACTGTGCTTAAGAACCTGACCATGTTTTATGTCTAAGGCTCAGATACATTAACCCTTCCTTTAATTTTTATCTCCAATATTTTCCAGAAAGTTAACTCACCTCTTTGCCTTTGTTTTGTATCATGTAGCCATAGATTGCAATTGGGAAAGTTGTAAATTATCAAGATGGTGCTAGGTCAGAATCTTTGCAGAAGCCAATGATCAGGCATGCATTTTAAAACCCTGATTTTCATAATGTTAATCATGGTATCTTTATGCTGTCCTGTTTGGCTGGTTGCATGGCTCTCTCTTTGTAGGTTGATTCTGAAGTCAACCGCATACCATTGGGGAAGGGGGAACACTGTCATGCAATCACTGTTTATAAAGGAAAGGACCAACAACTTGGTAAGCTAAACATTAATTGCTGGCTTTCGTTGTGGGTTTCTTGGTGTGTGTTTGTCACTGCTGTGGACTGGGACAGGTCAACCATGAATTAAATTGTGAATAGCTCAGTGGTTTGGCCAAGTTTTGGGTGTGCGTTCCTTCGCTGAATTTGGCAGAAGCTGTGAACCTCCTCTGGTGCAAAGATGCTGTTGAGCATGTACTGGTGCGTTGAAGACTTTGTGCGCTATTATATAGCTGTATTTGTTGTTTCCTTGCGGGCGGGAATCAACTATACTGCAAACAAGATCAGCTTGGTTTTGTGATTTGTATAGTGTTTTTTTTTCTTTGTATACTAGACTTCTTGCATGCAAGTTTATTACTATACTGCAAACAAGATCAGCTTGGTTGTATGATTTGTAAAGCGATTGTCTTTGTATACTAGACTTCTTGTATGCAAGTTTATTCAGTGCTCGCTCTCCATCTCCCATTGAACCGGGCATGTTTTTTTAGTAATATCTATCAAGCTCCCATTAAAGTGTGGACAAATGGTGGAATTCTTGTTCTTTCGAAACCTTGGCATTATATGACAGTCTGGTTGGCATCTTTCCTCTAATCTGCATGTCGTGTACAACAGCGTAGGCACGGCCATACTGTCTCTAGAGTTGTGGATGGCTGAAATAGCACGGGTGTGGAAGGGTTTCACTAACGACTATTCGACAAGTTAATATCTCCATTATTAAGCAACTCCTCGCTACACTAAATTGAATCCAGTTCTGAAGTCGTTTGATACCAAAATTAAAGGTCTGAAACAAATATAATACGATCATAAAAAACCAGCCGGGTATTATTTCATGACTATGGTGCGTTATATTACAAAAAGTAAAAAAAAAAGGAAGAGGTAGAGCTACGATACGTCATAAACTAGGCTGCTTTTATCATCAGGCAGTCTCGCGCTGCGTTGTGGCAGAAATAGAAGTTACTGTTCCAAGAAGAGGAACAGCATCAAGCTCGGCACCTGTCTTTTTCTCTCCATTACTGTCTGGAGAACCTCGGCGCAGAATCTCCAAAACATCCTTCATAGAAGGTCTGGTCGATGGTAAGGGGTGAGTGCAAATGAGTCCTAAGTTGAATACAGTGGTCATTTCTTGCAAGAAACATGGTTCCTTAATCTCCGGGTCAAGGCAATCAGCAATAGGCTTTCCATGTCCAAACTGCTGCCATGCCCAGTCTGCAAGGCTGGTATGCTCATCTCCACTATTAGGTTCTCTTCCAGTCGCCAATTCCAGGAGTACAACTCCAAAGCTATAGACATCTATCTTTTCATTCACCCTTGTTGTATAAGCATACTCTGACATAACAAAGAGGAAAGATGGATTAAAATGGTGTGGTGTGGTCTCAAAGTTCTGAGTTGGAATTAAATGAACAGTGAATATACTTGACAGAAGCACAGTGAAGTTGTTGAATGATCTTACCAGGGGCCATATAACCGAAAGAACCTGCTACAGCAGACATGGTATGAGCCTCTCCTTGCTTAGCTAATATTCTGGCCAGTCCAAAATCCGCTATTCTTGCCCTCAATTCAGAATCCAACAAGATATTACTAGACTTCACGTCTCGATGAATGATAGGAGTGTGGCAGTCATGATGCATGTAGCTTAGGCCTCGTGCTGCTCCAATGGCAATCTGGAACCTTGTGGGCCAATCCAAGACAGAATTATGGACTGCACTTATTCCCATTGATGGACTTCTCTTCCTCCCATGAAGCCATCTGTCAAGGCTCTGGTTCTCCATGAACTCATAAACAAGAAGCTTTGAGCTCTCACTTGAAATACAGCACATTAATTTAACTATGTTTGCATGCCTAATTGTTCCCAGAATCTGAACCTCTGCCGAAAATTCCTTTTCAAGGTTATGATCCATTTTCTCATTATTCCAAATCCTCTTGACAGCAACGTAGTCACCTGCACGGTTTATGGCAACACGGTATACCTTCCCCGATCCTCCACTTCCAATCAGATTATTTTCTGTCAAACTTGCCAAAATGTTTGCTTCTGTGAAGTTCAATCTCTGAAACGAGGTCAGCTTCCATGCAGCCAAATCACGTTTTGCCTTCTTTCTTTGGTAGTCCCTAACCACAAACAAGGTGACTATCATGGTGACTAGAAAAATTGTCACAGTAAGAACCAGAATCAAGGCCAGAGTTTTGGAGGGCAGTTTTTTAGAGTCACGAAGTTTAGCATAGCAATTTGGAAAGTTTAGAACTGGATTAACAGCACAGAGATTAGAATTGTTCAGGAAGCTGTAATCATAGGCAAGGTTATCAAACTGATCTGGGATTTTCCCAGATAGATGGTTGGAGGACAAGTTGAGAAAAACAGGTTTCAACTGGTCAAATTCAAGAGGGATTTCACCGGAAAAATGGTTTCGAGACAAATCTAAATAACGCAGGTCAGGTAAAGACCCAATCTCTTTTGGGATCTGGCCAGAAAGTGCATTTCTTGAGAGACTTAAACTAGTCAATGACTTCCAGGATATTATCTTGGATGGGAGTTGACCTGAAAATTGATTTCCATCAAGCAGAAGATTTGAAAGGTGAGGCAGAATCGTTATTTCCACAGGAATTTCACCAGAAAGAAGATTGTTGCTCGCGTTGAAAACAACCAAGTTCACCCAGCTAGAGACTCCAGGAGGAATCGGGCCCGAAAATTTGTTGTTGCTGAGTTCCAATCTTGACAAATTCCATGCCAGCTTGCTTGGAAGTCCCCCCGAAAAAGAATTGTCACTTAACATCAAGTAAGTCATATTGGTGGCTGTCCAAACACCTGCAGGTATCTCACCTGAAAAGTTGTTGCTGAAAAGTTGAATTGTGTGCAAACTGTTGCAATTTCCAAGAGACCGAGGCACCGGCCCAGAGAGATTGTTTTCAAAGGCAACAACGCCCAGCAAGACACCTCCAGCACATAACTTTTCAGGCAGTTGGCCACTGAATTGATTGGTTGAAACATCAAATTCCTCAAGTTTTGAATGAAGGCCCATTATAGGTGGCAAGGCTCCACTCAAGTTGTTTCTAAAAACCTTAAATGTTTTCAGTGCAGGAAGAAGGCCTATACTTGGTGGCACCTCACCGGACAAGTGATTGTCAAACAGACTCAGAAGTTGCAATTTCTTCAACTTGCCAAAATCTTCTGGGATCGAACCATTCAATTGGTTCATTCCAAGATCCACCTCCACCAAGTTCAACGATTCGACTCTCTGAGGTATCTCACCAGACAAGTTATTGTGGAAGAGATACAAATAAGTCAAATTCTTCAACGTAAACAACTCATCAGGAATCTTACCTTCCAAATCGTTTTCAGCTAAATCCAATGTCTCAAGACTCGAAAGACTGGCCAAGCTCTCCGGTATTTCACCAATCAAATTCGCGCGCGTCATCCACAAAAGCCTCAACTTCTTTAACTGACCGAACTCCACAGGAATTGAAGAGGGCAAGAAATTATTAAACGGCAACTCCAGCTCTACAAGATTGGAAAGCTTACTAATCTCCTTAGGAAACGTACCATTGAACTGATTCTGATACAGAAACAATTTCCGCAACCCTGTCAGGTTCGCTATCTGTGGTGGAATATTGCCTGTGAAGTTATTAGCTCCAAGGTCTATATACCTGAGACCTGATAATTTATCAATATCATCAGGTATTGGACCCACAAAATAATTCTGAGACAGGTCCAAGTACTGAAGTTTTGTACAATTGTACAGAACTTTTGGAAATCCTCCTGGAATGTAGTTGAAATTCATGTTGAGAAATGTCAGGTTTTTCAGGTCACAAACTGTTGGTGGGATTGTTTCTGTGATGTCTTTATCACCTAGGTGAAGTCCAGTCACCGAGCCATCGTCTCCACAAGTTACCTCTTTCCAAGTACACGCCAAGGATGATGAATTCCAGGACTGGATGGATGGTGGATTGCCAAGTTGTTTTTTCAGGTCTAGAAGGATGGTTCTTTCAGTGTTGGCATCTTGGGAAATTACTTTGAAGGGCAGGGGAAGTAGGACCAGAACGCAGAGGAGGAGTGGAGTTCTGAGAAATGGGAGGTGTAATTTGGACATTCTGAAGGGTTTCAGGTGGTTTTTCCGGTGGCTTTATTTTGCCGGGAAGAGAAGGGAGAGGCTTAACGGCAGGATTTGAAATGTGGTTGGGATTTGGCTAAGGAAGATGATGGGAAATGGTGGTTATAAATCCGGTGAGCGAAGTGACATTGAGAGCGAAGACAATTACATTTGCACCACTGAAAATGATATGATGAGTCAACGACTAGTGAAAGACCACAATTCCTTATAAATCATATATATATAAACGCACCTTTTCACTATAAAAACTATTAAACATATCGTATCATCAAAATAACTTTATTCTCTCAATTTCAGCAACTGATTAGGGAATATCTGAATTGCTGTGGGCTGCCTAGAAACTATGGTATGTTTGTCATCGTCGTTTCAAGGCTTACCATTTGCTCAGAATCAAAGCACTCTTTTATCCTGACTTCACTTCTACCAGTGAGTGATACCCTTCGATGTCAAGCTAGTTTCTGTGCATAAAATCATTTGATATATATAGTCTTTGAGTGGACTTGAAAAGTGAATGATACGACATGTTTAATAATTTTTAAGGAAAAAAAATTGATTAGGAGATAGCCTATACTTTTTATTCAATTATAGAAAAAAATATATTTTAGTGTCAAATAATGTTTTTTTTACTAAGTTATATATAATTGTGTTCCGAAAATATTTATATATAAATGTCAAAAAATGCTTTTTATTTATGAAAACTCTCCTTTTATTTCTTTTGCAAGTAAAAATATAGCTCTTAATAATCTTAACCAAATATGTTTATTAAAAAAATAAAAAACATATTTTAAAATTATAATAATAATGTGTTTATTTAACACTGATTTAAAAATATGATTTTTTAAATTTAATTGTCTAGTATTTTCAAATTATTTTGATATGCTAAAATAAAAAAAATATTATTTTAAATTTTTTTTAAATAAAAATACATTTAAAAAAAAAACTTAATCAATCATTTAATAATATAGTTAACCCTTAACCAGGAAAAAACCCATGGTTTTCGTGTACTCTCAAAGGTAACAGCTTTTTGTGAAGGAGAGAGTGTGTCTTTTACAATCAACCCCCCGCTTCTGTTCTTCGTTGATTGAGGTTGAGAGGTAATTAACGCTAACCAGTAATAACCTCAACAGCATACTTATGTTTTGAGGGACAAGTCTGTAGTTCCCGAGGTGTTCATGGGCAGTTTTGTAATGAGCTGGGTACACAGATGGGTCCTCTGGTCAACGCATGGGTAAGTGTGGTGATGTAAACAGGCACCAGGCAGCAACCGGGAAGGATACGCAATGGCCATGATTCGCTGTAAAATGTTGACTATCCAAGTCTTCGGTCAAACTTCTAATATCATTTTCTACAAGGAATCAATGATCCACTCTCTTTAATGGTGGTGGTGGCCATCTCTGATTTCTCAATGAACGAATGATAAAACATGCCGAAAATATTAAGTCACTTAGGAGAATTGATGGGTTCGATTGTTTTTAATTTTTTCCAAGATATTTATTTTAATCATTTTAGATTATGCTCCCATGAAATTATTCAAAGCATCATTAATAATAGAAAATGAGAGCATGGACCACAACTTTTTTAATTTTTGGTATTGTGGTTTGTAGCTAATTTTTGTTGGCATGGTAAGAGGAAGAGTCTACGCTAGCATCCAGATATAACAATGGCTGGGGACAAGTCCAAAAATTAGACACACAAAGTCATGACAGAAGCCTTGCACGACCCACAGAAACATCTCAAGTCAAAGAAATCCCCCAGACTTTTGAATGCTAGGGTTGTTTTAAGTTGAAATTGAGACTTGCAAGCTAATTTATGTTCTTGAATCTTCAATTTGGTGGTGCGGGTTTAGCTAGAAGGAATAAGACATCTGTGTGTGTGTATATATATCACTTCTTTTTTAATATTGTTTATGGATCTTTGCTGGATAATCATCAATCAGCATGTTACACCAAAGGGAAATTCAAATTTAAAATTTAAAATCCTATACCTTTGCTACATGGATGTCTGCGTGTGGTTTGGGGTCTTTTGTTTTCACCATAATAGCTTGATTTTTTTTGAATGCAAGAAAATATTTTTTAAAAATATATTTTTTTAGCTTGGATAAGTAAATAAAATTTTGATTATTTCATGTTTTTATAAGAAATACATGTTTTAACTTAAATTTGAGATTAACTGTGCAGATCATAAGTCTTCTATTATTATTATTTTAAATGACTATAAGAGCTTGAATCATTTAATGTACATCCATAAAGTCAACCTCCACATTTTGTCTGTGTTTTCAAGAGATTTTTATTGAGAAAATTGATTGTTTAGAGACTAGTACAAGGTTTGCCCAAACATTTTCATGTCTATATTTTTTTGATATAGACTATTTAGAATATTTTTGAGCCAATATCGATCATATCTACTATAATAAGAACAATATCATTAAAATAATAGGGTGAAATCAAGCAACTAGAAGGTTAATTGGGTTGTGGGCATTGCACAACCTATAGGTAGCGAAGGCTTTAGTGGGTGAGTCAAGGTCCAAACTTTTTGGCTTCTAAATGGTAGGTAAGCTGATTATTTGATGAATTTTAGTCATATTCTGCATCACTTACGAAAGAAAATATAATCTGATTGCCATAAAAATAGAATATGAACACAGAAAATGAACAAAGAAAAAGAAAAAAGAGAGTTCATAGTTCATACCCACTAAAGCCCATTTTCTTTTTTTCAAAAGAGACAGTGACTTTTAGCCACTCGAAATTCCATTTCATATTTTCAAGAGCTAATCACGCTTTTCAGTGGTTGCCGGCTGGGTGGTGACTAATCCATCTACCACACCACACACGAAGTCCATATTCTAACGAGAAAGAATTGATTCTATAATACAAGGGTGAAACACGTTTTCAGATGTACCCAGTAGCTAAATTTAAGTTAGGGTATATAATTTTTGTAAGAATTTAGAAATATTATAGTTTTATTTATTTACTTAAATCTACAAAATATATTTTTTAAGAAATGAGGTTTTTTTTTTTATTTAATTTTTTTAACTTTTTAGATTGTTTTTGAGATTATAATAGGAGTAAATTTTATTTAAAAAATATATCAAAATATAATCTTATCATAAATGGCTTTGATTTTTTCATAAAGTTTTTTTTTTAAAAAAAAAGTTATTTGTTTTAGTTTTTAAGCTTTTTAGGTTTCTATTCGTGTTTCTAAGAAGTAAAAAACATGTATTAGTTAATATTCATCTAATATTTTTTTTTTATCAAATTCATTTATTTGAGTTTTAATTATATCATTTTAATATTTTTCTAAACTTTGAGGATTATTCCAGGTCTATCATGACGATTTATACCTTGTATTGAGATTTGTTTGACAAAAAAGAATAATAATAATAACAATAATAACAATAATAAGTATTATTTATATTCATATCTCAATATTATTTATAAAAAGGTGAGAGGAAATATTTTCTTTTATTTGAGTGACTTGTTACTTTGCAATATTCATATCATCTCAAAGTCAAATTGGAACAAAAGCTTTGGATTTACAGCCATGGTTATTTATGGATGTTGTGGGCAACAATTATAAATGAATATTGCTGCTCTTGAAATGGATTGAATGAGAAGGAAAATCCATCAACTCCATAAGCATTTTGAATGCTATGAGAATATTTTTGGAACGAATCGAGATCGAGATCGAGATTTTTTTTCTTTTTAAAAGAATATTTTTATGAACTATAAAAGAGAAGTCAATAGGTTCTGAACTAAAAGAGAAGTGTATGGTAGGAGAATCGTTAAAATCAAAGGGGTTTTAAGAGAGGATGAGTTGATTTCAAACGGTGCAGTAAGAGAGAGGAAGAGTCCATGTGTTGTGTCCCCTTTTGTATTCCAATAAAGGATGAGTCATGAATACTGTGTATTGACGGTAAACAGTAAATAAAATCACTTTTAGTTATTAATCTTTTATTCCTTAGCTAGATTAACTTTATTTTTAACATTATATGATACTGATAGTTCAAATGAAAATTTTAGAGTATGATATGAATTATACATATTAATTTAAGAGTATAATATGAATTACACTACGATATTGATCGTTTGCTTTTTGTAGTCATACTATTTTTTTTTTTTTTTTTTTTAGATTTGAGGAAACTTCATTACCCGAAAAACACATTTTGTTAGTTTGAGTGAGAGAGTAAAACCTTGGTTGTTCCAGGCTCTTACAAAAATGTACGTCCTGACTTGAACTCAAAACCTGTCTCGCAGATCTCAAATCCTTTGCCACCACGCCACACTCCTTGGAAACTGCTATTTTTAACGTTACAAATGTCATAACCCAATTTTTGAGTTACTCCCTAAAATAAAATAAAAATAACAAAAATAAAATAAAAGGGGTTTAGTATCGGTAGAAAAATCACGGTGAAAATTTTGAATATTTTCGAAACTGAATCGTATCTCTTTTGTGCCAAAAAATGAGAGAAAATACAAATTCGAAATAATAATTAAGCCGAAAATCATAATTATATTTTTTATTGGCCAATTTGATTTAATCATGGGTTAATTTAAAATATTGTTATGTTTAGGAATTAATTTAAGGTCCAATTGAAGAATTTAATTAAGAATAAAACTTAATTATACTTTAAATTGGTCAAATCAAAGGCCTCATTGATAAAAAAAAAAAATCAAGTTCTTGAATTTAATTCGGGCTCAATTGAGAAGATTGGAATTTTTGGAGACCCAATTGAATTTTTCCAAGTTAATTATGCAAAATTAGAGGTCAAATTGAAGACAATTAAGAGTTTAATGGCCATTTGAGGGTCAAATTGCATAAATCTAAAGAGAAGGACCAAAATAAAAAAAGGCACATAAAGTCAAAGCTAACATTGAATTTCTAACGGGAATACAATTGCACAAAATTAAAAATTCAAAGCCAATTAAGGGTTCAATTAGAACAATTATAAATTATAGGATCAAATTGCATTTTCACTTCCTCACTTTACTGCACTGCCCACCGACAGCCCAGTACCGACCAACCACCGTTGTAAGCATGCCACTACTGACAGCCACCACTTTTGCAGAAAGCAGCCCAGCTAAGCAAGCTACCGTGTGTATAAATACAGGCCACCATGCATGATGAGAAAAAGAACAAAAAGGGAGTTGCCAAAACCAGAAAACACGTAGGGGAGAGGAGGATTTTACAGAGGAGAAACAAAAAAAAAGAAAGAAGCAAAACAAACACAAAAAATCACACTATCATCCCTCATCTCCTTTGGCGACCAACTCTCTCTCTCTCGGTCTGCAAATCCTTTCTCTCTCTATAATCAGCTCAACCAAGCCCTCTCTCTCTCTCTCCACCAAAAGTGGATTCCCAACCACCCAAAATCACCCTTATCACCACCGTGAGTTTCTCCTACACGCCAAAAATTGAATTGCACTCTCCGGCGAGGCAATAGGGGCGGTTACAGTAGTTGTAATGTAAGCCCCATCATCTTTAGAGGCTTCCTTCGACCACCATAAGCCACCTGTGTCGACTCCACTACCACTGGGACAATGATCTTGATGCCCTCTACCCAATGGTATCATCAGGTACACCTTTCATCATACTCGAAAAATTGACACTATTCATCATCCTCCCCAGCATTGCATGCAGTGGGACGTGATTCACGTCCCACTGTTCATGCGGGCTGGGCTAGGGGTGAGATGGAACGGGCTTTGTGCCCTGCCTAAGATCTAGGTGAGTCGGCCTTCCAGCCCATCCAGCCTGGAAACCCAGCCCAAGCAAGGTAGGCTGCCAGCATAGCCCCCCCTAAAAAGAGAGAATAAAATATAAATTGACATAAAAAAATATTTTTGTTATTATTAAAAAAATTTAAAAACATAAAAATATATTGTTTTTGTGCATACAACCAGATTTCAAAGTTTTTCTCATCATATTTTTCGTAAAAAAATATGTTGCATCTTTCTCATGTTTTAAAACAAAAATTAGATATCGTGACCGGGTGATGATTATCCGTTGAAATTTGGCCCAAATATAAAAAATAATTAAATTTATTTTTATTCTATTTATTAGGATGTAAACTTACATTGTAAAGTACATCCATAGATAATAAAAAGATGTTTTTGACTGCAGTGTAAAATTACATTGTAAAGTACGCTCGCAAACACAAAAAAATGGGATTTTCTAAGTGCAGTGCAATATTTATTTTTTTGGTTAGTATTTCAACTCGCAATGAGGTAGATATTTTCTCACGGAGAGAAATTTATGTCGAACCTTAGAAAACACCAATAAAAATCAAACGTAAGAAAAACAATCAAATAACAATGCAACTTGCCTTAGATAAGGTGCATTGAGGGTGATGTATCTTTCCTTTACACAACAAGTTCCCTTACCCAAGGCTCTCGCAGACCAATAGGTTCCTAGTGACCATAATACTAGGTGACGACTCCTGACAATTATAGTCGTAATTTTAATGACTATAAAAGAACGTCCTTTTCACCGCACGCCATTGTCTCTCCATCCCGGGGATGGCAGAGCGCCTAAAAATATCATTACGTCAACGAAAATTTTACAATATAATATGAATTACACACTAAGATTAATTGAAAATTTACGAGTTATAGACCATAAAAAAATAAGTCAAACTTCTTGATAAATTTAATTAAAAAATAAGTAGGGTTGCAGATTCCAATTTAATTCATCAGGGTTGTAGTTTTCATTATCAAAAAGCCCAAGAAAACACAAAAAACATATTCTACGATCAAGTATCTTAAATCAAATCAAGAACAACTCTATAATAAATTTAAAGTCTTTTTCATTGGGACATCATAAAAAACTTGTAATATATATAATTCAATCACTTGCCACTTTCACATTCAATAATGATGGGTTAATTTTAGATGAAGGTTTACGGGGTATTTATTGGTGACAGACCTAGATTCAGGCCTGGCTCATAACCCGTGGCTAAAATCCATCAAACAGCGGCTGCAACGAAAAGGGATCACTCTTTATACTGGAAGGGCTTGAAGGCAAGGAGACCGTGACCCATACCTTGAATGGCACCGCTCGCTGCAGCCATGGACACGAGGAAGCAGACCAAGTTCAGAAGCTGAAGCGCCAACCCCCTTAAGCTTAGCCTTTTAATCTTATTCTGGGCAATGTGCATCTCCACAGGGAAATAAACTGTCATGGGTCCGTATGAAATTGCTCCGAGGAGTGCAAGTATTTCATTGAAGAAGGGCAATGCCATGGCCAGCAAAGTTGCTACCACAACAAAGGCTGTTCTCCCAGTTAGCCTCAGGAAGTTGATGCTGAAATTCAACTTTTTGCTGCCGATTTTTAGTGGGTATTCAGTGTTTACAAACCCGGAGTTGGGCCACCTTGTGCCAGCCCATGACTCAAATGTGCTGAACAGGGGCTGGGCAAGAACCTGTCGATTGAGAGAGACTTTAGCAAAGCATGTAATTGAGTTTACATGCACAGATTAGATCTTAGGATCGATGCATGTAGGCACCTGGTACGCACCCACGAGGTGCACCACTATGCAGACATTGGCTAGGTCTATCAGCCAGAAAGGCTCGTAAAATCCAAAGCCAGTTAGCATGTTCCCTGGTGCCTTGTTCCCAAATGCAGCATAACCAAAGCAACCACACATCAAGTAGAAGGTTGTTGAGGTTAATACAGCTATCATGTTGGCCTTCTTCATTGCTTTATTTTCTGCTGGTGATGGCCTCAGTGTGTCCTGATAATTCATGTGAAAGAGACGAGGTAATTTAGCCTTGGTATTTAACATTTAGTCACGCATCAGGATTATGGAGAAGCGAGTTCAGTCACGCACTCAGTCCAAGAATGGACCCAGAAATGGTGCTCAATAGTCTCGTAGAATCGGAGATCGTACCTGGATTTCAATCAAAATAACAGAATAGGCGCAAGCAAATGCCATATCACCAATTGCTCGAAATATTGTCCATATTTTTTCTGCTGCTGTTACATCTACTCCAACTTCTACTCCTGTAAGTGCTGTTCTGTGTCCATGACCTGTTTCAGGAGGAAAAAAGACATCATTTCAATACTCCTGTGACTGAAGAAAATTTAGAGCAAATAGGATTGACGAACGCGATTCTGTTTTATATAAAATTGGGCCGCACTCCCGAGTTAAGAATCGAAGTTAGCTTTTTAAAGTAGATTGCTCAATTTGCTGTAAATCTAAACTCTTCCATACTTGGCCCAGCAATAAACTAGACCACTTTGTCACCATCATGGATTAAATTCAGGCTTTGCTCCAACAAAAAGAGAAATTAGACCAAGTTATGGAAAGTCCCTTAAAAAATGGAGGTGAACTGCCTTGAAGGAATAGAGGGAAACTACCTGAGATGACTTTGGAAAATGCCAGTCCTAGTCCAATTGATGAATAAGCAAAAGACATGACGGCAGCAACGGTTGAGAGCCATGAAAGCTTGTGGAGATTTGGGATTTGAGACACCAAAATTTCAGTAATCCCAAGTCCAATCATGTACTGGTTGTTGGAAAACTTGCATGGAGCTCCATGGCCTCTCTTGTGGAAGCAATTTGATTTTCTTATGGCCCTAAAACAATATCCATCTTCTTAACAAGAGTAAGCACACTTAACCGTATAGATTATAGCTAGCAACATTAACATATTCATCAGTCAATAAATTTTACTATAAAATTAATGATAAATTCTATTATATATACACATACATATATTCAAGGGTCATTTCAGTGTTGTAATCGTGTCTACTTACATCATGCTAACAGATGCAGTAATCGTGTAGCCAATTGTTGCCCCGCTAAGAATGAGAAACTGAAACAACCCACAAACCTTGCGCATGTTTTCACCTGTTTATTGAAATTAATAGCCATGCAAGACTTTAATTGCCTTTAAGACATGGCTTTTACATGAATTTTAAATTGTGCCTTTAATTATAGAAAAACATACCTAAATAGGCATTGACAGCGGCCATGTATGTGTAATTTCTCTTGCCATAGACAGAGTTTGGATATCTATAACAATCTGCTAAGAGGCTAGAGGTGTAATATGTAATCATTGAAAATGTTAAGAGAACGCCTATGCCAGCGATCCATCCAAGTTGGGCCATTCCCCAGGCTAGTGAGAGAACCCCAGAGCCTATAATTGCTGTTATTATATGTGCACTTGCCGTCCACTCTGTCCCTGCATTTTCACACACCATGGAGTTAATGAGTCTGTGTTTTAGATACAGTATCTTTACTATAGCTCTAAAACACCCTACGTTTGATTCAAGACTCAATCGACCCAACAATTTACTCGAATTAGTTTAATCTAGTCCAACTATGAGTTGATTCATAACTCTATCGTAATCCAGTTTGATTTTTTTTTTAAATATTATTATTTAACTTTTATATTTTAAAGAATAAAACAGATTAACTCAGTTTAACCTATCTAACTTATAATTTAGGTTTTGTATTGGATCATGGTTCGAGTCATATTTAATAAACTTGATTTTGATTTTTATGATTAAGCTATAAATAAGCATCAAGCTTCATTGTATGTTGCTAGCATCGTAAGGTAGCAGTGGAGCCTTATTGACATCTTCTCCACAGAACAAAAACATGCACTACACAAATGTATTCAGACAGCTGCATAAATTGCAGCTATATAGACAAATGTCTCGAACTACTATACAAGTATTCAATGCTCTATATTTTGCTCTTTCTCTCTCTCTTTAATTAAAATTATATTAATTTGCATTGGATATGTTTGACCTTCCGGCTCACGTCCGCTGACCTTTTGTTGTATTTTTTTTTTCTGTCTTTTCCTCTATTTTCTGAAAACAATTCATTTAAGTTTTAGTTTTGATATAGTTTTTAATATATTACAATTTTTTTATTTGAGTTTTAGTAATTTATTTCAATTATTATATATTTGATAGGAAAATAATTTATTAATAATAAGTTGCTCATGAAAAAACTGATTCAAAATGCTTTTTTATTTCTAATATTTTTAAATAGATTGTTTGTTAACATGATTTTATCGGATTTGTTATTTTTTAAGTTTTTAATCACACATAAAATATAAACATATTATTTTGTTAATTTTCTTTATCAATAAAATAAAACATATTTTTAAAGAGACTTAACGCTCCGGTTAAAAATATTATGTTAAATTTTATTTTCATGAAAAAAATTAAAAATAATTTTATTTTCAAATTTAATAACAACACCAAACATGGATAGTTTTGACCTCGATAGCATAACATCAATCTACAAACTGGTTGAATTCTTCCTCTTCTTTTTTATTATCACAGAATAACTTTAAATTTATCCCGCAGATTAAAGTAACTTATTAGTCATCGGATGAACATGGAAATTAAGAGCAACGTTTTTGAAAAGCAACAAACGGTGCGTTCCATGTAAGTGCTATTCAGATTAAAGGAACTTTTTAATTGAAAAGCAGTGCTAGCTGTCATAACAAGCTTTTCCATATTTTTCAATCTTAAAAAACTGATTCTGTTGCTAATAAATTAAATACTATTTTTGTAATAAAGTGACTTATTGGGTTGGTACGCAATACTTTATTTTATTACTGCTATTATTTGGAGTAATTAGAGGATGACAAATATGTTTATTAGAATTGTTTTCAAGTTAATCCATATATGACAACCTATATATATATATATATATATATATCGAATTAATGCTAATTAAACTGGTGGTCAAGTTGAGGAACGAAGAATCCCAACCAGTCGCCAATTATTTTTTCTCTTAATTAATTAGTAATGAGTTGTGTGAGTTGGAAAAAAGAAAAGAAAAGAAAGGGAGAGCGTTTTAACGTCGGTGTTATCAAACGAATACACATGCAGGCCTTGTCCTTGGCGTTGTGAATGACATTTGACAACAATCGACAGCAACAAAAAGTGCACTGGCTACACATGTAAGTAATTACAGCAACAGCCATGCATGACCATATGAAAATTGTGAAATTCAAGAATTCTAGTTATTAATGAGATTTCATCTAGAGAGAGAGAGGGAGGGAGAGGGAGGAGTACCTGTTCTTCTTGGTTTGCCATCATCATCCACCTCTGAAATGGTGCGAGGATCGAAACCAGATTCATTGCACACAGCATTTTGGATCATAAACTCCTGATGATGACCTATCGCAGTCCCCATGTCGTTCTCCTTTGGTGAAGGACCAAAAACGAAGAGAAATCTTAAATTGAATCAGCTCTATGAGATTGACAGAGCAAAAATACCCCTGTCTTTCTTGTTGACTCTCTCCAGAAACGGAGAAGCCTGTATTCACTTCTTGTGTGTGGGTGGGCGTGTATATATATAGCTACTAGCGAATCTCATACCTGTAATTTCTCAACGGGGTGCTCCCACGTTAATTAATACAGCGGTGAGGTGTCAACCGCACTTAGAAAAATGTGCCAATCCCAGAGAATATATACATAATTTAATTAATTACTTGCCACTTCCAAGCTTAATTATGAACACTAATTTTGAAGAAGAATATCTCTGCATTGTTGATTTGAGTTGGACTTGATACAGTGTCATTAAATTAATATATGATGGGAGAGATGCTGGCTACACACACACACACCTTTTAAAAGTATATAACCATTGGGTATAAATATTCCTACTTTTTATAGGAATCAATTTCAAATTTATTATTCTTGTAAAAAATGAGATAATACATTATCAAAACATATATAAAACCATTATTTATATTTTAAATTTACAGATGTCTAACTTCTATTCCTTATTTTATTTTCATTTTTAGAAAATATTCTAAAACAATAAAAATATTAAATATATAGTTGGATAACACGCGTTTCATGTGGCTAAAAAACTAATTGATATAAAAAAAATAGGATATTTAATTTATATTTTTAGACTTTCGCAGTAACCTATATATCCATATGTCCAATTGGTGAAGAAGTCAAATAAATTTAATGTAGGCAGCAACGGGAAGAAATGACAAAAAAAACGTCGTCGTTTCATGATCTTAACGTCGATTCAGATTCTTTTGGCAACGTTTTTTAGATGAGAGGTGGGTGTCTTTCACTGCATTTTTAAAATATTTTATAAAAATTAAATAAGTTTATTTTTATTTTTATTATTTTTATATTTTTAGATTATTTCATAATATAAGAGATATTTTTTTTTAAAAAAATCATTTTTGAAAAAGAAAACCAAACCCTTTTGCTTTAAAGTGATGTGAGCGGAATACGACACCGTGTTGTGCCCGAACATTTCTACAAACCTTTTCCTTTGTCCTTATATTTTTATAACAGCATATATACCAGGTTTAATCATAGTAATGCATTAATGCTGCCCAAATCTTGGTTATGTTCAAAACTTGCTATTTTTCTGACGAAGTTGCGTTTCTTTTCTGCAATTTTTGATCCATGCCAGCTCGTTCCATGCAACCATTCCCATACGTCTTCAACGGCCAGACGAGCCACTATGAGAGGTGGTGGGTGTTCAATTAATTCTTCCGGCCCCTTTTCTAAATCATATATAAAGTGGCTAAGTAGCCTGGGAGTGGATTCGTGTGGAAAGTGAAATTTAATTAAGTAGAAATATATGGATTTGCTCTATGGATTTGCCCTATATTGTGTGTTTGACTTTGTGCTTAAAAGGGTTTTCTTATTTGAAAATATATAAAAAAACATAAAAATCAATTAGTAAATTCTAAAATGCAAAAATAGAAGCTACGGCCCTCGTGCTCCCAAGCATTTACTAAAGATTCCAGACATTCCCTAAAGATTGTTCTCATTTTCTATTACATATTCCCAGGTTAAGTGCATGTTAACACCTTGGACTAATTTTATCATTACTATAAGGATCGATTTGAAGCAAATTTATACTGAAATTGGCTGTTATTTAAGCAGATTAGGGGTTGTTTGGGATTGTGATTGGAAAATAATTATAAAAAAATTTGAATTTTTCTTATTTTTAGTTTTTATTTTAAATTGAATTGATCATTGAATTGAAGACTTCAAGTGGGATAGCCAAGTCTCTAAGCAAGCTAACGAAAACAGACAGAACCAGTCTGATTTGTAGAATCATGAAGCTTGGACTTTTAATCTGAAAATTAACTCATCAGTTCAAATTCAATGATACTTTCAACCATGAACTGATCTTGTGATATAAGTTCAGATCTTAAGAGGCTGATTGTTCGAATAATTTATATTCGGTTTTGATGCTCTTAAAACTTGAAGGGCTTGGAGTTTTTAAGAGCATGATTCAGTCCTTCAATGGCACCACATGCCACAGCTATGGCAACCAACAAGCACGCCAAGTTCAAAAGCCAGAGAAAAAACCACCTGAGTGATCCCCATTGAATCTTCTTCCGAGCAATGTACATCTCCACAGGAAAATATATTGTCATCGGCCAGTACCCGATGGCTCCAAAGAGTGCAAGGATGTTTTTGAAGAAGGGGAATGCCATGGCAAGCACAGTTACCACCACCACATATACTGTCAGTCTTAGCAAGTTCCCCCTAAAACTTATGGATTTCCCTATCCTTATTGAGTGCTCGATGGTTACAAACTTTGAATCAGGCCACACCAAGCTAGCCCAAGTCTCTAATGCACTGAAAACTGGTTGGGATAATACATGTCCGTACACGAGCACCTGGTTAGGTTAAATTAAAGGGTTGACAATTCAATATGTTGTTATATATTATAATAATTCTTCAGTTTTTCCTTAGGATATATATTCAATTTTTAATCTATCATTCTAAAAGATTTTCAAGCCAAATTATTGAAATTTGACATGTGATTTATACATGATTATTTTGTACTCTCAAAATGCTACTGCAAACTAGATAAATGAAGGTTTTTGGAGGTGTTTTAGAGTGTTAAAATAATTGTTTTTTAAAATATTTTTTGTTTGAAAATAATATATATTTGTTATTTTTTAAAAAATATTTTTGACACCAGTCCATCAAAATAATATAACAACGTTAAAAAAATTAATTTGAATAAAAAAAAATATTTTTTATCAAAAGTTTTTTTTTTAACGCAAAACTAAACAGGCTTTTCATATGCAATTCATATGATTAATTTAGGTGATTTATCCTGGAAATGTTGCAAAATATACAGATTAATATAGATTATAAACTTATGTGTATGTATATATATATATATATATATTCAATAATAAAATTGGCTCGATTAGAGATATAAAAAGAGAGATTGGAGAATTATCCTATTGTATATATAAAGATAAATTAAGCCATTAATCTTAAGTTAAATCAAAGAAAACAAACAGATTTAGAAATTGTCTCATTAGATGATTGACTAACTTAAAAATAACGGGATTATTAGAACGCCATGTCCAAAGATCAAATGAAAATTAAAACGAGTTGGCGAGATGTAATCGAACCTGATATGCTCCCAGAAGATGCACTACAGTGAAAATGTTAGCCAAGTCAATTAACCAGAAAGGCTCGTAAAAGCCAAAGCCAGTCAGCATGTTGCCAGGTGCCTGGTCTCCCATTGCAGCATAGCCAAGGCAACCACACATCATGTAGAAAGTTGTTGATGTCAGAATAGCTATCATGTTCGCCTTCTTCATCACCTTGTTCTCAGGCGATGAAGACTTCAATATATCCTGAAAATTCAAATAAAATGCACCTTTAACATTTATTGAGATTTTCAAAATTGCTGAAGCTGAGCATTGCCTTTTCATATCCCTCTGCACTATTTGTTTTTTGTTGGTATACCAATATGGATGATTTAATAAATACCGGATATATTACATTTCATACTAATTAATCTCAATTGCACATTACTAAATTAATATATTAAATATTTACAGAACAATTGTACCAGTGAAAATACTGTAGCTAATCACAAGTTTGTAATCAGACAGCCAGAAATGTTTTATGATCATAGCTACGTGGGTCGGCTTTATATGTATATATATAGTTATCGTAGGTGTGTGTTACTTGAATTTCAATTAGAATTTCAGCGTAAGTGCAAGCAAATACCAAATCGCCAACAGCTCTAAATATGGTCCAAACTTTATCAGAAGCAGTTAACTGGTCCAACCCAGCTTCCACTCCTGTTAGAGCGGTTCTTGCTCCTTGCCCTGATTAAAATCTCAGCTATTAAGTTAAATCTAAGAAAAAATCCAATCTCAGTATTATTGTAGTGAAAGTTCTCACACCAAGTGACATGGATTCAATTAGTGTCAAAGTTCTCGAGCAAAATAGCCTAATTAACTTGAATATTTAAGTTTCCTGGAATAAACTTTTCCATGCTTGTTCATGATTTGCAAGAATTGCAAATTAATCACCTGAAACAACCTTTGCGAATGACAGCCCCATTCCGATTGATGCGTGCCCAAAAGACATGATTGCTGCGATAGCAGAGATCCAAGACATCTTGTGGAGGTTTGGTGTCTGAGACAATAGAATTTCAATGATCCCCATTGCTATCATGTAAGGATTATACAAGTACTCGCAAGCAGCTCGGTAAACCTTCTTGTGATAACAATTTGATTCAAGCACAGCCCTGAGAGCTTTCAAAAAGAATGGGATAAATGATCATTGGAGATCTATACTGATAGTACAAGGAGAATGCAAGCTCTAATCTGTACGTAATGCATAGACTATATACATAATTTGTCAACTTACACCATGCTTATAGAAGTTGTGATAGTATACCCAAATGCCAATCCACTAAGGTAAGTATATTGGACCAACCCACAAACCTTGTGCATTTTTCCTCCTGGTTTTCAAAGTGATTCGTTATGACATCGCTCCAAGAATTATTCAGTACTTACAATGAGTTACAAAATACTGTTTGCATATGAGATTACCTAGGTTGGCTTTGACAGCTTCGATGTACGTATGATTTCTCCAAATTCGTATAACTCTTGTTGAAAGTACTCGTGATCGTGATCTACCAAGCTCGCCATCTTCTAATAATTGCTCTAACTTCTCTGTATCTCTTTGGGGAGGAAAGTTTTGAACAAGAAATCAAATAAACACGTTCATAAAATCAAAAGAAACTGTGAAATTTGCATGAAGTTGACTAAATACCTTAGCAAGTGGTAATCTGGGACGGTACTTTGACTTCGACTTGAAAACGAGACCTCTCTACAGTCTTATATATAGACACGTTCCCATCTCTCTAGACACGTATCTTAATAAAAATAAATAAAATGTTTTGTCCCACTTTGCTGGTATAATAACAGTTCTATTTATTTTTTAAATAAAATACATGAAAACTTGTTATTTATTAATTACTCTTGAATGTAAAATTTCAAAAATTAATAAGATAAAGAAATAAATACCAGTCGAAACCTAATTGTGGATAAACGAGATGAGAGGGATGGAATGTAAAACAGGTCCTTGAACAAGCCCAGGTCACAATTGTAATGCATTTGGTGAAACGTGGCTGAAAATAAATTCGAAGCACAGGAAGCATACTGGGTTCCAATAGACGCCAAATTTTGGTTTGTCAGGAAGCTTTCATGGCCTTGCCTTTGCTGGTAAAATGTGCATTGGGAGTGTAGTATTTCCTGCCCCTTGTCAGCAACAATTGTTAATTATGGAAGTAATTCTCATCACTTGCATGTCAGCAACAATTAAAGCAATTAAAAGTTTTTTATTTATAATTATATCAGAATTATGTTTTTTTCTAAATATTTTTGACATTGAAAATAATTTAAAAAAACTTAAGAAATTTAATTTTAATAATAATAAGAATAATGGGTTGTGTGCAGTCTCCATAGGCAGATTCATCACAAGAAAGAGTTGACATTTCCTATTTAGTAATTAATAATTAACAAGTATCTAATTCACCAAAAGAGAGTGGACCATTGAGATTACGGTGCTAAAAAATAGATTCTAAGAAGATCAGGATGCCAATCAAAGCACTGGGTTAAAAATCCAGACAGATGCCGAGAAAAGAAAGGCTGCAGTTCTTCCTGCAGGCTTTAAAATGCAAAGACCAGAAAGATGCTGAAATCTTTTTGGACACTGCAGGGATTTCATAACCCTTATTATAATTACCAAGACATTCGTTTACAATAATTTCCCGATTAAAAAAAAGAAAAAAAAACCGCTATAATTAAAATTGCCAGGGTGGTTATAAATTTCTTTTAATATAATGTTTGATGTTCATTCTTTTTATTTTGTTTTTGATTTTATCTTTTAATATTAAATTCATTTTTTTCTATGGAGAATTTATGGTCTCGTAATCTAGGTTGCGAGTTTAAAAAGTTAACCAAAGTTGACTTGGGTCAACTTTTAAACCTTCTTTCTTCAAAAAAAAATTTAATCTTATCTTCAAATATTTTATTGGTTTGGAATTAGAATTCATGATTTTCTTTAGTTGACTTTTATAAATTTATCTTGCTCTCATGATCTAGAATGCGAGTTTAATGAGTTTTTCTTGGTAGACTCAGGTCTATTATTTTCATTTTATTCTTTAATATTTGAGTTGGTTAAGAATTAGACTTCATAAGTTTTTTTATTTTTTTTATATTGGATAATCATATTCTCCTGACCTAGGTTGAGTTTAACATGTTTACCTGGATTTTTTTTTTAAAAATCAAATGCATATCTGTTGTCAATCAACACTTTATTTATGAAGAATTGGATTTTATAATTTATTTAAAATTATTTATTTATATGATTGCCATGCTCTCATGACCCCGACATGTGAGTTTTGAAAATTAAACAAAATTGATTCAAGTCAATTTAATACATCTTTATTTTAGTACTTTAAAAAAAAATATATCATGCTATTATCTCAGTATTTATAAAAAAAATACCACGTTTTAAATTTATAGACTTCACAATTTTTTTCATGTTTAAAAAAATTTAATACGACTAGTGAGATTGTGTCACTTGGACCTAAGAAATGAATGTGATGGCTCTAATTAATTACACAAGTACCTAGTTTAATCAACAATTTAGCCTGGCAGGCCCATGATAACATAACGTGGGCCAGACAAATGAATAGTTACATCATAGTAAAATATCATACATCTTTATTATACAAAACTCTAAATTAAAATATTATGCATATAAACACGGCTTATATTCTCATGTTTCATCATAAATTTATTGCACTTTTTTTTTTAATTTTTGACGTCCAAATTTTTTTTCCGACCTATTACATCCTTATAGAGTCAAATTAAAGATAATTAAATCAAATTTATTGACTACAAAACAAAATAAAAAGACAAATTATCTAAGTAATCACAAATAAGTAATGATTTCAAAGCTTTTGTAAAAAGATTAAGCTGATCCTCAGTATGTTGGTTCATTATTATTTTTTTTTTAAAATAGAGTTTACCATTAACTTTTGAAAAATATCAAGGGCTAACATGTGAATTATTTTCAAATGGGCCAGTCTAAATCTTGATTTACCTCAACTTACCTTTTCTCATTTAATATCCTTTATTTATTTATTTTTAATAATTAAAATCAATTAACTCAAATTAGATAACACGAGCCATATGCCCGCGCGATGCGCCGGGGTTTTTTATTTATGTAAAAAATTAATTGTTTTTATATGTATTGTATTTTTCTATTTTAATATTTAATCAGTAAAATTATAATTGATAAAATTTGTATAATCAAAATGGAAAGTGGTTTTTTTTTTTTAATTGTAGATAATATAGGTAAATTTGTTTTATGAGTTGCATTTTTCCCTAGCAATATTAGATCCGACACATTCTAAATAAAAATATTGTAATTTTTTTCCCGAAATAAACTTATATTTTTTGCGTGCTATAATTAGTTATTTTAATTTTTAATTATTAAAATTGCAATAGATAAAATATGTTAGAAATGAGTTTTTTTCGTGGTATAATTAGTATGGTTGCCTGCGCATTGCACTATGATTTTTTCTATGTAGAAAACTAATTAATTTTTTACATGTTGTAATTAGTTGCTTAAATATTTAATTAGTAACATTATAATAGATTAAATATGTCACAAATAATTTTTTTCCTTGCCTAAAAGGAATAGTGTAATTGAAATGGAAAGTGATTCGTATATTTTTAAATTGTAGATAACTTAGGTAAATTTGTCAAAAAAAAATTTGAGTTGCCTTTCCCCCCAGTAATATTAGATCTGACATATTAAAAATAAAAATATTGTAAATTTTTTAAGAAATAAACTTAATTTTTTTGCGTGCTATAATGACTTATTTTCCGTTTAAAAGGAATAGTGTAATCGAAACGGGAAGTGACTTGCATAGTTTTTAATTCTAGTTAAGTTAGGTAAATTTGTTAAAAGAAAAAAAATTGAGTTGTTTTTTCTCCCAAGTAATATTAGATTTGAAATATAAAAAATGAAAATTTTGATTTTTTTTAATAAATAAACTTAAACAAAAGAGTATAAAATTTAAATTTAAAGCCAAATTTTTTTTATACGATTTATTAATCATATTATTATATTAAATGTATTTAAGCATATTGATATTAATTTAAAAAAAAATTAGGTAATTTTCTCTCTCCTTTTCTCTATAGATTTTTAAGCGATAATATTCAATAAATATTAAAATATATAATTAGTCTCACATACTTTATAAAGTAATCAAAATGGGAAGTGGTTCGTATATTTTTTAATTGTAGATAACCTAGGTAAATTTGTCATTTTATTTTTTGTATGAGTTGATTTTTTTCCTTAGTAATATTAGATTTCACACATTATAAATTAAAATATTGTAATTTGTTTTTAAAAATAAACTGAATTTTCTCGCATGCTATAATTATTTATTTGCTGTCTAAAAAGAACAGTGTAATCGAAATGGGAAGTGACTCGGATATTTTTTAATTGTAGATAATATAGGTAAATTTGTGTACCTTTTTTTTTTAGTTGAATTTTTTCTCCAATAATATTAGATCTGCAATATTAAAAATCAAAATACTGTAATTTTTTTTAAAGAATATAATATCTCTATATGCGAAATTGAATATAATAAAATAGATGAAGACACCCTATTATAAAAATAGCAACATCGAAGCGTTAATATCTAAAATTATTATTACTATTACTGTTAAAAAAATTAAAAATATCAAATTATCTTGAGAGAAAAACACAAAAAAAACATTAACAAAAGAGCTAGCAAGGAAAATAATTAAATTTATTATTATTCTTGGTATTATTATTGTTGTTATTGTTGTTGTTGTTGTTATTGTTATTGTGTTAATAATGAAAAAAATATAAATAAATGAAAGACTAAACAAATCTTAATAACTTGAACAAAAGATTAAAAAAAAATCAAAATTATCAGGTAATTTTTTTTTATCCAACTTGAAAATAATAATTAAAAAACCAATAAAAAACTAAAAGAAAGAGAAATTAAAAAAATATAATAAAAAAATATTTGTTCTATATTGTGAGCTGAGCAAACAATTTTTATAGAATTTGTTGGATCAAAATTAAAATATAATATTTATATATGCAAAATTTAATATAATAAAATAGATCAACACACCTTACTATAACAATAGTAACATTAAAGTACTAAAATCTAAAATTATCATTGCTATCACTAATAAAACAATAAAAATTATCAAATTGTACTGAAAAAAAACATTAACTAAAGAGTAAGCAAGAGAAACAATTAAATTATTAGTATTATTATTATCATTATTATTATTATTAACTAAAAAACATTAACATAAGATTAAGCAAGTAAAATAATTAAATCATCATCATCATCATCATCATCATCATCATCATCATCATCATCATAGTTGCTACCCAAATTTTGACCCTTTATTTTTATGTTTCTGAAAAAAAAATATATATAAAAAGACCAAAAATATAAAAAAAGGCAAAAGAAAAGACAAAATCCAAAAAATATCGTGGTACGGGGGCAAAATTGAACAAATTGAGAATTTAACAGTCAGTACATGGTCAAATCGCACAAATTGAAAATCAATGACCAATTTGAAAAGGCGCGCAAGTTGAGGGCTGATTGTGAATTTCACCTTGAAAAAACTCTATAAATAGAGTGCATCTTCAAAGAAAAAGAGGGACCAAAAAATTACACTCACCCAAAAACCCTAACCCTAATTTTCTTTCAAAATTTAGGGGTTGCAGCCCCCACCCCTATTTTCTTCCTCCTTTCCGTCTCACCCACAGACTAGCCTTCCCCCTCGCTGTTATTCCTCTCATCTCAGCACAACCGTCCCTCCTCTTCTTCGGCTAGACCCCCACTCTCCTCTCCTCCTTGCCGTCAGCCACACCAGCTTTCCCTTCCCTTAAGCTTGCAGCCACCACCGATAACCTTCACCTTCCTCTTCCCAACCGACCACCGTTGCCCCCAGCACCTCGTCATCTCCCTCCTTAACCAAGCCTCAGCCACGATCTCCAGCCCCTGCAGCCCCACTCTCTTTTTATTCTCCCGATCTCCAGCCTCTGCAGGCTTCCCCTGCCTCCCTCTCTTCTCCTCACCGTCAAACCCACACAAACCACCCCAAACCAGCACAACCCCTTCCACGGCATGAGCAACCCACCAGCCTTGGAGAAGAAGAAGCAAAGGGAACACAAACCGAGAAGAACACGCCGGGAAGGATAGATATGAAATTTGATTTGATTTTGTGTGTTTTGTGTTGTGGATTTTTGCTTTGTTTTGCAGGTCTTTGAGACACCCTCCCCGGCGAGGAGAAGAAGAAGAAGAAGAACGGACCGAGAGGAGAGAACCCAGCTGCTGTGATTGTGTTGTTTTCTGTTTTTTTTCCTGTGTTGCAGGTCGCTGTGGAGGCCACCGCTGGCAAGAGGAAGAAAAGAAGGAGCAGATCCGGCCACTCCCTGTCTTTACTGTTCACCACCGGTGGCGCGTGGAACCACGCGCTGCTAGTGATGGGGGCGCTTAAACAGACGCGCCACCAGTGCCCTCTGCCTCTGCCACTATTCCCGAGACTGTTCCTGAGTTGCCTTTTGTAATTTTCTTTATATTTATGTGTTCATTTGAATTTTTATTGTATTTTGAATTATTATTTGTAAAATGTATTATGGAAAAAGAAAAGGCGTGTGAGTTGTATTTGTAAAATATAATGAAAAAGAAAAAAAGAGAATGTGTGAGTGTGCTATGCTGTGTTTTATTCATGCAATTATTTATGTTATGGTAATAAAAAGAATATAAAAATAAAAAATGTGTGTTTTCTTCGCAAATGGCCAAAAATGTTTTTTTTCCAAAAATTAAATTTAGATTTAATAAAAAGTTTATTAAATCTTTCAAATAGGCCTAATATTAAATAAATCAT
The DNA here is from genome assembly GCA_015731905.1 of Salix dunnii. NCBI lineage: Eukaryota > Viridiplantae > Streptophyta > Magnoliopsida > Malpighiales > Salicaceae > Salix > Salix dunnii. The sequence goes on from CM027664.1 coordinate 18,372,882, forward strand.
CAAATTAATTCATGGGAATATGCGATTAATTTTAGGTAGTAATTGTCGGATTTACGCGTAGGCTAACATTTACATATTCGGGAATAACCACCAAAATTGTCAGTATTATTCTGAGCGGTGGTTGATTTTTTATGAATCGATCAATCGTGAAATTAATGCATGGGGATTAGTGGTTAATTTCATGTGGTAAATAAAGATACTACAAGTAGGCTAGCATTTGCATATCTGTAAATAATCAATAAAATTCACTGGATTATTTTGAGCGGCAACCGATTTCTTTTACAAATCGGAATATTTTTTTTCATATTTTTTTATTTGAATAAATACGACCCGTCGAAGCATTCAAAATCACATCAAGGTAGACAATGCAGCTTACCTCAGGTAGGGCGTATTAGGGGTGCTAATACCTTCCCTTTACGCAACAAGTCCCGTATCCTTGAATCTCTAATCAGACCTGTACAAATGGGTGTTCCTAGCGACCCTCAACAGCCAGGTGGCGACTCCTCAATAACTCCATTGCGAGACACTAAAAAGAACCCCTCTCGGCAGGGGACGCCATGCGGCGACGTGCGACAATCATCATTGTGTTAATAATGAAAGAAACAAAACTAAATGAAAGACTAAAAAAATCTTAAAAACTTTAATAAAAGATCAAACAAAAAAAATTAAATAAAAAATTTATCATTGCTGTTACTGCTAACAAAATAAAAATTCTTAAATTATTCTGAGAAGCAAAAATAAAAAAACATTAACAAAAGAGTAAGCAAGAGAAATAATTAAATTATTATCATTATTATTATTAACTAAAAAACATTAACGTAAGAGTAAGCAAGAAAAATAATTAAATTATTATTATTATTATTATTATTATTATTATTATTATGAAAGAAACAAAAATAAATTAAAGACTAAAAAAATCCAAAAAACTTTAACAAAAGACTAAAAACAAAAATAAAATAAAAACAAAAATTATCATTGTTATTACTGTCAATACAAAAAAAATTATCAAATTTTCCTGAGAGAAAAAAACCTAAAAAACATTAACAAAAGAGTAAGCAAGAAAAATAAATAAATAATTATTATTATTATTATTATTATCATTATTATTATTATTATTATTATTATTATTATTATTATGTTAATAATGGAAAAAATAAAATAAATGAAAGATTAAAAAGATCTTAAAAACTTTAACAAAAGAAAAAAAAATATCAAGTAAAAAAAGTCATTTGATATAAAAATAAAAATAAAAAATGAATAAAAAACTAAAAGAAATAACAAATGGAGAGAAAAAAACCACAAATATCAATTTTTAAATGATCATAGATATAAAACAAAATTTAAGAGCTATTTTTTTTTTAAATATCACCTCAACAAATAAAAAAATTAAAAAATTAAAAATCAAAACGAAGAGCACACTTATATATACATGGACAAAAGTAGAGATTATTCTAGCAATGAAAAGAAATAAAGGGATTAAAATAAAAAATTAAAAGCATAAGGGCTGAAATGAAAATAAAATATAAAGGGATTAAAATCTAAAATTAAAAGTATAAGGGCCAAAATGAAGATTAAATATATTATTAATTTTAATAAAAGGATCAAATTGAAGAAATCAAAACTTATGTACCGTATTCATTGAATTATTTATACCCAATCCGAAAATTCAAAGAAGAAGGACCAAAGAGAAACATTGACATTCAATCAATTCCAATCGGAGGACCCAATCGAACTAAATCAAAACTTATATAACATAAATCAGGACAAAAAACAAAATTTAAAGTCAAGGGACCTAAGTGAAAAGTAACAACAAATGGGGGACTCTCTTGTGCTTTTACGTGCATGAGAGAGAGAAATATGGCCAGCGCCTTTAATCGGACGTCGGCACGTCTACAAACATTTGTATGCTACACGCGCCACCGCGGGAGGAAGCCCACGTGGAGGCGCTTCGATCTACACTCCAGAAGCACTTTTCCGGCCACCGCATTAGCCTGCACGCGCCACCTAAATAAGGAGTGGGGTGAAAAAATGACTGGCGCGTGTGCATCACGCTCTGACATCCAGCAAAAGAAATAATAAAAAAATGAGGTCAATTACTATCCTGTCATTTTGCTCCAAGTAATGTTTTTTGTCTTACTAGGAGCTAAAACCATATTTAACCAATTTCGAAAAATAATAAAACAAGCAGAAGATCGGCGGGTCGGACCGGTCCGGTGTGCGCAATGACAACGGAGCCCCTGCTTATTGCGGTGGTTTTTGTCGTTTTCGGGGGGTAAAATCGATAATCAACTATTCATAAACGGAAAAAAAAATGGACGAACTCGCGTGATACACCGGATCAAATTGTGAGTGAATAGTGCACATGAGTCTACAGCTACAGTGAACTACTATTCTCTTTTAGTGTTTTTGTTAATATAGTAAATTGATTGAATTAGAACACATGGATAAATTGGCATCTTTCCTCTATGCTGCATGTCGTGTACAACAGCGTAGGCACGGCCACGCTGTCTCTAGAGTTGTGGATGGCTGAAATAGCACGGGTGCGGAAGGGTTTCGCTAACGAGTATACGACAAGTTAATATCTCCATTATTAAGCAACTCCTCGCTACACTACATTGAATCCAGTTCTGAAGTCATTTGATACTAAAATTAAAGGTCTGAAACAAATCTAATACGATCATAAAAAACCAGCCGGGTATTATTTCCTGACTATGGTGCGTTATATTACAAAAAGTAAAAAGAAAAGGAAGAGGTAGAGCTACGATACGTCATAAACTAGGCTGCTATTATCATCAGGCAGTCTCGTGCTGCGTTGTGGCAGAAAGAGAAGTTACTGTTCCAAGAAGAGGAACAACATCAAGCTCGGCACCTGTCTTTCTCTCTCCATTACTGTCTGGAGAACCTCGGCGCAGAATCTCCAAAACATCCTTCATAGAAGGTCTGGTCGATGGTAAGGGGTGAGTGCAAATGAGTCCTAAGTTGAATACAGTGGTCATTTCTTGCAAGAAACATGGTTCCTTAATCTCCGGGTCAAGGCAATCAGCAATAGGCTTTCCATGTCCAAACTGCTGCCATGCCCAGTCTGTAAGGCTGGTATGCTCATCTCCACTATTAGGTTCTCTTCCAGTCGCCAATTCCAGGAGTACAACTCCAAAGCTATAGACATCTATCTTTTCATTCACCCTTGTTGTATAAGCATACTCTGTCATAACAAAGAGGAAAGATAGCTTAAAATGGTGTGGTGTGATCTCAAAGTTCGGAGTTGGAATTAAATGAACAGTGAATATACTTGACAGAAGCACAGTGAAGTTGTTGAATGATCTTACCAGGGGCCATATAACCGAAAGAACCTGCTACAGCAGACATGGTATGAGCCTCTCCTTGCTTAGCTAATATTCTAGCCAGTCCAAAATCCGCTATTCTTGCCTTCAATTCAGAATCCAACAAGATATTACTAGACTTCACGTCTCGATGAATGATAGGAGTGTGGCAGTCATGATGCATGTAGCTTAGGCCTCGTGCAGCTCCAATGGCAATCTGGAACCTTGTGGGCCAATCCAAGACAGAATTATGGACTGCACTTATTCCCATTGATGGACTTCTCTTCCTCCCATGAAGCCATCTGTCAAGGCTCTGGTTCTCCATGAACTCATAAACAAGAAGCTTTGAGCTCTCACTTGATATACAGCACATTAATTTAACTATGTTTGCATGCCTTATTGTTCCCAGAATCTGAACCTCTGCCGAAAATTCCTTTTCAAGGTTATGATCCATTTTCTCATTATTCCAAATCCTCTTGACAGCAACGTAGTCACCTGCACGGTTTATGGCAACACGGTATACCTTCCCCGATCCTCCACTTCCAATCAGATTATTTTCTGTCAAACTTGCCAAAATGTTTGCTTCTGTGAAGTTCAATCTCTGAAACGAGGTCAGCTTCCATGCAGCCAAATCACGTTTTGCCTTCTTTCTTTGGTAGTCCCTAACCACAAACAAGGTGACTATCATGGTGACTAGAAAAATTGTCACAGTAAGAACCAGAATCAAGGCAAGAGTTTTGGAGGGCATTTTTTTAGAGTCACGAAGTTTAGCATAGCAATGTGGAAAGTTTAGAACTGGATTAACAGCACAGAGATTAGAATTGTTCAGGAAGCTGTAATCATAGGCAAGGTTATCAAACTGATCTGGGATTTTCCCAGATAGATGGTTGGAGGACAAGTTGAGAAAAATAGGTTTCAACTGGTCAAATTCAAGAGGGATTTCACCGGAAAAATGGTTTCGAGACAAATCTAAATAAAGCAGGTCAGGTAAAGACCCAATCTCTTTTGGGATCTGGCCAGAAAGTGCATTTCTTGAGAGATTTAAACTAGTCAATGACTTCCAGGATATTATCTTGGATGGGAGTTGACCTGAAAATTGATTTCCATCAAGCAGAAGATTTGAAAGGTGAGGCAGAATCGTTATTTCCACAGGAATTTCACCAGAAAGAAGATTGTTGCTCGCCTCGAAAACAACCAAGTTCACCCAGCTAGAGACTCCAGGAGGAATCGGACCCGAAAATTTGTTGTTGCTGAGTTCCAATCTTGACAAATTCCATGCCAGCTTGCTTGGAAGTCCCCCCGAAAAAGAATTGCCACTTAACATCAAGTAAGTCATATTGGTGGCTGTCCAAACACCTGCAGGTATCTCACCTGAAAAGTTGTTGCTGAAAAGTTGAATTGTGAGCAAACTGTTGCAATTTCCAAGAGATCGAGGCACCGGCCCAGAGAGATTGTTTTCAAAGGCAACTACGCCCAGCAAGACACCTCCAGCACACAAATTTTCAGGCAGTTGGCCACTGAATTGATTGGTTGAAACATCAAATTCCTCAAGTTCTGAATGAAGGCCCATTATAGGTGGCAAGGCTCCACTCAAGCTGTTGTTAAAAACCTTAAATTTTTTCAGTGCAGGAAGAAGGCCTATACTTGGTGGCACCTCACCGGACAAGTGATTGTCAAACAGACTCAGAAGTTGCAATTTCTTCAACTTGCCAAAATCTTCTGGGATCGAACCATTCAATTGGTTCATTCCAAGATCCACGTCCACCAAGTTCAACGTTTCGACTCTCTGAGGTATCTCACCAGACAAGTTATTGTGGAAGAGATACAAATTAGTCAAATTCTTCAACGAAAACAACCCATCAGGAATCTTACCTTCCAAATCGTTTTTAGCTAAATCCAATGTCTCAAGACTCGAAAGACTGGTCAAACTCTCCGGTATTTCACCAATCAAATTCGCGCGTGTCATCCACAAAAGCCTTAACTTCTTTAACTGACCGAACTCCACAGGAATTGAAGAGGGCACAAAATTATTAAACGGCAACTCCAGCTCTTCAAGATTGGAAAGCTTACTAATCTCCTTAGGAAACGTACCATTGAACTGATTCTGATACAGAAACAATGTCCGCAACCCTGTCAGGTTCGCTATCTGTGGTGGAATATTGCCCGTGAAGTTATTAGCTCCAAGGTCTATATACGTGAGACCTGATAATTTATCAATATCATCAGGTATTGGACCCACAAAATAATTCTGAGACAGGTCCAAGTGCTGAAGTTTTGTACAATTGTACAGAACTTTTGGAAATCCTCCTGGAATGTAGTTGAAATTCATGTTGAGAAATGTCAGGTGTTTCAGGTCACAAACTGTTGGTGGGATTGTTTCTGTGATGTCTTTATTACCTAGGTCAAGTCCAGTCACCGAGCCATCGTCTCCACAGGTTACCTCTTTCCAAGTACACGGCAAGGATGATGAATTCCAGGACTGGATGGACGGTGGATTGCCAAGTTGTTTTTTCAGGTCTAGAAGGATGGTTCTTTCAGTGTTGGCATCTTGGGAAATTACTTTGAAGGGCAGGGGAAGTAGGACCAGAACGCAGACGAGGAGTGGAGTTCTGAGAAATGGGATGTGTAGTTTGGACATTCTGAAGGTTTCAGGTGGTTTTTCCGGTGGGTTTATTTTGCCGGGAAGAGAAGGGAGAGGCTTAACGGCAGGATTTGAAATGTGGTTGGGATTTGGCTGAAGGAAGATGATGGGAAATGCTGGTTATAAATCCGGTGAGCGAAGTGACGTTCAGAGCGACAACAGTTACATTTGCACCACTGAAAATGATATGATGAGTCAACGACAAGTGTAAGTTTTTGTTTTTTAACGGGTCAATTGCTTTTTTTTTTAAAAGTAAATTACAAGGAAAGTGAATTTCTGAAAAGTAAATTTTTAAAAAATGAATTCCGATTTTTGGCAGTGTTATGGAAAATGAACTGGAAATAATTTATTAATAAATTAATTTTTTTTTCAAGTTTATTAAAATAATGAGGAATAAATCTTACAAATTAAAAAGTTGAATGAGAATGAAATTGAAAAAAAATATAATTTCATAAATTATCTCAAATAAAATAAATAATAATCAAAATAATAGAGATCAAATCTTAAAATTTTAAAAAAAATGAAAGGTGAATAAATTAAAATAATAATAATTAACATTTCATAAATTATTTCAAATAAAATAAGAAACAATAAAAAAATGAGGACCAAATTTGATAGATAAAAAATTTCAATAAAAAAATGATAAGAAAAAAGAAAATAACAATTATAAAAATAAGGAACAAAATTAATATAAAAATTAAATTTTAAAAGATGGAATTGAAAAATAAATATTCAAAATAAATTATATATAGCAATCAAAAGTTTGAGGATCAAATTTGATATAATCAGCAATTAATGACATTTCTAAATTTTTCACAACTTCCGGAAAGTGTTTTCTGCCCAAATTTTCCGGAAAACACTTTTCTGAAAACCAAGCCAAATTTTTCTTTGACTGGAAAGTGTTTTCGGTTGACCAACTTTCCAGAAGGTAAACAAACACAGGAAAGTTTGGAAAGTGGTTTCCTGGAAAGTGAATTCCGGGAAACAAACACAGCCTTAAATTAAGTCCCCGTTTGTCATTGACAGTTTCTGTTTTCAAAATATTTTTTTATCTGAAAATATTAAATTGTTATTTTTTAGATATATATCTTTTATAGTTTTATAATTCTAATATTAAAAATGATAAAAAAATATTTAAATATTTTCTCAACTAAAAAATAAATTTCAAAATCACTTGCTATGATTTGGTTTGTTTTTTTTGTTTAAAAAAGCGTATAGTTTTTATATCTGTTTCAAATTAATTTTTTAATGTTTTTAGATAGTTTTGATGTCAAAATTGAATTCTAAAAAATAAAATAAAAAACAATTAAAAAAACAATTCAATCACAAGTCCTTATAAATCATTTATATATATATAAAATAAAAAAACCGCACCTTTTCACTATAAAAACTAGTAAACATATCGTATCATTAAAATAACTTTATTCTCTCAATTTCAGCAACTGATTATGGCATCTCTGAATTGCTGTGGGCTGCCTAGAAACTATGGTATGTTTTTCATCGTCGTTTCAAGGCTTACCGTTTGCTCATAATCAAAGCACTCTTTTATCCTGACCTCACTTTTACCAGTCTTACTAATATTTTATATATTTTTTAAAAATATTTTATTCAATTATTTGAAATTGTTTTATGAAATTTTTCTTATCATAAAATATATTAAAATAATATTTATATTTTAAAAAAATTATTTTAAATATCAACACATTAAAAAATAATTAAATTTCCAAAAAACAACCTGTATAAGTTAATAAAGAAAATCAAATCAATCATAGTGAACGGCCCACAATGAGCCCTGGGTGCTGCTATCCGGACTTGGAAGAAGACGAGGGTGGAGACTTTCTTGATCGATAGAAATCGAAATTAAAAAAAAATAAAAAAATAAAAATAAAAAATAAAAATAAAAATAAAAAAAATGGCGCGAGAGGTGATGGAATACAATGGCGTGGCATGACGAAACGGGTGACGTGGACATATTTTTTTTTAATAATAATCTTGCTTTAAAAAAGAAAGAAAGGTTTAAAGTCTAAATTATGATTAGATATTTTTTTCTTGTCGGAACAAGTTGACTGGTGGTTGATTCTAGACGTTAACAATTTAACCCGAGTTAAAATTAAAAGCATACTAATTTACTGAAATTTATTTAGCCATGCCAGCTTAATAACCAATAATTTATATTACTTTATAGATTTGTTCTCGACGGGGTCTGGCAACCATGTCATTTGTCGTTTCCCGAATTTAAATAATATTTTCCCTCCCATGGGCCCATGATCCGCCCCTGGCCCAAGTACTGGGTGAATTCAGGATAATTAACGCCCGGCAAGACTGGAAGTCTAAAGTCTCGACAGTTTAAAATAATAAAATAATTGTGCCGTATCCAACGGAACCCATGTTGGATATGGGCCCCGGACCCGGTATGAACTAATTAGATGCGTCCATCATTCAACGACTCACACGTGCAACGGATTAGCGAGACTTGACGAGCATGCCAGCTCACTAATTTTTGGCGTTTATTGATATAATCATTCATCATGAGCCAGAGTGTTGTCCATGTATATGATCTGAAATCGCTGGTTAAACGTCATTTGTTTTGTAAAGCCTATAGTTCATCAATTAAATGTCGGACTCGTTTATTGCTCCTGTAGTTTGGATCAAGATTTTTCGGAACTACAAAAACAATCTCTAATTTTAAACTTAATATGGAGTTTCAAATTTGAAAATTCATGGCCTGATGTTTTGCTTATCTTAAATTTTAAATTAAATAATATAAAAATTGTCCTAATATGACAACTTGTTCAATAAAAGAAATACTAAAAGAAAAGGAATGATGTTCATCATAATTAATCCGCCAAACTTGTAATTGTTTTTATAGATGGAATTAAATTTAATCAAAATTTTATTTTATTATATAAGAAAACAACAATTTATAATCAATCCAATATAAAAGAACAAAAACTTAACATTAAAGAAAAAAAAACTAGATACTATAGTTTTATTTTTTTTAATTTAATTTTTTAGTATTTTCAAATTATTTTGATGTGTTAAAATTAAAAAAAATTATTTTAATATATTTTTAAATAAAAATAGTTTTTTTAAAAAAAAACTTAACCATGCTTTTAATAATATAGTTAACCCTTAACCAGGAAAAACCCCATGCTTTTCTTGTACTCTCTCCATTACAGCTTCTTGTAAGGCATCAAAATGATGCGATTGCGGTTACGGTTGTGGTTGCGGTAATTTTTGAAAATGTTTTTCATGTTGAAATATATTAAAATAATTTTTTTTATTTTTTAAAAATTATTTTTGACATCAACACATCAAAATAATCTAAAATACTAAATCGCCGGTAAAAAAAAAAAAAAAAAAAACCGGTTTGGCAGTGTGCCAAACGGGTTACAATCAACCCCCTGCACTGGTCTTCGTTGACTGAGGTTGAGAGGTAATTAGCCGTAACCAATAATAACCTCAACAGTACACTTAATTTTTGAGGGACAAGTCTGTATTTCCCGAGGTGTGCATGGGCAGTTTTGTAATGAGCTGGGTACACAGATGGGTCCTCTGGTCAACGCACGGATAAGTGTGGTGATGTAAATAGGCACCAGGCAGCAACCGGGAAGGATACGCAATGGCCAAGATTCGCTATAAAATGGTGACTATTCTTATCCAAGTCTTCGGTCAAACTTCTGAAATCAAATATCATTATATCGCTTTTGGATGTATCTATCTCGATCGGCCGGGCCGTTGTCTACTATTTTCTACTTGAGGTTTTCTACAAGGAAGCAGTCATAATCTAATTTCTAGGTTATTTTTAAAGATTTATTCAAAAAATAATAAAAATAAAATAAAAAATGATGATTACGGTAGAAAAATTGAGGTGGTAATTTTGGATGTTTTTGAAAGCCTGGTTATACTTTGTTTTGTCCAAAAATAAAAAAAAATACAGATCCAAGGCCAAAATAATTTATTATCGGATAAATCTGTGTAAAAATTAAGTCGGGGGACATAATTATATTATTATAGGCCAATTCGATTTAATCATCGGTCAATTTAAGGTGTAATTATGCTTCGGGATTAATTGAAAGCCCAATCGAAGGATTTAATTAAGCACAAAGGCTTAATTATACTTAAAATGGGTTGAATTAATTTTATTAAGGGCTTGATTGCTGAGAAATTAAATTTGGGAGCCTAATCTGGGTTAAATTGAGAAGATTAAGATTTTCGACGAAAAAACTTTTTGGGTGAAATCGGAAGCTAAAATTAAAAATAAAAACATCATTCTTCCCGTCCAAAAACTCTTTTTATGATAAACCAATTTTTCAGAGTATTTAACACAAAAAAAAAAAACTGAACTAAAATTGACTGTACAATGGCGCTGCCAGCAGCCATGCCCTGCAAACTACCCACTGAAAACACCATGCTTTGGACATCAACCCCATTCCTGGAAGTTGCAGGATGAGCCTATAAATGGGAGGAAAATTGAAGAAGAAAAGGAGGGAAGAAAAGGAGGAATAACGATACCGAACTTATAGTCCAACCAATGCAATGACCTGAACTTCTACCTTCACCCTTTTTGATTATCGGCGAGGCTGTCTCACCAGCTCACTTCTCTTTCCCGTCGCAGCCACTCTCCCTTCTTTGCCTTATCTCTCTCTCTCCCTCCTCTAGCAACATTTCTCTCTCTAAAAACATCAACTCACAATAGCTCCTTCTGACCTACACGACGACCGCCCACTCACCTATCACCACCATCCTCTCCACCACCAATTCCTCCATGGAACAAGCCACCCAAACATGGTCTCTAGCGAGACAGACATGAGCGACAGTTGCAGAGATTGCCCCGACCAGCAACCTACTGGCCCTCATTCCAGCCACCACAAGCCTCCGTTTCCAACGCCACCATGATAGGAAGGACCACCTTGACCCCTTCTACACGGCTGCATCAACACATAACCCTCCCGTCAAAGTCGATCTTTTACTGTTCATTAACGTGAACATTGCACTGTTCACGTTCTTCTTCGTTTAACTTCTTATTCTTTCTTTTATTTTTATTTTTATTATTATTATTATTATTATTATTATTGGGATGGGCTGACTCGACCCAGCCCAATATCAGCTCACTAAGTGGTGGGCATTAGCCCCAGCCCACCAACTATGGGCCAATGCATCAGGGCTGGGTAGCCCAGCCTATCAGAGTGCACTAGGTACGAAGAGAGATCTTCGTAGAAATTTTCTCACAAATAGAGATCCACGTCAAACTTTAGAAAAGACAATGAAAAAATAAACTTTGGGAAAACAATCAAACAATAATACAGTTTGCCTTAAGTAGGGTGCATTGGGAGTGATGTGTCTTTCCCCTGCACAACAAGTCCCCTTACCAAAGACTCTAGCAAACTATTAGGTTCCCAGTGACCTTAATACTAGGTGGCGACTCCTAATAATTATAGTTGTAATTTTTACTATTATAAAACACAAACTCCTTTTTCACTATGCGCCATTGTCTCCCCAACTCGAGGGATGGCAGAACGCAAAACGTGAAAAAATTACCGTCGTGACAAAAGCCAAGATCCACTCTCTTTAATGGTGGTGGCGGCGGTGGTGGCCATCTCTAATTTCTCAATGAACGAATGATAAAACATGCCGAAAATATCATATCACTTAGGAGAATTGATGGGTTCGACTGTTTTTATTTTTTTCCAAGATATTTGTTTTAATCAATTTAGATTGTACTCCCATGAAATTATTCAAAGCATCATTAATAATAGAAAATGAGAGCATGGACCGCAACTTTTTTAATTTTGGTATTGTGGTTTGTAGCTAATTTTTGTTGGCATGGTAAGAGGAAGAGTCTACGCTAGCATCCAGATATAATAATGGCTGGGGACAAGTCCAAAAATTAGACACACAAAGTCATGACAGAAGCCTTGCACGGCCCACAGTAACATCTCAAGTCAAAGAAATCCCCAGACTATTGAATGCGAGGGTCGTTTTCAGTTGAAATGGAGGCTTGCAAGCTAATTTATGCTCTTGAATCTTCAATTTGGTGGTGCGGGTTTAGCTAGAAGGAATAAGACATCTGTGTGTGTGTGTGTCTATATATATATATATATATATATATATATATATATATATATATATATATCACTTCTTTTTTTTAATATTGTTTAAGAAAATTGATTGTTTACATACTAGTACGAGGTTTACCCAAACATTTTCATGTCCAAATTTTTTTTACTATACAATATTTAGAATATTTTTGAACCAATATCGATCATATCTATTATAATAAGAGCAATATCATTAAAATAATAGAGTGAAATCAAGTAACTAGAAGGTTAATTGGGTTGTGGGCATAGCACTAACCTATAGGTAGAGGGAGGCTTTAGTGGGTGAGTAAAGGTCCGAACTTTTTAGCTTCTAAATGGTAGGTAAGCTGCTTATTTGATGAATTTTAGTCATATTCTGAATCACTAAAGAAAGAAAATATAATTTAATTGCCTTAGAAAATGAAAAAAGAAAAAGAAAAAAGAGAGTTCATACCCCCTAGTCCCATCTAATCTCTCTCTCTCTCTCTCTCTCTAAAAGATAGTGATTTTTAGCCACGCAAAATTCCATTTCTTATTTTCAAGAGCTAATCACGCTTTTCACTGGTTGCGGACTGGGTGGTCACTAATCCATCTACCACGCCACACACGTTCGTGCCTGTTTCGCATTGCTGTGACATCTCTAGTTTGAAAAAATCTGGTTGAAAAAAAAAAGATAAATATTTGGTTATATTAAAAATTAAAAAAAATGGTGGATCCCATAAAATAAAAATGAAAAACAGAGTTATGTGAAAAGTAGTATTTTATTGCTTTTCACCCGTTAAAAAAGCTGGGCTGGGGAATATATACGTAGGGCGGGGCTGGGGGTTAAGGGGTGGGTGTGTGTGTGTGTGTGTGTAGGCTGGGGCTGGGGGTGTGTGTGTCTATATATATATATTATACATATATATAAAACGAGTAGCCTTTTTTCTACTTGCTGTGAGTAAAATTACTGTGGACTGGACATTTTTTGTTCGTGCTTCGCGCACGTATGGGCGCCCTTTTATTTTTTTTTGCTTTATCCGGTTTTGAACAGTGGATTAACGAAAAAACCCTTGGAAACGACAAAATAGTGCACAGGAACCAGGGGCTTTACTGGTTTTTCCGTTTTCTTTGCACAGTGAATCGACGAAAAAAGCCCTCGAAAAAGACAAAATTGCGCACAGTAAATGGGGGGAGGGACGTCCTTTCCCCTCTGGTTTTTTTCATGAATACCGGTTGCATCAGGGGTGAATAGGTAAATATCTAATATTTTATAATTTATTTCGGCGGTACTGCTGGCGCAGCGAAGTTCCAGGCGAACGCCCCTTTGAGGTGGCGCGTTCCACCTATTCTAGCGGTCAAAAATTCACTTTCGCCGTGTCACACGGTGCGCCTCCATGTCGGAAATCGTCCGGAGTGTCGCGTGTATATACTAGAACCTCCGGTGAGCGGCAGAGGACAGTTTTGTGTCGGCCACCAGGTTTCTCTTTCCTGCTGCATCAAATTATGGTCCGGTCCCTGGGGTTTGTACAAAGTTTGGTTTAGTCCCTGATTTTTGAATTTCGGTTTGATTACTAATTTCTTTAATTTAAAGTTTTATTATTTTCAATTGTGCCCTTCAATTAAAACTGATTATTAAATGAATATTTCATTTCAGTCCCTATTCTTTTGATTTTTTTTATTTCTTTTTCGTTCCTGTTATAATTTCGGTCCATATGTTTCGATTCCTTTTAACCTGGTCCTCCAAGTAAAATTGGTTATTTTACAACTTCTTATTTTAGCCCCTCTTCTTCTAATATTTTGATATATTGCACAACAATTATCATTATTTGTTTCTTTATTTATTTTGATCCCAAAATTTTGTTTTCTTTGAATTTGAACCTACAATTAAAATTAATTATATAATTTATTTTTCATTTCGGTACTTATTCTTTTAATTTTTTATTTTATATTAATTCATTTGGTTTTTTTGAAATTTTTTTTTACTAATGTTTATATTTTGTTCATATTCATGCATCTGTGCTTTTAGTTTTTGTCTTTTATTTTTTATTCATGTTTTATTTTTAATCGGTTTAATCCTAAAATATTAATATATGTTGATAATGACAGTAACATAAGAACAAATTTACAATTTATATTTTTGTCTTTTTGTGAATAGAAAATTAACTGTTTATTTTTGTTGTTTAATTATTTGAAATTTTTTATATTAATTTATTTAGTTTTCTTTTAATTCTTATACATTATTTATTTTTTTATTCGTATTTATACATCTATACTTTTTTTTTAATTTTTTTTTAAATCGGTTCAATCCTGAAATTTGAATTTATATTAATAATCGTTTCAAAATTAATATTGCTTTCTTTTTCCCTGTATTTTTTTTCCTGTTATTTTGATTAGTTCTTTTAATTAAATGATTTTTATGATTTTATTATTTACGCAATAATAATAATAATTTTAGTAATTGTTTTTTATTGGTTTTTTTATATATATATTTTTTCCTTTTTAATAAATTTTTCAGTTTAATTATTTTAATAGTAATGTTGATAATAATTTTAACTGTTATAGTAATGATAATGATAATAACATAAGAATAAATTTCTAATGTATGTTTTCGTCTTTTTGTTTATACAAAATAAATTGTTTATTTTATATTGGTTCTTTCATTAAAACCTACTAAGCAAATAAATTTATATCCATTTATAATTCATATATTTTATACAAAATTTGTACTTAACGAAAATTCTATACAAATTTATTATTTTGTCTAAATTTATGTTATAATAAAAAAAATCACACATAATTAATATTCGGCCCTTATACTTTTAATTTTTTGTTTTCATCCCTTGATTTCTTATTATTTCTATAATAATCCCTACTATTATTCATGTATATATAAATGTGCTTTTAACTTTGATTTTGAATTTTAAATTTCTAGAATAATAGTAGTAGTAGTAGTAATTGAATTCATAATTATTTAATAATTAATAATAATAATAATTTTATAATTGTTTCTCTTGCTTACTCTTTTATTGATTTTTTTAGTTTTTTTTCCTCAGGATAATTTGATAATTTTATTATTTTGATAGTAATAACAATGATAACTTTATTTTTATTTTATTTTTTTATTAATCTTTTGTGGTTTATTTATTCTTTAATAATAATAATAATAATAATAATAATAATAATAATAATAATAATAATAATAATAATAATAATAATAATAATAATAATAATAATAATTTAATATTTTTTCGTGCTTCCTATTTTGTTTATTTTTATTGTTTTGATTATAATATCAATAATAAATATTCCTCGCTTTTTGCCTTTATTTTAGTTTTTTTTTTCTATTATTTTAATTTGATCTTTAAATTAGATGATTTTACCATTTACGCAATAATAACGATAATTTTAATTATTAAATTTTTATTATTTTCTTATAAAAATATTTTGCTTTTTTTTAATGATTTTTCATTTCAATTTAATTTTATTTATTATTTTGACAATAATATTGATAATAATTTTAACTCTTATAACAATGAGAATGACAATTATGTGAGGATGAATTTTCAATTTATATATTCAGTTTTTTTATCGATAGAAGATTAACTATTTATATTTATTATTTAATTATTGCAGATTTTTATTTCATATTAAGTCATTTAATTTCTTTTTTTAATTATTGGATAATATTTATTTTTTTATCCGTTTCTATGAATCTATTTAAATTGAATTATAAAATTCAAATGTCCAGATCTTTTTATTTTTGTAATGACGAGGATAAATTAATGCTGATTATTTCATAAAAAACTACTAAACAAATAAATTTATAACGATTTAAAATTCATATATTTGATAAAAAAAAAAAATTAAACTTCACAGTATTTCTGGATAAATTTATGATTTTAATAAAATTTATAATGCATTTTCAAAATACATATAATTAATATTTTTACACTGAAAAAAATATTGTGCCGCCCGCGGCGAAGTGCCGGGGCATTGTCTAGTATGTATATATATATATATATATATATATATATATATATATATATATATTTATATATTTATTTATTTATTTTATTTCTTATAAAAATATTTTTTAATATTAAAATAATTTAAAAATCAATTACAATAAATAAATATATTAAAAGAATATCATCATATAATTTTTATCTTGCAATTCTAATTTTATTTTAAATGATTTTTTACGATTGTTTTGGGATCGGAGAGCCCTTCACGTATAGATTTAGTTTGGATGAAATTACAAGTAGTTTGATGGGAGAGTAAAAATAAGTGTCTAATTTAGTTGAATTATTAATTATATTTTATTTAGTTGAATTATTAATTATATTTTTTTATTATAATTATTAAATATATATATATATATATATATATATATATATATATATATATATATATATATATATATATATATATATATATATATATATATATATTGTGTGCGCGCGTGCACGTGTGTTCTGTAATTTCACAAGTTCAAGGCAAAATAAAAAACTTGTTAACCAAACACATAAAACAGCTTTTTTTTAATCTCAAACTCAATCACAGTTTTAACCAAAAACTTCACTGCTTATTTTGAACCACAGTAAAACTACTTTTTTTTAAACTATTTTTTTTGAACTTCAACCACAAAAGCAAAAGCAATTCCAAACAGACCCGAAGTCCATATTCTACCAAGAAAGAATTATTAACAAAAAAAACTAAAATACATCAGTTATTTGCTGTACATTTACTATTCACGCACACCCAGATCCATTGTGGACTGGGATGCTTGATCGGCTATTCAATGTTGTAGTTTTGTAATTGTGAGACGGCTGCTCGATGTTGCTTCTTAAAATTTTAATATATGTATGGTATGTCATATTTAATATCAAATATTTAATATCAAATAAAAAATATATATATGAAATCAAATTTATACAAAACGGGTAGGAAAATTATTGTACCTTGTTTACAAGCACTTCGATGCACAATAATCTACTAATTAAATAATTATCCAAACATTCAAATAATAGCAACATTCAATAACTTCAATACACAAAACAAATAATCCGTTTGAAATAGATTTTATTGATGATGATTTAGCTAATTATATTTATATTTAATCGATCAAAACATGCATAACAATTAATCAGTTTGCTACATCAGCGCTGAGTTTTTTTTATATAACAAACCGATTGATTGACGTCAGTGCAACTGTTTTTTGTCAAAATTTATTTCAGTCCCTGAACGTTCGAATTTGTTTCTCTAGCCCTTATTGCTATTATATAGGTTTTGATTTGTTTCAATTTCGTTCTTCAATCAAAATTGATTATATATTGTAGTTTCAATTAGGTCCGCATTCTTTTAATTTTTGTATTGGTCTTGAATCCTCAATATTTTTTGTATCGAAGTTTTGATTTATTTCAATTTTATCCTTCCATGCAAATTTATTATAAATCCTTAATATTTTCAGTATCAGAGTTTGATTTCTTTCAATTTTATCCTTCTATGCAAATTAATGATGGATCTCAGTTTCATTTTAGTTCTAGTTCTTTTAATTTCCGGTTTTGTTTTGAAATATTTTATTGTAATGTTCACTTGAGCCCACTTATATGTTATTATTTTAAAATGTAATCGATTTGTCTTTCATTTGTTTTGGTTATTGCTTTTTTGTTAATATTTTTCTTTGTCAAGATTCCTAATTATTGTAGGTGAGACATTTAAAATAACAATAATGATTATTTATGAATTGTTTGTCTTATAAATATATGAGGCTAAGTATATATTTTTATATTTGTTTAATATTAACGTCCTGAAATATGACAAATAATATATATATATATATATATATATATATATATATATATATATATATATATATATATATATATATATATTCTTTTAAAATCAAATAATAATTTATAATAAGTGTTCTAAAATACTTTTAATATAATAATATGACAAATAAATGTTATATACATGCTCTTAGTTTTTGTTTACAATTTTTTTCCACTCTTATTAAGTTTTTTTGTGATGTTTAAATTTTAATTTATGTTGGTAATCTTTTTAAAAATAATATTTGTTATTATTTTTTTTATTATTCAAGTTAAATAATTTCTTTAAATATAATTTTTTTTAATATTGTTTGGTATTGAATTTTCTAATTATTATATAAAATAAACATTCAAAATAATGATAATAATTATTTATAAGTTTTATTTTCTTTTAACTATGCTAGACTAATTGTGTGTGTGTGTGTGTGTGTGTGTGTTTGTGTGTCTAATATCATTGTTCTGAAATATTTTTAATATAATACTTTGAAAATAGAAAAAATTATAGAAATTTTTTCTCTAACAATAATTATGGTCTCATCGAATTTTATTATTTCTACTGTTATCTATGTTATTTTTTTATGTTTACATTTAAATTTTTTGTTGGTAATCATTTCAAAAATGATATTTTCTATTTTTTCTCTTTTTTTATTCTTCAGTTCAAATAAATTTTTAAAATCTAATAATATTTATTTTTATTTTGTTATTTATTTAGTTTTTTAATTTTTTTAATATTGCTAGGTGTTGAAATTTCTTATTGTTAAGATTATATTTTTCTTATATATATATGACCTATTTATTATTATTCTAAAATATTTTTAATATAATAATATGAGCAATAAATTTTACAATCAGTTTTCTACATATGAAAAAAAATCATTTCTAACATATTTTACCAAAAGAGTTTTAGCAGCAGTAATATTCAATCGCTTTTATAATTTTATTAATTAAATAATTTTACTTATTAAATATTAAAATAATAAAATATAATACACATAAAATTAATTAATTTTCTGTAGGACAAATCCGCTCATGAATACCTATGCTGGCTCAGGAACGCCCTGAAAAGTATATGATTGTGTACAAATACTAACATACCAACTTATCGAGACCAGAACTTTCTTGCATGATAGGCTTTCATCTACAGATAGCATAAGAATGTGACACAAACGGGAGTAATCTTTTAATTACAAGATGGAGCTTCCAGAGACGGTTATCAGCAGATTACCATGATGGACCTTCAATGAAGTCTCATTAATCTGATAATTACACAAAACATTGGGTAGACAATTATTTGTCCAGCGCAACGCAACGCAACGTGCTGGCTTTTTTGTTGTAGCAAAATGATTAATTATTTGGCTTGCAAAAAATTTTTTAGTTAGTTGATCGAAAGTTATAATCATTAAATTTTATTGTAGATTTATTTTTTATCTATATCAAATTAATTGATTGTTGTTATTAGTTTAAGTGCTTGGATAATAATTTAATTGACAACTCTCAAAATTATAATTGATAAAATCTATAAAAAATGAGTGGATTGTGTTTCATAGTCAATTCAATAATGGATGAAGTTGCTTAAATATTTTATTGATTTATGAAATTTGCATATTGAAAAACTATAATTGATTAATTGTTGGGTGTGTTTTAATTGTTTTGACAACTATTTAATCGGTGGATGTAAATTTGCAATGAATAAAACGAATAAAAGATGCATTTTTTTTCTTGTATCGATTTTGTTGATGGTTGGGTTTATTTTAACGATAACGAAAGATTTATCCAGCACATAGAAAAAGTGCAACCGCTAAAATTTATTAAAGATGAATTATTTCTTATCTGCATTGATTTGATTGATTGTAAAAATTATTTTACCAGCTTGAATAATAATTTAATCGCAGTTCGCATTTCAATTGTGTGTTGATTTAATTAATTTATGGATTGCAAAACTTAAATTGATTGATTATTTGGTGTATCTTAATTATTTTGATAATTATATAAGCGGTTGATGAAAAAAATACAATTGATGAAATCAATTAGAGATGAATTATTTTTTTTGTAGTCAATTAGAAATTCGTTGATGGTTAGGTTTGTTGTAATTCTTCAGCTTATTATTTAATTGTTAATTATTTAGTTGCGTTGTTTGGTTGTTGCAATTTTTTTTTTTGTATAGTGAATTCATTGATTGTCTATCGTGATTTTTTTTTTTTTTGTAGTTGATTGATTAATGGGTGAATGTGTTTTAATTGGTTGTCTATAAATTTAATTTGTTAATTGTTATTGAAAATGATTTTTTTTTTCCTTCTGGAAATCGAGTCATTATGGAGTGTGTTCTAATTTTCGACAATCATTCCATGATGAAGCAAAGTAAGCTGGAAGGAGAAATTAACCAAGGGTGCTTGTTAGGGAGTCGATTATTGCCTATTATGACCGTGTGCGTGTGTCATGCTGGTTGCGTTGTTGTTGAGCATAGAAAGAGAATGAATTTGGGGTGAAGAGAGAGTGGTTTTTGAGTTTGGATTCAGAGGATTATTTGGACTCTAGAATTCAACAAAGTCAAAATGAAGTGAGAAATTTTGGTAAGCTTTTGCTATTTGCTATTGTTTTGCCTGCGTGTTTGTTTATTGCAAAGCAGAACAGAAAGCTTTGTTTTGTAAGAAGAAGTGATGGTTCAATCACTCTGTTTTGGAAAAGGTTGTTTGATAGTGTATTTTTTTCCTGTCAGTTGATGACGGTAGGGATGATCAAATGATTAAGAAGTGGGGAGCAATTTCTTCACGACAGTACCCAATATGATGGCTTTAATTAGTAATTAAACTATAAAAGCAACAATATATATATATATATATATATATATATATATATATATATATATATAACAATCAAAATAAAAGGGAAGATCACTATAATCAATGTCAGAAACATCAACTGTTTTCTACAGTTCCCCATGTTAATTTCACAAAAGCAACATGCAGGTCCATATACATGTCTCAGCCTCACATTACATGCATGATATGTAATCTTCTCTTCCTTGACCAGACACTGACCCTATTCATGCACCTATATACCACGTCTAAATCTACTCTCTTTAGAGGCATCAACGTGTCATTTCCGAAAAAACCATGCTCTTTTGAGCATGATTTCTCCCGTTTATTCATCTGGGATTTTATATATATATACAAAATTTGCATGCAGTGTCTGATATCATTCAGGCATGATCCAGTGCACAAAAAATGCAAGCTGGCTTGAGCTTTGGCAGGTAAATAAATGCTTGTATGTTTGAGAGAGAGGGAGAGAGGAGTGATATCATTTCTTCTATGTTTTTGTTAAGGAACCATCTCACCTAAAAGCTTAAGCTTGTAAGTGAGGTCCCAGAATATGATTTATATTATTCTCTAACACACCCCCTCAAGTGAAAACCCTTTAGGTTTGAAACTTGTACAGACCCACATTACCTTGTGCTTGATTTTTATCAAATAGAATGGGGGTGGTGAGATTTGAACTCGTGACCGCTGGGTCATTAAAGCTCTGATACCATGTTAAGGAACCATCTCATCTAAAAACTTAAACTCGTAAATGAGACCCCAGAATATGATTTATATTATTCTGTAAGAGTTTTCAATCATCATCTACATCTGCATTTTCTTTGTGGGGATCCAGGCCAAATTCGTATAACTCTTGTTGAAAGTACTCGTGATCTACCAAGCTCGCCATCTTCTGATAATTGCTCTAACTTCTCTGTATCTCTTGGGGAGGAAAGTCTTGCGCAAGAAATCAAATAAACACGTGCATCAAAACAGTTTCAGTTGACTAAATATCTTAGCAAGTGGTAATCTGGGACGGTATTTTGACTTCAACTTGAAAATGAGACCTCTCTACAGTCTTATATATAGACACGTTACCATCTCTCCAGACACGTATCTTAATAAAAATAAATAAAATGTTTTGTCCCCCTTTGCTGGTATAATAACAGTTCTATTTATTTTTTAAATAAAACACATGAAAACATTTGATTTATTAATTACTCTTGAATGTAAAATTTCAAGAGTTAATAAAATAAAGAAATATGTTCTTATAAATACCAGTCGAAACCTAATTATGGATAAACGAGATGAGAGGGAGGGAGTGTAAAACAGGTCCTTAACCAATCACAGAATCCCAAGTCATACAATTGTAATGCAATTGGTGAAACGTGGCTGGAAGTAAATTCGAGGCACAGGAAGTATATTAATTTCCAGTAGGCGCCAAATTTTGGTTTGTCAGGAAGCATTCATGGCCTTACCTTCGCTGGTAAAATGTGCATTGGGAGTGTAGTGTTTTTATTTATAATTATATCAGAATTATGTTTTTTTTAAAATATTTTTAACATTGAAAATAATTTAAAAATACTTAAGAAATTTAATTTTAATAATAATAATAATAATAATAATAACGGGTTGTGTGCAGTCTCCAGAGGCAGATTCATCACAAGAAACACTTGACAATTCCTATTTAATAATTTATAATTAAGCAAGTATTTAATTCACCGAAAGAGAGTTGACCATTGAGATTATGGTGCTAAAAATTAGATTCTAAGAAGATCAGGATGCAAATCAAAGCACTGGGTTAAAAATCCAGACAGATGCGGAGAAAACAAAGGCTGCAGTTCTTCCTGCATACTTTAAAATGCAAAGGCCAGAAAGATGCTGCAATCTTTTTGGACACTGCAGGGATTTTATAACCCTTATTATAATTACCAAGACATTAATTTATAATAATTTCCCGATTAAAAAAAGAAAAAGAAACCTCAATTATTTAAGATTAATAAAATGATTTTCTTATCGTGTTTTTGATGGATCTTGTGATTTTTTTCTTAAGGAAATCGTAATTTGAATCAATTGAACATTTAGGGATTAAATTTGAATATGAGACAAATAAATAGGGTTTTTTTTTTCTTTGCTAGATCAAGGATTGGATTGATTGGGCATGGAAAATCCCCCCTCTTATTTTTTGGTCCTTTGAGATTTCTTTTAATTGCTCAACTTTTTTCCCCTTCAAAACTATCCTTTTACATTGAGATTTTCTTGAGATTGTATTTGATGGTTTGTTTTGATTGACTAATGTAAAGGAAAAAAATCTGACTCTTGATGGTTAATTTGACAAAATATTAAATTGATTTTTTTTTATGGAGAATTTATGGTCTCGTAACTTGGGTTGCGAGTTTAAAAGGTTAGTCAAAGTTGACTCAAGTTAGCTTTTAAACCTTCTTTCTTTAAAAAATAATAATTTTATCTTAAAATATTATGTTGGTTAGTAATTAGAATTCATGATTTTCTCGAATTGGATTTTATAAATTTATCTTGCTCTCATGATTTAGGTTGCGAGTTTAACAGGTTTTTCTTGATAGATTCATGTCTATTATTTTAATTTTATTCTCTAATATTTGAGTTGGTTGAGAATTAGATTTCATAATTTTTTTTATTTTTTTTATATAGGGTAATCATATTCTTGTGACCTAGGTTGAGTTCAACATGTTTACATGGATTGTTTTTTTTTTAAAAAATCAAATACATATATTTTGTCATTGAATTTTATAATTTATTTTAAATTATTTTGTTTATAGGATTGTCATGCTCTCATGACCCTGACATGTGAGTTTTGAAATTAACCAAAATTAATTCGATTCAATTTAATATATTATTATTTTAATATTTTTTTTTAAAAAATATCATTCTATCTCAGTATTTATAAAAAAAAATACCAAGTTTTAAATTTACAGACTGCTTATAATGTTTTTCATGTTTAAAAAGATTTAATACGACTAATGAGATGGTGTGACTTGAGCCTGAGAAATGAATGTGATGGTTCTAATTAATTGCACAAGTATCCAGTTTAATCAATAATTTACCCTAGCTGGCCCATATAACATAACGTGGGCCTGAGAAATGAATAGTTATATCATAGTAAAATATCATATATCTTTACTATACAAAACTCTAAATTAAAATGTTATGCATATAAACATGATTTATATTCTCATATTTCATCATAAATTTATTGCTTTTTTTTTTGACGTCCAAATTTTTTTTTGACCTATTACATCCTTTTAGAGTCAAATTAAATATAATTAAATCAAATTTATTTACTACAAAACAAAATCAAAAGACAAATTATCTAAGTACAAAAGGCATCACAAATAAGTGATGATTTCAAAGCTTTTGTAAAAAGATTAAGTTGATCCTCAATATGTTGGTTCATTATTTATTTATTTTTAAAATAGAGCTTACCATTAACTTTTGAAAAATATCAAGGGCTAACATGTGAACTATTCAAATGGGTCAGCCTATATCTTGATTTACCTCAACTTACCTTTTCTCATTTAATATCCTTTATTTATTTATTTATTTTTAATAATTAAAATCAATTAACTCAAATTAGATAACTTATAATAAATTGATTGAATTAAAACACATGGATAAATTTGACCGTCAAAGCACAAACAAAAACAAAACATAGAGCGGAACCGGTTATTTATTTATAAATTGTGTTTTTTATTTCTATGTTTGTATTTAATTTCAAAGTATATATTAAATAATATTTTTCAATAATTTTAATATATTAATATAAAGAACAAAATGTAATTTTGAACCGCACGACCATAACCCTTATTCTATTTACGGGAAAGAGATGAAACCAGATCAGGAGCATCAACTTGCTTCCCACGGGCTGGATCAAGCCAAAGGGTCCAAGAACGTTTGGATTATATATGTTTTTTAAGGTAATACTGGTTTTAATTTAAAACAAGAGAGCGCCTGTAGCTCAGTGGATAGAGCGTCTGTTTCCTAAGCAGAAAGTCGTAGGTTCGACCCCTACCTGGCGCGGTATTTCGAAAATTTTTATTTTTTTGTCTTATTATTATCTTTTTAAGACTTGTAGCATCACTGCCGGTCTACAATGTAAGTTCAACAATTCTGGGAAGGTTTTTGCTTTATTCTTTAAAGAGAATTTTAAAAAAAACTTTTGTTTCTGCTCCTGGTGCTATCCTGCTAGAAATTGCCATGGAGAATGCATAAACATTGGTGCAGATCTTGCCTGTGTAGTCTTTTTATTTTTAGACATTGTGGCTCTGTTGCAGCTTGGCTATGTAAGCAGGCTAGAACTGTTGCTAGCTCTGAGGACTGGCTAAACTTCCCCCATCCTAAGCTTAGGCTGCTTCTATATCTTGACCTAAACCAGTAATGAAGGTTTCCTGGTTGTCCAAAAGGAGTCATCAAGGCAGCTGCAAACTACGGTGGAGAGTCATCAGGCAGATCCTAATTTGGAATGAAACACCTACCATCCCTCAGAAATTTCTTTTTCCATACGGTGAAGTTTGGCAAATTTTACATTGCTGCCTTCAGCTTTAATGGGTCTGATTCAATCTCCAGTTTGCCCACATAGGGCTGGTTCTTTAATTGCTTCATCTTTGCATCATCAGATTTTAAGATACCTGCAGGGAATGAGAAAATCATCCTAAAATGACCTTGCGAATTGATCAGGAGACAATATCCAGACACGACTTTTTTCAAAACCGTTCTACTGCCACCAGCAGTTAATAGAGCAGCACAGTCTAGCTCCCCATTGTATCTGATTAGAGTTGACCAGTACAGGACAGCGATCTGATAGCCCTCTCTGCAGACCTGTCAGATTTATAGAGCAGCAAGGGATCGACAAAACTTTTGTAATTGGGAAGGCTTGAACCTAATTGATGCATTTTGTACTGTTAGAAATAGAACGGGAAGATCGGAAAGTGTGAGTTTTAATACTTGAGATGGTCATTTTTTGACAACTGAGCCTGCTTTGATTTTAAAAAAAACTTGCAAAAAAAAAAGGATTTTACTCGGTAATTGCTTTGGAGTTTAGAAGCTTGCAGGAAAAGAACCGATCAGATAGATCAATTTCAATGCAAGAGTCTGTCTGTACCACATTGTTATTACTCAGTAATTGGGTTAGCAAATAAGTGGTTTAGCCTAATGTCATTAATGAATGAAATAACACAAATTCTTTGAATTCTCTGCACAGGAATACTAGCTAATTATAATTACAAGGTGAAACCTGCCCATAAAGCAACTGTCTAATCATCATAAAGTCATCTTCTTTGTGGAATTTTCTATTGCGTCCTCCATTATCTTCATGAGTTCCTGCACATGAACATTTCAGTGAAATCAGTTGCATCGAGCTCTAGCTTTAGATCGTCAATTTCTTCTGCTTGGTATGGATAGCAGATGCAGGACAAGCTCTCGTACATTTCATTCCAAAGCATGAGGGAAAACAGGAGCCCACAAAATTTCTTGCAGATTTTTTGTGTTCTGATAGACGTCCATCATCAAGCAACCTTAGATCTGAACCCAAATTGTGACTACTCAATGGAAGACTGCAATGGGAGATCCCAAATGCTTGTTACTTC
The DNA here is from genome assembly GCA_015731905.1 of Salix dunnii. NCBI lineage: Eukaryota > Viridiplantae > Streptophyta > Magnoliopsida > Malpighiales > Salicaceae > Salix > Salix dunnii. Next base: position 18,399,152 of record CM027664.1, read on the forward strand.
TGGCACAAGAGGAAATTGTCACACCATGTTCTGAAGACATTTCTGAATTAATTGATTGTAGAGCCTCTTCATCTCTGACAGGTTGTAAGCAATCAGGATGCCACTCAGGTGCACTCACTCGCGATGCTTCCACATGAAGTTTTCCAGCTAGGAACCAGCTTCATTCCCATGGTATCAATCAACTCGGCATTATAAGCTTCATCTTCAGGAGACAATTCGAGTTGTACAGCCATCTCCTCAGCTACCGAAACTGCAGTATCTGAACCAAGATAAAAGGAAAACTCCACTTTCCTTGTTCGATAACATGAAGTGCCCGTAATGTTCAAAGTCAATGAAATCGTATTGTTGTCAATTTTCTCCCCTCTTAATCTGAATTCATTTTGCTCGGTGAACTTGCAAATTTATGGCGTTGAAAGTGGATCTTCTCATTGATACTTTCTTTACAAGATCCTACCAGAAGCTTCTTGTTGTCAATGTTCATCGAATGGGATTCTGCGTGTGAAAAGTTGATCACCTGTTTGGGTACAAGATTTTTCGGAAACTTCGTAGAACCAGAAACATTATCTTTTGAATTTTCAGTTGCCAGGAATGGATCATTCAAAAGCTCTATCGCCGACAATATCAAAGAGGCTGGAACTAGGCACTCCTCTATGAACTGCTTAACTTGGGGATCCTTCACCTTATCAAGGGAAGCCGGCTTCATGCCTGAGATAACCTTGTTATCTGTCTGCCCTGGATTTTTGCATTCACTTCATGGATATTCACAAGTAACCATCTCTAGCATGCACATGCCGAAAGAATAAACATCGACAAGCTCATAATATTGCTCTTCACAAAGCTGATGGAGCCATATATGCTGGAGTAACTAAATCGCTTAAATCAGCAGGCTGTTGCATACCAATGGCTAATCCAAGATTTCCTATCTTAACCTCTCCATTGTTTCCATTAACAAATATGTTATCGTATATCAAATAGCCATGAATAATAGGAGGTTCGCGAGTATGTAAATAGTGCAAACCTCGAAGAATCTGCCTTGCCCAGTTCTTAATAGCCCTCGTAGTAACACCCTTGTGTTTCTTGCAATATTGGCTCAAACTCCCAGAAACGAATATCTCAGTTATGAAATTAAGATTTTTCTTCTCATTATCGATCCAAAAATCATAAAACTTGATGATGTACTCATCTTTCAACGATATCAATAAGCGAGCCTCAGAAATCAATCTCTCTAGCTGTTCTGGTGATACATGTTCGACGTTTACCTGTTTCCATGCAACTTCAACTCCATCAGCAGCCCTATATACAGTCTTGAATGCTGCTCCTCCCAAGATTTCATCAGACCTGGCGTACACTGTCGGATCTTTCTCCACGAACTCATTACTATCTTCACAGAAACCGAAATCCATGTCTTCTATTAAGTAAAAAAACAACAGGGAAGCCTCAAAAACAAACTAAAAGACTGGTTGGTCACGATCCACTTTCAATATATATATATATACACTGAAGAATAACTGAAGACGGTGCAAATTGCTATCCAATCAGAACCCGTCCTTTTATTTAGGATTATTTATTTATTCATCTCTCATGATAAGCTTTTAATGATCTCGAGCTTAAAAGTGAAGCTACTTGCGGTTAAGCTTATTCTTATAAATTAATACTAGAGATATTGAATCCTAAACATATATCTTCTTCAAACATAAGTTAATCTGTATCTCTTGATTATCAAAAATAATAACTAGGCACCAAAAAGACCTTTCTTTTTTTAAAAAGAAAAAACTAAGTAACTAGGCTTAGAGCTGATGATACCAGTGACCCTCAGGAAATTTGCCGGATTTGAAATGAATACCCATTCCTAAATCCTTGGTAGAATCAAGCTTGGGTTTTTACTAGGACTCGTATAAGGACAGTGACAGACAAAAAAGAAAGACGAAAGAACGAAGGATTTGAAATCTTTAAGCAGATAATTATCAATCATGATTAAAAATTAATTAATAAAATGGTGTCGTGATTTGTGGACTGCCTGCAGGTTTTTGTTTAATATTTATATTGTATTTTCTAAAAGTGTTTTTTATTTGGACATATATTAGAACTGTATTTTTATTATTTTTAAAAATTATTTTTAACATGAAAATAATTTGAAAAATAAAATAAAATGAACACTAAACTCAATTACAAAAAAAAAAAAAAAAAAAATCCAGTCAGATGAAGACGTCAAATTTAAATTATAAAGGAAAACAAATATCTTCTAGAGAGTTAAGCCAGGATTTCCTCAATGCTTCAAGGTTGTCCAAACCATCCAAGATGGTCTGCAATCAGGTGCAGGATATTGCAACCACCACACCATTTTCGAATGATTCACGGCAAACTGTCTTGACAGATCTTGTCTCACAGGCCTTTCAAGTAAAGGCCATGGCAAGATCATGCCTTGAAGAGATTTTGAAGTTGGATCTAGCTGAGTAAGTTGGAGCGGGACTCTCATTGTTGTTTATTTGGGAAGGAAAATTTGCTGAGTCGCAATCGGGCTCCAAACCATTTTCATGATTTTCTGACCCCTCATTAGCTTGGCCGGTTGTGCTTGTTTGATTCTGCAGCCCACTTTTATAAAAAAATCATTCCTGGTGAAGAGTGAACTTGCAGAAGGGAAAAGCTTCCAGCTATGTTCTTCTTAAAAAAGATTCATTTAATCACAAAATATCTGAGAAGCACAGTAGAAGTTCCTGTATTTCAGATAAAACAAAAATGATCAGGAGGTTGAGAATCATAAAGTTGAGAAACACTCAACCAGACAAATTTCAGGGGGGAGGGGGCAGAGATTCTGCATATTGAAATCATTACAAGGGTGCAGATAAAGTTTGTTTATCCAGGCAGCTCTTTTGTCTTAGCGCTTACAGCATATAAAATGTCAAGCACAGCCTTAGCTTCGTCCTCCATGTGCAAATCTTAGCCCAGCATGTAAATATGCTATGTATATTATTCCTTTATGTTTATATCTGAGTAGTGAACATGATGGATAAAATTATAATAATTATTTAGGTTATATATATAAAAATTTAATATAGTTAAAAAACTTCTTTAATGAAAAGTCATGTATATACCACCCAAAAAATAACCCTATAAATTAAAAAAAAAAGAAGTTTTTAGTTTTGATAAAACATAAATTCTTAGATAATTGCTTCAACACATATTTCTATTATTTACCATATTAAAATTATCTTACATTGTGTATATTAATAAATTATAGCCGGAGGGAATGTACATACTAGATATTATTATTTTTTCTTAAAATAAACATGGATCCAAGCTGACTTCGAGATTTTTTACGTGGCAGCTGCAGATAGTAATGGTATGTAAACTAGTGAAAGATACAAGTTCATCCTTCACCTCTCCATTTTTAAAATTCGAATTTTCTAGAACCTCGTTTCAGAAATTTAATTTTGCTGCGAAATGTTGCTAGCTAGACGCGTTCCATATACTTGGTATCCCTTTTGCTCGCATTGTTTATGTATCACGGGGTATTAACCCTCCACACACACGCACACGCCCTCTGCCTCCGAAATCCTGACCGTCCTTGAAGGTTGGATTTGTTACATCTAACCTTGAAAACCGTCTCATTACTTGGTCTTACAAAAGGGTTCTGTGTTTGTATTCCCAATCAGTATTGTTCATTTCCAAGGAAATGCAGGCCACGGCAATGCTGTTGATCTTTCTGCCTTGAGTGGTCAAAACCCAGGTGGCATTACCATTGCAAAATGCTGTGTTTGGGTCTCCTCCGAAGATCCCAGGTGACATTCTTGCATAGGCTTTCCAATTTGACAGGAATGTTGTCAATTACCTGCAACCAGTATTCTACAAAACCAGGAGTGAAAAATGACGGGACAACAAAGACAATTATAGTGTCATGTGTGAAACTCGTTGTCCATGTGTGTGTGAACTTGAGCTTTTTTGTGTCAGGTTAAGTTAATTTGTGCCGAGTGGATTTAAGAGTTTGTTGTACTTGAATTCATGTATTAAACATTCTTTTGCTGTATTAATCTCTGCTTCCCTTGCCTAGTTTTCATAGAGCAGAAAGAAAAGTCAAACAAAGGAAAATGAAAGGATTACAAAAGGCAGTCCATAGTTCATTAAGAACAGTAGCAGTACACAAAGTCAAACTCACCTGAAAAAGAAGGATATAACAGGAAGAAAATAATCTATAAATCCTAAGCTAGGCTGTAGCACGAGGGTGCGTTTTGTGCATTAAGAGGATAGAACAGGACAGGACAAGACATCACATGAAACTTTCCTAGTCCAGCAAAAGATCCACTGCAATGTGCTTGAACTTGATAGCATTATGGACACAACAGCCTTGGTAATTTGCACCGACAGCAATATTTGAGTAGTACAGACTGCTAGATCTTCTGAGCACACACATGACGCCACTGGAAGACACTTTGATATGTTGAATTATGTAATTCACCTCCTTTTTTATAAACCAGTTGTAGCACCATTAGTTCGGTCATTGCTAAGCTTCCATCCTGTTGAATTCACAGAACCTCCAGGCTTTACCTGGACCACCTTTCATTTTGGTGAACACTGCGGAAGAATTAAACCAGTCTTGGTTGAACTACCAAGTTCAATCAAGCCCTTGAAGAAACTAGACTGAAAATGAACCATACATGTGCATACATCACAAGATACTGTCAAAGTATTTTTGCATCCACAAATAACTTATTCTACAAAGGTTGAACAGACTACTTATTTTACAAAACCTGAGGTTAATTTGCCTCTCCAAGTGGTGAAAGACAAGGAAAGTTTGCAATTTTCTTCTTCAGCATCAGGAAATAAAAGTAAGGTAGACTTTTTATGAAAGAGTTGCCACTTGATGTCATTTGGGAAATCCAAGTCAGGCTTCATTCTATGGAAATTTCTCCACTTGAAGATTTCTTTCTCCACTCAAAGCCTCATCTTCCGAGTTCTATTGCACCACCAAGTGGAGTCTTTTCTTGCTTATTGACACCAACTGAAACTGAAAATGGCCAAAGATCCACTATAAGTCTTAAAGGCTCAAAAGTGAAAAAAGATAAAAAGGAAAAATCATTGGACACAGTTATCGACTTGTTGACTTTAAAGTACACGCGCCTTTCTCAGTGCTCTTCAGGACGCGCAGTCTCTTCGCTGTAGATACAAACATGCTGCAGGAAACAGACAGCTTCCTTAAAATCAGAAATAGCAGAAGAAAGAAAAGGATTAACCATCATACTCAAATGATCGTCGAAATCTCCGAGCACAGCCATGGACAATTGTTAACCAGGCCTACAAGTTATGAAAGAATTGAAAGCCACTGACAAGATAGGTACACTGAAACTTACTGCCAAGGAACATCACCAACAAGAACCCTGTCACCTTCATTGTCCTCATAAACGAGAGTATATTCCCTGCTTCCAGAAACTGAACTTGCATTTTCCTTTGCTTCATCCATCTTGCTTTCACTCATATGATCACCAGTTTCTCTATGAGCTAAAATAAGAAACAAACAAGTAAATAACCTGGTATTTACAGCATAAGTGCACTTAGATATGATGGGGTTTGCATCTAACCTGGAAGAAAACCTCTGAAGAGTTCATCTATGGCAACAGAGAGTTTCTCATAACTGTCATAGGCTTTGAGGTTTATTTTTCTTCCAATAGGGACTCCTTCCATATTGATCTTTACAAACAAATCATTTCTGAGACTGTCAGGGTTTAAGCTGCTCCCTTCTTTTGGAGTTTTATTTGATGACTCAGGTACCATCTTTGAAATACTGCTACTTGCAATATTTTTCCTGAAAGACCGGATTGGAGGCCAACCAACTACTGGTGCAAGTGCACATCTGATTGTTTAAACCAACAAAATCACAGCAGAAAAGAAACATCAATCAAACATCAAATTATAGCCCGCAAATTAATTCAACTCAGCATGGCTTTCTATTCATACAACTTTTTGGTTCCACAATTCAATTTAATTATCAGCATAAGATTCTGCTCAACACAAGAGACATGGCAATATGACTAGATACTTTCATGATAAATTTGGCGAGTGCGAGGAAATCCACTTAGGTACAAAAATTTAAAAGTCCATCTGACATAAATTTTGATTTTGAATCATAATTCAAAAGTTATTTTTATAAACAACTTGTGATAAAAATAAGTTAGAATAACTTCAACTTAGAAACATGTTTGGTAAAAATGGCTCGCGTCAACTTTTTCAAATAAGAGATGTGGTATGAGTCATAATGCATAAGTTAAAAACTGTAACTTTTGATAAAATCAAAATTTTGAGTCGATTTTATATTAAACTATTGATATCAATCAAAAGTTTTTTCTAACCATACATACTTATAATTTAAAAGTTAAGGATTGGCCGTGGCTGCTTTTGTAAACATTCATCTTCGAAAAGAACTATGAAGTTATGAGTTCTACTGATATGATATGAAACACAAATAGCTTCATTTAATGGTTGACTTGCCAATGCATGGTTAATTGTTAAGAGTCAACCTGCAGATCAGAAGCTAGCCAGAAACGGATAATATGTGGATGGTAAAGATCTTTAATTTCAGTTGTGATCACAACCTAATTGTTAGAATGTTAGAATATCATGAACTGGACCATTTGAAGCCATTCTATCTGCATCCTACATGTATCATTCTTCCGTACTTGGGTCACAGTTATCAACTTATCATGGTATGGACAAAAAATTCATCTATTACAGTTACTCGAGTAACTTTGTTTTGATCAAGCAGAATCATATGCATGTACTTGCTGCCTTTTTTATTCATAATTAATCCTCTAGATTTGGTTTATGAGAATCAATCAGTAAGTAACAGTACCGGAACAGAATGATTATGATCAATTTTCATCAACAGGAAGAAAAAGTTAAGAAAGCATAATAACCTTTTATGACAGCTGTTGGTCCCATCTGTGGTGGCAGAAAATGAAGCACTAGCAGGGGTAGAACATGCCATCTTATCTGGGTACTGTAACTCTTCAACTTTAGAGCACTGGAGAAATGAAGGCCCGGGCTTCTGTAACTCCTTCTGGGCCTCCCTGAGAAACGTTGAAGAATGTAAAGAGCTACTTAACCATGGAAAAGAGAATACCTTTTCAGCTTCTTCTTCATAACATGAGAACTTCCTGCATTGCTTTTCTTCAGTATCTGTAAACCAGCTTCCCTCTGCTGTTTTTGCTCCAACCGGGTGTTGAAGAACTCTTTTGGCTCCATGAGTGCTGGGATTGGTCTTGTAACCAGGGAATGTTTCTCCAGGAGGACCTAGCCTCAACTCCAGCTTTTTGTCTTCTGATGCCTTTTGGCTTTTATGCGCAGATGTCATATTGAAACACCGAGTATTTTCTTCCTCCATCTTTCTTTTACCAGAAAATTGAGCTGGGCAGACAAACTAGATAATATTCTGCTTCAAATCTCAGCAAGAAGAAAAACAAACAGTATATTCAACTACCAAAAGGACCTACACGACTGAGAGAAGGAAGCACAGTATCATATGGCAAGCTAGCTAGGGGGTTATAAAGCAAGTTGGTATATTGGCCCTGTTCAAATTGTCTTAATTTCCACTAAAGAGGGGTTGGATAGAGACCGAGTGTATGGAGCAACATGATGAAAATGAACATAAATTTCCTGGCCCAGACTGCTTGGTAATATTATTTTTTAAGAACTTATAGTATATCACTGAATCCAATTCTGCACAATAAGATTATCACATATTAAATGGGTCATCTATATTAAAACTGGCGAATTTATTACTTATTTCCTTCAAAATAAAGGCTAATCCTCCAAAACTAATTTATGTGATAAATGGCAAATGCGACAGTGCACACAAGAAGCCACCCTCTACTTGGTGATGTACAAGAATTTATTAGTATTTTTAAATAATTTTCATTAACCCAAACTTGCTTTAATTAAGGATAATGTCCAATAGAGATTTTTAAAAAGATTTTGGATTTCTGGGCTCAAGTAAATGATCTAATATTCTTAGATTTAGAAAATGTATTCGAGTTTAGACAATAAATATATATTTTGTGCTCATAAACTCAGGTATCACGCTTGAGCTCAAATACCAAACACATTGCCTATAACCTTTAGATCTAGACTTTTGGTGTATGCCTGACACTTTCTTAGATCTTGGTATTGTCTTGTGATCTAAACTCATTTTCCAGCGCACGAGGATTTTTATCTAACTCAAAGTCTTTAGCTTGGACCTTATTGCAAAAGTCTCTCATGTCCTCCCACATTAATGTTTGTGTTAGAGATGTTTATTCATCGTTAACCAATGTTTATGTAAAATATATTTATTTCTTATTTGTGTGATTAATATTTGTCCCTCATTACTTTTACTATAATAGATTAGTTTTCAAGCTTTTTTCTCAAACAAGAAAATAAAGATTGGGAGTATAAATACCCCCTAAATCACTTGGGTAAGTGGCTTACCATTTTTATTCTCAAAGTATCCATTACATTATTTACATAACATCTTTTTCATACCAAAACATGAACAAGTAATTTTGTTTTTAGAGTTGAATGTTTTTTTTGTGTATTTATTATATTTTTTTCTCAATAAAATACAAACTTATAGTTTAGAGAATTCTTAGTGCCTGTTTGGCACTGCGGCCAAACCGATGTTTGGTTACTTTTGCCTTCTTTTTTTTTATTTTAAATAAATATATTTTAGTGTTTTTAGATCATTTTAATGTGCTGATGTCAAAAATAATTTTTTAAAAATAAAAAAGTATCATTTTGATGTAATTTGGTACGAAAAGCACTTTGAAAAACAACCGCAACCACACTCCTAAATATCCCCTTGAATCCATAAAAAAGGAGACTGTTCAGAAAGTATTAGGATATTTATATCAAGCTATCAGCCGATGAAGAAAGCATCTAATTGCATTAACATTTACATTTGATCAATTCCATTATCCCACTACCAAAGGCACAAGTAAATTACTTGGTACATGACAGATGCCCGGGACAAACATTGGTGTTGATCTATTCAAGAAGCAGCGTCTTGGCCTCCCATGATGGACCCTCTGTGGCAGACTGACAGTGACATTACGAATTTTAGTATTCCTTTTTCAACAATATATTCCGTTAATGGTTTTTCAATGATGTCTCCTCTCATCGCACTGTCGAGCTTCAATCAAACAATGTTCTTAGCTCTTAAGCCTGCCATAAGATTGGTGTATATATAGCACCAGAGCGAGGAAAACCAGTGGAAAATTGCATGTCTCTCTGCTTACAACTAGCAATCAAGCTAATGCTTTTGACTTCTGAATTCATCCAAATGAGTAGCAGAAAAACGTGTGTGGCAGTGACTAATTGACTCTGTTAGAGACGACTTATATGTCACTAGTCTAATGGTCCACTAGCAAGCGAACCCTCTCGGCCGCCAGCAAAATGTGTCTCAAGCACATGCGGCAGCGGCGGCGGCATAAGAGGGTACATTTCCAACTTCACAATCAACTATCTCGCCCTATTTTAATGCGTGCGGCATGTAGAAGTGTGCTGCATGGTATGCTAGGAGTATTGCACCCAAAATAGCTGGCCAAGGTTCTCAACTTAGAAATCACAGTAAATTAGTGAAGGAGCCATTATGAAATTGTTGACACTTCGTCTTTTTTGGCATGCTTTTGCCACCCGGAGTTTCATGGGTGGGGGAGGTAAGCCTGCCATATGTTGACATGTTGAACCCATTTTTTGTTCTTTTCAAAGGAATCGATGGAATTGTTCAATGAATTCATCGAACAAAATATCAAGTCATTCACTTCATAATTAGCATCACAGCACTTTATGCACCAAACATCTCTGGTGGCTTGCGGACCCCTACATCCCACTTATTTAGATATGATAGAAAAGCTGCACTGCTAATTCCCATCTTCACTTTTGGGATGCTCTTTTGGACCCTTTTAGCTCTCTCCTTTTTATTTTATTTTTCTCCCCTTTCAATTCTTGATTGTTATTATCATTACAACTTCGCCTACTAACCACCTACCTATCTACTTCTCTCTCTTGTAGAATTCGCAAGCTTAATTTAGTGGCCGCCATGACTAGGAAGGACTCCCGAGTTCTTTCTTTTTATATCTATATCAAGAAAAAGGAAGTGTGGTTAGTGTGTCACTTGTTCATTGAACCTGTGACATCAGTGAACGTAACCCCAGTCATCTAGTTCTAGGAAAGCTCAACAATCTTCATTAAAGCAAGATTATGACTGTGATAATTACAATTAGAAGCATCTTGTTGCTTTTTCGTAGCAAATCTCATGATGATCAGTTGTTTAGGTTTCGTCATCTGGGTCATAACGAATGAGCTAAACCATATTATAACACAACTGGAGGCTTTGTTTTCATAAACCTCAATCATTTCAAAGTAGGATATGATGGGGATAGTAATCAGCTAAACATGGTCTCCTGCTAAAAGCAGAAGAAAGATGGATTTTGGCATGCAAGCTCAGATAGAGAGAGATTCGAAAGTTTTCTTCGTGCTAAAATCTTAAACACAGGAGAGTCGATCTTCACTCAGGAATTTATATGTTATTAAGCTGAAGCCACCACAAATCAATGGAGAAACGAGTTGTGCTGCTACTGTATCTTCACTTTAATGTATTTAAAATTAAAAAAAAAGGACTTACATAACCATCACTTTCATCTCACATATTCACCATTAATTCCACCACCAACAGCATATAGTTATCACCCGTGATTAATTATTTATCAATAAAATCACAATCATCATTATCATAAAAGCTGATGTTACTATAACCCTAGTCATTATTTTTAGTAATATCACATGTCATTACAACCACCACTAATATCATGCATGTTTTTTGTCATGATATCATCGTTTAATCATCAAGATTACATTGAATTGCTGTTTTTTGTGTTTTTTTTTAATTAACAGCGTATTATCATAATTTAAATTAAGTTTGTATAAAAAGACTTCTTTCATGTAGATCAAATAATTTATAAAAAAAAGTCCTCATTAAGAAAATTGTAGCAAATGGCTCTGCAATATACTTTGATTTGAGCTTTGATTTATTAAAGTATAGTAGGCCTAATTAAAAGTGAATTTCGTGGAAGTGGGGTCCCAAAGCATTGAAGCACGAAGCCGAAGGGGTAGGGGGGGTAACGCCGACATCTAGCTTCTGTTCATCGGAGCGATGGGCTCCTGCTGCAGGTGATTGATGGTTGATTTTAATTATTCTCCCCCACCTTTTTTTTCTCCACTGGATTGATGCATAATATCATTACCACATTAAATAACTAGATAAAAAGTCATCGTGTGAGTTCTTGCATGTCATTCAATTATAAAATAATTACCGCGAGGATATATAATAGTGCAAGTAGTGTGAGATAGCCTGCGTATGCCATGTAAACAGCACTTTTATGTGAGCTGACCGCATTAGCTGTAACTCAAAAAATAAATTATAAATGATGATTTACAATAAAATCAATTTATATTTGTGTAAAATTCGATTTCCTACGACGTCCAAGCCTTGGCCTCGTCAAGCTTAATTTGCCATCATCAAGGTAGAATGTAGATCGACTTGTAGAGAAATGTTATGTTGGGCTCAAGAGGCATCGAGTAAAAGCCGCATATTCGGGTGGCGTCTTGCTACCATCGCTTCTGCGACCGCGAGTTGCTGGTGGGTGTGCAACTCGTTGATCTATCTCTGATTTAGTTTAACTCGGTCAATTTAATAGATCAACTCATAAAAACTATTGATTTAAAGATAAAGTTAACCCGGAGTTAAATAGAGCAATCCATGATGGAAGTTTATATCAAGTCGACTGGGGTTGGATTCATAAGTAGTAAGATTTACATATCCATAATATAACTCACAAATATATTAATTCAGATATATGCGTCAAGGAAAATTATTCCACAAAATGCTGGTTACGATTATCTGTCTCTTATATTACTTCAGGTACTCTCGGCTAGTCCAGCTTCTTTTACCAACTGAAATATTTTCAAACAGCACATTGCAGAAACAATTTAGTAACTATATATATAACATATTATAATTAATTTGCACTGCCACACGGACCTGAAAGTAAGTTTCTAGCTTCCTCTTCAAGGTGGCATGCTCTTGCTTGAGCAGTTGAAATGTCTTGATGCATCTGCAAAATTGAGAAACCACTTGAACAAGAACACTTTAAGAACTTAAGATGAAAGGGTGTTGTTAGTTACCCTTCGATGTTTCCTGCATAGCAATATTCCCTGAACTTGGAGCATTCCTTTATCACCTTCCTAGCTCCAATGCTGCAAATTATAAGTAATTTTCAGCAGATAAACTCTAACCATGCAAGTTCATGAACGAGCATCTCCTTTTTCTATAACAGTTAATTACCTAGAGCTGCTACCCTTGAACTGATGCATGCAGTCATCCAGCTTACTAAAATCAATATCAGGCTTATTGATCCTGCAAAGCAATAAAAAGGCTGAAGACTCGCTCTTACAGCGGCTATTGTTGTAGTGATGTAGATTGAAATGTTGATTAGTGTACACTTACATCATCGCCTGTTCAATGTTCTGAATCATTCTGACTGAATCACTGTAGAACAGTCTCACAACTTCCTCGACAAAATTCGGGTTGGCTTCATCTTGTAGATGCTCGAGTTGAATGAATTGATCATCAAGGTATCCCTGCAATCATCGATTATCAAGTTTGACTTTTCTACTAGTTTAAAGCATGTATTTTTTTCTTTGGGCAATTACGTATGTCTTCTCTGGTCAAAATTCAAAGGTTCATATTCTAAACTCTACTGCTTAATAGTTGCAAACCTGGCCAATCTAGTTTGAACAACGCATAGCTATAAGCTAAGGTTGCAAACATGATTTTTTTTTTCATTACAAAAATAATTTTCTTGGCATGTAATAATAATAATAATAAAATAATTTGTGTGTTTGTGCTACCTTGCGGGGATCAAACCCATCAATAGCAGGCTAGTGGTGCGTAAGACAAAAGTCAAAGGAGATAGTGATTTGGTATTAAATTATAGCTATAAGATTGGTAAAAAAAATCATGTTTCGGGTCGATCCGATTAATATAGTTTTTATTTTTAATTAAAAAAATTAAAACAACATTGTTTTAATAAAAAAAAACCATTAAATTAAACTTATGGTCGGAGGGTTACAGCTTTGACATGTTAAGTTGAGCAGGTTCCTATAACAAATCATCATCAAACTGTACATAATTTGTTGTCCTAAAAATAAGATACTTTAAATAAGAATGACGAGTTTATGCAGTGGGAAGAGGGTGGAGAGAACCTGGTCAAACAGGGACCTCCTCGCGCAGGCGACTTGGAGCTGCGATTGTTTTCTGTCCATCTAAATGTACAGACTCGATGGGAAAAAAGCAGTGGTAGGGACTCCCTGCTAGCAGTGGCTCTGTGAATCTTCTCACATCATTCTACGTCTTCTCTGCTCAGGAGGCAAGAACAGAGCTATATCTATATATATATATATACATAGTTCGTCAAGGAAAGATACCATTACAGGATTGGTGAATTGGCTGAAAAATATCAGAGCACACGCGCCATGCTTTCTTCTATGATAGAACAAGGGAGTGCATGTGAATATATATATTAAAATATTATTTTTTAAATTATTTTTCAGACCAATACATCAACAGCAGTTCAGCACAGCCAAGCCAGTTCATCCATACCTGTCACAGATCCCTTCACATGAGCAGCCCACGTATGCTCTGGTTTTCTCCCTTTCCTCTCGTTGTCCTGTACACTGTATCATCGCTCCCTCTCTGTCCACTATCCATGCTTGGATTCGGGACACGTTTGATTCAAAAGAAATTGTTAGGTGTGATAAGTACTTCGATACTTCTGTAATGACGCTCTCTTTTGCTGTTTTTATTCTGAAATAATAAATATATAAATCTAGATTAACGGTTGAAGTTAAGCTTAGCTATAAATTACATGAGAACTGAAGTCGTACTTTCTACATTCATAGGACACGGTAATTTTATATCTGAATCCTGCAAAAAAAAAAAATAGAAAAGACCACTTGGTCCAAATACCAAGCTAATATATTTTAGATATTTTATTATTGTTTTGATGTTAAAAAATTATAATAATATGTTAAATAATTATCTTATCATATCATGAAAACATAAATTATTACGATAAGATTTAAAATATAATTTATATTATTATTTAATATTCATAATCATTTTGTTCATAAAATAATATAAGTTGAAATACAGGAGTTTGTGGATGAAGCTGTTTTTAAAGTTATATTTTAAAAAAAAAGATATTTTTAATATTAACATATGAAAATAATCTGAAAATATTATTTTTTTTAATTTAAAATAAAAATTAATTTTTTTTTCGAAATAAATTTTGAAATTCAATAACAAATATGCCCGAAGAATGTAATGAGTTTGTTTTCAAGATTCCATTGTCCATTGCATGAATGCAATTGATTGTGCTCTGTCCAGGCACGTGGAAAGCAAACAGTTTCTGTGTGACAGCACCTGCACATCAATGTGAGCACCTAGATATTCGGTGTAAGAGTGAAATTATTTTAAATTTATTTTTTAAAATATTTTTAGAAAAATAATTTTTTTTAAATAAAAATAATTTATTTTAACGTATTTTTTAAAATATATATTTTTAAAAATAATTTCAACTATATTACTAAATAATTACTAAAAAAGAAAGACATGTTACTATTCATTTAATCTTTATTTCCGTGAATTTATAGATGTATTTGATATCATTAATGGATTAAATACCCGATATTGCACTTCAAAAATGCTATAAAAAATTATTTTAAATAAATTTAATATATTTTTAAATCATTGTTGGTATTAAAAATAATATATTTTTTTTAAATTATTATAATATAATTCAAAACAAAATAAGACAAATCATTCACAGTTGATACACGAACGTGCAAGTTTCAGCACTGTCAAGCCTAAAATAGATTCTCTTTTACAGTAACCAATAATTGTGGGAATGTTGGACTCTCACCAAAAGCTGAATTTAAAGTCTTAAAATAAATTCTGGCCGAAGCATCGATTCTGCAAGAATATCGTTGCCAAAGCATGAGAGTGCCATTCTACATGCTGCTTTTAGGATTTGCAAGCTTCCCCCCAGGACTCTATCCGTTGAGCTGGATCAGATTTTTTATATTATCGTCTCTACTGTAATTATAGTAAACAAGCACAAGAGATAATGTTTTTATTTTTTAATTAAACATGTTTTATATGCTAATCTAAAATACCAAAATAATATCAACAATTACCCGATTTAATATTAAAGTTTTTTTTTTATTTCCTACCATAAAACCTGGCTTTAAAATTTAAATATCACTAAAATAAGTAGAAATTATAATTTTTGGATATATATAGGTGCAGTAAATATTTTTTAAAATAAAAACAAAAAATATTAGAAATTAAAAAATAGAGCCATTGTAAAACCATCACATAAACTATTTTAAGATAATCGAAATGTATTTGGGCTCGCTTGCTGGGGCTCGGCTACTGCTCAACACGGCGAGGAAATGGTTCTCGGTTGGTCCATAAATGACCAGGCTTGCTTTCCGTACATCATACCGTTCTTGGGCTGGCTTGTGTGTGTGTTCAGATTAAGCTAAATCATTTCATTGGTTGCTGGCAATTACCTGGATGATTTCTCGAACGTAGAGATCGAGATTTTATTGTTACTTGTGACAGGTTTTAAAGTAATAGATGAGTCCTCACCGCCGATTCTGTTTTCTAGGTTTATTACTAGGAAAATGATTTTGTTTTTAAGGATATAAAGAATCTGATCCAGCCCAATGGATAGATTATTTTTTTCCTCAAAAACAATCTTCTAGAGACATATATTAAATATATTTTTAGAATATTTTTTATTTTAAAATAGAAATAATACAAAATATTTTTTGAATGTTTAACATTGTGTTTCAAACATATCTTTTGAAAAAATATAAAACAAATTATTTTTATTTTAAATTAGAATTTTTGATATTATTAGATCATTTTTATATGTTAATAAATACATTTAAATATAACTTAAACTACACTTTCAAATTACATTAAAAGTTAAATGAGATCGTTATTTTACTGTAGCATTATTATTTAGTTAATAAATTAAATATCCTCAAATTAAATGTCAGCGCGGATGTAGCTCACATGATAGAATGTGAGAGGTATAGGTTCGACCCCCTGCATCTCCATGGATTTATGTTTTTTTATATTTTTTGTTTATCAATTTGCTATTTGTTAACAGTAGGGTGATGTTTTGAGGCTGCCTGATTTACTTGTTATCATTTCAAAACTTGGGCCAATGAGTTGTCAACGATAATGAATTAATGATACACATGACAAGTTATTATACGGATTGAACAACTATAATAATAACATTAAAAATAATAATTTATTTGGCGATGTTGTATTTATTAAAAAAATATCTTTTATAATATTTTTATGTATGATATTTTATATTTAATATCACGTAAAAAAAAATAACACGGCACATAAACAAAATGAGTTGATAAATTTATCCAAATTATCTAAAATGAAAAAATATATGAGTCACTTTCCTTACATTTCTTCACAATCAAAACCAAGTCTTTTAACATGTGGAAGAAATGTTAACGATCCAATATTTATTTTTAATGATACTGTATATCTTAACAAAATAATCAATCTATAAAAATTCCGATAATTTAGCATTACCACTAATAATAAAAATATTATTTATTTGCAATAATATTCATAATAACAGTTATAATAATTATGATAATTTAGCAATCATGAAATTATTTTATTGTTATAATAGGAAGTTGTGATTATTTAAAACAATATAAAGAATCTTGATCCAAATACTTTATATTTGAGATACTAAAATCAAATGATTATATATAACGTTTGGGATCTTATGAATTTAATTTAATTTTTTCTAAATAAAATATCATGTTTGAAATTATTTTAAGTATTAAGAATTAAATTTTTAAATGAAATTCAATCTCTAACATAATAATAAATGAGAAACAAGCCTCGCTGGTTTACTTTTTTTTTTTAAAAAAAAAATATATCAATATTAAAAGTAGCATTTTAAAAATATTTCACATCTTTTTTTTTTTTTGAAAGATTTTTGATGGAATAAAATAAAGGCAATAAGAGTTATACATGAAAACAAATAATTAAAACTTTAAATTCATTTATTTATTGATTGAACTCACTATGATTAAATGATTTAATTACACTTCTTTATTCAAACACTCTCTACTTATAAAAAGGAAAGGAAACTGAAATTCAGGCCTTCGAAGAGAATTCAAGCTTCGTTAATGTATCTTAAATCTTATTTTATTGCTTCATTATATTCCAATAAGTGTTCAAGGTAAATTAAACCTTATTAAAAAAAATATTATTTCATTTTTTTTATCTATGATTATAATAAAAAAATTATGAATCCAAAATACATTATCTTCTTAAACATATTTTAAATCAATATTTAAAATAAATGTGTTAGTTTATCACTCTCATGAATGATATCAACTTATTGTAAAGTAAAAGTCTTTAAAAATTACAAGTACCAAAAGCACATATAAATAGTATGGAGAAAGTATTATAGCTCTCCTCACATAACATTGTGTATTGTTACAGTGCTTTTCTGCTAGTATTTTTTTTTCTTAAATATTTTCCCCCGCTTATATTTATTTTTTTGTATAACTGGATTTTTCAGGTCAATTTAACTGCACAATGACTAATTCTAGGGTTGATTTTTTTACACACTGTGGATTGTTACGGTACTTTTCAGTTTATATTTTTTTCACTTGTACCTTTTTTTTCACTTATATATTTTTTTAATAATTGAAGTTTTCAAGTTAGGTTAAATGTACCAAGACCAATTCCCGGGCTGAAGTATTTTTAAACACTGTGGATTGTTACAATGCTTTTCTGCTTATATATTTTTTTTAACTTATATTTTTTTTTATAACCAGAATCTTCGGGTCAATTTAAACCTTTTGTTTTGTTTTGTTTTTTTAATGTATAGATATAAATAAAAAATGTAAAACTACTTCAGAAGGATTGAAAAATAATGAGGTTGAAACTAAACCAAAAAAAAATGAGATTAAAACTAAACAAAAAAAATTAAAGGAATAAAAATTAAAATATAAAACAAGAAATTATATCTATTAAAAATAAATAAAATAAATATTTTAACTGGGTTCATGGGTGCAAGCACTAAAAGAAAATGAACGACAAATAACAGTAGCACGGCCCAAAACGGTTTCAACCGGCCCAGAAGCTAAACACAGTTAGAGTCCAGACAAAATAATGACATGGCAAGGCCGCTTGTGCCTAGAAAGACAGAGATCAGAGAAGTGCTGCACCACACGCTCTTCTGGAACTTAGTCTGTTGCTATATGTAATGGCGGGTACATAATAAACGACCATAAAATAATAAAAATTTAAAATCCTATTGCTTCTATCTCACTCAAAACACCACCAACAGAAAACTATAGCAGGAAAGGAAACAGGGAGACATCGAGAAAACGGAAATGGAAGACGTTATAAGATTAGAGGCAGAGAGGGACCGGATTCAAGAGCTTGAATTCAAAGAATTACAGATCGAGGAAGAAGTCGGTGGTCGTAATGCCACGTAATCCATCACCTTAGCTCTTTACTGGATTGCTTTTATTTCGCTGATTAATTTTGTCTATTCAGTAGCAATCACAGAATATAATCTGGGGATTAGGTTTCTTTATAGTTAAATATTTTTAATTTAAGCGAATAATGGTGTATCTGTTACCTAGATGATGATGATGATGATGAAGTAGATGAAATACGAATTTAATGATTAACTTGGATGTTTGATTTTTGTAATAGTAAATTGAATACTGTTTTGTTTTAATTGCTTCTACCACTTCATGTAGTGGTGCTGGTTCATCTGATGATTTCACCTTCAACCCTATTCTAGCTTCACTGCATACTTATCTTGGCGGTAGGCGCTGGCGTCTCGAAGCATTTTGTTGTTACTATTTTGATTTTTGTTTTCAGTGTATATTACTCGAACTAGGGAATTACAATATTGCTTGTGTGTGTCAGAGGTTGAAGACACTCATCATAGACTGGCTTTTTTGGATGGAGGTGCCGTTTTGAACCTTCCATTGTTCTTTCTTGAAGGTACTTGAAAAAATGGTGGTCGGTTATACCGAGAAAATTCCTTATATCGTGTTTTTGGTCTGAGTATGCATATTCATCATGCTCTATGCTCAAACAATTAGTCAGTTTGTATTTAATACTACATTTTAAAATTTCCAATGAGACATGTAAATAAGCTTTGAAATCATTTCTACTGAGTAGCCTATAGACTTGCAAGTTTTGAGGCCTGATGACCTTATCAGATAGCTAGGAACAGTGATGTTTTTTGTGTGTTTAAAAAACAATGCTCTTTGATATTTGTTAGGAGTTGTTCTTTTCCCAGAGGCTACACTTCCTTTGAGAGTTGTTCAACCCAATTTCATTTCTGCTGTTGAGAGGGCACTGGTTCAAGTTGAATCTCCTTATATTGTAGGTGTGGTAAGTGAACATTATCTAGACGCTTTTCCTTTGCCTTTTTCTGTTTATGGGACTAAATCTTTTCTTAGAAAACATTCAAAACTTGGCTCAGGTTCATGCATACCGGGATTCTGATTCTGATAACAGACAATTAAGGTTTGCAACTGTTGGGACAACTGCAGAGGTATGATTACTGTCTGATCAGCCATGTTTCATTTTTCTTTCTAACCATGTAGGAGGATGTAAGGTTTATTTACTCATGGTTGTATATGTTTGTGCCAGAACTTATTTGACATTTTAATGTTTTTCATAGCAATTCTGTAGTTGAAGGCATCATTTTGTTTGTAACTGTACCTTGTCATACATTTTCAAGCAACACTGAGATTAGAGACAGGGGTTTGATGTGAGAAGGGAGATTATACTCACTGCATATTTGCTCTGTTACTAACTATTAAAATTGGTAGACTGCCTTTCTTCTTTTTATATCGGTTGTGTTGATTGGCTTGTATAACTTGGTACATGTAACCTTACAGATTCGACAATACCGGCGATTAGGGGATGGATCATTGAATGTAGTTACTCGTGGCCAGCAGCGGTTTCATCTAAAACATCATTGGATTGATGTGGAAGGAATGGTGATAGTAAATTTATGCTACGGCATTATTCCCTCTTCTTTTGGTAGTTCTATAATTGACGGCTGATTTGATTTGGAATTTTCATCTGTTTTAGCCCTTTGGAGAGGTTCAAATCATCCAGGAAGATATTCCATTAAGGACACCCAAGGATGCTTTTGGAAAATTGCCACCATTAAGTAATCTGCGCAGTCATAGGCTCTCATGTGTGCCACCTTCAAATTCTTCATCACTTGGATATGGGCACAGCGACAGTGATTCAGATACAAATTTGGAGGAAAGTTTTGATAGTGCGCTCTCATCAGTAGGCATGAGAATTCACCAATCTGCCCTCAATTCCTGTTATTATGGTTATAATGCAATGGATGAATCAACCAGCAGCAATGATTGCATGCTCATAAGTCAGACAGAAATGAGATCTACAAGATCTCACCTAAGTGAGTCAAAAGGGCCACTGTATTTGGACACTGGAAAAAATGTTGATAAGACTACCTCAGAGATTGGGAATAGTTCTGATTTGGCAAAGAAAGGGGCAGGGTCAAAGAGGTGCTGGAAAAATACTGGCTTAAACCAGTTTCATAAGGCTCCAAGAGCCTTCTGGCCCCACTGGGTATACCGTATGTATGACTCCTATTGTCTTGCTGAAAGAGCAGCAGGTAATTTGGTTGTGAGCTTGCATTTTAAGCTCTGCACAAGCTTACATGCACATACATCTGAGTTTGTGGTTTTTAGTAGTTATCATCATCATCATCATTTAGCTTTGCCAGGAGAAAGTTAGAAAATAATGTGAGACTTGTCAAATTTATAATAATTTTGCTCTCAAATTCTGCATTTATCTGGCTGTTGGTCTTAGTAATGAGTGGAAATTGCTAGGCTTCATGATAAGATTCTTTGAATTATGTTACATGTGGTTTGAATGGAGGTGTGATAAAGATCTTTGGAAGAGAATCCAGTAAAGGTTTGGATCTGGATAATTTAATTTGTCAGAAAAGAATGAAAATCTTAATATTGGTATTATAGTTATATTTGCCACAAAAAAGGAAGAAAGGAAAGAAAGAACATAATTGATACCCTTGCTTTAAACATTTTGCAGATATGTGGAAACAGGTTGTTGGGGCACCAAGCATGGATGGTCTTGTGAGAAAGCCTGACCTTTTGTCATTTTATATTGCTAGTAAAATTCCTGTTTCTGAAGAGACCAGGCAGGAGCTTCTGGAGATTGATGGCATTTCATATAGATTGCGCCGGGAAATTGGATTACTTGAAAGTTTTGATGTTGTTCAATGTAAAACTTGTAAGGTAAATGTGGTATTGAATCCTCATATTTCTCACCATTGATATACTTGTGGCATACCTCTTCTCTTGTGTGCTGCCTGTGAACATACTTTGACACCTGCATTTATTTTATTTTTTTCTCGAAAATTATTGGTGAGCTATGAACCTACGACTTAACAAACTCTGTCCTGCTAAAATAAGTTAAAGCATGTTTTTCTGTTCATACCCAGATTATTATTTTTTTCTTTTGTCTATCCAGACTGTAATTGCTCTGCGGAGTGATATGTTAGTGATGTCTACTGAAGGTCCGCTGGGTGCTTATGTCAATTCACATGGTTATGTGCATGAGATAATGACACTCAAGAAAGCAAATGGGTTAGCACTCATAGGGCAAGCCATTGTGGAATACAGCTGGTTTCCTGGGTATGGACTCAGATTCTATCCATGACATTTTAATTTTCTTAAACAAGCGCTTATGCTATATTCTTTCAATTGTCTTATGAACTTTATACTATGAATAACACTTATGTCCTTGGAGCATGCAGACTTTAGTTACCTTGATAGAGGATCAATTTAATTGAAGTAAAATGACGATACCTTCATACCTGCATGTATCATGTATAATAATCTGGCTAGCAGTGAGCCAAACAATTTCCTTAGTACTAGGCTGATGCAGCTGACATCTGAGTTCATGTATTCTATTATTTATGGTTCTGTGTCTGCTCCTCCCCCTACTTATCACTAGGATTAGAGAGTGGTGTTTGAGGCAATGTGCACTAGTTATGGGCCTGTACTGATTCAGAAAAAGAAGGTTGCGGGCTGTTAATTTTCTTCGGAGTTTGAGAAACATCTCACGATATTATTTCAAAGCTATTGTAATTTCATGTTAATTGCTTTTTTTCTTTAGTTTCAATGGTTTATACTGTTTTTGGTGATGAGAATCCTAGCATGGTGTTAAGATTGAGTGAGCAAAGATAAATCGAGTTAAGTTGCTGTGTTACATGGTTTCCTAAATTTCTGCCAATTATATATGGCATGTACTGGGGGTAATTCGAGGAACTGGTCATGATTATTTGACTGGTTGGTTAACATGCCAAATATTGCAGGTATGCTTGGACAATTGCAGGATGTGCCTCCTGTGAAACCCAAATGGGGTGGCTTTTTACTGCCACGAAGAAGAAGCTGAAGCCTCAATCGTTTTGGGGAATACGGAGTTCCCAGGTTGGTGATGATACTAGGACCAGATTTTGAACTGCTGTCTTATATTTCTGTTCATAAGCATGCAAGTAGCTCTCTCTGTATATAGGATTTGTCCCTTTCTTCAAATGTGTATTAGCAATAAAAGCATCTGATCTTCTAAATTAATAATAGCAATAATATTTAAAAATCTCACTCGATTATTACATGATTTTTTTTTTTTAAAAAAAACTTGTTTTTCAAGTTTTTTAAATCATAACAAGTTTTTATTTTAAAAAACATGCTACTAATAAAGACATTTTTGTTCTAAAATAAAATAAAAAATGAATAAGAGGAGTTTTGCCTCAAGATTGATTTTTTTCCCTCTTGAATTGAAATTATTGTAAGCATTTATTTTAATTATCTTGATATTTTAATTAAAACTCCACAACTTAATATAAAAAACATGTACATCAAAACAAACAAAAAAATACATAAATAAGAACTATGGATTTTGATTAGACAAATACATCTAAAAAAATCCTTCGAGCTCTTATATATATTTATTTTAATTGCCACAAAATAAATAAAAAATACATGAATAAGAACAATGGGTTTCTTATATTTATTTTTTATATGTTTTTATGAAATACTTTTTTATATATATAGACACAAGAATACCAAGACATGATAATTTGTTTTTGTTTGAAACTTTCTTTAAAAAGTTTTCATTTTAAAAAAAAAACACGCAACTAATAAAAAAAAGACATTTGTTCATTAAAACTAAATAAAATAACGAATAAAAAAGGAATTTTTTCCTCAAGAAGTACTTTTTTATATATATATATATATTTATTTTAATTATTTTGATGTTTTATTTAAAACACCACTATGATAATAAAAAAACTAAAAAGAGATGCATGAATAGAAGAGGATTTTTGTTAGAGGAATTCATCTTATATAAATATTTATTTTAACAGTCATAAAATTATATGAAAATTGACTTTGAAAATGGGCCCGTAGCACTGCATGGTCATAATATCTTTTTATTTATTTATAAAAGCATTTACTCATCTTTTATTTATTTATTTAGTGTTATAACCTAAATATAATAATCTGCCTTTTACTGATTAGCGATCTCGTTTTCCCATGCTATCCCAATTTATACACTACGTCATATCCTAAATTAAACTAAATAAAACTTCTAGAATTGACACATAATTTTGATCTTCAATTTCAAAGCTCTAAAAAATGCTTAAAAAATGAAAACTAATAATATTGAAATCCAAACAATTATAAATTTATTTTTATTCAGCATTATTGCAATAAATAGGGATAACTAGCCTAAACAAATAGGTTCATGTCAAAAATTATTTTTTTTTATTACAACTAGAGCAAGAAACTCTTTCTGCTTGAGATTTAATGTAACAGAAACATGAAAAACAGATAGAAAGTAGAAAATGACCCCGAGCAAATCACTGGTTGCAAAATGCATAATTCCTCTCCAAGTTTAACGGTAGCTTCGGTAGACTGGGCTGTACATGCAGCTCTCTGCATACTTGACGAGGTCTTTAGGACGAGGGAGACGAGATGCCAGACCTATAAAGCATTTACGTAAGCCTCATTAGTAATGCAGGGCAGTGCGAGAATGAGAGCTTGATAACCAGAAAGAAGCTTACCAAGTTCATACGCTTTAGCAGCAACCTTAGCTGCAATGTTGGCTGATATATTTCGAATGTTGGAAAATGGTGGGTAAATCAGCCCCTTGTCAAAATTTTCTTGTTTTACTTGTGCAGCCAAAGCTTCAGCTGTTGCAAAAAGAATTGGAGATGTTAAACCTTGATGGACCTGGCCTTGTTCATTAGTTCTTGCGAGCACAAAAAATCTGCTCTGTACCGGGGGGGGGGGGGGGGGGGGTGTTTGACGCTTCAAATGCGTATGCATTTATTCTACATATTCAAATCGATCCTTAGAGCAGATAGAATTTACTGTGGTGGTAAATGTGCATGTAAGATATAACTCAACAGTCCTTGATACTCACAGGCTGCCAAAAGCATGTCATCATGCACACGAATTGCACCGGACATGATCAATCCCAACCCAAATCCAGGGAATATATAAGCATTGTTTGCCTGGATAATTTGAAGATGTAAGCCACTAATTATAGTAATTTTTTGGTAAAGAGAATGATTTCCAGTAACAATAGGTAAGTTTAAAACCTGGCCAGGTACAAAAACTTTTCTGTTATATTCCACAGGGTCAAATGGGCTTCCGCTGGCAAAGATTGCACGACCCTGCAAGTTGGAAAACATATAGCAATCAAGATGGTGCTAAAATTAAGAGTTTCACTATTTTCTCTATACAGTACCAATCACACATGCGTGAAGTGACTTAAATCTGACGAAACAATATTTGGAGAAAAAGCAGAAGTGGTATTCTACCTTGCTCCATGTATAAGCTTCTTCAGCCGTACATTCAGATTGTGAGGTAGGATTGGAGAGAGCAAGAATTAGCGGTTTCTGAGTACCAATAATTTAGACTAGGGTCAGATAACTTGACAAGATTGATGGGCGTATTTGTGTAAGTGAGAGAGAGCAAGAGAAGAACCTCATTAATTGATGCCATGGCCTCAACCACCTCCTTTGTAAATGTTTTCCCGACTCCGGATGATCCTATCAAAACTGTTGGCTTGATTGCCTAATAGATCAGCAAGTATGGTAAGATTTCAGGAAAAATGATTTGAAGGGAGCACACAATATGAATTCACACAAGTGTCACACCTTAACAGCATCTAAGAGCCCTTTGACAGGCTCATGGTCATGAGCCCAAGGTTTTTTGAAGTGTTGAAGTGACTCCTTCCGCGAGCTAACAATCAGTCCCTGGAGCATACTCAGACCAGATGTTAGTGTAAGGAAAAGGACATGACATGAAATGTGCAACAAATGTTGAGGACTTTGACCACATTTTCACTACCTTTGAGTCCACAAGCCAAATCTTTTTGCGAGTCTCTTCAAGTGGAGCTTTGGTCTGAAGAAAATAGCATGGGATTGACCATAAAGGTTAGCAAATGGAAATAAATAATGAAAAATCCAGATAAGCAGTAGATTGGCACCTGTTTTGATATCTCAAGAGCAATAAGCTCAGCTATACCGGTTCCAGCCTGCAACACCCAAAAGAAAAAGCAAAAGTAAGAATCAAAAGAACAAAGAAATGCCTGCATAAACAGTAACAGCCATTATGCAAGAGACTGATAACCTCTCCAGCACCCAGGAATAAGAATTTATGGTCCGCCAAGGCTCCACCAACCAATTTCAGAGCTGCAAGAAGCCCTGCCAACACCACAGATGCAGTGCCCTGCAATAAATGAAATCATTTGCAATTAGAGAAATCCCAAAGAGGAACAAAATTGCTAACAAGCAATCTTTTGTAACATGTTACCTGTATATCATCATTGAAGACAAGATGAGTTGGGCTGTATTTTTCCAGTAGATCAAATGCATTGTGATTTGCAAAATCTTCAAACTAAAAAAGGGATAATCATAATATTCAGAGAACAGAATTAGGTACTGAAAACTGACATCAAGCAATGTTTGATGGTTACCTGTACAAGGACCTTTTCCCCATAGTTCTTCTTAACTGCGGTCATGAACTCTCCTAGAAGCTCTGCATATTCCTAAACCATGGCAGATAGCAGAACACAAATCTTCGGACTTAGCGTGATTTAAAAGCAAGGAGAAAAGGCATTGGTAAATTGGAAAGGGAGGAAAGTCAAGTTACTATACCTGTCCAGTTGCCCTCCTCTGTCTAAGCCCAATGTAGAACTCATCATTCAATAACTTCTCATTGTTTGTGCCAACATCAATTGTTACAGGCAAGCACTGCATATATTGAATACAGGTACAAGGTTTTAGTAACTATAATAGCAAGGGGTGTATTCCTAGCTTCAGTAAGACAGTAATTAAGATATGTCAGAGCTTACGGCAGAGGGACGTAATCCTCCTAGTGCTGTGTACAGAGAGAGTTTTCCTACTGGAATCCCCATTCCCTAAACAAATGCAAAACAATTACAGGAATCAGATTAACAATGATCCATCTGTTGAGAGATAAAGAGTGGCCTGCTCATCCAACTAACAACATGTAATTTATAAGTGAATTTGCAAACATCAGTACCTGGCAACCAAGATCCCCAAGCCCCAAGATACGCTCACCATCAGTAACAACGATAACTTGGATATTACTCTCTGGCCAATTCTTCAATACTTCAAGAATCTTGCCCCTAAAAGTTTCATTTTTCAGTAAATACTTGAAAACTAAGCAACTTAGACATGAAACTAAAAGGCAATCACATCCAGATGGTCCTACTTCTCTTTCAAACTGATGTAAAGACCCTGAGGGCGTCTGAAAATGCTCCCATATTTCTGGCAAGCCTCGCCAACTGTAGGAGTGTACACAACTGGTAACAGTTCCTCCACATTATCGATCAAAAGCTTGTAAAACAACCTTTCATTCCTCTCCTGAAGATCCATCATAGCCATGTATCGTTGAAGAGGAACTTCATACTGGCGTAGGTTGTGCATCAGCTTTTTCTCCTAATAATCAAAATTTTGTGTTAAGCTCGGGAGACAGAAATTTTGATATTGGAATTTAAACTTGAAGGAAATCATTTAAGATAACCTGGAGTTCCTGGGTCATGAGCGCTGGAGGCAAAAGGCCACGCAAGTAGTGTGCATCCCTTTCATACTCAGTAAAGGCAAGCCCTTTGTTGTGGCGTGGATCCCTCAACAAAGTATATCCACTGTAACATAACAAAAAACAATACTTTTGAGTGAATCAAAAACTTAAATTCTGCAAATTTTAGAAGTATGAACAAATCAGCAAAACCAACAATCAAGGGTTTCTTAAGTAAAACATTCCTGGGCCTTAAGAAAAGGATAGTTTTCATTGTTTTGGACCAAAAATAATACATCCACGAAGAGCACAAACCAAACTTACTGGATGTATGTTTTACTAAATAAACCACTGGCACCACTTCCTATAAAACCAAAAAATTATTCGATGGATGAAAACGACAGAAATAAATTAGATCCAGTAAAAAATAACCAGGAATTCACAACTTGAGCAACAATTAAAAACCAACTTGAGCAAAATTGCAAACATTTTTGAGAGCATAAAAATCAAAAACTTCAGATGAAAATTCCACAATGCAGCATCTAAAATCAACATGGGCCAGCAAGCCATAAAGAACAAGACATGATTAACAATAAAATTTTGAAAACATTGTCTCTCTCTCACCTGGCAACAGAGACAGTCCATGGAGTGATAAGCTGTTCCTCCGTGGCAAGATCTTCTCCATTCGTTTTCTCCACTCCGTTCATCATTGTTCTTCTCTCTAATAAAGCCCAAACCTTTCTTTCTCCTCCACAACCAAGAACCACTGCTCTCTGCGATTAACAAGAAGCTGAAAAGCCAAACACAATACAAGAAACAAAATCCCACAACCCTCGCTTGTTCTGTAAAGCAAGAAAAGGCCAACTTTTTATAGCCACGTAAAGCCCATAAATTTCTACGCTTTCCGATTTTTTTTTAAAATGAAAGTTGAAAATAATTTAGGTTGGTTTCCCGTTTCCATGTCAAAAAGGACAACGTGGACTTCATTCGTGGAATTGGGATGATTTTGTTACAGTTTTTTATGTTTTTTTTTAAGGCTGTCTTGATTGAAAAGTTTAGTGAATGTGAACATACTATGTTGAGCTAGCTATTCAAGTGGGGGTGGGTATGTGGAATTCTTAGCTAAATAAGTAAATAATATTGCATGATACCAGAAAAGTCTGCCTTGAAATCATTCTGCAGGAACGTGCAGGGAACAGGGACAGAGAGGTTATATAGTTTCCACGCTTTTTTGGGGGGGAGAGAGAGAGAGAGAGAGAGAGAGAGAGTCTTGATTGTATTGCTTGCTTCTCCTGTTTCATCATAGGTTGGGTAATATGGGGTGACAGCTTTGCTCAAATATTTTTATTTTAAAACGCGTTAAATAATTTTATTTAAAAAAAAATTACATTTCTTTTTTAGTGAATGTTAAGAGTGTTATAAGACTTTATTCGTCAATTAAAACTTTTTTTGAACCAACTAAATAAATATCTTTATATCAGCTATTTTTTTCTTCTTAAATTCATAATAATTTGACTCGAGCAATAAAAGTTAAAAATAACACTAGATTTTTGTGGTGGATACTCTCTTGAATATAGATTTAATTGTCTCATATATGTATGTATGTATGTATGTATGTATTTTAATCATGTTTGATAGCATAGTATAAATTGTTTTTCATGAGAATTGCATTAAAATAATAATATTTTTTTTAAAAAAAAATACCTTATTACATCAACATGTCAAAACTATTTAAAAATATAAAAAATAAATCAAATTACAACTAAAAAGAATATTTTTAAAAAACACACTGTTAGACCCAGTGTCAAACATAATTTATAATTAGATAGATAAACTTTATTTTAATATTATGAATTTTTTGTGTACATGTTTCCCCTTTTTTTCCTCATAAAATGGATATACAAAATATAAATAAATGGATAATAAGTATATTATATTTTTACAAGTAGAGTCTCTTACTCTGCATTTGAGTTTTACTGTGTATACTTGTTACTTCTACGATATCTTATTACCGAGATTCCAGGATATTCAATGAGTCTAAAAATTAGTTGTGGTATGTGTAAATTAACCCCAATATTATGGTTATTAAATAAAAATAAAAAAGAGCATTTCATATTCATGTGTAATAGAAGGAAAGATCAATGCTGAGATAAATAAATAAAATAGTGATTACAACAAAATGAATTTGAATTCGAGATACATGCACCATGTATATGTTACCATTGTCAATTCAACAAAGGCATGCAATTATTTAATTCAAATTTGAGTGTCGTCCAAAGAAAAATGCCTCCCCCCACCCTCTAGTGTCGTTCAATGCCATTGCTTTGATCAAGAAATCTTCAATCTCCTCAACTTCTCTTGATCAAAGAGATTATTCAATTAGTCCAGCCATTTGACTGTTTTTTGCCCTAACAATTAACTAATAAAGTCTGTCTTCGAATGGAAGTGGGAAGATGCCTGGGAGCAGGGGACCTGGGATGCAATTTTTCAACCAGAAAATAACTGTTTTTTTAATATTATAATAACGGTTATTTTATAAAAAGATACTCGAAAATATATTTAAAAACTTGAGTATATTTCCCAGTTTCCTTTCATGCTTCGCGAGTGATTTGGTTACAAGTATTGTTGATGAAGGAATCCCATGTCAGATATAAAAATGTAAATTAAAAATCAGATCTTCAAATTTGTGTGTGAATTCATGGCCGTATAACTGTGCAAGGATGGTCGGCAGATGACTCTGCAAGGCCCGAGCTCTTTGACCGCCTCATGGTTTCTTAGACCTAGTCACCATGATCCAATATCGAATTGTTGATTTGACTTGGGCCGTCTCCAATATCAAGTTGCTTAGCTCCTTGACCCCCTTTTAATTTTTTAGACCTAATCACCATGACCCAATATCAAATTGTTGATTTGACTTCAGAATTGGTTCGTCGGGGTAGCTATCATCAAGGGACCCTGAAATTGGTCTCAGCCCAGGCTATCAAAACTGGTCTCGGAGCTTCCATGGAGATGAGCATGGAGGTTGGTAAAATTGAATTTGGGGAGGGGGCTTCGGCCGTTTCCATGGCACTCGGTTGACATATGGCTTCTTAAGGTGGTGATCTTTTACTGGGTACAGGCAGAGTGATAGGGTTCCCATTATCGAAAGTCAAGGTACGCGGCGAACATGTACATGGTGGTTGGTTCTATTCTGAAACGGGAAGCTTCGATTTTTTGAAGACCAATCTTCCGATGATTCTATTCACAAGCACTTCTTTTTATTTTTATAATCTAATTGACTGAAATAAATTGCATTCCCAAACTGAAATTGTTAGATTCTAGCATGCTCGATATTAAGTTATCAAAAATATGATAAAGAATTTGAAATATATTTTGTAAGTTTAAGATTTAAATTAGAAAATATTCATCTTATAAGAAGATAATCAAAGTTTTAATCGTTTAATCCAAGCCAGCAAAGAATATCTTAAGAGAAGTGAGGTTTTCTCGAATAATTTTCCTTTTTAATATCAATCACGCTCACAAAAAACATCTAAACTTTAATTTATAGCTTCACTACAATTTACATCCTTCATTTTGGCACCAAAATAAAAAGTCAACAAATATTATGTCAATATTTATATGTTTACTATTATAATAATTTTGATGACTAATGTGCTTTTGGTGACTACCAAAGGAGCTAAATAACCACAATATACACTACCAAAATTAATTATTTTATCAACAAAATACATCTATTGGTACCTCCATCAATGTTTATATCGGAACCAATATCACATCATATATTTTTAATATCATTGCCATTCTCTTGGGATTAACCATCGATATTTATTGACAGAACATTTCCACATATAACGGTGTTTGCAAAATACCATCAGGAATACTCATCGTTAAATAACGACAAAAGCAACATCGATAACATTCCGTTGGTAATATCACTGGTTAAATCCTGGTGGAAGAATCATGTCAGGTATTTCCATATGAATTAACTGATTTTTTGGCAGTGGTAGTCATTGCATAATATCATTATATTTACAAAAATACTACTAAAATCATGCTCATTACAGATTGCTAAACATTTCTTGATCGTTTCAAGCCAACCAAAAATACAAAATTTTACAAAAGACTCCAAAGTTCCTCATCGTTTCAACCCAACAAAAGTTCCAAAGATTTACAACAAAAACTCCTCATCTTTCTTTACCTTCCAGCAACAATTATTCACTATAAATCCAGCAAATATGCATTGCCGAAAATTATCAATTAAACACACATTACAAAAGCAGCCACTCCAACCCATCACATTGTAAGAGAATCGTCCAAAAATCATAGCACAAACATTTGAAATAATATCATCCTATTCATGAAAATGCTAATAACCTACAAACTTGCAATGACTTGGATAGACTAAAGTTCAAGAGCATAGAATACATGAAAAGTGGAAAAAGAGCAGCTATCATTATAAAAAACAAATGCAAGTAAAAACAAGTTTTTCTAGACAGGTCATGCCTGAGTCTGTTTATTGGAGATCTTCCTTCCTTCCATTTCTTGAACGCAGACAAGAAATTCAAGGTTTTAATTATTAGCTTATTTCTGTCATCATATTTTGCAGCAATCAAAGTGGTCGATAGCAATGTCATCAAATATCCATGTCAGCTTATGCTAGCCATATGCAACTGATAGTGCAAACTGTCGTAGACGCAAACTTGCTAATTTATTACCACACATCAAAAGAACCCTGGTCTAGGTAGTGATCAAGCTCTTTAAATAGAGCACTACTCTGTTTCCCAACAGGTTGTCTTCACATTAAAACCCATCCTTTCTTTTATCCAGCAACAAAATCAGAAAAAAACAAAAAAAGAAGATTGAAAGCACCCTCAAAATCAACTGAGGAAATAATTCAGTATAACAGATCTCTTCCATATACACAATTCTCAAACATTGGATATGTAAACTGATTTACATGACTTTTCTAGAGATTCTTTAGAGCCATAAAAGATCAGAGTTGGAATTTAAAACATTGACAGTCCAGGTTAGAAAAGCATGATCACGAATGTGTCCAGAGAAGTGTCACCAGAGATGAAGGTCATCACAAAAATAATGGATGTTTATTCTTCTGGAAAATCAAAAGGGGGCTGCTTACCATCAGCATGAAGAAGAGGCATGGTTTCACGCTAGCATTCAATGATCATTTCAGACATAGAACATCCATCCATTCATTTGTACACACTGCCAATAAAACAGGATGTGTGTCACCTTATTTAATCTATATGATGGATGAAATACCAAGGAAACAAGAGATAGCAGATAAGACATTACAGGTTCAAAGTCCATAGAATTCCTGATCAAGAATGCATAAAAGTATTTCCTGAAAAATAGAAGTCGGTCAGTCAATCAAAATGAAATAATGGATCAGCTGCATGCAATAAAATAAAAGGTTGCGCCCAAGTACTAAGTCTGAAGAACTTCTCATCTATTCGATGATCCCAGGAAGCCGCAAGAAAAAAGATAAGTTGATCTTTCAGTATCACAAATTCTTGCAGAAGTACTAGTCTTGACTGCTTTCTGCCTTGAAGAACTTGACCATAAATATTCACAATTTTGCCAGTGATGCCTGATAGCACACCAAAATCTAGGTACCTACATTGTCAAGTTACTTAAACAAAGACAGAAAAACATATAATTGGCAGCTAAGAACCTCTCTGATATACGAATGACAGCTTTAAAAATCTGGACGAGTGCAATGGACTAACCGGCCAGAAAATTAGCATCTATTGCCTTAAGGATACATATTTAATTAAGATATCAAATACCTAGACCTGAACATAATCAAACTTTCTTTCCCAAAAATTTAATGGTATAAGATCTGTACTCTTTCCAAAACTGATATTATGGAGGCCACTCTTGGGAGAAAAAATCAGTTGTGTTTTAATGTTTAATCAACCAACTGCACTCAAATATAGAGAGACAAATAATGCAGCACGTGCACCGAGTTGATCTTAAGAGGTACAAATATGCATAAGATTACATCATAAAGCATTAATAATTAGAAAAAGGTACAGACTGTTGTTCAAAAGTATACAGATGGAGTTCATCCTACGTCTTTTAGGACATCGAGACATCCTGGAAGTACAGAAGTGAAAAATCACTAGGATCTTCAAGTCCAGAAAGATGGAAGAAGCATAAGACAAGCACACACTAAATGACTGAAAATGATTATAGCCCAATGCAAAATCATGATAGCAAGCTTTCAAAAATACCATCAATCTACTGTTCATAACAATACAAACTTCTTAGCAATGGATAAATCGATGCCACCCTAAAAGCATTTCAACCCAATTGAAAGTCAGTGCACAGGTATTAATGGATGCTATGTGATGGCTACATTAAGGTAGAATTTTGCATACACTGACTCCCAAATGCCAAGACAAGTCAATTTGACTTGCAGATCTTTGCCTCTCATAGGAGGATCATCATAAGTAGTGAGAACTGTCTTCTAAATTGTCAAGATAGCAGCAACAGCATCGCCAGCAAAACTTCAGTCATTCATGAGACAGTTCGACCATAACAAACAGATGTAATATAAAGATTTGTTGCCCATTTCTTCCGAGTAAGATAAATATGAAGTAAATGAAATGTGCAGAACTTGTGGTTGGAAGAGATCTAAAAACAAAGGTATTGAGAAACAGGAGAAACATGGAACTGATCCACAAACCTTGATGTGTGTACTGGGAAAAGCAGAAGTTCGAAGTGTTTCTTGAGTTTCATCTACTGATTTTCTTCTTGGCACACTGAGAACAAAAGCAGCTTGGTCCAATGTTGCTGCGGTTGAAGTGATGCGGTAACCACTATCCCACCTACGATGAATGCCTTCACTGGGATATAGAAAATCCAGCTCAAAAAAAAAAATAAAAAAATACAGGCAAGTTATGAAAACTTAATTGTTGGCCCCAGAAACATTTCATTGATCAGAGATTCAAAAAAGTGACCTGGTCTGAAAACCGTGTGCCACGAGACATGACTATTGCCCATCTACTTCCAGCAGTGGCCATAGCTGTCACATAAAAACCATCTCTCCATTTCTTATTGATCCACTTGAAGGGAAAAGAATCGCTTACTTTATAAGACTGCTGTAAATACCGAGTGCCTGAATTAAATAAAGTAACAAAAATTTTAAGAGATGCAATAAGAAAATGTTTTAATGACTACTTCTGAAGGAGATACAGCACTAACCCTTGGACATCACAACTAATGAACTCCCATTATTAGCTCCTGCAATTGCACTAATGTAATAGTTCTTCTCCAACTGTTCCACTATCCATTCCTTGAAAAAAAAAAGGGCAAGAGTAAGTTGTTTAGTTAAAGAGTTTAGAAGGTTTAAACATTTCAATATCTAATCACAAGATAGCATGCAGATATTCAGTAGAAAACATGTTAGCAAATGGTGATGTTCATTATTGAAGGCCCATAACATATACGTATCCTTGGATTCATGAACCAAAACCAACCTTGTGGAGAAAATAAGGAGAGAGCTCATAAACTTTAGCAATGAAATTAGTGCTAGCATCCATAATTAAGGCCCATAGGTCTGAGAAAGAAGCCACACTGCTGATAAATAATTCATCTTCATTACCCTTCTCTATGTGTTGGGAGAGCCTCACATCAGTCACGTTATAGTGATACCTACACAAGGAAATGAAAACATCAGCCTTTAATCCTTGTAACCAAATTTGAAGAGCACGGCATGCAACTCTTCAGTGCATACCTTTGTTTCATAGGCCGACAAGCATTATAAACACTTATCCACTGTGTTGCAGGCATCCCCATCCTGACCTTTTTCTTTGGTTGTTCATCTTCTTCTTCTTCCATTATCAGCCGCCTTCTCTTATGCCCAACCTGATAAATAAGCTTCAGTACAAAACATCAGATTAACAAAACCTCCACAACATGCGAAAATAAAGCATGTCTCAGAGATCAAAATAAAAAATGACAAATAGATGAGAAATACTCGACAGGTACCTTCTGAGCACCATCAGTGTTAATAGGTCTTATGTCAGGATTTGGACCAACAACTCCATCAAAAAGGGAGATATATTTTGCATAATTTGGCTCTTCATCAAACTTCAAATTTACAACATGTGTCTAAAAGGCTGAGGACAGAAGCAGCACAAAGTTTCTGGAGAAGTCGCCATCTTCTTCTTGCAAACAAGAAACCCTTTATTTCCCCACTAAAGAAACCATCACATTAGAAAGAAACAGGAACTAGTCCTATAAGCATACACAGATTGTATTTAATAATCTGCAGACCTGATATCCTTGCCAAGGCAGTCGACCAAGGAAAAGAAAGATGATAGTGAAGGCAAGAGATTCTAAGTCATCTCTCCTGCTACCAGTTCTACCAAGATGAGCATGAACACTGGCATATCGCACAGTCCCCCTGCAGCACAACAATATTCAAGCACCAATGAGTTGAAATGGAAGACAAAGGGGTAAAGTAGTCCCCAAATATGCTAAGCTGGCATAATGTTCAATGATTGCACAATTTCATTTTACCTAAAAACATCTGGGCGTTGATCATATTCAACATGAAGACCAATTGAACTATCTCTCCACCGGGATGCTGTAAGAAGATAAATAACATCATGACTACACTTTAGGCACCATCATCTGTCAAGAAAGTATCGGGTGAATCATAAAAAAGGGGCAATTTCAACTCCTTAACTAATCCAAGGTCAACAAGAAACAGCTTTTTTTCTTCACGAGCTCCTCGTTGACCAAGTAAAAAGTTTTCAGGTTTTACATCCCCATGGTCATACCTGCCACACAGAAGCAACTATGTTATGAAAAATCCCTTCTAAGAGAGAGAACAACAGAAGAGTACTACCAGTACTATTTGAGAGATGCTCATTAAAACTGGCTCCCCCAGTGTGTTTGGCTGCAAATAATGTTCTCAACAAAGTGTGATTACAAGGGAACAGCAAATGGTGGCTCCACTTTATTACATTCATTACATTCTCAAAGGTTGCAAGTGCATGACTCAAGATGCCTGCTTACCATCAAATATGCAAAAATCAACAAGGTATATAGGGCAAACATGGAGACTAGAAGACCCACATGCCCTCAAGGACCACCTAGGTAGACAATTTTAATACCAATCACATCGATCTCAATATCAAAAATCCATTGATCAAATCTCAAAAAAGTGACTTGCTTTCTAAAAAGTAGGTCTGTCTCTTTATACATAGAAACAAAATTAGCAGCAGAATTGCTTTTAAAAAAGTCTCACCCTCTAGAATGCATCTTTTCGAGTATAGAGATGGCTTCGATGGCAATGCAAGCAACCATATTAATGGACATCCTGAAAATGAAAGGAAAAAAAGTAAACATTGGACGTATTGAAAATATCTGATCTTATAGAGTTAACTAAAAGAAAGCTATCAAGTGAAAAACACTTGCGTGTTTGAGTTGTTATTCCAAACATCCCATACACTAGGTCCAAGCATATCCATAACCTGCAAGAAATATAACATTTTTATAGACATTCTTCTAAAACATTTGCCCAGAGGCTGAAACTTAATTCTTACCAATCTGACGGTAAAAAAACGAGGACACAGATCAAACAACAGATACCATAACATAGTAGTCACCCTGCCTTCCTTCGTAATGAACTCGCGGCACGCCATGACTGCCCCCAAGTGCACTGTACACACAGAACAGGTTAGAAAAAAAAGAGAGGTTATAACTCCCCGTATACATTCCCTACCTAACAATGCAACACATAGATAATAAACCAGAAATACAAGCAGCGGTAGGATTCTCACTTGTAAACTTGCCTCTCATAAGGTGGTCCATAATTACATCCTTTGCTGTTTCTGTGCTCAAATTTTAATGCTACCTACAATTTACACACAAGCCCCATTACAGTCATAAAATCCAGCACATTTTATCAAGCAGCTATAAAATTGATAAAAGAATCACATACCTCTAAAGCTCCAGGACCAGTTCTTTCGTTTGAAAAATTAGTGGGACCAATTCGTCGACCAACATAAACTTGTCCAAAACCTCCTTTACCCAGTTTTCTATCCATTTTGGACGTTGGAGAACCGCCAACTTGGACCTTTCGCAAAAAGACTCATAATAATATATTCACGGTGCCTATACAAATTAATAATCACAATACCAAAATCTATTTATATCCAAGCTAAACTCACACAGCTAGTTAATTCAGTGACACAAAAAATGGAGCTTAAAAACAAATCAGATATATTTTACTATAGTTTCCCCTCCTGCAACTAGCAAAAACAGCTTCAAAATGAAAAAAATAACAGCAAAAATCCAAAAGTTCTCAAATATCATGAACTAGATTCACGTGCATTAAACCGGTTCAGTGCATGAACAAACTTTCTTTCACTTTCCCACAGTTTCTGACTTCCAAACACAATCTCTCACGAAAACCAAAACTAGACTCGCCTTCTCGGGAAGAGGAGCAGTGATTCCTTCATCTTCCGATCCCGTTCCCTTGTCAGCACTCCGGTTTCCGCCGCTATCATACTCATTCATCTTCTTCTTAGCAATCTCTGTCTTCTCTCAAAATCCAGGCTTCCTCGTCTTGCTTTTCCTTTCTAGACGGCTTCGTATGAGGTAATCTCACAATATTCTCCTTGTCATCAGCGATCGCGTTCTTTTTTCTCTAGCTTTTAACCTCCGCTGTCCTTCTTTCATGAGTCTGCAATTTGTCATCAACGATCGCGTTCTTTTACCTGCATGACATGACCGCTAATATACAGCCAGAAATGCCCATGTCAGTGTTTTCGTACTGTATGGAAATGATAACAAATTCTTAAGCCCAGCCCATAAGATCAAGCTTCGTTGAAGACACACTAGCTAGCCCAAGAGACAGAACACAACTGGACAAGTCCCCCTTGAATAAGCTTGGGCTTTGTCAGACAGTGTTCAAAAGTACCACTGTCCAGCCTACAAGGAAAAAGATTAACATGGCCCAGTTAAGGCACCAAACTACACTAATCCAGGGTTCTATTATGCACAAAACACAATAGCAAAATAATAATAATAATTCAAACCAAGCATACTATTTTTTAAAAAATTTAAAGAATTTGTTTTATACAATATTATAAGGGTTTTCTGATTTTTTTTCTCTATATAAAAAAACAATTTATATTAAATTATTAATTACTCTATAATCTCTTAAAAACTAATAAGATGGTGATTTTTTTTCCTGGAATTTTCTCTAATTTGTTATGATGAATTAACAAAAAAAAAGAATGTTCTCTATCTTATTTGAGAGACTATCTGAAAAACGTCTAGAAGGGATGGTGTGCAGTGCTTATACAAACACCAATAATGCTGCAATTTGCATGACAGTGACAAGGGCATTTCAATAATTTTGTTGTCACATTCGTCGATGCCCAGCTCCCCCGTCGTGTATTTAATTAGGTCGTTTTCCTTGTTTGCCTCTTGTCTTCGATGACCACCATCCTCAAGGGAAATTTCGTGGTTTTTGTGCTCACCTCCGATTAGACTTCACTGCATTTCAAGATTTAGGGTGACTGACAATACTGAAATAGTTGTTTTTTTTTAAAAAAAATATTAAAATAATATATTTTTCAAAAAATAATTTTGGTATTAGTATGCCAAAACGATATGTAAATATATAAAAACTAATTAATTTCAAGTAAAAAAAAACCCATATTTCATGAAACACTATTTGAAATGCAATTCCAATCATGTCTTAACGTTGATGGGGTCATGTACATAAATACTTCTTCTTAATCATTGCCGGCTCAAGTTCAGCCCATGCGACCATTGAAGTAGTGTTTAATATTGTGACTATGATTGTTTATCAAAATATTTTTTATAATATATATTAAAATAATAAATTTTAATATTAATTTTTTATATTAGCACGTCAAAACAATTTAAAAGCACCAAAACACAAATTAATTTGAAGAATTTATTTTTATTGCAAAAGCATGTCTAGCCATAGCCAAATGAAGTCCAAGTCTGTGTTTGAGATTGTGGTAAAAATTACTTTTTAAAATTCCTTACTCTTGAAAAAAAATTTAAAATAATATTTTTAACATGAATATATTAAAATTATTTAAAAAAAAACTAAAATTCTATAAAAGTATGATTTTACGGAAAAAGGTTTATACTGTGATGTACAATTCTTGAATTTATGCAAGAGACTGACTTGCCCTAATTGTCCGGTGTAAAGTTTTTGATTTTACAAGGCAATTTCAGAGGACAACTATCAATAAAGAAGATTCTCTACTGTGCTCCTTCACTCAATTTGTAATTAATTAGGAGATAAAATTTAGAACGAGCTAAAACTGTGATGACTGGCCAATGCCTTCCCCTAATATATTGTGCCCGGATTCATTTATGATAAATCACATGTAAGCAAGAAGTTTGAGCACACAATACAAGATTTTTTTTTTATTCAAAAAAATCCCATTATCTTTAGGTATTTTTCATGGATTTAGATTAAACAAGTAAAATTCTAACTATTTTAGACTCTAAAAAATAAATATATTCTAATTTGAATTTGAGACTTGTAAAACAAATTTCAAAATTTTCGACATCATGCTACGATATTTAGTGCTGAACACGCAAGAGCTTGATATGATTATATTATATTATATTATATTACAATCACAACGTCAATGGGGCAGAAGATTGAGGCATTCATTTAATAACTTGATGTTAATTCACCACGTCAAGCTTATATTAAAGATTTCGAAAACGAGATTAAAACTTTTGCTGAGTTGATAGTTACATTTGTTTCTTTGTCAAGAGAGATTATTAATCAAGTCCCAGAGCGATTTTTATATATTTTGGAGGATAGGGACGCTAGAAAGTCAATGCAGGCAAGACCGCCATTGCTAGAAATCGAAGACAATAACTCTAGCTAGGAGCTTGCAATGGTTCTAGGAAATTCACCGGGCGTGGAAAAATAATGGCTTGTCTGTGTATGATTATCGATCACAGAGAAACAACGGATTTCTTTTGTTCAGAACTCACTATCAGCAAGCCCTTTCTAGCTAACAATTCTTAATGTGTGTAGCCTTGCGAAGGAGCCCCACAACAGAGACGCGGTTTGCAATTTCAATTCAGAATTGATGATCATTTTGTTCTTGTGATTTAGAGTTGCTCTGACTAGTCAACTTCTAAAATTTAAGTGGGGTTTCGAGAGGTGACTTTGGGAAATTTCAATATTTTTTACATAAAAAAATTCAAACATGTTTGTCCAATTTCAAAGCTATCCATCTTGAATTAATTTCGGTAATTAATGACTTTTCATACCAAACATATAATTCCATTCTCTCTTCTCTCTTCTTTTTGTTTTTCACAATGATCCTGTCATCAGAATTTTCCAGGAAAGTGGCATGGAAAACTCGATCGTTGCAATTTCTTTCTTCTTTAAGTTCAGCACTGCACTACATATTTCAATAAGTTTATTGTCAAGGATAATATATATTTTAAGTTACCTACCAAGACAA
Organism: Salix dunnii; assembly: GCA_015731905.1. Lineage (NCBI taxonomy): Eukaryota > Viridiplantae > Streptophyta > Magnoliopsida > Malpighiales > Salicaceae > Salix > Salix dunnii. The sequence continues at coordinate 18,439,960 of CM027664.1, forward strand.
GTTGTTCGAGTTTCATTTCTCACTTAACACTCGGAAAGAACAATGACTTTGATTGAATCGACAAATTTCTCATCAATTTTTATTGCTGGTGTCCTTGTCATAGGTGATGGTGAAATTGATAATCTCTGACTGTATTTTCTACTTAACTGGGATATTTTCCCTGTGGTTGGATGTACATTATACTAGCTATACAAAGAGATGATGCTAAATTATATTGTTGTTCGATTGTTTCTTCAAATCAAGTTTTATATTTATTAATTTCATCTGGGGTTCAATTATATTATTTTTCATGAGAAATTTTTTACCTTATTGAGTCAAAATTTAATCATTCTAAAACCTAAATGTTAGCATCGTGTTTATTTTTTGCATCTTTAATACCTTAGGGTATATTTTATAATGTAATTTTACATCATCAAACATAAAAATTTACAATTAAATCATAATATTTCAAATATAATTTGTTAAAGATCTTTTGATATTTTTATCAAATCTTAACTATCTATAAACCGGTTATAATATCTATTCTGCATTTAAAATAGGAGAAAAGCACAATTTTTGTTTCTAAATGAAAATAGGTTTGGAAAACTCTCTTGTACAAGAACTTGTCAACTTGCAATAAGTCTCTCTTGTTTTTTTATATCCTTTTCTTGATAATTTAAGTTTTTGAATTGAAATAATTATTTGATATAATATCATAGCTTTGATGATTAAATAATTATGAGTTTATATATTATGATATTCAATTTAATAAATAAAAATAAACTCAAGATAGTCATTTTTTTACAAATTTTACTTTGTTGCACTTCCGTTCTTCTCCTGTATACGGTGATCAAGGATTAGCTTCGACGAAGCTGGCAGATTTAAAGTGATTTGCCATTTGCCCAGCTTGATAAGGTTGGCGGGATTGAATTAAAGCAACTACCTCGCCACGAGGCTGCATCCCCAACACTAGGCTTTTATGGTAGATCTGTGACCCTACACTTGGAGACCAACCCTTTCCCTTGTCATCTTGGCCACCGATTAGTTTGATTGGGGTTTCACTTTATGTTAAGGTCATAATATGGATATATATGAACTCAGCAAGTGAAAGCTACAAATATTAATTCATAAAGCAGCACTAAAAAAGAATAAAAAAGAAATGCCACTTGATTTTCTGGAGCTCACGTTAAGTATAATACTCTCTTTATCCCTACATACCCTACACTTTCTTCGTAGAAGAGATTTACATTGGAAAAGGAAATTGTATTTCATATATGTAGTGGGCTTCTCATCATGATGCAAACTAGCTAGAATCCTAAGTTGTTTTGAGCAATGAATCTAATGGCCGACGGGTGAAAAAATACGTACGACTGCTGAATCTATTCTTTAAGGGCATTTCAAAGGTATAGTGACGAGGGACCGATCGATTTTGCTGTGGTTTTTTAAGATTGCAGGGGACTTGGAGCTAGAGACATTTTGAGTTTATGTTCCCACGATGTTAAGGAAAGATCATTGCTATTTTTATTGATTTTTACCTGATATAATAACCTGGTTGATCTTGACTTGCTTGTATTACACCCTTGCTTGTGAAACTGGGACCATCATAATGAAAGGGCCATTATTTTCACTGTCCTTTTATCATTTATAAGGAAGCTACACATCTACATCTGGTTTCTGTGATTCTTGGTGGATGAGTTCAAAACCAAAAATACATTTATCATTCGATTCCATTAATTTACTTCATATATATATATATAAAGGTGGTGACATGTACGTTACGCGAAGCGCAGACAAATTACAGGGGGGGGAAAGGGAGTAAAAAAGGGGAAAAAACTCATCCCAGATGTACAATGCTAAGCAGATTACAGAAACGGAAAGTTCATGCATTGACCTTCCTAGCTATCATCTGAAACAAGCCAGAAACTGGACATCACTTGAAGGTGGCTCCACTCGTGAACTGCTGCTTACCTAGCAGCCATCCCCTTCTGCGACCTCAATTGCTTGTAAAACATCTCTATAAACTTCTCAGCATCCTTGTCCACGTGACAATCCTCGTCAGCATCCCTCATCGTGAATGGCGAGTCGGTTATTCTCACTTGTCTAACCATCGGGCTCCACGTTCCAAACCACCCAGATGAACCCACCAAAGGTGAACCCTCAACTGTCCCGTCACCGGCGCAGATACTAGACGCCAAATCATCACAGCCGAGTGATGGCGCGTGGATCCGCGTGTGTTTGTAGTGAGCGTGGAGTTTTCGCCTCCTGGCTTGATAATAAGGTTGCTTGTAGCTGTAGAATTTGTAAGCGGGGCTGCCGCTGCAGCTGAACTCATACTCTCTAGGAGATATGAACGACATGTGAACATCATGTGAAATGCAACTTAGAGTGTTGTGTTGCTGGACCATGATGTCGGTTAAGGCTTTCCTTAGGATCTTGCCTCGGTTCATCAAGAAATGGAGATCAAGCATGAGCTTGCTCTTTAACATACCCTTTTGTATCATCAAGAAAATTAAACGTAGAATGTTACTCACTTTTTTGGCTATCAATGGTGGACTTGCTTCCATTTTTGTGCTCAGAGAGAGAGAGAGAGAGAGAGAGAGGGTTATGTGGTGGGGGACGGAGAAGAAAGAGGTATTTATAGAACAAAAAAATGGTAGAGTGGAGCCATGGAATTAAAATTTTCATTGCTTACTGTATTAAGAATAACAGATTCACTTTAATCATTTCTTTTGTTTTTGTGTTGTCTGCACTTTGTCAAAAAAGATGGGCTACAAATTTCTTTTAATTTGTTAATATGTTTATTGTCAAGGATAATATATATTTCAAGCTAGCTACCAAAACAAGTTGTTCGAGTGTAATTTCTCACTTAACACTTGGAAAGAACAATGACTTCGATTGAATCGACAGATTTCTCATAAGCTTTTATGGCTGGTGTTCATGTCATAGTTGATGGTGAAGTTGATAATCTCTGACTGGATTTTCCACTCAATTGGATATTTTCCTTGTAGCTGGATACACATTATTTTTAATACAACCTAACCATACTTTGATCTAATTGCTATAAATGTATTTTAGTCTCTCCATCCCGAATGGCCAACTTGGATTTATTTGTTTATATTTTATATAAAAAAAACATGTAATACATATTTTGTAAGCAAATACACTGCCAAATAGATTTTAATCCTTTGTATTCCAGCTTAAAGATAGTTAATTTAATCCCTCGGATGTGATAGGTGCAATGATGGCTTGTTATCAAGTTCAATCAACTATATTAATTCTGAGTTGTTTCTGGGAGAGTGAGTGTGAAATTGCCACGTGATGCCCTTCATATATGCATTCATTTTTAAGCTGTGGTGGACGCCCATATTGTCATTTTTATCAAAGCAAACCCAGCACGGGTTGAGTTCAGATTGAGTTCCGAACCTACACCCTGGATCAGGTTAGAGGGGGTAGGACTTTATAATTATATAAATGGCCATTTGAAAGCCAAATTACATTCTAATCATCAAACTTTGAATTTACTTATTTCCATGCATCTTTGGTACTTGCAATCTTGGCTTGTAATTAAATTTAATCAAACCACATTAAGTTTTAGTTTCCATAGGGAAATGGACGTCCAAGTTTTCGTGTGCCAATGCTATCCAAAAACTACATCTTAGTCTTCCAACTTTAAATATGGTTATTTGAGTGAAAATTTTTACTCCTTGTGATGACTTATAGTTATAGTTTATAATTGTTAACAAAGCTCTAAAAGCACCCGGTATTTCACTATAACAAGTGATACGGTTCATTCAAACAATGTTTTCTTTGTTTTTTTCCTTTCTGATCCCTAGGTTTTTGTACACTTTGGTCCCTTAATTTTCTTTTCTTCTTATATGTTTCCTTAACATTGCTTTGATTTGTAATTGGTCTTTGTGATTTTTTTTCATGTTTATGTAGGGAGATGTTGAGGTGTCAAGGAGATGTTTTGTCTCATGATTAATGGTTGGTTTGATAAAATCAAATTCAATTGAATTAATTTAAAATAACTAGAGTTTCATAACCAAATTTGTAGCTTAAAGAAATGCCCCATTTCTTTTTCTATTTTTGCCAATATTGGGGAATGATTTTCATGATCAAAGGCAAGTTTCATGTTTATATATATATATATATTGTCCATCATATTGGTGATTAATTAAGATATTACAAATGCTATCCAAGTGTCTTGGGTGTACGAGAACAACTAAGCGCATCATTTTTATATTATTTTTTAGTGTTTTATATCTAGAATTGCATGAATTATATATTGGAAATTAAAATTTATAAAGTTTCAAAAGAACATGACATGATAATGTTTGGTTTAATACTTGTCTTCTAACAGCAGGATAACAACTTCCAGTAGCATGTAAAACGCAATTTTTATATGAACAAACACTTGCGTGCAGCTATCTACATTATCCTAATTGTCACGCCCTTTATCTTCAATCTTTTTTTTTTGTTAGTATCTGCACACGATAAGCCCTTCAAAAGGTATCGCTACAGGTGACATGAGCTCGATCGCATAGTGAGTTTTGTTCTTGAACAGAGTGGTTGTGTGATTGTTTAGGAGAATAATTGTGGTTGTTTTGAATGTTTTTTTTTTAGATTTTTTTTATATTGAAAATAATATATAAAAAAATAATATAGTATAAAAAAATCAATTTTAAAATGCAGTCTCAAGCAACTTCTAACTAAAATAATTTGAAGAGGGAAATATTTTGCAGAAAAACAAGGACACCCTGAGGTAGGGAGTGCATAAAGGCCGCCGTTATTCATCACTACAATCGAAGATCTCGCAATATAACGTTTGAATCTAAAAAAAATCATGTAAAAAAAATTGAGCGATAAACGAGAAATAAATGAAACAAGTGCAAAAAAAATAATCCCTTGAATTGTTAGAGCGAAAACATAAAGAGAGAACTCACCTACCAATTGTTGGGAAATTCGGGACAATGGCTAATGCCATAGCCAAATCTCCAAAAACCAAAAATGGGTTTTCAAGGTTTATCTTGGATGCATTGCAATTGCCAACTAAAATTGCTGGCGGAATCTGCATTGCCATTGCCATGCATGGTAACCTGAGGAGTCTAGGAATGGAGCTCACAGACCTTATAGGCGCCTACGGTTGTCCCAGCAAGTGCTGAGGTCTGATCAGCTGCAGCCATGCATCAAACAGGCACACAGCTACCTGAACTCCATTGTTAGCTCCATGTGCTGTTGATCCTGAAGGTGGAGACTCTGGTTTTGAGAGTCCAGGCTGATCATAGATTCATCACTCGAATTATCAATCCTACCAGATTTCTAATCAATCGAGAAAACCCCTCCACTCTGGTTAACTCCGAAGCTAGTTAGTTGGCCTGTCAAATTCATCTATGCTTGTGCCTGGAACAGCTCCTTGCTCAAATTCAGTAAAATCCCAAGAAGCTGCCTTCAAGTTGCAGTTTATAAAATCTACTTCTTGTATAAGAGAGTTGCACAGGGCATATTGCTATCGCCCCACACCGTCTCTTTCCCGGCCATTCAGCCAAACATCTCTTTCATTTTCAACACCCTTGCACATATAAGAAAGTATTGAACATGAACACAAGGAAACAATTTAAGCCACAGCCAGATACAAAATTACACGGTTTAATCAAGTAAACCTCAGCCACAAGATCGAAAAGACCAGCAACTTAAACCTGACAAGCAAAGAACATCATAGTTGAATGCATCTAAGCCCTTCTGTCATAATTTAACCCCACTTCATACACCACAGACAACAACTTGATCCTCATATTTTTTAGTTGTTCTCTTTCCATTAATCAAAATTATAAGCTTGAATTCATTGCGGGAATCAGAGAAATTCAAGAAAAAAACAAGAAATGAAACAATGAGCATCTCATCAAAATATCCCGTCTTCATATTTCTATAGATAACTTGGTATCGAGAGGAACTTTTTCAAATACTAAATCTTCCTCTATTTATTCTCAGATTTATCCTGTGGACGAGCAGGCCCCGTCTAATCTGTTCTCTTTCAAATCTCTTCTACCCGACATTTCAATTAAACTAGCCTCTACAGATTATCTCTTATAGAAAGCGCAGGTTGTTCCCATTTTACGTGGATATGGGCTCCTGAGCTATGTTACAAATGATCCTCCTTGTCCAGTCACAATCGATACTACCACTGATGGTACCATAACCCAAAACCCCACTGCAGCCTCAATCAATGGCTGGTTCAATAGCTCCATGCCCGCTGCTCCTCTGTCTCACGTGATCTACAGTGACACCTCCCATGAAGCCTGGGAGGTGTTGAAAATGCAATATGGTCAACATACAACGGGAATGCCATATGAAAATGAGTTTTGATGAGGATCTAATCAATGGAAATAAAAGTGTGAATTGAAAAAAAAAAAAAATTGTATATAGCCAAACTCGTCTTTTTCTTAGATCCACTAGGCTACGATATCGCCACAAACAACTTATGGAACCGGTAAGTGTGTTCAGTGGCAATCGCTTGTGTCCAAAACAGTAAACATAAGATTCAATGCTAAATTTGGAGCCATGCAATTATTCAGAGAAAATTCAAATATTCGTTAACTGCACCAAAATGGCCAACGTTTTCACTGTTAGTGGGATGCTCCTGTTTATTAAGAAACAAGCTAAATCTGTTCGAATTTTTTACTGTAGCAATGGTGTGATTGTCATTTCAATGCACTTCAATCTTAGTCTTCAAACGAGCGGATTAGCCCTCGTGATGTGCTAGATTTTTTTATTTTTTAAAAAATTTAATTGATTTTATATATATTGTATTTTGTTAATTTAATATTTAATGAGTAAAAGTATAATTGATAAATCTATTAGAAATGTTTTTTTTCCACTATAAAGCGATTGACTATTGTTGCTGCTAAAATTCTTCTGATAAAAACTGTTATAATTGATTTTTTTATATGTCGGAAACTGATTGTAAAATTTATTGGTCATATTCTTATATTAAAAATATTTTAGAATAATAAGAAATAGGTTATATATATAAATTATTGTAATTTTTTGAAGAAATAAACTGAAATTTTTTGCGTGCTATAATTAGTTATTTTAATATTTAATTGAAAAAATTGTATCAAATAAAATATGTTAGAAAAGAATTTTTTCCCTAACAGGAACAGTATTATCAAAACGGGAAATGATTTATATAGTTTTTTAATTACAGATAACCTGGGTAAATTAGTCTACCTGTCTTTTTTTTTTAGTTTTTTTTCCAGTAACATTAGATCTAAAATATTATACATAGAAATATTTTTTATTTTATCATATTATTATATTAAATATATTTTAGAATATTGATATGAATATGTTTATCTGAAAAAATCCTAGGCCATTTTGTTCCTTGTTATATATATTTTTAGGCGATAATTTTAAATAAATATTAAAATATATAATCAGTCTCACATATGTATAAAGAAAAAATATAAAAATAATTATTATCATTATTTTAAATACTTTATGTAGGCTTTTCTCTATGTAGGAAATGGAATGATTTTATACGCGTTGTAACTGGTTAATTTACTATTAAAACAGTAAAATTATAATTATTGAAATATGTTAGAAAAGTTGTTCTTCTACCTAAAAGTAATTGAATATTGTTGCCGTTAAAACTATTTTGATAATTATTGTATCGGTAGATTATACAGTTGAAATTGAAAAAATTCTTTTCAAATGAGTCATGGACTCCGTGTAACATACTGATTGATTGTTATATATGTTTTATTTGTTTTATGAATTTTTTTCGTTAGTAAATAATTAAATTACAGTTATTGAATTTTAGCGTAGATGAGTGATTTATTTTATACCTTAAACAATTTGATTGGTGTTTATTTTAACTAATTTGACAATAATTTAATTGGTAGATAGAAAAACCACAATCGATGATATGGATTAAAGATATTTTGTTTTTCAAAAAAATCTAGGTCAAACACACACACACACACACACATGTATATATACAAGCTTAAAACAATTTGATTGGTGTTTTTTTTACTAATTAGATAATTTTATTTTTCAAAAAAATTCAGGTCAAATACGCGCACACACATATATATACATGCTCCAAACAATTTGATTGGTGTTTTTTTAAACTAATTTGATAATAATTTAATCAGTAGATAACAAAATTATAATTGAAGATATTGACTAAAAATATTTTGTTTTTTAAAAAAATCAAGGTCAAACACCCACACACACTATTTATATTACATAAATATACAGAAATAAAAATAATTTGACATACCTAAAAGAAAAAAAAAATAACAAATGATCATTATAAATAAAAAAAATTTCAAAACAACATAAAAAAATTAAAATAAATATTATTTAGTATTAAGAAATTATTTGAATATGTCATCATAAATATTTTATACATAATTAATATTTTAATCATTATTGGTTATAATATTGATAACACCATGACTATTGCTAAAAAAAATTATTTTTTTTATTTATAAGATTTATTTGTCATATTATTATATTAGAAGTATTTGAAAAAAATTATCATCAACTACGATTTTATTTGCAAAGAATATATAAGGACGTTAATATTAAACAAATATAAAAATATATACCTAGCCTACAGTGAACAAACAATAAATGTGAATATATATATATATATATATATATATATATATATATATATATATATATATATATATATATAAGGACGTTAATATTAAATATAAAAATAAATATATATACTACATCCAAATGAATAACAAGAATTGAAAAAAATTAAATAGAAAAATTTAATGATATTAAAAGTAAAGTAAATTGGAAAGAAAAATGAAGAGTGTGTGTATGTGTGTGTGTGTGTGTGTGTGTATATATATATATATATATATGAACAGAAATAAAAACTATGCAAGAAATATGTATAAGAAATAAATGAACCAAAATAAAATACCACATTAAAAGTACAAGGGATAAAAAAAAACATATGTAATAAATTTAATTTAAATGAAAAAATTGAAATAAATCCTTATATTAAAATTCCATAATCCGAACCAAAACCAGAAATTAAAAGAATTGAGACCGAAATGGAACTCAAATACGTAATTTATTTATATGAAGGGATAAAATTGAAAGAAATCAAACTTTAACACCAAAATTATTAAGAATTTATGATAAATTTATCTGGAAAGATAAAATTGACTTAAATCAAAACTTTGATTTAAAAAATATTAAGGATTTCAGACCAAAACGCAAAATTAAAAGCACAGGGACCAAATTGAATTCACATTATCTAATTACTTTGAATCAAAAGATAAAATTGAAACAAATTAAAACTTATATAATTGTAATAAATAACAAATAAATATATATAAGTCGAAAAAAAAATATATATAACCAGGAAAAAAAATATTTCATTGGAAAATAAGAAAAAATAATTAGAAAAAAAACATAATAACAAAAAAAAGGCAAGAAAGAAAAAAAAATTAGAAAAAAAAAGCAAGAAACGAATTAAATGAAAGCAAAAAAAAATTGAAAAATGTAACTCTGAAATAAAAAACAAAAAGCAAAAAAAAAAAAAAAAGAAATAAAAATAAAAAATATAACCCGGAAATAATAAAAAAAAGAAGAAAGAAGCACATATTTACACAAAGCGGGAAACAAACTATCAATAAACAGTGTTTTTAGTTTTGTTAAAGAGTAAATATCCAATCTAGCTATAAGGTAATTAGGGGTGTTTTTGATTTTTTCAAATCATCAATTGACATTGGTAGAAGGGTTGAGGTGTTTTCGTCTTTTCTGGGACTTTCTGCATAGCGGAATACAATTACTCCGTTTATTTTAACGAAGCACGACGCACCATAGGACATCATCATGAGGCATTAAAGAGTAAAGACCACACATTTCTCTGACACAGCCCTGCAAATGACAGATAATGGTGGGCCACTATTACTCCGATGTGCCAATTATAAATTTGCCTAAAACAGAGATTCTCCAGCTATTCACTGTCCTTTTCCTTCCAAACAAACAGTTTCCTTCACATTCTGGAGTCGTCCGTTAACCGCAGTGACTGAACGATACAAGTTTTGAGCATCATAAATAGTCACTTCACCACCAACCCCCACACAGAAGCTCGCATCCCTCTCCCTGTATCATGACAGAAGAAACACAAGCCGGCAAATGGGAAGGCAAGGCCACGGTTGAGCTGAAAGGCCCGACAGCAGACCAAGTATGGCCTTTCTTTGAGGACTTCTGTAATATACAGAAGTGGCTTCCAGCTGTGGATACATGTTACCGAGTTGAGGGTGAGCCAGGACAACCTGGGCTGGTTCGGTACTGCAGTTCTAGCACAGTATTATCGGGTCGGAGCCACGAAGAGACTGGGGTCAAGTGGGTCAAAGAGAAACTGATAATGATCAGTCGAATCGAACGGTGTCTAAGCTATGAGATCCTCGAAAATAACGTTGGATTCAAGTCATATGTGGCCACCATTAAAGTTTTGCCGATCAACGATGGGTGCAAGATCGAGTGGTCCTATATTGCTGATCCAATTGAAGGCTGGCCACTGGAGGATTTCAACTCTTATATCAACTCCTCTCTCCAGTCCATGGGGCAAAAAATGGAACAGGCTGTCTTATCTGGGTAACTTAAGCATGTCTGGCTGAAACTTGGTTTCTAATGGAGAAGTACCGAGTTTAATATTAAGCATCGTTAATTGTATGCTGTTAGCTTAATTATGTGGAGAAACACCTTCTCTAAACCTATTTGTAATCTCCATGAAAACTTCTTTGCAATAAATTTCTCGGTAAATCTTGAATTGGCCTGGTGAAACCTTGTCTAGGTGACAAATATCGTGAAACGTGCATCTTTCTTGGTGATTTTAGAGATCACTAGCCATTTGATACCGGTCGATTAAATCTTTTTCTTTCAATATGTATGTAAAAATTAATATGCTTGCATTTTGACATGAAAACTTAGGCTTTATCAGTGCATTTAATTAAATAAATAAATAATTGTTTATATAGCAAAAAAAATTATAAAATTTATTTTATTTTTAATTAAAATTAATCAGTCAAGCTTGTAACTTGAATTGTTGACTCAAATAGGTTCATTAATTTTGTTAATAATTTTTTTATTAATTATATGTTAAGAAAAATAAACATTTATATATTTAAAAAGTTTAACATATGATATAGATCATGAATTTAATCGTGCTGAACTATTTTTTTATAAATAATTTTTATTTAACTATATAATAATAAAAAATAAGTTTACAAAATTAAAAAGCAACTATATATCGAGATATTTGATTGTGATCAATCTATTAATATCAAATCGAAAAAAAATATATTTCTTGATTAAATATAAATAAAATAGTAAAGGATAAAATTAAAAATAAACAACAAAAAATATTGAAAATCTAATTCTAAAGGATCAAATTTAAAAACTAAAACAAAATAAAACAACAAATCAACCCAAATTACAAAAACTTTCCAATATCATAACTACTTTTTTTAGGTGATTTGATATCATATCAACAAAACTCTTCTCATATAACAAAATTCATAGCCATCAAGGTAAATTATTTTAGTAGTTAGGATAGTAGTCATTCAATATTTTCATAAACTCTCACTAAAATTCAGTGACTTTTCTGAATAAAAAATGAACTTTGAAAATTGATTAAGAAATATAAAATGTGTATGTTTCAAACAAAGAGGATCAAAATAAGTATGTTTAATCAGTTTCAAAACCACTATCTATATAGGTCCATTGCTTTTCAATTCTATTATTCTTAAATGAAAAAGAATTAATTTACCTCAATTTGGCCATGGAATTTGGGATGAGATTTGTCAATTATGGATTTTTTTTCTTGGAAAATCATTTTTTATTTATTTTGTCAATTTAAACTCCCTTTTCCCCCCTTATCAAGATTAGGAAAATACTGTAATCTAATTCTCTTTGGTGACAAAAATATTCTCCAAACTAATTAAGACACTGCATGTGTCCATAGAGATAAAAAAAACAAAAAAAAAAAAAACAATAATTTATATACATTATCCTTTGAAAGAAACAGTCAGGGAAGACAAGAAAAGAATCTGAAGTTGTCCGCCGACGAAAATGGCTTCAGCATCATAATTTGTCAGGTCACCATTAGCGAACCTCACAGAAGCCAGCATCCCTCTCCCTCTATCATGGCAGAAGAAACACATGGCAAATGGGAAGGCAAGGCCACGGTTGAGCTTAAAGGGCCAGCAGCAGACCAAGTGTGGCCGTTCTTAGAGGACTTCTGTAATCTGCAGAAGTGGCTTCCACGGGTGGATTCATGTCACCATGTTGAGGGTGAGCTCGGACAACCTGGCCTGGTTCGGCTCTGCAAATTTAGCAAAGTATCATCGGACGGGAGCCACGAAGAGACTGAGATCAACTGGGCCAAGGAGAAGCTAATAATGATCGATCCAAACGAACGGTGTCTAAGCTATGAGATCCTTGAAAATAACGCTGGATTCAAGTCATATGTGGCCACCATTAAAGTATTGCCAATCAACGATGGAGATGGTCAACATGGGTGCGAGATCGAGTGGTCCTTCATTACCGATCCAATTGAAGGGTGGCCACTGGAGGATTTCAACTCTTACATCAACTCCTCTCTCCAGTTCATGGGGCAAAATATGGAACAGGCTGTCCTATCTAGGCAACGTTATTCATGAAATTGATCTGTCTGTCTGAAATTTGCTTTTTAATTGAATAAAAAGTGATGTAATTAGTGCTAATCAGCGTTAATTGTATGTTATTAGCTTAGTTATCCGGAGAAACACCTCCATTTTGCAATTTCCATGAAAACTTCTTTTGCGGCAAATCTCTTGGCCCTGTACAAAATTTCTTGGTAAATTTGAGTTGTGGTATCTTGTATGGGAAAGATATGATAGAATCGTGGACGTGATGAAACCTTATAAGCGGTATCTTTGGCATCTTTTATGTACTTTGAAATCATACAATAATTATATAATTTTTGGTGCAGTCACATCGGTTATTATTAAAGTATTTTTTATTTAAAAATATAATATTTTTTTAAAATTTATTTTTAACATCAAAATAATTTAAAATATAAAATAATTAGAAAAAAATTAAATTTTTATACAAGTGTTTTTTTTAATAGCAAAAACAAACAAATATTAAATTACAATTATTAATAATTATAATTTAGGAGGAGAGACTATAAATGTATAGATTTAGCATTTATTTCTTATTTTCAGTCAATAGGATATATTCACTAGTATCATAATTTTTTATATACTTTTTTAATTTTTTCCCCTTATAATTTGATTTGATATAATTTAAATTTTATAACAATCTTGGTCTTTATTCTTTTATTGCTATTTGTTTCTCTCTTATCATTTTCTTAAAAAAAATTATGTATCTTATTTGAATTATATTTTTTATTGCTTATTTTGAAATAATTTATGATTTTATTTTCAATTTCATAATCTTTCAACCTTTTGTCGTATTATTTTTGGTCCATTTTTTTAATAAACTTGAAAAAAATATTAATAACATATTTCCCATTTATTTTCCTATCAAATATTAAGAAATAATCTACCTTTTAGAAATTCACTTTTTATTAAAATTATTCTCTAACAAACAAACAAGGATTTAACTAATTAAAACAGAGAAATAATAAAAAAATTTGTTACAAAAGTTGATTTATGCGTTAAATACGAGGCATCAAATTTGTTGTTGTATATAGTGTTAATATTTGATATTTCGTTACAAAAAGTTTTTTGATTTATTTTATTTTAAATTAAATAATTTTTTTATTTTTAGATTATTTTCGATATTAAAATTATTTTTTAAAAATAAAATAAAAATTATTTTAATATATTTATGGTGAACAACTGCCCATCAAATTACACATCCTCTCTTTAAAGGCAGAAAACAGAGCCCGGATGGGAAGGGAAGGCCATAGTTGAGCTGAACCAAGCATGGTGCTTCTGTAGCCTATATAAGTGGCTTCCAGCACAAAGCAGCATCGGCAGTGAGGTATGCTTGGCCAATGAGAAATGATCCCGTTGAACGGTGTCCGAGTTATGAGATGCTTGAAAATAATGCCGAAGTGAAGTCATGTGTGGCCACCATTAAAGGGTCGCCGATTTTCAGTGGAGATATTCAACATGGTGCAAGATTTTCAGTCTTGATCCAATCGAAGGAGCGTTGAAACAAAAACTTTTTCCCAAATAAAACTTATTATTTGTTATTCTACATTAATAAAATACAATTAAAATAAATAAAATCTAAACTAATTTTAATCTCATGCATCAACTTGCTATGCAATATATGTAGATGAAACAACTGCCCTTGAAAACGCACATCCTCTCTCTAATATGGCAGAAGAAACAGCACAAATTAAATGGGAAGGAAAGTCCATAGCTGAGCTAAGAGGGCCAACAGCAGACCAAATATGGTCTCTCTTGGAGGACTTTTGCAATATAAACAAATGGTTTCCAAGTATGGATGTATGCATCCAAGTGGATGGAGAGATGGGAAAGCCTGGCCTGACTCGGTACTGTGCTTCTAAAACACTATCAACGTATGGCAGTTATGATGAGGCCGATGTTCGTTGGGTCAAAGAGAGGTTATTGATGATTAATCCTGCTGAAAAGTGTCTAAGCTACGAGGTCCTTGAAAACAACTCCGGATTCAAATCGTATATGGCCACCATGAAGGTATTGGAAAGTAATGGATCAGATGCAGGTGAAAATGGGTGCAAGATAGAGTGGTCTTTCATTGCTGATCCAGTTGAAGGGTGGACGTTCGAAGATTTCAATTCTTTCATTAACTTCTGTCTCCAATCCATGGGCAAGAACATGGAACAGGATGTCCTATCGGGTTAAGCTTAATATCTATGGCAGTCCTATTGTTAGTCATAATATCTGTTGTTCTCGTTGATGGGCTCTTAGCCTGAGGCAGATGGTTTACAGGGAAGAAGGCTTTGTCAGAAGATTACAGATGTTGAATACAATTGCAAGGAGATGAATGAATAGCTCATCTTGAGCAGCAACTCATTCAGACCTTTGTACCGTATATCAATGAATATAATTTGTTTTCAGTATGAAAAGTTATATAAGATTGTTCTTGTTTCATTTGTGTGTGTGAAAGAAACGGAAAGCAAATGAAACCAATCTGGGTAATTATTCACAGATCTTTTCCAAATTTATCTACATGCTGTTACAGATACAGACACGGTGTGATGAGATAGCGTCGTCGATGGATAGATCATAGGCGCTTCCTCTGTCCCATGTATTAGTGGTTAGCATACTGGATGATCCAAATACTTCCATTGTCATTGGCACTACAATTCTGTTAAAGCTCGAGTTTTCCAGTAACATCAGTAGGCTAAACCAGAGTTTGTTCACACACCTCATCAGGGCTAAATTTCTGTGGCTCAAGAATAAAAAAATAGCAGTTGCAGCAAGTAATGGCAATATGACATAACATTGATACGAAGGCCAGTTGGTGATATTTCTAGCAATATTCTTGTTGACCGTGAGGAAATGAAAAGAGGAAATTTCCAAACCTAACACTGTATAAATAAGAAAACGTTTTTCCTTTTGCAGATAACATAGGCCACCACATGAGAGAGCTTCTTTTTCTTTGCATAGATATAAGTTCCATTTCATGAGGCATGCAATACACAAATGTGGGAGAAATAAACTCGGGCCGTAATAAGACGTTTTGAAATTGCTTTACTTATGACCAAGCCAAACCCTTGACAGTCAGAATCTACAGCTAACATTAAATTTGTTCGTATTCAGCACCTAATCTCTTCTCCATCCAGCTGATTATATCCTGACCAACTTCTTCACGTTCGGGCTCAAAGAGAAGGTCATGCAAGAAACCATCATAAAGCTTGATGTCCTTGAACTTGGAGGCTGCCTCATTGTACAAATCTTGAGATGCTAGAGGATCAGTCACCTTGTCAGCGGTTCCATGGAGAACAAAGAATGGGACAATCACAGACTTGAAGTTACGCATCAAATAAGAGGATATACGCAATATCTCATGCCCTGTGCGGACTCTTATGGGCCCTGTATAGACCAATGGATCAGAATACTTGGCCAGAAGTGCTGCAGGATCCCTAGAAACTGGAATGCCCCTTTTGTTTGCTCCTTTAAATTGGAGCCTGGGGACAACCAGAGAAAAAATAGGAGCCACAGCCTGCATGAAAATAATAAATGAATATTTTAAAAGCAAGAATAAAAATTAAAACTAATGTAACTTCTTGTTTCTGAGGATTGAAGGCAAATTTCAAGTAAAACGAGCTCCTCAAACAAAATTATTGCAGGGGAATGTTTGTCTTGGTTTCATATATTAAACCTAGAATTGTAACATTCCCACTGTGCAGGGATAAAAAGGTTATACTGAACACAGCATTTTCGAGCTTTGGTATGGTTTAGTTTTGAAACAGCTTCTATAATTCATAAAATCTAATGAATTGGACATCAACCATGACAGCACGATCCAACATGTAAGAATTATCATCATGCTCCAAGAGTATAGGACCTTAACTCAAATACACTGGACCTTGAATATCAAAATGGCATTCTCAAAAGCTCAACAGTATTGTTTGGTTTAAAGACAAAGTCCAAGTTCAAAAACTCAATGACCTGAACCTTAACTCCTAAACCATGAAAGCACAATCTAGCACATCACATTTATCATCATTAACATCTCCACATTGTTGTGATCTACAAGACTGAAAACACTTACCCCAACAATAGGATGTGCGGGCTTGACACGCAAAGCAGGTGAGGTCAGAATAATCCCCTCCAGCATTTCTTTGATGTTAGGATATGAGGCTGCCTACTCAGATACAATTTATTAGATCAGCATAATAATGGAAACTGGTAGACCCAAAAAGACAAGAAAAAGAATAAAACTTCCTTTAATTGTGTATATTACCTTTAAAACCACAGCTCCTCCAGTTGAGTGACCAAAAAGGAAGCATGGTACTCCAGGGTACTCCGACTTAATCTTTTCCAATAGAGCCCCCTATTCATACAGGAGATGCACAGTTCATTCCTAACAGTTATGTAGGTATATTATGGATGCTTGAAGATTACTATAAACTAACAAAACATCATGATGGATTCAAGTTGAATGTACTGCCAGGCCAGGGAAAATAAAAAAATAAATGACTAATTAATTGTTAAGCTGCATGCGAAGAAAGGATTTTGCAAGCCTTGACACAGAGTTCAGGCCATGACACACAGTAATGATCATTTTCCAATTTACTATAGCACCATTGATGGATAGGATAAAGAAAAAGTTATGACTGAACTTACAGTATCTGCAACGACATGATCCAGTGAAGGAACATATCCATGCAACCCATCACTCCCACCATGACCTATGCCATGGGAAAAAAAGAAGAATAAATACCATAAGACAAAGCTAGAGACTCAGGCTAGAAACACTTTCAAATGATAGAGAAAGATATGCTGAAAGAAAAGGTTATAATTTTTTTTATCAGCATAATCAGGCATTGGAATGCTCCAATCTCACTGAGGAAGTTATCAAAATCTCTCTGGTTTCAACTTCAAGAAATTTCGAGTACAGTTTAGCAAATGTATCCATTCATGTGCTCCAAATAAAACGAGCATGAAGCTGCACAGCAACCTATTGACTATAAAGGTAAGGAAACCATATACGCAAACATCTTCACAAAAGCTACCCACCTGTCCAGTCCATTGCATAGACGCCAAAGTTGCTTGATGTTAATTGCTTTGCAAATTGACCATATCTTCCACTGAGAATGAAAGCCCAAAAGAAGAGAACTCGTAAAAACTTTTAATGGAAGACAAAAAAAAAAAAAAAAAAAAAAAGGATTAGCTTCAAATTTTATCATTAATAGAGGGGAAATTAAAGATGTTCAAAAGTTACCTGTGCTCATTAAGCCCATGAATTATGACCACAATGCCCCTGAAATCACAAAGCACCCTCATATCTCAGTACTGGATCAAAGGGAGTGAAAACAACAGAACAGGATGAAAGTAAAGATATACATGCTAAAGTTGTGTCATGTGTGGAACGAAAACCACAGTAAATCAGAGCGATGCAGCTCGACAGCCTCTTTATCCTTTCACTTACTGTAAGGCCTGATGTGCAGAAAATACAACAACATTTCACGTTTCCAAGTTCACAACATGCTCATTCTCATATTAAAACACTATTTCTTTGCGTCAAATTAGAAAAAGAAAAGACCGGCAAGAATCAAACATCAATCACAGCAAAACAATAACAATATATAGAAAAAAATTACAATTTGCGAAGGCTCGTGGTGTTAAAAAGCATAGTATCTCGTAAAACAAAAAAAAAAATAACGAGACACTTTAAGCAAATATTTCTTTAAAATCAAGATTGCTATTTTATGGTCCAAAACCTTTCAATTAAATTTTGATCCCCTATGTGAACCAGAAAATCCATTCCATTTCTATCCCATCACCTTCTTGGATGCAGTATGAAGTAAAAATCACTAATTAACCTGGAATTGAATAGCAACAATTAGAATAAAAAACCCACCTTGCCAAAACAGCAACTGCAATTTCCAACTAAAAAACACACAAAAAATTAACCTCAAATTTAACTAAGATGATTTAACTACCTTCTTTCATTACTTAAAAAAAAACCCTTGTTTAACTCAACATAAACAGTGACTTTCAAACAGTGTTATTATTAATCAAGCCAGAAATTGCATGCAAGTTTCACTCTTTCTCTAAATTTCTTTATTCCCATGTTCTCATTTGTCAGTCAAACTAATAAAAGTAAATATATAAAGCATATACTTTCTAAACAAAATAAAAAGGAAATAGAAAAACTCACTTCATTTGACCGGTTATCGGAAGCCAAGACCTAACGAAGAGAGCATTTCGTCTAGCACCAAAGAACAGGAACGTATTCCACCGGCAATCCTCGTTACCGGTCGTCATATCAATACCCTCAGCAAGAGCTCTCCTTTTTAAAGTATCTTCCTCCTCTAATCTCCTTCTTTTCCCCGACTTGCTAGGCGATGGCGGCGAGGTGGAATCAGCCATGGTACGGCTGCGGTACCGGCGAGGGAGGAGGAGAAGAAGGAGGGAAAAGAGAAGTGAGTGAATGAAAAGAAGAGAAGTTCTTACAGTTTTCAGGACTGGGATGATGCGATTGCTTGCTCCTGACGTTAGTGGCTCCATGTCTGCTGCCGTTGATGACATGATGAAGAGAGACCAAAGAATGAGGCAGAAACAGAGATTCCTCAGAGAGAGGAGGAGGTGGGGGATGGAAAGAAGGTAAAAGAGAGATTTGGGGAGTCAAGTGCGGGTATCTGTAGGCGAATCAAGAAATGTACGGATACAAGTTCATTTTGGTACCTATTGTCTTAATTTTCTTAGTGCCAAACACAACAGTCTTCAACTACTTCTAAGAAGACGCATGGTACATGCAAACCCTATACAAAGATTGACCTCAGAAAGCCCTTCATCGGAGAAACTTTGACTAAACTATTTTCATTATCATCATTTTTTTATTTTCATGTGGACTAAATCTCACCCAAATTAATGAGTTTTATCAAGCCATTGTTTGGTCTAGTTTAACTAAGAACATAATTTAAATTACATTTTATTTATTGTATTTTATATTATATTTTTTTCTTGAGAATACCTGAAACAATCTAGATTTTATAAGCAAATTTCACAAAGAGATAGCATATAGATTAGGGGTGAGCATTTTCGGTTCGGTCCGTTTTTTTGTCAAAAAAGTAACCAAACCGAATTTTTTTTTTAAATTCAAACCGAAACCGAACCGAAAGTATTCAAAACCGACCACTTTCGGTTCGGTTCGGTCTGGTTTTTTTGGTTAAAAAAATCATAAAACCGAAATTGGTTTTTGGGCCATCTTATGGGCCTTCTGATGGGCTTCTGATGGGCTTTTTGATGGGTTTTCTAATAAATTTTCTGATGGGCTTGAAAAAAACTATTTTCATACCAGAACCCAAAGTATTTTTAATTTTTTTGCAACAAATACAAATATTAATGTATTAAATTGTTAATATAGTGTTTATTAAGTTTTTTTTTAACCTTTCTAATACTTTTGTTTTGTGTAATTTAGCATGATGAGAAATAATTAAAACTACACAAGTGAACAAATTTAAATTTAAATTACAGAAAATGCCTTCAAAGGGCTTAAAAAAAAACAAGCAACATTAACATAAAAAACTTCAAGAAATACAGTCGGTTTTGAACTAATTATCATCCGTCGCTAGATTTAACTTTCCACCAAAATATACAAAAAAAAAAAAAAGAAATGTTAGATTGCAAATAAGTTGATTATTGTTTATATTGCTATCCAAAATCATGGGCTTAATTTTGTTCTTGGTTAAACCCCTCCTGGCTAATCGAATTCCCTGCAGGATTATGTGTTCATGGCTTTTCATATGATGATCACCACCATGGATTTAAGTAAACAAAGATGAATATGTGCAGATGGAATTCTAATGAGCTAGCATGGTGACATTTAAGGACAATGAACCACAGAACAATAATTAAAGCAGACAACAAAATATGCCAAATATACTGGCTATGCTGTCATCTAAATTTCAACGAGGTTTGAATTCCATTATTCCATATCATATTTTCTGGGGAAAAAAGGAGAAAATAACGTATGGACCAAATAAAGAAAAAAATTTATTCCAAGATTCAGCAACCTACTTTAAGAAACACAGTAACCTTTGAAAACTGAAATAGCATAGTTAGCTTAATCCACGTGAAAGAGACTAAAAAGATAATAAAGTTTTTTAAATAATTAATTATGAGTCATTTGTTAAATTTAAGCCAACTCTGTTATTAGCAACTCCCTGGCTAAATGGCATAAAATATGTGCACTGATAAATCCATAATCATTTATAAAAGCAGAAGGAAAAATTAAGCAGATAAGAAACCTCACTCAATCAAGTATCTGTGGCATTTAGATGCTAAGAAAATCAAATGTAAAAAGGCATATAAACGATAACTTACATTCCAAGGAGAAATGGTCAAACCTCTAGTCTAAGACTTGGATCGATACCCTGCATTAGAGTTTAAGAAAAGATAACACCCCATCAGCAGTAAGAAATTAGCATAAGGAACATAAAAAACAGCATGAGACCTGATGAATAACTAAACAAAACAATAAAAAAACATCAGTCACAGCAGAGACAGCAACATACCCCACTTCGTGTTTTCTTCTCCTACGCGACCAAGGTGATTTAAGTCCACCCCTGTGATGACGAGAGGCGAGAGGCTGCTTGTGTTAGAAAATTTAGGGTTTAGTAAATTTAGGAATCGAGAGGCAGAGAGAGGTGAGAGGAGAGAGGCGAGAGGCGAGAGGCTGCTTGTGTTAGAAAATTTAGGGTTTAGTAAATTTAGGAACCGAGAGGCAGAGGGACGCGAGAGTAGAGAGGCGAGAGGCGAGTGGCGGAACGGTAAAGTAACTAAAGTTTAGGGTTTTTTAAGTTTGTATTTATAGTAGGGTGAGTAAACCGAACCGAACCGGTTCGGTTCGGTTCAATCGGTTTTGTCCATACAAAACCGATACCGAACCGAACCGGACGGTTTTTTATAATTTTGCAATCGGTTTAATCGGTTTGTTTTTTCGGTTCGGTTTTTTCAATTTTTTTTTTCGGTTTTCTCGGTTAAATCGGTTATTCGGTTCGGTTTGCTCACCCCTAATATAGATATTTGAAAGATAAATATTAATTTTTTAAATAAAAAATGTTGAAAAGTGAGGGCTAGAGAAATTAACAGAATATTAGGAAAATTGAAACATAGAGGTCCAAAGTGGAAGATTGACAAGAATATATATTCAATCCGAAAGATACTGATAACGAACCTGAAAGGAACTGATTGGGTGAAAGCCCACGTAAGGAGAGATTTATGGAAGTGATTACGTGGCTTAAAAAAGGAATGAAAAATCAAGCATTTAATTTTTGTTGGTAAGATAGACGGTGGTGATGAGGGTACCGTTGGCTGGCTGGTGAGGAAATTTCTTCTAATATATTTATTTAAAATTGGTTAAATTTAAAAAGGAATGGGAGACTGGCTGGGAAGGTTCTGTGAAGGCAAACAACATTAATTAAATTTTCTGGTCCAGGCAGGCAGGCAGGCAGGCACATTTATTTACAGCAACATTAGATTTTATTTTGTATACAATATCTTATTAATTGGCTGGTGATCTTGCCCATAAATAATGTTTATTGCCTCTTTTTTTTCAAAAACAAAGAAAATGATTATTTTAATTAATAAATAAAACAATCTGTAGCCTCGATGAGCTGAGCTGAAAGCGCATGATAAACAATATTTTAAACCACAACTTAATCAACCAGATTACATTTTAAACAAGATGCTCCCAGCAAAGAAAAAAAAAAATCTGTAGTCGAAGAAACCAAAATCATTAGCCATCTTCTTGTGTTGATGTGAAATAATGGGACCGTGCTATCATTTAGTGGACCTCATAACACCATTTTTAAAGCTCAAACATTTTGCATGACGACGTCTGTCATTTTCATGCGAGAAATATAAACTATTGCTCTCCCCACTTCTGTTTTTTCGCAGCAATTTCTTGCACGCTCAAATAAATTGAATGTGAGATTGGAAAGTCTATACAACCTAAATGGACCGGCTCTATTTACCACACGTCAACGAAGCTGGCGTATTTCATCTTCACCGCTTGTTTTTCTTCGAAAGAGAAACATACATTGATTTGATGGTTCAAAATCTGATATCCAACCACTTCTCAGAAATATTAGACCCACTGAAATGTTCCTTCTAAGGTCTTGCAATGGACCACGTCCTTCTGCGCCTAAAAAATTGACTTTTGAACACATATTTCTTTGATATGTAACCAAACATGCTGGAATCAGAACTCCCTTTTGACTTTGTAGGCATTGCAAGGTTGTAGACTGATGTTATTGCTCCCTCAGAAAACAAAAGTGCCCTCAAAATGATGGAGTATGGGGTGCACCGATATTTGAATCATGACCACAAGGGGAAAGCAGAAGAGAAAAAGAAAAAGTTATGGAACAAGTTCTACAAGATAAGATGGCTGTAGTATTCCTGAGGATACAAAAAGTGAAAGCAATTGTGCGTGACTCGTACTCCTGGGGAGCATTTTGCATAATCTTTTAGAAAGATGCTGTCAAAAGTGTCAGCATATTGCATAAATGAAAGACCAGATCGAACTCGTATAACAGTGTGCTGTGCTGGCTAAGGTGCTGAATAAGTTTCGTGCAGCTCTACATCTTGTTATCTTATTTACAAATATATCATAAACATTATCTCTGCATGTAAGTGTAACAACGCAGATACTTCGCCAAATAAGATAGTAGTCGTTGGCGTTTTCCTAAAATTTTCCTTAAACCTCTCTGAGATAAATAGTCTTTTTTTATGCGATTCCAAATGTAAAGTAAGTCTTCATATCTTATTAGTAAAACTTACCATTTGAAATTCAAATAGGTTGACAGATACCCAAGAAAGAGCCTCCCCAGATGATAATGTGAAGCCATGGCCTTTTAGGTGATGATATGGGAATTGAGAGACCCTACTTACGAATTTTGATGATTATGGACCACACCAGAGAGTGGAAAGCTCATGGTCTCTTGAGTAATGATGTAGGGTTTAGAAGCCCCCACCAGGAAAAAAACAAATTAAGAGGCATGTGGCATTCCTAATGAATGCATTGGGATTGAATCCTTTTAATTAAAAGTTGTGGTAGTCCGAGATTACATTTTAGAAATGAAGATCCAAATTAAACATCGAGATAACTTGAGATAACATGAGGCTCAAGAGCTCCGCTAGAGAATCTTGTCAGTCCAAAACTACACTGGAGAGCGAAATATTTAAGATCAATCCCTATAGATACCATGAGATTTGGGAAACCCATTAGAAAGTTACGCTAGTTCGAGAATTCATTGAAAATCAAGAGATCCAAGATCAATACTTAGAGATAACTTGAGGCCTTTAAGTCTCTACTAGAAAATCGTACTAGTTTGAGACTAAATTGAAGAGTAGAAGATCCAAGATCAATTTATAAGACTCAATAACCTCTCATTAAGAGTCGGGCTAGTTTAAGATAGATCTAGAAAATAGATTATTTGATATTTATCTTTAGAGATAGTGTCAGGCTTATAAACCCAATATAAGACTATACTAGAGAATGGTAGATAAGAAATATATGTCACATATATAATATTTTTATTTTATAAATAAAATTATATTTTAATATGGATAAAATATCTTAAGGTGATCATAAGTGTCTAAACTTATTAAATCACTATCTTAGATAACCAATTTTAAGTTATTTCATATATTATGAACATGAGCCATCATACTTGTCTAAGCTTATTTTTATAGAAATATAGTCTTAAAGAATTTGAGTGTTTAATACTCATTTGGAAAAAAAAGGGAATTCCTCACCTAATAAGGTTATAGACAATCTCTTAAGTAAACTCAAATACAAATTGTTCCTTGATCTTTTTATATTTTAGCCTTTAAAATGCCTAGGGAATCTGGCATGGAACCACAAAATTAGTTAATAATATCCACCTTATAGTAGCCATAGGAAATATGGTTGGAGTGCAACTCCATGTATGAGTATTAGAATAGCATAGACAACTCTATAAACGACTTAAAGAACATCGAGGCAAAACAATTTCTTGAATGTCATTATGCCTAGGCTTTTCAGTATAGTTTAATTGTCTATGAACATTAAAAGTGGCTAGTAATGATGATGTTAGGTTGTTGTGTATTGATGATGGTGCTAAAACTTGTTGGGGGTGACAAAACCTGATTTTGTCCACGGGCAACCAATATGGCCTAAGTGAGAAGTTGCACTTGATTAATAAGTTGTCGAGTGTCTTGCTAGGAAGAGGTACCTACAGTAACATGTAGATTTGTCACGCGTCCTAGCCTAGACATGTTTTGATTTTTCACCATAAGATGGTTTGGGATTGTCAATAACAAGTTTATAAGAACATCGCTGGGGTTTTTTTTTAATATTTTTCAACAAACAACATCAATTGATGATGTTCCAAAATCCAAAGGTGCTTAAAAATAAATCTTATATGGTTAGATAATTGGTAAATCATTTAGTTATTGTAATTTTATTTATTCTTCCTAGCTAAAATGAATGGTATCTTGGTATGAGAAGCTAAATTGCGTGGCACTTAATATAGGAAACCAATAAAAATAATAGTTTGATGTGGAAAATCATATGCTTGTTGAAAGTCTTCTTTAGTACATATGAAAAATCTCATATATTTAAGTAATTATCTTTGTTAATAAAGAGTGTAATGATATTTTAGAAAAAAAAAAAAACTTTAAAAATATATATAGAAATGTATAAAGAAGAAAAAAGATTATCAGCTTATCAAAATGGTTTTTTGGTATATATAACTCATAAACTTTATCCTTTTGCTTAAGAAGAGAATTAGAAAGTTATTTTTTCCTTGATAATATTAATAGAGGATAAATATCCTTAACACATATATCAATAAAAATAAATATATATTACACAAAAATTAATTAATGAGATGCAAAATGTTATAGGTCTTGATAAACTCTTATACACCTAGGGGTGTAAGGAGAGTATAATCTAAATTAAAAAGAATTAGTAAAAAGTCTAAAGGAACTCATGTGAGATCCTTAAAAATTAGATTCGGGTTACACTATTAAGACCCTATTTGGCATTGTAGTTGTATCGTTGTTTGCTCAAAATTCAATTTTTTTTCATTTTAAATGAAATATTTTTTGTGTTTTTAAATCATTTTGATATGTTGATGTCAAAAATAATTTTTAAAAAATAAAAAAAATATTTTTTTAATATATTTATAAATAAAAAAATATTTTAAAAAACAATCAAAATTACACTCTCAATCATCTCCATGAAAGGTGCTCAAATAGCATGGGAGTTCTACCTATCCCTAGCGATAGGCATCTAAGCCCACAAGTGATGACTTAGCACCCAACATGTCCATGGGCAGTCAAGCCTAAACATGTTGTCTAGCCTATGGATTTTTAGGTCTTCAAGGTTTTTAGACTTGTTGAAATTTGGTTCGAGTCAACAAATTTTTTTTTTTATAGAAAATAGTGATAAATTATAATTTATTAATAGTCACTCAAGTTTTTATGATATATATACATAAATATTTATAAAAAATGCTCGGTTACGTAGATTAGATCATTGGTCTGTCTTTTATGAGAAGAGGGTTGGTTACACAGATATGTGGCTGAAGAACTCGAGTGGAGGGAGTGCATGACAACTGAAAGAGTGCTCGGAGGGTTGGGCCTGGGCTGTGCAGGAGTACACCATACATATATAAAATCTTCAAAAGAATAATTTTGTTAATGATAGCTAACGAAATAGAAAAAAACCACATAATTTCGAAAATAAAAAAAATATCAAATCATTTGCAATATTCTTGTTTATTGTTTCATAAAAGACACCAAAAAAAAAAAAAAACACTTTTCCTTCTTCCCTTCGAGACACCTGTGAACACAAACTTTTAACACCCTTCTCGCATGGTTGGGCCCTCGTGACTTTCGATCTCTTTAGATTTAATTAACATGGAGCATTGTTGTTTGAGCAGCAGCAAACATATCTTAAGTCAGTTTCTTTTTATTATTAATTTGTTACCCTCCCAATTAAAACCAGTGAATGAAAGCCTTAATTAAGTCGGTAACAGGTTTCTGTGGTTAGAATAGACCATGCATCACATGAATTCTTTAGTCGGGATGCTGCATTGTAAAGCTAAATCCTCCTTCAATATGTAAAGAAGGGTTTCTTTCGTAGCTTCCAGCACCTTTAACTATTCATGAGAGATCTAGGTCGTTCAGACTCTTTCTTTCTCTCGGGTCCCTTGGCTGCTGAGCAACAGTTTCCCTAGTCCACATACATTTTCCCATAATTTTCTAGAGATAATCTGAGAATCCTGTAAAAGGGAAACGCATGGGATTCTTAACTTAATTTCCAGAACAGGCAGTGCAAGTTTAACGTTCTCAACTTCCACAGCTCCACACTTGTAAGTTCTCTCTTTGCTATTAAATATCCGTCAAGTAATTGCAGCAATTGTGTAGCCTAGATCATCATGGCACCAAACAGAGAAACACTTGTTGGCTCTTACTCGAACAGCGAGAACAAATCCCACAGGCCCCGTAGACTTTCACTTGAAAATCTCCAAAGAACGCTCTCTGACATCTCACTTGAGCTGATCAGCAAAGAATCAAGGGATCATGAAGAGCTCGCACCAGTATCCGAGGTAGAAGATGCAAAGTGTGAGTGCTGTGGCATGTGTGAAGAGTGCACCCCTGAGTACATAAAACGGGAGAGTGACAAGTTCTCAGGGAAAATGATTTGTGGGTTATGTGCAGCAGCAGTTAATCAAGAAATGGAGAAAAATGGAGGCAAAAAAGAAGAGGCTTTGAACGAGCACATGAATGCATGTGTAAGGTTTAATAGATATGGGAGGGCATATCCTGTCTTGTCCCAAGCTGAAGAAATGAGGGAGATGTTTAAAAGGAGTGCAAGTCTTAGAGTTAAGTCGATTAGTCCTAGAGATCGAGATGGTCAAAGAAAGGGCCCTGCAAGGAGCTCTAGTTGTATTCCATCAATCACTAGGTAGATTGAACTCCTTACGCTAGTAACTTCTGTTTTTCATTTACGGTTCTATTGTAATCTGGCTCATCTCCTTCCCCCAGCTTGACATCTTCTAGTTAAAATCCCTTCTTCAAACCATTTACAGTTTTAGCTAGTTGAGTTTTCTGTCCTCTCTTGCATGCATATATACCTTCCTCGAATTTCCATGCATGTGATTATAAACAGGGCCTGAATGTTAGTACCCATACACCTTATAAGTTCCAAGCAAGTTTCTGTCCGACTGGATTCGGCTCTCAAGAGAGCCCAGAAATTTCTGTTCATGAAAAGTTATGGCGGGCAACTCTCCGTGTAAACCAATTCTATTTCCTGCTTGCTCGCGCCTAATTAATTCTTGAGAGGGTCACCTGGAAGTAATATTTCGAGTTTGTTTGCATTTGATCTAGCATCTTGCTCAAGTTTAATGCACCAGATCCATTCATCACTGAATCCTCTCCGATTTGGGCTCAGTCACTTGTTTGCAGTAAACGAATATGGTGGTTCCAAACAGAGAATTCCACTGTAATCTTTGTTTTGGCCTTTGTAAATATGAGCAAGGGGACATGGGGGTTAATTATGTGGACTCGTTAAATGTTTTTTCAAGAAATTATCCACTTTTTTTCTCAAGAAAGAAAGAAACGAAGAAAGAATTTGTCCCCAGGAATTAATTGGCAAAGAAAACTTATTTAACATGAGGTTTCAGGTTCAAGTTTCATTATAATTCTTTTAACAGATGAAATATTTACATTTGATTAATCCCATTTATGCTGTAACAACATTAAGCTTAAAAAAACTATTATAGCGTAGAGCGATCGTATAAACTACTTAATACATAAAAAGAGTAAATGCATCTTATTTTAAAATTAATAAATTAATTAAAATAAGAGTGCATAAGCATATATATATATATATATAAGAGTGCATGGTATATATAAGCATTAAGACAAATTAAAACAATACCTCATGTGCCTTTTAACATGTTATATTTAGCATCAGATGAAAAGGCCTCATCTCTTGAGTTACTTCTCCTTCATTAAATGAGTGTGTTGTGTTATTACAAGTTTGAATTCAGGAAACATAATACAGTTAATGCATTGTCTGTTATCGGAAACTAAAACATTTTATTTCAATTCATGGAAGTGGCCTGAAGAAATTGAGGGGCTTAAAGGAAAAGTCTTGGCGTATTAAGCTGATGGCTTGTTATGTGAATAGAGCTTTTTCTTGGCCACGTTATCCATTGGCAGCCACTGAACGAAAGATATCGATCAGAGCCCCATATGATGCAGCCGATGCTACACCGCCATTAATCACGAGAAAATGAATCTTGATCAACTCGTCCCTTTTGCTTTTAAAGTTGTGGGAGGGAGCATTTAGACACTGGACCGAACTAGCTTTCTGTTCCCATGATCTGCATGGAGCTCTCATCTTTATATCCCTTTCTCTTCGTCTTTTCTCGTCTCCTATTATTTTTCTTAGGAAAAGAAATATACTTATCGTATAATTTTCATACGCAGAAATCTGGTTCAAAACAGACGATAGTTATTTTTAGATGATAATTTGACAAACCAATTAATTAATTAATGGTAAAAGCTAGTTGGGATATCCTTTTGGGCATAATCTAAGTGTATTTATACATAATAATATCTTTAAAATTTAAAATTAATCAATTATAATCCTTAAGAGTCTTGTTAGGAGTGACGAATTAATGAAAGCGGAATGAAAGAAAGGGCCAGAGATGGATGGTTAACTATTTTTTTTTTTAGTTGTTTAGCTAACAAGGAAGAAAATGGTAGAAGTGAATACATCTAAATTGAAAGCATTAAAAATAAAAAAATAAAAATGTAATTATATGAGTAAATTCTTATAAATTGAAAGGATACGAACTGTCCATCCAATCCTTTCTCGGATCTTCATCTTTCTTATCAAATACGCTTAATCTCTCCTCTTTTAATACTTTCTCTTTATGATTGATTATTCTTTAACCTTATCTTTTCCCTTTATTGTCATTTTTATTTTTTGATGTTTGGAGCTTAGGTTAGTCACAATCTCATCACCATAAAAAAAAAAAAACTTACCCTCAAGGTGAGGCTAAGTTCGTTTTAGCCATCTTTCTTGCTAATTCATTATTTTGTTATGCTTTGATTGGGTTGTTCCTCCCAGTCAAAAGATAGTAGTGTTGGGATTAGTGGTAGTGTTTTCGTAAATTTATTCTTGTGTAGAGAAACATGGAATATAACATGCACCTGATACCCTTTAGAAAAATCCAATTGGTAAGCCACCTCTCATATTGTTGTCTATATCTTGAATGGACCATAATATTTATATGTTAACTTTTGATTTTTTTCTTTTGGTGCATATTAGATGATGAATATGGTCAAAGTTTTACGTGTATTGGATCTCTTATTACAAAGATCCCCCGTATCAAACTCTATTTGTTTTTATTTTTTTGGGGTTTTTATCTATCTTGTGCATTGATACCTTATAATAATGTTGAACAATCTTAAATGTTCCTCAACCATGTAATTCTAGGTCATTTTTGGAATACATTTGTTGGTGGATTGTAACTATATACTACCTCAATAAGTGTAGTCTGTAGGGATGATTGATCATTGGTATTATGCCACCATTTTCCATATCTAATCAAGTAGACCACTTCTTAGGATGGTCACCTATAAAATAACATAGATAACCCTTGAAAATCCTATTAGTAATTTTTTATCGACCATTAGTTTATGGGGGATAGGTAGAAGAAAAGTGTAGTTGGACCTCTTGTACCTAAGATAGTTCATGCAAATGTTTTTTTTTTTATATTAAAATTAGGTCCATAAAAATCGTAATGTATTTTGGTAACACATGTAACTTTATTACATTTAAGTGAAAACCTAAGTCACGTTAGAAGTTATGTAGGGGTAGGTTAAGTTCGTAAAATAAACATATTTAGAGAGTCAATCTGCCACCACTAAAATCATAATATACCTATTATAATATGATAATCCTTTAATGAAATCCATAATTATAGATGACTAGGGTTTTAGTGAGAAATGGTAAGGGATGTAGTAACCTTAATGACTTGATATTATCCATCTTAGCCTTTTAGCATATCTTATATATTTGAATATGATCCCTTATTTAGATTTTATTGCTTAAGAAAAATCTTTCAGACTCTTTTCTTAGACTTCTCCCATACCAAGAATATTTTTTTATTATATAGAATTGTTATGCATATACTTTAAAAATGTCAATTCAAAAACACTTTTTTTTTATTAAGAAAAACCATCCCCTTGTATAATAGCATCTCACCTTTCAATTGTTATTTTAGAGCAATTGTTGAGTTTCTTTTATTTATTGAAAAATATCATAAAGTATAAGGTCATTAGAATAACTTTTTTTTCTTGTAATTCATCTATCCATCATACCAAGGAAAATAGTGATAGATATAAACCTCATCTTTTTAACCCTTAAGGTTTCCCGGGTAAAGTAGATAAAGCAGTGACTGCTAGGTTTTTCTTACCACTCTTATATTCTACTTTGAAATCACACCGAATCAAATTGTTAATCTATTTTATTGAATAAGAGCCCCTATTTTTTTATTCTATAAAGGGTTTAAAGCTTTGTTGATTTATATTAATTTTAAAGAGTTGCCTAATAGATATGGTTTTTATTTTTGAAATGCCATCAAAATAGTTAAAAGTTCTTTCTTAAAGGTGGACAAAGATAATTCCCTGTCTTTAAGGCTTTTATTAAGATATGAAATATGTTTTCTCTTCTGCAGTAGAATTTCCTTTATAACTTTCTCATATGCATTGAACTTAATCTTGAAAGTCTTAGAAAAATCAAGTAAAGCCAAAACTTATAGGTTGATGATTGTTTTGGTGGTAAATTAGGTCAATTCGTTTCATTTCATAATTTTTTGTTTGAATTTTTGGAACTAACATTAAAAAATATATCATGTTAATATAAAAAAAAATACATAAATGTATATTTTTATCTTCAAATAAAATTTTAAAAGGAATGGAATAACTTTTAAGAATGTAAATTCTATATAAAAAAAATAGGGTCAACAACAACAGATCAATCCATTGCTATTTACAAAAGAATTCATTCCTAATAAATATTAGCAATGGAATTTGCATTGGAAACTATCCAATGCATACTTGTGATTGCAAATTTATCTATAACGAATTATTTATTATAAATGAATTAATAATGAATAATTCATTGCTAATTTTCATTATTTATTTAAATTCAGCAACAGAATTTCTATTGTTGATTCATATTCAACAATTGAAATTCCGTTTTTGATTTCCATTGCTGAATTTGAAAAAAAAAATGGGTGGATTTAACTTCCATCATCGTTCTCATCTTCGAATTCTTTCTTTTCTTAAAACATAATAAGGTTTTAGCTTCACTTTATGTCATATGTAATAATCAATCACTACGATCTTTATCCACACAAAAAATAAAAAAAAAATGCATGTAGGATTGATGTAACTCGTGAATCTTCACGAGGGTAGCAAATTCCATATCTCTTATGATGCATGAACTGTCATCTTTATTCATATGCATATAGTCATCTTTGCTCTCCATGTAAAGATATTTCTAACCGTAAAGTTAGAAACCAAATCCCTTATTCTAAACAAGAACATATGTAAGATAAACAAAGTTTACAGTGAATCAAAAGTTTTGATTTTTGGAAGGATATGATACCTGCATTTCTATTGAAACAAGAAGTGTTTTTGGTAATCATGGTATTGTTTTTTCTCTCATTAGTGTAACATTGGCTCATTCACACTTTTTTAGTTTTTGTATCTGGTGTTGTTGTTTAATCACAGTATTGTCTATTCTCTCTCCAGAGTGAGCAAAGGCTTCTAAAAGCAGTGTCGAATGTTTCATATGAAATTGACAAATATGAGACTTTGGAAGCCATTGCTACGGTTGATGAAGTCAAGCAAGCAGAATGTGAATGCTATGGACTTAAGGAGGATTGCACGCAAGATTATATCTCGAAAGTTAAGGGCTCTTATTCTGGTAACTGGGTTTGTGGCCTTTGTTCTGAAGCTGTCAAAGGAAGAATGGCATAAGGTTCGAAAATCGCCATGGAAGAAGCTATTTGCTCTCATAGGGTTTTTTGCCAAAAGTTCAACACCACTAGACTCAGTCTTAAGCTATCATTGACGTGTGCAGTGAGGGATATGACAAAAAGAAGTAGTGAGAATAGAAGCTCCAGGAATTTATGCAAGTCAAGGATTGCTCGAAGCATTAGCTGCGTTCCAAGGATTGATTTCAACCATTAATCATTGTAATCCTGTCAACTCGTGGTCTTTCTCCCAACTATATGTCTATCCATTTATTAACTTGAATCAATAAATTGACGGGAATTAAATGTTAATAAGTTCATGCACGATTACACTCTCCATCGAACGAGCTTTCAAATTGATGTTTAACATAAAGATAAATATATGACAAGTTGGGTTTTGTGAAAAAAAATAAGTTCATGTGGTGATAAATGATTGGTTAAAATCAGAGTGGGTAAAAGAAAACAATAATCACTAACAAAAAAAAAAGAGGCGTTTGCCATGAATTAGCTAGTTTTTTTAATGTCACGCATGCAAAAAAAACAATAAAATAAAAGAGTTTCTGGAAATATTTAGAAATTTATTATATAAAGACTTGTTTTCTTTCAGGCTTTGAATAATTCTTCAAAGAGTTGTTGCAAACCACAGACCGTCTAATTGTCCGGTCTCCAACAGTCACAACTAAAAATAAAGGTAATTAGCAATAGAAAATTTTTGTTGCTAGATAGTACAATGGACTAGCATCGGAACATGTTTAGCAACGGATTTTCTGTTGTTGAACAACAATAATTTATTTCAAATAAAAAAAATATTTATCAAATTTGCAACAAAAAATCGGTTGCACATTAAAAATATTTACAATAAATTATCTATCACTAATTAAAAATATTTGCATCAGATTATAAACAACTGATTAAAAAACTAGATGGAAGATGTTTCATCTACCCAATAAACACCAAAAAGGAAAGAAAGCCTACTACTCAAAAGTTTTTTTTTTGTATTAGGGTGTGTTTGGTATTGCTTTTGTTTTTGTTTCATGAAAAGCACTTTAGCTACAGTTTAAAATAAGTTTTGAAGTGTTTGATTAAAACTGTGGTTGAATTTGAGGTTGAAAAAAGCAGTTTCGTGTGTTTAGTTACCAAACTTTTCATATTACTTTTAACTTGTGAAATTACTTTAAAGGACATATACACATATACATATGTATAGATATAAATTATTTTTTAAATTTTATAGATTAATAATCATAACAATAAAATATAATTAATAATTCATGAAAAAAATATATATTTATTTTTATTCTTCCATCAAACTAATTGCAACTTCATCACAAACAAATATTTCTCTTCCATCATGACTGATCTGTATCTATATATTTTTATTTTTAAAAAAATATATATTAAAAAAAGACTGGCATGTGCAACATGGGCCAAAGCCCAACCCTACTGGACTTGGACTAGGCTGAGTGCAAGCCCAACCCAAGTCCAGCTTTTTTCAAAGGAAGATGTGAAATGGCGCAATCTTCTTCCTCGTTCCTTTCATCATCAGCCAACAATTCATTTTTTAAAGTTTTGCCCTCTTCAACAAAGACACGACATGCAAGAATCTTAGAGTTATTTTTAATACCTAGTTGAGAAAGACTACTTTTTTCCTCACCAGTACTACCTTTCAAGACTTTACCAACAAAAATGAAATTGATTGGCTCAATACCCATGTTTGATCTCTTTGTAATCTGTTCTCTCAGCATAGGCACAATCCAATTCTATGTTTTTACCTCTAACAGTCATGCCCATGTCCCTGCTACCTTCAACTTTGCAATTGAAGCTTGAGAAGAAGAAGCCATAATGTTTGTTTTCAAGTAAAGTGAGGAGTGAATGAAAAGCTGGTTTCTGAAAAGAATGAATCATTTGCTTATTACAAAACACAATTTGATCGATTTTTGTGGTGGGATCATTGCAATATTTTTATATTTATTTTGTTACCAAACATTATTTATCGATCGAAGTGGAGGTTTGAATGCCAAACGGGCACTTAAGCAAGATGAACCTACTCTCTTTTAGTTCCATGCACCTACTCTCTTTTTATATTGCTCTTTATCTTCTCTTAAGAGTTACTTTTTTTTCTTACTTTTTTTCTTTTTATTGAAATTCACATTGTATAAAATATTATTCAATTAAACATCATTAAGTTTTTCCATAGTTTTCTTATATAATTATAGCTTTTATGATAATATTAGCTATCATTATTTTAATAATTTATATGAAAAATAATATACAATTCTTTTCAAACATGATCATGAATATTCAATGAAAATAAGATTTTTATCTTATTATTTTTATTCAAAACATATGCTACTATTTTAGTAAAATAATATATATATATATATATATATATATATATATATATATATATATATATATATATATATATATATATATGTATGTATGTATATGAATAAGAACACAATAGTGATCTAACAAATTTATTTTAAAAAAAAATAATTGTTATCTTTCATACGAATATTTATTTTCATTATAAAAAAATAAAAATTACAAATCATGCTGGCACATCATATCGGTAAATAACTAGTAAGTTTAACTAATAAATTTCCCCTTTATATTATTCCCAAACCATTAATATTGCTATCAATTAAAGTTTTTACATGAAATGGGGTTATTAGATAATACATATAATTATTATCTTTCACACACACACACAGACACACACAACACTTTATCTATCCTTGTGAACTACATATTATATATTTTAATTAAAACAAGAACAACGAACATATTATTTGTTTATTTCAAAGAATTAGAATTAGGTGCTCAGGCTTAGTGCGACTGTGCGCATGGGCTTCTCCTTCCAGGTCTAATAAGATTAGAGTTTTTTATATATATAATTTATGAATAATTATAAATGAAACTTAAATTATTTATTCTTTTATTTTGGATGCATTTACATAACGAATAAATAGAATCGAGACACTTTTTTTTTTTGAATATTATTTTACTAAAATTGTAAGGTTTTATATAAATAACCAAGCTTTGATTAAAAAACACTATTCATCAAAATAATATAAAATAAATAAATAAATAAATAATAAAAATAGATTTTTTTTTACAAAGATTCTTTAAAATTATCTAAATTCTTACGGATTTCTATTTAATTGTTTTAAGTTTGTAATGAAAAAATACATATGATGTTAATAAAAAGTTATGCATTTATTAAGTAAAACAATTCATAAATAAAATGATATAACATTAACTGAATATATATATTAAAAATACTTCAAATATTTATTTAATAATCATAAAAATCACCTTGCAATATCGCTCTGGAAAGATAATTAATAACTTCATAAATACAAATAATCAGAGTACAAAGTAAATATATATTTACGAATATAGTTATAGTTACTTTTGAAAATACATTTCGTTTAAAAATATATTAAAATAATATTTTTTTAAAATTATTTTTGATATGAATACATGAAAATAATTTAAAAGCACCCAGAAATTAAGTTAAAAAAAATAAAAATAATTTTTTTTTATAATTTTTTTAATATTTTTAAAACGAAGTGTTAAAGGGGCGAGCCAGTTGAAATTCCTTGGAAGGGCAATATTTTAAAACTTATTTTTTATAGGTGGAGCTGAGGCGTATGTATGGAATGAGACAACTGGTATCTTCTGACTCTATTTTGAACGTTCAAAATCAAAGCTGGGAGATCAAATGGTTTTTCTTTCCAGAACCTGGACAGCAGCCTTTAAAATGGATGAACGGCGTTACAATATGAATTGGATTTTGTGTGTGTGTAATATATAATGTAGGGACCTCTGTCTATGAAATATAGGGTTCATGTTGATCATGGAGGACAATAATTGCCATATGGTCCCGAGTTCCCAATCCCTAAAAATCAAAACCCAAGGCGATCAAAAATCAACGTTAGCACGTGAGCCGCACACGTGCAATAGAGTTCCACTTTAGGTTATAAAAACAGGGACGACCCCCCCACTCTCTAATCTGGGTGTGAATTTTGAGTTATGTATCTTGATGGATCACTGTTGTTCAGATGATTCAAATTAGGGTCCATCCTGGCTCCACAACATGGCTCATCCCAATGGCCTCGATTAGCCATCTTGAGCCACTCAATCACCAGATTAGAAGCAAGCGCAGTCCTTGACAGGTTAAGCCATGCGATGCTTAATTCGGCTCGTTATCATAAGCTAAAATCCCATTTGTAGAATCTTAGTGGACCCTCGCGCCCGGCATTTAGAGATCATAATGCAATGAAAATCTATTCTTTGAAAAAAGAGGAGCACAGAAGAAAGTGTGTATCGATGTTTTTGCAAATAGTCCTCGTCAAATCCAAAGCAATGTTAAAGTTTTCGTTAAGCGATCCTCTCTGGGCCACTAACTAGCTTAATTACTACCATAAAACCCTACATACACATTGCAAAGGAAATAGATCTGACCATTGTTCGAGGGAAATGGGTCGGCTAGGTCCCCGTCAGGCCTACCTCATCAGCCCAAGGAGGAAAAACAACATTTCTTCAATAAAAAACAGAAAAAAAAAGAGTTTAAATATGAAGATTAGAAAAGGTTTTATAGCAAAAGGTGTTGAATCAATTAGTATAAGTACAAAAATAAAGCACTAAACCTAGTTTTGGATGGTAATGCACTTTACAGCATATTGGCATTAGTTAACTTTTCAATATAACTACAAAAAGGCATGGAGAATTAGCTTTTGATCTTGCCGTAAAATTTTGACTATAGGATATCCCAACACATTGGATGATTAATTAAACCAGATAGTTGTATATATTATAAACAAGGTTAGGAATAATATGAAAGGGGATAGAAGATATCGACTAGTATTATGATTAATATAAACTCTAATTATTTTTTTAGAGATTTTGGGCAAACAATTAGATGTGTACAAAAAAGTATTAAAACTTTTAGTATGTTTTATATGAGAAAACTTGGTATGGAAAGGTGAAATTTCCTCAATTATTGTTAAGGCTTCTTTCGGGATAAAACTAATTTTTTTGTTACTATGTCATTTCAAATAATATTTCAGATAAAGTTCATTGTGGTTTTTATCTTTTTTATTGGAAGTGAATGGATTCCATTATTAACAATAAAAATTTGCATATTAACCTCATGTAGGGTTTTTTATCCTTGTATTAAAAAAAATGATAAAATTATTATCTTTAATAATATTTTGGATATTAATTTCTTCCAGGTTTTGTATCCTTATATTAAAAGTAAGTAATATGTATTATTCATAATAATATTTTAGACATTTGCCTGTTTTAGGCTTTTTATTCTTACATTAAAAGCGAATGATATTTTCTTGCCAAAAATAAAATTTTAAAATATAAAACAAAATCCTTTTAAATTTTATAAACTTGTTGTAAAATCCTTGCAATATTTTTAAAAAACTTGACAAAATATTTTAAAATTTGTTTTAAAATATGCTAGAAATTTTAGGATTTTTGTCCATATGTAAGAAAAAAATATTTTTATTTTTAGTTTTATGTTTAGGTTTTTTTTGATAAAAACCTATTTTTTAAAAACAATAAAACTACCCAAAATAGGCCAGAGGGTCTTTGTCAGGCACATCTTTAAGCAAATATATATATAGAAAGCCTTAATTTTTTCAGGCTTAATATAAAATCAAAAGATTATGAAATAATAATCATAATAATACAAGTAAGCAGAAGTGCAGCAACTGGCCCTCTAGTGTTGCCTTTGCCCCATTAAAAGAAATTAAACTAGTGAGAGATTCCTAGTGGCCTCTATAGTCTAATTTGTAAGGAATATCGTGCAATTATAAGACATGAGAAACAAATTAAAACATGTACTTCCCTGAAGTGCTCCTTCGGGCTGTTCACTAACACATATAATAAATTTTCTCAGGAAAAATAAACACACTCACTTCGGTAGTTAGCATCAATTTAGTATAAAAAAAACAAGAAAAAGATGGTGTTTTAATTGGAGAAAATAAAAGAAGTGGGGGGGAAATGAGAGAGTGTTAAACCCTAGAAAATGGAGATGAGCACAGCATGCCGGGGGTGACAAAGACCAGACACTGTATATTCCTTCGAGAAAGAGATGGCGGGTCCCTCTCTTCAAGGGAGAGAGAGAGAAAAGGGTGTGCACGAGCTAGCATTAGAGTAATGTAAAGACACTCCACTTTTTCTTTCATTCCATCTGCTTTGCCTGCCTTTCTCTTTCTATCACTTCTTTTTCATTTACACTGCTTTAATGGCAGCCCCACTTTGCAGCTCCTCTCATTTCTGCAACTCCTTCTATGCGTTTGTACTCGATCTATCATCTTTTTTCTACTGAGAAGAGAATCCAAGATAATCATGGAGTCTAAGCAAAAGGGGTTCGAGATTTTCGCTTTTACATGCAAGGGAAGAAAGTTACAGCCCTCGGTTCTCCACCGAGCTTACGATTCAATACCATGCGTTTCATAGCTACCGTATATTTAACAGTAGAAAAAAAAGTGAAGAAGAAGAAGAATCTGAGCTAATAATGTGTCATAATTTCTTATGATCATGGCACCTCTACTGATAAATTTCTAGGTCTGTCTTTGCACAAGTTCAAGTATGGACATGACTGGAGATAAGATCCATAAATAACAAGAATAAAGAGAAAACACTACTTTATTAGATACTATTACACAATAATAGTATTTCTTTAAGGAGTATTCTTTTATTTACACAATAACAGTTGCTTTTTCAAAAAACTGAATATAAATATCACAAAAAACTATAGTTCATTTAAATGTTAATTAGTTTTAAACACAATTGTTGCAAAAATACCATTATATAGTAATTAAATATCTATAAAGAAGGACGACAGGATTGAATTAACAAAGCAAATGAGGACTACTATAAACTTTTTCAAAAATATCAAGGTTGGGGGGGGGGGTGAATCTACTCCTTTTCTTGCTTGTATTCCACGCGTGTGGATGATCTGCCTACCCAACTAAAGAAAATGTGAGACTGTATAATTAATCAACCATTATACATTCTGCAAAGTATTTTCTTACCTTCACCACAAATCCTTTACACTTCCATTATAATGTTGTGTAATAGCAATTATGGCTATAAATCATGACTGCTGTAATCAAATATTTCATATTGTATTTACAAAAGCAAAATATAGAGTCTTGAAATTATATATATATATATATATATATATATATATATATATATATATATATATATATTAAAAAAAAATCAATCCTCATTATAGTAAATAAGTAGAAAATCAAAGGCAAAATCTCTATGTCCCATGCAACTTTCAAACTTTTCAACGGTTACAGAAATCATTGTCACTATCCCAAGTCATCAGTCAAAAGAGCATTTCGGTAATATCCGACAAAATTAGAAGCTTTTCCAACATATGTCCCTGTTGCTCTATCGACCCTCCGTGTTCAAACACTCTTCAGAGAAAGTCAAGGTGCAGTCTTGTAATTATAGCCCATGATTCATTGTTTTACTATTTTCTCCTATTTATACACTCAAAATCTTCTCATTTCTCTCACCCTCTATGTTCCTCACGATAATTGCAGTTCTCCTTCAATACTATCCCCTTTCCTTGTCTTTCAATCCAAGTTTGTCTTGATCAAATCATTGCTAATCCATTAAGTTTTACTGTCCTCTAATGATGATATTTTGGTACGTTGCTAGACATTTTACAAAGAAATTCATTTCTATGTTGAACTCGCTTGCTTATATTATGATAAAAAAAGGTTGTTCTAAAACATGTTTTTGCACAGGACATCTTCAAATTACTTACCGTTGGTTGTGAGTTTTTTTTTTTTGCAGAGTACGGTTTTCTTTTTATTATATAATATGTATGTCATCTGATTTTGCCTGCTTATAATTTGGCACAGGGTCTAGGAGTGGAGTTAGTTCAACCATAATAAATACATGCAACAACAGTAAGTTCATGCTCTTCTTGTTTTTAGTGAAAATTCTTCTGATTGTATTTTGTGTTGTTTTTTCGTTTTTGTTTCTGTACTTGGTTATGATATCTACACAGGCATGCATTTATTTCGTGTTTGTTTATGGTTATAAGCACTTTCAAGAAAAACAACGATTCCGTATAGAAAGATTTGTTGATATGTGTTTTTCTTGAAAATTTAGCAGCTTCAGATCCGAGAGACTAAGACAAACACCTTTTGGAGAAAGGGGAAGACATGTTATCATCAATGGCAGCCGCGAAAGGGCCTCAAGCATGTTCAATGTTGTTCATGTTCTGGTTCTTGGTCTTGAATTCTCGCATGTTGCGTGCTGAGAATCAGGAACTTGAGCTTCTCTTGTCTTTCAAATCTTCCCTAAATGACCCTTTGAATTATCTCTCGAACTGGAACCCCTCTGCCACTATTTGCAAGTGGCAAGGTATCACTTGCACCAACTCCTCTCGCATTACTGTGATTGAGCTCTCAGGGAAAAACATCTCTGGCAAAGTTTCATCTTCAATCTTTCAGTTGCCCTATATTCAGACTATTGATCTCTCAATCAATCAGCTTTCTGGTAAACTTCCTGATGATATATTCTCCAGCTCTTCACTTAGGTTTCTCAATCTTAGCAACAATAATTTCACTGGCCCAATACCAAATGGCTCAATTTTTCTCCTGGAAACATTGGATCTATCCAATAATATGCTGTCCGGTAAAATTCCTCAAGAAATAGGATCCTTTTCGAGTCTTAGATTTCTTGATCTTGGTGGCAATGTTTTGGTGGGGGAAATTCCTCTCTCGATAACAAACTTGACGAGTTTGCAAGTCTTGACTTTGGCTTCTAATCAATTAGTTGGCCAAATTCCAAGTGAACTAGGCCAAATGAGAAGCTTGAAGTGGATTTACTTGGGCTACAACAATCTTTCTGGTGAAATTCCAATAGAACTAGGTCAGTTAACTTCTTTGAATCATCTTGATCTTGTCTACAACAATCTCACTGGACAAATCCCATCATCTCTAGGAAACCTCAGTAATCTTCAGTACCTCTTTCTCTACCAAAACAAGCTTGCTGGTCCGATTCCCAAATCCATTTTTGGTCTCACGAATTTGATTTCACTTGATCTTAGTGATAATTTTCTATCCGGTGAGATCCCGGAACTCATAATTAAGTTGAAAAACTTGGAGATTCTTCATCTTTTCTCCAACAACTTCACTGGGAAAATCCCAATTGCTTTAAGCTCCTTGCCTCGTCTTCGAATCCTTCAACTCTGGTCTAACAAGCTGTCTGGTGAGATTCCAAAAGATCTTGGAAAGCAAAACAATCTCACTGTACTAGACCTATCCACCAATTCTCTCACTGGAAGAATACCGGAAGGCCTCTGCAGTTCTGGCAATCTCTTTAAGCTCATTCTCTTCTCCAATTCACTTGAAGATGAAATCCCGAAGAGTTTGAGTACTTGCAAAAGCTTGCGGCGTGTACGTCTCCAAGATAACAGCTTGTCTGGTGAATTATCATCAGAGTTCACCAAACTTCCACTTGTGTACTTCTTGGATATCTCTTCCAACAATCTTTCAGGCAGGATTGACTCCAGAAAATGGGAGATGCCTTCCCTTCAAATGCTGAGTTTGGCAAAAAACGGCTTTTTTGGCCCCTTGCCAGACTCATTCGGAAGCGAGAATCTTGAGAATTTAGACCTGTCCCAAAATAGGTTCTCGGGTGCTATTCCACATAAGTTTGGCAGCTTATCAGAGCTAATGCAGCTGAAGCTAAGCAGAAACAAGCTCTCCGGTGAAATCCCAGACGAGCTGTCTTCATGCGAAAAGCTTGTGAGTCTAGACCTTAGTCACAACAAGCTCAGTGGCCAAATCCCTGCTAATTTTTCTGAAATGCCTGTTCTTGGTCTGCTTGATTTGTCACACAATGAACTATCCGGAAAAATACCAGCTAATTTGGGAAGAGTAGAATCACTTGTTCAAGTAAATATCTCTCACAATCATTTTCATGGTAGCTTACCCTCCACAGGAGCATTTCTTGCCATAAATGCAAGTGCTATTGCCGGAAATGATCTTTGTGGCGGTGATAAGACTAGCGGCTTGCCTCCATGCAGAGGGGTCAAGAGTCCTATGTGGTGGTTTTATGTTGCTTGTAGTCTGGGTGCTCTAGTGCTGCTTGCTCTTGTTGCTTTCGGGTTTGTTTTCGTACGAGGGCAAAGGAATCTGGAACTAAAAAGAGTCGAAAACGAAGACGGAACATGGGAGTTGCAATTCTTCAATTCTAAGATATCAAGATCAATAGCAATCGATGATATTTTATTGTCCATGAAAGAAGAAAATTTGATTTCAAGAGGCAAGAAAGGAGCTTCATACAAAGGGAAATCCATCACAAACGACATGCCATTCATAGTGAGGGAAATGAACGACGCGAGCTCAATTCCGTTGTCCGAAATTTCTGAGCTTGGCAAGCTCCAGCATCCAAACATTGTCAACTTATTTGGAGTATGTCAGTCCGATAAGGTTGCATATGTAATATATGAGTATATAGAAGGAAAAAAATTGAGTGAAGTTCTTCTGAACCTAAGCTGGGAACGACGGCGAAAAATTGCAATCGGGATCGCAAAAGCTCTCCGGTTCATGCATTGTTATTGTTCGCCGAGTGTTCTTGCTGGTTACATGTCACCGGAGAAAATCATCGTTGATGGAAGAGATGAGCCTCATCTCATATTAAGCCTTCCCAGCCTGCTTTGCAATGAAACCACCAAGAGCTTTATTTCTTCAGCCTATGTCGCCCCAGGTAACTTGCCTATTTTACTCCTAGCCACTATATTAAGCGAGCATGGTCATACAACCATTAATTAGGAATAAAAGAGTATTTGTCAGAATACGGTTGGTTCTATTTCTTTTTCTTTTTTAAAAAATACTTTGTTGACCAATAAGAATTTAGTAGTTCTAGGAATTTGATTAAATAAGAGTCCATTTATGCTTTGGCATGCTAAAAAGATTCTATGTACAGGGCAGTCATCCGTCAACCTTAGATCATTAGTGTCCTGAAGCAAAACAAAATTATTAGCATTAGTAAACTATTTTTTTTAAACCTAAACTACCCAAAACCCATCAGACTAACTGGATTGTTTTATGAACATTGCGGGGCACGTTTAGGCTTGCTAATTAATATGATAAATGCTAGCAACGATAGAGCTATAGAACACTGAGAAATTTGAATTTTAGGTTAAATTTATATATTTAAGACGTTTGAGTAATAGATAATTTATATGCCTATCTTCGATGGGAAAAAAACATAGATAATCAACTTCTATTTATATGTTTCTATGCCTGCAAAACCATGTACAAGATCCTTCACAATATGAAATTTTGTTAGCCATTGAACGGAAGCAAATGATATTGCTTTATGTTCATGCAAGTACATCATAAATTCACTTTAAGATGCGATTCTATTGCAGAAACCAGAGAAACCAAGGACATCACTGAGAAGAGTGACATGTATGGATTCGGCCTCATCCTTATCGAATTATTAACCGGAAAAGGGCCGGCAGATGCTGAATTTGGTGGTCACGAGAGCATCGTCGAGTGGGCGCGGTATTGCTACTCGGATTGTCATCTGGAAATGTGGATCGATCCAATGATGAGTGGGAATGCATCGATTAATCAGAATGAGCTGATCGAAACGATGAATTTGGCTCTACAATGCACAGCTACCGAGCCCACAGCACGACCATGTGCAAATGAAGTATCCAAAACCCTAGAGTCTGGTTTAAGGACAAGTTCTTGTGTATCAGGCCTAAAGTTTTCTTCCCCTTCTTAGTATTTCAATTACCTCCTGATTAATTTTTTGTTCAGGCTTCTCTCTTTTTTCTTTTTGGGATTTCTAGTATGATTGTTACTCATGTTTTGTTTGATCGTACGTATGTTTGACATTACATACTACTGAGAGTGTAAAAATGTAGATAGTAAATGTCATGAATTATAAGCTCTTTATAAAGAAAGGGTCGTTTTATTTTCTTTCCTCGGCCAACTAATAAAGTGAATAATATCCTTCCTTTGCAATTATCTTACTTTCGATATTCACCATCACCA
Organism: Salix dunnii; assembly: GCA_015731905.1. Lineage (NCBI taxonomy): Eukaryota > Viridiplantae > Streptophyta > Magnoliopsida > Malpighiales > Salicaceae > Salix > Salix dunnii. The sequence goes on from CM027664.1 coordinate 18,484,774, forward strand.
TCATGGCATGGCATGAGCTTTATTTATGATAGAGTAATATAAATTATTTTTTTATTCATAAATATGTTAAACTAATTTAAAATTCTCCTGTATATTAAAATAATTAAAAAAAAAAGTTAAAAGTTTTTTAGAAACACTTTTATGATGAATGATTAGGACTCGACCCTCCAATGCCAATGCAGCACCGATAACCGATTCCCGAGGACGTGATAACATTGATTGACCGAGAAAAGAAGCAGAGCAAGTAAATAATTTGGTGGGCAAAATTTTAAAGAAAGAAAGCTAGTGTGGGCGATAAGGATTGAAGTGAAACAGACCAAACTACAGGGACTATTGTATAGTTTATGAGAGAAGAATCAGATGAAATTTCCCAATAACGAAATGATGTCACTCCATAAAGAATTGCGAGAACAATTACAAGAGAAGTTGTAAGAAAACAAAACAAAAAATGCTGTTCTAAAACCTAGTTTTTGATATCATTAGAAAGATTCTATTACCATAAACATAGTTCTTGTACTCAGTTAGTTTATTTATCCTAGTCCAACAACACTTGTTTTCTTGAAACTGAAAACAACATACAGTAGCTTAAATTAACGTGGTAATGGTTGAATCGCAGATGCATGGTGACAATATATACTTGTGTGTGTGTGTGTGTGAAAACTAAAAACGAATTGACAGAGTTAATATATAGCAATGGAGATGCCCGACATGCAGCCTTTTACGAGTAGGGCCTATTCAAAAATCTTCTGGATATTCAGCTTGAGCTGGACGCAGGGAAAGGAAGAAAAACACAGTTATAAATCAGAGAAAACAAATCTGCAAATAGGGAATTTCTGAATTATAGTTCAAGTATTCGTAGTTGCAAGGAATATCTGCTTCGACACTAGTACGATACGCATGACCTGAAGGTCTCAGTGGGAATAATAATAATAATAATAATAATCCATGCTTGCTGGATCTTACAGTACCAAGTAAGTGGATATCCCACTGGAAATCTCTTGTTTCTGGTTGGATGGCAAGTGGGTGGGTCGGTGGAATCGACCGTGGAGCAACTTCCACCACTATCCCCGCCCAGCTTCTGACCTTTACCACTTCTTTCAAGTGAGTATATAAAATTATGATAATGATTATTTTAATAATATATATCTATATTTTTAATTTTAATACATGAAAATAATTTAAAATCTTAAAAAATTGATTAATTTTTTATCAAACAAACTCCACCACATCACTATCAAAGTTACATGTAGATGAGGGTGTGGTTTTCACAGAACGGTATTTGTTTTAAATAAGCAAAAACATATAAGATATGAATTAATGACTTGACTAGATTTAATAAACTGATTTAATAACATGTAAAAAAAGATTTGATTGTCATCAAAACGATAACAAAATCAATAATTAATTATAGAAAATAAATTATCGATATTATATTCGGATGAAAAGATAACAAATATGGTAGACTCATCATTGCCCCTCCATGGAAATCTTCCCACCGCTAGAGAGAGCTCACTGAGTAATTTTAATGCCACTGGAAAATGCTACATAACAATAGCAAAAGAGACCGCACGCACTATCATAGCATTAACCCTGAAAACAAGCCAAATAAATATTATAAAGTGTTTATAATTAATCAATTAATTTAATTTAATTTAATCTACAAAAAATTATTTAAAAAAACTAAATTTAACCTAAAAAAATAGCAAACAAAAAACCCGAGATAACCCAGGTAATTTTCAAATCAATGAAAAATTCTATAGAAAGCAAATAAATAATAATAATTAACCAATTTAAAACTTGGTAATTAATCTCCCAACACATAACCCTTTCGAGCTCAATCAAGAATTTCAACCAATTTAATATTGAAAAAAAAAATAAAAAAAATAATCATTTTAAGACATTTGTTAAGGAAAAACAAATAGCAATAAAAAATACGATGATCAAATTTGATTGGAAAAAAAGACTAATAAATAATGAAATATAAAAAAATCAATTTTATATATTATCTCAAATTAAAAGGAAAATAGCGATCAAAAGAATATGAACTGAATGTGAATGTGATATGTATAAAAAATAAAACATGATGAAATTGAAAAAAAAATATATAACTCTATAAATTATTTCATATTAAAAAATAATAAATTATTTCATATTAAAAAATAATAATAAAAAAAACACGAATCAAATCTAAAAAATATAAAAGGATGTTTTCATAGATTTAAAGGATGAGGGAAGGAGATCGAGGAGAGAGAAGTGGGTGAAAAGGTCACGAACAAACCAAAGGTTTGTCATTAAAGGATAAAGGGTTGTTTACGATAATTCCAACATCGTCATATAAGCTGAAGAAACCTGTTTGGCATTGCGGTTAAATTGGTGTTTGGTTGTTTTTGTTTTTTTTTAAAATGAATATATTTTTATGTTTTTAGATTATTTTGATGTGCTGATGTCAAAAATAATTTTAAAAAAAATAAAAAAATATATCATTTTGATATATTTTGGCATGAAAAACAAACACCCTTTAAATCATCGAATGGCACTACACGCAATGTCCGGTAAAAATAGAAACTATTCATGCGTGCAATGCACGCATTAATTGTTTTTTTAATAGTATTTATATTTATTAAATTACTTAACCTCCCTTAAATGGACCTAATAATAACAAAAGAAAATCAAGAATAAACGATGAAAATGCTCTTGGACGCAAGTTAAAAAAGTTTTGATTTTTAATGGTAATTTCGTCATTTAAATATGTTTGAATAAGCAAAAATATATATAAAAAAAAGGGCCTTTTGACACCCCTTTTTTATAAAAATATTTTTAAAAGTAATTTGGTTATTTTAATATTCTTTCAAAATATTAAAAGTTTGGTTTATCATTAATTAATATAATAATAATAAATGTACCGTGTGAACCATCAATAAGTTAATTGTTATGTTCACATTGCAATAAATCTAGAGTTGGATTGATTAATGGATTCTTTTAGCTGTGGATGGATAACAAGATAAGAAATTATTTAAATTTTAAATTGTGGAATGAGATTTAAAAATTATTTTATATTTTCAACACATATTCTCAATATCCACCACAATTTTATGATGAAGATGATTAGATTTCTGATATTTATTCAATTTAAAAACTTAAGAAGGATATAAGAATAATTTAATATTGTGTTTTAAAATTTTGATTCAAGAAATCAACGGTTTGGATCGTGTACCTATCATATAAATTCCAAATATATAAAAATTATTCATCGACCGTAAGCTTCATCCCTCTCTACCATCTTTATCTTTTCATCAATCTCCTTTCCAAACAAAAATAAAATTAATTCCAAATATGTGAAATTTATTTCTTATTTTCCATTAATTGATATATGATAAAGCGTGATGTGAAAATTTCCTCAGGAAAAAACTCACCAAATAATTTAATTTTTTTGGTGAATGAACAATCAAATAAACTCTCAAGGCCAACTAATGCAGTGACACCCACTTACTTGGAAGACTCAGGATAATTAAAAAGGAAGCTTTTTAAAAAAAAAAATGGGAACTTTTCTGGGAAAGCCCAGTACTTCGCTGCATGCATGGAACATGTCGAGAAGATTGATTTCTTTGTGCTTCACTTTGAACACATTCCTAGGCAAGTATCCGAACATTAGCACATGTTTGGGCTTCTTTCACTCACACACACCACACCCAGGAACAAATACTATTGATTTAATCTCCATTAACGTACTGTACACCAGTCAGAGAAGAAAAGACCATGAGAAGTGATGAATTGTCCTGATCAGAGAGTTAGGTCAAACAGCTAGCCAACAGGAACACTCATGCTATAAGGGACCACTGTACTAAAAATCCTCATGGTTTAATGATAGTGTTTGTCCCATTGTCGGTCATTCATTGAACTGGAAAAAGAACAAGAGCTACTACACAATCACAAAGCTACAATTATATATAAAGCTGCATGTAAGGGAGGGGGGAAAGGTTTAGGGAGGTAGAAAAGAAAATGTCTTTATGCTTTTAGCCTCACATTTCAAGACTTTTGCCGTCTCTTGACAGACAATAGCTTGGTCAAAATGGGAGCAGTCTTGTACACATTTCAAGTGTTACCCTCCCTTGAAAGGAACTTGAAGACCCGCTAAACTGATGCAAAATTAATTTCTAGTCGTTGAGTACTGTTCGGTAGGAATTGATTTTATGGTTTTAAAAATATATGTGCGCTTCTCTTTTCTTTGTTTTTTAATCATCAATTGGCTTAGATGTCAGCTAATAATGCAATCGCATTCTATATATATAGATTCCCTGATTTTACATTATCATTGTGTCCTTATGTTTCTAAGATATGAACACTAACGATGCAGACTTGGTGATTGCAATTACAGCTATATATATATATCAGAGTATCTAGAGTGAATCATTGCATTTCTTCTTCTTGGAGACTTTACCTTTTTTCGGTCATGGATAAAGTTTGATCTCATGCAGTGATGGCTTCACATTGAAGAATAACAAATCTTTGCTTTATATTCTTCTTTTAATAATAATAAAAAAAAACCTTAATTCCAATCACGATCCCTTAGTGGTAGATTTGAATTCTTCAGTGGTGAGAGAGGTTTCGTTTCCAAATCTGCAAAATTAGATAGAATGGTGCTGGTGTTTGAGTTAAAGATTATGAAGTAATCACAAGGTGGTACTGATCATGAGCCTATTTGCCTGTTATGAGATTAAAGACTTCAGCTTATTTTGTTTCAGGAATACACAAAAGCTACTCAGAGGCAATACTGATCTTATTGTAGCCTGTCTTGCAGATTGAGTGATAGGAATACATGTTTTTTTCAATTATCGGAGAGTTCAAGAAAAGCTCGTAATTCCTTTTAGAAAATTACTCCACAATATGGTAACACTTTTGGGACAGCAGATGATATTAATGGTGCAACAGTTTCTACCTTGTCGAAGCTTTTTACAAATCCGGTTTGGGGCTCTTCAGGCTTCAACAAAATCACTACAGGGATCTCAGATGAGTTAGATAAACAGGTCTCTTTAGAGGAAGTCAAACAAGCAGTGTAGGAGTGTGACAAATCCAAGGCGTCGAGCCCGGATGGCTTTACTTTTGCTTTTTATACAAAAAGGACGACATCTTATTGGTTCAGAAATCCATCATTTAGTAAATAATTTAATTTCATCAGGGAAGTTACCGAAAGGCATTAGTTACTCTGTCGTTGCATTAATTCCAAAAAACCACTCACCGAATGGATTTTCAGAATATCTATCAATCAGCCTTATCCGTTGCCTCGATAAAATTATGGCAAAGTTGTTCTCCTTTCGACTTAAAGTGGTTTTGCCGGGAATAATCAATGACAATCAAACAACTTTTGTAGCAGGAAGACAAATTCTTGATGGCTTTCTGATAGCAAATGATTTGTTCCATGAACTTTGAAGAAGGGGAGGTCACGAGTTCTTATTCAAAATTGATTTCCACAAGGCCTTTGACTCGTTCTCATGGGAATATCTTGATGAGGTCCTCCATCTAAAAAACTCTATATTCAACGAGGATTGTGACAGGTCCTCTTTCACCATTTCTTTTTGACATTGCTGCTGAAGATCCATCTGTATTGTTTCATCAAGAAAATACTTCAGGTTACTTCAAGGTTCTTTCTGTTTATCAAAATAGCAATTTGCAGTATATCGATGACACTCTGATCTTCGTACCCAAAGATTATAACTCTCTTGTCCGTGTAAAAAGGATTATTCGATGGTTTGAGATTGCTTCAGGATTGAGAGTTAATTTTCACAAAAGCTTCATTCTTGCTATTGAGCTGCAAATTTATCTTCTATCCATTGCTTTACAGAGCAAGTAAGCATGTCGTTTCATATGCCTTCATGTTAAGGGTGATGAAAACCGTTTCCACAGTCATCAGAAATGGACGAGAGAAAGAAAATTTCCACCCCATTGAAACAAATGAAGCTCTACATTTGCCAGGTCAAGACTCGGGATGCTTTTTATCGTGGGGTGCAACATACTTTTTAATTGTTTTCAAAAACATTTTTTAAAACACAACGCACTAAAAAGATAAAATGGAAATCACTTTCACAGGGTTCTGTCTTATATCACCAGAAGTGAAATGGGATTCTGACATTTTTTAAGTGGGTTTTGATTGAAATCGAAATTCGACTGGATTCTTGCCATAGTTGAGAGCCTTTCCACAGACTGAGGGAAAACGTTTTTGCATGATTCAAGCTAGAACGCAACATTTTGAATCAACATCATCTGCTATAAAGCTTGATTGGGACTTCCAAGTGGGGAAGCTTGTTTTATAGGAGACTTCACTGAATCATGCCGAGAAGAAAGCTTGATGAGTGCATGTGACATGATGTCAAATGTCATTCTCCAGTCAGCTAAGACTACAAGAGCTAGGGGTTCTTCACTGTACTCGTGTTTTTTTATTATTATTATTATTTATTTTTAATGATAAAGGATATCCTTGAGCTAATTTATATGTCAATTGACACTGGTTTTCCTCCTAAAATAATTTTTAAAATGCATCTCTGATATATTAACTGTCAAAAAATAATGAACATCAAAAAATAATGAACATGAAAAAAAAACGATTTTCATATACAGTGTTGGAATCAAGTCTAAAGATTTGAAAAGATGTCGAACCTTCGATGATCATATTATACGAGTGGGATATTCTAGCAAACACCCATTGAAATTTCATGCCATCAATTGTGTACAAATTATGGATTGGGTGCACGACCCTTGCTGTCCTCCAAATGCACTACAAGTGATCCTCCCACCTTGGTGAAAATATAATTTATATTGTTTTGATGAATTTTTAAATGAAAAATAATTTTAAAAATAATTATTATATAAATACACAGGTTTATTCCACATGTAATGAAGCATTATTTATATGCTTGATTGAAAATAGTTGTCACTTGAGGTATATTATCTTTTTCGTAACTTAATATATAAGAAATTGATATTGAAAGGACATAGATATGCTTCAAAGCAAGCAATTTTGTCTTTTATTCTAGTGAGAGTGGAGGCATAATCATGTTTCTTGCTGTAATCTCTCTCTCTCTCGCTCTCTCTCAAAACCAATCACAGGGTTCATGTGACCGAGTTCAAGGCTTTACTAGAGGGTTCATGTGACCGAGTTCAAGGCTTATTAGCTGTAAACCCGCGTTTTAAGAATTAATTTTTTTTTTTTAGATTTAACACATAATTTTTTATTTTTTATTTTGGTTTTTATTTTTTTATTTTTTATTTGTATTAAATGCAACTCGAGTTAAAAAAAACATAATAAGTTTAGCTTCAGTGGTGTAAAATAAGAGTAAAATTTTTTTCTATGCATGTATAGTTAAATGTGAAATGTTTGAAATACCACTGCGGGTACCTCTTCTGTTTTGTCTTATTTGAGGCTACAAAAATTATTTTACTATGCACTAAAAAAATAAAATTATTGGAATACCCCCACTGACAATTCTTGATTTTTTGTCTTATTTGAGGGTATTATAATTATTATACTATGCACAGAAATGAAAAAAATTAAAAATACCTTTAATATCATGATATTATTTTAAACACATTTACACAATAAAATAAATATATAAAAAACTAATATATATTTTTATAAGCTTTACGACGTCGAACACGCTATCCTAATTGTGTATGAGCTCTAAAATTGACGTTGTGTTCGAAGATACACCCACAACACTGCAACAGAAAATATAATTAAAAATTGATAAATTATCAATACACCCCTATAGCTAACTCTTGACTTTTTTCTTATAAAGGTATATACGTACTTATAAAACTCATGGTACATATTAGCTAACCTAGACACCCCGATTATTAAAAAAAGATTCGAGGAACAAAATGAAAAAATAAGAAAAAAAATGAAAAAACATAATAAGGAGCAAGAAAGGAAAAAAAATGAAAAGAAAAATGAAAAAAAAAACAAAGGTGCGTTCGACTATTATATATATATATATATATAATTGGAAAATGAAAAAAAATAATTAGAAAAAACAAAAAGAAAACATAATCAGAAAATAAAAACAAAGAAACAAAGAAAAAAGCAAAGAAAAATGAAAAAAAAAAACATGATAAAAAAAAAAGCAAGAAAGAAAAGCAAGAAATGAAAAAAAAAAGAAATAAAAACATAATTAGGAAGTAAAAAAAAAAAAGCAAGAAACAAAAGAAAGAAAGAAAAAGCATTATTCCAATCCACGATGAAATATATAAATAGCTATAATGTTTTTTCCACGTAATTTAGCTTATTGATAATAATTGATATCGTACCCATGACAAAATTCTAGCAGCCTTTCATAGGATTTGACCTTGAATGAAATCATGGGAAAGCATACCACTCGCCAAAGGGTTAAGCATTTTCAGAACCGGTTCCTCAGCTTCTAATAATTCTATTAATATTAGAATCGGAATAGTAGATTGGTTATCTATCTGAGTAGTGAATGCTCATGGTTCAGAAAATTGTGTGAGCGCGTGGTAAGTCAGTCCTCTTGCAGATTGACAAGACTCATGGTCCCTTCACAGTTAACATCGATCTTCAACCAGACAGAGACATGAAGAACAAGACACCATTTTGTGAGATTGTAATATTGGCAGCATTATCACTAGTGATATAATGGGTCCCAACTTATAGCAGGTGAAGGATTTGAGGTGGACCGCTTGAGAAAAGAAAAGCAAAAGATTCAATCAAGATTGGTGGCTAAATGGAAAAACAAGGAGCACCCAATGGAGTTGATAGCAACCACATCCAAGCAGCAGACAAAAGAAATGATACAGAGCTTAACAAGGAGAAAAAGGCGGGAAAAGAAAAAGGAAATTCTGTAATGGTAGTCCACATTTGAACCAAGCATAGAAAGACGCTCCCAAAGGTTTTTAGGCAGATGAGCATTTAAGCAGTGATGTGACTTTTCTTTAACATTAAGAAGTGCAGACAGGATGCCATGTTTGGAGGTAGAGATAAGTTTAGACATTCATAAATAAAGTATAAAGCAGATTACAAAGAGAAGGGCAACAGAAAAATGGGGCCAGACAAAGAGAATGGCAGCAAAAGGCGGGGGGCCAGATGCCATTGTTGCATCATGCTCATTACTGCAAAGCATCTAAACCAATTTTAGAAAGACACTGTAAGGATTGGTCCCAATCTGTGTTGTTTCTGGAGCTACGTTCTGGCCGAAGTGTCACACAAAAGACCAGTTGATGAACATGAAGCAAATGCAGTGAGCGCTCTCTTCCTCATTCAATACCTTCCATGCCACAGCTCTTTCGTAGGAGACGGGCCTTCCCATACTTGACAAACAGATACCACCTTGAAGGCACATAAAACCCTGCCAACAATAATTTGTAATAAATTAACCAACATTACTTTGATAAAATGAAGGAAAGCTAACAGTTACTTTTCTTTCAGCTAATGAACCTGGCAAGAACAATATTATTAGCTGATAGTTTGTTTTACCACTTTGAGAGCACATAAGATGAAATCTAAATTAAAGGAGACTTTCAATGGCAGCCAGTGGGAGGAAGGTTAAATTCGACATTTTTAGTTTGTGCAAGTCTAATGTAAGCCCATCAAGAGGGAGGGTTACATTCAAGGGATCAAAGTGAATGTGCACGTTAAATTAGCCAAAACTTTACCATGTGAAACATGGAATTATGACCGTATGTGTTGCTCCAAAAAGACAATTCATTTTCTTACTTCGCTTCTAAGGCAGTGTTACATTTTCACGGGTAAATGTACTAGTTCTTTAATATCATCGATTGCAAGAGTTACACATTTTACATTTGGTCACACAAGTTACTAATCACCAAGGTCCATCAAATATTCTTACTGGTGCCATTGACATTGAGATGCTGAGAGCATATCGAGATTTGAAGCTAAGGAAATGCTAGGCACCTAAGAAAGGCTTTTTTACTGCCTGGGTTCCTGTTTAGACTATCCTTTATAATTCTATGTTGTTTTTTCATAACAGGTTTCCATATTTTCATTCTAATAGTTATCATACCTGCTGCATTATTTGTGGGAACTCTGAGTACAATGTTTTCCTTCCATTATCATCAAATATCTTTTCCAAGGTGATGTCTTGAAGTGCAACCAAAGTTGTCTCAAGCATGTCAAGTCCGGCTTGATTTGCAAATGTAAAAACCGGCAGAGTCTGCATAGAGCAATAAATAAGTTTCCATATTTAAAATAATGCACATCCATGTTCTGTGATGCCGAAAGGAAGAGGGAAAATAATTCCTTGGCAATAGGCTGATGAGAAGTATAAATTTTAGAAGCTAGTTCATAGAAAGGGACAGTAAACCATCTTCATTTTTAAGTCAATAAAGGAGGGTTTATGGGTACGTAGAACTATGCGTGCTGTTTCAATGTCATTCTCTTGTCAGACTTGATAATGCATCATGCACCATTAATGAAATATCAGTATCCAGCGATTAGAGACTATCTTCAACTAGACTGTGATGCAGATAATTAAAATGCATTTATGGTGATAAAATACCTTCAAAGAGCAGCACACAAGTGCATCTGAGTGATTCCAGAGTGCTTTAAGAATAGATTCACTTCCTTCATTTTTGAGAAGTTCCACACCTAAATAGCACCTGCAAAGATCATATAGTTTCAGGCTAAATTATTAGAAAAGAAAACAGAGGAAGTAGATGTATCTGAGTTTTTAGGATACGTTGACATGGATCCATGATAAAAGATTAAAGAGTTGCACCTATAGCTTTCGCATATCCAACGAGCTAGTGTGTGCGCTTCAGGGGTACCAGGTGGTGGCCGAAAACCAGAATGAGAACCAAAATGAGAAGGAGAGAGTGCTAATGCTACCCGCTGAACAGAAGCTATAATACTACGAACATACTGCCGTGCCATGGATGCCACATTTTCTTGAAGGTGCATCTCAAATGCAAATTGGAATGCTATTGTCATCACTGACTTTGTGCACCCACTACGGCCGGAAAGATCACCTGATGCTCTGTTTCCAGCAGGCCCAACCTCAAGAGCAGAAGCAAGGTCAAGTGTGCGGTTTGGACTGGAGGCATCCTGCATCACATTAATGATAAAATAGTAAGTTACGAACTGACATCAAGCAACATATTTTAATATATCATCAAGAACACTCATAACCTAACAGAAAGATATCATTTTCACTTGTATTACCATCCCGGAATCAAGAGGAATGATACGGAAACCAGAAGGAATAATCGGAGCATCATCAGAAAAAGTGGCATCAATTGGGGCAAAGATGAGTTCAGCACTGGTGCCAACAGCATTCTCGTCCACTCCACTACAGAGCTGAAGAAATAAAGTAACCAGGAACATTAGAATCAAATAGGATACTGAGTGCTAATTGTTGGATAAAAACAAATGGTAATTGAACTATTCCAAAAGTGGACGCTATAGTACGTTGACAAAGAAAGTACTTCAGAAATGTAATATTAATTAAATAAAAACAAAGTGAATTATTTGTGTTCTATGGTGAAGGTAATCAATCAACATGGAAGTAGCCCTTACTTGTAACAGGAAAACATCACCGGGCATGAGCATGTCCTCCCGATAGCCCATATTTTCGAGCTTAATGACCTCCATAAACTGCAAGGGCAAACAGTATTTTTCAATTATGCCATGGCATTAGAAGACAGCTAATTGCAGCGATTTTTGTTAGAGGATGGAAGCCAAACATAAGAAAATTGAAACGAAATATTCCAACACTGGAGCACTTACCTCTTCATGCTCAATTGTGTGAGCCAAGGGGAGGATAACTTGACCCCCAAAATTTCCAGCTCGAGACATTGGCAAGCTACATGGACCAGCTTTAACAGCAGCGGCTGCATAAGCATCAATACCACTGTCTGCCCATTCTGATCGATGTTCACGCAAGAATCTGAGAAGTATTGCTGGGGGCACATTCTACACGAAAATGGATGAAAGTCACTTCCTTGAATTGCTAGTTATTTTCTTCTAAGAACGTCTTGTATTATGAAGTAATAAAATTATGGACCATAAAGGAAGTCTTAGCTCATAGAGTAGCAACTCCTTGGAATTACATACTGATGCTCTCTACATCTAGCAGTCTAATATTTATATTAGTAAAATTTTCAGATTCTGCAGATATCCTGCTGTAATTGACCACAGGTACAAAACTTACCTGTAATAACATGGATGCTTTCGCACAAAGCACTGCATTGCTCATAGATGGAAATCCATTGGCATAAGAAAAATTCACACCCATCATTTTGGCAGGAGATGAGTTTACAAGAACTGTTACGTCATCAATGCCATCACTGTCCAACATGGACCATCCCTCATCAGCAAATCCATTAACAGCTTCATTGAAGCCCCTGTAAAATAGGACCTGTTAGATACCCCATGTATCAATGGCACTAATGAGAAAGCTTTGTCCAGACAATAAGAGCTACATACTTGCTTAGCCTCTGACTTAATGCACGCAAAGCTGCAGGTCTTCTTCCCCAACCAGTGACGTTAGGCTGAGAAACTTCTTGAGAAATCTGCCTCAAATGTCGTAAAGCCTGCACAAAATGCCATGGTTATATCAGCGATCAAGACATTTATTGTCTTCCTTCCGTTCCTTAATCTTATTCATTAATACTTGGCTAAAGCCACAGCTGATTTCCATCAAAATTACACTATCCATCAGTGCATAGAAACCATCAAGCTAGAATCATAGCGAGATATGTTTCTCACTGAGAAGTGCAGTACAAGAACATAAGTGACAAGATCCTGGATACAAAACAGTCTTACCGCCATTGTTGTCTTCTGAGCAAGCAACGTTGATGACTCATAAAGCGGGCGCAATACTTCAGGTACGCTCCAAGGCTGCATGAAAGAAAAGGATTAATTGGAACAGCAAGGGAACGAATACACTCTTAAATAATACAGTGACAAGATTTACAAACCTCCAGGTCCAAATGATCAACTACATGAATAATTGATCCACCTCCTTCACAAGGTCTAATAAGATAGCCGCTAGGCAGCATTTCTGCTCTTACAAAATGCTGTGTAGGTGGCATGCTTGGACCATTTTGAGTGTTGTTAAGTGATCTCTCACAGACCTAATTAAGCAGAACAATCAAAATTCGCACCATATTTGAGAGAGAGAGACTTGAAACAGAAACATTTTACACAGTGCCACATACCACAAGACTACCATCCTCTAAAACAGATGTGTAGCGCAGTAACCAGAAGTCACGAGCTGGTGCCAAAGTTGTAGGCGCATAGAGCTGAACCAAAACAAAGCTCATAATTTAGAAGATATAATAACAGTACTACGCCAGAAATAACTGGAGTGAAACAATGAATTCTTACCTGCATATAAATCAATTCGATAGTTCCACCGCTTCCAGTGGACAATGCATTTACAACATCCACAGCTCGGCAATCACGAAACCATGATGGCCGATCTTTAAGGATTTCAGCAACCTGCACAAGACAGAACTAATCAACTCTTCACTATATCACAGCCAAGAATTGTGTGCTTTTTATAACAAGCTGAGGATGGACATACTCTCGTAGGTTCTAGACCCACAAGGCCGCATGCGCGTGCTGCCACACCAGTGCAACCATGAGAAATAGCAACGATTCCAATGGAATCCGGACCAGGCTGTTCAGATACAAAGAATAAACAGAAAAAATTATCAGTGCATTAGTACTAGCACATTAAAAACAAATGCTTTGGAAAAGTTCTGCTGTTTTCCGAACTAAGCAATAGGATAGCATGGGACTAGAAATATCAAGATGGAGAAGAATCTCAGAACCAGGGGGACAAACTCGTACTGTCTTGATAATGCTTAAAAAAAAGTTGATTTCTGCATTGTTGCTTTAGTAATTTACCTTATCAACACACTATAAATGTAATTATTATTTTAACAGGAAGGCGTGAAATATTTTATACAACTAGCTGTCAGATTGCTTCGAAAACTCGTATTGATTTCCTAACTTGGAATATAAATGAGAATACAATAAAGCGAACAACAGTCTCTTACTTTCTTCGAGAGAAGAGAAGCATGCTAACGGGAAAAAGGGAGACATGTTGGCATGTAAAAAAAATTGGATTAGTGGTGTCACAGATATCTGTGAGATCGATGTGATTGACATGTTGCTTAGAAGTTTAGCAAGATTATAGAACTATTAATTTATCCGAATAACGACAAAGATCAAATGAATAGGATTGACAAAGTAAATTATGATGTCGAAGTGAGTAGTAACCTTCATCCCAGGCATTTGGACCCACTCCACAGCAGTTCCAGTGGCCTTCGAAAGAAACTGTGCTAAAGTCTCCTCTGCAATGGACAAAAGTCTAGAAAACATACAAACACAACCCCTTAAGCCATATAGTAGAATACAACAAAGAAACTGTAGAAAACAAGGGCAGAAAACAACCCAACATGAATAAACTGCAAATATTCCACTGACCCTGCAGGGCTGGCATCCCTTGGTGGATGCTGAGGAGTCAAATGGTGCTGACCACTGGTCACCACTGATTCACAACTTGTGTCTGTGGTGGCAAGGTTTGGAGCCTGCAAAACAACAAATTAACTCAAAAACCACCCAGAAAAATTAAAAACACAATTTTTTTCTTAAGAAAAAATTATTTACCTCAAAAACTCAATGTTATCTACTTTAAGGAAATGAAAAGAATTGTAAATTAATTGATGGCATAACAGCAATAAATTTAGAATGAACAAGCAATTCCGTAGCCTGACACGAACCATATTGGTAATGAATTTCATTTTTATCCAAATTTCCCTCATAATATAAGCAGGTAGAAATATGAAATGGAAGAAAAAGAAGAGATCTTTACATTTTGTGTCTGTTGGCGGAAGTAACTATTCTCATACACCAGCTGTGACACCTGCTTTTGCAACCTATCATTCTCCTCCATCAACAGCTTATTCATTGCTGTCAATTTCCTATTCACAGCTTGAAGCCGCGATGCCTCTTTTCTCTGCTTCTCTCTACATCTGAACAAATTTAACACAACAAACACGGTCAAGAAATCACTCGAACCCAAGACTTCCAAATTCTTCAAACTAACCCACAAAAAAAAAAAAACAAGTTTTATAGAATTGCAAACCAAAAAATAAGCTAAATCTTGAACTCTAAAGATCTAAACTTCGGTATAGTTTTTTTTAAAGAAAAAAAGTAGAATTATATCATCCGTGACTAAAAGTTTTATGTCTAAAATACCTTCGATTTTGGAACCAAACTTTGATTTGTTTAGGCTCGATGTGGGAAAGAATAGGGCATTCCCTAATCAACTGTTGGCGACGCATAGAGCTTGGCTTGGGACATTCATGGTAAAGCCTTTCTAGAGCTTCCACTTGTTCTGGTGTGTACCTTACGTACTTTCCATTGTCCATTGCTATCCTAGTACTCCCATCTTTACACGTCGAACTTACAGCCATCATCCCTTCTACAAAATATATATATGCATATATATATAAAAACTCACTAGTTCAAGAAATCACGAAAGAAAATAGCGAAGAAAAGAAATATTCCCCAAGCTTCCTCTCATAGATGCATACATGTGGTGGTTACTGAAGGAAAGAATTACCGTTTGTCGAAACCCTGGATTAGATCGGATTAGAGATGTTGGCTTAAAGGCCGAAAACAAGGAGGAGCTTAAGGTTCATGTTTCAAAATAAACAAGAACAAGACAGCTTTGAGCTCTTGAAAATAGAACGTTAAGGACGTAATAAGAAGGATTAATCTCTCTCCTTAGAAATGAACAAGCCCCTCTCTCTCGTTCTTCTTCTTGATGTGTGTGGTGAAGAAAGAAAGTATTTTAGAGTGTTGAGTGAAAGGTATAGAAGATGAGAAGATGGGGAGTTAAAAGAGAGCTAGCTGTGTTTGTTTTTTTGTAACGTTTTGGTAAGAAGTGAAAAGGGAGAGGGAATGGGGTGAGGAATATTGGGATTGAGGAAGAGAGGGTGGGGATGAAGGGCGATAAAGGTAAAAAGAAAAAGGAAAAAAAACCCTAAATACCAGACAGAATATCAGAGCATGTTTTTTGGTTTTTGGTTTTTGATTTTGTTTTCACATACATATATATTAGCGTATCCTATCATCATGTCACATCATATCAATTTTATCCCCCCCTCTTGCTGATTCTTTTTTATTTTTCTTCTTCTACTACTACTTTTTTTTAATGATTTAAAGCTGATTCTGTAGCTGTAGCTGTAGCTGTAGCTGTATCGCTGTAGTGATGGTTTTGGTGTTTGGTGCAGCAGAGCTCGTTTGCTGCAGCTGCTGCTTTGTCTTGCTTTTCTCTTCCACTCTCTTTGGTTTTGGCACTTTCGAAGCTCTTTCCACTTTAAACAGATGCCAACTCACCTCCCCCCTCCGCCCCTCTCTCCCTCTCTGGAGGTGGAGTTGGAGCCTTGGAAGGTGTGGGAAAGCAATCTGTACGCTTGCTATGAGCGCGTGTGCTTTCAGAGTACTTGATCATCTTGTTTGCTGAAAATGCCTTCTCTTTTGTCTGCTTTAATAGCTTTGTTTCTGTCTTTTAATTTTCACTCCTCTCTTTTCTTCTTAGGAACTTGATCCAGTTTTATGAAGAAATATCTGCAATCATTTCAATAATACATATGTTTATATATCCATCTTCTCTAATACGTATGCATAGAAATGGATGTGATTAGCGGTAATGATAAGCTTGTTTAATGACAAAAACCAACCATTAAATGTTCATTATTTGAATTAAATTCAACTCTGATAAATTAAATTAAAAGACATCTTCCAATTTATAAACGTGTGTGTGTGTTTGTGGATTTTTCTAATATCTTCAGATTTATTTACACCTTTGCTGTCTTCCTATTCCATCATTTCTTGATAAATATGTTAAAAGAGAGAGAGTTAATTACAAGGTAGTGTTGTTGCCATTGACAATGGATGCATGGTAGTCCTTGTTAAGGAATCATCTCACTTAAAAACTTAAACCTGTAAGTGAAATCCCAGAATATAATTTATATTATTCCCTAACACACCCCCTCAAGTAAAAGCCCTTTGAGCTTGAAACTTGCACAGGGCCACATTACCCTGTGCTTGATTTTTATCAAATAGAATGAGGTTGGTGAGATTCGAACTCGTGACCGCTGGGTCAACAAGGTTCTGATACCATGTTAAGGAACCAACTCACCTAAAAACTTAAGCTTGTAAGTGAGACTCTATAATATGATTTATATTATTCTCTAACAGTCCTGTAACGATTCTCCCAGTATTTATACGGGTAATAACTAAAGATTATTGTTAGAATAATTGTAAATATTATTATTATTATTATTATTATTATATCAATCCCAAGTGTTGCTGACAACGTCAATAATGATACTAATTAGGAGCAAGTAAAAAAATTAAAATGAGAAAACTAAAAGAAATTAATAGGAAAAAATGAACAGAGAAAAAAACTAATTCATCCTATTAGAATTTTTATAAAAAAAAAATTGGTACAATTCAGTTTTTTTAAGTAAAAAACTAAACCAAACCAAATCGATTTAATTTAAAAAAAAAATATATGCTATAATTTTTTTTTATTCTTTGATACAATTCAAATTTTTTGGTCTATTTTCATTTTGGTTAAATGGGAGAAGGGAAAACTTCATTAAAATAATTAAAAAAAAAACTAAAAAAACTAACACTATATTTAAGTTTTTCACTTAAAAAATCAAATCGAAACCGTTTGGTTTAAATCGGATCCAACTCATTTTTTTTTTCTGATTATTTTTATTGATAAAAAAAATGATCACCACTAATAATAATATGATGTAGCTCGGGAGAGAAAAAAAAATGAAATGGTAATTGTAACAGTGAATGTGTTGGAAACAAGAATATGATAGCTATTAATTTTAACATGTATTAGTAGTGTGTTATTCCTTTTATTCCTAATATTATTATTTAAAAATTTTAATTTTAACTGCTAGAGATAGAGAGAGAGAGAGTTTTAATAATGAGTGATTACATTTTACAATTAAATAAATTTGTTTTTAATTAAATACTTTTGTTGGAAATGTAAGTTGTTACTTTTAACTAGTCAATATAATGGAGAGATAATTGGTTAAATTATAGGATTAAAAAAATACACAAGGAATATTATGCCTTGTTAAAAAGTCTTTCTAATAAATATAATTAAACATAAATATGCTAATGGATTTATTTTGTGGTTCATTTTGTGATTTATCGCGTGGATTTACCTATATTTTAAAGAAAGATTTATGCTAATGGATAGCATTTTCTAAATTTAAAAATATAAAATAATAATAAAAACTAAAGAGAATTCCATCCACTTGAACTTCTTGGTAAAAAAAAATCTCAGTCATTAGAGAATTATTACTTAATAATAATAGTGAATATATTAATTCTTATAAGATTTTGTATTGCTTTAAATGGACCGCCTAATAGATTATTGTTGTTGTTGTTATAATTAAATTTCACCATTAAATTTTAAAATGCATACCCATAATCAATATACTTTGGTCTCCCGGAATTAAACATCTTGTCCCTGCCATTGGATCTGACTTCTTACAAGGTTGTATGCACTTCTCTCTCTCTCTTTTTTCTCTTCAAGAAAAGCAAGATACTATTTTTTCCTGTTATTTTTATTGGTTAACCATGTTATTTTTTTATTTATTAAATTGATTAAGTCATATCAATTTAACTTTTATTTTTTACCCGTGTTTAAAATTTAAATTACATTTTTTCGAATTAATTTATATTTACATTTACATTTGAATTTGAATTAAAATTATATTTATTGAATTAATATTTTAAATTATATATAGTACAAACCAAAATGATCTATCAAAACTAAAATATATCGCTCTAATAAAAGAAAATAAAAAAGAGAACATCGAATGAAAACCTTATTTTGGAGAAGATCATGGATAATGAGTTTGTTGAACGTGCCATCCTCCCAATAGTAAATTAATGAGATGCCATTCACGTTAAATCACCTCATAAACCTAATTTCACCGTAGAGAGTTTTTCTTTTCTTAGAGAAGTAAAATATGTAGAAGCTGTACAAAAGAATTAATTCGACAAAAGAGATGTAGGGTTTCGGGATGTCAACAGAAATGAGTTTCGAGATTTTGAAGAATAAAGAGGATAGCGAGGTTCCGTGGACAAAATAATGAGGGCTTTTCCATGCTGCCTGGACATTTCTGATATTGCCATCCATCACCACCTTTCCTCTCTCGTCATCATATTCTCTCTTGTATGTACATGTATATATACATATATATATATATACATGTACATTTACATATACATATACATATACATATACATATACATATACATATACATATACATATACATGTGTGTGTGTGTGTGTGTGTCCAAACGACATTGCCGCATGAAACAAGATCCCTCATCGCATTCGATTCAATTACAGAAACATCCCCTGGATATTTTCAAAGAACAATACAGTGATTCAGCTGTGTATATACAATTTTGAATTGGTTTATGTATTAACTGGGGTTATATTTCTATCAGAATGATATTAAAAACACGCTTCCAACATCGATCTATTTATTTATCAGGGCTAGCTATTTAAGAGATTAATAATTCAAGCTCACTGATTCATCAATTACATATTATCCGAGATCGTGGATGTGAATTTACAATGCGAGAACGAGTTTCTCGTCGAAACACCAGCACTATACTGGCAAGTAAATTATTGCTTGCATTCTGCTGGATTCAATGAGGATGATTATAGATAGATGTTCTTGAACGAGAATTACATGTGTATATGCCCAAGCCAATTGTAATACGTGTTGTTTTCAAGAAAATCAATTTCAAAATTCAAAGGATGTGAAAAAGTACAACAGGAAGAGGGCAATATACATGAACCGTACGTATGAAAGTAGAATAGCAATAGTGCATGGCACGAAAGTATTTGTTGTAAAAAAAGACGAAAACCCTTTAAAAGGCGGAAGAGTGCATGAGATGTTAGAATTTAGGATTAAATACTTGACTTTTGATTTATTTTTTTCCAAGTCTTGTAGGATAGACAGTCAGCAAACGATAGCATGACTAGAACTTAATGAATAATCCAGTTTCTCAGGTCCTCCATTTCTGTGTATCTGGTCCATCGTATTGATTATCGATAGAGAGATGTCGAACTCACTTGAAACTATTCTGGTCTAAATGACCTGCACATGATTGGTTAAGTTGACCATTTTTCTTGCTCCTGGATAATCCAATTTTCAGATAAGACAACAAGATGGCGTGCATAGTGGGTTAATGGGTGAAACCATGCTAGAAAACTATATATAACCTAGGATGAATGCAAGTTATCTTGGTTAATTATATATTATGTTAACTGTTAATGCGAGTTAAATCAAATTAAGGGCTTGTGAGTTCGTATTTGTTTTGATAGTTTTAGCTACAAGTTCATCGGCTCAGATATATTTGGTGAAGCCGATAGAAGGGTTGAGTGGTGGTTGAGTGGCTAGCAAGAGATGGAAGATAGGGTTTTACAGGTAATCTATATCTCTAAATAAAAGTCGGCAACACCAACTTTACACGACTGGACGAGCTAATTATAACGCATCTTGGCTTCCTAGTAAAGGAAGACACCTTTCTCTCCTTTTTTCAAATCTTAACAAGTCAATACTATTTACCATGATACAAGCAAGTCAATCCGAGGTCCTCCCTCCCAACCCCACCACAAAACCAACCTCAAATTTGGCAAACTTGAAAAAAACGAAAATCAAACTTTATATACCAAGCTAATTGATTGGTTAAAACCCTAGCAATGGCAGACCAAGAGTAGTGGGGTTATTTTTCTTCCTTCAACGTTCCGCATCCAAAGATAGACTAGAAAATAAAACCTCTCCCTTTCAAAGTAAAAGGCTCAACAACATACGCGTCTTTACGATTTAATTAAACCCTAATCTTCTCCACTTTTATCTCCATTACACGCCGACTCCACTCTTGGTAAGTTTTGCGCCTCAGATTAGATTCTTTTTATATATAAACAAACCCTAATCTGATATTTATCTCAAATAGAAAATTAAAAATTCTCTACCATAACATATCTTCTCATGAATGGCACACATTTTAGCGAGAGTGGCGGGGTATGCTCCCGCTTTTACCAGCCATTGCTCCCTGTCACAGCCGTTGACATTTCGCTAATTGAAAATAAATAGACACAAATTAACTTTCCTCCT
Source organism: Salix dunnii (assembly GCA_015731905.1). Lineage (NCBI taxonomy): Eukaryota > Viridiplantae > Streptophyta > Magnoliopsida > Malpighiales > Salicaceae > Salix > Salix dunnii. Next base: position 18,505,984 of record CM027664.1, read on the forward strand.
TTTAGAGCTGGACAGCTGCTGTCGTAGTTTGATGTCCACCCTTATGTTTTAAACTTTATATTATGTCTTGCTAAATTTCCATTGCCCTGACCTTTCCTAGCTGTAACACATCCATCCCCCATGGGAAGCCCTAGCTTGATTTTCCCTGTGTGGGCTGGTCTCTTGAAGTTCGAATTAGCTATAGAAAGAAAATATTCTTGTAAATGCATCCATTTATGATCCAATTAGAGGGAAATAATGATAATTTTGATGTCTTGAAGACAATCTAAGAATACGCATCAATTTAATATTCCAACTTTTACTGGTATGATTTGCATGCAAAACATGTTTTATATGGGGTTTTTTTATTTTAGCATATATTATACGTGGATCAACAATTTATTTTTGCACTTTAATCAGCGGGAAATTTGATACAGAATTAGTAAGATTGTTATTAAAAAATAAACTAATCTTTCTTAATCATGGCATGTAGCTTGGGGGGGTGTGAATTGTTATTGATTTATGATAGTTGAAAAGTTCAAGAGATTGGAAACCATTACGTAATTCCTATAAATTAATAGGGACTGGTTTCAGCTGTCCCTTTCATCTGTATAGTTTCTGTACTGATAGCCTATGAAATCATGACATATGTCCACGTTGTAGCCTGTACTTGACGCCAGCAGACCATATCTATGCTGTGCTGGTCCCCACACTTGTGGCCCCCGCACGCGTGATGACTCTCTCTTTAACTTTACAACGTGCTCCTCACCAGGAGCCACCTCACTTGTGCGAGCATCATTTATTTTTTTCTTTTAATATAGAATTTTAATTTTATAGATTTTTCGCTTTTTCTCCGAAAAGAATTCTTTTGTTTTTTTTAATTACGTTTTAATTTAAAATTTAAATTGCATGCTCTTGAAATATGTGTTTGGTATTGTGCTGTAAAGTATTTTTAATAGAGAAAACATTAATATATTTTTTTATCCTGACTATAATAATTTAAAAACAAAATTGGCCAAGTAAATAATATATCTATTTATTACTATTTAGCACATGAAAATTATATAAAAAAATTATTTTTTATATCAGCACGTAAAAATAATTTAAAAATATTAAAAAATAAAAATAATTTAAATAAATATATATTTTAAAACAACAAGCAAGGTTGGACAAAATAAAAGGTGTCATTAACCTGTTTAAACTGTGATCTAAGTGTTGCTTTGGATTCGCTTCACAGCAACACCAATTGACTTTCAGTCCTTAAAGTCTTTACTGCCAGACCAACCTTGCTTCCACACGATTCTTCAACCTCGTCGAATGCAGGCTCCTAAGTACTCCTCCAACGAGGAATTCAAATTTAGCCCTCGCCCATCTCATATCTCTACTACCTTTTCATATAGTTTTTTTTTTTTCTTTCATTTTTAAATTATAATACGGGTTTTTAAAATTAATTATTTAGTAAGTTTTTAATAATTATAAGAGAACTTGAACGGGTGATTATTAAAGGATATATTATTAACTGAACTTAAATATAAAATAACTATATATATATATAGAGACTGTGAATAATAAATAACCTAACCTATATATTATATTATATTCTTAACATGCTTATCACGAAATTGCGGTGTGAATACAATCCAGCTATTTTACAGATGCCCGTTCATGGACCGACAATACACATTACACATTTTGTACACGCAACCTAGTTTTCTAACAAAGAAAATACCACTTGTAAAATTTTCAAATATTTATTGTCAAATCCAATTCTCTATGTTCAAACGAGGAAAAATAAGGTAAGGTTTTGGAACATTGAATCTCGTTGTGACATTTGTAATCTTGACATTGGACCGTTTGACTTGCTATCATAGTCTACGCATACATACATGCAAGTCAAGAAATTCTAACATTGCAACTACATACCAATAATTTCAACATACGCATGCCGTATTAAACTGTCTAAATACATCGCTTATGAATAAATAAGTAAATGCACAAGAAGCCAATCCTTTCTCGAGCATGAGATATGAATAAAGTAAATAGAGTAGCTCCAAAGTACTCGATTATAATTGAAGAATTTAATAAATATTATTTTTTTATCTGAAAATATTTTACAATATTTTTAAATTTATTTTCTAAATAAAAATACTAAAATAATAATTGAAAGTTTTTTTTTTTTTAAAAAAAATCTTCATCTTACACGGCTACGGCTAGATAAAAATCAAAGCGAGACCGGTAAAAAAAAAAAAAAAAAACCCACCAGAGTGCATCACGAAACCAGAAACGGGGACCGCTAGAAACAGAACGCGTGTCGCCATCTTTCGGCGTGTCTCGCTTGCTTGTAATGAAAGACTTGGTGTTTCGTCAACGTGACGGACTTTCTTTTAGCTCGAGTCCTCCTTTGCTGTGACACGACGTCGCTCTGTCCCCTGTCCTTTCCTCGCTTTTACTATTTGTTGTGAAAAGAGGCCAGCAAAAGGGATCGTGGTAACAAACTAATCGTGAAGGTACAATCCTGTGCTTGTGTGTCTACTTTTTCTTTTTTGTTCCCTAGGAATTTGTAACCTATTTTATTTTTATTTTTATTTCTTACCCGGGGGTGAGATAATATGTCTAAGTGCCTGTTTATCATTGATTTCCAATCTGATTTTTACTGAAATTTAATTATTAATTTTTTATATTTTAAATAAAAATTTTTAAATTATTTTAATGTACTGATATCAAAAATAATTTTTAAAAAATAAAAAAAATATCATTTTAATATATTTTTAAATAAAAAATATTTAAAAAAAATCGTAACCACACTCCCGTCACCCTTGATCTTCAAATATCTATACTCCTATTTGATGTCGGCTGATTTTTTAGCATAACTCTTTTCAAAAAAATCCTCTTGGTTTAACCCCACAAGTTAATTCATAAACTTGTTATTATTTTTAAATTACAACGCCGAGTTCCATTCTAAAACCGAGTTTAATTAATCATATGCTAATATCAATAATAATTTTTAAAAGATAAAAATATATATTATTTTAATATATGTATAAACAAAAAAAATATTTTAAAAATTAATTTCAATTCGGTGCATGCTTTTCACCATGAACAAGCAGCAGCAATATTTAATTTATTTAATAAAAACGGATGATTAAAAACCATACAAGGGTGCGAGAACGTGCTTGTTTAACACATCATTGAGGAATTAAATATTTTAAAAATATTCCAATATTTAAAGGAAGGAAGAATGTCCCAAGAAACCACGCAGCGGGGGGAGGAATAGTAAAATCCAATCCAGCAGGAGCTTACATAAAAAAGAGCAGGCACGACCCCTCACACAGCATTTTAATGGCCTCAAAATTCCAATTTCAAAGCCGAAGGGGACTGCTGACCCTTAAACAAAAGGCACGCCAAGCACAAGTTAATGGGGAGCGAGGAAAAAAAAAGGGTGGGTGAGTGGGACGGCCTGAGCGTGGGCCGACAAGGAAATGGTGGGGGCCCACGAAGTGGCGAGGAAATAGAGAATTTTCGGTCCCCACCCGTCCTTAGCTGGATAATGATTTGCTACTGTACTGTCACCTTCAAATCCTAATTTTCCCCCCCTCCCCTTCAAAAGCAATATTTAATTCCAGGGGAGAATATTCGGCGGCGCCACTTTATTGTGACGGAAATCTCGGTTTTCCCAACAACTGTATTTAATTCTAGCCTCTGGCGGCCCCATTTGTGCCGCCCCGGTGGCGGTGTTTAATTGGTCCTCGTTAAAGGGCTTGTTTTTTAGAATCTGGGGACTGTGATGGGATTATTTCAGAACAAATATTCCTTGTTTTTTACAAAATGTATTTGTTTTTTCAATTTCTCACGGAGCACGATTTAAAATGAAATTCCAAACTAACCCTTGATGGGCTGGTGGTCATGGGTGCGAGGACACGCCATGGCTTTTGTGATATGAGAAATAAATTATTTAAAATTCGATTAAAGCCAGGTTTTATCTTTAGTTGAAAAACATATATTAGTTAACTCAGTGTTTTGACTCGTGATGCAGTAGAGTCAAATCTGAGAACCTTTGTTTTTAAATAACAAAATATTTGGTAAAAAAAGAGAGAAGAATTTGAATTGATTATCCAATAGCAATCAGGACAGCCCACTGACCAGGGCCTTTTACGGGTGACGAGCACAGATTTGTCTGTTAGGTGTATTAAGGAAGGGTCTGCTCCTTGAGTTTATTAGCCCAATAAATCAAGTTTCCCGATCCACTAAGCCTGGCCCAACTCTGACTGGGACCTCTCTCTATGATCACGTCCTACTTGTTGGCTGCGGGTTAGGGTATGGTGTTGAGGTTATTTATATATTGTTTTTACTTGGAAAAATATAAGATGATTTTTTTTTGTAACATGGACATATTAAAACGATGCAACAATCACTAAATTAATTTAAAACAAAAATTGATAATTTACGAGAAATCCTTAAAATAAAAGGGAGCCTGATCACAAATTTCTTACCATCTTTGGTGGAAGACTTGCATTATTAATCTTTAGTTTTAATCAGTAGAAATTGTTTCATGACGAGAAGTGGCTTGTGCGAGTGAGTAGAACGTAATTCCTATTTAGGTTCGCCTCAATGGGTCGGGTAGCTTTGTGACATCCTGATAAAAACCGCAACTCCCATTCTAATAAGATTAAAATGGTGTTTGGTTCTACGGTATATTTTGCGATTGATGCTCACCGCAAAACCAAAATGTTTGGTAAGCATTTATGCCGCAGGTTTTTACTTGTGGACCTCACATGAAAATTGCGTTTCAAACTCAGTTTTGAAAAGCATTACAGAGATGTTTTTCTTCAACCTCAGCCTCAACATCAATTTCCAACATGTTTGTGTTTTTTCATTCTACTGCATGACACCAAGTTTTACACATCACCGTTGCCTTCCTCTTTATTGTTACTGACGATCTTTCTCTCTCTCCACAATCATAGTCATGCCCTCTCTCTCCTCCATAGCACGACCACTGCCTCTCTCTCTCCATAGTCACGACAGCTCCTCTCTCCTCTCTCCTCCACAATCACAACTACTCCTTCCCTCTCTCTCCAACAGTAGCAATAATCCCCCGCGTTAGCAGGACCAGCTGAAACCTTCCGACTATCCTACCAACCACCATAGGAACCATTTGCGATGTCAGTACCACAAGAAAAATCACATTGATCTCCTCTACCCATCAGTATCGCCTATTGACCCTCTCATCACAGTCGGTCATGTTAGTATTCACGTGTTACGTGAACAGTAACTTCGTGAATTAATTCACGATGAATGCAGCGCATCATTTTGTGTGTTGTGTTTTTTTTTTTTTGCACTTAAATCTTGGGGTGGGCTGGCCCTCCTCTCGGCCCAGCCCAAGTCCAGGAGAGTTGGGCATTTTGGCCCCACTTGGTCGGCCCGACCATTTAATTGGGCTAGACCCAATTTGATTTTTTAATATATATATATATATATATATACACATATTTTTTTTAATATATATATATATATATATATATATATATATATATATATATATATATATATATTAAAAAAAATATATGTAGATAAGATTAGTTCTGATATAAAAAAAAAAAAAGACACTTGACTTCGTTACACTTCACAACCCTGTTGTTTTTCGATTAATTATGAATCAGAAAATTACAACTGGATTTGACCTTAGAATTATATCTCTACAATTAAATCACATATGTTATTACTAATGATATTGTTACCAGATATTGTTCGTCCATCAAATAACAAGGAATCACATAAACATTCACATATCAATTTAATTCATTATAAAATTACAAGTAGTTTGATGAGAGAATAAAAACAAATATCTTATTTACTTGAATTATTAATTATATTTTATTGCTATGATTATTAATCTACAATATTTAAAAATCAATATATACGTGTCCTTTTAAATAATTTCAAAGGTTGAAACCAATATGAAAAGCATGATAACCAAACACACAAAATTGTTTTTCAATAAACCTCAAACTCAACTACAGTTTTAACCAAACACTTTAATTTTAGTTATGAACCACAACTAAAAACGTTTTTCATAAAATTATTTTTTTCAACCCCAGCCACAACAACTACTATGCCAAAACCATCATCTTCAAGTTAGATTTTCAAGGCTCTATAACCATTATCTTCAAGTTAGATTTTCAAGCTCTAACAATCAGGCTACATCCTTTGGAAACGGCAACGCCTGGATTAACAAGTCAGCTTGATGCAATGCATGGCAGGTCGGGTGCTTCTAAGTGAAGCTACTTTGCAAGACATGACGATCCTTCACTTCTTTACATGACTTTCATGTAATGTGTAATCAGAATGAAGAACTTTCGCTTCAGCAACAAATAGCTCATGAGTTGCGATAATGGATAAAATTTCATTTACCAGAAGTTCATACAACGTATGGGTTAATAAATGAATGGGAAACATGTCAAAATGATGATCCTAATCCCCAATTCACTTTTAATCCTTGTACAAGTCGACATAGAACCCTGACAAGCCATGGCCTGGACTGGAAGGATTGATTTGGTGAAATGACATCAACTTTTTTTTTCTTAAAAATAAAAAAACTAATCAAAACAACATTATTTTGATCTTTAAAAAAAAAAAAAATGATTAACGCTCTTGACTTATGACCCGGGCCTCTCACTAGAGTTGGATTTTAAAACTATATGACTATATCAAGAGAAAGTGAACGGCGTATTAAAACTGTTAAATTGTGTAAATTGACAGCTCTTCACATTCCTGGTCAATTTTCTTTGTCAAAAGGAGCAGCAAAGCGATCAAGATGATTTTTACCCCCTGATGTATTCTGAACTGACTGCCGAATTGGAGTTTTGTAAACTGACAAGTAAATAGCTCAGGATTCCAGTGCTTATTTACCATTTACATATTCCAGAAGGTGCCGATCAAGTTCAAAATGTCGTGAAAGAACCCTCTGCAAAGTAGATAGCCGCGGAATGAATAGAAATTTTTAGATATTCAATTCACATTGCACATAATATATTCACAATGAGCAACATATGCAGCATCCCTCGAAGTCAGTCCATGTAAGATGCAAAATTATTAGAAAGAGAAGGAAACTAATATGATTTATCCATCTTATTATCAACCATATGAGATTCATGCAACTAGATATTTGAAATTAAATGCTTTATCCTAGGTTGAAAATCAAAGCATTCTACAAGAATTAACAATAAGTATTCTTTCACAAGGAAGGCTCAAGGTAAATGATAAAACCATATTGGTGTTATCAATTGCCTCTTCTGTTCACATAGATGAAAGGATGTTTGCCAATAGAATAGAAAATAATTCAACATAAAAGAAAACCAAGAAATTTATGTTGACAGTAATACCTTAGTTACAGGAGGATGGGAAGCTTTTGCTTCATAATCCCACTCTGGAAAGCGTGTAACCTCAGTTGCATTCTCAAACAAAATATACGTGGGAAGTTGGTTCATGCCTCCTACATCAAGGCCACCCTTTCAGGACTAGCGTGCTCAAGAAATATTGAACAGAAGAATTGGAAACATCAACTAGGATGGCTTATAATCCATATCACATACCACTCAGAGATATTCCAAATTTCTCTGCAGCGTTTGGGAAGAGTCCAAGATCAACTATTCCAAATGATAAGTTCTTGTTCGAGTATCTGTTATAGGAACACAGGAACATGAAAAAGACATGCACACACGCACATGCAATTGATAGATGACATGAGTGATAAAATGAAAAACAAAGGAAACTTCTTTTCTGCTCTCCATATATCCAAGCAACAGCAAAAATTGAAGGGAAACTTACATAATTGAGAGCTCTGGAAAGCACCGACTAGCATGTATGCAAGCAGAGGAGCACAAAGCACGGAACTCTACCTGCCAGAAGCAAGGTTTTCCCATAATCCAAAATGCAGGAATCCGAAAAATCACCAAAATTGATACAGGAAAAAATCATTGTATTGCACGAGTCATAGATAGGCAAGTTCAATATTTGTGAGAAATGATACATATTCATCTCCATGGAAAGATTTATCAGCTTCATCTAAAGCCAAGTTAACCTGTTGTGCAGCCAATAGAAAGTAAAGGGGGAAACACAGATGAATATTGTAATCAAGGGACATGCATTGGTGAACTGTCATGTTGGATAGAACAAACATAAGCCAGAACGTCTTTAGTTGTTAAAATTTGTAGAGCTGCAGCTCATTCCACAAATTGGACATCATGGATGAGATGAGATCCTGGATTTTTCTCCCTATACTAAAATTTGTTCAAGGAGCATCTCTTTTAATGCTCAATGACTTTGATTCATGAAATAATGCATGTGTCCCAATGCTCAACAGGTTAAACTTTCATGAAAAGTGAGACACTAAACACTTGCATATAATGCCCGGAAGGAAGTCAACATACTGGGCATTTTATTAAATAAAAATTCTGAGAAAAGTGTGAGGACTAACCAACCAGAATCTTGATGTGTTCCCTTCTGTCAGCAAGGTCTCTAACTGCAGTGGTGTTAATCTACTTGATGTACCTGGAAATCAAATCAGATAAAAGAGCATATAAATAGAGAAGCACTCTGAGATCCTAACATAGCAAGTCCTGCTGCACTCCATGAAATGCATGGGATCAATGAGGACAAAAATTCAGTTCATACCTAGTTTTTCAAAAGCAGGTGGTTGTGTAACAAGATATATCACTGCAAAATGAGTAAAGCACAATAAAGGTTATTTTTGCATTAAGCAGCCATTCAAGTATTGAATCTACACATTTAGTAGCAAGATATTCATTTTTGGCATCCTTTCGTACCAAGATTGAGCAAGTATTTACATGGAAGAAGCACACGAAAGGAATCAAGAGGTGACAATTCTAAGGTTTGAAGACAAGATTTGATTGGTAGGACTAGAAAGCCAAAAACATGACATTTAAACATAATAGAGTAAATCATATAACCAGGAAAATAATTCATAAACCCTTCTTCTAACTCCCAGTAAACCTTTCCTAGCAGATGTCATAATATAGAAAAAGAAACAAACCTGAAAACACCACCATGTACCAGAGGGCCAAGTGGTAATCCATTATCAAAGAGATGGCAACAAGAAAAATCTGAAAAAAAATAGCACATAATTCAATTCAGAGCAGAATGGGAAAGTAACCTAGAGGAGAGCGAAAAGAAAAGAAGCAGACCATAACATTGTACAAGTCTACAGTGACTTGGCCTAAGTCGTGCTTTTTCCGAAGCTGGATATCAATATCATAATCCTATCACATCTGTATTCAACAGGATGCAACCCATATCCGGTCAAGTGCAACTAAATTATAGGTACATTTTCATCAGATAGAAGGTCTACTCGGTCACAATTGCAGAGGGGCGACAATTGCAGTTCAGAAAAGGCATTATCGAACTTATCCAACAAAGACTTCGATATGCATGCATATTTATCATTTACAATGACATCAATTAAAACAATTCTCAACCGGTTAACAACTGATCAAATGCCCTTTGCACAATCAATGAAAACTCGACATTCCAACGACACAAGCAAGCCCATTTAACAAGTGTGATTTCCCATGTTGAATAAGCGTACAGCATTTCAATCATGTTTGCTAATCAACAAAAACAAACATTAATTCATAGCTTGAAGTTGGTAAATTTGCAGACTGAGAGGAGAGATAACCTTAGCGAAAAATAGCATATTGGAAATAAAAGCTTCCCATGTTTCGTCTCTCACAATCTGTTGTTGCACAAAATAAAAATAAAAAAAACCTGCACTTTAGGCAACCAAATCACAAAATCTTTCTACTTAATGATAAAAACGACTAGTCATTCCATTAGATTACCTTATAAGCAGCTAACAAGGCAAACGCCAAAACCGCTTGAATCTCCTACACCCACACAAAATAAATATAAACAGTTCACTAAGCCAAAAGCTGCAATATAATAATCAGAAGAAGAAGAAAACGAAGAAGAAGAGAGGGATTGGGATACCCGATAAACGAGGCGGTGAATGAGGTGAGGAGAGAGGAGAGAAGTGGCGGATGTGCGAGTGATGATGTAAGAGAAGAAAGTGAGGAAATGGAGGAGGTAATATGGCTCCGATAGCGGATTTGGATTCATCACTGCTCTTCGATTCTATTTATTCTATCAGTAGTTCAAAATCTTTGTTGCCTCCCTTGTACTGTATTGTGGCACAGAGGAAGGGTGCTTGTTATTGGATTCAATTAGAGATCTATGGAGAAGCAGAGGATTAATTGTTGTTGGCAGCTCCTCCTGCTGTTGTTGTTGCGTAATTTCCTTTTTCCGGCAGGATAAAATAGGTAAAGGCATTATTGTTCAGTTTTACCATATATTAGTCACTTAGCCGAGCTTAGTCGCAATAGTAATCATATTTTTTTTAATATAAAAATTAATAGTTATATAGGATTTTTTATAATAATATAAATTTAGATAAAATTATAAATTTATGTGAAATTCATGTGGAGTACAAGTTTTTTCTATAAAATATATAAATTTTAAATAAATATCAATTTATTTGTTTAGTAGGTTTTAATAAAATCATCAGTATAAAATTATCATTATCATTAAAAAAATAAGAAAATCCAGATACCTGAATTATCAAATTTATTATATTAGTATTAGTTCATTTAAAAATTAAATTTAAATTAAACACGACAAACAAAATATAAATTATGAAAACACTTGCAATAATCAAATAAAAAAATAAGTAGTTATTTTTTTAAAAAAATAATTGGAAATTCATCCCTACAATACTATCGTTATCGTGACTATAGCAATTAAAATTATTATCAACATTATTGTCCAAATAATTAAAATCATTAAAACCTCAAAAAATAAAAAAGCAAAACATTTTGACAAAATATAAAAAATAACAATTACTAAAATTATCATTATTATCACGCAAAACAATAAAATCATAAAATCATTTGATCCGATAAACAAATAAAAATAACAAAAAAACACCCAAAAAATAAAAATGAAGAAATATCAGTTTTAAAATGACCATAAACATGCAAGGATTAAAAAAAATCTTCAATAAAAAGAAACTAACAAAAAAAAACTAAAAATTAGATACATAAATACGGATAAAAAATAAACATTGTTGAAGAAGGACCAAAAACCAAAGGAGTTTATATCAAATAAAAAATTTAAAGAATAAAGGCTGAAATAAAAAATAAAATATATAATTAATTCCAATCAAAAGACAAAGTTGAAATAAATAAATAAAAAACTTGGGACCGAAACAAATATAAGAATTTTTTCAAAAAAATATTATAATGTAATTTTGTTAAAAAAATTAAAAGAATAAAGACCAAAATAAAACGTAGTATACATAACCAATTTCAACTGGAAAACAAAATTAAAACAAATTAAAATCTACATACCAAAAAATTAAAAGAACAAAAAACAAATAAAAAAATCAAAAGAATAAGGAATAAAATAAAAATTAGCATGTATAATCAATTTTAACTGAAAAACACAATTAAAAACAATCATATTTTTCATTGAACAAATCAGGAATAAAACTGAAATAAAAAAAACATGGATTATAATAAAACAATCACAGATACAAAAGATTGCATATATTTTATAACAATAAAAAAAAAATTAAAAATCATTCACCAGTATTTCACTACAATGCTCGTATGGCAGGTCAAGTACCAGGAGATAGAGGACGCATACAATAATTCGACGAACAGATACTTTTCAACACCTATTCACGTATTTAAAACAATTAAATAAGATGAATTGATTATAAACAATTACGGTAATTAATTAAAAGGGTATAATAAATATTACAAATAAATTTTAAATTTAAACTATAACAGTTTTGACAGAGAACATGACACTTGGAGAAAAATTCTAGCAGACAGAATCAGACGTGAGATTGGAGACAAATCACGCCACATAAAGTAGCCTCTCCTGCTGTTTTAGCGATGTTCCCATATAAATGAAGCTGTGATGAATTCGGAGAAAAAACTGTAGTGGTAAATAGAAAAACGTGGTAGCTACAAGTGGAACACCCTCAGCATGATGCAACCACACATCAGTGACAATACTAAGAAAGCAAGCTAGAATAAGAGATCTATAAATTGAAAAACCTGGAGGGCTTGAGCAGTGATTGACATGAAACATGGCTACTGATATGAGATCCCAGATTTAGAAATTCCACAACGTTCCTTGGAAAGGGAGATAGTCAATCTCCAAGGATACACACACACACACACACACTTGCATATATGTGTGCCTGAACTAGCAAATGAACTCGGTAAGACCAGCTAACATGATCATACACAAAAGCATCCACCACCAGTCCCTCGAGCATAGTTTCATGCAATTCAACATCTCCGTGAATGTTCAACAGTTGGTGAGAAGGCATGTCTTCGGTGAGAGCATGAAGAATGGAGGAATGAAGTGGGGCTGGCTGGCTCAAGGAGGCTCTACCTCTGCTTAATTAGCTGAATTAAGATTTGTAGCTAGCGTTTGGACCTGCCGCTTGCTGCTAATATCAACGAAGAAGATTGAGTAACTCCTCATGTTCTTGCTTAGTCTTTTACCTTTGTTGCATGGCGGGATCTTGACTTTACGTTTGATTTTTTAAGACAAAACATTATTTACAGAGGAGTGACGGGGGAGTGGTAGACTAGAACCTATCAATAAACTTTTTTTATGCAACAAATACTCTTTAAAAACAAAAATAGAATAAGCTCTTCTAGTTTATTAATTCTTAGTTTTTGAAATATATATATATAATAATTTTCTGTCGAATGTCTTCCTCTAGATTCAATTTCTCTCCATTTTGTCCCTGCATAAATTTGTCGATTTGGTCCAAATCGTCATAGAAAATGGCCCAACGTGAAACAGTAGACCTACGCCACACAAAGCCTTCGACTGAAGCCCAACTGTATCCATTCTTCCTTGAATTGGATTAAACTTGAAGGGTGAAAAGGTAGAGGAGGCGTTAGGCTGCTCCCATTCTCCAGTGTTGCAGCTGACAAGCATTACAAATTGAATCAATATTAAGAGAAAAAACTGGAATTCATTTTATTTTTTTATTGTTTTATGGGTCAACTTGTTAGGTCGATCAGGTTTAAACTCAGTTCAAGTCGGGTTGAATTGAACCGGGTTTAATCATATTGCAATCGAGCTGAAAACCAATTACAGTAATCAAGAAAATGTGGTTGCTGGGTTCTTTCAACAAAATTGTGGCTCGCTAAAAGCGAAAAAGGAAAGCACATGAGCTTGAAATAGAAGCCTGTCGGGCAATCCCGGACCTACTCCCACAACATTTGACCGAGCTTTTGCCCTTATGCAAATACTCGTTCATGGCTTATGGAGAACATCATGGAAGGGAGCTCAGAACGAAAGAAAAATAAAATCAACTAGAAGGTTCCATCATGTGATCAACTTCCCCCTTTCAATATCTCTTTACCCTTTTTTTTTAGTTGTTAAGAAATTCATTTGACCTTAAAATCAGCTCAGATATCTACATGGTCAAGTGGTAAAATCTTAATATTAAAATATTTGTTTGTTTTTATGGTCGGACATTCGAGTTCCGTGGTTGTTAATATGATAGTTATTAAAAACTTATATAATTATAAATTTCAGGACCCGTATAATTAATTGAGGTGCGTGCAAGCTAATATAAATACTTGTATTAATAAAAAAAAATCTAGAGGGGGATTGATTAATGTTTCATGATAAAAATATAACACCGTTCTATTTATTTATTTTCTGTTCTCCAGGGTTAATTTCCACAGGTAATGATTTTATTATGTGAAATGTTAATGTGGTAATTATTACTTTAGGGATTTTGATAATGTGTAAGAAAAAAGTAAATAATTCTATTTCCTTTCCACCTCTGCTTCCATGTGACAAAGAGAGAAATTCTACAAGAAACCATCATGGGTATTGCAGATACCAAAATTAGATTCTCTAAATTTAATTATTACTTGGTATTAGAGAAAGTGACGTATCGATAAAGATTGTGGCCTCATAGTGATGCTCATCGGGCTGCCATGGCACTTTGCCTGGAGACTTTAGAAAGGTGGGAATTTAGGATTAATAATGCAAGTGATCACGCAACTTTTCTCAGATTTTCACCTTTACCCTTCCATGATCATCCTGCCTATGGAGCCTTGACAGATTCCTAGCATATGCTTCTTGCTTTCACGACAAATCAAGTCCTTGGCTACACTTTGAGAGTGAGGGTATAATTGTTTTTAAAATTATTATTTGTTTAGAAATATATCTATTTTGTTTTCAATTCTTTTGTCCCAAAATATTAATTAAACACCGGTGTAGGTATCAAGTTTCCAGAACATGATTGGAGGGATGTAATTTGATCATAATTTAATTATGATCATTCATGCTTAAATTATCCTAATGGAAATCAAATTACAAAGACCCGCCCCTCCCCACTTGACATGTGACGAGGAGGAAGTGTTACCCGCAACTCACGTGACCGCCCGGCACGTGCAGTCACGTTACCGTGAAACTATTAAAAGAACCATGCATGGCCGAGGTCGAGGCATCAATCAAACACGAAGAGAAGATGCTGTGGGTGACCGACACGTGTCATTGATTACAGTCAGTTCTGGCTTTTGACGGGAGCCAGGCACTCACATGGTTCCTGACACCTCCCTCTACCGCTATCACGTGGACGCTGCGCCCAAGCCATGCAATAAATACTTAAAAAAATAGAGTGATATACTTCACCCAATTTGTTTTTTTTTTTAAATAAAAATAAAAACGAAAGTAAATGAGAAGAAAAGATAAAAAAATCTCTGATACATGAAACCCTCCACGCCAAGCAACGGCTCAGGTTCTCTCTCTTTTTCAGGCTTTCCTTTAAATCCAAGCATAAAAAGCAAGAAATAATAATTATATAAAAAAAAGAAAAATATTTTATCATGTATTGCATTAAATAACTGCTCTACCACCTTATCCATAGTTCGGAGCAGCTCCCATTGGGACTGGTGACATCAAAATCACAAGGGACCCACTACTATCTTGCCTACAATCCTTGATGTCTGCCACGTGGTAAGAAGCAGCTTTCATAAATGGTTAAAACATTTCCTCGGCGTGGTTTTTATTTTATTTTTCTCTGTTTAAAAATCAAATCCATCTAAATATTACAAAATAAGCTAACAAATACAAGATTTAAATAAATTTATATGCAAATCATATAACTTTTCTACAATCCCTAAAAATCTTGATAGGATGAGCTAATATAAGGTCAATTCTATTTTTTGAAATTAATAGACTAATTGTCAAATGAAGTGTAATTAAAAGAAGGATTGTTAATTCTATAAAAAATTTATAGCGAGTGGAGTAGTTTGATAATCTAAAATAGGCTACACCCATTATTTTTATCCTTTGTTTTCATTAATTGTCAAGATAATTTATTGTTATTACTACTACTACTACTACTACTATTATTATTATCATAATCATCTAATCAACATGTAACTGATTGAGAGTATGATTGAAGTTATTTTTTAAAGTATTTTTTATTTAAAAATATATCAAAATAATATTTTTTTTAGTTTTTAAAAATTATTTTTGACATTAGCACATGAAAATAATCTAAAAATATCAAAAAAATTTAATTTAAAGAAAAAAAATATTTTTTAAAAAAACACTTTTGAAACGAAATATCAAACACCCCCTGTGTATTCAATGCTAGTAAATTGAATTTAATTATTTATATTAAAAATTTATCTTATCCAAATAAACATCCTTTTTCATTATCTAAATTATTATTAAATTTCGTTCTTGTTAATATCATCATATACCCATCCCTTTTTTTTAATAAACAATTTCCATTTTAGTTTAGATCATTTTTTTTTTTTGGGGGGGGGGGTAAATCGGGGGTCAGTCCCACATGAATATCAAATAAATTATACAAAAGTTCATATTTATATTAATGAGGTTACAAGGTTTAAATGTCCAAATGAATTACTCTATAGTCATAATATAGGTCTCTACTTGAAAGCTCTGCGTACCTCCCTGCTGGGGTAACCCTAGAGATGGGAGCAATTAATGGTTTGAAAATCGATATATTAGGTTTCGAGTCGTATCATCATCTTCACTGTTACTGGAATTTCCAATCTGCAGATTAATAAATAGCCAGTGAAAAACTTTATTTTTTTGAAAGAAATAGAAAATAATGAATCTAACCATCAGATAAAACCATTCCAACTAAAACTTAAGATTTATATTATCGTTAATTTTAGAATTTATAAGATTAGTCAAAATACATGCAATTTGATTCAAATATTCATATTAATAAAAAAAATATAGGTATCATATCAAATAAGTTTTTTTTTTAAAAAAAATAAAAGTAGGAAGACTTATTATACCAGTAATACATTAAGTAATAAATCCATGTAATTTTCTGAGAAAAAAGTGGGGAAAAATTACGCTAGAAAAAAACGAAGGGTCTCAATTTTATCCAATTTCTGTTTTAGAGACTTTCTAATAAATAGCAACGTGTTTAGTTATGTTTAGACAACATCGTAACAAATTAAGAACGTGTGCAAAATGAAATTACAACGTTAATTATGCAAAGCCAAGTCTATTCACTGTAGACTCGTTCGCGATCCTCCCCCCTACTTGTCGTCAAGCTAAAGTGAAAACTCCCAAGTGTTTGAAAACCGATGTGGCCAGAGTTTCTAAAGGGGGTACTCGTTGGGAAGATCATGGCCGTCCATCTTCATCTTGTTTAGCCGTAACCATCGTGCCTTGAAATGAGGCTTGAATTGAAAATTGTAAACTCGGAGACTAATGCTCAAGCTCCAGCGACTAACCTGCTGATTGGTGCTTAGGGGGTGTGATTTTAAGACTTGATTAATACCTGATTTGTTCTTACATTTTAAAAATATTTTTTATTCTTTTTCCTTAATTTAAATTATTTTGTATGTGATAATATAAAAAATAAATTTTAAATATATTATTTATATGCATTTTCAAGTAAAACACAGGCTGTAAGTGATTGTTTATTATTGTATTGTTTTAATAATATATTAAATTAATATTTTTTGTTATTATTTTAACATATTGATGTTAGAAATAAAAAAAAGAAGTAAAAAGATATATTTACACTACAATATCGAACACAAACAAACTCTAGTTGTAATTATTTAATTTCTTAATTACCAGCTCACACCATTATCTCTTTATTACTTTACAGTGATACCCTTTTAAGTGTTTGACATCATTGTCGTAGTGAGTGCCGTGGCAGTAATTGGCTGGTATTCTAAGCAATGGTGCATGATGATTCTGTGCAGTATGCTTGTGATAAGTGTTGTACTCTGTACAAGTAGCGTACTACTACTTGATCATCATCCCTATGCACGTGCGGTTGATATCAGTATCATCATCTTACGTGGGCCATGCAACGGCCAAGATTAACTTTTTTCACTAAATCACTAAATCAATATATATATTAAAAAGATGAATAATACTTCTCATAAAAATATTTTTTGTTAAAGAATATTTAAAAATAATATTATTTTTTTAAAATATTTTTAATATAAGCACATTAAAATAATATCAAAATACCTAAAAAATCTAATTTAAAATAAATTAAATTAAAATTTTCAATTTTTTTAATACAGTGTCAAATATTATACACACAGAAACGGGATTTGTGAAGGATATATCGGATAGAGTTTAATTCGCAAACTTTAAAGGGGAACAACCAGTGAATTAATTAGAAATAAAGGCATCAAAAAGAAAAAGGACACTAAAGTAAATTCATAGAAGATTTTCCTTTAGTTAAATTAAATCCTTTTTCTTTATAATTTTTTATTACCACTTATTTTTCACTTTTTCCTCCCCTCCTCTTCAACCAAACTCTTTGATTTTGTCGTCGTCAAAATCCTCAATCCTCCATTTTAGCCGTCCGCCTGTCCCCTTCAAACGCAAATAAACCCTCTCTCTCTCCTCAAAAACCACCACCACAACAACTCTCTCTCTACACAACACACATTAACGTTTCCATTCCCCTTACACAGCCACAACACTCTAGCTCTTAACCTTAATTCCTGACTCTCTTTAATTTTTCTTAAACGACAAGAGAAGGACCAGAATAGACTATGGAAGCACCAGAATTGTATGGGACAACTGGGTTTTGCAGCTCACAATTCGCAAGCAATGAAAAGCACCACTCTTTCGACTCTAATAAGTCCATTGGTGGTGGTGTTGGGGGTGACCATTTCATTGTTGAAGACCTTTTGGACTTCTCTAATGAAGATGAGGATGCCATGATAACTGACCCTAATAATAATAATAATATCGTCACTCCCACCACCAACTCCACGGACTCTTCCACCGCGACTTTCGTTGATAGCTGCAATTCCTCCTCGTTCTCGGGCTGTGAGCCTTCTGGCTTTAACGGCGATATTGGGTCCCACTACACCAATAATTTCTCTCATCATGACGTTCATTTTGGCAGCGAGCTTTGCGTGCCGGTAATTCCCTGCTTTAATGCATGAAGACATTAATTGACCCTCCTTTTTCTTCTTCTTCCCTTTTGTTTTATTGAAGGAATTGTGCCAAGAGGAGGGCAAAAGAATCCCGTTAATTTTCTAATTACGGTTTCTATTTTTATGTCCAGTATGATGATTTAGCGGAGCTAGAATGGGTGTCGAATTTTGTGGAGGAATCCTTTTCCAGCGAAGACTTGCAAAGGCTTCAGCTCATTACCGGCATGAAAGCTCGGCCTGACGAATCATCCGAGACTCGACACTTCCAAACTGATGACAATAACAATGGCAATGTCTCCAATATTTGTAACAACACAATGCTCAATCCTGAAATGGCAGTCCCAGCTAAGGCTCGGAGCAAACGGTCTCGGGCAGCACCAGGAAATTGGGCCTCGCGGCTTCTCGTACTCTCTCCTACGACTTCATCATCCGAGCCTGAAATTGTTCCTGGCTCGACCCAACATCCCAGTTCTGGGAAAAAGACAATCAAGGGTGCGGCGGGGCTGAAGAAAAGAGACGGTGGTGTTGAAGGTGGTGATGGTCGCAAGTGCCTGCATTGCGCGACAGATAAGACGCCGCAGTGGCGGACTGGACCCATGGGGCCCAAGACGCTGTGCAATGCGTGTGGTGTAAGGTACAAATCGGGACGGCTTGTGCCCGAGTACCGGCCTGCAGCTAGCCCAACGTTTATGCTTACGAAACACTCAAATTCGCACCGTAAGGTTCTTGAGTTAAGGCGACAGAAGGAGATGGTAAGGACTCAGCAGCAACACCAGCAGCAGCAATTTCTTCATCACCATCAGAATATGATGTTTGATGTATCCAACGGTGGTGACGATTACCTGATTCACCAACATGTGGGGCCCGATTTTAGACAGATTATCTAGCAGTAGGGGCAGTTTATGACCAAAAGGGGGGTTTTGAGAGTTAAATTAGTGGCGAGATTCATTATTGAATTTCGTTAATTTTTTCTTATTTGGTAGGGACTAATTTTCCCTAACTCCTTTTCTTCTTCTTCTTATTTCTTTAGTTAATTATGTTTGTTGAAGTTTTTCCTTTTCTTTGCTAAAATTGACAAAACTCTTTGAAAATTCAATTCTTCCATAATTCAAGTAATTATTATTTTTTAATTTAACCCATTACTTGGGTTTTTTTTTTCTTTTTGATTCATTGTTATAATTCTAATAAATAAAAATTTAATCATAAGATAATTTTATGTTATAAAGAGACATTTTTCTAATCCAATTTTTTTCATTTGAACCAATTTTCTTTTTATAGATTTCCTTTTTAAAAAAAAATATTATATCACTTGGAATAAAAAAAAAAATTCATGAAGAGAGAGAGATTACCACCAAGGTATTCAATCTCATTATTGTTTTCTTGCTTTGACTTGCTCATTACATTTGATAATTAATCTTCATATTTACTAAGTATCTATATTTGAGAGTATGTTGAGATTGTTTTTTGAAGTATTTTTCATTTAGAAATGTATCAAAATAATATTTTTATTTTATAAAAATTATTTTTGATATTAACATTTGAAAATGATAAAAAAAAACACCAATATTTTAATTTAATATAAAAAATAAAAATATTTTTTTTTCAAAAGTTTTTTGAAATGCAATGTCAAACATGATCTAAGTCATGTAAGAATAAATAACCTCTAGCCCTTCAAAAGAAGAAGAAGAAGAAGAAAGAGTGAGTATGTAGGTAAAGTTTGTGTTCGTAAATTGTACTGTGTTTTTTTATTTATTTATTATTTTAATATGCTAATATAAAAAATAAATTAAAAAGCAATTTGTAGGGTAAGCAAAAACGAATGAAGTGCTTGTAAATTCAAGTTTCATGATGATTTTTTTAATTTATCATTCAAGATATGGACACCCATAGAACGTGGCCATCCTCAATTGTTCCCTTAAAGAATGGTGAATAAGGTTGTTACAATGACATGTCATATGAAGCCATTGATTGTCTTCCTTCAAACATTTCTTTTTTTTTAAGATATGACCTCTTTGGCTTGGAAGTTCTTACTGGTAATGTGTCAGCTAGCTCGTTTTTTCATCCCTTTGATGCTGAAAATTCTTGAAGAAGAACATGATCTCCTTCCTCCACGGGGCAAGTGAGCATGCAAAAAACAAACAAATGTTGACTTTCAAAAAGGTTCCTGCTCCCTGCTGATCAACCTGGCGTTACATTTTAAGTTTTATGACACACACACACACACACACACACAAGGGCGAGCATACATGGCAGCGAGTAGGAAAACCACCACCACCACCGCACCATTGAATGAACCCTTTAGGCCTGGGAAGTGGGGCGAGGCTAGCAGCTGAAGTTGAACGGGCCAAAGAAACCCAAATTTGCGTGATGTTTAAGAAAACTTGGAAACCATGTGACAACAGCTGGAGTTATCATTTGACCTTTTCACTTTGTATTGACATGTTAACATCTTCTCCCTCTCTAGGTGATAGGTCTCCAACCTAGCCTTTTTACTTTTAAAACAATTTTAGATGATTTCTCTTTTTTAAAACAGTACATTTGGATATTGAATTAGGCTAGCGGGTTTAATAAATGAAGCAGTGGCCGGGCATACATGAATTTCAGTGAAAAATCTAGTTCAGTATAGCCAATGGGTTGGGGATCAGCCACTCCAGAGAATGTTAGAAAGCAAGGCAGATTCGTTGACATATTTTTTCACATCGTTTTTGGAAACTTGAAATCCAGTTGGCGATTTATTAATATCTTTTCGCATGAATTCCCACAACTTATAACTGCGAGAAATAGAATTAAAAACCACCATCAAGTACCATTCATCTACGAGACACCATTTTCCTAGTATTATTAAATTTGTTTGACTTTTAAAATCCTAGCTAGCTAGAAGAAACTAACTCTTTATTACATCTTCTTTGAAGGTGAGCCTGCCACGGTTAATTTGCTCCCACATCCAGAGTTTAAAATGTCTGATCTCTAATGGCTCATTGGATTATCCTGAACGTGCAAGTGACTAGTTACTTGTTTGATATAGCCGGGTCAGATCTGGGTTATGGGGATTCTTATTCCAAAAAGAAAAATAAATAAATTCAAGTTAATATATTTTTTTTTTAGAATTCCTCGGGTTTTCTGCATGTTTTGGTGCAGGATGCTATCCACAAGAACAGATACTGTGCATGTGAATGAAGATTGTGATGCGAAGAATAAAGCTACATATATGTGATGCCAATAAATACAGAGAGTATATATTAAGGGGTGAGTGAAATTAGTTAACGAGGCTCCAGAATTATATGCACGATCCTAGGCAACAGTACTGATCCATAGAGCTGCTGTTAAGACGATGTCGTCTTCGATCAGATAACTATTAGTAAAATCAATTATTTCACTACACACTAGCTTGCTACCAGCTCCACTTTAGTTTACTTCTTTTAATGAACGATTTGTCTTGTTTGCCAAAGAACGAAATTAAAACGGGAAAAGACTTGTATATATATTACTGTTTCAAGGGAAGCAATGTTTGCGGTGGTCACATGCCTCTCTTCCTTTCCCTCTTGCTTTAGTCAGTAGTTTATGATGCCTTCTGCATCCTCACCACCAGTTTTACTCACAAAGCTGCCGGATTATATGTATATATTGCCATCTTTATTAGGTTTTCTTGCAATACAAGGTTACCAGATTGTTGTAAGAGGAAGCCTGGACTGTTAAAGCTTGGAATTTTATTTGATTACATATATAGAAACTTTTCTGGTCCTATCGGTCTTCAAATCCACTACTGATAAGCTTGTCTTTCATTGAAATAAATTGATGGTCCAAGGCTCAACACATTATCAAGGTTTCTGATGCTTCCTTTGCTGCAGGGACAACCTAATTTATGGTGCTTTAATATGAGATGTGTTCTTACACAAAGCACGTGCATTTGCAGAGAGGAGGGTGATTCATGGGTAACAAATGAATGATTATTTAGTTGGTGGAGCAGGTTTAGTAATGTTTTTAATGAATGAACGTCGTTCATCACAGGTAATCTTGTTGTTTAATAATAAGAGTGCAGCTGTATTTTAATCAAGGCTTCTGAGCGTTATCATGTGAGGATGCTGATTCTTATTCCATCCGGGCGAGAGAAAAGAAATGATAATATTGTAAAAAGTCTTCCATAGCAAAGTATTGCTGCAAAATTTCTAATTTATATACGTTCTTGAATATATTTAGCCCCATTAATGTAATGATGCTATTAAATTTGAATGAAGAACCAAAAATCCACAGATCATTCTATTATGTGAGATTAAAGTTCTGTAAAGATGATATATTCTCTTGTTATTCTAAATGGTATATCTAGGTTATGCTAGACTAAAGTTTTGTTTGTTTAATGTTACAAAACAAATTAGACGTGCATAAAAGACAAAAATATATTTGATTAGAAGGACAAAAACACTTGACATAAAAATAATTAGGATATGTTTTAAAGTGAATTTCTATCGTTTTAAAATAATAGTTGCAAGAAAACATACCTATTTTATATCCAATGTTTTCATTTTATTTTTTTGTCTTAACACAATAACCAAATGCTAATAGAATAACTTTTTTCTTGTGATCTCTTCTTGAATTTGAATGTTATATGGTAATAATGTGAGAAGAACCCCATTTAATACCTGATCCGAAGACTCCAATTATTCTGTTAAGAGAAGTTTAAGGATTGATTTATTAGCTGGATAGATGTGTTTGCTATCTGTTTTCAAAATGATAAGTACTTTGTTAATGATTTTTTTTTTTGAAATGTCTTCCAGGTTACTTCATGGAATGAAAAGCATCCTCACTCTTAAATGACATAATCAAGAAAGGTTCCATATCAGAACCTTTGAAAAGATGGGCTCCCGTGCATGGGGGGTATTTTCATGTTCATTGTTAAAGGGTCTGTCTCCTTTTATAGCAATTTCTGACAATGAGTTGGCATGCTTTTTAACATTAAGTGTAGTTTTCCTCAATTGCCCTAACATGGGAATCGATAACTCACCAGTTTGTGCAAGCACCACGACGTACCTTGGTGGTTTTCATCATTTTTGCTCATCAAGTCACAGAAGAATTCATTCGTGAAGGAATAGCATGCTAAAATTAAGATTTTTCCGATACCAGTGAGAAATGAAGTTTCCTCATATGAGAGGTCGAAACTCTGGAGAGATAAGTAGTCCTCGCTATGAATGAATGCGAATGAGTTTTGAAATTCAGTTCCATGCTTTGATGAGAAACTTCAGAGAACAATCTCTCATGTGGGAAGGTTATGGAGCACGCATAAAAGTATTGTTCTGTAGCATGCATGTGTGAGTGAACAGGAAAGAAAAGAGCAGATACAAAAAACTTCGTGAGGTAGAGAGGTCCAACTAAAGCTCCACATGCAAGCGTATTAATATCAGGGAGACATAAGCAGCAGGGCCAAGGCTATTTTCAAAGAAATGGGAGACATTAGAATAATATCTCATCAACCTCCCCACTTTCTCACGTGCATTTCACGTTACTTAATATATATTAATAAGGGGCGGGGATATCTGAGAAGTTGGTAGGTTTGCTAGTGGCATACTGACCTAAATAACTATATAATTTTCTGATTATTCAAGCATGTATGGGCATGGGTTTCCTTCGCCATGATAACTAGAACAAGTCCAATAACA
Organism: Salix dunnii; assembly: GCA_015731905.1. Lineage (NCBI taxonomy): Eukaryota > Viridiplantae > Streptophyta > Magnoliopsida > Malpighiales > Salicaceae > Salix > Salix dunnii. The sequence continues at coordinate 18,530,138 of CM027664.1, forward strand.
GGTTGGAACTTGGAAGTCGGAACTCAATAAGGCCATGTAATCTGCCTTCAAATAGAAAGGAAGATATATATATCGCATGAAAAGATCGCAATTTAAATGGTCAGTACTAGATATGCTCATGAAAAAACGATCAACAATCAGGAATTGAGCAAATTAAGACACGAGCGGATGGCAAGATAATTTTATTCCTCAAATATAACTGTATCAAAATTCGCTCTTAATCCATGAGAAAATATACGAAATCCACAAAAATCTCAAAATCTTGCACCTATGACCCTTTCAGATTTGAGTGTTTAGACAATGAAAAGGAAATAGCCAGAAGAAGCAATGACTTCAATCCATCAGCTAATTATCTTCTTGCAACTCATATCCTTATCGAGGCACACTGAGACCTAGTTCTGAATAAAATGGCAAGGCACAACTATTAGCAAGCACTGGAAAACATATTAATTTAAGAATTGGTGAGTTGAACAACCTCATGGAATTCATTCAACATCCAACAATTAACAAAGCTGCATTCTATAACGCAGTCACTCATCATGATATACAAGGAAAGAGTGCGGTAGTTGCATTCCATAGGAAAGGACAATTCACACCTGTGCGACATTATAATATCCTTCATTGACTGAGACTTATTAGAGAATGGGAAGAATAGCATACCTAAATAGTAAACATGTAATTAACAATGAGCTAAAGAAATTGCTAATTACCAGAGAGACTCATGAACTGAATAGTCAAACAAATCCACTTGAGCTTAGAATGCACATTGGTAGGAAAATTTTGAATTTCAAGTGTAATATCAACCTCAATCATTTCATAGTTTCCAAGGAGAGCTAAACTCCAAAAATAACACAATAATATTAATCCAATCTAAATTCATTGGGAGAAAAAAATGCAGGAAATTATCTCAAAAAAGAAACACAATCTGTCAACCTTTTTGGCCTTGACGACCCAAATGGCTATTTACTTTCAAGTTTCACCAAGAAATATTTAATCTTTTCACCAGGGAAAAAAATAACGGGAAAGTACACTATAGCATGCTTTCAGGCTACACCCTTGGGGAATTCTTTTACGGCATAAAAGAACAAATATAATTCAAGGGAAAGCATAAATAGATACAACAAGGAGGAAACAAGACATTGTCCACAAGAAGAAAGAAAAGGTAGGAAAGGGAATTGCAATCTTATTCAGCACCAACAACAGCAGGGATGCTTTGCTTGACAGGGAAGTCAAAGAAACAACCCTAGAAACAACTCTATCCCACAACAAATGCCTTGTACTGATGGTGAACTTGCTTATATTGTTGTGCCTAATGAACCTCTAACACCACAGCACAAGCATAAAAAATTACAGTCTGAAGACTTCACATATACAGCAAAGAAAGAAAGGGGAGCTACAAGGACATGAAAAAGTGATACTAAAAAATGTATCACGTAGAATTACCACATGTGTTGGGAAATTTCTTTGCTATGAAAAAACGAATTTGATCTTCAAATTTTCATGAGACAGCAGGAGATAACATTTACTGCATGAAACTGGGAACCTCAATCCACAAAAATAAACAAAACTCCACAAGATGCACTCGGTTGAAGAGCTACAAACAATCAATTGTAAGGAGTCACCAGTTGACACACTAGAGAAATAGCATTTATTGAGTTTTACACTTTGGAGTGGTATGGTTAATAACAAAATCCAGAAGCCAGATTATTGTTTTTAGAAAAGAAAAATGAGATAAAACAAACAAAACCTAGCAACCCTATTCAAAATAGAGACACGAACTTATTGCAGAGTAAAAAAGTTGCTTACAGAAACCAAAACTAAAACACTTGGAGAATATCAAACTCCAGGGTTCGCACTGCAGAGCATACCCTGAGACAACGACCGTGAGCTCCTTGAATCAATGCTTAGGCATGACGTGAGCCTTGCTGAAGAGACAGCCGAGTGAAATGGAAGCAGAGATTGAATAGCACCCAATTGAGGAACTGGCCTGAAATTCAAAACCCAACTGTCACAATTTAAGAAATTCTCAAATTTAAAGAGAGCCCATTTCAGAATATAACCTTAATTGCAATGCCCAGCAGTAAAATTTAAAGTGGTGCAACCAAAAATGCAAAACACAATAGTCAAAATTTGAACTTGAACAAAATTGAAAAGGTGTTTTTAAAGGGATTGCTTACCTTGAAAATGTGAGAGAAGGGCGAGCAGGGAGAAGAGAAGGTGTGGATTTGGGTTGAAGGGTGGGTTTGTTGGTGGTGGATTTAAGAAGAGAGAAAGTTGGTTTTGAGAGAGACCTGAAGCGAGACGCCATTTTTTAGAAGGCAAGAGGAATGAAGTGTTGTGACTTGTGAGTACTTGGGTTTAGGGTTTTTGGAAATTCAATTACATGATGGATTTCAGTTTTAGTTTTCTTCTCTCTGTGTCTGCTGTGTGAGAACTATGTCGTTTCACATATTTAGCATTCACCACAAAATATTGTGATTTTTCCAAGGAAGAAAGTTATTTTTATGACTAGGTGTTATTCAGATCAGTTTTCACTCAGTTATTTTTTTCTTCCATAAATCATTTAAATCAATTTTCACAGCATAATTGGGATTTTGAAATGGAGTCAAATGCATTGTGTAAGAACATCATGTGTGTGTGTGTAATTGCAATAAATAGATTAAATGGTTTATTGAAATTAGAACTAGATTGACATCAAAGTTAAGCTTTTAAAATTATCTAAGAAAATAATTTTAATTAATGCATAAGAACATATAAAGAAATAAAAACAGATGCATGTTTCTAAACAGTTTGGAAATGCAATCTATTATAACTTTGCAAACGTGTTATTCGAAAAAGAATTTTTTTTTTTTATCAGCACTTCTTGATAATTTTTTAAAAGAAAAACAACTGAAAAAGAGTTTTGAACAAGTTATCAATACTGTCTTGATTGTTTTTTTATTTTTTCTATTGGTATGAAATATTTTGGTTTCAAAGTATTTTGATGTGTTATTTCGAGATTGTACTATTCATATATAATTATATATATATGAAAAAACTTAAAAAGCAAAAAAAATTAAATATGAATTTATATTTTATAAAATAAAAGTTGATAATAATTTTATTTTTTTATAATATATATTTTTTAATTTTTATTATTTTTATTTTTGCATTTTCAATACAACTCACATCTCATTAACAATATATATATATATAAATGATTGGTCACAACATTAATTTAACGGTAAGTTTTGGTTAGGCAAGCAGTACAAGATTAACACGGCAAATGAAATTTTTCCTTGGGTCGAAACGGCACATCTAGAGTAATTTCAAGGTATTTTGGCAAATATTTTTAGTATGAATCAGTATTTAAAACGAGATAAAAATAATTTTTTTTTTTTTTTACTTGATACGAAATATTTTAACTAAAACAAAATAATATCAATTACCCTGGTTTTGAGCAGCAAAATTAAACACACATAAGTGCGGCCACTTTAGCCCCTTGGTTTACAAACATGAAGTCGGCTTCAACGGCATTGCATCTCGAGTTGCTGGTAGCAGAATCACTGCAGTGACAACTAGACACTTCTATTTGGATGGATGTATAGCCTAGAGTGTTAGTAATTGCTCTGCTATCACCTACCCAGAGTTAGAAGGTCGGCTAATATTATTTATCTTATGGCTCATATTCATGAATAACATGAATAGAGAGCTCCTTTCAATGAAGCAACTTTAGGTACCTGTAACTCTGGATTAGTTGGTTATTAAGTAATGGGGAAAGACTACTTCTATTATGTAGCACAGGACCCTGTGAGCCTCCCAATAAATAAATGCATGAAAATCGAACACAAATGAGTACCATCAGAAATCTAAGTTTCATGATAATAGTTGACGAGAAAAATGTTATCAGTTGCAATGATTAGGAGTACAGAGTTTGCCATGTAGTTTACACCTACCATATATATATACATATACAAAGGAAACAAAAAAATAACAGATCAGCTTTCCATTCCTCAATTTCTCCCAGCAAACAATTGGCCGATCTAGAAACCACCTGCTTCTTCCAGGGCATCTCAATAGACAACTGCTTGCAGCATGGTCTATTCCACCTTGAACATTTCCACAGGCAATCACAGAGGATAAATTCTCTCCTTCGAGAATATGAAATGAGAAAGAATGAGCTGCAAAGGCCACGAGTCTGTTCACCTCAGAGATTTGACCAGAGAGGCAATCTTTTATTTCCATAACATTAGAGAAGCCGCAGTTTCCCTGTAACTGAGTCAACTGATTCTTTTGGCCCTGCTCGGGAATAAAAACATAATTACAACCAGCTTTGCCCAAACTAAGTAGGGCCAGCTATCTTGTGACTTGAATGTTTCTTCTTTCTATATTTTGGTGGTGGTTCATAGAGCCAAGAAGAAAAAAGCCAAATGATTAAGTATCAACTCAGATTGAGAGCTCTTGATCACGGGTCTTGTTTTACAATCTAATATTCTGTAAGGCAACTTGGATATCCTTTTTGTCAATTGGTTGAGTATATAGGCAGTCGATCTATGATAAAAGTGAAAGGAAAGCAACTTGTTTTAAAATCTTACATAAGACAATTTGGAATTTAAATGTCTTAATTAGTTGAGAATGTGGATAGTAAATCTACAGTAGAAAGTAACAGAAGGGAAACTGTTAAACAAGTTTAGCTGCAAAAAGTAAATCATACCAGGTCCAACAGCAAGAACAGTCTTTGACCCAGCTGAAACCTGTGCAAAAAAAAGGAACTTGGAAGTTAAATTGCACAAGTTAACTTCATCAAAATCGAATTACAGACTTAAATTTGTTTGCATAATATTTGAGAGACGAGCAGTATGCACTGAAGTTGAAACACATTTCCAAGTTTACCACTAGAAACCAAGCTCTTTCATCTCAAATTACATCAACAATCACGTGGCATCAAGTTCTTGAATTGTGTCAATCCAAGTATAATTTCTTCACTGCTTGATAAGTAAAGGCTATAACTTACCTAGACCATGAAGATCAAATTCTTACGTGCAAGTTTTATTTGCTGCTTCTTTGCTATTATTAACTGTATCCAGGCTACTTTAAGATGAATTTTAATCACAAACAATGTCATGCATAAGTTTACCTGTGTTCGTCCAGCATCAGCAACAACAAAAGTTGGAAGGCCAAAGTTCTCAGCTGCTTCTCTTATCTTGTTCCTGGTGAGGAGGGAAATGGTGCTCCATGAGTTAGACAATGAAGAGCTTTTCAGCATAATAAAGTTTGGCAACTCTGAACAGCTGCATTATTCAAATAAATTCGCCTATTTACATTTCTTGTTGATTCTTGCATGTAACAACTATTTTGGGCTGTCCAGATTGCTCCCATTGTCTCAAGAGAATCCGGTGGCTGCAAAGTATACAGATACTGCGTGACTTCAAATAATAATGGATAGTTAATAAAAATACATGTCGGGGCATCTCTTAACCAGAGATCAGAAAGCAGTTATTTCATGGTAATATACTTCTAAAAGATATTTTTCGTTGACCTTTGGGATTGAAAGGGCATGAAGCCTTATTAATTATATTTTAATTGAAGCTCAAGTCCTTTAAACAGTTCATTCAAGCCTTCATTTTTCTATTTATGGTGAAGTGCTTATATGCTCTAGAGCAGCATGATAGAATACACATGGAAGAGCAAAAACCTCTCAACTTTTTAGAGTTACACAGATCCGCATTATCACATCCTGCATACCTATAAATCAGCTCTGCATACATACCAGTGGCCGCATCTGCAAGTACACAAATCAGTTCAATCATATAAATGATAAAGCAAGTTGCAGGAAAGAGCAAAAGAAGTCCTAAAGCCATAAGTCAAAACTGCATAAACTGAATCTTAATTGAAGTGTCTTACGTGCACACTGAGATGCAATTTTTCCAGCACCCATCTTCAGGTCTTGTCTTACTACAAAAACCTGCGATTAGCCACAGCTCATCAAATAACTATTTGACATCCCGGAAAAAAAAAAAAAAACTGAAGATATAAACCAGAACTAGTTATATGACCAATTGCATATTCCCATTACATGCAGGTATTGAACTAATTGGATATAAACTAATCTAAGCTACTGGACAGAGGACACCAGTACGGTAGGCAAGAAAGACAAGCATTGGGTTATCAGCTGACATTTGGAGACTTGAAGCTATGATTCACAACAATCTAAATCTATTTTGAAACATGTTCAGGCTATCAACATAAAGTAGTCTGTTTTTAACAATATCTGTTTTTATATCCCAAATTCTTGACCATGACTTTAAAGTGACCAAATTACTTAAATAAGCTAACAGATACAGTGGAGAAAGCAAAAGGTACTTGAACACAAACCATTTTAAGCTCTTTGTCACCATCTTCCAGACTTTGCTGCTGGGACTTTCCAGGCAAAAAAATCTTCTTCTTGGTTTGATTTTTTGAAGGGTTTGACAAATCCAAAAACAAGCCAAAAATGAAACCAATAATAAGGCCCGGAATGAAGTTTTCTGGCCTAAAACTCTCCGCTAAACCTCCTTTTTCCTGCTTCTGATTATATGCATTTAGCAAATTCAATTAATCAAACTAAAATAAAGAAAAACAATAAACAATCTTATCATACACCATTGAATTAGGTTAATTGCTATAAAAAAACATAGCTTTCACTTAACTGAGTGTAGTCCACCATCATTTAGCCAAATTTTGATTAAAATGATTTTTTCAAGAAAGCAGAAGGTACCCAGTTGAGAGAAACGAGTATTAACTCTATAAAACAAGAATTAATTACAAATGATAGAGCTAAAAGAACAATTCAGCTTAAAAAGAGAACAGCTTTAGAACGTAAGACATGAACTTTTCAAGCATTCGAAACTTAACGTGCTTGAATTTGAAAAGAGGAGAGAGGCATGAAAAGGAAGGAAATTATGAAGGTTAGAGGTTTTCAAATACCTTGTTTGGAAGCTGAGATGGATTTTTCGACACACCCCACATAGTTGGCCTACTCTCCTAGCTAGAGATCGAGCACAGTGCAGTGAATAGCAGAGGGAAAAAAAGCAGCTGAAGAAGATAAAACAGACCTAAAACAAAGTTTATTTAGGACTAAACAACGTCGTTTTAAATTTGTTGTACTCCTGTAGGGCCCAGTACTGAAACGCAGACAAGAACCAATCCTAGTCCTATCTCTTTTTCTCCAGATCGACAGGCATGAATTGCCCATGCAAAAAATAATCACCCATGCACACATTGTTGTTGATATTACGATGGTTGTGATGGATGAAATTGAAAAAACTAGTTTTATAAAAAATATTTTTAATGATGATTTATAATTAAAATTAAAGTGTTTGGTTAAAATTATGGTTGGTTTTGAGGTTTATGAAAAATAATTTTGTGTGTTTAGTTACTGTATTTTTCATATTACTGTCAACATGTAAAATTACTTTAAAGGATACATATTTATATTTTTTTAATATTATAAATTTAATAATCATAATAATAAAATATAACTAATAATTTAAGTAAATTAGACACTTATTTTTATTCTTCCATCAAACTACTTGCAATTTCATTTCAAACTAAATCCATATGTTAAGGCTTTTGCGATCCCTTGCTTTTTAATCTACGAACAACATCTGATAAAATATCTTCAGAAACAAAATTAGGATTGCTATCATATTTGGCAAAAATAATATCATCTTGTGATTTTTTTCTAATATAGTTATGTAATGATATTGATACAATTACAATCTTTACTTTTATTTTATATAGATAAGCAAACATGTTTTCTTAATTACTGGTTTGTGTTTAAAAAAAAAGTAGGTGACAGTGATGATATATATATATATATTATTTTAAAAATACAAAACTTATTTAAAAAGTATCTCACGTATAAATTTATTTATATCTATTTCTCTATATAAAAGAGAAATTTGTTTATTTTTGTATTCAAAAAATATTTTTTGATCTTTTTTATAATTTTAAATCAATTTTATATATAAATATAAAAATAGAATTTAAAAATAATATATATTTTTTAATTTTTATTTTGAAAATACAGAAGTTATTTAAAAAGTATCTCACATATAAATTTCTTTATATCTTTTTCTCTATCTAAAAGAGAAATTTGTTTATTTTTGTATTCAAAAAATATTTTTTTGATTTTTTTATAATTTTAAATCAATTTATATATAAATATAAAAATAAACAAGTGATGATTTTTTATAAAAATAAACAGATGTACATATAATTTTAATTGCAACAAGATAAAATGGTGAGGAGAGAGTACACCTTCATCAAAAGGAAAAGGTTAGGACTGCAGCTAGGGAGGTGTGACGTGGCTGAGATGTAGTATGCGAAAAGCATCTTCAATGTGCTTTTGAAAATGAGGTGTAAAATCAATATTTTAATGAGACTCGCGGTATATAACTAGGGTGCCGTTTTGTAAAACTTAAAGCAGAAGCTACCTTAATTAATTAGTTGTGTGGTTTCAGACAACTAATTTATTCTTAAATCAAATTTAATTTGAAATTGATTTGATATGATATGATATCATAGGTTAACTCCGTATCAAAACTAATTTTAATTACTTATGTCTTTGTTTTAATCAATTAATTAAACCCAGTTCTGAAAAACTTATAATAAATTTGAAAGATTAAAATTATTTTAATATAAATTTAAAAATATATCCCCCACGTTAATATATTCATAAACATCAATGCATTCAGAAGTTTATATAACATATTGTACCCTATAAAATCTTGCTTTAAGTGGAGAGTGAGTTTGTCCGTTCATCACAAAAAGAATTTATACAGTAGAAGCATCAATCAACATATAAGGCTTATTTTCTAGGTGATTTGTATATGAATCACGTGCCTTGAGAGAGAGGGAGGGAGGGAGCGTTAAACGGAGGAACACGATGTAACCAGGTCACTGTTTGGAATTTCTTCGCCTTCACGATTGTCCTAGGCTCCCGTTATCCCTCACTTGCACTCCAAAACTAGACAAAGAATCACAGCCACATTATAATGGCTACTATTTCCTTAACAAATAGTAACTCCTTCTCTCTTCACATTTTAATCTGCAGCTCCATCGATACCTTCCTTCCATTTCTCTTATGGAATCTGTTGGCTCCAATAGTTCACCTACATCCTCATCACCTGACTCCCGCGACCGCCACGGCCACCGTCTTCATCTACGGCTTAAGCCAAGCCGACAGGTGGCAGAGCGCATTTCTCGAGCCATCCGTCAACCTCTCCGCCTTCTCCATCGATCAGAAGCCAGCTTTTTTATCTTGGGTTGTACAGGGAATGTCTACACTGTGACCTTAAAAGCTACTCCCACGTGCTCATGCCCTGATCGTACGAAACCATGCAAGCATATAATATTTGTTTACATTCGTGTATTGGGAGTCTCTCTTGATGATGCATGTCTTCTTAGGATGAATCTTAGGATTTGCCAGCTTAATCGCCTGCTTGGGACTACTACCTTGCCAGAGGCGCTGGCAGGGGTTTGCGTTCGTGAGAGATTTCACCAGTTGTTCTTTCAGAAAAGGCATGGTGTTTTGAGACCTCGTGTCGAGGTTGAAGACGGGACAACGTGTCCGATTTGTCTTGAAGAGATGGAGAAGGGCGAGAAGGTGGTGGCTTGTGGATCATGCAGAAACACTGTTCATGAAGAATGCTTGATGAGGTGGAAGAGGAGTAAGGGAAGGAGGGCAGCTAGCTGTGTGATTTGTCGAGCAAGGTGGAGAGACAGAAATGATGAAGAGAAGTATCTGAATTTGGCAGCTTATGTTGGGGAGGATGATATGGCTGAAGATGGTGGTGGCATTTGTGCTGGCTAAATCCTTCACTGGAATTAATTAGCTAGCTAGGGTTTACCTTAATCGATCCTACATCAATCGAACATCATTCGATTTGTAAATACATCATAGGTTGATGTTATTGTGAACAATAATGTCTCTGTAACTACATTTAACTTGTTTGAATGCAATATAGTATAAGAAATTGACTGCATGCCACCTTTTACCGTCAAGGAGAGGACAGCAGTACATATGCTAATGCATAAAATATTCTTATAAGGTCTTAATTTACTGTAATTACATGGAAATCAAGATTACAATAATGATAAATGTGAAAATCAATCAATAATATGGCAGGGGCCCAGTTCGTGTGTCGTCAATGGCGAATCAAAGTCTCCCCAAAACATCTTGTATTGAATTTGTGTACAGTACTGTAGAGGTAGCTGGTTCTAGATTTTGTTTTCCTTCTGGGTCTTGGCTACCGTTTTGAATCATGAACCTTGATCTCTTGTTTCCTCAATATATCCTTCATGGATGCTCTTTTTGATTAATGAAATAAATCCTTCTCGGACCAATTCCCAAATTGGTCCAGCAGTATTAGTTAGTAGCACAAGAGGAAAGTGACATCTTCACGTTAAGGCCATGGAAATTGAATAGATCAGAACCCGACAAATTTTGCTTGAGAGTTTGATTTTCGAAAGCATTTGGAGGTGTTGACATCTTTAAACTTAGATTATCAGGTGGATTCCGATCTGAAAACTTCTTTTTTTTATATAATTTTAGCTGATTGGAGTTTTTATTTCTAGAATAATAAACTTTTTTAAAAAAATACTAAAAATCTTATTTTTTTAGAAAATAATTTGGATTTAGACTTCATGTTATAATAGGAAAAAAAAAATTAAATCAAGATTATCATAAGACCTAATACATAAACTCTTTTTGGAACTTTAATCTGGATTTAGACTTCATGTCATAATAGAAAAAAAAAATTAAATCAAGATTATCATAAGACCAATACATAAACTCTTTTCAGAACTTTAATGAGATCCTTCTTAAACTCTTTTTAGATAATATAGAGGTTAACATTTAAGCTTCGTAGATATTATTTGTCTTTCTAGATTCATTTTATTCTATATCATTAAAAAAATTTATCCCAACTCTTGTGATAGACTTACTTTGTCACCATTAAAAAACTATTTGCGTGATTAGTATCGATGTTGGGCATCAGTTTCAAATTAACATGGTAGCGGAGCCTTCCACCATTTCGGCTCCTGTTCAGCCCTGAATGCTGAGTTATGGCGTATCCTTGATGGTTTGAACGGTAGCTTGTTGAATGAGGGATTCAAAAGGTAGAGGTCGAACCTGATTCTCATATTGCAATCCATCTGCTGTTTGGTAGGCGATGGCATGACAAAAACAACTAGGGTTTTTATGGTGCTGTGCTATATTTATAATGTGTGTTTCTCTAAGCTTTTTGCTTTTGTGTTTACTATAGGGTACAACCCTTCAGTAAAAATAAAGCCTAGACACGCACATCAGAGCATGTAAATTTATTTTTTAATTAATTCATAACAAACTTAGGTCAAAGTGGAGAGACACCCGAGGTTGTAGGCTCGAGAGAGTGGAGATGGGTGCTAATTTTCTTAATCATGACATGTGATCTATCAAAATAAATAAATAAACAGGGGTGAATAGGAAAATAAAAAATAAAAGAGGGCTAGGCATGGGGTCTGACTAGTTACAAGGTTATGATAATTTATATAATTTTATGATACCTCAAAAATGGTTTTTATAATTGACCATATCTAATATTTTACTAACCTGAAGCTCTACAAGCAGTGAGAATTGAATTACTCGAAGGGAAAGTGCTTGCGGTATCCTTTTTTACTCCCTATTTGCTCTTTTGTCCTGTAAACTCATTGATTTTTTCAAACACTAGCAGGTTGTATTGGCAGAATGCTCAAAGAGGGTTTGGTCCTCGGTGACTTTTATTATTTTCTCTTATCTCCATGTCTGGTCAACGCTTAGAAGCTTTACTCTCTTTTTTCTGATAAATATGAATGTCTGGACAAGCTTGCGCGAAGCTTACGTAATCGTCTTGTTTGCGCTCAAGCTCTAGAATACTTGTTCACAATTTAGTGTACAATCGGAACTGGGCCGGCTCTAGAATACGTTTTTTTCTTTCCTCTGCATTAATATCTGAGTTACCAAAAGTGCAGTGTATTATAGAAGTTTATTCTGTGCTCGTGCATTAGAACTTCCATGATTTGCAACTGGCTTGACTCTCTTTTTTTTTTTTATGGCTATTGCTGGATCACATTTCTTTGCAAATTTTGTACAGTAAGCATGTTAGCCATATTTATTTTATCCCAGTTTCTTGTCAAATTGGGGATTTTATTTGAGATATATTCAGAGTATGCTTGCCTTACAAAAATATTGGACAGTGTTACATTTTTATGTGCTTCATACTAATGCATGAATGAACAAAATATTGTGCTTTAAGGTGCATGATTATTTAAGCATTCATTCATGCCATTCTAATTGCTAGTTGATGATTCTTTTTTGTAGTTGGCATTGCTCTGCTGGGAAGGGCGACCTTCGCTAAATGTCTCTCAAACGAACCTTTTGTAGAATATACTGCAAGAATTGTCCATGGCAAGCGTTAGTCTAGGCGTTGTTGCTGCTGACTTGGAAGATGAGTCACTAAACTCTGTTAAGCTGGCGCTAGCCACAACTCTTGGGCGTGCAATCTTAAGTGGAACAATGATGATTTGTTTCTTACGTTTTTGAAGATATTAATGCACGTCCTGGTGACCAGGCATTCGAGCCAAATGTTCGCCGTCATAACGAAGAAATGTTGATGGTGAGTTGGGAATTTGCTACGAGCTTCTACTTGTTTGTTTAAAGTTCTGCATAGCCAATGTTTCACAAGAGAAACTACTGCTGCTCTACTTGCTAGGAGCAGTGCTTGAGGCTGCAGACATCAAATCACATCTTGTGACGATCATTTTCAAAACCGTTGTAGAACTACACAAGTCTCCGGGTAGCAGAAAACGAGATGCCTTTGGAAGGATTTTGAAAATATAAACTATGTCTAGATGATAACACGTTTTGTGATTGAATTTTCAGCCAATAGTAGGATCACGGACAGCTGGGAATGCGCGGTTAGAGACAAATGCAAAGGAAAGAATCAGAGAGCAACTAGCCGAAACAGAGAAACAAAACAACAAACGATCAAGAGAAGGCTGCCTTTTATAATACAAATCTAATAGAAAAAAAAATATAAGCGCTACAATAAACATAATGATGCTATACCAAGCCTGCACCATTTAATAAAGAAATACATCTCACTAGAATGGAATTTATCGAGAAAAGAAAAAAAGAACCTCGGAAAGGTACAAAAAATATGCAGTCGGAAATAGACAAAAAAAAAAGACTCAGGAAATCTGGAGAGCTATGAATATAATCAAATAAATAATGCTCGATCTTCTACCACTTCAGTCAACAAGCAAGCTTAGCAATGGCAAGACTCATGCCCTGTCAATTTTCTTCACTCGGGATTGCTGGTCCCGGTAAAGAGTGATTGGACTTACCAGATGCACTTTCAGTGTACTATACAAGTTTACTGCAACTTCCTAAGGCAGCCCAGCTTATCCATGCATGCCAGAGGCAGGATTTTGTTTGGTTCATCTTGGCTGAAGACAAGTAGAACCACAGGACATAGCCGTGCCTTGTTACCATGTGCGCACTTCAGTGTATTACAGTTTCTTGGGCAAATTGTATGTCTTCTTAAGATACCTTGATGCTGCTTCATCATTCCGATAACACAACATACGAAGAAGTGTGTTTGGATCAGTAGGATTCCACTGTCCTGAAGTTGGAGGTAATGGAAGTTTAGACCTGGCAGAAGAACCATATGTCTCAAGCGTCATGCGTCTGTAACGCTCAACAAGACTCTCTGTATCTGTTCGAAGAAGGGGAAGGATGCTTCTGACTGTAGTTGAAAACTTATCTATCAACTCAGTAGGCAGGCCATCCCCGTTGGCCCAAAATAGATCTTTAAGGGATTTGAAATCATCCTCTATTATCTGAGAGTCCTGAAGCATGAAAGCACGAGAAGGGCCTCCCGCAAGCAGGACAAGCAAAAACCCATCAAAGGAAGCTCTCATTATGTCAGTAACAACTCGTGTACGAACTCTTTCATGTATGATGTTTGAAATGATCAGCAAATTCTGCTCAACCTCATGGATAAAAGGTTCAATCCTAGAAGATGATGGCTCTCCAACATATAAACCATCCCAGAAAACATGACTCAAGTCATGGAAAACAATTTTATAAGCAACTGCCTCGCTGAGTTGTTGAACTCCTTCTATACAAGCAGCTGGTGTCAATTCAAACTTCTTGGCCAAACCATTTGAAAAGTCTTCTGCACGAGCAGATTCTGAGTTCCTCAAATGGGTTATTGTTCTCTTCTCTAAAACATCCAACTCTGATCGAATTCTGTGCAGGGTATTTATACGAACACAGAACTGAGGAACCCCAAAAGAATTGTCCCCATTCATTGTTGCAACCTGAGAATTCCTCTTTTGAGTGTTCGCTAACTTCTCTTTCTTCTTCCATGCAAACTTTGACTCCATAGTACATCTGGTCAATGCTGGCATAGTTGGAACATATGTATTTCGTGATCCTACATATAAGATTGAATGATTGCAGTTGTTAGAAACTCAAAAAAATGAAGCCAAGGACATTATTTGAGCTTTGCAAACATTTACCGCAGCCAGATTTTGCCTTAGTTGCATAATACTGAAGACATTTGTCAAGGCCAGTCATCAAGTCAGGTAGCAATGCGGGATGCATTGGTATTGGCAGCTGAAAATATGCATCCAAAGTTTCATCAACAATCCGCAAAACTTCAACAGCAGAGGGAGCATATCCTTCTTGATTTGCCTGTGGATTCCAGACCTACACATTGCAGCAAGCTGGTTAACTCAGGATAAGGTTAAAACAATGAAAAATGCATGAAGAAAAGAAAGGACAATCATGACTGACAGTTACTGAGAAATGCATATGATTGCATGAATGGATTGGAAAATGCTTGCACGATCCATATCAAGTTTGCAAACTATCACAAATGTCATAAAAGAACCCCATCAATGGCCAAACTGTCCAATCATACACCATTTGATTGCATTAGCCAACATTCAACTCTAGCCTCCTCGAGGTATGTCTCCTTCAGAGATTAGCTCTTTTTTACAGAACAAGACTGCATTTGCGTAATGGGTTAAACTTTTAAGAAGTCTTGTGACATTTTGATAGCCAATAGTAACAAAAACATGGCAGTGTTGCCATTGTAGATACCAAACCAAATTCAATAGAATAAATCTGACAAGTTATGCAGTCGTGGATGTAATGATAGCAAAATCCAAACAGAAACAGCAGTAAAAACATGATATAAATAAAGAGCAGGTACCTCTTGTTGCAAATTCCTGTCAACCCATTCCTTGAGCCTATCTAGTCTTGCTCTGATCCATGCTTTTACCAGATCAGCAATTGCAGCTTCAGCTTCATAAGGAGGCATTTCACGGATTATTGCCTTCCCACCATCATCGCTGTCCACTGAATCTTCTACAGCAATCTGCACAAGATCTTTCTCCAGCTTATCTGCGGCTCTAAGCACTTGTACAGCATCTGGTGTTAATTCCACTATACCAGATTTGAATTGTTGTATCTCATTTCCATAGCAAGCATGAAGTGTGGCCACAGCAACACCAGCTGAGAAAGGATGCCATCTTTTCAGTATCGGACTAAATACTTGCTTCTCATTAATTGCCAGCTCACCAACATCCTTTGCAAGGATGGCAAGAACAGGAAGAGGATTTGGCTGGTTTTTGGATGCTCTCCAGCTTGAGTCTGCTTTCTCCATTCTCTATTTTATGCATAATTAAACAGAGTCATCTAACCAGCCAAAAAAAATGATATAAACACGTGCGTCTCTCTCTATCTATCTATCTATCAATACAATTAGAATGTACATAAAGCAGCTTGCCAAAGTCAAAAAATTACTTGGTTTTATTTACAAGATCACACTTAATCTGAGCTTGAACTGAGCTCATCACAGGTAGCACCAGGTTGACCTCTTGACAGCTATCATAACCCTATTTGAATAACCATTACTAATATATATGTAAAACATACAAGAATTATTGCATCCACTCATCTTGAAATAAATAGAAATCTAAGGTCATCAAAAGAATTATTTTTAGATTTGGTGGATAGTAAAACTCTGGAATTTTTTTTTAAAAAAAGGAAGCCTGTATTCCATTCTTTATATCTCTGCTGTCACAAACCTTACACTTTTAAGCATTGCAAAAAACAATGAGCAGATCTTCAAAGAAAAGCAATGTGACATGTGCCGCAATCCTTTATAAGAACTAACTATTACAATGTGCTGACCAAGTACACAGCACCTTAGCTTGTACTTCATGCTGAATCCCATTCCTATAGGTTCATGAAGCATTGAAATAGCAAGTGTTCTCATATATAAATAAGAGCAAGGTCAGCGAGAATTATGGCTCTTCAATATATCAAACAGATTGCAAAGACTTACTTGAGCAAAAGCAGTGCGCAGTGAGGATCTGATATAAGTGTCAATCCTGGTTCGAACCACATCCACTTCACCTTTTCTCTTTCTGCGATACTCATTAGATATATCCTCAACCAAAATCTTGGCTGCTGACACCCCCAGAGAAACAATACCCTGCATGGTGTCAACATTTCCACTGTCAAAAGTATCATGATATGCAAGAAGCCTTTTCTCAGCCCATCCCAATATTGAACTCAATGTAGAACTCAAAATCTTGGAGTATTGTGGATCCTTTGTTGTCTTTGCATCTCTCGCAACTTCTGCTAGCTGACCATCAGCTGCATCAAGCAGATCCGTTTCTGTTTGGCCAGTTGCAACAAAGCGATGAAATAAAACCCATGTGAAGCAAAGATTGTGGAGCATTTGATTCATTCCAAGGATTGTCCAAGTCTTCTTTATGTGTTCCAGAAGTTCATCAATTTCATCAATTATTGATGTTTCATCATTAACATCAAAGCAGGCTTGTAAAAGCATTTCATAAAGTCGAAGGTTCAATGGAATCCCATCAGCCCAGTGGCATATCTCTGAAATTGACCCATCAGATCTACTAGCTAAGGACATGACAGCACTGCGAAGCACTTGCATGGACTCGTTGTTCTTTCCAGTCTCTATAGGCCTGTCCATAGCTCCATGAATAATTTGCCGCAGCCGCTGTGAAGTAGGATTTGACTTATCAAGTGGCACATGAGGATGCAAAAGTAGTCCAGCCTCAAGAACTTTCATGGTTCTCTTCTGCCACACTTCGTATTCTTGTTGATCAGTAAAATCTGAAAGCTTGAGCTGCTGCAGGAGTTCCAACGGAAGAACAACTGACTCAATCCGCCTTCCAACCTGTAACAAGCACATTGATTGGGATCCAAAACAGCCATGAAAGTGAGAGTGGTCAAATGCTACTTCGGCTGAGCAAACTATGAAAGGTCTCACCAGACAAACATAAAACAAAGAGGCGATCAAACGCATAACTATCCTAGAGTTTATATTGATTAGTAAGATGGTATTTCCATTTTAACAATAATAAAAATAAAATTCACACCATGAACAAAGGAAACCACACTTGGATAACAATTCATATTGATCAAGGCATTAAATTCAGAGCAACAACACAAGGACAAGAAAATATGTTTGTTGTTAGCATATTGACAACTAAAGCATTAAAGAATTCTTCAACTCCAAATTCTCAAAAATTAACAGCAGAATTTTATAAGAGAAAAAGGAAAAACTTGCCTTTCATTTTAGTTAAAAGAATCACTACATTATTTACTATCATTTTTTAACTAACCACATTTTAGAGGTTAGAGTTTGCCCTTTACCATAGAACCAATCTCGATCCACATTACAAAATCAAACGAAACATCAAACTTTACCAAATTAAAACTTCAAAATAAATAAAATAAAATAAAAAACAGAAAAAACCCATCAATGAAAAATCAAAATCAAAAAGAATAAAATAAAGCTAACCTGACCAGCAGCAATCCTCAGTAAGGCCCTTCTAATCCTAGAATCAACAGTCTCACTGATCCGCATTTGAGTCCGCATCAACTCACCAACAGTCAAAGCTCTCCTCACCTTCCCCTGGCCCGACCCGGAACTCGAGCCCGACCCGGGACTCTTCTTAGAACCCGAACCAGGAGACTTCAGCCCTAAAGCCTTCTTCATTTTGCTAGCAGCAGCAGAGGTGAGTGAGCGTTGTAAGGCAGGCGAATTAGGGGAGTGGCTTGAGTGGTGCGTGGGTGAGTCAGAATTGGACGAGTTGGGGGTGTAAGTTAAGGCCTTTCCCGAGGAAGTACGGCAAACGGCGACGAAGATCTCGTAAGCGGTGGATCGGAGGTCGGATTCGGTGAGTTGGGTAGCAAGTTGACCCAGTGGCGAGTCGAGATCGGTGGTGATGATAGCGGGTTTGGAGGGCATTATGGATAATTGCGATGGTTTCAGCGGTGGTTTCAGCGGTGTTGACTCTCTCCTCGAGTGGCCTAGTGAGAGGTCTCTAAAGAGAGAAGCCATTTTTTCTTCTCTTTTTTTTTTTTTCTCGAGAGAGAGAGAGAGAGGGAAACTCTTCTAAGCCATCCTGCCACTATTATGCTGTATACAATAAAAATAAAATAAAATAGAAAGTAAGAAATGTGAAAAGGATTTATTTTGTTTTTTTTTAATAAAAATAAAAATAAAAGTGTTTTACTGTATACCTTACCTGCGCGGTACACTCGATTGACCGGTACAGTCGAATGCAAACTATACGATAATCCCCGACCTTGTTAGCCTAATTAAGACCTGGTTTTTTAAAAAAATATTAATATTTTTAATAAATTAGGGTTTATTTTTATTGATAATTTGTTGTGTTTTTCCTCATAAACAAATACTAAAATCGAAACAAATAAATCATTATTACACACACAAATAATAATAATAATAATAATAATAATAATAAGAAGTTGACATGGACATGTATTACTATTTTAAAAAAATTGAACTTGCTCTTAGATGCAGTTTAGTCTTTTCAACACGTATTCTTATTGGTTAATTATGTAATTAAATGAGGACGATATGGTTTTCTCTTTTACTTTTTAAAAGCATGTCAAATATATTGCCTTCAAAATAAAATTTGGTTAAAGTGTTTCATGTGATTAATTTGTTTTATGAATAATATAGAATTTCATGTCTTTAAAAATAAACAATATAAAACTTATTATCAAGGGTATCTATGTATTTTCAAGTTGTTTTTTCTATAATTAACAAATTGGATTGTGGGTGATTTGGTGTTTTTATTGGTTAAAATCTTAATTAAAAAATTATTAATGTGTGATATAATGTTTTAGGTCCAGATGTCACTTTATTGGGATTTAATCATTTTAAAAATATTTTAAAAAAATAAAAAATATTTTATTATTTTTTATTTTAAATTAAAAGAAAAAAAAATTATAATTATATTTTGTTCTCTATTCCACCCCTCAACATTTGATTTCAAATTATTTTTATATAAGATATAGTCCTGATTCCTCAACATTTGATTTCAAATTATTTTTATATAAGATATAGTCCTGATTCTTTTTAATGATATTTCTTCTGTTTTGGAGCCCTATCTTATTGTATTTTAATTTCAGTGTATCTCCAAATATTATATTAATTTCATTATTTATTAGGATTTGTTTTTTATGAACTTGGTCTCGGACTCCTTATCAGAGTCACGAGTATTAAAAATCAACTAAACATGTTGATTTTGTTGTTTTTATTAATTTAAAACTCTAATATATTACCTTGAAAAAATCTGTATACGTGGAAGCGCGTGGGCTGTGTAGTAGAAGGCGTGTTGCCAAGCCACCAAACTTAGTTGAGAGAGAAAGTGAGAGCAAAGCTGGAAAATCAAGGCATGCGGTTGGATTTACGCTTGATTGGTGGGGACAGCTGGCGGTGAGCATCATCATGCAAGAGGTTTCTTCTTCGATGAAAAAGGTTGGCACAAACCTAAATGAAACATTGTGTGATTAAATAATATAGTTGTATTCATATTTACTAACTAATTAATTAAACATATTTTTAGTGACCAGTAATGGTAAAGGGACACTCTGGACACGGCACTGGCACGGGCCTATAATTAAATGATTCCGGTAGAGAAAATTAATAAAAGAAAAGGGATAAACCCCGGATTAGTCCCTGAACTATCAATAGATTCTCGATACAGTCCCCAGCCTTGAGAACAGTAGAGATGATGACAGCTCCCTGGTTTACTTTTCCCACCATAAGTTGCTATCGATTTGATTGGTGGTTGTTTCTTAATTATTCACCCGCTGGTATTAATATTGACCAAAAACAAGCCGTAGACAGCAAGCTTTATTTATGAGGGTACGCCATGACACGATGACGTGATCAAAATATCAGCACCAGGTTTTTATTACTTTCGAGTGTAATATTTTATTTATTCTTATTAATCTGGGTGTTTAGGGGCTTATGAAGCTAAAACATGGATTTGTCCTTTTAAATATCGATTTATCCTATATATTACATGGGAAAAAAATTATTTAAACAAAAATAATTCCGAGGATTATATGGTCATTACATGATGCTTAAAAACCTGAAAAGTTCAACGAGCCTCTAAGTCCAACTAAACAAATTTTTTGTTTTAAAAGTATTTAAGTAGTTTTACTATAATATTTTTCTTTAAGAGAAAAAATGTTCAAATATTGCTGGTATTTTTTCATGACAAAAAATAAATAAATCTTACAAGGATTGTTTCAATATAACTTGGTTGACTTTATAGGTCAAAAAACAACCAATGAAAACATAATTTAATTAAAATAAATCAAGATGATAATATTAAGAAAACAACTTATTAAATTGAGTTGGGTCAATTCGAGTTAACATATTAAATTCAAGATCTGGATTATAGAATTATGATAATCTCATAAAAATTAAATCAAAATAATTTATAAAAATTTAATTCTCAATCAATCTAATATTAAGTGAAAAATGAAAAAAAAATCAATTTAACATGTTAAACCCGCAACTCAAGTTATGAAATCAATATAACTTAATGGATAGAAAATTAAAATAAATTATGAATTTCAATCCGTAATTAGTCCAATGATGAATGATGGGATTAAAAAAAAACATAAAAAATCACCATGGCTAGTTTTTCAAACACACAACTCAAGTTATCATATGAAGATAACCTCATAGAAAAAATAGAAAATATTTTAATTTAACTGAAGATAACTTGTCAATTAACAATTGTGGTCATAAAATAGAGATGACTCTATTGAGAGAGAAAAAAAATTATGAAGTTTAATTTTCAATCACTCATAACAACACCAATATTAAATGATAAAATTTGAAAAAAAAATTAAAAAATGACAAAAAAAAAAATCACCTTAGGTTAACCTGTTAAGCATTATTCCCTAATCATGAGGTAAAAATAGCCTAATAAAAAAATAAATTATAACAAATCATGAAATTTAATTTAGAATCAGATACAATATTAAATATAAAATTAAAAAAGAATTTAAAAAAACAGAGTTAAGTGGGTTAACATATCAAACTCGCGATTAAGATTATAAGATAAGAACAACCCAATAAAAAACAAAATCGATGTTGAAGTATTTGTAACTCTCTTCATGAGAATAAAATAACTTCTTAGAAAAAAAAACAACATCAGCAACCATGAAAGAAATCATCATGAATAAACCATTAATGAGATTTGTAAAATTAGCTAAGGTCTAATTTGAGATGGGTTCAAGATTTGGACAGTAGAGAATCGATTCAGGTTTATTCAAGCTGTCGGCTCAAGGTTCACTTAAGCTGGATAAATTAGCTAAAGTGATAAGGTTATGATTGTGACTAGGACCCTTCACTGGCTAAAGTGACAAGGCTGCTTCTCTTGTCGTTGGCAAGGATTATGGCCAGCCGATGAGATGGTGCCATTGTTTTGGAAAGAAAATAATCAGTTTAGTGGCAGTATTTAACATTTTTAACAGGGATAATCTTTTTTAAAATCCAATAGGAAACAACTTAATGTTTAACTCAATTACAAGTTAAAACATTCAATGTCTATTTGACATTAAGTTTCAAAAATAATTTTTTTTTAAAATAAAAAAGAAGGTATATTTAATTGTTACAGTAGTTTGGTCATTCCCATAATAATAATAATAATAATAATAATAATAATAATAATAATAATAATAATAATAATTCAGTTTTCTGAGATTTATTTTCCCTTTGATTGTTTCATAATTGATGAGGCCGACTTGGGTATTTTTAAAAAAGTAAAAGGGTTGGCGTAAGAGAACATATCACATGCTTTTCATCATGCAATGTGCCAACCACATTAATCCAACAATGCCAATACAAAATCCAAATCGCATCTCTCATTCTTAGATGCCACGTCTTAAATCCACATAAAATATATTATTAATTACTTTTTCGGGCGCCCTGTTCTTTTTCCTCCTCGCCAGGTGTCTAAAATATGGGGAAACTATATTTCGAGTCCTTAAACTTTGTTTGTGCTCACAATTGGATCCGGAATCGGTTAGTGCTTTCTAATTGTACCGGAATCCATTTCTTCTAATAAAAACAATCAAATTTAGAATAATAACTCCATATTTTCTGCTTAGCTAAATACTAAGTCTGGAATGTATAATAGTCTAGTAACTTGTTTGACCCATTATCTATATAGTCGACTAGGTATTAAACCTGGATATATATATGGTATAGTAAGCTGCTAGACCACACTATATGTATTTTTTATTGGAATAAATAAATAATTTTTTTTTTTATTTGGAACCAAATCTAACCAAATTGAAAACCAATTCTTTTAAGAAATTATTTTATCTAAAAATTTAAGTTATTAGGTAAGGTTCTAAAATATAATATATATTATTCTTTAAAGTCAAACAATTTTAATTTGGATGATTCAATTTATTTTGAAAAAACATTGGCAAAACCAGGAAAAGAAAAATCTTCTTATCTATTATCTAACCGGATTGAATCCATGTCTTGAAGTTTATCTTCAAGTTTGCAAATTACTCGATGATAAATATATGATAAAAATCAAATATAAAATACCAAAAACAAAATACATAATGGATAAGTTTATGATCAAAAGTATAATAAAGTAATTGAAAAGTAACATATCAAATCAAATGAAGCTAAAAGTTATTGATCAATCGACAAATACATGTTGATCCAAAATGAAACCATATTCATCAAGAATAAATTCAATCTGATTTGAGTTATAGGATGTTAGAAAAACAAATCTTGATCCACTAATGTAGGCCAAGGCAAACAAGATCTGTATATAAATTAATAAAGAAATGTTAATAGAAAAGGAAAGGGGTGGAAAACTCACCCGCAATATAAATTAATAATAATAATAATAATAATTTTTTTTTTGGAAAGAATAACAAAAGTGAAAAATGTTGAACCCAAATATATTTACTATAAACCACATGTTGAACCCAAATATATATAGATTAAGGGGATGTTTGGGAGTGTGGTCACGGTTGTTTTTCAAAATGCTTTTCGTTTATAAATACATCAAAATGATATTTTTTTTTATTTTTTAAAAATTATTTTTGACATTAACACATCAAAATGATCTAAAAACATCAAATTTTTTTTTATTTAAAATGAATTTTTTTGGCAGAAAATAAGTTGGACCGAAGTGCCAAATAGGCACCAATAAACTACCAAACCCACTAGAATATGCTATTTTAAACTCACCAGAATATTAGACTTCATGATTAAATTATGAATTAAAGATATTCTATCCTTATAAATCATATATTTTTTTCTCTAACAAGACAATGATACGTTATTTACACTCAAATCTTTTTTTTTTAAATAAAAGTTGACATACTATATGCCTGTTTGGGAGTATGGTTACAGTTGTTTTTTAAAGTGTTTTTCGTTTAGAAATAAATCAAAATAATATTTTTTTTATTTTTTAAAAATTATTGTTGATATCAACATATCAAAATAATCTAAAAAATATTTTTTTATAATTTATTTTATGAACACTTTTCAATTGCAATATCAAACGGACTATAAAAAAGACAATGATATACTTTACCAGGGAATTGATATATGTGCCGTATTGATGTACGAAAATACTTGGTGAAGCTCACTTACATACGGTTTATTTATTTTCAACCACTAGAAATCATTACTTAATACCTTTCATTGGTTGAAAAAAAAGATAAACACACTCTTAAATATATTAAAAACCAAATTATATCTCATTAAATCTAATAATAACTAAAAAAATATCTTAAAATGCAAATTAACTAATGTTTTTTTTATAATTTTTTATTGTGCTAATAAAGAATAAAAATATCATGTGGTCTCATTTAATTTAAAAATAAATAATGGACCATAAGAAAATGTATTACCTCTAAAAACAATTTCAATGATGTTTCTTGATATATATAACAACGACGACGACAACAACAATAATAAATTGATTTGTTTTTATGTTTTTTTTAATAAATAAAAAATATGGAGGAGTTGCATCCTAGGACTAAATAATAATACGATGACGAATTGAAAGTCTGAGGGTTGTCGAGGTCAAAATTAAAGGTCATGAATTAATCCAACTAGTTTGTAAAAACTCGAGGGACCTCGCGCAAGAATTGCAGCACCACAGGAGTGTGTTCATCAACACCAGATCATACAGTTGAGCTTCTAAAATCTAAACTCTCCGTGGTACCCCGAGTAGTTCCATCCGATAAAACCATGTCAAAACCAGGTGATGATGAGTTAGCCTTAATTATCAGCTGGGTCATTGATCAGAAGGACAGAAAATCGTTCTCTCAAGTATGCAAGCAATGGCTTAATGTAGAAAGCCAAACCCGTTTATCAATTCGCGTTTTTGAACCCGAACTACTTCATAAATTCTTGCCCAGATTCCCAAATTTGTTAACTTTTGAGTCTTCGAAACGAATCACCAACAACCACCTTGAAATCATAGCCACTACATGTCCTAAACTTGAGTTTCTCAATTTCAAGCAACAATCAGTTGAAAGCCAAAACCTTGTTGGGTTTGATGATATTTCAGATTTTGATGATGTTGGTGTTTTAGCTATTGCGAATGGCTGTTGTAAATTGTGTGAAGTGTTATTTAGAAGGAGGAGGAGGGTTGGGAATGTTGGGGTTATTACTCTTGTCAAGTGTGCAAAAAGTTTGGGTGTTTTAGATTTGGGGCGGTGTAGTTTGATAAATGATTCATCTCTTGAAGCAATTGGGTCTATGAATTCGATTCGGGCTTTGAATTTAGAAGGTTGTTCTTTGATTACGGATAAAGGTTTGACCTTTTTGGCAACCGGGTCTTCTTCAAGGACATTAAAGAGGTTGGTTCTTGCAGAATGTGATAGACTTACTGATTTCGGGGTGTCATTGTTGCAGGGAATGTATTGTTTGGAGGAGTTGAATTTGGCTGAATGTGGGCCAAAAGTGACAGATTATGGAGGTATGGCAGTTGCTTCGATTGCTAGTCTTAAAAGATTGAATCTTTCATGGTTGATCAATGTGTCAGATGTTACACTTGTTGCAATATCTGAGAACTGTAGGAATTTGGTAACTCTTGATTTAACGGGGTGTGAGATGATTAGTGGAGCTGGCATTCGCGCCTTTGGTTATCATGAGTGTTTAGAATCATTAGTGTTGGCTTCATGTGACAACATTTGTGGGGATGACGTGGATATGGTGTTGAAATGTAAGTCATTGAGGTCTATTGTGCTTGATAAAGGATTGAAGATGTGGATACCAAAGAGGATGCAGGAAAACATTAGCAGGTTTTGTCAGTTGCATTGGAGATAACGATGATGGATAAAAAGAGGGCAAAATATGTTTATGCTGGTTACCTGGGATTATACAGGTCAGTGAAACGGTGAATTTAATGCTTCTTTTGACTGATGAACGATTTTCATAATGTTCGTCATTTCTATGTTTGCATGTTATTTTTTTTCCTCGCTTGTTACTTTCTATAGAGACTACAGAAGGAAAAAAAAAAGTTTTTGTATTTCCATAGGTAGAGAGAACCTGCAAGAGTGTGTTTATTTCGTCTTCTATAGCAACTTGTGTACATT
Source organism: Salix dunnii (assembly GCA_015731905.1). Classification (NCBI taxonomy): domain Eukaryota; kingdom Viridiplantae; phylum Streptophyta; class Magnoliopsida; order Malpighiales; family Salicaceae; genus Salix; species Salix dunnii. The sequence goes on from CM027664.1 coordinate 18,556,146, forward strand.
GATGAAATTTATCCCTGCTTCATTAGTTATTAAAATAATTGGTTTCCTATTAATCCGTGAAGTCAAATTTGACGGAGAAATCAAGGTTGAGCTAGAAGTTGTTCAGGGCATACAAATAGTAGTACTAAGACGTTAATGATCGTCATTACTTCATCTGGGAGATAAGAATTACTGTCGGTGTGTGAAGTTCTTAGCCCATAAGTTTAAGGACCTCCTAATCCTTTATCACCAGAGGCAGAAGAGCCGTTGTTTTACACTCCGCATCAAAGCTGATGTCATTCCCAATGCTGCCTTGTCGTAACTGAATTAATGGCTGCTTGTACTCTTTTCAAACTGCCAAATTTTGGAGGTGGATTTTGGCGCACTGCCCAAGCAAGGAATGCATCAGCCATTTATGAGGTCATTTTCTCACCAAGTAAAGACAATGCACCAGCCATTTATGAGGTCATTTTCTACCCAAGTAAAGACGACGCATCAGCCATTTATGAGGTCATTTTCTACCCAAGTAAAGACGACGCATCAGCCATTTATGAGGTCATTCTATGAAACTAGAACTGTTATACATTTGATGGGGAAAAAAAACTCAAGGTAGTTCCTGCTGCTCATGATTCACTTTATTTGCTGTGTGACTTATGGGCATTCCTGCGAAGTGATTCTTTCACAATCATCATTACTTTTAAGGCTTGGGATGACTCCATTCAACTCTACAAAGACAAGAAGAATTAGCTGATCTCTATTTACTAGTTACTATGTAAGGCTCATCAACAGAGTAATAGAGCTTCATTCACATGTATTGTGAAGTTTGTTTGCTGAATGCGTGGAGGATTGTTGAAATTATGGATAGAAGGGTTGTGAACTTTGTAATTCATCCAGATAATGGAATTTTGTACATCAGAGCCTTAAGGCTGTCAAGTTTACAGTCGGATCACTATCTGGGTATTTTTTTCTATTAGGTAAACCATGGCCACGTTTACTTGTATATAACATCCACTTCTTTCATCAGCAGGTAGTATACGCCAGGGAGAAGCTAAGCAACAGTTAAGCTGAAGCTCCAAGGGCAATGAACACGTAGTTTCTGCACTGAGTTTACAAACTTCTTTGTTAGATAATTTCGGACAGTAAAAATGATCAAAACACATCTGTGTTTGTTAATCACTCTTTTCAATTGCTCTGGTGGCGGCTTTTATGTTCCATAGGAGCAATCCGAGGAGAAGCTCTGTAGTCAAATGTCTCATATTGTCAGTCAATTATTCTGAAAACCATTCGTTCTGGATGATACGATGCAAGTGCAGGAATCAAATCCTGCCATAAAAAGCAACATTTGAAAGCTCTCATCTTTTTTTTTTTATGTTTTCTCATTTAACTATATTATAAGAAAAATGTTCATGAAATTGAGAATCAACCTAATATTAGAGTGTTTGTTTGAAATTATGATAAATTTATAGATATCAAACAAAAACAAATTATACTGCCCAATTAAAAACAAATAAAATATTAAAGGATAAAATTAAAAAATAAACAAGAAAAATTAATAAAATATAATATTAAAGAATAAAATTGAGAAAAAAGGACAGCCATGCGGGCCTAAAACAACTCACGCTCTTGAGTTGTTTATTTTCTTAGCCAAACGATAACCCTTTATAAAACACACAAGTAGTAGGTAACGCATTGCTTGCTTTGCCTAGATTTTATTGACTGAAAAATAAGGTTTTAAAGTTTGGTTGGACTACTGAACCTACTTTTCATCAAGAATTGATTTAAAAAAAAAAATTATTTTTTTAATGTTTTTAAATAGTTTTAATGTGTTTATATTAAAAATAATTATTTTAATTCATTTATTATTAAAAACATTTTAAAAACATAACCGCAACTACTCTTTCAAATTCTTCCTAATATCAATCAACCTTTAATCACGCCAAAAAAATGAAATCACCTAAATTAAATAAAAATAAAAATCAATGGCAATAAAAAGAAGAAAACCTTACACGATAAAATGTTTCTTTGTCCATAATGCAAAAGTTAACATTTTTCTGCCACTCCTTTTAAAGGTTATTATATTTTGAGAACGATAAACCTGACCGAGAATTAATATCAAAATCATTCAGACACCTTTTTAATGATTATTAAGGACTAAAACCTGGAGCTTCTGAAATTGGAATGCACAGATTGAGATCCTCCATCATCAAAATTTTAAAAGAATAAATCTGTGGGTATATGAAACCCCAAAGAGCCTGGGATTCAGAACTCGAGCAGGGGACACGGGGTCCAGTCCAATTACTTTACTTATGGCTGGATAGACAGATTAAAGCGCTAAAACAATTCTGGGATTTTCAAGGGACACATGGGCATTGGATCTTTGCAAAGACAAGAGTTTGAAGCTGCAGTTGCTCAGTAGTATTTCAATAAAAACAAAATCAAATGAGAGGAGTAGGTGCAATTCTCCACAGATTCGCAAATGGGTTATCTTTAAAATGTCCAACACATTCACTTTCCACTCAAAGTAAGTCTATTTAAACAAATAAATAAGTGTATTTCTCATTTATTTCAATCATATTTCATTTTTTAAGTGATTATAATTAAAGGGTTGTTGTTATTGGTGTGATTCAGGGAGTGTTTTTCTTGGAAGCAGGGATGCATTATTATCATCAAACAATAGCAATCCCTCTAGTTTGTTATTGCTATATGAAGAGAAACACAGGGATAGTAATGGCTATCAGGTCAATAATGTTAGAAAGATACGGACTTTCCCTCCTGTTTGTATGGGCAGGCGTTCTTGCAAAATTGCTGGCAGAAAGGTCCCTTCCTTTCTCTCTGTGTTGGGTTTAAGAGGGTTACTATAGCAAGTGCCTTGTTAAATTGATTGAATAGCACATGTTTGATGAAGTGCCTTTAACAAATTCTAATAGTATTATTTGATCTGTAAATTCTCAATCCTTTTCTTTTTAATTGTTATTTTGAAGTCCAAACCTCCGAAAATCTAACTTCACCGTATGACTATGAATGATATATGCTAGTAAAGGTTTTGTTCCTTCATCATTGGATGGGGCGATATCAATTAGGAAGAATAATTAACCGGTGAAAATGCCAAGTTACAATGGGATTTTTTTTGTATTCTAACTTTAAGTTTATGAATTTGCATCAAATGCAGGGAGCTCAAGATGCAAAGAAGGCAAAATTGTACTGTAGGATTGGGAAGGAAGTTGTATCTGCGTAAGTTGGTTGCTTCTAAATAGGCCTTGAATAAAAATTCAGAACATTTTCTATGGTCTGTGATCATCGGGATTTGACCCAGTTCTTAATATTCTAGCCACTGCATTTCTCGCTTTCATGGTGATGCAAAAATAAGTTGTTTTATTTCTTTTTCTTGAAATGGATTGTAATTCTATTGAGTGATGCAGTGTAAAGAAAGGTGGTCCAAATCCAGAATCAAATACAGCTCTGGCTGCTTTAATTGATAAATTCAAGGAGCTTGATATACCCAAGGAAATTTTGGAGCGCAATATCAAGAGGGCTTCTGATAAGGGACAAGAGGCTTTCATTGAGAAAATTTATGAGGTTGGCATGATTATCATTAATCCTCTTTATCAGGGGCTGCTAAGATTCAAATAGGAGGACTCTTTTAAGCCAGTCCTATTAGTTATATCAATCTGATTTTCTTCAAATAAACTGTTTCTTCCTCTTTAGGTATATGGTCTCGGTGGAGTTAGTATTGTAGTGGAGGTCTCGACAGATAAAATAAAAAGATCCGTGGCAGTTATCAGAGAGGTGGTCAAGGACTATGGAGGAAAGATGGCGGATCCAGGATCTGTATTGTTCAAGTTTAGACGTGCCAGGGTTGTGAATATTAAAGTCACAGATGCTGATAGAGACCAGCTCCTTGGCATTGCATTAGATGCTGGTGCTGAGGATGTTATTGAACCTCCAACATATGAAGATGATTCTGATGAGGATAGGCCAGAAAGGTAATGCTCCCATCCTTGAATTTCATATAAAGATGCTTTTGAATCTGTAGATGCCACGCTTCAATTCTAGTTTCACAAACTCTTGTCCTAGATGATAGCAAATATTGCCTCTATGATTGTGATGTTTCATACTTCGTGCTGGAACTTGTTCCAGTAGTGGTTTGTAGCTGACCCTTTTCTGATATTGAGCTTTAAAGATGATTGCTTCAAGAGTTAGATAAAATGTTAAAAAGTCGTACAAGTTTCACAAATCTTTCAATTCTAGATTATTGATACAAATGTACAGATATTCTATGATGTGCTGGCTTCAAAGCCTTAACACAAAGAAGAAACGAGTAATGATCACTAGGTGCATTGTAGACAAGTTGTAAGAAGCCCTTGCGTAAATAAAATGGATTTTTGAGCATTTGATATGAATGGTAAGGTGAAGTAGCCTTTCACACTAATGGTGACATATGGTTGCAAGGTGAAGTAGCATTTTACACTCGTGATGACATCATCTAGTTGCATGATGACAACGTCATGTTGAAAGCTGTATGAAATTTGTCATAAACTTATATGCAAGTTAAGTGATGACCAATCAAACTCCTCCTCATGGACTTCCAAGGGAAACAAAGTTTGCTTCCTCTTGATCCTAGCCCTACCTATGAAATTAGATCATGTAAGGCAAGTTACAAATCAGTATTTGCATGGTGATGGATGAGCCATCCTTTGCACTTAACACGTGTGGCTGGGTAGGCTAGCAATAAAGGGAACTGTTAAGACATCATGTACGAAGCGTTATGAAAAGTTTGGCATAAATTGTTTGTAAGCTAAACTAGCGCCAATCAAGGTCTTCCTTGTCCAAAATTTTGTAACGAGGCAGTTCTTCTAAATTCCTAGATCAACCTAGGAAAGTGCATCCTCAAATGTATATTTACTAAAGTGAACCTCTTATTTTCAGTTTGAAAAGTCTATGAACATAAAAAGAGGAAAAAAAGAATAAGAAAACAAATACGTTTGCTTGATGCTTGTTCAAAATTCCTGTTCTAAAAGCAGAAAATAAAAGATCATGCGAGGAGAACCAAGTAATTATTTATTTCTTTGTAATAAATATAAGATGCATTACAAAACGCCACAATTAAGTTAAGCCATTTGATGTCTTTTACATTTATCTTGTATACACAACATATGATTGTGATGGTGTTCAGCACGCCACTGAGTTCTTTCAGTAAACTATGTTTTTCAGGATATGCAAAGCTCTAATCATATTCCGTATTTCTTTTTTTGATAGCTACTATAAAATTGTCAGTCCAGCAGAGAATTATGCAGCGATATTGTCAAAACTACGTGAGGAAGGAATAAGTTTTGAGACTGATAATGGCTCTGAGCTACTTCCCATAACAACTATTGAGGTAATCCACAGTGCTGAAATATTTTTTGTCGCCTCACCTCTCTGATTTTTCTTCTTGTTGTCATTTCATTAACTTTATGATTTAGTGAATTGCCTAATGAGTATTTGATTATTTTTATGGTGTTTATCACACACAAAGTGTCAAAAATTGTGAAACATGCTAGCAGCATAGCGATGGAATTCTTATCTTTATTTGTCTTTTAACGTTTTTTGTCTGCTGAACTCAAACCTATTTTTTACTTGCTTTTTTTAATTAAATAAGTGATATTAGTGTTTGAATGGGTTTCAGGTAGATGATGAGGCAGTAGAGTTGAACAAAGTACTCATGTCTAAATTACTTGAACTTGATGATGTCGATGCTGTTTACACAGACCAGAAGTAGTGAAATCCCTCAATGGGTTGTTTTCTCAGTTTTTTTTTGAAGTCTGAATAGCGCAGGACAGTTTCATGGATCTGGTTCACTAACATGATACAAGTCATATTTTGTCCACCAACTACATGGAAAGGTTGTAGCTGTGCAGGAGAGTGGCAGGTTTTATGCATTGATTTCCATCTTAAAGATTATTGATTACCAAATTATCAGAACAGAAGCACCACATTTGTTTCCCCAGGCTCGATCTTTCTGCAATAACAATGTAAAGCATATTCTGTGATGTGACCGTAAGCTGTTTTACCAGTCCTGGTTTCTAAGAATCAGGCCTGTTCCTTCTACGCTTCAGCCGAGCAACTTGTGCCGAGGCAAAACTAAGAAAATTGTCACGTCAACTAGTTTCATACTTGATGATTTGTAGCTCCATGTTTCAACTTACTGACATTGGAAGACATCATTTCAATCTGATTGATTGAGCCATCCATCATATAGTAAGTTTTCTTGGATATTGGTGGCGGACTTATTATCTGGCGAAGCAAGATCATAATTTTCTTAATGCTGCATCCTCTGAACTCGTATAAATTCCTGTCATTGGATTGGACCAGAACATACCCTCTCTTGAGAACCATTTCCTTGGCATCCTTCACTATCTAATTGTTCATTTCGGTTCAATTTAAATGTGTTTCTATGCTCTTTTCCTTCCTATTTCACAGCAAGTTCAAAGGAGCTGTTTTCATTCTTAGACTTCCTTGGTCAATACGGAGAGCGCATTCTCTAATGCATGTTTGTAGAAAAAAACTGTTTGTCTATGCCAAGGTGATATTTCAACATGGACTATAATTTTAATTTTACAGACAAATCAAGATACATATTATTTATAAAACATGGACAAGCCTGCAAAAAATCACACCTGAATACCAGCAACATAACTGCAACAACAAAAGACAGAGACCTCTATGTGCAAACCATTACCATCTTGAACACAAACCAACGATATTAGATTAGGGGTTAGTTATCCATTAATCACACAACCCCATTTGATTAATGATATTACTTCTTTGGCACCCAGCATCCATGTAATCCATATGGTAGACCGTAAGGGAACTTTGCTCTTGCGATCTCTTCAAATGTTGATCCATCTAATAACAGTGCATATCCATCTCCATTTTTCTCACTGATCATGGAGATCACCACACCTGCGACCCATTTACATGTAATTAGTACGTACTTCATAATTAAGAAGAAGATATAGTCATGAAGTCATTGGCTAGAGTTAATTAATCGATCAATTTGCGATGATTGTTATGTTAACAAAATTCAACTTAGAAAGCCAAATTCAGAAGTGATAAATAGGGTTGTCGTTTACGAAGAGGTTATAGGGAAAACAATTGCATGTAGCTTGACTGAAGAGGAGGTTGTCGTTTGATGAGTCAAACTCCTTGTAAAATCAATATATTTCTTAATATGGCATCAAGAAAACAAGTTTTCGGTCAGGGTCTTGAATGGTTTATTTAGCTAATTATGGAAATCATATTTCAATTTTTCTCTTTTTTTGAGAAAGAGTACGTATTCATAGTAACTAAAATGAGTGGTAAGAGGAACAAAGAACTAAACAACATTTACTCACCATCATCCTCTTCTGTAGCACCAGGGCGAGCCACAAAAAATGGTTCCGAGGGCACAGCACCCTCTTCATGCCAGTTCTTCGCCTTCTTCTCGAGCAAGTCAATCTACAATATGCCCAAGATTAACGTTAAGACTTTCAAAGAGATTGAGCAATACAACCATTTACGAGAAATTGAAAACCATAATCAATTGCTAGAAATTGAAAAGTCGAAGGCAATATAACTGCTGGGTAAAATAGAGCATATTAGTAATTGTTTAATATCAGTGGTCAAGACTTTAACCTTTGTGAGGGTGTTGGGGAAGTTACAGGGGCGTTGTGCTCCACAAGCATAAGCATATCTGTATTTTTTTCCCAAATATGCAGGGTTGATGCTGCACATGTCCATTCCTTTCCCATGCTCTTCTGGGTCCAGCGCTGCCTCCAATTTCCCATATGGACTCCCATCCAAAGGAATTATGAACCTCCCGACCCTACGTGTGTGTGTGTTTATATGCACCACTGAATTATTAATCACTCCCATAGCACCAAGATATTACTAATTGGTATTCAAAAACAGCAGTTTAATTTTCAAACAATGTTCACAGTTCCTTAACGTCATGCATGGGATGATCTTCCCAAATTAAGAGCACTGAAAAAGGCATAATTATTTAGCAACTACGTACAGAAGCTTAATTAGCTATCACAAGTGGATGATCCGGAAGAGGAAAGACTAAATGAGGATATTGGTGTTTTTGATTTTGACGAACATGTCTTGTATACAGCAGTTAAGGTAGCATAACATCATCGACGCAGAACTTAATGATAAAAATGGGAAAATTGATTCGTTTCGTACCTAGCATCTGGTAAGACATCTTCACCCATGAAAGACCGTAGATTTTGTAGCCTAAGCTTTTCTAAAATAGTTGTGTCCGCATTATGCTCACAACAATCGGCAATGATGGCAGTCATCCTCCCATCTTCATCTTTCTCTTCGTAAGCATTGATGAAATGGAATGTTACAAATAGAGGCACTTCCACGCTTTCCACCTTCAAAAACTCCAAACAAATTAAAACCATATAGAATCAAATCCACCCATAAATTAACGTACAAAGTAATTAGTCCTAATCCTAATAATTAATAATGATGATGAACAAGAGGAGATATCAAGTGGGCTTACAATCTTGCCACTAGCTTTGCACATAACATGCATAAACCCTTTGGAATCCGGGTGCCACTCAAACTTGTACAATGGTGTGGGCTCAGCTTTTAGCAAATTCTGTGCACAATATCTCAACGGCATTTCTGGCACTATCACATAGTGTTCGGTAACCGGAAACGAGTGGACCCATCCTGGAGCCGGACCTCCACGACAATCCACCCGTCCGATTACTTTCCTCTCGTTACTTCCAGGCTCCATCCTCACCACCAAGTATCCGGGCTTGAACAAATCAGGCAACAGAGTTAAGAACTCAGTGTCTGTCACTATTGGATGCGCCGAATGTATTAGACCCCCTAGTGAATCACTGTATTCAAATTTCCCTAATGTGTCCAACGTGTTTGGATCAACAACTATGGAGCCTTTCTGTGTTTCAGTAAGGCAAACAACACGTCCATCACCGAGCTTGACCACGCCAGTGTTAGCGTTATCGGTCAGTGATGCTCCGGAGAAGAGGTTAGCTAGTTCCCCTATGTAGGACAGGAAATTGTCAGGCTTTGGGACCTCAGAAAATTCACGGTAACATAGTTTGTTGTTCTTCTTTGCCGCCTTGTAAGCCTCCGATTCGATTTGGCGGTGGCCGGCGATTAATCGACCATTTTCAAAGTGGAGTCTGACTAACGTGGCATAGCCATCGAAAAGGTGCCGGAAGTTGTAGTCCCCAATGTGCCACATGCCCGGACCGTTTCTAAGATACGTTCCACTCTGCATGAAACCAAACTCAGCTGATTAACCAACACTAGTTAAATCAAAATATTTATTTGTTATTGTCTAAAATATAATATTGTATGCTGTAGAATGATATATTATTAACTTTATTTGTAATGTTTGAAAAAAATGTAATATGGATGCGCGCTAGCCAGATCTTACATCAGATTATGGAACAAGGAATATATATTTCAGATCCATACAGTATAAATAAAACAATTATTAAGAAATTAATAAAACGAATATGCTTTGTTCTTTCTCTCAAATCTTGGACCTATTACATGACAAAGCTATATGCATCTCCTCAAACTATGAGGATAAATCAACAAAATAATCACAACCTAACAAAAGCAATCGATGATTTCGCGTCATGTAATGTAAAGTACAAACATGTAAGACATTATAAGAAAGGATAAAAAATAATGGAAGTTCTGTTGGTAAGCGGATGAACATCTTTCTATCTATACTTTCATCAACTTTCAAGCTTGCTGCAACTTCAAAACACGAATTAATCCTAATCAGAATCAAGTTCGTAAAGATCCCTAAGCAAATCAGGATGAAAAAAATCAGTGTAAACTAGATAATTGTCAAAAAAAAAAAAAAACCTATAAGAATACCCCTAAACTTATTTATTTTATTATTTTTTGGATGAATACTCTAACCACACATGAATATCATGTCTCTTCATAAGGTGGTGTACAAATTAGTTGATCTCTACTGGCGCGCATGGAAAATTAAGTGCAATATTTACATACCAGCCACAGTGGAATCTCTCCTTGAACAGCGAGCTCTCCTTCGAATCTTTCTTGCCGGACACTTGTCCATGCAACATGATTCCGGTCACCAGCAAGTTCCTTCTCCAGTGATGGAATCATCGTTGGTGCCTGGGTTGCAACTTTCGTGACCATTGAGTCCCGAGGATCACGTTTTCTTGCAAAAGTACTCTTGCCTAAGGAGAACCCTTCTCTTCGGCCCTCATACTTGTCAGAAACCATTGCATTTGATGATGAAATAGAGCGACCGATACCAGAGGAAAATGCCAAGGAAGCCATGAAATTAGTTAACTAATACGAAGGTAGCGAATGGTTTAATGTGGTAAGATGATTTTTGAGAGAGCTAGAGCTGAAGAATGACATGTATTTATAGTAACACATTGGGAGATGTACGAAGTTGGAGAGACATGGAGAATTCATATGGGAATCTTAATTAGTGGAATTTCTTCCCACTATAGGACATTGCTTACGTTATTTTGAACTTTTTTTATTTAGAGAAATTAATCTTGTGCGAGTATGCTCCATTGTTAGAAAAAAAGATGCCCATGCCATGTATGTCCAAGCTCACCGATTGCTTCAACATATGTTCAATTCATGTACAATTCTTATCAGTTGAAGTGACGAACACTTTGGTATTGTAATTTACTTTTTTATTTTTTCTTGATATATGAAAAGGTTGAACGCATTATTAGAAAATTGGTAAATATAAATAAAAATTTCGATCATCAACATTCAATCAGTAAATTGCAGTGAGATTTATATATCAAATTGGGTTGATTTTAATGTTTTGGATAAAGTTTTGAGATGCATGATTTGTGTATGAACGTTGAAATATAGAATTAAGTATATGACACTTTCAATATTTTTTTCTTACTTTAATCTATATTGATATAGGTTAAATGTTAGGTATTTGGGTGTGTAAAGAAGTACTGAAACCAATAAAAATCTTAGACGAGGGGTGTTGAAAATAGTGAATTAAATGGGATAGATTTAGAGGATAGAAAAACATAAACAAAAAAATATTGTTTAATTTTAGAAATTAACTAAATTGTTAGCCAAAAAAATACCTTAGTCGATTCCCCACCTTTTTTTAGAGTTCTTTTTTTATTTAGAAATCCATAGGACCAAGGATTTATTATAAATAAAATCAACTAGGTTGTAGATACATGATATTGATGTGTATTTACTAATAATATGATTTTAGATAGTCTCTCATATAAGGGAGGTGTTGATTTAAAAATAAATAAAAAAAGAATGCTATTCCTTTTTTAATCCTTTAATTTATGTAGATATTAGGGGAAAAAGTCAATACCATGTTCTATGGACACGAGCATTGCAAGTTCTTATAAGAGTGCTTTTAATGATCACAAGTCACCAGGTCTTGACCATGAGCAAGCATTTGAGGCATATGCAGCCTCTCTAAACACATGATTGTTGTGTGCAACATTGTTAGGCCAAGGGGAGGGGAAAGTTGATTTACTAGGAAATACACTGTCCAATGAAAGCTCGACAGCTCAATGTCAATTTATTTTCCTTTCTTGAACTATTAAAAATTAAAAAAACAATAATAATTTTTTAAAAATTAATTTCAATTAACAAATGAAACTCGAGGTTTACAAATGTTAAGGCAAACTGCATAATAATATCGACGATAAAATCATCAACTTATGTGTTGTTGTTTCAATGGAGTCATGTTTCAAATGGAAAGTGTATATACTTAAATATTTTTTTTATTATGTTAATTCGTTTAGTTTATTAATTTTATTGAACTAATTCTTTTACAAACTTGACATACAAGAACAAGTTTTAGTTTGATAAAGTTGTAAATGTTGCTAGGAGGATATGAGATAATCACAACACAACCAGACTTGAATAAAGTTGTCAGCAACAGAAAACTTTTGTTAGTTAAATATTTTTATATAAAACAATAATTTTAGAAAAAACATGGATGAAATAAAAAGTAATTTTACCATTTGTTCTGCATGCAAAATGAATTGAATGGATCAACCAATATGCGTGGTAATGGAATCGTGAGTCTTAATGTTTTTATTTTGTTGGTAAAATATAAAATTCTAATAGTGATGGCTTTTGCACTATTCAATAAGTATAGGCTTTTGTTAGCAAACCACTCACCTAAAATCTTAAATTATTAGGTGAAGTCCTATAATATGATTTATATTATTCACTAACATCCACTTTTAAGTGAAAGTCATCTGGGCTTGAAACTTGCACATGCTCACATCACCTTGTGCTTGATTTTTATCAAATAGAATAGGGATGGTGAGATTCGAACTCGTGACCAGTGGGTCGACAAGGTTCTGATATCATGTTAAGGAACCATCTCATCTAAAAATTTAAGCTGTTAAGTGAGGCCTCAAAATATGATTTATATTATTCTCTAAAAACTTTTTTTTTACTTGGATTCCATTCCAGGATTCAATTTTTTTTATAAGAACTTCCGAGCGAAAAATTTAAATTTTGATAATTGAATATCTTCTTCGAGAACAATTAACCATTTCTGTTTTTGATCCAAATTGCGAGCAAGATTTAATTTGTTCGGAGTAAACTAATTAGAAATAAGTTTCAAAATTAAATTACATGGATCTGATTAAGGATCAATGTATGTTTTAGCATATGGTTCTTGGCATATTTTTGTGCCTAACATGTTTAGGACTAAAGCTTGTTGCTGATGCGTATTCATAATTTTGTTTATGATAATCGATAGTATTATTAATATTATGCATATTATCCATTTAGAAAATATCAACATAAAAAACTACTGGTAGTCTTTACAATATAAGATCATTAACAGAAGAAATAAAAAGTGTTATCCTAACAAAATGGTCTGCAAAAAATGTTCCTAAATCACCCACTAACAATTATCTCTGTCTTGTGATTTTTCCATTTACGAATATGCTTCCACACATCAGTATTTGAGATATTACAACGCAGAAGATATCTGATAATGCAAAAAACAACAGCAATAAAATGCCGATCATCACCAAAAACGCTAGGGATTGCTTTGGCCACATCTACTTCTTCCTCCTTAGTTTTAATACCTAATTTATCCACCCGTAGTTTATATTATTTCCATGTGTCAAATAAACCTCCACCGGTCCACCTCTGCATGAACAGTATTATGAGAAATGGATACTGTCGTGCTGCGGTTGCTGTGATACAATGCTATTTATTATGTTATATTTGTAAATATTCAAGATAGTTAAATATTATTTGGTTCAATCTCTTTGTGTGCTTTAAAGATATAAAATATATTGTAACATATTATTAAAATAATCTTTTTCTTTTTTAATAACTGGATGTTCCAGTCAGTTTAAGTGTATCTCAATTAATTCTCGAATTCATTGAATTTCTTATAAATTCAGTAGATATATAAGATATTTCAAGAATAACAAGCATGCAAAGAAAGATGACTCGAACACATGGGGAAGAGAATAAATTCCTTCCCAACCAGGCCATGTCCCCAAGTGCAAACTGCAAAGTAATCTTTATTTATATTGAATCATGTATAGCTTCTTAAACTCGTATGATACATTCATGTGTTTTTATGGGAATGATTCTAAGTTTTAAAAACCAAAAACAATAAATTATATAGAAAATAATCTTGAACTAGAATTATGTAAAGCACTAGCATCTTAATATGTATAATTAAAAAAATAATAATGGAGAAAGTTATCGTTTAATTCAATAAAATGATATTAAAATTTATTTGGAAATGCGGCCAGCCCTTAATTGATCACAATCCTAAACGCACACACTTAACTATCATCACCGTATCCCTTGAAAAAGCACCACCAACAATTTTTTTGAATGTTCAACATCTCATAATTAACAAAATCCAGAAAACTTAATTCCACAATGGTACAACCATCACCTTTCACCATACCCCATCACCACAAGAGCAGCTGCAGCAAAACCCAGCGTAGATCTCAGACTGCAAATAGGCATGTGAAACCATATCATGACAACCAATCACGCCAATCTTTCACTTCAATCCTCACGACAATAGACAGAAGAGGCTGTTCCAGTAGCCTCCCCTGGCCAGAACATAAAATCCTCATGTCCATGCCATGTATTGTTTCTGTCCTAGTTAAACAAAGCCTTGTAGTTGGTGCCAATAGTTGCAGTGTTGATTTCTGGTTTCTTTCTGCTAGTACGTGGCTGCAATTCTAGATGTTAATCTGGCAGTGTGTACTTACTTCTAATTTTCATTGGTTTTACGTAGCATAGGAGCCAAGTCTCTGTTTTGATAATCTCATTCGTCCAGCCAGTGGCGAGCTGCTAAACCGATTCATGGTTCAATTCTCTCGAGGTTCCATTTAACTGCTATAAGTTCCCTTTTATTTTATCCAGCGTGACTTAAGGATGCATTCATTTCCCTGGAAAACACAGTGAGCTAGCTCAACACCGGTACTGGTCTCAAGGATGGGGATAAGGGATTTTGCACAGTAATTATTTGAATTATATATTGGTGATATCATCGTCGCCATTGCACAATGGGCTGGGGAGGAGACACAACCGTGGGATGCACTCATTGTTTCAGAAGCTGTACATACGTTTCGTCATGATTATTTCCAGAATCGAAGTAGAAAAAAATGAAAACCTCAACTTGCACTATTTTTTTCTTATTTTATTTTTACAACCTAATCAATGGCACATTGGCAGAGAAGATCGATTTGATCTGGCTTATCTTTAAGCATATCAAACATTGCTAATTAATTACATCTAGGCCATAAGGTTAGTGATACAATATTAATTTATATTTCGAACTCAATTCTTTGATGTCATATAGTAAAATGTGAGTTTTTGCTGGATTATAATATTTCTCTCAAAAAGTAGCAGGATTAGTTTGGTTAGAAATCTCAATAGGAAAATTGAGGATAGATTCCGATCACATCAGTCACTCTTATCATGACATATGCTCAACAATATTGGAATAATAATATCATACAAAATTAACCTAAAACAAATTAATTTTGCCTAGGAGAACCCATAATGGACGCTTCAATGTATTTGAGAAAGCTGCAAGAAAATTCTGGAAACACCAAAATGATGAGCAGCTTGAGTAATGTAAAACAATATGGGTCCAAGTCTACATCAATCTGAAACACTGCCCAAGTCAGCTAAAATTAACAAGGGAAATTGAAAAGACAGTGAGAAAATCGGCAAGAAGAATATAGAAACAAATGGGGCATCCGACCGTCCATGGTGGAGGTGAATTACAAGGTTGAGCAATTTGAATTCCAAAGATACAATGATGCATTCCGATGAACAATTCAATGAGTCTAATATGTCCACTCAAGTTTCTTAGTCCATACCTGTTTAGGAAAGTGGGGAGCCCCAATTTGCAACTTTACTATATACTATTACCTTAATTAGAGGACTTGTTTGACTGTAGATAATTGCAATCCGGGTCCATATGTTTGCCACCCATTTTCATTTTACGCACAAATTATTAATAATCTTATTTTCTCAAACGGAAACACAGGTTTTTATAGTGCCATGACATGACATGATGTGGTGATAAAAAATTTAGAATCTATATTATAGGTTTTTTGGTTCAAATCAAAGTATATTTATCTTGAAAAGTCTAAGATAACTGAGTTTTATTTGTTTAACCTGAGACCCCAAAGAACACCAAAAAAGAACAGAGTTTATTGGGAAAAAAATTATATATATTTCAATTGAAACTACTTGTATTCTATAACATAAGAATCACTGCAATGCATCATTGAGAATGCGATTTGCTCCTTTCACCCCCTTCTTTCCTCGGTTGGAATAGAAGAACAGAGATTGTTATTCTAAATTGTAGAGAATATATCAGACTTTCTTTAAATATAATTTTAAAATATCTTTATCTCACGAATTCTGACTCTTTCTTCACTTGTGTCTCAAACAATACACACGACTAGTTTGCATAATAACTTAAAAATGACCTATTTAGAAAAATTTAAACTGAAAAGAAATGTAACTCCTAACTAGAAAAATCACATTAAAACTGTAACTTAACTAAGAAGTTGTACAAAATAAAGTAATTGGACCGAGTGTTTTACTGTTAAATTACAGTAGACTTACTGCTCACCTTTTCTTTCATTTTTTTCTTCATAACCATAGTTTTTTGTTTTTTTAGTTTAGTCCTTTCACAATTATCCTGGTTGATTTTATGCTTGATTAAATTACTTAGTATTGGGTGCTTGTGCTGTCAAACATTCTGATGATTGTTTGACACTTGATTTGCAGAAACTAGTGTGGATTTTTTTTATTAGACAAATGGTTACAAATTGAGGGACTAGAATTGAGCTTGGGTTGAAAATAAAACCCTTTTTTATTGCAAAGAGGAAGCGCACACAAAGATCTAGGGGGTATTTGACACTATTTTTCAAAAGTATTTTTGAAAAAATTAATGTTTTTTAATAATATTAAAAACTTTGATGTTTTTAAATCATTTTAATGTGCTAATATTAATAATATTAAAAAAAATATTATTTTAATATATTTTTAAATAAAAAATATTTTTAAAAATAAAATCAGTCTAAAACATGCACCTAGAAAAAAAAGGAAAAAAATGGTGGTTGTAGATACTCTAGAGGTCCAACCTTGGCAGAAGACTACACTCATTCCACCAAGATTTCAAGGACATGAAAGAAAGGGTAATTACGAGGGTGGAGGAGCCTACATGCGTTGTCTCATTACGACAACTTCTCCTATATATTGGTGCATGTGTTGCTCGAGCCAACACCTTCTCTTCTTCTTTTTTATTTAATTTCGTCCCTTAATCTATAATTATTCTTTAATTAATCGAGTCCTAATTCTTAATCTATCCAGTAACAACTTTTAGTTTTATCAATGTTATTTTGATTAATCTTTAGAATTTTGTCAAACTTGAAAGGAGAATAGAAAGAGACTGTTGGCCAACTGAGTTACTATATTCTATTCATGCCCATGACCCGGGCTATGAATTTGATGGTCAACTTTAGTTAACTGGGGTAGGTTAAATATATCATCCACTTAGTATTGCACATAAAAAAAAAATATCACCGTAAAATTGAATAGGCTTCGGTCTTAATTTTATAAGAATATCGCTTAAAAAGTCATACTATACTATAGGTTTATTTTATTTTAGCAGGCACATTTATT
Organism: Salix dunnii; assembly: GCA_015731905.1. NCBI lineage: Eukaryota > Viridiplantae > Streptophyta > Magnoliopsida > Malpighiales > Salicaceae > Salix > Salix dunnii. Next base: position 18,573,330 of record CM027664.1, read on the forward strand.
TTTCATTACATAGTATAAGCACTTATTTTTAGTCATTGAAGTAAGAGAATAATTTGATATACACCGGAGCACGCAGGGTTCCTAGTGACTTTTACAGCAACTAGGAAAATAAATATAATTAAAACTTTGTTTTATTTATTTGATTCATAAAAATAAAAAACTCCCGTCAACATTGCACATCCCATCCGCAGTGTAGTTGATGTATCATTTCAAAATGCACCATTTTTAACCATTCAAGGTTTCATAAATGGGGAGGACAAGGGTTGTGGGGAGGACAAGGGTTGTGTCATCACAGGATGATTTAAGAAATCAACATTAATTACACAGCAAAACTACTAATCACCCACTAGCCCTGAGTGCTTTAATCCAACATATTGCCTGGTTTAATTTCATTGAAGGACTGGTTGTGTTTCGCTGAGAAATCAAGACCCTTGTAATTGCTAAGGTATCTTCTTGCCTGTTGCTGATTCCAACAATTTATCAATCAGTCTGTCCAGGTATGGCAGACACAATTAGGGTTTTCCCACAACAAGCAACACCTCCTCTTAATTAATTTGGTGCCCGATTAAACAAAAGTAATTAGTGGAGAGAGGGCCCAAAAACCATGACTATAAAGTGGGCGGTGATGATGCCACTAACGTGCCTGCCATGTTCGCAACTTGTTTTATTTTATAATTTGTAGATTTTTTTAATTTTTTTGTCACGTGATTTGGTTGTGTTAATCCTCTTTTCTATATTGTGGATTGGAAAAGTGGACTGTAAATTTATTTATTTTTAAATTACTAAAATCATATTGTTTTGATAAACAAAAAAAAAAAAAAAGAGAAGAAGTTATAGATTAGGGTTTAATTTTAACACAAGTATTTTTATTTTTTTAACTTGAAACGATTCAGGTGAGGGGGGCTATAAATTCAACGGCGAGGTAATCTGAGTTCTATACGGTTGTTAAATAGAGTATAAATATAGCATTTTATTTAAAAAATATTATTGTAGATATTGATAATTGCTGCTAAATCTAAGAAAAAAAGCTGAAATAACATTTATTAATTTAGTAGCCCTGTTGGAGATGCCTGAGCTGAGCTGAGCAACGTATTGAGTCAAATAAAGCAGCCCAGGATGAACGTTTCTGACTTTTTTTTTTTTTTTGAGAAAGTGGAAACGGAATCGAAACTCCAAGAGTGAGGAGATATTCCATAATTGTTTTGAAGCAAATATTAATTAGATGCTGTCAGAGCTGCAAGAACAGATGCTCCATTCAGCTGCTTCTAAGAGCATTTTCATCGATGGATTCGAACATGACAAGGGTTTGATGAACCTTCCATTAACTCATGCACGTGAACCATTTATAAATTGGCTGGTCAGTCTTAGAGTCTGTTTGGCATAGCTGTCATTATTGTGGTTGATATTAAAAATAATAATTTTATGAAAAGTATTTTTAATTGCAGTTCAAACTAAAATTAAAGTGTTTGGTTAAAACTGTGGTTAAGTTTGAGGTTTAATGAAAAATAATTTTGAATGTTTGGTTACTATGCTTTTCATATTATTGTCAACCGGTGAAATTATTTTAAAGGACACACACATATATTTTTTAAAATATTATAGATTTAATTGTCATAATAATAAAATGTAATTAATAATTCAAGCAAATTATACACTCGTTTTTATTCTCAATTAATCGAAAAGCAACGGGGTTGTAGAGTAAAATTAAATGACACACCTTTCCCTTTCATTAGGGTTAATCTCTATGTACATAATTTTTATTTTTTAAAAATATTATTTGTATATTTAAAAAAAAATCAGATTGAGTCTGTCCCAAACTAAATGGGTCAGCCCAGTCAAGTTGAGCCAAAAGGGCCCAACTCTGCTCCACTTGGGCTTGGCTGGGCCCAACCTAGCTCAAGAGTTAAAAAAAGATACAAAACGCACCGTTTTTCCTTTCTTCCTTTCATTCGCAATTATTTAGACGTTGTTACTGTTCACGTAATACGTGAACACTTACATGATCAACTGTGACAAGAGGGTCAATGATTGGTACTGACGGGTAAAGGAGGCTGAGATGGTTCTTCCTGTAGTGGTGGAGTCGTAAATGGTGCTATGTGATGGCCGGTAGGAGCTCTAGAATGTTGTAGCATCAGTTGCTGCCACTGCCGACACCGGGGCTTGTTGCCTCTAGTGTTGCTAGAAAGAGGATGAGAGGAGTTGCTAGGGAGGAAAGGGAGGGAGCTGTGGCCGTGGCTGTGTAGGAGAGAGGGGGAATTGCCGTGACTGCATGTGGAGAGGGAGAGGGGCAGTGGCTGTGGAGGAGAAGGAGGGAGTTGTGGTCATGGTTGCATGTGTAGAGAGAAAGGGACAGTGACTGTGGAGGAGAGAGAGGGAGCTGCGGCGATGTCAATGAGAGGAAGCCAAAGTCGACAATAAGGAAACTGTTGTTGTGTAAAATCAAAGCATTCCATTTGTTTTTGTCAGCTCGTGTATACAAGAAGCAACGGGGTTGTGAGCCATGTTTACATGCGTTCATTTTGAAAAGCATCAAAAAGATACTTTTCAAAATGCGATCGAAACCACAGGAATTTAGTGGGACCCATAGAAAAAATCTAGGGTCCCGTTTGGTAGCAAGTGTGGTTGGAGCCGCGATTCGACCCAAACGCACGTTGAACCGTGGTACCCAACACTCACTTAATCTTTTATTTTGCTTTTATTTAGGCAGGGTGTTTTAAAGTATGGTATAAAACATATTATTTTCTTAGATTTTTTTTCTAATATTAGCACATGAAAAATATAATTAATATTTTTTCAAACAAAATAAATCTTAAAAAAAAAAAAACAAGTTACTGTTATATATGCATTGAAAAATTTTGGAAAACTTTTTGCATAAAATATTTATTGTAATTTTGACTAGTCACTTCTTGAACTCTCTATCTAATAAAACTACTTTGGATCAAATAACGATAGATAATTATTTTTATTAATATGCTAGAATATGATTCCATATGTCCATTGAAGAAAAATGTAGAATTTATTATAAGAGAAGCTAAATGGTGTGGTGTTTTTACTATTTAAAAATCATTGCTCAACATCTCACATGTCACTATAAATTTGAGCGACGGTTATTTTTTAAATATATTCAATTTGATTATCAAACTTTGTTTCTTGCATGATTGAGCTCTTTTAAGTCCAAATTAACATTCATTTGCATATTTCTTTTAAGAGAGAATTAAATTGAAAGTTAGAAGATTGATATGAAAAACACGAGTAAAATAAATTATGTTTTTCAATTTTATTTCAAAAGTACATTTGAGTTCTTTATCATTTTTTTATCTAATAGATTATTTATCTCTCGAATTCTAGAAAATTAATCTCTCTAGTTCTAATAGATGAGATGAGAGAGAATGAATTGTTGAATTCCATTCTAAAGAGAGAATAAAATAAATTATGTTTTTCAATCTTATTTCAAAAGTACATTTGGGTTCTTTATCATTTTTTTATCTAATAGATTATTTATCTCTCGAATTCTAAAAAATTAATCTCTCTAGTTCTAATAGATGAGATGAGAGAGAATGAATTGTTGAATTCTGACCTAGAGAGAGAATAAAATAAATTATGTTTTTCAATCTTATTTTAAAAGTACATTTGAGTTCTTTATCGTTTTTTTATCTAATAGATTATTTATCTCTCGAATTCTAGAAAATTAATATCTCTAGTTCTAATAGATGAGATTAGAGAGAATGAATTTTTGAATTCCGATTTAAAGAGAATAAAATAAATTATGTTTTTCAATCTTATTTCAAAAGTACATTTGATTTTTTTATTGTTTTTTTTATCTAAAAGATTATTTATCTCTGGAATTCTAGAAAGTTAATCTCTCTAGTTCTAATAGATGAGATGAGAGAGAATGAATTGTTGAATTATTATATAGAGAGAGAATAAAATAAATTATGTTTTTCAATCTTATTTCAAAAATGCATTTGAGTTCTTTATCATTTTTTTATCTAATAGATTATTTATCTCTCAAATTCTAGAAAATTAATCTCTTTAGTTCTAATAGAAGAGATGAGAGAGAATGAATTGTTGAATTCCGATCTAGAGAGAGAATAAAATAAATTATGTTTTTAAATCTTATTTCAAAAGTATATTTGAGTTCTTTATCACTTTTTTATCTAATAGATTATTTATCTCTCGAATTCTAAAAAGTTAATCACTCTAGTTCTAATAGATGAGATGAGATAAAATGAATTGCTGAATTCCGATCTAGAGAGAGAAAGATGTTGCTACATTTTTAATTATCAAATTGATATATTTTTATTTTAAATGATTCCACTGTTGAAGAGAAATGAATCAAGTATTTTTTATTTATTTTGAAAGTGGCTAAAAAAATCTAAGCTCATAAAAAAATTGTGTTCATGGTTGATTTTGACTTTTGAAGGATAAAATTGGTTTAACAAGTTTATTAGAGTGTTTTATAAGTATTTTAGATTGAAAATGTTTTTTTTTTTAAATACCAACCACCTTTTATTTCCATTCACTACAATGACCATAATATATAAATTCTACATGACTTGTTGTCTATTGTTTTTTCAAATTGAATTTGAATAGATGACATGTTATTCGTTTAATTATCTTACAAAAACAATAAGGATCGTGTGACTAGGTTTAATCTTGTAAGCTTGTATTTGGGCCTTTTATTTATAGGCCATGTATTTGGCTTGACCTTTTTTTTCCCCTATAGTTTTAATTTTTTCTAATTTAGATTTTTTTCTAATTTTTCAAATAATTTTTTAACATTGTATTTTACTTCTATGTAATTATTTTTTACTTATATTACATAAGTTTGATTTTTGAATATATTTGTATGATTTTTAAACACACACACACACACACACACATATATTACATATATCAAGCTTATTTACATAAATTAAAAATATTTATTTCTTATAACATTTTTAATATATGCAATAAATCTTATGTGTGTGTTGATTTCTATTCAAATTGATTTTAATAAACAAATTCATTAAATAGAATAAGGCAAATGATCTATATTACGATATTAAATATTTTATTTATTTTTCCTTTTTTTTTTTTGGTTAAGGAATAAAATAACACATCTAGAATTGTTGAGGATGCCTTTTTTCTATTGATTGATTGACTTGATTTTTTTCATCTTCTCGTATTGTAAAAAAATAATTTTAGAGAAAATCATGTTATTCAACTTTATAAAGTTAATGTGTATGCTCACAGGTTTAACTGATTAACTTGGTTCGTATATCTAACAGGTTTAACTTTTTTAAAAAAAAAATATTTTTTCAACATCTTAGTATTAAGTTGATGTTGAACTTTGTAATTGTCTATTTTTATTATCATATAGTTACATAAATTTTTTTTTAAAAAAATCTAATTTATAATCTCCCCAAGTACACAACAGAGTTCATAGGTTTAGAGTCTTAACCCGGATTACTTGATTCATAGGTTTGATGAGTTTTTCCATTAATTGGAAATGTTTTTATTTATTTATTTTATCATCCAATTTTAATTAATTGAAAAATAATTGCATCATATATTTTTCTTTGATTTTCTTAGGAGTATTCACTATCTCAAGCATTTTTTTTTAGGTTGGTGATTGATTTTATGACCATTTATTTTCATCAATTAATTAAAAAATAGTTTGTAAATTTTGATTAAACTAAATGGAGTACATAACACTCATAGTCAAAAACTGAAATCGATTAAATTTGTAAGTCTCAATAATATTATTTTTTTAAATAATCATCTTGATTTTTTTTTTAAAAGTGAAACCATGTTCTTACATATAGATCAAGATTGTATATGAAACTACGAAATCATTCAATTCATTTCGGTAAAGGAGACAAAGAAGAAGAAGATAAAAGCCTTGAATAGAAATAAAGAAAATCCAAATAATTAAAAGAAAATAAAAACTCAATTATTAATAATAAGATGTTCTTCAAGTAAAGGAGTGGTAATTCCGTTGATGATAATCCATCACCAAACCACAAATAATTTAAATTTGTGATGTGATGAATGTACGTATATATACAACAAATTAAAGAGAGAAATTATGTTAGTAAATAAAAAAATCAAAGCCTTTTTTAGGAATAATATTTAAATAATACAAACACAATTAATGGAACCAAACTTATATAAAATAATTCTAAAATATTTCAATATTGACATATTAAAAAGAAAAAAATAAGGAAAAAAAATGAAAACATGATTTTTCCAATTGAACATATTTTATAGTGACCAATTTGTATTATAAAACAATTCTTACCACATTAAATGCTTTCTTTTAACAATAATACTGGTGTCATAAATTTGATTTTTTAATTAAAAAATCAATACTAATTAATCTAACTTTGATATTATCAACTATAAAAAACACCAAAATGAAGAAAAACACCTAAAGCTCAAGATATATATATATATATATATATATATATATATATATATATAAAGACTGAAAGATTACTACTACTATAGGATGAAGACCATTAATTTCACTAAAAATAATACGAAGATGACCTATTGAAAATTATGTTTTTGTGGTATTTTGAAAATGTCTAGGGTGGATCTCCTTTTCGGCACCCTGAACTCACTCGATGTGAGTATACAAATTACCTTAACTGGACTGCGGATAACAATAACACTGCTAAGACTAAAGGCCCAAGAAGGACCAGTTTGTGGATTTTATTTAGCATAATGAACTACATGGGCTAATGTAGTGTAGAAACATGGATTGGGCTTCAGTTTAAATGGCTTGAGCAGTCCGAAAGCATGTCTTGCTAGGCATGGCCCGGTCTTTTCATGCCTATAATGGACACAGGATCGGCTTTCAATATTGCTTTACATTTTAGGTTTGGACTATAGGTTTCATGGGTCAGACCTTTTTATATCATAAAAGAACCTGTCCAGGCTCTCTGTTGAATCTGAAACTGAACCCTTTTGAGTCCTCAAGTGCAGCAATCACCATTCAAGAGAGAAACACATTCCACTTGATGACAATTATTTTGGGTACGCTGACTCCATTAGGTTCAGCCTGCTATTGTCACAAAATCTCTTGTGTATATGTTTGTTTGCCTATACTCTGTTCAAAACACCCCGGCACCAGTTACTAGACAGCATGCTGTGCCATGTTTGATATCATCCACGTCTTCCTAAGGTTTTTGGAAAGACAAGAAAGCAGAAATCTAATGACCCAGCATGAGCACCAATACATTTGATGGCTGGAGTTCTTGGAACAGTCGAGGGTCCAGTTCACATGGTCGAAAGGTGTACGATCCATGGCCTCAGGAATCGTTAGACTCGTTACTGTCACTCACATGACTCTGATTTACCTCCTACCTTTCCGACAGTATGTTAACGTTAGGCGTAAAACTTACTAGCATTCAACATCAGTGCAAGCATTTCATGACTGCTTACAAAAATAGAAAGAGAGAACTTTTTCAATCTCCCTTATTTGGATATCTTTAGAGAAATCATTGGCATCGGAGAAGGGAAGTTTTGTCCAGGTAAAGTTACCGCTAGATAACAAAGAAAGGAGTCTCTGAACATTGCAGCTTGAGAGTTCGAGCAGTTTTGGGCCATTGATTCAATGCTGCTGTCTTTCTTGATTGCTATTCTTTTCACATTCTGATTTTACCAGCTGACCAGACGACAAATGAACTCCAATCCGACAGGGGATGTACTGTCATTTTCTGTCTGTGGAATGGTTCTAGGCCCTACAGAAGACTAGGGCTTGCTCGCCTTGGCCAAGGAAATTTTTGTCTTGACGTATGATAGTAGTCCGACACCGTTTATCTTTCTGCAATATGTCCGACATCCACCTCTATAATGAAACACCAGCTGTAGATATCTTGTCTCCGTGCATGAATAGTAATTATCAATTCCGTAGAACAAGATGGGGACTTGACAGCTGAGGACGACTGTTGAGAACTTCAAGGTTCATGGCATGAATTAGATAAAAACAAGAGCATGCGAATATTCTAGAAAATTATGTACACAATTTACTCAATCAGACAATTGATTATAGAAAGAAAATTGTTCTTCATCAGATCTTGAATTTATCATCGGATAATCTTGTTTGAGAATAACATGCTAATGCTAGTAGGAGGTTTGGAATTTATCAATTGAATATTCTTTCAGTAATTAAACAATGATCTCGTAGAATTGATTTTTATTGACGGAATTATGTAAAATTAAATGCCATTATATCTTTCTTTTTAATTTCTTGTTTCTCTGCTGTGATTTCCTTGCCCGATGAATACTGCTTAAAAAAACATATTTGTATTTTGGTTTATATTGAACAATTTTCAGTAAATAAAAAAAAGGAAAAATAATAACATCATCATCGGAGCACAGGGTCATATAATTATAGTCGTTGGCGCAATGGGTACAAGATATTTGTTCACATTTTCTGCTGCAGCTTCCACTGATGGTGGAACCCATTTACATTAATGAATTTTGTGACCATTACATTTGAATTGTGGATGTATAATTTAGAGATTTTATAATATAATATATGCTCCAAGTACAAACGTTAACCGTGACTATTACATTTGAATTTACACTTTCTTTCTTGATTATAAAGATTAAGACATTTCATCTGCATAATTTAAGGTTTGAAAAGTCCTATAATTTATTTTAATGTGCAAGTAATCTTACTAATCCTTCATGTACGTCGTAATATAAATTTGGAAAGGATTTATTGAATAAATGAATCTAATTAATAAATTACACGAATTCAATACTAGCTGACATATTTATGGTAAAATCGAATCGTTGTGAGGTCGACATCTAAGAGATAGAAATAGTTTAAGATAAATAAAATATGTTTTTGTTTTAAAAGTAAATAAATAATAATTCAAAACACTTTAAAAATATATTTATATATTTCATGCTCTAAAATAATAACCAATGACTCCCTCACTGTTTCATTTAAGAAAAAAAAAAAAAGTGAGATTAGACATTTTACAATGAGAAGATGGTCCATTGACAACAATACACCTGCAACCAATCAAAGGTGCTCAACGTCAACATCATCTTTCTCTCTCCCTTTAACAAGAAAAACAAGACAAAATAAATCATCATTTCTTAGGACCTGATGATTTGTACGGTCAGCCATTAAAATGAGGACACGTCAACATCACCAAAAAGCTGAAACAGGCTGATTTGACTAAATGATCGACGGCCAATAATTCATTCCTTAGGTCTAACTGTCGTTATGGTTGGCCGACATGAGACAGCAAAATATCTAGCCCTTTCATAAATATATAAAAATTAGTAATTTTTTAATAAAGTATATATTTTTAATTTTATATATGTGTGCGTGTGTGTATATATATATATTATATTGAGACTTTAATAGTAAAAATTTGTTTAAAATATTTATCTATTTTGATATATAATTAATTTAATAATTTGATTAGAAAGGGTTGATTTGATGGATTTAAAAATAAAACAAAATATTTTTAATTAATCTAATATTAAATAATAAAAATTTTGAAAACTCAAGTTAAAGAGGATAAATTAGTCCAAATCATCAAATGAATTGTGAGACCAAGATGATATTATAAAAAATAAAATAAAAAAATCAAAGGAATAGTGAAAATAAACTGGAGGAAAAAAAAACATAAATTTAAAAATCAAAGAAAAAACTAGTGAAAAAATGATTACAATCAATAATATCTTGATATTTTTATTTTATAAAAGAAATGTTAAAACAATTCTTTATTTAACTTCGAATACGAAAAACAAGTCAAGAAAAGACATTTATTATTATTATTATTATTATTATTATCAAGACTTTAACCAGCACCAAGGTCGTTTAGGGCTTATTATATGAGATGGGCCTACAATATGGCAGCCACAGAGGATGCGATGAGGTGGGGGACGAGGTCTGTTTTCTTTTTTCTTTTTTGTCGTTGTGCTATACAAGTCAAAATGATAGGTAGTGATTTGAATAATTTTAGGGCTATTTGGAACTGTCATAGATGAAAATTTTTTATTTTAAATTAATTTTTTTTAAATATTTTTAGATCATTTTGATGTGCTGATATTAGAAATAATTTTTAAAAAATAAAAAATATATAATTTTAATATATTTCTAAACAAAAAATACTTTAAAAAACAATTACAACTACATTCAGACACTTGGAAAAAGGTTCCAGAAAGAGCTTTTGGATTTTTCAATGCCGACCAGGACTAAAACTTTTTTTTTCAATATTTTCTTTCTATTTATTTCAACAAATCTTAAAAAAGATATTGCTTTTTTCAAAAATATTTCAAGGGAATTGTCTATTTCATATTATGAAATTCATGAAAATTATTATCATTAACAGTGAACTAGAGCAAGATGGTAAAGTAATGTAGTTCTAATACTGTAATTTTGGAATTTTTTATTAATTTAATAATAATAAAAATAATGACCAACAAATCATTGACAAGGATGAGTCAATATACAAGCGATGAAAGAAAAGAAGGATTTCAATAAAGATTCTAATTAGTGATTTTGGGTATTTAGATAATGATATCAATAAATTATATTGATATTTATATTTTCATTTTAAACTCTATTAACTACTCCAGAATAAAGGCTATCGATGTTAAATATTATTATTACTGTTGTATTTATAATTTATTTTGATTTACTTCCTATAGGATTATCTTGATATTATGACTTGGATTATTGGTTTGACAGGTGGATAGAAATTATTTTTTTAATAAAATTTTTCAATTTCATCTTCAACATTCAATTAAATAGGAATTGAATTTTCATAATTTAATTTGATTTGTTTTACATGAAATTACCATGATCTCATGAACCAAAGTATAAGTTTGACAGGCTAACTATGATTAATCTAGTATGTTTTCAACTCAAAATTAAAAAAAAAAAAATTATCTTGAATTTTTTTATTAAACTATATTTTGTTTTTATAATTACTAAATTCTCAATTGCATCTTTTAATATCTTTAAAATTTAAAATTCAAGAATACAAGAGCAGAAGAGATACAAAAAAAGAAAGAGAAGCACACTAAAATTAACAATAATTAATGTGCTATACCTCGAGTTAGCCCTCAATTCAAGTAAGATTAAATTTACCATTCTCGGGGCTCGGTCAGCATCGGATCGCTCCTAGTTGTGATTGATTCTACGTGCTAGACTCTTAATTTGAATCCACAACCAGCCCATGTCTAATGTCGTAATAAAGAGTGGGAAGATCAGCATCGGATCACACCCAGTTCTGATTGATTCCAAGCACTAAACTCCTCGAACAGACAATCAGCCCATGTTTAGTGTCGTGATAGAACAGTGAGGGAAGAACTTTTCAAAAGTGAAAATCAAATCCCTAACCCCGTGAGTGAGAACAACTCTTCTCATTACTCCGCCTACAATCCCTTTGATGGTACCTTTCACATATTAAAATGATTTGTTTATTTAATTTTACTTTAATTGGGTATTAAGTCGATCATCTATACTGTCACTAATTAGACCACATAAATTTATATTATATAGTCATGAGATATTTTTAGCTTGACAAACCAATATCTAAAGGACAACCCAAATTGCCATTGGAATTCCTTATGTTACTGAGAATAACATTGACAAAACTTGAGGCTACCATACATTCTAGCTGAATGAAGAGACAGTGCATCACAGAACACTTTGTTGTTTACCTATTTCAAGAATGGAGGAGACAATTTTAGTCTTCTCCCACATCATTCTTTCCTTAAACAACAACGGAAATCTTCTTTAGGGGAAATCACGACAAGAATTTGGTTACGTGCTCATCAATCTCATGTCAAGATGGACAAAATTCGTGACATTGAAAGGTGGAAACTTTGCGTAATTTAATCAATCTCATCTTCCATCCTTTTCACGACAATTGCGAAAATAATACTAATAATGGTAATTCTTTGTCTAATTAAAGAAGAGGTCGGCCGTGGGATAAATAATTCTAACACTAGAAACAAATTACTCTTTATTGTAATAGTGTAGTTCCTGTGTTTTTCTTTCGGTGTATCAAATTTACCTTTTAAACTCGTAGATATTTTTGACATTTCTCCTGTAACTCTTGATATTATCTGATTTTTTGGAATTGTTTTTATTTTTTTCTTACTTTTCTGAACAATCCAAATACACATTTGCCCTTGTCCTTAGAACCAGACAAAAAAAACACTGAAATATCAAAGGTATTTATCGTGAATAATTATTAACATTTGTACTCTCATGATAAACAAAAACAATGGACGGAAAGTGAGTTTTTTTGTGTTTTAACCAGTATATATACAGTAAATTTAGTAAGATACCCTCGTACACGATAAAAAAAAATTAAAGTCTGGATATGGGGCATAATGGTATTTTGCTTTCAAGTTATATTGTTATTATCTATGGCTCAATGGGTGTGTCTATAATTCTATACTTTCTATGTTGAGGTTTTAATTGTTTTATTTTTATATTTAATTGAAATTAATTATATATTGGAAAACTAAAAATGGTAGCACTTTGTCTAATCAAGTTCCAAAGCATCTCTATTTTTTTCAAAAGTTGTGATCGATTAAAGCAATGTGGCTGAAGAAAAAAGAGAGCACATGCATTGATTTAACTTCAGAATGCATTAGATGCCATGGAAGTTAATGGGTCGAGGTTCACATCAGAAGGAGTTTCTTCTTCAAATGAAACTTTTTCTTTGGCATTGCTCATAAAAATCTTTGATAATTTCACTAACCATTCTGCGGACATCAATCATTTATATCTGCACCTCTCATCTGTTAAAGTAAAAGTAGTTTGTTTTTAATGATCATAAGTAAAGATACTGGATATTTTTTTATGATCAAGATATTATTGGATTCGTTTGTGTCAACGGAGACCGAGTTAGTAATTTCTTGTACTATTTTCAAGGATACATGATCTCTCACATGGATCGAATGTGTTCTTCTATATCCCAACTCTAAAAATCAAATTTAGTAAATCAATGTGTACCCGTAACTATCATACCAATCCCTTGAAATCAAAGGGATCCCATCGTAAACAATGCTATTTTATCCGCTAACTTTGGATATACATTGACATATTCTTCGAAACACCACTTGTTACTATGCGAGGGGAATGGAATGAAATGATTCCATGCACATTGCTTAACGTGCTCATCGTCGATAACTAGTATTATTTGCTATATATATCTAGAGAAGTTTTTTCAATAAATGAATTAAAGGGGGGGAAACCAGGCTCATAGGGTTCGTATTTTTATTCTATTTGCAGCATATTGGATTTGTTTAATCAAACCACCATGGTTGCTCAAAATATTACATTGTTAATGGGACAAGAAACACATGCAACACAGCCCGATAAATCCTTCAAAGTTCATTTCTTTATTAATTTGGGAAGCTCTCGTCTACAGACATTTAGAAAATATAGCATTGCAGACTACGTGTGCGATTCCAACATCTTATTGCTCGTCGATTAAATAATAAAGTAAATCCCTTAACAATATCCTGGTCGACCTGAGGAACCCTATTTGTTTAGCACTTACAGTTGATTTTGATACTCTCTGCGCTCCAAACTAAAAGCCTTCGCCTGCAGAATTGTTGAATGCAACCCAATGGCATCTCCTGCTATTTAGAAAGCTAAAAGTAAAATGATATTTCAATATTTGTTTTCCATGTGAAATAAAATGTCAAAATTTTACTTTATTTTAAAAATTATTATTTAAAAATATCAAAATACTATTCGATTCAATGATTGTTTTACAATAGTTTTCTTGTTGCTTTTAAATCCTTTTTTTTTTTCCTTGTGATAAGAAAGCAGGAAATTAAGTATAGTCATAATTTAACTATTATAAAGCTATTAAGATTATTAGTCTGGAATCGTAATATCACTATTTTCTAAATTGTTTTTTTTCTTATATATATATATATTAATAAAAAAACCCATCTTTTTATAGAAGCTTTCAATATGGCATCTAAGTCAAACATGACAGCAACCATAATTATACCCTAGCCCACCGACCCAGCAAATGGTGTGCCCTACGGCCTATTATGGAAAGACATCATGATGACATACCTTGCTTATAATAGCGCAACCAATTAATGGACCCTTGCAGCCCAACCATACGCCATCCCTCATGTCATCATTAAATCATTATTGTTTCTTAAATCAACGTTACACGTGGCAACACTATCATATCTTGGTAACTAGACGTGGCACTCCATGATCGCTCTATACATCTTACTTTTGTGTCATTACCACCACCACGGACCGTCGCATAGGCCGAAGACATCATGGAGAAGTCGGCTTATATATAATAATCTCTACGGATCATAGTGCGTATAATCTTCTATGTATACAATTAGCAAGTTGAGATTTTCTTAGCAAGAGTTATGATAAGTTTTTTTTAATTGCTTGATTCCATCATCTACATGAGGATCATATCATAATTATTGGGGATTGAAATTTAATAAAAATAATTCAATGAATGCTACCTGATTTGAAATGATAAACTTTTTAAGTAGTTATTAGCAGTATATGAATATTATCAAATTAAATTTGAAATCATACTCAAATATATATATTACAGAGTAAAAAACTGTAACAACATGTGGAATCTGGTGACAGAAAGCACGTTCAAACACAGATGTTTTGTTTGAAATCAGGGGAGTCCCATTGTGCAACCGACGTGTTCATTTCTAGACCTCTCAAGGCCCCATTAAGAAAACACGAAAGATGGACGCAGAAACCTAGTCTCTCTGTTTCTGGTCATTAGCATTTTATGAAAATATCAGGTGTGCTCTTAGATTAAAAAAAATATATTATTACAAAATTGAGTTGCCAAATGGAGCACCTTGTATTATAAAATTTGCCGGGGCCTCTGAAAACCCTAATCGACGAGCTCGAGCACCTCTGAAAACTCCAACACAGGGCCACTGATTTATACAAACAAAATGTTAATGATTCAAATTAATTAATATAAAACCCAAATCCAGACTGAAGAAAGTTCGGCCCAGGAAAGGAATTTCGTAAAATTACTTCGAGCCATGAACAAAATCACCAAGGCAAGCATGTTTTATTGAAAAAATGGTTTCTGGTATTGGGGGAGGAGGGAGAAGACGGGAGTGGTGCATGTTAGAAAATTTTGAAATCTAGGGCCAGGGCCACCCTAAAAATATTTTTGAAAAAAAAAAAATTTAAATATTTATTTTTAATTAATAAAATTTAAATATTAAAATAATTTTTAAAAATAAAAAATAAATCATATTCCGAAACGAGAACCGGATTCCAGTCTAGATTTGGGTGAGAGTTAAAAAGCAAGGGCGGGTGAGGAGGAAACGTGGCGAGGAAAGCTGATGCCGACAATCGCCATCAGAGTGCAGGGCTTTGGTGCGCTGCCTGCCTGTACATTCCTTCTCTTTCTTCAATGTTTTCATTGTCGTCTTCTCTTTTCTATTTTTCATCAAACAAATGTTGTTTGCATGCATTTTCGGAAAGGGGTTAGAGGGTCAAAGGTTTGTTTAAGATTGGATTCTGACAAGGTGGAGTCAACGAAACAACAAACGCAAATGTGAACGAACGGTCAGGTTTAGTGATTAAATTAAATTGGGTCATGTTCTTGAGATTTTAAAGGCCATTAATCTAATTATGGTAAGGGCTTCAGATCCATTGGTCAAGGGGTGCTGGCCCAAAAGTGACTTCCAATTTCCCTCCATTCTTAACTGTAGCAACTAGTTCATAGTCTTCCAATTAATTAGTTTTAAATAGGGTTTTGGTCATCTTATCAACTTGCATGTGTTGGGGTCAATTTACAAGTCATCATGCAATTCATCTTTACTGAACACAATGTTATTTATCATTAATATTTTTTTGTTCTTAACGACAAGATCACGAATAATTATTATTCATAGAAAAAACTCATCATCGTTGGTTCTTATTGTGCCTGTTATTCTGTTTGTAATATGATCATTGATGGATTTACTAATGGAAAAAGCATGCCAAACAAAAAAAAACTCTGCAAACATTATTTCTTGGTATTTTCATCGATGAAGATGGCATATTACCAACAAAAACATTGTTTGTGGTTTCGTTAATAATTTATATCTACATTATCAACAAAATCAATTCATCGTTGATTATATAGTGTTACTGATGTTTCTGGTATTTCTTTTCCAACTCTCTAGAATATGCCGATGAGATTATATTGTCGACAATCATGTTAATAAGCTGTTAAAATATAATCCATATGAAGGTTTAGTTGTCAATGTTTCTACTTGTATTTACTCATTTTCTAACATAACAAGATTTCAAAATTAGTCCATTTAAATTTATTAATTACAACAAGTTTCTTAACCATTGAGCCCCTGAGAGTGGCTAAAATATTTAGTTTTTTAATTATCTTAATCAAAATATTAAGTGACGACCTCTTAACCCTAACACCCTCGCCAGAATTTTATGATATCTAATAATTTATTACTTAATTATACGATAACAAAAACAAACAGCTGTGTAAAATATAGGATGATCTAAATACAAAATAGATATTAAATAATTTACGAAGATAAATTTAAACCCAGTAAATATTAAATTAAAATAAAGAGTTGAGATAAGAAGGACAGAAATAAAAGAAAAAATGAACAATTAAAGCGGTGGTTGCTCCCCAATTCCTTCAGAGTAGTACTAGTTTATTTCACGTGCTTTTGCAGCAGTTCGAACCAAAACTTTTTAGAAGGAAATAAAATAACATATACTTTGGATTTTTTTTTTAATATTATAATTAAATAATAACGGGAAAAAAAAACCCCATAGAAATTGTCTCAATCAAAGCCAGGCACGGGGCTTCGTGAGGCCGGCGTGCCTTGGAACAATATTTTCCCCCCCTTATGACGTCATTTGAAAGAAAATATTGCTACCAAGAAGAATTGCACCCACGACTTTTTAATCACCATTTCACGGGCTTCCACACAAAATTATATATATATATATATATATATATATATATATATATATATATATATATATACACATGTTTTATAAACAGTGACCACTCTCATTTTTTTAGCTGTTAGTATAAAGTTAATATAAAAAACCCCATAAAACCTAAGATGAATAATTTGTCTGCAAATATATTTATTCTTTGAAGTATAATTCATGAAAAGAAGAAGATAATACGGTCTGCTTTTGCTCAAGATCTGACTTTGCCAAATATCTAGCCACTGGATCAAGTTTTTCTGTGTTCCAAGCAACTAATTCCACAATGATTACCGATAAATTAAATATCAGAGCCCCCTAAGTCAATAAAACATAACTAGTTAATATAAAACAGTGTAAACACTGCTCAATTAATTTCAGTAATATACATACAAGAAACGAAGAAATCATGTGACAATAGTGATTAGTGAGCAAGATCAACGAAGAATAGAGTTTATTTTGTGTATAAATTCCTCTTACCATGATATTCTTTTATAGCATTAAGGGTTTTGTAATGGAATTCTTGCCTTTCAAGCATCTTATTATTATTATTATTATTTTCTACAGCGTTGATTTAGAAAAAAACCCCTGAAATTATTAACAAAGAAATTTGAAGCTGACATTTAATGATTTGCTTTCTACAGATCATAATCAAGAACCTGACCATGATCAAAGTTAAATAGACAAAACTAAGAATGAAAATATCTGATAAAAAAGGAGGTTGTTTTGTTTTATTGTTTAACTTTAGGTGGACCGAACCACAACGTTAGAACATGATGTCGAAAGGATATCAAATCAAACAGGGTACTAACACAAGAAAACAAACGAATTAGCTATAGGGTCCTCTCAGAAACAGAACTCATAGCTGTTTTAATCTCCATTTTCAAATAATATAAATTATATTTCTTGAATTTCTAGATAAAACATATCAGAGTTTTGTTGATTTAAATCTTATTTTTATTTGATAAAAATTAAATATAAATTAACATGAATCTATCTTCAAGTTTTAAGCTCAATTTCTTTTTACTTTAAAAAATATATTAAAAACTAATATAAATAAATCTCATCTGTCAATTTCAGCTTTAAAAATTTTACCTGACAAAAAATATATTATTTTAAAATTTTAAAGTAATATATTGATGTTGTTATAACCTTTTGAATTATATTTTTAAAACCAACATAAACTATGTAGTTGTGTTGTTACCATCGTCACATATCTAGATATTTTCATTGTTATTGACGACGCATTCTTATTTTCTGAAG
The DNA here is from genome assembly GCA_015731905.1 of Salix dunnii. Classification (NCBI taxonomy): domain Eukaryota; kingdom Viridiplantae; phylum Streptophyta; class Magnoliopsida; order Malpighiales; family Salicaceae; genus Salix; species Salix dunnii. Next base: position 18,591,562 of record CM027664.1, read on the forward strand.
TTTTTTAAGCTAGTACTATTTTTAAATAAATAAATAAATAAATCCATTTTCCGGTCTTCCAACTCCCGTTAGGAATACTCAATTTGCAATTACTTGAAATAACAAATAGATTGTGTGCTTATGTGGGCATTGTATTTTTTGAAAAATTTTCACATGACAAGATTAAGTGTATATTTGGCATTGCAGCTAAATCGGTATTTGGCTGCAGTTTTTTTTTTTAAATAATTTTTTTTTGGTTTTTAGATCATTTTGATGTATTGATGTCAAAAATAATTTTTTTTTTAAATATCATTTTGATGTATTTCTAAACGAAAAACACTTTGAAAAGCAACTGCAATCATATTCCCAAACACCCTCTAAATCTTCTTTTATCTATATAATAATAATAATAATAATAATAATAATCGAACACCCTCTAAATCTTCTTTTATCTATATAATAATAATAATAATAATAATAATCGATTTATTTATTGATAAAATATAGTATACCATTAAAACGAATTATAAACAGGAAGTCAAGAACATTAAGCAAGTCACAAGAAGATGCACTATCAAGTGCCTATAAACAAAAACTCTTCACTTATTAGGCCATGGCAAAATGGATTTAGAATCTCCAAGTCAGTAATTTTCCGTGTATGAGAAATTATTGTTCCAAGAAGATATGCACGTAAGGGTTCTAATCTTCGTAGATCAGCCTGTTCCTTGAACTCTAAATACCTCATAAAAATTCATATGATAGCATCGTCAATGCACTTCGCTGGACCTTGCCTTTGACCACGTCGCTCTATTGCTAGATTACTTGATCTATTATGTTCGGGATGCACCCAGAGATGCCAGACCAACTCAGAAAGTTTTTCAACAGTCTCCACGAGTGGTAGCAATGGAGGAAAATATGAATAGCATGCCCTGTTTCATGTTCACAAAAGAGACATTGCATTACTAGGATCGATGTAGCAAGTGATGGCTCACTGGAAAAGCTCTTGTACATCCTCTGCCTTTGAGCAACATCCTTTAATCATTTCTGTCTTTGGTGGGGCGATTCCTTTCTACAGAAGTGAGGTGAAAGGGGACTTTCATGGAAATAGAATGTTATCAATTAAATCATGTCAAATTTGACAGTATAGCTAACTGCTGTGTATCCTGCCCATATTCTATGGAATGTAACCCTTGCTAACAGTTGAGTCGTGTTGTTTAATGTCTTCTCTTCTGATGGTCGTAGGCTTCTTTTCTAGTGAAACCTCCATTGCCACTGCGCTGAAATATGTTTCCCTCTTTCCAAAAGCTGGAAGAAGGTGCAGTGGACAAGGAGAATATATAGGCGTGGATAAAGATCTTTTAACAGCCCATCAGTTAGCCACTTTTCTTTCCAGAAGTGAATGTTGCACATTGCCACCCCAGAACCAGAAATTGTTTTTCAAAGCCACTCCAATGTCAGAGTTTGTGCTGATCAGAGAATAATAGACGGGCTGCATGTTTTTTGCTGATAAGCTCTTTCCAGCCTCCCGAATTGATGTCCTCTAGCCGTCAATGCCATTTAAATAGCAGTGCCTTGTTCCTGTCTTCCGGTGAGCCAGCACCTAAACCACCTCTATTCATTCCTCTCACAACCACCTGTCGGGCAACTTCATAAATCTCCCTTGCAACAAAATCCCAACCCCACAAGAACCTCTACCTGATTGAAGTGATAAACCTCGCAACTGCTTTTGACACAAGAAAGACGAGCATGTAATACAAGGGAAGGGTCATCACAATTTTAACGAGACAATCCGCCAACCATGCTCAGTAAACATCCCTTTCATAGACCGATTCTTGTGCGGATGCTATTTATCACAGGCTTCTAAGTGGAGAGTCGTTTTGGGTTTGCCCCCAGAGAAAGGCCTAAGTATAAAACTAGAAGTGAGTCCCATTAACTATAAATTGCATTTGCCATTCCAGCTGTAAATTGATGCCATCGGGTGAGCTTTTATGGAAGTTGATCTTCAGTCTTGGAGCCAACTCTAGCGTTAGATATCAAGATAAAACCATAAGGAAAAAACACTAAGATACCATCTGCATATTGCAAGTGACTCAGATGATACATGTCATGTCCACAATTGATTCCTTTGAACAAGCCTGAAGTTGATGCTCTCCCGATTAGAAATGATAGCCCATCCACAGCTATGTCAAAAAGAAAAGGTGGTAGTGGGTTGCATCGATGAAGTCCACGTTGGACTCCAAACTCCGTGCTTGGTCAAACTATTTCTAGATTAGATGTTAAACAAGCCATCCATGTCTGGACGGTAGGAAGCATATAACTTTTTGTATCAAGGCCTAGGATACCTGAAATAATATGAGGAAGTTATCCTTAGTTTAGAATGGGAGGGAATTCATGAGAAAATATTCTTATGTACGAACAATTGGAAGAACCTCTCCATGCCGATAAAAAAAATCAAAACTGCTCTTAGTATTTTCATTTTAACTCGTTTGATTTGGTATCCAGTGATTAAAAACAATAAAAGTACGAGAGCCCACTTATCTTAAAGTCAATTTATTGATGGAAGGGCAAATCCATCGTAAAGAGATAAGAAATTGAATAATGTAACACATGCAGCGTGGTTTTGAAATAATGCCTAAAATATGGAGGCCCAATGCTAGCAGAGTCTTTGAAAATGATCACCAATTTCTACAATATAATTTCGACACAGCTCATTGAATCACAAGCACACATTTATTGACTATAGAACACGTTTTTTTTCTAGTCACTTGGTGACCAGTCCCCTGATTTCGCCCCCGTCTCTCCATTCCTCAATGAAGGTTTAAATTTCAATTTACTTACATATACAGGTTAACATACTCGTGGCCCAAATTATGTAATGTCCAAGCAGGAGCTCAATTATTCAGGACTGGAGCTTTCATCTCCAAAATCCAAATAGCGAAGCCTTTTGTTTTTTTCTTGCATGTTTCGCTTTCAATCCTAGACTTTCTAGACATAGCGTCCTACGTGAGATAATACTAGCAAGTTCTTCAACTCTTAAGACCTTAACTCATGGCCGGGCCCTCCTCCTTCTGCAGAATCCAATCGCGTCTTCATTTTCATTTTGCACCATTTTTTTATATTCAGAACAAGACAATTTCATTTCAAGCATGAAAATATCGACTGCCATGAATAGCAACTTGCTCTGACAACGAAATGAAACCAAATAATCAAACAGCTTGGGCAGGAAGTTCGAATCTAAGCAACAATGTTATAAAATATTGGATATAATGAGCAGATCTTTTCTTTTTCTTTTTCCACTTTGGACTATTTTTTTAACCTCATTACTATTTTCTATATTAATGTGGTTTCATTTATAAAATATTGATATTTTAATCATTGTTTTATATAAAACGTTGTTCTTTTTAGATATATTAGTCACATAAAGAGAGGAGCGTTACATGCTTATGGGGCACCTTCTAAATTGGAAGCCATGATAGGAGATCGAGCGCATTAAGTCTTCATTCGGCTAGAACCACTTGGCATCCTAGCATAGTTAATTCGTCAACAATGTCAGGGCTCACCATGGTTCAATACAACCATCTAATGGAACTCATAAAAGGTGACTCTTTAGATTAAGCTGATTTTCCAAGTTAGACAAGTTAATTAATCAATACATGGATTATATGTAGTAGTGTATTCAACAACTTGGCTGTGATAAGAATGAAGACAACTTAGGCTCAATATAAACTTGAAATCAAGCTGATAAAAATGGATTATTTTTAGGGATGAGGTTAGATGATTTTCGAACACACAACAAGAAACACTAAGTAATAAAGAGAATTGAGATGGAATTTTTACAAAAGATTTTATGAGTTGAGTTAAGAAAGTCTCCTTTTCCATTGATATGATCTTCAATTCTCTCTATTGTGAGTAAAATCAATAATTATATGGATTTAGGCAAGTTACTGGCTCATGTTAAACTATGTGTTCTTAATTATAAGCATCGATCACATGTACTAACAATTGATATCGGAGCATTAGTTAGGAAAACCTTATATTATGATCTTTTCCCATATTATTAGTATCCAAAAACATGTTTCGAATACACCATAATAAAGAGGAAACTGGGATGACCAATACCATGTGCAAAACAAAGATCGAAGTGATATACATACTCCATCACGTGCCACCCAATATATCACATACTCATTGCACGCCAACCATGTCATCATGCCTTTTGCACCTCTTTTTATCTAATATATTAAAAGAATTCGTGACGTTATAGACGAGTTATTGTGGATTACAATAATATTATTTAATTTTCAAGTCGATTTGGATTATTCGGTTCGTTAGTTTTTTTTTTTAATTTTACACAACAAAATAACAGTTTTATCTTTCGAAAAAGATAAAAAAAAGAAAAAGAAAAAGAAAGGGTTATGGAAGGAGGGTTCCGCGATAATTATATATTTTCAGTCCAGTCTGGTCCACAATATTTTTTTATTTTTTTTATATTTTTTTGCACAGTAAAATAACTATTCTAGCCCTCGAAAAGAACAAAAATCAGCTCTGGACGGGAAGGGTGCCACAGGAATTTCATATTTTTTAAAAATGGCTGAATATGGATATAAACCCTAATAAGACAAAATTGATAACTTAGGTACAAGGATAGACCGGTAATTGATCATAATTGTTTATTATTTTTTTCAAAATACTATCGACACGTGTGGCACACGCAACTGACAGTATTCCGCCTCACACCTTGTTAAGGCTACCAATGTTTTAGTCGATGTGTCTCTGTGTGATCTTCCTCACGGTAAAGCGTGTTTTGTTGACCGATGACCATAACCATGGCGGTGGCCGATTGAAGCCTTTTTTCTTGTTTTCTCTCTTCTGCACGCAAAAGTACAAGAGAGACCCCCAATTTTATTGATGTTCCACTTCAGTCCCTATATTTTTAATTTTATTTATAGTCCTGATTTATATTATATTAGTTTTGATTTAGTTTGGTTGAGTCCTTAGATTGAAATTAATTAAATATTAATGTTTCATTTCGATCCTCCTTTTAATTTATGGATTGGGTTTAAATAACTTCATATATTTGGTATAGAAATTTTATTTTTTCAATTTTGTCCTTTGATTGAAATAGATAATATATTTTATTTTCATTTTGGCCCTTATACTTTTAATTTTTATTTTAATTCCTTTATTTTTTTATATATTTCTGAAATACTCCCTACTATTGTCCATGTATATATAAGTGTGCTCTTAGCTTTGATTTTTAATTTTTGTTATTTTTTTATTTGTTGAGGTGGTATTTTTTGGGAAAAAATAGCTCTTAAATTTAATTTTGTATCTATTATCATTTGAAAATTGATATTTTTATTTTTTTTTCTCCCTTTGTTCTTTCTTTTAGTTTCTTTTATTGCTTTTTTTTTTCAATTTAAATGAATTTTTTTAACCTGATAATTTTTATTTTTTTGTTTGATTTTTTGTTAAAGTTTTTAGGATTTTTTTAGTCTTTCATTTTTTTTTATTATTAACACAATAATAATAATAATAATAATAATAATAATAATAATAATAATAATATTATTATTATTATTATTATTATTATTATTATTAACACAATAATAATAATAATAATAATAATAATAATTATTATTATTATTTTAGTTATTTTTCTTGCTTACTCTTTTGTTAATGTTTTTGAGTTTTTTCTCTCAGGATAATTTGATAATTTTTATTATTTTGACAATAATAGCAATAATAATTTTAAATGTTAAGACTTCAATATTACTATTTTTATAATAGGGTGTAGTGATCTTTTTATTATATTAAATTTTGCATATATAGATATTATATTTTAGTTTTGGATTAGCAAATCCTATTAATTTCTTTAATCCCAACAATTATAAAAATTATTTGCTCACTCTGCAACGAAGTGTGGTCAATTTTTTTTTTTTTAAATTTTCAAGTCAAATGATTTTTTTTCAGCTAATAATTTTTATTTTTGTTTTACCATTTATTTTATTTGCTATTTTGTTAATGTTTTTAGGTTTTTTAGTCTTTGATTTAATTTTTTTTCCGTTATTAACGCAATAATAATATTAATATTAAGAATAATAATAATAATTTTAATTTTTGTTCTTTTTTTTTTGTTAATTTTTTTGTGTTTTTTCTCGGGATAATTTAATATTTTTTTTATTGTTTTGGTAGTAATAGTGATGATAATTTTAGAAGTTAAGACTTCGATGTTACTGTTGTTATGATAGGGTATATTGATCTGTTTCATTATATTAAACTTTACTTGTAGAAATATTATATTTTAATTTCAATAATTATAAAAATTATTTGCTCCACCTACAACGCAGTGCGGGCAATTAACTAATCCTAGTCTATTACTCAACAACCCTATATGATTAACTCATTGGACATGTTCTGCTTGTTTGAGAGTGTGGTTGGTGTTATTTTTAAAAGTGTTTTTTGATCACAAATTCATCAAAATAATGTTTTTATTTTATTTCAAAAAAAAGTTTTTTGACATCAGCTCATGAAAAAATTTTAAAAACACCAAAAAAAATTAATTTAAAATAAATAATAAATAATATTTTTTTTAAAAGCGCTTTTGAAACACAATGTCAAACACCTCTGCTATAAGTTGTGACATCGACACACCAACTAAAAATATCAAGGCCTAACTTCCATATTGTTCAACAAATCGTTATCCACATGAATTTCATATAGATAAACACATCATCCTAAATGGTCCATTCAACTATATGAATGCACATCATCCCAAATGGTCCATTCAACTTTAATGAATGCCCATGACACAACAACTAGCTAATTTAAAAACCATCACAAATAAGTTATTTATATTGAAATTGAGTCTGATGATGAGATACATGTATTAATATTATTGGCTTCATTCTCAATCAATTAGGAAGCTATTAGAACTACTGTAAACAACCTCATCAGAAAATATTAATTTTCGGTACTACCTTAAACCTTAAAAATATAGGCAAAAGACATAATAAAATCTCAAACATGGATAGTTAAAAATACAGATTTAGAATCAATAGCATGTCAAAATAAAAATGCTATGTGTTGTTGGAATTAGAATTGTGATAAATCTAATCATACTATTAGGAATTCCTTAAATAAATAAAAAATTCAAGAATGATTCTATAAGTGCTACTATTATAGAGGTAAATGAAGCTTTGATTCTTATTATTTAGAGTTTAGTGGATAATTCAATTTTTGACTTTAACATCTCATTTCAACTACTCCACACCAAGGAATCTTATAGAATTATGTTGTCAATAATTATAATATAGTGTATCTTGGTGGTGATGAACCATTGATTGCTCTAAGCATTAGATATGAATAAACCAAATTGCCAACTGGTTTCATATGAAATTTCAAGCAAGACATGTTTTTAAACTAAAAAATAAAACTTGATCTTCGTGGTATAACTTTCATGAAGGATTCGATATGATAAAAAAATATTTTAAAAAACAAAATTAACTTGTAATTTATTTAGTCAAAAATCAATTAGTAAATATTTAAATGAAAATATTTTGAAATTTTGATATCAAAATTAAATGATTTAAAAATCCAAAGTTACCTGTACCCGTATCTTTCATCTATAATCTAATACCATGGATTACTGGACCAAGAAATAAAGAAATCATCGATGATCTGTGTCTCAAAATCTCGGCATTCATTTTGTGGTGGTGGGTTGCCTTTATGTATCTCGTGAAGTTAATGAGAGCCATGTATATATATATATATATATAACAAGCTATAAAGAAAATTAAGTATATTTTCTATATCTCTAATAATAATATATAAAAAAAACTCCTTCAGCTTCATCTTGACAGATTGTGCAACTTGTTCTGTAACTAATTGCTATCCCTTAAAAATCAATTGCCCTAATTTGTTTATTTTTCCAACACACCTGCTAGAAATCAAAATACCCAATCTCTCTATATAAAAATAAAATATTTGACCCATTTGTTTTCTTCCTAGAGTACAAAGGCATTTCACTCACCCGGCATCGATTAGCTTTTGTGGGGACTGATCATTGACTGTGCATGGTTAGGTTATTAAATTGAAGTGTCGAGTAGATATATGTTGCTCCCCACGTGGACGATTCCGATATAGACATGAATGGAAGTCTCCCCAACGCATCGAATGAATTCGATTCCACAAAGGACTTTATGAGATTTGTGGGATATATATTATTTGATGGTAAGATGATCATTTATGAGTGAAAAGAGAAAGGATGCCATTCTTTTGATGGGTCACTTTGTATGGGGTGCTGCCATATCTCTTTAATATTCATTTGTATCACCTCACCGATTTTAAATATGCAAAAAATTCTTTTTTTATTAACTTGAATGTTCAGGTTAACTTGCATTCATCTCAATTAATTTTATAAATTTTAAAATTAATAATCATCTAAATTTATAATAATTATTAAATAGTCTTTCTTGTCTGATAGAAAAGAGAGAGGGAGAGTGGGAGAATATGCAGTCCTCATGCATTGTATGATCATGTCCAAGTCCGATCTTCGATGATGAACCCAAAGGTTGTGATAAATCACTGTCAACTTGTTGTCTGTTGCATAGCAAATTGGTCCATCGATCATACAAGCCGCACAGCTAGGCATTTTCTAAAGGGATTGGAGAAAGGTGTGATTCTTTTAAAATCATAAATATGCGATGGTTCAATTTGGAATTAAATTAATAGTTTTTAACCCTTGAGGGTTCACCTTGTGCCATCAAATCATATCCCAACCACCCCCCTTGTATACTGTAACCAAAATTGAAGAGGTTAATGTTTTTTTTTTTTTAAATTTTGTAGTGTGGGTGCTTGTTTTTCTCCCCAAGTTATGTTTAGATTTAGGTGCTCTCTAAATTAAGAAAATATAATTCCACTTGCCTGCATGTTCTTCTACGTTGTTTCTAGTCACCGTTCTAATTTTTTTATTAGTATAGAATATTTTAGTTTCGAAGCATTTCCGTGTGTCGTTTCAGGGTTGTACTATTCATTTATATATATATATGAAAAATTAAAATGTTAATTCAACAAGCATAATTAAAATTCAAGATAAATTAACTTTAAATTATACAATACAAACACAAAGTCAAACAAACATAATATCAAAATTAGAAAAAAAAAATCACAAGTTAATCAAAATAAGAAAGATTTTAAGGCCGAAACGGCATACCCGGAACGGTACCGAGACGTTCCGGTCAGAAATCTGGCTGGAATTTCTGGAACAGGCTGGACTTAAAACCGAGACGAAAACGACGCCGTGTTATCTCGGTTGTTTAACAGCACGGAACGTTCCGGTTAGAATTTGACTGGAATTTTTGGAACAGGCTGGAATTAAAACCGAGATGAAAAAAACATTGTTTTATCTCGGTCGTTTAACGGCACAGAACGTTCCAGTCAGAACGAAACGGTATTAACAATCCTAGTTGCTACTGCCACAACTCACCAGAAAACCTATGTTAACATGAATATTATCACTATTTTGACCAGATTTACTTGCCTATTTTTAGTCATCAATCCATCAAGAAGTTTATGTTTTTTCAACCCCAATTGAGAAGGGGAAAAAACTCATTTATTTTTGTCTGTTTAATTTTGAGTGCTGAGCCGTGATCATGTAGCTGCGTAGCCTCGACGTTTGTTTTTGTTGATTTTGTCTTTTTTACTCTAGTTGTGAATTTACTGGTCTAGCTCTCTCTTTTTTCTGGCTTTTAGTATAATTTCATCCACACTAGTAACCGATCTTATTTATAGTGAGAACAATATTTAAATGTAGACAAATATGCATCATTGATCTAGTTATCTTGTCGTATTATGTTTCTTACTATTTTTATTTTATTTGTAACGCAGTCATTTTATTTTTCTGTAAACAATCATTTAACTTTTTAGAAAATATATTCTGAATTCTTACCTAGATTAATACACTTGTTTATTAAAAAAAAAATAGAAAAATTCAACCCACAAATGATACGAGAGCCTTCTAGCTCAAGTGCTGACCAGAAGTTCCAACAATAGAAATTTTAATCATAATAAAGGGAAAGTGAGAATTGTCATGCACTATGATTTAATATTGGTATTCGTACGTCATTGTTGTTGTTTAAAACAAAATTAACAGATATTTGCCATTTTTTATGAATTTAATCTGTCTGTTAATTACCATATTACAAGTTGGGGGGATATATTAAATTAATGTTGTAAGAATAAACAAAGCCCGCAAGGTGATGCTTCGTAGTGGGCATTATTTATTTATTTGATATGATATGAATTAAAATGACCAAGTTGGCGAGTAAGACACATTAGCATGGCCCCATTAGACGCATATGGAAAAAAAATCAAGTGCCATTAAGATTAAAATAGAATTACTAACCTTCCTGAAATTCATAATTACTTACTTTATTAAAGATTAATTATCTCCTTTAACATTCTTCCAGAAAAATAAATTATAGATCTCTTTCAAAAGCTTCTTTATCCGACTTGAATAATGATAAGATTACAATCATATGCTCGGCAGCTAGAATCTTGCTATCTCCCACACAAATAATATTATGGATTAGAGTTACTATCTATAGCAGGTGATCTAAAAAACTTGATTTTCTCGTGATATTAGGTTTGAGTTATATGATTGTTAATATAATAATTATTAGAGATTTATATAATCATTAATTTTAAAATTTAATAAATTAATTAAAATACATGTAAGCTGTACTAACATCTAAATTAATAAATTTTTTTAATGAATTAAGGCTTGAAATTAGAAGAAATAAGAAGTCTTAAGTGCTCACTTGCACAGCGGTGTAGTCTTGAGTGGGGCAATATTAGGGGTCACTAATTGATGATGCCAATTGCAGATATTTGTCATAGAAAAGAATGATTAGGCGACTGATTTGACACATACAATAAAGTTAATGACAAATACAAGTTTAGCTTGATACATTTTCCGCACGTGGCTCATTAAGAATTACTGAAACAAACAGGTCATTTACGTTGTCTACATTGTGGAAACCTGTTCATAATTTTCACAACATGTTATATACCATTCATGGTATGCGGTTTTAATTTTTCTTTCTTTTTTTAGTTAGATTTTGAATCAGAAACATTTTTTTTTTCTGGGCTCTTACGAAATAAACAAAATTAACCAGTATTTTTTTTATTATTTCCCTACAACTATTTTGTTTGAGTTAACCCTTTTTTTTGTTTGAATTTTCAATTTGTTTCAAATTCAATCGTCATCTTTCTGCGTTTAAAGAGGAGACAAAACAAGCAAGCAAACTTTCTATTTAAGCTTTCAAATTTAAAATACAAGATAAATACTTTATAGAAAATTATATTTTGGTTTTTCATTTAATAACTTAAACCTTTAGATGAGTTAGTCTTTTGATATAGTATCAGAGCTTTGTTGATCTAGCAGTCATGAATTTGAATCTTATTACACTCATTCTATTTGATAAAAATTAAATACTATGTAGTATGGATATCTGTGCAAGTTTCAATCCAAAAATTTTCACTTGAGGGAGTGTTTTGGAAAAAAATATAAATCATATTCTGGAAGGCTCACCTAACAATTTAAATTTTTAGATAAGATGTTTTCTTGACAAATACATATCATATGATGATATTATAAATTATGTAATATATAAAAGTTATTATAAAATACTTTTAAAAGAACTAAAATTGTGGAGGTACTTTTGTATTGAATAAAATATAGGATAAAAGTTGAAGTTGCAATCGGATATAAAAAAAACAAATGAAATCATATTTTAAAATGTATTTGTAAAACCCTAAAATCTAAGCAAGTGGTACCATGTAAATAATATATATATATATATATATATATATATATATATATATATATATATATATATATATATATATATATATATATATGATAACTCAATCTTTTGCCCTTTTTATATATTTTGAAAAACATTTTAGAAAAATCCAAAAAATATATCTTTTAAGTAATTTTAATCATTTCATTTTATTTTTGTAACTTTTTGTGTAAAAATAATCTTCAAAACCATAAAAACCAAATAAATAAATCTATAGTTGAGTTGAAATTAGTCCGATAATCAAGTATCAAAAGCTTATTTGTGTATTTGCATCTTAGAACATGTTTTTTAATACCTTAAACCAAAAGGACAAGAAGAATATTTTAATTTCATCATGGTCAAGCTTTAAAAAGTAATCATTTTGCATGATTTAACATTGTAAACTTAACTGAAATATTAGAATTTTTAGGATCCAAATTTGTTTTTTACAAAACTATTTAATTCAAATCATGAGAAAAATATAAGTTTAAATTCAATTCAAGGTCAAATAGAATAAATGCACAATCAATGATCATTTTAAAAATACACTAATTATGGAGATCTCTTTGACCAAAATTAGGGGTGAAATTAAAAAAATTGCCAATAGCGAGTTAAATTACATAAACCCAAGACCAATGAACAAATAAAAACCGTTGAACTCCCGGGGTGATGTTAAAGTTTGTTAAGAGAGAAGTGTACAAAAATGAAAACTTAAAGTCAACAAAAGGTGTTATTAAAGAAATTATAAGAGGAAGAGCTAAATTGAACGTCGGTGAAAACACTAGTTCAAAACAATGTTGTTTGTGAAGAAGAAAAGAAAAGAAAATGACCAAACAATGTGTTGTTTAGTCCATGAATGTAATCACACGACATGCTATTTGGTTATTGTTCATTGTCTTCTTCTTTCTTAGGTTGAAATAAATGCTCAAGTGGCTATTTTTCAAAGGCATTTGCACCTCTACATTGTCCACTATTCAGGCCACTCTTCATCAAATTTTACAAATTATACACCACAATGAGGACTTAATATTTAATTATACTCCGGTATGATTCAATATGGTTGATTGATACAATAGTTATCGCGACACTACCCTAAAATAGCCAAGTCAAATTTTAACAATTCAAATAATAAAACGGGAGTGCTGAAAGATACAAGGAGGTTATTTATATAAAATTAGAAAAAAAGGAGGAAAATTGGGGAAGAAGGAAAGGAGGGGAGAAATAAAGAAATTCCTATCATTTTTCTTCTCTAATCCTTCATATTATAAGGTAATAATCCTTGATTTGATGTAGTTAATGCAAATTGTGCATGCTCAGTAGTTAAACGTGATTTTTAGGTGGAAAAGATTGAGGATTTAAGGAGTTTCTTATTTAAATTGTTAAAATGATGTTATAATTATGTTGTTGGGTGTGATTAAGGGTTGTGACAAGTTACAAAGAAATTAAAGTAAAGTGAGTACCATCTTACCAAAACTTGGTGTGGCTTAAGACTTATATGTAAAGGGGAATAATACTTTTAAATTTTATTTATATGATGTGGAAGATTGTGTTGAATCTTAAAATCATGTTTTTATATGGAATTTGAAGGAAAAATAACAAGGAATATATGGTTTCTTTGAAATTAAGTTTTGGCTAAAAGTCATTAAAATAAACTAAGTGAATTTTATTTGTTTAAGCATTATTGCGTTAAAAATTTACGTGTAGTGAATGATTGTGAAGGGATAGGTGTGTTAAAATAAAAAAAAATTGAATTTTAAGATCCTATGTAAAAGTTGGTTGAATCATTTGTAATTTGATAAATGAAGTAATGAAATTCTATCAGTGTTTAACATAAGATATGATATTTATGTGAAAATAATTAAAAAAATATGTTTAATGGATACAGGAGTTGATAGAAAAGATGATATTATAATATTTAATTTATAATAGAATAAATCGCTTAGATGGAATCTTAGAGCGTGAAAGAATCAGGATCAACACACTAGAAATGCACTAGAATAAATCGCAAGATTTCTACTCGATTTTCTTTTATAAATAAAAAGTGGGAAATAAATAAATAAATAAGGTATGCTTTAATTTAATTTAACGGTATGTTCATTGAAAGTTGTGTGGATATATATATATATATATATATATATATATATATCTTATTTCTCATAGTAATGTAAACTTTCTTTGAAAGAGCCCTCAAGTTTAAGGCTCCCCATCTACATGGGATCATGCATATTTGATTTCTCGTACAAATAGATCTCTTCTACGGGCATAGAGAAAACGCGTTTCAATAAAGAGACGGGAAGTGGACACCTTAAATGGGGTGGGATCAATAAGAGTGCTAGGAACCATGCCGAGAAAGATTCATAATCGAAGTTTTTTCTTGAGCTTTCTGATCATTTATTTCGATAGTAGAAAGTGAAGGCATTGTAAATGAACAGGATCCCAGTTGGCAATGATGGCCTTTCTCAAGTTGTCAAGATGAGATATGAACAAAAAAATAGTGTGCACATACTAGGAAGTTTGCAAAGATCCTCCCTCATATGGGGCATTGGCAAGTTGATAAAAGTGTTTTTTGTTTGTGAAGTTTATACATATATTTTGATGAATAAATTGAATACATATTTGATGTGAAGGGTAAAAAAAAAGTATCTGGTGTAGCTTTGGTGGACTTTAGGTGTCCTGAAACAGGAACAAATAGTCTGCGTGCTGCTTTTACTTTAAGCAAATTCTACACCTATTTTCTGGTTCTTACATATCTTCTGACCTATGGATAAATTGGGTTACGACACCATCCTTGTCTGAGGTACAACTATTAAATGGGCATTGTGGCATCATTGACAGAACTGAAACTCCAAAGTCCAAACCCTATTGATTATCAGGAAAAAATTTACCCTCAATTATTTTTCTCTTCCCGATTATCAAATAGGGTTTTTCTGCTTCATCCAATAAATTACCCGGGCCTTTCTGCAACACCAATTTCAAAGTCCAGGGCCAACGTGTGGGGTCAAAAGGGAGCAAGAATAAATATGTGGGGCAGTGAGGAACAAGAGGTAAAATTATACTCCTCACAAGTTTTTTTTACATAGGATCATATGCTTGTGTTCCATGAAAATGAACTGATTCTACTATTCAATGCAGCACCAGAAAGACAACATTCACTTTCAAATTATTTGAAGTAGTCGTTATATGCATGGTTAGAAGTAGCTAGGATCCCAAATGGTGGCACGAAAATAGCTATTCAAGGTAATAAATTAATTGTTAATGAGTTTAATTATAGTCGTTATTTAGGCTATTTAAGTATCTTGACTGCAATAAATAGAAATTGAAAATGATTTCAGTCACGATCGGAGAATCTTCATCTCCCAAAAATGTCATGCGCAAAGAAAGGGAAGCAATCATCGACTGCTATGTGTCGACTGCTCTACCATCCTTGTAATTATGATGCTCCTTGGGCATATATTTTATTAAGTATTATTTTCCAGAATTAAAAAATTCAATAATTGCTTTTTGTCTTTCACTGAATTTGGTTAGTTCTTTTAGATTATTGTATTGTAGTGGATTAGGGATATTCTAAATGTTGAACTAAACTTATTATTCAAAGGGAAATCATTTATTAGAGAAAAACAATAAATCATTGTTAATTATTTTACTCAATTTGGTCAGTTCATTTTTAATTATATCTTGCTGTAGTGAATCAGAAATTGTTCTAGCTATACTTAAAAAATAATATCAATGTTAAGTATTCCACTATTAGTAGCTAGCACTATAGCACACCTCATGTGCATTTTCTGACCTCTATGATTTATATATATATATATATATATATATATATCTTCCGACCTACCAAACAAGTCCACGTAAAAGCATGGAATGCTTATAATGATGAATGGATTCTTCTCGATCATTTGTCTCTTTCAACACATATAAACGACATGATATAGACTCTTAGATACTCGTATGTGTGTATTTGGACATAAGAAATAGTATGTACATACACTCACATATCTAATATTTACACTTTTAAATTAAAAAAAAGGTTTTAAATCAAATTACATTTAAGATATAGTCCTTATAAAATAATATAAAAAATTGAAAAATCACAATAAACAACTTGGTTTTATATATATATATATATATATATATATATATATATATTAACCAAACACTATTTTTATATAAAACCAATTAAAAATATCAAAGTACAGAAATACGAAATAAGCAAGCAGTCTTGTTTGTTGATCCACCACGTTTTTTTATTCACTTGGTAAGAGAATACCAAACAGACACGTGGATGTACAGAGACTGTCATTTTGCCATCCCTTCAGGGCATTTGCTGTTTGGTTTGGCAAGATATAAAATCATAATTGGAGTTACGGTTTTTATGTAAGATTTTTAGGGTGAGCTGACAACCAGTTCAGTCCCACTACTACTAAGATTTGTCTAACCTTAATGATCCATCACTTTCTTGCTTTGTCATTCTCGCACCTATGTTACTCTTCTTGTTTTTCTTCTCTTTTTACTAGTTTCAGAGCACGCTTAAAAATATATATCTTTTTTTTTTAAATATATATATCGTAGAATTTGGAGATCGTGCTATGAATTATATTCACTCGTTTTTCGGCTTAATTAAAGATTGGTAATTTCCCTAAATAGCTGAATGAGAAAGATTCTATATTATTTTAAAAAATAAATACATTGAATAGCCTATAATTTGAGCACTGTTTTGATTTCCTCTCGAGTTTTAGAAAATTGCCTTTTATATTCTTAATCAACTCAAATTTTAAAATAAAATATAAATTTAACATTATATATACCACACAAATACCCAAACTACCACATCAATCTAGGGTGCATAAATTTGTATTCTCTGTGTGTACGAATTCCCCTCTCTTTCTCTCCCCACACACAAAATCAAACTTTAAGAATCAACAACTTCAAGAAGCATGAAGTTGTGTATTTTTTAGTTCTTCCATGAAAGGAAAAAGTAAGCCAAATAAGAACTCATGAAAGCATGGCGACATCCAGTCCACTCTCCAGTCTTTGAATGCAAAAGGCACAAAATAGTTCTCCATTACGTATGTGACGGTCAGTGATGGCGTCAGAGGATGATGAAGCATACGGGTTGCTCGATGGGTGGTAGAGGGTTTATCGGAGAAGGCGAAGTGTTTGGCTTTAGTCCACATCTTGTCTAGCATCACTTGTATAATCAGTCCATTTAAAAATGAATCTCTCATGATTATTTTTTATTGTTGCAACAAAATCAAAACCTGAAGTTTTGTATCATGTTGTATTGAGTTTCAAAATAACATGATACGATGGTGAAGAATTTAAAATTTATTTTATGGATTTTAGATTCGAGTTAGGGTATTTTGATATTATAAGAATTTAGAATAGTCAGGGTTTTGCTCGTATAATTTGAATTTACAAAGAATATCTAAAAAGAACACGGAGTTTCTTGAATCCAAAAAAATATATCATATTGAGATGATGCTATTGTTGATGGATGTGATCGTATAATAATTGAGGAAGTCGAAGAGAATGTGGTGGCACTATAATTTGATGGAATGAAAATGAATTAGAAGATGATTGTTTTTTATCATTTAAGAAGTTATGCAAGTGGAGAAGGTGAAATGGATTTTGATTTTTGCATGTTTTTTGAATATTATTTTGTTAAATATTTCTCTTTGTTTTGAGTGTGCATTTCTGATGCTTAATTTTCAAGTTTCAAGGCATGGCCAGGGGATGAGAACTTTCCCATTTTAAGCATTCCTTCCATTTCTTAACAAACAGATAATTCACTTGAGTGTTAAAGATGATGACTTCAATCATTTCTTGCAGGCACGTTAAAGATTGAAAAGAAAAATAAGGAGAAACAATTCAATTATTTTTGTAGGCTTGCAGGAGATTGAAAATCAAAAAGGAAATGGAAAAGGGGAAACAAGTTAGCCATGGTGGCAAGATTTTTGTTTTAGTTAAAGGACAAAGTTATAATATTAATATTGAAATGCTTCTTTAGTCCGCCACAACAAAAAACACAAAAGAATACGATCAACATCAGTATTCTGGGATCCTCAGAAACGAGAGAAAGTTTAAAATTTTATTGAATAATTGATTGAATCGGCTAGAAGGGTTATAATTATATTTAAAGTAAAAATCTTAGCTCTAGTCCTTGTTGGGCAAGAAAACAGGACTAGTTATTAAAAATTATAAAAAATAACAAAATTAAGATAATTATGGAAATTAAAAATGCTAGAAATCTTGAGCAAGTTGGAATTAACGGAAGTCAATTCGGATTTGAAAATCAAGAATTATGGCTAAAACGAAACTTTTTTAAAATGATAAAAACAACAATTTCAGGACATAAACAATGAAATTTGTCCAAAAAAAAGTATGCAACAACATCAAAGTTGTTGACTATTGTCGGACTTGCTGAAATGCATTATTTAGGTAAAATTTGCGTCATTCTGATTTTAATGCCCAGACTAATTTAAAATTCACTTGCTCTTGAATTTAGGATGTTTCCTCTTCAATATATATGTCTTTGCTATTTGTTCTACATCATTAAATGAAATATAATGACAGCGAAGTAAATAACATGATATATTTGTTGATTTCTTTTACAGATATAAGGTGTTATAAAGTAGTGTGTAATTTATCAAGTATACAAACAAAGCAGGAAAATAATCAAATTATAAAAGGCTTATTATAACTTTTTTATTTTTTTAATACATTTATTAGAGTAAAATGAGTTTAAAACTCAACTTTATGGTTGAAAAAATATGTTAGCATATGAAAGAGAATTTTGATTTTCCTTTGAACAAGACAAGATAACGTATATAACCCTTTCCCGCATTGAATTGTGATGGCATATTACTCTTATATTCTTAAGATAATATATATAAAAAAAAAACTATGATAAATAAGTTAAAATATGCTAATTGAAATAATAAAAAAAAGAGGATGTAATGCTACCTAGAAAATCAATGTGCATTGTTCAACATAAATAGGCTCGAGTTTTTTATATTCATAGGTGTCATGTAAAATTTGTAATATATTTATGAATCATGGCAGTGTGTTTTTTGCTAAATAATTAATTATAGTAGCACAAGATAGCATGATTACAAATCATGTACTGGGTTGTAAGAATCTTATAATAATAGTATTAAAAAAATCATATCTCTTCAGCAGTTGTGAGCTGATATAATCCTATTCATAGAGTAGAGTGTTGTTTGATATTACGATTAAAGTATTAAAGTTGTTTTAGAAAATATTTTTATTCAGAAAATAAATTAAAATAATATATTTTTTATTTTTTAAAATATTTTTTATATCTATATATGAAAATTATCTAAAAACATAAAAAAATTAATTTAAAATAAAATTTTTTTAAATATTTTCAAAAACACTTTAGAAACACATTCCCAAACACCACTAGAATTCATCATGTTATGATCAAATTCATAGGTTTCAAACTTGATGTTAATTCATTTTGAGATAATTTCTAAGTTAATCTAGGTTCAAATAGTGAACCTAGATTAAATCGTGTCAACTCATGTTTATTATATAAAAAATTAAAAAAATATTTAAACAAAAAATTAAAAAAATCAATCGATTTTGACTAGGTTTTTTAAGGGTTAACAAGATTACATGTCAACATGATGTTTAATTTTTATAAAGAAATCATTGTATAGATATCCTATTCAAGTCAAAACAATTTTTAAAAAAAATATATATCTAAAATGCATCGTAGTGGTGACAAACACCCAATCGGCTCTACTCCTCTCCCTCGAATGCATCGTATGCTTCATCTGTTTAAAAACATGAATCTGCTGAGTGTTTCGTTCTAGCAGCCAGGCAAGGTGAAAAGAGAGCACCACTTTTGTGACAGAAATAAGAAAAGAAAGAATCAATTGTTCTTCCAGAAGACATGAAAAGAGACTGTTCTTTTCTAATAATTGTAAGTCACTGTTACCTGACAAATCTTGCTTCCTTTGCCATCAGAACTCAATAGTTTCTTGGGACCTCAATACACACCATGCAAAGCTATGGTCTCTCATGGGAATGGGAAATATTAGGCACGTTTGTAAGAGGTCAGCCATGAAATCATAATATGGAGCCCGCAGGGATACTGTCCAGGGCTTGGAGCCTTGGGAATTTTGTTTGACATGGCCATGAACTTCTCCTGTATTCTTTTAGGTCACAAGGCGTATCAAACAAAAGAAGAGCTAAAGGAAAGGACCGCTTCCGGGCGCGACACATTCAACCTGATGGCAGTGCCGTACACAAGAAAAATGAGAACCCCCGGTGTCATCTCGTATTAAACTCAGTAATATAAATATCTTGAGTTAATTACTATTAAAAAGTAGGAATTCTGATATTGAATATTTTCTTGGTGGGTCTCTTGCTTTCACATCCAATTCTTGACCGGAGATAAGTTTCAGAGGCTTGTCTCGTGCCCACCAAAAGATAAGGAAAAAAAAAATATCAAGCACTGTAGAAGCCACAGAATAGATAGCCACCCTTCTAAATTCTCTCTTGCCAGGAGAGAGCACAACAAATACAGACAGAATTTGACGAGAATATAAATAGGGTGGAAAGCAGAGGAGGGAAGGGCTAGATACTAGATAGATACTGTTACCCTAATTGGCAAATTGCCACACTCAATTTTATTGCCATATTTCACCATTTAGCATCTGCCATGACCACCCTCCTAACATTCTTTATTATTATTATTATTAACGTAATGTCTGGGCAGCTTAAGCATAAATGGATTAATTTCCCGGGCTCAAAAGTTATTAATTATATTTTTATATTAGCAACATAAAAAACAAATATTTTAATGTCTTTTAATTCCAAATTTTTATGATTATATCAGCTACTAAATAGTTCCAATCTCCTAACATTAACAACAGCAAAATATCTAGTATTATGATTAAAATTATTTTTGAAAATATTATTTTATTTAAAAATATATCAAAATAAATTTTTTTAGTTTTTTAAAATTATTTTTAATATCAAAAAATAATCTACAAACACTATAAAAAATAATTTCAAATGAAATATAAAAAAATAAAATTTAATTTTTATTAAAGGAAAAAAATTTCGGAGTGGAGGACCCACCCTTTTCGAAATATTTATTGTTGACACTTTTGGCATCATTTTTTTTTCTTCATATTTTAATTCCAATAAAGTCAGTATCACAAGTTCAACTTTCGCCAGAATTTCCATAGATTTATGATCTTAGGTGGGTGCAGCATAAAAGACAAAAATTTCCATTTACCGATTCATGAAAGCTTTGCTTCAGTTGGCCTGAGGATTGAGATGAGAAACCAGCCAGCCGTCTTAACTGGTGGCTCCTCACAATCTATAATTAAGCAAAGGAAATTTATTCACAGATTTTCCCTCTTCCCAAAAACTGTACATTTAGATTTAAAGTCATATACATACCCACAAGAACACAAAAAAGGAAAGGGAGAGAAATTTCAACCCTCGCAGAGAAACAAGAAGGGCTAAAAAATCTTGATCAGATAAAAAAACAAGAATAATAAAACAAGGAGAAAGGATGAGAGAAGGAAGGACTCGCGCACACAGATACATACACATATTGAAGAAGAAAAAAAGCACTAATAATTCCATAAAACAGTACTCTCATTCGGCGGTGTAAGATCTTCACAAGCATACCCGCCGCCGCCGCTGAAACAGAGACTCTCCACGCTTTGCATCCAAGGTGGAGGATACATCCAACCATAAACAGAGTCAGAGTAAACAAAATCATTGTTTAACTCGTCATAACTCGTCTCGAGACTTGGCAGCTCAACAATCTCGCTCAACTCTTCATCTTGAGACAAGTCCATTAAAGAAACAAGGGATGTCAAAGAAGATGTACAAGAAGACGATGAAGACGCTGTTGTGGTGGTGGTTGTTTCAGATTTTTGGTCAAAAGTGTCCATTTGGGCAGCTTTAGCAGCGGCTGCTTGAACGTCACGAGGAGCAAGTGAAGCTGAACGGGGTAAAAAGTTAGCGAGTTCAGGGAAATTAAGAATAGCTGAGTTTCCTTTTATGCTTAAAGCAGCGGCATCGTGCGCACGCGCCGCCTTTTCTGGGGTAGGGAAAGTACCCAGCCAAATGCGCGACTTTTTCCGAGGCTCTCGAATTTCAGACACCCATTTGCCCCAGTTTCTCATCCGAACTCCTCGATAGACTGGATGCTTGCTAGAGTCTCTCATTCTTGTTATTTTCTTACAAGGAGAAAAATCTTGGTCTTGTTGATGTTTCTTTGACGGGGTAGAGTTAGAAGATGGTGAAGATGGTGAGGGTGGTGAGAATGAGTTTGTTGAGCTACTTTCTGTCTCCAGATTTAGCTGCTGATGATCACTCATTTTTTAAAAGTGGTGTGATTAGACCTTTTTTTTAGGGTAATCGTGTGCCAAAACGAGTGAGTTATGGATGTACTCAAGCTTTAAACTATATATCGAGCGAAACAGAGTAGTGAGCTGAGGAGAAATGAACGAGGGTTTGCGTTCTGAGACAGAACAGAGAACAGGCAGGGCAGGATTGTTGTTCTGGAGCAACAATCGAGATAGTGTTTTATAGGCAGAGCGGGAGTGAGAGAAAGGGGAGGAGAATCATCGAGAGGTGGTGCCTGTAAGCTAGCTATATAACAAAAAAAGATTGGAAATTGGGGTTTAAATGAGGAGGGAGGAGGTGTAAGGGGGTTGCGCATTAAAACATGGGAAGGTAGCTAGCTATGTATATGATGCTTGAACAAGGGCATTGCCTTTTATCACATCATTTCCCAATGACACTTATAAGCATTGAAAGAGCTTGGGATAGTGGTAAAATGGTGGACCAATCAGAGATATGGGACACCCTATGGTACAATGGGGGCCCTTTCTATAGTACCACGCAACCCATTTCATCAATTTCCCCTGTTTTAACCAGTTTCCCCTGTTCATTTGTCCCTTATCTTCTATCGACCTCTCTCATACGACCATGTGTGTCACCGTTTTGCCCCTTTCTGTGGGATTAGAGGTTTCTCCAACACAGCTTTCCCTCCGGATTGGCTGGTAGGATTTAATAATCTTATATTTAGATATAGTATGAGGCAGCAATCTAGGGTTGTACAGTGCTACTTCGTGTCTTAATCTGCTGCATGATGATGATCTATTGCAATATATTATTATGGAGATCTTTTCTAGTCGACGTGGGTTTTGTTTGATATTTTGAGGCACCACACTAGTAAGGGGTTTCACTGTCCACCCGGCTTAACTCTCAAGGCCCAATATTTATCCGGTCCCGACATCCTCTCATTCATCTCGCACCACCTCTTTTTACCCAAATAAGCTCAAGGCCTGAGCCTAGCTTTTATCTACCACCACCTCTGTTTCATTATCGACGAGTAATTAGGTTTCACAGAAGAAGAAAAAAATCAAGCCTGGGCATTGAACCATCACTTCTTCTCTGCTGATAAAACATTCGATAATTGATCCAGATGACTTGGCCAGGACTGTTAGAAGCTAAAAAAGAATATACCTAGGAATTTAGGTCCGTCCAACTTGTGTCCCAGACTTGCAGTTGAAGCACGAGAACAGCAATAAGCACGGGGAAGACATAATCTGATGAGCGAAATTATTTGTAGATATAAATTTTAGATTTATGGTTTTATTTTTTGAGAATAAACATGCTTCTTAAAGAGTTACACAACTCATATGTTTGAGTTACCGGGGTCCAGTGTCTGGTTTCCATGAGTGATTTTGGACTAGTAGGTGCATTGATCTCCAATAATCCAGCCACCAAACTAGATATGAGTCACCAACTCATCTGGGTCCCAGCCCTATTACCGTTTAGTTTTCTCCGAGAGCACATAATGGTAGCTCGCTACGTGGGGTGATTATGTTAATGAATGAACTTTACCCCACATGTTAAAGATGACTTCTCCTTGCCCAAAATCCAAGGGCCCTTCCTTCGATATGGTTGCTCAATTTGTGTGATCAGCATGAAATTAAGGTTAACAAAAAAAAAAAAAACTCAAATAAATTTTACTTAATTATACGTTAGAAATTAAATACTTACAAAATTAAGCATTGATCATTAAATAGATGTTTATCTAAGACTATAATAATCCTAAATAAAACAACAAAAGAATATCTACAAAGTTATATCGATGGATGAAATAAAAAAAAAGTTTTTTTCATTGTTAGTGACATTAAGTAAACTACCAAATTGCATTTAGGATAACAATTAAGCCTTTAAAGTCAAGCTTTCAAGGTGGATTTTTAAAAAATAAGAATAAACGTAAGTGTTGTTTTTTATTGATAAACATTATAGCAACTTAATTATGCAAAAACATAAAAAAACAATAATAGTAACTTGGAGCAAATTCAGGACTTTAATTTTTTTTTTAAGTAAACGGAGTGGATAATGCGTTTCAACTTTAATATCATAGGAAAAAATAGCGACGCGTCATTTATCAGTTATTAAATTCCAACCAATAACGTGTTAAAAAAATAGGGTTAGTTTTTTTCTCCCGAGAACCTATTTTCAAACCATTTTGACCTACACCATAGAATCTTTTTTAATCAATCTATAACCTCCAAAATTAACCCTAAACCAAAAACCTTCGAGAGCCCAAATATATATTTTTAGATGTTTTCAAGACAAAAAAACACATAATCCTAACTCATCTTATTATATGAAATCATTTGATATAAAATATAAATTATTTTGGTAGCCGAAATCTTCATACAACAATTTTCTTTTTTTATGGTAAAATCAAACAAACCCCTCTTTCTCCTCCATGAAAATACTTGAAAAATAGAGGAAAATAAAGTTTGGTGGTAAAATATATTTTTTTAAAATTAAAAGGACCAATTACCTTATAGCTTAAAAAAATAGGGGATGAAAATGAACTTTTCAAACAACTTATAGAGATACCGTCTATTTTACCCATATTTTCACTTTAGTCATCTACTTTTTAATTCAACCCTCATCCCCTAAAAGGATGCATTTGATTTCTAATATTGACTTAAAAGGGTTAAGTTATGTAAGAAAGATTCAAGGATCAAATCGAAATTATTTTAAAAGCAACAATTCTAATCAACATTGATTTGCGATGAAGTGCACAATAAAAATGATTACCATAAATTATACTGAATTATGTCCTTAATTAACCCTTATTAAAATTGTCAATAAATCCTTCTGTTACCATGTAGCGGTTAAATTAATTGAGTTATATAAATGAATTACATGTGATGACTCGTAAGTTCAAGTTCTTAGCCCATTTCCTTTCTCAAATAAATAAATAAATCACATTCACTATATGGTATTATGAGAAGAGTAATATGGTTTTGAAAAACAATAAAATATTGATAACATCTCTGTAAAGTTTGTAAGCCTCTCATTACATTTTGGATTCAATTTGTTAATTTAATGAAAACAATATTGAAATTATAAATAATTATATAATATTGTTATTAATCTCAACTTAACATGTCAACTTTGAATCCCCCAATCCAATCTTGTAGTTAGCTTGAAATCAAAATTAAATAATGTAAAAATTGTTTGAACATAATTTAGTTGACTTGATCATTATAAATATAACCTAGCTGACAATAATAGAAGTCTAAATAAAAATAGAGAAGAAAAAACCCCAATACTTTATAGTAAAAAAAAAATCTGTCATAATCTTACTAAATTATTGATTCTTACACCGGGAGTCTTACAATTTATAATGAATTAAATTGATTTTTTTCTTTCTTTTTTTACATATAAACTGATCCTAATTTAATTGGTTTTATCTTTCAAAAAAACAAACTAAGATGTTTACAGGCAGAATAATAATAATCAGGAAAGGAGGAGGGATAAGATCTTACAAGAAACGTATTAAACTGGTAGAGCATAAAGGAAAATAGATCTGGTTAGATCCTGGGATATCTGTATAAAACAAACAAATTTAGTTTCCTAATAAATTCTCAGCTCTTGATATAATCTGAACGACCAGGATTAAACGAAGATGATCACATCGAGAAGCTCTAGGTGGAGGAAAGTCCAACCAGCCAAACAAAACCTTAGCAGCTCTATTCGCGAGGCAATCAACGCCAGCCATCATTCTCACCCACGATATAATGCTGTGCCCCAGACAGCAGCAAGCGAGCACACAAAAAAAGGAGGAGAAAAGTCGCGACGATGAACAGGGAAAGAAGACATCATTTTTTTAATCCTCTTTATTTCTTGTTTTTCCTCAAATGTTTAGAAACAACGTTTGAAATATTTTCTATAAATGAACAAATTGTCACTTCTGATGTCTGAACCGCACTTGCAGAAGAGGCTAAAAAGCAGTACACAGTCGAAGCTGCTGATATTTTCAGTGAGCAGTGACTGACTGACAAGGAATTCCAAGTCCACAGCCACACGATTTTACTTGGCCAATATCTTTTTGCTCTTATTCTTAAAACATTAATATTTCTCTCAAAGTCCAACACGAAAGTCCGACAATTTTGTTTTGACCTCATCGTGCTGGCACCCCTCAGCATGCTCGGAATTGCACTCCCCAGAAACGAACGCAATTGGTGCTCAGGATTTCAAGTTTATCAGAGGCACTCGAGGAGCAATCAACGTGGGGGCTCTTTCTTGGATTGCAAAACAAATTAAAAAAAACCCTATTTTCATTTACCACTCCATGTTTTATTCTCACATGAGAGATTTTGCTCTGTATTTGCACAGTGGAATCTCTTTCTGTGGGAGTATTTATGAATAATTGTTTTTATACCTACGAATGGACGCCTCAAAATATCAGGGGAGTATTTTGTCGCCTGGTTTTGGTGAAATAAAATTTATTCTTTTTTATATTTAATTATCATTTTTCTTTTATAAAACTTAATCCCTCTACATTACATTTTATTTGATTTTATTTTTACTTCAAAGCGTCTGATTAAAACTTTGTGATTTTTGTTTGAATCTTTTATAAAATAACTCCATATCCATGGCAGGCATAAATAATATGCGATGTGATGACAAATAACTTGTGATATGCATAATAAATTTTAAATTTAAATAAAAACATGCATCTTTTATAATAAAAAGATTGGAATACTTAGTTTATCTAAATCACATACTACATCTTAAAAAAAAAAAAATCCTCACATAAAAAGAAAAGAAAAGATGAGGGTAGGTTGACTAAGAACACACATCATGGATCTCATTTTAAATGAAACAATTGTTTGTTCGCCTGATATTATGTTGCCAAAACAGCTTTCGTTATTTAATTTTTTTCTATAAATGAACAAATAGTCACCTCCGATGGCTACCGCAGGCTAACCAATACACTCTCGAAGCTGTAGATATTTTAAGTGCATGATGACTGGTGTCGAACATTAAGTCCACAGCCACACAATTTTACTTGGCCACTATCTGTTTGCCCTTATTCTTAAGACATTATTTGTCTCAAATCCAGAAAAATCCAAGATTAAAGTCCGACAGCTCTCTTTTGACCTCATCATATTATCCCTACCTTGGAATTACACTCTTATTTTACTCTCCGCTGCCTTGGAAAACATTTTCATGCCTGCATGCTGGCGTTTCCTCGGACAACCAGCCCAGTTTAATATTTTTATTAATTTATTCAAATTATAAATAGCACTAATATAACTATTTAAGTACCTGGAACTTAATAAAATAATAAAACCTCATCCGTAAATATTCCTTGCCATCTCAACGCGCAGTAACGCCAGGGAGCGTCGTCTTCTATGGATAAGCTCACGTTGAATCACTGACACGTCTGTAGTTTTCCTTACCATTATTAATACACATGGAAAAAAAACTTATATATAATAATAATTATTAATAAATGATTACTAATACTACTGAAAATAACTAAAAACACGTACTGTTAGATTAAGAAGTGTATTTTAGTCACAAGCTTCCCACGTGTGACTAAAATTTATAGAGCCATTTCCATTTTGATGACATGATTGAGCCGTGCGAAGAGCGGTCTCTTCCAGTAACCAGAGGGAAGCATGTCTCTTAGCTATTAAATCAACTATTAAAAAAAATTAATTACATTCTATTTTACCTCACACGTGACCTATTCCTTGAGATTAGTTTCTCATTTTTTTTTTTTTTTTGTAGAGCAGTAGTTACAGAAATTGCCTGTTAAAGATAACAAGAGAGACTGGTTCATAACAGAGAAGCTGTGGTGAACTCTTTGGACCACCCAATCTCACGGCATGTCGAAGCTGGGGCTTCTAGGTGACAGAAAGTCACCGGGGTTTATCCAGAACCCTGAAAAGATGCATGGGGTAATAAGCTTACTTTTTCCTGTCATGCTAGCTAGCTATGGCTGGCTGTAATGTCTGGGAATGCAGTTGTATTCATGTTTATAATATATTTTTTTCAATTTCTAATTAGTATTTTTCTTAAAAATTATTATAAAATACTAATATCAATAGAAAAAATATTTTTTAAAACGAAAATGACCACTACTGTCCATTACTGTCACTGTTTAGGCACTAAAAAAAATGCTAATTCTTGTAATTTAGCCACATTAGTCCACGGGCATTTACTGTGCTGCGAGTGACATTGATTAGCACTACAACCACTGTCTAAGCACTCACTCACTCAGAAAAGGGTGTTAATGGGACTATAAACAAACTTGTCTGGTTCCTCCAAGAGAGCAACAGATTGATGACAGCTCGACAAAAATTACCAGAGAATGCAGCTCCAACTTGAAATACCTTGCTTTTTATTTCATGCAAGAGGGTGCAATGAGTGATGTTAATTTAAATATATTCAAACCATAAAAAAATTATAAGAGCATCAATATTTTTTTAATGAAAAACAGTTTAGAGGGTAAATTATAAAAACAAACACGCCCTAAATTATATAAGAGGTCACTGATCGCAGGAATCTATGATCATTTGAAATATCGAGTTCATGTGGGAAAAGGAAGGTACTGATGAGGCAGGTGGAGCACATAAAGAAAGTTTGCCAGGAATAGCAGAAGCCTGTTTGTTTGTTTGCTTGTTGGGCTAAGGTCAAGTAATGACGTTTCTTAACAGGTTAAAGGAGACGGCAGAAAAACTTTTATCAAGGCATTATTGGTGTATCAGGAAATTAAGTAGTTAGCAATGAATGAAGAAAAAGAAAGAGATATTCTCTTCTGGTTTGTATTTTGAAGTTTTTTCCTACCCCCCTTCCCATTTTTGGAAGACCCTATCAAGGTATGTAACTTTGCTTTTCATCTTGAATGCTACCACCGAGTTGACATGATATTATCTTTTTGTCAAGGAAATGATACGATCAGGTAATATTTCCTACGATTACTTACTGCAATCAGAAACTTACGCCTGCACATTCAATAACAATAAACAATGATCACGCTCTCTCATGCAGTTAAGACCTCTTTTTACCTGAAGCAATGCAGTGGAAAATTTGAGCACAGTACAGAAAACGGACCCTTCTTTCACCATAGCCCCACGACGTTTCCATAGCAGGTACCAGATGATCAAACAGTCAAAATCACCTGTTTTCACTGTCTTTATTGACCGGTGAACCTTCACAGTAATTGATCCAAAATTCATTGTGGCTTCCGTATGGCAAGACAGTCTGAATCATGCGGATTAACCGCTTGTTTGTCACACGTATTGCTCTTACATGGACATTATAACTTAGTTCAGCACATTAAATTTCATGCAGAGTGGGACCTAATAAGTTCAAAATCATATATTTCTACTCGATCAATTATCTTCATACATCATACAGCTGGTAGTTATTTTGTGTTTCATGCACATGCAACTGATTATGTGAAAACAATACTCCTGAAGGTATTCAAGTTTCAATATTTATACACAGATACCAGAGAGTGGACACTGTACCAATAGAAATTAATATGTTCATGCATTTCGTGTAAAATTACGTGCTTGTATGCAGACAAATCTCACTGAAAAAGTTCTGATATGAAGCATATGACTGCTCTGCTATGCGTGACAGTGTTTGTGTCTAATGGTCGGGTGTCCATAACATTTTTCACAATAGATGACAAGGTTCTTCTAGTCTTTCAATCAACTTGCCATTAATGTCTGTGTAAGCTAAAGGCACGTAATCAATCACTCATGGCCAGATGCATTCTGGCGGGAACTTTCACCATCTCATCAAAGCATATCCTAAGTCAGGAGGAATTGATCTCGAGATTCACATATATTTAGTAGGGAAAAAAAATCATCCACTATTAATGCGTACTTAACAAGAAAAGAAAAGAAAAGTGTCTGAATGCTTTCATTTATGCCCAAATTTCTTAGCAAATGGGCAGTGATAAGATAAATTGAAGAAACATGAACACCTTGTTGCATGATATTTGCAAGAGATTTGTTCTTTCTTATTCTTGAGCAATTCCAATAGAAGTTCATGATTCATGTTTTCTCTTTCGTTTCCTTTTTATTCTGTTTTAAAATGTTGGTCAAGTATACAGGTCTTGGAAATAATTATGATGTGTGTGGGTTATGCATAAAAGGAAGAAAATCAGGAATGTGTGTGTGTGTGTTTGACAGAAAGTAGAGGTTACATGGTTGAGGAAAAGGTGAGGGCAGGCCATTAAAAACCTTAGCCATGTACTAAAATGTCAATAAAGATGACATAGAGTGAAGTAGTAAAGAAGGATCTGATTTGTTTTTTCATAGTCCCATGGAGAATTTTACAGTTTTAAGCAAAGTGGAATGGATGGAGATTAATCATTTAACCTCGCACTAATTTTGGATTTCAGTTTAAATGAGTTCTGTTGGTAGAAGCCATTTTAATTTTCAAGCACTGAATTTCAAATGCATCTCATAACCACCACATTGTTATAAAAAGAGAGTTCTGTATTGTAAATTCTGAGGAAAAAATATTCATGTTATACCATTAGTTTCCAGCTTTCCATTCATGGTGTGTGGATGGATATTTAGCAGTTCAGTCTGAAAGGAAAGAGAAGTGATGTAGAACTTTATGTCTACATGACTCCCTTAATGTTAGATCAAGAAAAACTTCAAATCCCAACCCAAGGACAAGCAAAGTCAGGCTATCAATTATGACTAGGGAAAGCTCAGTAGGGTTTACCTAGTAATCTGTCTTCTGAAGTGATATTTTCTTCCTAGAAAATAAGAGATTGAATACCATTAAATGGAAATCACACCAAATTTTAAGCATGATTAGATTTTCCATCTTCCAAATTCTTGAACAAGTATTGGCGAAGTTATTAGCATCGCCAAGTTAAAGTGGAGAAATAAGGACTGCGCAGGAATTGGGAAAATTATCTACATTTGTTGTTTCCAAAAGTTAGAAAATACAAAGGATGTCTCAATGTATCGGTTGTCAAGTTGTCTAGACCACTTGCCGCTATGCAGTTCAATGAAATCATATTTCAATGAAATGTTTCCGTAAACATGTTACACATACCAATGAAACATTTATTTCTTACCCTTTACTTCTTTTGGGACTTAAGATGAAGTCATTATCGTCACTGTCATTGTTGATTTTTCTCTTGGCTTTAAGGTCACCAATCTTTGATGTCTGTTGCTGCTTCTGAAAACGCTTAGGTTTACTGGCGGACGGTGTGGTAGATTTAATGGGAGTTCCCAAACGTTGCATTTTTTGCTTTCGTTGTTTCTTCTCATGTGCCTTTTTGGCCCTCTCTGGGGACAGTAAGCCATGTTCCATCATCCTGCAAATTGAATTGTCATGCCTCGCAAACAAATCACTGCTGAATTTACTAATTGTTAGTGAAAAAAGAAATAAATTTCACACAGTCGCCATGAGATATCTAACACAAGATATCCAGCCAAGGTGGAAAGGAAGATCTTTTAAGCATAACTGTTTTCTGTGTATGTGTATGATGCTTTGTTTCCACGTAACATGTCCAAAACGTCTTTAAAAGGCATAACATCTTGATCATATTTTTCCTCGAATGAATGAAGCCCAAGAAACCATATGAGATAGGATAACATTCAGTAATTCATCACAGTTGTGAAACAAGTTATCCCTTTTATAGTAATTAAAACAATATCCTCGGTGAAAAAAGGCGAAGGAGGTTTAGTTACTAAGCTACTTTATAAATTATGGAAAGAAAGTAAGTTCAAATGTCTTACAGACCATGCACAGTAGTTCAAGTGATAAAAGAAGCAGGCTTAGATAAGTCACCATTTACCATTCAAAACATCAATTTTTGTCCCTACATTTCGCTGTTTATTTTTCACCTGAAGTTGAGACTAACAAACTCACGGGTGAAAAACTTACACCAAGACATTGCAATTTAGTATAGCAATGGAGGCATACAAGGTATCGAAACACTCATTTGTGCATGCTCAAGATCACTGGTGTATCTGTTAGGATGCTAAGTTTATTAACTGTTGACATAGAGATGCTTAGTTTGAAAAACATCACTAGGCTCAAAATTTCTGGGGTTCGAGTTGGGGATACAAAGAATATGCATTAGTGCACAAGTGTTCACCGGATCAGGCTCCATTGCAACCAGATTTGCTAAAGGATTCAAATTCTGCTGAGAAAATGAGTTAGATATGGATACAATTTGTAGCTGAACTCTAAGTTTAAAGTGTTCTGAGTCTTCTGATGTGTATGGCGAAGGATGGCAAGGAGTTCAAGGCATCTAAAGTGTACAATGGTAACAGAAAATGAACACAGAGCCACACCTGATCCGTAGAACCAATCATGAAAACCAGTCCTCCAAAAAAGGTTTAGCATTTATAAGTATATTGCGCACCAAGAGATACTATAAAATTAAGAAATCTATAATTTGATTGTAGTGAGTCTTGTCATCGCAAATTCCTAGAGTGGTACTATGCTAGTCAAATAAATGTTGAATAGTCCCAACAAAGGCTAAAAGCAAACAACTGAAGCAAACCAAGGTCCTTTGAGGACCATATCTAAAGGCCGAGAATGACTTCCTTAAGACAAATAGAGGAATTAGAACATTTAATAAATATGGTTAAACTCCCAATGAAGTAGAGTAAGCAATTCAACAATGAATGACAATAGGCACTAGGACCAACCCCAGGTCTCACTCCCATTCAGGAAATCATAAAGGAAGGGGCTGCAACATATTTCGTAGAAAATGATTTATGATCAAGTAGTTGATGAGGGAAAGCTCACCAAAATTCTGCCATTTCACTGTTTGGAATCTGTTTAGACAACGACTCGTAGAATATCCGAAGTGGTTCTCTCTGTGAAAAGAAAAGGGCAATAAATATAAGAATGGATGATACTGTCAAGACAAAACTCATTATCCAAAACGACAGCAGAAAATAAAAATTTCAAAGCCAAACCTCTTCAGGAGGATCACATCTCTGACCAGGCAAGGAGAATACTTTCTTCTGCCTCACTCTAGTAGTTGTGGTTGTCGTTGTGGTTTTTGACGAACTCGATGCTGATTTTAATTTTACCTTCAGATGGAAACAAAACAAACAGTAAACCTCATGAAACCCCAATATAAAATACCAAAACCAAACCCATCAAGAATCCAGAATAAAGTACTGTCCCAAAAACTAACCAATTCCCTGCAGATTAACAAGATTAATATAGAAAACACCATATCCATATAAACCACTTCAACTCAAACCATACACAATCAACTAACCAAATCAAAGCAACAAATCCATATCATTGAATTGATTGAAAACAGTCTTAAGAACATCAAAACAACCAAATAACCTACTCCACTATACAAACCGATCAAAACCAAGATGCAAAAGATCACTTCAACAACAAAATAGCCACTCTAAGATCAAAATATTGGCAAAAATGAAAAAGATAAACAGAATTTGAGAGATGGAGTACCATACCTCGGTCTTAATAGTTACAGCTGAGACAGATTTTTTCTTTGAATCAACAACAGGTTGTTTTTGTTTGATTGAGCTCTCAATTCTCTGAACTTTCATTGAAGCCTCAATCTTTCCCTTGGAACCATCAAAATTACTACTTCCTCGCTTCATTTTCACCGCGCTTTGCTTGCTTTCACTCGCCATATCTATCTATCTATCTATCTATCTATCTATCAATCACCACCTTTTTTTATCCCTTTTCTATCTTTGGTTTTGATCTTAACAATCAAGAAACCTTGAAACTAATAATTATATAAAATAAAAGGCGAAATTAGGTAGATAAAGGAGAAAGTGTCGAAGTTCGCCGTCTATTGCCGTGTCTTGAAACTGTTTTTTGTTTTTCGTGAGGATGTTCTGTAAGATATAAAGTACGTTACCATGAGTTTATGCATTTATCCCTTTTTATTATGACGTGGATACGATTAAGTGATAGTTATGAGGGTTAGAATGGGCATTTAAAAACTCTACCGTTTATCAGTAAAGTTACGGTACGGGTGATGTCACTGTAAAAGTGAACGAGTGCTGGTAGATTTCTCCAAAACTATGCTAACGTTTCAAGGAAGATGTGATCTACGGCTATTAGATGGAGAGCTCACGGATTTACTGTGTAAGTGTTTAGTCTCTATGCGAGTAAACTAGCAACGCGTTTTATTTGAATTCTCTTAAAAAATTAATATTATTTTGATTTAATATTTTTAAAATAATATTATTTTGAATTAATTTAAGCTGATTTAAATATGATTTTAACAATTTTGTATGCATGTCATTAATCTGCATGGAAATTTTCAATGAATTTCAGATTCAAATTCCTTATGAGAGTAGAAGAGAGAAAAAAATCAATTTGCTTTACAAACCACTCACTAAAAATAAAGTTAATTAATGATACAGTAATTAAATATACTAATTACACTTTTGTGAAATTTGATTGGAGAATATTGTCAACGTCAAAATAAAAATAAAAATAAAAATAATTGTAATTGTAGATGTGGAGTACTAATTAATTAGTTGTGTAATAAAACTAGATGTGTAGTACTAATTCTTGTAATAATTGTCAACGTTTTGCTCACAACTCGGAAGCTTCCAAGAAGTGACAGTGGTAAGGGCGCGGCGGGCAGCAGTCCAGGTCCATCAGATCTTGAATTAATAAAAGAACTTCAATAATTTAAATATCTTGTGATTAAAATAATAGTTTTCTTACTTAAACATTTTTTTTTATATTTTCCATGTTAAAATTACAAAAATCTCTACAGCTATATTTTAAGAAAATTATTCTATATTTTATATATTTAAATACAAGAGATTAACTCAATTTTATCAGTCAATATACCAACACCATCGGTTTGAATAACAAAACATTCAAGTAGCCATGTATTCTAGATAACCCAATGATAAGAATTTAGAACTCGCGAGTTTAATTTTTTAATAATTTTAAATTCAATCCTATAATTATTAATATGACAATTACTAAAAATTTATATAATAATTAAATTTAGAACTCCTGAAATTAATTGAATCATACACAAATTAACTCAGTTATCCATGTTAATAAATAAAAAAATAATTCCACGTATGTCGGCATGATATCAAGAACTTAAAAAATACATTCCAGCTATGTCGGCATGATATCAAGAGCTTTTTAGTTTTTAAATATACTTTTGAAAAAGTGTTTTTTTATTTTTAAATATATTAAAATAATACTTTTATTTTTTAAAAATTTATTTTTATATAATCGAATTAAAATAACTTGACAATAAGAAAAAAAAAATTAATTGGAACATAGAAAAAAATATAAAGACTTCAGAATTACTTTTAAAATGAAAAACAAACAAGCTCTGGCTGTAACTTTACATGCTGATGCTGCAAAAACTGCAGATTTGTGCATGTGGAAAGAGATGACGACACTTGTCCCATCAGAGGAGGTATAAAGCACAGAAGCAGCGGGGCACGTCGCACGAGGCGATAGATTTTAGGCTCCGACAACCAGATGCTTGAATCACCTCAAGCTAGAATAAAAAGAGAAACCATTCCAGGTAATTTAATTACCAAGCAAGGCTTATGCAGGTCTTATTCGAAAAATTCTGTTGTACCAAACTGAGTGAAGAATCATATGAAATAAATCATACTTCTCAGGCTTAGAATGCCAAAGAAAATGCTGCTGTACCTTCTTCACTCTCTTATGCATCTCTCTGTACTTCTCTTCAGATATTGAAACGAGTATATCCTTCAAATTTGGGATGTCTCTCTCCAAGACAAAAACAGCGAAGGATTCCCAATCTAAAACCTCGAAAAATGGAGGCACAAAGTTGTCGGATATTATAACTGGAACGCACTCATAGAACATAGCCTCCACGATTCGTGGGCTGTTCACTTCGTGGCCTCTTGGACAGATGCAGAATTTGCTGCTCTTCATGTGTTGAATGTAGTTTGTATTACCCTTGACATGAGGCATTGGACCAAATATTTTCATATCAGGATCTTTGTTGCCCCAGTAATCCAAAAGAACTGGCCTGACATAGCCATGCATGTTACCTGCAAAGAAAGCAAGGATTGGTCTTTGGGAGGGAGGGTTGCCTTCCAAATTTTTGAGAGGATTCTGTGCTGAGCGCACATACGTTTCTGGAAGGGACACATCTTTCCCTATGCTGAAGCCTACTTCAATATCAGCATTACAGAGGGCTCTGATGCAATTGAGCAAAGGCCCCCTAGTTTCAGCAGGTGCCTGAAAGAAGGCATTTTATTACACTTTACACTTTGAATACCAGAGGCAGAGTGCTAAAAGAGATATAATTGGGTGTTTGTTGCAGCACCATTATCATGTGAAGATAACATTTCATTCTTGGTATAATCACTTTAGATTACTGTTAATGTTTCTCGATAGAAAGATGACATAAAATAAGGCAGAAAAGTATACCCAGTCATGGCATGCGGCCACAAAATGATCTGCACCACCAGTTCTGTTCCAGAAACGATATTTTGCTGCTATCATGTCTGCATAATTTCTCATGTATTCGATAAGGTTTGTACGACTGTGTGAGTTTCGCACATAAAGTGTTAACTCAAGAAGTCGTGAGCTGAAAGGAAGGTAAAATAAATGAGCTTTTCCAGGGTCTTTAGTAACGAAATTTTCATTAGCTTCCATATGCTTCATAAACCATCCTTCTGATGCATATATTCCATCAAGTATTGGCTGATGGAAGATGGGTTTTTCACCATCCTGGTAGACATAAACTTTGAGCATCTTCTCCATTAGTTCATAACTCCTGCCAGTGAAACCTGACTCAAAATTCCTCAAATATTATGAGAAACACTAATTAATGTGGTTTGAACATAAAAACACCACTGCAAACATGGAGTCCCAGAAATTAGTTGAAAAAGTTTCTTCTTATAAGCAAACTTCTAATAAAGAAACACATTTATAGACAATGCTGAATGATTTCCATGGGATTACAAAGACATGACAGCTTCTCTACCATTCATCGGTAAAGATGCTACTATACTATTTCTATGAATATCCATCTCCCCCAGTGCCCCTTTGATGCTTTTCTACACTAGCATGGCATGGAATTCAAAATGTATGATGTTCATTCTGGTAAAAAAAATCACAGAAATGAGGGATGAAAATTATGTCAACATATCCTCGTGTTCAGAACCCCAATTCTTGTACAAATCACATGTAGTTATCACATCATCCTTTCCAAGCAAAAGGAGCCATCTATCAAGACTTGTTGTCTAGTAACTCAGAAATCACATACTGTGTTCATTAACAGTTCTTTCCAAGGGTGATTCAAACAGATTACTTAATATATCTACTCACTGCATATAATATATGTATGAAAAGTATACCTTCTAAACATGGAAACATTGCGATATATAGGTGCATAAAGTCTAGTTTCATTCTTTAGTATGGGTGCATTCTCAATCTGTGATTTTGCAAATAGCATTTCCTGGTCAACTCCTGAAGACCACAGTGGCCTCTGAAAACAAAATGGTGAAAGGGTATTAATAAAAAAATCTGGTATGGAGCCAAGACTCTTGATCAAAATTTGGATTGGACCTTATTGCATACCACTGAAGAGGATGAAGAATGACTTCGTCGAAGCAATTTGTTCATCTGAGGTATTGAGATTACTCTGGATGGTGGTTTCTTGGATGTTTTCCTCTTCTCTGCAGTAACTTTCGATGAAAAAGAACCACTTCTAGACTTGGAATAATTACTTGGCAATAATCCAGAATTCTCATCTCTTTTAAGTGTTCCTGCTGTATCTTTTCTCACTGAAGAGGTGTTTGAACTCTCAAAAATCATTGGACTTGAATTTTCATCAGTTGAAAATGTTTTATCAGAGAATGTATTCATCATTGGTGGTGCATATGAAGGGTATCCAGGGTGAGCATCCGAGCTTCTGTTTATTCTTGATATCAGAGCATTGTCTTTATCAACATTTATATAGGACGTATCAGGTGCCATAGCCTTCTTTTCTTCAGAGCCATTAATTGTATTCTCCATTGTGGGATTTTTGTCTTGGTTTGCAAGATCATCTGATGTAGTTTCATTTGAAACTAACCCAAAACTGTCACTTGAGCCTCTTTTCCTTCCCAATTCATTACTATTGTTTGGAATGACTTCCTTTTCTTCTGATTTGCCAACTTTGGCTGTTTCTTTCTTGTCATCCGAGGCTTCATCACTATCTGTTGTCTCATGGAGCATATCTGTGTTAGCTGTGTTTGTACCATTTGAAAGTGTCATGTTACCAAGCGCTTCCGAACCCGTCGATGAATTTCTGGACATGAAGCTTCGAGTGTTGACGGCGGAGAAAAGAGAGACTAAAACTCTACTAGATGGAAATTCAAAATATTGAACCACTATAACTATAGCAACCGTTGCTCCCATTAGAAAAAGCAATCTCCTTGCTTTCCCAAGGCACAAAAGCTGAAATCCTTGATCCATGAACATTAAAGAATTTCTGATCCAAACAAAAGGGTCACCAAAATAAGTTCTGTCAGCACTGCAGAAGTTCCAAAAATCTAGCTGTAGTATGAAAATTGTAAGCACTGTATCAAATGTCAATTCAGTTGGAAAATAAATGCCAATCTTAAAAATGTCTTGGCATTGATATTGAAAAATATGATATGATGAGCTAGAACCTTAATCTATAATTTGAAATTAAGCAAAAAGATTTTCCACAGATAAGACTCCAAGTCCTCTTATCCGCATAACAGCACATTTATCCGCAAGCACTTCTTTTTTAGTTTTTCTTTCTACTACATTTATTTGTATTCAATATTCAGATAAATGGTCATAGCCTCCCAGAAACCCTATAAGTAGAAGTTTGAATACATTCTTCTAATGAGATGCAAATTACTGATCCCTAGATAATGTTTCCCTTTCAAAAGCTCAAAATGAATTAATTCAATTTTTATTTTTTTTGAAAGAAAGACAGAAAACTATAACTAGATCTTCGGCAATATATGCAATATTCCCAGATCCTTATTACATATATCTGGAGGAATCATGCTATCAGTCATCACCAAGACATGGCAGGCAAACTGAATCTAGCATTGCACTTGAGATAAAACTAATTGCATATCTTCCAACAATATTGTCAACTACATGCAGATTACAGTAGTGAAACAAACTACAGTTAAGGATAAACACAAATCTAAATCAAACCAAAACATGAGCAGAGGTAATAATAAATAAATCAAAAGAAGGAATTAAAACAATGAAAGAAGAGTAAAAATTGAGTTGCCACCGACAACATCGAAAAGGTGAAGCGCAAAGGCATTATCAGAAATCATATTAAATCTCATACACAAAAGGGAACATGCAAATTTGAAGATATCAGACGTACATGAACAATAAGAAGGGCGAGATCACTGGAAGCTGACTCGGTCAGTCAATGGTGACGGTGATTTTGAGTCTTTTAAGGCACAAGTTGTGGCTTTTGAGAAGTGAGAAAGAATGACAACGGCACTTGTTGATATACTTTGCTAGGTGGGGCCATCAACGTTTTCTCTTAGGTTTTGTTTC
Source organism: Salix dunnii (assembly GCA_015731905.1). Classification (NCBI taxonomy): domain Eukaryota; kingdom Viridiplantae; phylum Streptophyta; class Magnoliopsida; order Malpighiales; family Salicaceae; genus Salix; species Salix dunnii. Next base: position 18,631,272 of record CM027664.1, read on the forward strand.
TCAAGAAACGCAGAGAAAATAAAAAAAAATACATCCTAACGGAAGAAGAATGAGGTAATTCCGATACCAAGATCAAGTTTTATGGATGGAGGTGATCTTTTTATTTTATTTTTTAATCTTTATGAGTTAAGATTAACACCTGACAAGTTTAAAGTAAAGACTTTTGGAGTTTTGTTAGAATTCTGGTATAGATTAATCAACCTTTGATTTAATAAATAACTATATAGAACATGCATTTTATATTGATTAATTCAATATTTAACATTTTAAATTCCAGATTTACTCATGGAAGATAATTTAAAGTTAAACAAGCCCATTTTCTTAGAACGAATTTGCGTGAAAGTTATCCAGATGACTAGCATGATCTTGATATTAATGGTAAGTTTAGATGGATGGTTAAGTGTTGTTTTTTTATAAAAAAATATATGTGTGTTTTTATGTTTTTGAATTATTTTAATATATTGATATTAAAAATATTTTTTTAAAAAATAAAAATTATATTATATTATATTGATGTATTTACTTCCAAATCCTACAATTGGTTTTTTAAAATTCAAAACACAAAAAATTATGGAGAAGTTATCATAGACATTGGATAACACAAGCACGTCTTCATCACCACCTACACCACTCTCCTTCCTATCTTCTCAAGATCGTTTGCTTGCACATTGAGCGAAAGGAATTCGGATTGTGGAATTATCAGCAAATTTCATGACGTCAATAGAAGATCAGATACCTACTCAAGTGAGAGAATCTGAAGAACCCTTTACAACAAAGGAAAGGAGAGGTATATACAACAATCCATCTTTATATAGCAAAATATAACTATAGAATAAATTAATTACCATGTAAGATCAAAATGCCAACCGTACAGAAAACCTGTTTTCACTTTCCAATGAAGTATCTGCCTTTTGTTTTAATATGTTATCTTGGCTGCATTTGGAAAACTCTGTTGTACCAGACTGAGTGGAGTATCATATGAAATATATCATACTTCACTGGTCTAGCATGCCAAAGAAAATGCTGTTGAACCCTTTTGACCCTCATCTGCATTCTTCGATACTTCTTATCCGGGATTGAAAGGAGTATATTCTTCAAGTTAGGAATGTCCTTCTCCAAGACGAAAACAGCAAAGGATTCCCAGTTCAAAACCTCCAAAAATGGAGGAACAAAATTGTCAGATATAATCACTGGAACACACTCGTAGAAAATGGCCTCTACAACTCGTGGGCTATTGACTTCGTAACCTTTTGCGCAGATACAGTACTTGCTGCTCTGCATGTACCGAATGTAGTTCATTTTGCCTCTGTTCTTGACCTTAGGCAATCTACCAAATATTTTCATGTCAGGATCTTTATTTTCCCAGTGCTGTAACAGAATTGGCCGTAGATAGCCATGCATGCTACCTGCAAAGAAAGCCAAGATTGATCTCTTGGAAGCACGCTTGCCTCCAAGATCTCTGAGAGGATTCTGTGGGGTGAGCACGTATGTTTCAGGAAGAGAAGCATCCTTGCCAAAAACGAAATCTTCTTTAGCATCAGAGTTGCAAAGGGCCCTGATGCAATTGGCCATATGTTTTCTTGTTTCAGACGGTGCCTGAGATAAACAGACAACAATGTTGATGTGATTAGGATTTTCAACTAACATATCCGGTATTTAAGATACGGATACACTATAACACCGCAAACACCAGAAGAAATGAGAAGAAAAAAATATCCAAGAAAATTGCACTGGGATGAATTGCTCCAAATGTTGGAAGACTCCAAAAGTCCCAAAATTCATTCAAATGTAAAATTGTAAATCTAAAAGAGTCAAGATGAGCATACCCAGTCATGGCAAGCAACAAGAAAATGATCTGCACCTTGAGTTCTGTTCCAAAAAGGATATTTTGCCGAGATCATATCCAAGTAGTTCTTCAGATATTCTATGAGGTTCTTGTGACTATGTGAATTAGGAACATACAATTTTATCTCCAAGTTTCGAGAACTGAAAGGTAAGTAAAACAAGTGGGCTTTTTTGGAGTCTTTTGTAACAAATTTTTTGTTACCCTCAAGCAATTTCATGAACCATCCCTCAGAAGCATATATCCCCTGGAGCAGGGGCTGATGTAATATAGGCATTTCTCCTTCCTTGTAAATATATACTTTCAGGATGTCCTCCATTAATTCATAGCTCCTGCAGTAAGATACTGAAAACTTTTACTATATAGCTCTCTTCTCTTCTCTACGATGCTTTTGCTCCAGCTACACTAAATTCTATTATCATGCATAAGCAGTTAGCCTACTATGCATGTATCTTTAACCAATTGAGCAAATTTCATGTGAACTTGTGTTTAAAGCAGAAGGGAAAGTTTCGAATTTTAATGAGCTTACCTTTTGAACATGGAGATATTCCAATATAGAGGAGCATAGAGCACCGGATCATTCTCTACAATAGGTGCATTCTGAATATGTGATTTTGCATTTAGCAGTTCATGGTCAACTACTGAAGGCCATCGCGGTGTCTACAAACAAATTTGTACAAAAAACAGAAAAGTTTATGCAACTGCCTCATAAAAGTTAATCCGTGACACGATTAAGAGCAGAAGTTCATGCATACTCTTGAATTGGGAGAAGACCATCTTTGAAGCTGCAAATTGTTCATCTCAGAAATAGAAACCACTTCCCGGGATGGTGTCTGAGGTATTTTCTTCACCTCTGGAAAAGAAGTCGCAGAAGGGTTATTGTGCAATAAAGTAAGATCTTTCTTCTGGCCCCCTGTTTTCCTATCTTTCTCTAAACTCGGTGCTGCATCCTTATCCACCTTAGATGTATTAAACTCAACAGGAATAATAGGAGCTATGATGCTAGGCTCTGGATTACTTGGTAGTGTTATGTTAGGTGGCGAATCCACTGGCAGCAATTCTGGCGCAATGGGTGCAATTCTAGTATCAGGGGCTCCTACATTTTCTGATATGGAGGTGACGTCTTTTCGAGAAAGGCTTCTTTCAGTCTCTTGTGAAGCAGATCCATTACCCAAACTGTTGACAGGTTCCAGGGTGGAATTTTCATTTCGATCTACCAACTGTTCAGGTTTAGACTCCTTTCCATTATTGTCTATTCCAGAGGAATTGTTCAAGCCACTGATTCCTTCTGATACAACACGATCATGTGCATCTGAGGTAGAGTTCGTACTGGTATCTACCAACTGCTCTGGGGAAGTCTCCTTTCCACGGCTATCTATTAGAGAAGACTCATTCAAGCCTCTGCTTCTTTCTGGCACCATCCCATTATTTACATTTGCAGGGGTTTCTTTTCCGTGATTATTATCGATCTCTTGAGCTCTGTCAGGGGAGAGAGCAGTGGTGCTCAAACCATTTGATTGAGTTGTGTTACTAGCAATCTCCAATGTTGACGAGGCAGCATGAGTCAGCAAGTCACTGTTTCCTGCTCCTAGATCCTTCTGAGCAGAAGACAAAGATGATATAATATTGCCATGAGGCAATTCAAAATGTTGGAATGCTAAAATCACAGCTACTGCCAGTCCCATAAACCATAGCAATTTCCAGATTTCGATACAGTGATATCGAAACTCAAGGCCCATTAGAAAACCACTCGATCGAAATTCAGCTGCCTTCCAACACAAATATCATCCCTGCATATCATTTCCAATCCTTCGCTTAAATACAGATGAAATCCGTTTTGCAAACATGGATAAACTTAAAACCCTAAACACTAACTCTTCACACAGAGCTAGTACTCAAATCGATTGTGATAAATGTGATTGAAATGCAGCTGCACTGTTAACATAAAATGAAGATAGTTCTACTAAGGTAATGTACAAAGAACTATGCTGAAGCAGCAAGCAAATCACACAGGTTTATCAACATTGAGCAAAGACTCAAAAATCGAATTAAAACATAAACTAAAAATTAATAAGCTGGACAATCTATATCCATAAGAACCAACATAATTAAAAAGGCTAAACGCATTTTATAAAAGACAAAGGCTGTACAGACAAGAACAAAACACCAAGTAATAAAATACTCAAAAAGGAGATATCCCAATTCCTGGAAAAAAGCGAAAGAAAAAACAAAACCCCCTAATAAAGCACACTCTAATGATTAATACTTCTCTTCCTTACCAAAAAAGCATGATCCAACACTCTTTAACTTCACACAAATCCCAGGAAGGAGGAAAGAAAAAAATTTCCCTATTGAAACATAATAATCTCCAAAGCAAAACAAAAGCAGCACACAATATATACACTAAAAAGGAAAACCAATTTAATCACCAGTGACTACACGTATCTCTTTCTTTCTTTCCTAAAAAGAAGAAGCCAGCACATCATTCACACAAACCCCATATCAAAATTCTACCATAATAGCCAAAACAAATCAAAACCAGCATTCAAAATCACAATAACTCCTAAAATTTACCAGAAATATAGGCAGGGACTTGGTTTCTTCTTCAGCTATACATGCTAGCTCAACGCTTACAAAGGGAAAGAAAAAGCAGCAGAGGAGAAGTATTCCTTGTTTTTTGTCCCTATCAGTTAAACAAAATATTTTTGTTGGAGGATAGTGCCAGTTGTTAGAACAATAATTCAGATTCCAAGTTTCTTTCATGTCCTCTCATATTCCTTTCTTAGCTATTATTTTGTTTTCCCAGCCAAAAAACAGTACTGTTTCTTACTATTAATTAAACATTAGTTAAGGTTTGATGATTGAAACTGGATGAGTAATAAACAAGATTGGTTTTTCGTCCGTTGTTTTCCTTTCCCTTCTCTAGCTAGGCTGCTACCAATCATAAGGCTACGCGGTGCTGACTATGTTTGTGATCACAGGTTTTTGCATGAGTCATCGCGCGTTCCGGTGGACATTAGGCTTGCGTGTGGGGATAATTGAGAATTAGGCTTTCGTGTTAGCATTTTAGTTTGTCAAGGATGATTGATGGCTTTGTTTCCTATCATTTTCATCTTTCCATTCTTTCTGTCTGTTTATGATTTTTTTTTATGAAAAACGTCGAAAAATCCTTTATAAAATCTTTAAAACCGAATAAAATGATTTTAAAAAACTTGGATGGCTACTAAAAGTTTTGTTTATAGAATTAAAAGGACTTCTTTCTTCTTTCTTTTTTAATGAACAAGGAATTCATATACTAACTATTGTAAAGCAAGGTTAAATTCATCTATTTGATCTGGATATATTCAAAAATATATTTAAATAATATTTTATTATTATTTTTTATAAATTTCTTTATATCAAGACATCAAAATAACCTAAAAACATAATATATATATATATATATATATATATATATATTGTGTTTTTAGGTTATTATATATATATATATATATATATATTCAAAAACGCTTATTTATGGTTCCCAAACACCCTCTTTTTAAGTCTAAGTTATTTTATAATCATTTTTTAATAAAGACTTTCCAATTAGTAATTTTTTTATATATAATTTCTTCAAGTACATCTATTGTTTTTTAATTAATATGTTTTTTTAAGAAAATTGCCATTAGACTAAACTAATGAACTTTACTAAAATATTATGAGAAAGTTGTTCCCACGTCTCTTTCCAGAGAGAGTGAATGAAAAGACACATACAGCGGAGGGACCAGTCTTCAGTATTGTTTAGTCAGCCATGCAAAACACAAGCCAAATGTGAATCATAATTTGGTGCCAAGCGGTGGCCTTGAGCGGCTGGCGGCTGACCTCTCATTGATAAATGAATGATTCATCATTGATGTCTGATTTCTGGGGCTTAGGTAGCACGAGGACCGGTTTCTTATCATGTCCTTTAACTTTTTTTTGCAACTGATTCATGAGAAAGTGATCAGATCACCAAGTTTCCACAAGGTCAGCTCTTTTCAATACAGCACCAGGGAATTAGTTGCTCATGCACTCGTTGTTCATTTGACAGGCTCGTTACTGTCCATTATCACCTTGAAAAGATTAGGAAAAAAGAAGATTGAATGGGCTGTAGAATTTTGATTCAGCACTTTTGGTCGATTGTGTTTGTGCCCCGAAAGAGATAGAATACTAATTATAGCGGGGACTCAGATTAGCTTTCCCGATGGGATGAACAGAAGATTAGAATTCACCGTGAAAAAGATTTGCTCAGATTTACCTTGTATTTGCAAGGTTCATTCAGATCAATCCAATTGAGCTAAGTTGCATTAAATTATGAGATGAGTACCGATTAAAGTTTTTAAAAATGTTTAAGAATGGAAGCGCGTTAATTTATTTCAAGATAGTAAAGTTTTTTTTTTATAGAATATATAAATCATATTGAAAAAATCAAGAAAAAAAATCAAAAACTGTTAAATCATTGAGATTTAAGAAAAACATTGGTCCAGAAAATTAAAGTTTTAAAAGAGACTTGAGCTTTTGAGAATGTTTAAGAATTGTTTATATATATATATATATATATTCCAAAAACATTTTCATTTGTTTTTGTTTTTTGAGAAATAATTATTATTTATCTATGAAGGGTTTCAAAATTTTAATTGGTAGTCATCCAACAATTTAATCTAATCACGGTTGAATTGATTAAATTTTGCAAACATAAGGTAGAGATTGAGCAGGGTGATTAATTTGCTAAATGGATACAAACATATGGTGATTTTGAAAGTTTTTCTTAATTAAACATATACATTATGATAAATGATTTCTCATTCTCCTCCTTCACCGTTGACAAAACCTTTACTTCTGGGGAAGAAAACGATGATGTATCCTTTTGATCCCTTTCTGAATTCTACGATACTTCTTCTTTGGGATTGAAAGGGGTATGTTCTTCAAGTTCGGAATGTCTCTCTCTCGGACAAAAACAGCAAAGGCTTCCCAGTTCAAAACCTCCAAAAACGGAGGGATGAAATTGTTAGATATAATCACTAGAACAGTATTTGCTGTTCTTCATGTGTTGAAAGCAGCTCATTTTGGCTTTGACGTCAGGCAATCTACCAAATATTGTCATGTTAGGGTCTTTATTTTCCCAGTACTACTGTAACAGAATTGGCCGTAGATAGCCATGCATGCTTCCCGCAAAGAAAGCCAGGATAGATTTCTTGGAACCAGGCTTGCCTCCAAGATGGTTCTCTGGGTTGTACACGTTTGTTTCAGGAAGAGATGCATTTTCGCCAGAAACGAAACCATCTTTAAGATCAACATCGCAGAGGCCTCTGATGCTATTGGCTATATGTGTTGGTCTTGTTTCTGACGCAGCCTGAGAAAAAAACATGGATATTAGCCATCAGCTTTGATCTAATTAGGATGTACTAAGAGTTCAAAATCATTTCAGCTTGCTACTCACGGTCATACCAGACCTTCTCCACCACCGATAGACACTGAAAGTGCCGGTTGAAAAGTGTGTATACGTGAAAATTGATAGCGTATCTAGTGCATTTAAAAAAATAATAAAAATTAAAAAAATTATTTAAACATCTCTCAACCCAGTGATAATCACAAAAAAATATTGTTAGTGTCTAGGAATTAATGGGTTGTTTAACTTTAAAATAAAAATGAAAAATGATTGGAACACCCCTAAACAATCTAAAAATACTACATAGATCCCTTAAAAATATCCATAATATTCCGGCACAGGAGTTAAATTATGCCGTCCAAGAGGGAAAAAAATATAATTTTAATATCGAAATCCAATGTAATAAGTATTTTTGTTTTTGTAATATCTCTCATTCTTCTCTTGATACCGGTCAATATAGACAGTCAACTCCAAACTGTGTGAACGAGAGTGTTGGCAATAAAATATCAAATCTTTATTTGAGAGATTTTTTTTTCTTAAAGAGAAGGAAAAAATCAAAATCTTCATAAAGCGACTTGGGCCGTTTACCCGTCCACTGGGCCTGTCTTCGAACCCCCCATTAAGATCCAACATTATACCCATCTAGCCGAAAGTAAACAAAATCCCCATTGCTAAACCCTAATCCCCCAATTCTGCATCGTTGTTTGCAATCTTGAAATTATAATCCTGCTCTCTCATCTATACATCCTCTCTGTTGAAAATTTCAATCTTTTTATTTTTTTTGTAATTTTCTGTAATAAGAGAAGGGGAGCTTTGTGATTGGGTTTTTTTTGTGAGAGTGAATCAAATTATGGAGATTGACAGAGATGATGGTCGTTCACCAAGCCAATTAAGACCTCTCTCTCGCTCTCGCAATGTGCTTCACCGTGCCCATGGCTCTGCTAGTTGGTTTCACGGTACCTCTTTTCTTTAAATATTTTTTGGATTTTGTTTCATTTTCTGTTCTTGTTTATTCATCTTACGTGATGGGTTATTATTTATTTATTTGGGTTGATTTCGTATACAAAAAACTGTTTACTACTATTACATTTGTGTATGCTTGTTACCGGTCAGTTTTTCTTTTTTATTTGAAAAATGTGAAGAGTATTGAGATTTTCTTAAGTATTATTATTAAATTCAATTCAATTAAATAATTAGTTGAACTTAAATTCAAAATCAATTAGATCTAAAAACAAATTGGATGACAAATAAAAACATTAAATAGCTTTTTTTATATAAAAAATTTAACTATGATTATTTTTTAAAAAATTATTAAAATAATAATATATTGATCTAACCGAGTCATGTTGTGACTTGGATAGTAAACTTCAATGGATTTAATAATTTTTTTATAATTATTTTTATTTAGTTTTGTGATAAGATAGATGCATGTAAAATACAATATATCAAAAAAATACCACAGTCATGAGATGTTGTGACAAAATACTTGTGATTTATACAGCATGTTTTGAATTTAATTCAGGATATGCACCTCTTGTAAGATTCTGGACAGCCAAGGTTTTATTTGTTTACCTAAACCTATCAAATACGTTTTTCGATAATAGGTTTCCTAGAATTAAAAAAATAATAATAAATACAACATTAATCTTTTAAAAAAATATCTATTTAAGGTCATGATAAATTAGCCCGCATATCAAATAACAAACTTCATAAGGATTATTAACTAATTTTTTTTCTAAATTATATTTTTATTTAATAATATAATATATTTTTTAGTAGAACATGTTTTACTATTCACACGACCAAGGTTGGAATCTAGGTTGCCAAAGAAGCCGTGAACTCATCGAACGCCTTCTAGTCCACAAGAAAGTTAAAAACAACGTTTAATTCTAAAAACATGTTTTACGTATTTTTTGTTCACTACGTTTAATTCTAAAAAAATAAATATAAATACGGTAAAAAAGAGAGTTGATAATGGACATTGAAAATAATCGTTCATGGAATGATAAATAGAAAATAAAGCAAATTTTTATTATTTAATTATATAATATATTTTTTAATAGAACATGTTTTACTGTTCATATGAAGCGTTTTTAAAATAAATAAATTTGTATTTTAAATTAAATATTTTTGATGCTTTAAGATATTTTTAATATGATAAAAAATAATTTTAAAATATAAAAAATATATTATTTTAATATATGTTTAAATAAAAAATATTTTTACAGACATGTCGATTACATTTCTAATAAAATTCCTGAACAAACACTAATGTTGGAATCTAAGTGGGCAAAGAAGCCGTGCATTGAAGTCATTGCACGCATCCAAGTCCAAAAGAAAGTTGAAAATTAATGGCCACACCACCCGCAGCCTTTGAAGAAAGTTGAAAAATGAGGCACTTTATTTTTCCTTTTTTTTTTTTTTTTAATGCCAACCATTATTATAAATGGTAAATAGTAGCATATAAAATATCATAACTAATGGTTACTACTTTTTATTATGGAAAAGCTACTTAAATGGACCGTGGATAGACCAAGCACGGCTGATTTCAAATTAAATTCACGTGTTTTCTGTTGACTACGTTTAATTCTACAAAACAGCGATATAAATCAAAGATGTCAGTACCATTTTGATAGATATTTTATTTTTTCAATTAAATAAAATGATTTTGTTTTGAAAACGTTTTAACGCGCTGTTTCGGGGTTATATATATATATATATAAAATAATTTAAATCAAAAAATAAAATTATTTAGAATTATACAATTTAATCTGAAAAACACAATAAGATAATTTTTTTAAATAAAATTATGAACATATATAATATTATAAAAATATGATCATCAATCTCGTAAGGTCATTACATTTAATGATTATTATGAAATTTTAACATGGAATATATAAATATGTCAAGAAATTTCTTGTAAAATTTCATTTTAATTTAATGATCAGATTAAGAGATATGATTGATATTATAAAATTATTTATTATTTAAAAAATATTATTTACTCAAAATAAAATGAAACTTGTATATTTTAATTATTTAAACCAAGATTATATATATATATATATATATATATATATATATATATATATATATATATATATATATATAAGAAGCAGTCTTCTTAAAATAAGCACTATTGAATATTGATTGGTGGTTGACTGCCATGTGGTCTTCTACATCAAGAAACACACAGTAATGAATTTCTGGGCAAGAGTTGTTGCCCCACCTGGTATTATTTGTAGTAAAAAATATATTTTAAAACTTTAAATAATTGATTTGGTCTCTTGTTGATTTAAGCATTGATATTGGTATAGATGAAGCGCCATTCAACTAAGTTTAAGCAGAGGAAATTTCCGATTGTCTTCGAAATCCACTGTCTTGGCAATGGACATTGAAAATAATCAATCGTTTATGGAATGATAAACTATAAAATAAAGCAAAATTTCGTGTTGGCATGTATGTGTCGGCAGGGCTAAGCCCCCACACCCAGGTTTAATTTTCAGCCATGGGCAGTTAACTGCAAATTCAGGTTTGAGTTTCCACTGAGACCAAAGCTCAAAACATCCTAGTCAAAGTTTACACTTCGGTTTCGGCACAGTCAGATAATATCAGAGCGTTTTAGCGGTTATTTGATAAAAAAATTTGAAATGAATTAAAATTTAAATTGAGATAAAAATAATATTGTTTTGATTCTTATATATTCAGTGAATACTTCTCTTACAATTGAGATATAATTTGTAGATAAATTCCTAGATTAAAATAGCTAGAATAAAAATTATTTTTCTTGTTACTTTACACTGTACCTGTAACAGGTAATAAACGGTCATATCTAACAAAAAAAAAATCTTATTCACCTTTAAAAAAAAAGAAAGAAAAAGGTTGAATTTTTGCTTTAGTGTTAAACGAAGCCCCTATTGTTTCAATATTTTAATTGAAAAGGCTAGATTCTATGATGCGAAAAATGAGTATTAATTCAAAGGAAAAAAAGAAGATTAATTCAAAGTTTGGGGTCTGAAACAAATAAGTAAATAATGACAAAAAAAGGATGATTCACGTCTGACTATTGTTAAAACTTGTTCAAGTTAAAATTCAAATCTTGAATTTTCCTGATCAACTCACCGGGCCAGTTGTAACGTAACAGCTATGCTCCTTGTATAGTTTGCAAGCTGTGAGAAGAACAATAACAAATTCACAATCTAACAAGCTGTGTTCGGAAAACAGTGCAATGGCTAAGAGGAAATTTCGAGGCAAAGCCTCGATCAGCACTGTTTTCCGATGACTTGTTTGGCTTCGAAGAAACATGATTTTTGAGGATAAAGTAATCAATAAAGCTTAGATTATTATTATTATTATTATTATTATTATTATTATTATAATATAAAGAAAAGCATATGCTATTTCCCTTTTAATTTGACCGCATGAAATAAATAATTATAGATATATACGGTGGCGTAGGACAAACCTTGACTTGTTCAAGCTGCGGTTAACAATTTCTACAATCAAGACTCTGAACGCTTATAAAGCCTTTATGTTGAAGATCATTCGTGCACAACTAGCTAAGCCATCACATTAAGGGAAGACTAATTAATAGGGAGAGAAAAAGATGACGAATACTTCAACATTAATGGCTTTTCATGTGAATTGCTCTGTACAACGTGGGCCTTCTCTCTTCCAAAACTTTGATCGTTTTAAGACGAGGTTGTTCTCATCTTACAAGGTGAGTAATCCTAGTTTCTCTTGTCACTCTTAAATTGAGACGTGTAAATCAAATGCTAATTTCCTCAACTCTTATTTAATTTCACCAGTTTAATATGTACTAATTGGTTCTGTGATCATATTTTCTAGCTATATACATCAAGCATGTTTTGTTTGTCAGAACTTGATTTAAGATAAATGATATTGTGCAGCCATTACTGAAAGAGTTGAAGCAACTTCCCATGCAACTTGATGTTTCCCAAAGTATAAGAAATGCTTCAGTGAAACTCTTGGATGCCTTCGTCGATTCGATGTTCCAGTTTGCTGACCAGCCCATCCTTTCTTCTCAGGTATTCTAACCATGAAACCTTGACTAAACTACTCACCTCTTCAGCTGTATTAAGCACCGTTATCAGACCCCGCCAACTCGGTGACCCACCTAGATTTGGCCTAGGTTGATCAGGGAAAAAAATTATATATATATTTCTTCTCAAATAACATCTTTTTAAATTTATTTTTTAAAAAAGCTTTAGCTGGATTCATCCAACTCGCGAGCAAGGTCCCAGACGGGTCGGTTCTTGTAACTTCGGTATCGGGGTTTGATGAATTATTTGCTAATCGGCCGTTCGTAAGCTTTTGCAGAGTAACTTCGCTCCAGTTGATGAATTGAATGAACCTTTTGTTATAACCAGCATTGAAGGCAGAATTCCAGATGATTTTCCAGAAGGTGTCTACATAAGAAATGGTCTCTTCTTGAACTCAATACCTATCCTTTCGTCCTCTTGAATGCGTAAAAACACTTTTGTTTGACCTTAAAATCCATGTGATGATTAAATTACGTTGTTGAAGATACAAATCGGAAACTACTATGGTATTTAATGTCTATGTACAAGCAAGTTGTCAAATATACGGGATGTGCATGTTATAGAATTAATGTTGAAAATCACAGCATCTTTATACCAAGTCCAACTTATTTTCTCTCTTCTTTCATTAAACAATCATCAGCACAGCCGTGTGAAGAATTTGACAATTGGACTGCTGGGAGTCCAGTCAATTGTCATTATTCAAAACTTTCTTTACTTGTTAATTGTACGATCAACTGCCACTGAAGACCGCTAACTTGTTCAAAATCGAATATAATTTCAGGACCAAATCCACTGTTTGGTGGTCTAAAATCAACGACCTCCCTATTTGGGAAGACAGGTCATATGTGGATAGAAGGAGAAGGAATGCTTCATGCTTTATACTTTGATAGAGAAAGTGACAGTGGAAACTGGACGGTCCTTTATAACAGTAGACATGTTGAAACCGAAACATTCAAGCTGGAGAAAAAAAGAAACAAGCCATCTTTTCTTCCAGCCATAGAAGGCAGTGCACCGGCCATTTTAACATCTTACTTGTTAAATATGGTGGGCCTACTAATCCTAAACTTGTCTTTTAGAAATTAAATGAGTGTTCTTGTTTACATCCTATTTTAATGTTTTTCAAATCACATTAAATTTATTTTTAATTGAAAAAAATACTATGCATCACAGTATTAAATACTCTCTAATTATAGTTCACACATCAATTTCTCTTAAAATATCTACCACATGCACAAATATGGCCACTAAATGTAGCAATTATTCTATTAGGACAACATTTTTCAAGTTTATTTGGTTAGTTTCAACAAAATTTATCTCATGTACCCTCTCATAATTGATTGCTTCTAGTTTCATAACACTCTAATCCGATTGATTTTGACAGAATTGCTTAGCAAGTTTGGCAAAATGTCACAATTATTTAGGTAAAATATTCAGTTATTTATGCAATCCTCACATAATTCCGGTGGATCCTACAAGTTCAATCATATGTTTGTGATTATAATAGATAGAAAAACAAAACGAAGGGGAAAGCACCTTAATGATTGCTGCAAACAGTCCCTTTGCACTCTCCAAGGATGATAGTTAAGCTGAATATAATATAAAAAATAAAATGTGAGTGTATTAGGTGATTTAGAAGAAAGCATATCGAGCTGCTTCTTTTTTTTAAGATGTAGGCTCGTAAAAAAGGAAGTAGGGAATTATTAAAATAATAAAAAAGAGGGAAGTGGTGAGGCGGTGTAGAATCTTCGATCATAGTGGAGTGGAGAACAGTTATTTACGATGGTTATTTATTCATTTATTATTATTATTATTATCCTTTCCCTGACTTGGTGATGAAATCTTTAGGCGTTTTTAAATAAGGTTAACTCATGATTGTTAATTTTTGTCTGGGAATTAATTTATTTCAGCTGCGATTTGGAAAAGTGAACAAAGATCTTAGCAACACCAATGTTTTTGAGCATTCGGGGAAGTTCTACTCAATTGCTGAAAATCACCTTCCTCAAGAGATTGACATCTTTTCCCTTCAGACTCTTGGCGACTGGGATATCAATGGAACCTGGCATCGACCTTTCACCGCCCACCCAAAGGTTTTCTTGTTTAATACCTTGCACAGAAGTCCAATATATGTATGCATGTTCAGCATGGAACAGAAAACACAGCTTTAACTTGATTTCGTGTTGTAAAATTTCTCGTTTGTTCCAGACAGCACCAGGAACTGGAGAGCTGGTTGTCTTTGGGGTGGATGCAATGAAACCTTACATGGAAGTGGGAGTCGTTTCTGGTATCTATTCATTTTCCCTGCTTTTGACGCCTTCAACAAAAGTATTTCCGAAAATTGAGAATAGTTTTTAGTTACTTTTTCTGACAATTGAACTTGCAAACCCTATTTTAAGCTGATGGAAGGAGACTAGTCCACAAGGTTGATCTCAAGTTGAAAAGGTGCCCCCTTTGTCATGACATTGGGGTTACGGAGAGGTCAGTGTACATCACCATAAAAAAAAAAAAAAAAAAAATTCCTTACTGGAAAAAAAACTTGATGAAAAAAAAACCCATTGAAAATAAGAAAATTTAATTAGCCCTTATTATTATTTATTTTGCAGGTATAATGTGATCTTGGATTTTCCACTAACAATAGACTTGCACAGACTCATCAAAGGCGGCCCGTGAGTATATAGATATATGGAGAACTTGTTTAGTGTCAATTAATTAGTTGTGATCTAAATGTTATTACACCAGTGAGAAGTACTTACTAATCTGGTTTAAGGTGCAAATTTATAGATTAATTAAGTTTGATAGAGAAGATTATGCAAGAATTGGGATTATGCCCCGGTATGGTGATGTGGACTCAGTTCGCTGGTTTGAGGTGGAACCAAATTGCACATTTCACGTTCTTAATTGTTTTGAGGAAGGAGTTGAGGTAAAGTACTCACTGAAGTTATAATCTTAACGCATCCTGATGAAATAGCTAATTTTTTTTATCTTGTTCAATTTGGAGCAGGTTGTAGTGAGGGGATGCAGGTCCCTTGAATCAATTATATCAGAATCTCATGGTATGGATTTGGAAGACTCTGAGTGGGTTTCAGGAAGACTTAGGAGTAAATTACCAGTTCAACAAAACACTATATTTTCGTCGAACGATGAATTATTGTTCTGCCGATTCTATGAATGGAGATTAAACATGCAAACAGGAGAGGTTAAGGAGAGAAACCTCACTGGAACTAAATTCTCCATGGAGTTTCCTATGATCAATCCAAGGTTCAATGGCTTAAAAAATAAATTTGGGTACACCCAAATAGTCCATGAACCGGCAAGTATTTCATCAGGTTGGTAAATTATAAATTCCGAGATTCATCAATCTAGCTCATCGTTATAAATTTTATTATAACCCTCACCATTTCCATAGCAGCAAGTAAGATTTCGATTTGGTTGTTTCAGGCATGCCAAAATTTGGAGGGCTAGCCAAGTTGTTCTTCGATGAGACTGCGAGTAAGGTAATTAAATTGCTGGATAGCTAGTCCGGGTTCATTATCTCATTATTATATCTTTACTTTCGCACATAAATTTATGCTGACCTAAATTAAGATTCTCTGATCTAGGAAGGGGAGCAAGCGGAAGGGCATATAAAGGTGGAATACCATGAATTCGAGGGAAACACCTTCTGCACTGGATCCGCCTTCGTCCCTAAAGAAGGTGGTCTAGAAGAAGATGATGGCTGGATCATCACTTTTGTTCATGATGAAGACACTAACACATCAAAAGTAAGTTAATTCTATAGCTGGAAAGCAGTCGCGTAGAGCTACTCTTGCAATTCTAAAGCTTGGCCCCTGATCATTACAATTCTGTTTTTTATTTCTCCCTCAGGCTTACATAATCGACACAAATAATTTCACGAGTGAGCCTGTCGCCAAAATTACATTGCCATGCAGAGTCCCATACGGATTTCATGGAGCATTTATGCCAAGTCCATCGCACGATTAAGTGGACAACACAAGCCACATTAACTTTGTGGAGAGATTTGCCGACTTGACCGGAACCTTGGATGCAATTAAGCTACAAGCAGTTGAAGGATTTTAGAGTAGTTAAGAAAGTAATCGAGCAGGCTGAAAACTATGGCAATGGATTAATACTACTACACAGGTAGTGTTAATTCTTTTATTTAGAACAGTGTACAACAGGATTATTATACATTCAAGAAAGAGTTATACCGGGTTAGTAATACTGTAGCGGTTTTGGGTATTTATAATTTTTTACGGTTTAATGCATGGTGAAACTACTAGCGTATCCTCGTTAACGACAAAATCGAAGAATTCTATCTGAGGATATATTCATATTTCCACTTTTTTTTCCACCTTTTCTCCTTTCTGCATGCGAAACTATATAACAATCCACTATGTTTATAGTGAATATTTAAAATTGATGATATATGTGATTTTTTATTTTGACTTTTATTTTTTTTTAATTTTTAGTCTGTGTTGAATTGCTTTAAGTTTTTTCAGCCCGAGAAGTTGATTTATTATATATTTTTTTAATTGAAATTGATTTTATATATATTTTTAATCTTTATTCTTTTCATTTTTAGTTTGTTTTTAATTCTTTTAAATTTTTTTATTACAAAATTTTAATTTGTTTCAATTTTATCCTTCAATCAAAATAGACCAAATATTGTTGTATTCATTTCAATCCTTTTTTATAATTCATTTAATTCGTTTACTTTTATAATATCAACACATTAAAATCATAAAATTTCACAAACCCAATTCCGACATGTTTTTCTCAATCATTCACACATCACTGACCATATCAAACTATCACAAATGATATTTTAAAAATTCAATTATCCCAAAATAATAATATCATATACCAAATTTTACAATACAAATTCAAAATCATCCCAAAATAATATATACAATATTTAACCATCCCTAAAATAATATTTCATACAATTACAATTGCACTAAAATTAAATATATATAAAAAAATCACAATACAAATCTCACCACGCCAAATTAATAAGCATTAAAAATATAAATCCAGATCAAGATTTTATTTAAAATAAAATAAAAAAAATAGCTTTCCAAAATGACTATTATCATTGGATAACAAATCAATTAAAAAAAATCATAAATACACTATTCAAGAGCTATCTTTATGATTTGACTCTCCAAAATAGTTCTTGCTATTAAACTTGTTCTTATCTCTACACGATGCACCTCCTCCTTCTATCCCAGCATATGCGACAAAGCTCCAATTTTGCAGATCCAAGCCTCTAAAGTTTCAGCTTTCTTTCCCTTCTCATTTCTCCCTCTTGGTTTATTTATTCAGCTCCTTTTTATTTTTATTATTTCTGGTTGCCATTTTTGAAAGCACCTCTCCATTATTTTTTGTCTGGCCTCTTCACATTACAAGCTTCTGTGCTTTCCCGCCTGCTGAGTGACAAGCACTTAGTGCTCCACTACTGAGAGCATTAAGACTATAGGAATCCGCTAAATTACATATATATATATTTCAATTGTGTATTTTGTTTGCATTTCTAAACATATATTGAAAGATAAAGGTTAATAATTCTTACTTGCATAGCAATCTAAGATAGATTACACGTTATACTCCACACTATATCTTACTTGATGATACTTACAAGGGTATAATGATATATCAATTGAATATTCAATATTAAGGATTTGAAATCCACTAATTGAAATATCTTCCCTCTCGGTATAGTGGTTGTACCATGAAGATCCTTTAAACAAGCATGTATCACAAGATCCACAACGAATATAAACCTCTCAGATTCTTATTTATTCGAGTTTGGAAATAAATCGAGAATATAATTCAAGTAATAAATACCCAGGTATTTCTTGGCTCTCAATTTCAATATGATATTTACGTTGTATTAGCGTATACTGCCTCTAATCAAAGTGAATGGGTCAGAAAGAACATGTCCTTATTCATAGGATATCAAGTACTTGTATCAATTCAAAGTTTAATTCTATAGGAACTACTCATTTTAAATGATAATTGATTAATGGTTAAAACATTGTCCGTCAAACAAATTAATATCACTTGTGAAGTTTATCACTTAATAGAAAATAATGGAGTTCAAGTTATAGTCATGAGTGCTGCAAATGATCTAATGAGAGGAATGCAAGTTGTAATATTTAGCAACAAAAAAATCTTTAACCTAACAAGTGCTCATTGAACCAAGTTAGATAGTCTCTTATCATTAGGCTCACCAGCCAACTAAATTCTGAATATGATATTTATCTCTTTTATGATGATAAAATATAGTCTTTCGGAGTTTATTTATCTTTATAAAGTTGAAGAGGAAGTCAAGTGACTTCATAATCTCTTAGATGATATTCTATATTGGTCAAAATTAGTGCTAGCAATTTATGTTCATTGTGACAATCAATTTATAATTACAAGGGCAGAAAATATTTTATATATATATAGCGTTAAGCATTTTCCATCAAATGAAATAATAATTTTGACTATTTAAAATCAAAGGAAAATATTCATATTCGCTTACTGGGGAGCTTATGTATAGTTCATTGAGTGAAATGGACTTAAAACCTTTAAAATTGAAATAATGTATTATTAATTGATTGGAGATCCTAAGATCTACGTTCACATGAAAAACTCAATTATATAACATTCTCAATATCATGTACTGTGAAGTAAAAACCAAAGTATACAAGGGAGTAGTGTCTTGCAATCTAAAGTGAAAACCAAAGCATACAATGCAAAACTATAATCTATACTTTTAATAAAAAAAATTGGAACATATATAAAATATTTTTTATTTTTACATGTTGACCTAACTATCCTTTCTATCATGGTCTCGTGAGGAGCATATGGTTATCTATATGCAAACTAACACAAATATCTCTCAATTAATATTTTTTTATATAGAAGATGCATCATTACAGCATCTGGATCGATACATTTTTAATTTTTACACCTTTTATATAGGCATCTAATATCGTCTCTACTAATATTGGTCGGATTAGATAATATGTAATTAATAAAATCCTTAACCGCATTACAATAATCTATTTTATATAATCTTTTAAGTGAATCTCGATACATCCATGAACAATCATCCATCACTTATGTCAAAACTATATAGAATATTGATGATAACATATATTTAATTAATTACATGAACTAAATAAATAACACAACATTGATTTAACTCAAACTATTTTAATAATACAACTAATCCATTATCAATTATTTATATAAATCCAAATTTCTAAACATTTACTGAAAAATCTCAACTCAATAGAAAAATTAAAAAAAAATAAAATAGACTCATTAAATAAGTCACTATTTATTTCATCACAAAACATCCAAGTCACAAGTTCAAATTAAACTTTATTATTTTATAAACAAATACAATTCTCCATAATATAAATTTCTATGGAAAAAAACTATAAAATAAGTAAACAGCCAAATAAAATACATACACTTAAAAAAATGAAATAAAAATTAAAATTTTAAAATTGAGTTTAGATAAAAAAAGAAGAAGATAGTTTTGCTTATTTTAAGTGTGGAATCCTTAGTGAAATTTGAATAAGAACAATGGTGCTAACAAATTGAGTGCTGAGTTGACTAAATAAGTAATGGGGGTTGATTTGTGATAAAATTAGGGGGATTGTGGTGTTGGTTGGAGAGAAAAATGGTGGAAGAAAAGGGAGAGGGAGAGGGTGAGGAAGAGTGAGAAAGGGTCATTCATCAATTATAAATTAAATATAACATAAAGATTTAAATAGTTTACTAATTATATATGTAAAAATAACACATCATTGTAAAATAACACTTCATTGTATTTTTTTTTATGTTTTTACTTTTTCTTTTCTCAGAGTAATTCTATCCATATATATTAAATAAATATTTATGTTGGTAGTTATCGATGGATACTGTGAGGGCATTCAGTCACCAAAATTCATAAATATTTTGTTTGTGTGTCTATTTGTATTTATCATTTTTTTAGTAGTGGATATTGTTTTTTAAAAATAAGATAATATATTTAATATTGACTAATGTTTTTTTTTAATACATGTGATAGGTCTTAATATTTAAAGATAATTTTATCAAAATAAAGTATTTCAAAATAAAAATATATTATAATTTCTATGTATTCATGCATGTGTAGAAAATATATTGCATACAATCCTATCCTTGTACATAAGGAAACTAATAGCTATCCCATGCATGTAGGACAAGTTTATAATTCCTATACATATAAACATGGATGCGTGTGGTTATAGATACGTAGTATCCTGCGCTGATCTAATGTGGAAACTAAAGCATACGAGGAAAAACAATATCATTTGGATTCCATGGATATTTGTTGTAGTGGATACATAGGGCGCGCGCGCGCGCGCGCGCGTCTCTCTCTCTCTCACTCTTTCTCTGTATATTTACTAGCTAAGTGCCCCCGCGCGTTGCCGCGGGTATTTTTGTATATATAATTTAATATAAATAAATTTATAATGATAAATTTATATGATATAATCAAATAAAAATTTTAGATTAGGAGATAAAATGTATACAATTTTAAGTAGAGTTTGTTACGCAAGTATAGATTATATTTTTTAGAATGTAGGTATTGCGCCATAAAAGATTACAAAAGAGCGTAAACTAACATTAAAAAAAAGAGCAAAATAATTTTATAAGAAAAAATAATAATTAAAATTCTTATTGTGTAGATAAAAATAATAAAAAAAAATAAAGGGGAAAAGGAAGCAATATTAAAAAGGAAGCAATATTAATTTAAAATATTATAACAATAGCGACATCGGAGTTTTAACATCTAAAATTATTATTGTTGTGACTATCAAAACAATAAAAATAATCAAATTATACCGAGGGAAAAAAATAAAAAGCATGAACAAAATAGCAAGTAAGAAAACAATTAAATTATTGTTGTTGTTGTTGTTGTTGTTAAAGATTAAATAAATAAATGAAAGATTAGAAAAATTGTTAAAACAACAAAAAAAGATCAAACAAAAAAATACAATAAAAACTAAAAATTATCATTGTTATCATTGTCAACATAATAAAAATTATCAAATTGTTCTGAAGGAAACAAACCCTCAAAACCACTAACAAAAGAGTAAAAAAGAAAAATAATTAAATTATTATTATTATTATTATTATTTTCATTTATTTGTTTATTAATAATTTAAAATGAAAGGAAAAATGGAAGGAAAACATCCTAAGAACTTCAAAAAAGAATAAAACAAAAACAAAAATATCATTGCTATCATTGTGAAAACAATAAAATTATAAATTATCCCGAGAAAAAAAACCTAAAAACATTAACAATAGAGTAAGTAAGAAAAAATAATTAAATTATTATTAAATAATTAGTTGGTATCTTCAGTTGTATATTGTGTATATAATTTAACAACAATTAAATTCATTATATAATCAATTTATAATTTCTAGTTTAAGAGATACAATGTATAAAATTTTAAGTGGAGCTGGTTACGCAAGTATATATTACATCTTTTAGAATGTAGGCATTGCGTCATAAAAGATTACAAAAAAGCACAAACTAACATTAAAAAAGAGCAAAATATTTTTATAAGGAAAAAAAAATTAATAACTAAAATTCTTATTGTGCAGATAAAAAAATAATAAAAAAAAAAGAGAGAAAAAATATTAATTTAATATATTATAATAATAACAATATCGCGACTTAACATCTAAAATTATTATTGTTGTCTATAAAACATTCAAATTATGAGAACGAAAAAATAAAAAACATGAACAAAATAGCAAGTAAGAAAACAATTAAATTATCATTATTGTTGTTGTTGTTGTTATTCTGTTATTATTATTATTATTATTATTAAAGATTAAATAAATAAATGAAAGATTAGAAAAATTGTAAAAATTACAAAAAAGATCAAACAAAAAATACAATAAAAACTAAAAATTATAATTGTTATCACCGTCAACACAATAAAAATTATCAAATTGTTATAATTGAAAAAAATCTAAAAAACACTAAAAAAAGAGTAAAAAAGAAAAACAATTAGAAATTATTATTATTATTATATATTATTATTATTATTATCATTTTCATTTATTTGTTTTATTTTTGTCTTAATAATGAAAGGGAAAAAATGGAAGAAAAAAAAATCCTAAGAAATTGAACAAAAGATAAAATAAAAGAGAATAAAACAAAAACAAAATTATACGTTGCTTCTGTACTGAAAACAATAAAAATTAAAAATTATCAAATTATCCCGAGCCTAAAAACATTAACAATAGAGTAAGTAAGAAAAAACAATTAAATCATTATCATTATCATTATTTTTTTATTTTCGTGTTAATAATGGAAGGAAAAAAATGGAAGGGAAAAATGAAAGGGAAAAAAAAATCTAAAAGCTTCATGAAGATCATATAATAATAAAAAAAAAAAAAACTATCATTGCTATCATTACTAAAACAATTAAAATTATAAGATTATCCATAGAAAAAAACTCTCAAAAATATCAACAAAGGTAAATGAAAAACAATTTAATTAATATTATTATTATTATTTATCATCATCATCATCATCATCATTATCATTATTATTATTATCATTATTATTGTGCTATAAATTGAAAAAAATAAATAAATGAAATATAAAAATATTTATTTAAGAAAATCTAATTATTAAAGATAAAACATTCAAAATAATGAGAAATCAAATAATATTTGATTTAATCGAATATATATATATATATATATATATATATATATATATATATATATATATATATATATATATATTTTGAATAAAAAAATATCATTGTTCTTAAATACTTTTAATATAATATTATAAAATAAAAAAAAAAAAATTGCAAATTTTTTTTCTTTTATTAAGGTTATTTTCTTTTATATTTACATTTTAATTTTGTTGGTAGTCATTTCAAAAATGGTATTTTCTTTTTTTTTCATTTTTCATTCATTTCAATTTTTTAAATCAAATAATATTTATTTTTATTTTTCCATTTATTTAGTTTTTATACCTGTTTGAAAATTCTTATTATTATAGATAAAATATTCAAAAATAATGATAATAATTGTGTTTTTCTTATAAATATGTGAGACCTATTTATTATTATTCTAAAATATTTTTAATATAATAATATGAGCAATAAATTTTATAATTAATTTCCTATATATAAAAAAAGGTAGTGGATACAGTTTTTTTTTAAATAAGATAATATATTTAATATCAACTAATGTTTTTTAATATATGTGATAGTTCTTAATATTTAAAGATAATTTTATCAAATCAAGTATTTCAAAATAAAAATATATTATAATTTCTATGTATTCATGCATGTGTAGAAAATATATTGCATACAATCCTATCCTTGTACATAAGGAAACTAATAGCTATCCCATGCATGTAGGACAAGTTTATAATTCCTATACATATAAACATGGATGCGTGTGGTTATAGATACGTAGTATCCTGCGCTGATCTAATGTGGAAACTAAAGCATACGAGGAAAAACAATATCATTTGGATTCCATGGATATTTGTTGTAGTGGATACATAGTGCGCGCGCGCGCGTGTCTCTCTCTCTCTCTCTCTTTTAGTTAATATAGAGAGAGAGACACGCGCGCGCACTATATAAGTATATAGATAAATATATATCCCGCACCCTAAAGCGTAAAAGGCAAGAAATCTCATGGATTACAATCATTTGGATTGGATTAAGTGAGAGAAATAAAATAATTATTAGTTATAGTAGTTTTTATATTTATTTTCAGTAAATTATATAGTCGATTTGAATTGGAAACAAGTGATTTCGCTTCAACAAACATGATACGAGAAACACGAGGATATAAATCCATATGATGTAATATTAATAGAAAGAAAAAGGATATATATACACAACGCACGCAGGGGAAATCTAGTTGAGAGAGAGAAAGAGAGAGAGAGAGATGACAATTACATCAAAAATGGCTTTTGAAGTGAATTGCTTCGCAGAAAGACGGCCTTCTCTCTTGGAAAACATAGCTCGTTTTAAGACCAGGTTCTGTTCGAGCTACAAGGTAGTCACTCCAAGTCTCTCTCTGCCACTCGACAGCATGTGGATCAAATGTTAATTTTATCTTTATTTGATTTCGTTAATCTATTTATATATATGATTAAGCAAGATCAGTCACGCCCAAACTATTTGCTTCTTTCATATGTACGATACCATTCATGTTTTCTTTGACAAAAATGGATTTAACGTATATATAAACAATCGTGTGTTTATTTTGAGCAGCCACTGCTGAAAGAGTTGCAGCAACTTCCTGCGCAACTTGGGGTTTCCAAGAACATCAAGAACGCTTCTGCCAAACTTTTGGATGCATTTGTGGATTCAACGTTTAAGTTTGCTGACCAGCGCGTTCTTCCTTCTCAGGTAATACTTAAAACCATCAAACCCTTACTGTAACTACTCAACTCTGCAGTAGGTAGCATCAAGGATTGATGAGTTATTTTATAATCGGCTTTTTAATTTGTGAGTTTTTGCAGAGTAACTTTTTGCCGGTCGATGAATTGAACGAACCTCTGGTTATAACCAGCATTGAAGGCAAAATCCCAGATGATTTTCCAGAAGGAGTCTTCATAAGAAATGGTCTCTTCTTGAATTTCTGTCCCTATGCCTGTTGATATCTGAGAATAATACTGTTTTTCAATAATCCAACGTCAGGATTAATTTACACTGTTGAACAATTGATTTTGGATTATTTCAAGTCGGTTGATTATTCAAGACTTTTCTCTATTTGTTATTACGTTGATCAACTTCTATCGAAGACCACTAATAAGTTCAATATATATATATATATATATAATTTCAGGACCAAATCCTCTATTTGGTGGTCTAAAATCTACGACATCCATATTTGGAAAGACTGGGCACATTTGGATTGAAGGAGAAGGAATGCTTCATGCTTTATACTTCGACAAGGACAACGATGGTGGAAGCAGGACTGTCGTCTACAAGAATAAACATGTTGAAACCGAAACATTCAAGGTTGAAAAAAGAAGAAACAAGCCATCATTTCTTCCAGCTATAGATGGCAGCCCGCCAGCCATTTTGTTAGCATACTTGTTTAATATGGTGGGTCCACTAATCCTAAACCTTTACCCTTTTTTTTTTTTAAAAAAACATATTATCCTTTAACATTTCAGTATCATCATTCATGTAAAAATATTATAATAATATAAACTATATCTTACAATTTTTTTTAATAATTTAAATTTTTAAATGGGATAATTTTTTAATATAATATTATAGTCTTATTAACTTAGTGGTCACTAGTGAAAATCTCATCATCCATATTCTATTTGATAAAAATCAAATATAAACTAGTGTTAACATGTATATAAGTTTCAATTCAAATTTTTTTTTTATTTAAAGAGTTATATTAAAAAATAATGTAAATTATATTTTAAAATCTTACCTAATAATTTAAATTTTTAATTCAAATGATTTCTTAACATATATGAATTGCATATATGCACATAAATCCAAGAAAGCAATCAAAATTAATACCGGTAAAATCATATATCTTTTTGTATAGAAATTTGTACAAGCCTGGAATGTCATTTAGCGGGACACTATACTTAAAATGGATACGCCCAATTTTCCAAAAACACTAGAAACCAAACAGAAACTCCTCTCTCAATCACAATTGCTCCTCCAGTATATTTAATTCTCAACAGATATTCGTACTTGTACAGGGAAAGGGTGAATAAAGATATTAATCTTTTATTGTTTGTTTCCTAAAAGCATATCGTGTTTGAAAGATTTCACGAAATTATCTGGAAATATAAACATGCGCATGATTTATAGTCATTCAAACTCGACCCTATGAATCTGTACAAATGAACACGAGGTATATATCATGTTCCTATTACTTTCTTTTCTTTTCTTTTTCCCTAATTACTTGGTAATGAAAAGTAGGAGTACTTTTTAACTAAGGCTAACTAATAGTTTTTAATCTTTGTATTGAGAATTAATTTCAGCTGCGATTTGAAAAGGTCAACAAAGATCTTAGCAACACCAATGTTTTCGAGCATTCAGGGAAGTTCTACTCAATTTCTGAAAATCACCTTCCTCAGGAGATTGACATCTTTTCCCTTCAGAATCTAGGCGATTGGGATATCAATGGAACTTGGCATCGACCTTTCACGGCTCACCCAAAGGTTTTCTTGTTTAATACCTTGCACAGAAGCCCAATATATGCATGCATGTTCAACATGGAATAGAAAACACAGCTCTAACTTGAATTCGTGTTATAAAATTTCTTGTTTGTTTCAGACAGCACCAGGTACTGGAGAGTTGGTTGTCTTTGGGGTGGATGCAATAAAACCTTACTTGGAAGTGGGAGTTGTTTCTGGTATGTATTAATTTTCCCTTCATTTCATGCATGAAAAAAAAAAGTACTTGCAAAAATTGGGAATAATTTTTTAATTGCTTATGTGACAATTGACCTCGCAAACTCATTTTTCAGCTGATGGAAAGAGACTAGTTCACAAGGCTGATCTCAAGTTGGATAGGTGCACCCTTCTTCACGACATAGGGGTCACAGAGAGGCAAGTGAAATTAATAGTTTTGGAAATTAACTAAAAAAAAGGTTTACTATTCAATATAAGAAGAATTGCCCTTGATTATTTATTTATTTTTCAGGTATAATGTGATCTTTGATTTGCCTCTAACAATAGATATACTGAGACTCGTCAAAGGAGGCCCGTGAGTACAGATATTCTAATCAGAAATCTCAAGTGTCAATTTATTAGTTATCATCTAAATATTACACCAATGAGAAACACTTAATTTCTAATTTGGTTTACGATGTCAATGTGTATATATAGATTATTGAAGTATGAGAAAGAAAAGTATGCAAGAATTGGGGTAATGCCCCGGTATGGCGATGCGGAATCAACCCGTTGGTTTGAGGTCGAACCAAATTGCACATTTCACATTCTCAATTGTTTCGAGGAAGGAGATGAGGTAAGTAATTATATGAACATAATTTTTTGGCTCAATTTATTTAATTAAGTAATTACTCTTAGTACTAAGCTTTAACCACAAAGTCCTGCAATGGAACTCTTTTTTCTTTTTTTTTGAGCAGGTTGTAGTGTGGGGATGCAGGTCCCTTGACTCAATCATATCAGAATCTTATGGCATGGATTTGGACAAATCTGAGTGGATTTCTGGAAGACTTAGGAGTAAAGCACCAGTTCAACAATACACTACATTTTCGTCGAACGATGAATTATTGTTCAGCCGATTCTATGAATGGAGATTAAACATGAAAACAGGAGAGGTTAAGGAGAGAAACCTCACTGGAACTAAATTCTCCCTGGAGTTTCCTATGATCAATCCAAGCTTCAATGGCTTAAAAAATAAATTTGGCTACACCCAAATAGTTCATGAACCGGCAAGTATTTCATCAGGTTGGTAAATTATAAATTCCGAGATTCATCAATCTAGCTCATCGTAATAAATTTTATTATAACCCTCACCATTTCCATAGCAGCAAGTAAGATTTCGATTTGGTTGTTTCAGGCATGCCAAAATTTGGAGGGCTAGCCAAATTGTTCCTCGAGGAGACTGCGAGTAAGGTAATTAAATTACTGGATAGCTAGTCCGAGTTCATTATTTCATTATTATTTCCTTACTTCCACACATAAATTTACGCTGATCTAAATTAAGATTCTCTGATCTAGGAAGGGGAGCACTCTGAAGGGAGTATAAAGGTACAGTACCATGAATTCGAGGGAAACACCTTCTGCACTGGATCTGCCTTTGTCCCTAAAGAAGGTGGTCTTGAAGAAGACGATGGCTGGATCATCACTTTTGTTCATGATGAAGACGTTAATACATCAAAAGTAAGTTAATTCTAGAGCTGGAAAGCAATCGCTAGAGCTACTTTTGCAATTCTAAAGCTTGGCCCCTGATCATTCAATTCTGTGTTTTTTTCTCTCCCTCAGGTTTACATAATTGACACAAAGAATTTCACTAGTGAGCCTGTTGCCAAATTTACAATGCCCTGCAGAGTCCCATATGGATTTCATGGAGCATTTATGCCAATTCCAATCCACAGTTAATTGGACCCATCATTCATGTCAAAGATTATGCAAACTGTAGAATTAAAAAAAAAAAGTTTACTAAAAACAGAATCACAACTCAGGGTCAAAAACTGGAAAAAATATCTGAGGTCTTGATTAGGGAGTTGCTTGCAAACAATATGCACTCTTATTGTCGAGGGCTGTTACAGGTTTTATTAAGGTACGTATTCTAACATCCCATGAAGCGATTTTGAGATCTTGTAATAACATTCAACTTGCCTGTCTTAGATATATTTATTTGCAAATATACCGAGCAATTACATTGAAATCGAGTACTAACACTTAAGGTCCTTATCGTGCATTTATTTCAATCATTGAAAGAACAAAATAAGCGTTTTTCGGGACAAAGTCCCTTCTCATTTGACAACTTGAATGATTATTGAAAAGTATATTTTATAAAATTAAATAAATAAATAAAATATCAATTGTTTCAATTTTTTATAAAAAATATATATTTTAACTATAATTCAAAATCTATTGGATAGATTTCGAGTTTTTTTATTATATATATGTGTGTGTGTGTGTGTGTGTGTGTGTGTGTGTGTAACAAATGTAAGAAAAAGTGACACAAAGATATATGTGTGTGTGTGTATAACAAATGTAAGAAAAAGTGACACAAAGATAAGTGAAGTATTAGGGGTACAGTGCATGTTACAAGATCAAAAATAACACAACATAGAGACTACGAGCTATAAATCCGCACTTCGTCGCAGGAATTAAATTTTTTTTTCTATTTTTAATACATATAATTTATTATTTTATATTTCAGTTTTTATTCTTTTATTTTTCAGTTTAATTTCAATCCCTTAATTTTCTAGGTCCTTCTAAAATAGTTTTAAATTTTTTATCTGTATCTATACACCTTTGCTCTTAGTTTAGATTTTTAATTTTTATTGTTATTTATATTTGTATTAAATGCAATTCGCGTTAAAAAAACATAGTAAGTTTAGCTTTGGTGGTGTAAAATGAGAGTGAAACTCTTTCTTATACATTTATAGTTAAACGTGAAATGGTTGAAACACCACCGCAAATAACTTTTATATTTTGTCTTATTTGAGATTACAAAAGTTATTTTATTATGCATTAAAAAAATAAAATTACTGGGACACCTCCACTTACAATTTTTATTTTTTGTCTTATTTGTGGGTGTTATGATTATTGTACTATGCACAGATTTAAAAAAAAAATAGAAATGCCTCGATACCATGATATTATTTTAAACACATTTTACATAATAAAATGAATATATAAAAAAATAATATATGTTTTTAGAATTTCTACGACGTCGCACACGCCATCAAAAATGTGCATGAGCTTTGAAATTGACGTCACACTCGAAGACACACCCGCAACACCGTGAAAAACAATATAATTAAAAATTAATAAATTACCAATACACCCCTCTAGCCAACTCTTGGATTTATCTTACAGGCGGTATATACATACTTATACAACTCGTGGTGCACATTAGCTGACCCGGACACCCCGATTATAAAAAAGTGTCTGAGGATTAGTCATGGTGCACTTAATCTAACCCAGAGATCCCGATTATAAAAAAAATATATAAGTGAAAAAAAACAAAAAAAAAATATAAGCATGAAAGTAATATAGCAATCCATATTGTTTTTTTAAAAAATCAGTATGGGAATTAGTCGTGGTGCACTTAAGCTGGACCAAAGACCTCGGTTATAAAAAAATATATAAGTGAACAAAAATAAATATAAGAAAAAAATAATAAATTGGTCGCGGATTAGTCGTGATGCACCCAAGCTGGCCTGGACATCTCGATTATCAAAAAAAAAAAAATTGGTCCAGGGAGTGGTGGTGGTGCGATTAAACTGGTCTGGAGATCCTGGTTAAAAAAAAAAACTTAACTTAGCCGAGAGACCATGGTTATAAAAAAAAATGTATAAGTGAAAGAAAAAAAATATAAGCATGAAAGCACTATAGCAATGCATATTGTGTTTTAAAAAAATTCGGCCCTGGAATTAGTCATGGTATGTTTAAACTGATCCAAAGACCTTGGTTATAAAAAAATATATAAGTGAACAAAATAAAAATATAAAAAAAATATATCAGCAGGAAAGCACTTTAGAAAAAGGAAAAAAATGGATCTATGTATTGTAGTGGTACGCATAAGTTGGTTTGAATACCCCAATTATAAAAAAAAAAATGGATCTTAGGATTAATCGTGGTGCGCTTAAGCTAGCTCGGATACCCCGATTATAAAAAGATTAAAAAACAAAAAAATATATAAGTGGAAAAAGAAAAAAATATAAAAAATTATAATAGGCAAAAAAAATATTTTGGGGAAAAAATAAAAAATAAATAAAAAAACATAATAAGCAAAAAAAGAATAAGCAAAAAACAGAGAAAAAAACATTGTAGTGGGAAAGCACTGTTGCAATCAACAATGCTATGTGCGGGGAGCTACAGTGTTTTCCCCACACCATTTACAATCCATATTGTTTTAAAAAAAATTCAGTCCAAGAATTAGTCGTGGTGTACTTAAGCTGACCCAGAGACCTTAGTTATAAAAAAAAAATTGGTTCGGGGATAAGATAAAAAATGTACAAATGAACAAAAAAAAGTATTAAAGAAAAAAATTTAAAAAAATAATAAATTAATCCGGGGATTAGTCATAGTGCGTTTAAGGTAGTCCAGAGATCCTAATTATAAAAAAAATATAAATTAAAAAAAAAAAACTTAAACTGACTCAGAGACCATGGTTATAAAAAAATGTATAAGTTAAAGAAAAAAAAATATTTACAATCCATATTGTTTTTTAAAAAAAATTAGTCCAAGAATTAGTCGTAGTGTACTTAAGCTGACCCAGAGACCTTAGTTATAAAAAAAAATTGGTTCGGGGATAAGAAAAAAAATGTATAAGTAAACAAAAAAAAGTATTAAAGAAAAAAAATTTAAAAAATAATAAATTGATCCGGGGATTAGTCATGGTGCATTTAAGGTAGTCCGGAGATCCTAATTATAAAAAAAAAAATATAAGTTAAAAAAAAAACTTAAACTGACTCAGAGACCATGGTTATAAAAAAATGTATAAGTTAAAGAAAAAAAAATATAAGGTGAAAGCAATGTAGCAATCATAACATTTTTACATGACACAAAAAAATTAAAATTAAAAATTGGATTATTTACAGATTTTCATTATATGTAATTTAATGATTAAAAAGTCTTTATAGCTTTCAAACAACAAAATTGCCACTAAAATAATATATAAAATTAAAATGCTCACTTTTATTCATTAAATCTCCACTTTTTGAAAGACTATTGTAATCCTTTAAATGAAATTTGAAAAATCTTAATAATATTAAAAAAAAAAAAAACTATGAAAAATAACCCCTTAAAAACTAGAAAAATAACTATTCTTCTCAAAAACCTTTTGCATTAGTCTCCCCGAGTTCAAATAAGCTCATCGTTGAGTTCAGTCTTCAATTATAAACTCTTCTGCATTAATAACCTCATTTTTTTTGCACGGATCACCCCATTGTAGATCCTCAATATTTTTATGTGGGCTACTCAATCAATCATGTATTTCTTACTTGACACTTTTGTACGGATCATAAAAGGTTACGATGTATAATTAAATTATGGAGATTCCCTCAAAAATTAAAAAAATAAAAGAATTAACTCTGGCGTATATTTATATTTTTATATTCATTTTATTTTTTTTAAATAAAAAATTATAGGCGCGTCCGGCGAATGTGTTGACAACTCTCTTTCGTCAGTACCTTTAAAACAACACGTGTGGTATCCTGTGTTGACCAAACATGCTCATCCATTGTCACACTAGATTTATCATCGTGTTCTTTTCAAATCAAATAATAATTTTTTTACACTGCTAATATTTGTTTTTGTTTTGCCTTCAATCATAATAATAACAGAACAAAATTTAGATTTAGAAATTTATAGCAATCAATTAGTTCATAGCAAAAAGTAAATAACTTTTTCAGAAGATTTTATCAATTGCAGTTTTATTATTTGCTAATTAAATATTTAACCAAACATTTAAAACAGACCCAACAATTAATTAGTTTGCTGCAGAAATCAAATAATTCATCTTTAATGAATTTTATCAATTATCTGCTCATAAATTAGTTGACGCAATTATCTTTAATTTTTTGTTTTATTTTTATAAAAATATTTTACTTCTTAAACACATAATTTTTTTCTAATAAATAATATTTTTAATTACTAAATAATTTTTTCTATCTAAACTAATTATTTTATTCAAATATATAACATTAAAAAAAAAAAACATACTCTTGTCATTTGTTTTTTACACTTTTTTAAAAAATAATTGTTACTGCAGCGATAGCTTGTATATATCTATCTATAAAGGTTTAAATATCAAGCCTCCTTTAGATACCCCTCACCTCCCTACCGACATTTATGGTCCGTAGTTGTCATGTTGTGAGTTCGGCAGTGAGAGGGGGTGAAATGGAATCTTTGTCGTAAATGGCTTTTCGAGTGAATCAACGTTGTTTACAGAGAGGCCTTCTTCCCAGACAACCTTCATCGTTTGAAAACTTCACTTTCTTCTACGTTTAAGGTAAGTTTCTCTTCATCTCAAGTGAGCGAAGCTTTTTGACATGAATCATATATTGTTCAGCTCGTTTTAGATTTTAATTAATAAATAAATACTGTTCTCATGATTCATCTTGAGAGAGCTGGAACAACTTTCTTTGCAAATCGATGTTTCCAAAGCCTTCTTCAAGAACACTTGTTTGAAATTACTGGATGTTTTTGTCGACCAAACATTTCTCCAGTTCATGAATTTAAGGAAACTGTTCTTGTCACCACCATCAAAGGGAAAGTTTCAGACGATTTCCCAGAGGGCGTCTATGTAAGAAATGGTTTGTTTTCTTCATTAACTTATCCTCATTATGCTTACAATTTTTTTTATTTATATATATATATATATATATATATATATATATATAATTTAATGTGATCAAGTGTACTATTATTACTTATTTTATGATCCTTTTATCTTCTTCTGTTTTTTCCTTGATTGGGAGCTAAACCTTCAATAAGAAATTTCAAGTTTTAATTATTTACAAATCCCTTAAATTAAAAGACATTTTCTTACAATTTGTTAAAAATACTTTTCAATTTAAAGTAAACGTTTTTTTCTTCTTCTTGTAGTTCGTGAATGATTTTTTTTCGAAGTGTTTTTGAATTGTTTTTATATATTAAAAATAATTTCTTTTAAATTCGATGTTAAATAAACTACCATTAATCTAACCGATATATTAATAAAACTTAGCAGCCTTTCTAGAATCAAAGCAGGATGATTCTGTGGGGGCGAAATTATTATTTTTAAGCCCCTAAACTGTTAAATTGGTGATGAGTTAATACCTTGACCAAAGTTGATTGTAAATCATTTTTTGAAATTTCTAAATTACCCTTTTTAATTTAGTCTATAGTAGATGAAATGGAAATATTTTTAGAAAAACAATTGTCATGAACGGACTAAATTACAAATGGATATGAAAATATATTAATAAAGGGACTAAATATTCGGTTTCTCTAAATCAAAGGGATAAACTAATTATTTAACTAAGGAAAAAAAAGGATGAGATAGCAATTTACTCTAATATTTATAATGCAGGACCAAATCCTGTTTTCGGGGACAAAAGTCAGTTGTATCTAGAAGTCAAGTCGCATTACGGTAAAAGCATAAAGGATGATTCATGTTTTATATTTTGATAAAGCTAGCGATGGAAGTTCGACATATCGGTGGGAAAGACTACTCTCATAGAGGTTTTGAAACACTGAGAGATGATAAAATATATTATTTTATTGCAATGATAAGAAATTTAATCTATTATTAAGCTTTTTCTCTTTACTTTTTAATGTTTTTGTCTGTTATTTCTCAAATCTTTTTATTTATACATAAAATAAAAACTTAAAAAATAAACTTTTAAGTGTGAAGCATATACTAAGTATGTGTGAAACCGGCTAGCGACTATAGTTGGTAGTTATGGTTAGTTGTTGTAGTTGGTGATGGTCGGTGGTTGTCATCCTTGATTTCTATGAATTGAGTTTACATCAATGAATTCCTCTTTTAAAGTCAATCAAGAAATGTCATGCCAAACATGAATTTCAAATCAATAATTGTCTCTCCCTTCAAAGACTTTGTAAAGATATATACAACATGAGCATTTGTTTTGCAAGATATCAGTTCAATTTCTTTGTTCTTCACATGTTCCCGAATAAAATAATGACTTGTATCGATGTGTTTACTTCTTTTATGATACACTAGGTTCTTTGTTAATGCAATTGTCAATCGATTATTAGTATAAATCTTTGTAGAGTTTTTTTAAAGAAATCTCAATACTTCATTATATTTCTTAACCATATTAAATGACATACACGTGAGTTGGCAACAACATACTTGACTTCACAACTTGATAACGTTATTATAGATTGCTTCTTGAATGATTGCTTCTTGAATGATCATGTGAAAGATATATCTCCCATAAAAAATACAAACTTTATTGTGCTTTTTCTTTCATCCAAATCTCTACCCCAATAATTATTTGAGTAGCCGATAAGTTTAAAGTTCTTACTTGATGTATAGAATATACCTTCACTCATTGTTCCTTTGATATAATAGAGATTTTTTTTAGCTACAATCAAGTGTGTATGATCTAGTGTTTTCATGTATCTGTTGATAAGTCATGCTACATAAAGTATATCAGGTTTAGTACATGTACCTCAAGCTTAATCTTTTAATGCAAGTAAGATCATTATTTCCTAATTTACTCTTCCTCAATTTCATTTCTTTCTCAACTGGATTTAATACTGGATTGCAATTTTTCATCTTGAATTTTTCAAGAATATCTTTAGTGTAACTGCTTTGGGACACAAAAATCTCATCTTCTTTCCTAGTCACTTCTAAGCTAAGAATGCTCTTGGTGATATTGATGATGATCCTAGTGTTGGAGCATTTCTCTCATTGAATAAAGGAAAATTATGTATTGACATTTATGTCTCCTCTATTGGTACTCTTGGATCTCTATAAGTATTATCGGTACTTCTACTTCATCTTCAAGGATAAGATTTGTATGATCCATTTGAATTATAATTGATCCTCTTTTTATTCTTAGGTTTTATCTTCTTCAAATATAACATCTATTCTCATGATCATTTTCTTTGTGATGACATTATACAACTTGTATTCCATTTTTCCAATCACCATATCCTACAAAGATGTATTTCTCATCTTTTTCCATTAAGTTTTGTTCTTGCATCCAAGATCTTTACTTATGCCAACAACCAAAGACTTGAAGATGAGTAACATTTGGTTTGTGACCACTTCATCTTTCTTCTAGAGTGAACTTGCAGGTTTCTTGTTGGGCAGTGATTCAGTAGATATATTACACATCATACGACTTTAACCTAGTATTGTTTGGGCAATGTTTTGTCTTTAAATAGATTTCTTGTTATATTAAGAATAGTTTTATTTTTTTCCTATTATCTCATTAAGTTATAGTGTATAAACTAGTGTTGTCTAATGTTTAATGTCTTTTTATGTACAAAAACCTTTGAAGTCATTCAATGTATATTTTCCATCTTGATCAATTCTCACATATCTGATGTTATACTCATTTTATTTCTTCATAATTGCTCATTGGTTTTACTTACCAATTGTCTTTGAGCAAAAGATATCGATAT
Source organism: Salix dunnii (assembly GCA_015731905.1). Lineage (NCBI taxonomy): Eukaryota > Viridiplantae > Streptophyta > Magnoliopsida > Malpighiales > Salicaceae > Salix > Salix dunnii. Next base: position 18,667,433 of record CM027664.1, read on the forward strand.
ATAAACCACTGAAATGGGTGGAAAATCTTCAAATTAGTACTATAACAGAAGAAAGATGATGCTTTTTGTTTTTTTATGAAACATTTGGCCCACATATAATTTTGAAGAACTTGAACTTCCTTTCTTATGTTGTTGTATGTCGACTTGTAGTGTAAACTCAATCTATAGAAGTTAAGGATGACAACCACTGACCACCATAAACTATGACCAACGACCATCATAAACTACTAGAAAGTGATATTTTGACTAGTCTAAATTCATTCGTGGTGTCTATTTTTTCAAAATTAACTCCTAGAAAGTGATATAGTCATTTCAAAAATACAATTACTATAAAAAATACTCACACATCCAAAGGTGACCAAAGATGATTATAATAATTGGAGTATTAGAGTGAAAGCTTTTCTTCAATCATAAGAATGCATAGAGATTGTGGATTATGATTATCATAACAAGAGTTCAAAAAAATAAAGGATTATCTACTATAAATGCAGAAACAAGTCCTTAGAAACAACAAAAAGAAAGATAACAAAGCCAAGACCATCATTTATCAAAGTCTTGATGAAGTCAAGTTTGAGATCATCGTTTCTACATAAAATTCAAAAGATATATGGGAGGTTCTTCAACAAAAATACAAAGGTGTTGACAGAATTAAGAAGATTCATCTTCAATCTTTACGAGGTGAATTTGAATAATTACAAATGAGATCCTTTGAGTTTGTTTCTGATTATCATATAATATTTATGGTGTTAGTCAATCAGATGAGACAAAATGGAAATGCCCTCATGGATGCTCGCATTACTAAGAAAATTTTGAGATCCCTAAATTCAAATTTTGATTATGTTGTTGTCACTATTGAAGAATCTAAAGTGAAAAAATTGACGGTGGATGAGCTCATGGGTTCCTTATAAGCTCACGAACAAAAAATATAAAAAAATATTAGAGATTGGAGAAAGAAATCAAAAGGGAAGATGGAGATTCCACTGATTTCAAGAAAGAGGATCTTGTTAAACAGGATTCAAAGGAAGAGGTGGTAGAAACACCACTAAAGAAGGATGATGACAACAATCATTTACTCCTAGAGGAAGAGGAGGTGATTATAATAATCATGACAAGAGACATATTCAATATTATAGATGCAATTAATTTGGGCACTATAACATTAAATATCAAAAGAAAGTTATAGTATAATTACATGACCAAGTTAACTATGCAGATAAAGATACCATTATTAAAGGGTTAATTGCATTATTTTTCTAAAAAGGATTAGACAAGAGCCAGGAGGATGTGTGGTATCTAGATTCTAGAGCTAGCAATAATATATGCAGACAACAAAATCTCTTTAGTTATCTAAATGAGACAATATAAGAACAAATCATGTTTGGAGATACTTTAAAAATCCTGGCTAAAAGGAAATACATCCTAATAAAATTAAAGAATGATGATAATAGCTACATTGTAGATGTGTACTATATCCCAGCCATCAAACACAATATATTGAGTATAGGCAAATTTCTAAAGAAAAGGTATACTCTCTTCATGAAGGATTGTCATATTTTAGTCAAAGACAATAACAAGAGATTGATTGTCTTTATCAAGATGTCTAAAAATAAAATATTTCCATTAAACATTCATTATAATGCAACAAAGTGCTTGAGTTTCATCATCAATAATGAACAATGTCTCTAGCACGTGAGGCCTAGACATCTAGATTTTACAAGCCTGAAGATGCTTGCAAGTAAGAAAATGGTCAAAGGTATGCCTTACATTAATCACCCAGAAGAAGTATACGAGAGTTGTGTCTGTAGTAAGCACCATAGAGCTAGTTTTGCCATTGAGGTCAATTGGAAAGCAAAGAAGCCACCAGAGTTAGTGCACGCTTATTTGTGTGGACCTATAAAGCCAATGTTAACTAGATATAATAGGCATGTCCTCATTTTTACTAATGATTTTAGTAGAAAAACATGAATATACTTTATGAAGAGGAAATTAGAAATGTTAGATTGCTTTAAAGATTTTAAAGCAATTGTGAAGAAATAAAATGAGTATAACATTAGATATGTGAGAATTGATCAAGATGGAAAATATACATTGAATGACTTCAAAGGTTTTTGTACATAATAAGACATTAAACATTAGACAACACCAGTTTATACACTATAACTTAATCAGATAATAAAAAATATAAAACTATTCTTAATATAACAAGAAGTCTACTTAAAGCCAAAAGGTTGCCCAAACAATACTAGGTTAAAGTCGTATCATGTACAATATATCTACTGAATCGTTGCCCAACTAGAAGTTTGCAAGCTGACACTCTAGAAGAAGTATGGAGTGTCACAATCCAAGTGTTACTTATCTTCGAGTCTTTGATTGTGTAGCATATACAAAGATCCCAAATGTAAAAAGAACAAAACTCGATGATGAAAGCAAGGAATGTTTTTATATGGTATATGGTGATAGAATGATAGGATACAAATTGTATAATCACATCACAAAGAGATGTTATCTTTAAAGAAGATTAAACATGGAAATGGAATGAGGATTAATAAGTTGAATGGATGAGTACAGATCTGATCATTGAAAATGAAGTAGAAGTACCAATAGTATGTACAGAAGATCAAAGAGTACCAACATGGAAACCACAAACTCTGGTATATAGTTTTTTTGTATTCAACAAGAAAAACAATCTAACACCAGGATCATCATTAATATCACCAAAAGCATCCTCATTAGAAGAACAAAAAAGGATAAGAAATCTAGAGATTTATATGATGTTACTCGGGTCATGAAAGATATAATATTATTTTATTTCTTTACAGACAATGACTCATGTAGCTTTGATGAGGCTATCAAATAAGATAAATGGATCATATTAATGGATGATGAAATACATGTCACTAAGAAGAATGATATTTGGAAGTTAACCAATTTGCGAGAAAGTAAGAAAAAAATCGATGTAAAATGAATCTATAAGACCAATAAGAATTTGAAAGGCACATTACAATGACATATAGCAATATTAGTGGAAAAAAGCTACAAACAAAGAAAAGGTATAAACTATTGAGATGTATTAGACTAATAATCTCAATTGTAGCATAACATAGCTGAAAAATCTATCAACTCGATGCGAAGTCAACATTTCTAAGTGGTTTTCTACAATAAAAGACCTGTGTTGAGCAACTACTTGGATAAATTGAAGCAAATAATAAAGGCAAAGTATACAAGTTGAAGAAAGCTTTCTATGGTTTGAAGCAAGCTCCAGGTGCTTAGAATACCTGAATTATCAAGTATTTTCAAGAAAAATATATTTAAAAAAGTCCTTATAAACATGTCATATATGTGAAGAAAGAAGTTGATGGAAACACATTATTTTTTTACCTATATGTTGATGGCTTGATATTCACCAGCAACAATCCTACCATATTTATAAACTTAAAAAAAAACATAGTACAAGAGTTTGAGATGACATACATTGGTCTGATGACATATTTTTTTGGCTTAGAAATGACTTAGAAAGAAGAAAAGATTTTTGTGTCCCTAATAAGTAATGCCAAAGATATTCTTGAAAAGTTCAAGATGGAAAATTCCAATTCAATATCTACTCAAATTGAAAAATATAATGGAATTGAGGAAGAGTGACGTAGGAAATGCTAATCCTACTTCCTCTAAAAGCTTAGTGAGAAGCTTGAGGTACATGACGTGTACTTGATCAAATATACTTTATGGAGTATGACTTGTCAGCACATATATGGAGACATCAAATCATACACACTTGAATGCAAGTAAGAAAATTCTTTGTTATATCAAAGGAATGATAAATGAAAGTATGTTCTATACAAAAAGTAAGATCTTCAAACTTGTTGGCTAATTAGATAGTGATTGGGGTAGGGATGTAGATGAAAAGAAAATTACAATAGGGTTTGTATTTTGATTGTGAGATATATCTTTTACATGATCATCAAAGAAACAGTCAATAATGACATTATCATGTTATAAAGTCGAGTATGTTACTGCCAACTCAACTGTATACCATTTAATGTGGTAAAGGTATATACTAAAGCATTTAAGATTTCCTCAAGAAAACCCTATAAAAATTTATATCGGTAATCGATTGGCGTATGTATAGCAATGAACTCAGTGTCATGAAAGAAATAGGCATATCGATACATGTCATCACTTTATTCGAGAGCATGTAAAGAACAAAGAAGTTGATCTGATATCCTGCAAAACAAATTATCAGGTTATAGATATCCTTACAAAGCCATTGGAGGAAGAGGCATTTATCATATTGAAGTTCATGCTTGACATGACATCTCTTGATTGATTTTAAAAGAGGAATTTATTGGTGTAAACTCAATCTATAGAAGTCAAGGATGGCAACCACCAGACACCATCAACCATAGCCATTGACTGTAACCACTAGCCGATTTCACATACATATACCATTTGTGTTCACATTTAGAAGTCTATTTTTTCAAGTTTTTATTTTACGTATAAATAGAAAACTCGGTTTATGTCAATTGTGTGGGAAGTAGTAGAGAGAAACATTAATAAGAGAATTGAGAGAGTTTAACAGTTTGTTTAAACTTATTATTGTTTAATAAAATGATGTGATGTATCTCCTCGAATTTTTCAAAACCACCATCAACGGTCTCTTCCACAAACATTTTCTAGTTGGTTTGAGTGGGTTTGTGCATAATTGGGAAAACTTATTCACAACATATGAGATGTCGGGTCGAGTAAAAAGAGGTATCGGAGGTTGACCATAACTTTTTTTGTATTCAGTGTTATCAAATGAAGCATTACCATCATTGAGTTTGAGTGGTGTGCTTGTAGAGAAAGGAGTGCAGACTTCATTGGCACTAATCATCTTCGTATTAGATAATTAATCGTGAACCTACTTATGTTGGGAAAGAAAGATGACATCCTAAGTGGGTAAAACTCACTCTTAAGAAAAAGTATATGGAACTCATATCCTTTAATGAAAATTTCCAAAAAAGTTGTTCAACAATGGAACTTGGAAATATAAGTTATTGCCAGCAATCACCAAGTCATCTATATATACAAGAAAATAACAAATAATGGTATCATGGTTATAAATAAACAATGAAGAATTGTTTGTTAATTGTTAAAACCAAATTGAAGTAGGGCATCTTTTGGGGCTGAGTATTATGCCTGAGGGCTTGTTTTGTGTTATCATAAACTTAATACAATAGGTTTTATAGGTTAAGGATGATAGCCACCAACTACTTTCACACACACCAACCATATGTATTTACACTTGATGTCTGAGCTTTTCAAGCTTTCATTTTGTGAATAATAGAAAGTTAAGTTGATGTTATGTATGAAAAATATAAGAGAGAAACATTATAGATAAAATCAAAGGTATGTTTAAGAGTTTAATAGCATATCTAAATTTCTTGTTTATGCAATAAAACAATGTGTTTTATTCCCTTGAGTGTTTTCAAACCACCACAAATGGTTTATCTCACTATGAACAAGTATCAAAGCTTTGTTCATAAAAAATAAAAGAGTTTTTGAGATACACTTGAATTGTCAAACATGTTAAAAAAAAAAAACATTTTTATTTTTCTAAAGTGTAAGGTTCTTCAACATGAACTCAATGGTGCAAACATTATTCTTATTAGAACTTGTGGTGCACCACAAGCGCCTCCTGAACATTTGCCACTATTTTTTCAAAAGAGTTACAAGACTTTTAAATAAACAAGAAAACCTACTTCTATTTGAAAACAGCCTAAAGACAAAAGAATTAAATAAATAAAATATAATTCAAAATAATTAAAATAATAAATCCAAAACATCCTATTAAAATATCAAAATTATCCCAAGCATCAACTTACGGGTCTAATTTTTGAAAATTTAATGGCACGATAAGCAATTGAGTAATATGTTATAGAGAAAAAAAACATGTAGAATTATCTAGAAAACGCAAGTATGATTTAAGGGCAATATCTCTTGTTATCTTCATTTTAATATCTTAACCAAGTTTGACATGATTAGACTTCCTCTTGAATCTAAACTTATCTAATTGATCTATAAACCCATCTGTTAGGTGTTTGTCCAAGTTATATTTATTACCATTTAATTGTGTCAGATATTCTCAAATATTCAGAACCTCCAATTTTCACATGTACGCAGGAATTGATTTGTTGAGCGTGTAAGCAAGAGTGTTGGTGAATTATTCCCTCTTCTTTTAAAATGGCAGCAGATTTTGAGTGCTTGAATTTTCCTATTAATTAAGAGCAAAAATTTTATGCTCTTACTAAACTGATTGTCGATCATTAAAAAACACAGCAATAGATGTCACTTCAGAATTAGCTCACATGAAATATACAAATGTAAAAGTGTGTGTGATGAACAAAGAAGACAATAAAATACTTGTATATATCCGGCTCTAAAGAATGGGAGAAGGTCTCTAAACGTCACTGTGTATCAAATCAAGAGGAGCATCTATCTTCATAGCACCAGAGGAAAAAGGTCATTTAGCCCATTTTGCCAGAGCACAAGTAGTGTTAAAGAATACAGCTCTCACTTTCATTTTAGTAGAAATACATCTAAATTAAACATGCATTCCAAACATTAGCGTGGGAGATGCCAAGTGGAAGATAAAGATGGTGCCTCAAATTAATATTTGCTAAAAATATATCTGATGTTGCTGGAGATAAGAAGCAATTTGATGGGAGCTTTTTGTTTTTTGTCTAATGTCAATATTAATATATAATAGTAGTCCTTGCTTACACCCCTTCCCATCACTTTCCCAGTTTGTAGATCCTGGATAACACCGAAAGGACCAAAATCAACTAAACAATCATATTCATCAAGTTAGACACCTGGGATTCGATTGACATGTTATCTACGAGCATAAAGAGTATCAGAAAAATTAAAGTTCTTAGAATCTGGTAAAGTGCCAATGCCAGTAATAGGCATTTCCTTACCATTGGCTGCATAAATTGAATGAGGGGATTCTGGCGGCTGAATGTTTGGTAGGAGTGCTTGCGATACCCCCATCATGTGATTAGAAACAGATGAATCAATGAACAAATATTGAGAAATTGATTTCATACCTATGATGCCAGAAGCAGGGAGAGTAGCAGATATGGCACTTGGTAAAAGCTGAAATTGAAATGCTTTGATTCATTTATTGTACATCATTGTGAGAAGGGACTGTGTGATTGGTTGGTTGTCCTTGATCTTGTGAGTCCAATGTGCTTAAGTATAAAAGGCTCGTTGTCCCTGTCGGCTACAATTTCTTTCTAACTGTTGGCAATCAAGAGTTATGAGGCCCGATTTTTGTAATAGTTGCAGAAGTCTCTCTTTCTGCAATTGTGACATGATACAACTTATTTCTTAGAATTATGGTGATATTCATGATAATCATGGTATTAGTGTGTTCTCCTGGTGAATACAAGAAAATTGTGCGCCGGATAATATTGATGCGGGAGAAGTAGCCATCCTGATGCAGGAGAAGTAGAATAAAGACCACAGCGTGGGATCTGCCTTTCACTAGCTATCCTGATGCGGGGGAAGTAGACCTTTGCTCCATGTAACGAGAAATTGAACATTCTATATCATCCCGTGTATTTTGGTCAAACATGTAATCGTATGATAACAAACATAACTATATATACAACTATTTAATGAAGTAAGATTTTGCCATGCAGTTACATTTTGTAACCATCCAAGTTTAGTAGGATCTCCAAATCAGATTCAAAGTAGTAAAGACATGTAAAACAATAATAACAACGTTTAACGTTAGATAAACAATCCCAAATTCAAGTTACTAATTCATGTATAAAACTAATTCAACCTCTGAAGCAGAAAGGTTGTCTAGAAATTTGCATCCTGACTAAATTTCTGAAGTATCGAATTTACATATATATCTATCTTCACCTCCAGAAAAAAAACACTAAATTTACCTCTGCAATTTAACTTTCCCATATACGCTACCATTCACGGGACCTGACTTTCCTCCTCCAAGTCAAGCTAACTAAGTTTTTGACCGGGTTATACACATTTGCAACTTCTTTTTCTAGGACAACGATGCATGGCACTAGATGGGTTTTTTTGACCTTCTAACCTTGAAAACTCATAGGTTTGTATTGTTCATTAACATTATTCATTATGAAATTTATATAAGTCAATTTTTGGAGATTTTTTTGTTGTGATTCTGGATTTACTGTGAGCAAATAATTGTAAACTTGGGGATCATACTAAGCAAAATAAATTGAGAATTTAAATCTTCAATGAAGTCGAAGACCGGAAAAACTTCACCTTCCAAGAACTTTAATTTTTCTGATACTCTTTATCCTCTAAGATAACATGTCAATCGAATCTCAGCTGTTTAACTTGATGAATATAATTGTTTAGTTCCTTTTGGTCCTTTCGGTGCTGTCCAGGATCTACAAACTGGGAAAGTGATGGGCAGGGGGCGTAAGCAAGGACGACTCTATACTCATATTGACATCAGACACAATAAACAAAAAGCTCCCATCAAATTGCTTCTTATCTCCATCAGCATCAGATATAAATTTAGGTTCAAGAAAATATTTGATCACGTCAAATTAGATTAGCTTATTAAAATGAAGATAACAGGAGACTCTATCATTAAATCAAACTTAAGTTTTTCTAGATAACTCTACGTGTTGTTTTGCTATAACATATCACTCAATCGCTTATCGTATCATTAAATTTTCAGAAATTAGACCTAGAAGTTGATGCTTTGGCCAATTTTGATATTTTCATAGGATGTTTTGGATTTGTAATTTTTATTTTGAATTATATTATATTTCATTAATGCTTTTAGCCTTAAGTTGTTTTCAAATAGAGGTTTTTCTTGTTTATTTAAAACTCATGTAAATCTCTTGAAAAAACTGTTATCATATACTTAATTTAATTTTTAGAGAATAAAATTATGAATTTATAGTTTATATTTTTAAATTTTTATTCTCATGTAGTTGTTGTCGCTTTCACCAAAAATGATCTCCTTGCTTGGTCACCAGAATCAAATGCCTCCTGTGTGGTTAGAAGGGGGGAACACTTCCGCTCGTCCTATATATAGGCAAAATACACATTTAGTTGATCAAAAGTCTCCATTCTTCTCTTTATAAAAATTAGTGTGGCTATCTCTATGAATCGATTACTTCTCATCATAATTCTTACCTTCTTCTTCTTCCATGTCGAAGCCCAAATCACTTCCCATTCGGATCCAGGTCTCAAACCAGTCCATCAAGGCCTCCCACTAATCCTCGGGATCGTCTCGACTATGCTGTTTATAACATTTTTCGTACTTGCCTACGCAAAATTCTGCGGGGGAAACCAAAACAATTTCTTAGGCCTTTTTAATCTCCATCGCCAAAATTTGCATGGACTTATTCGATCAAGTTCTAGGTTTTCTGGGATTGACGAAGAAGTGATCAAGTCCCTGCCTTTTTTCAGGTTTTCTTCACTTAAGGGTTCAAAAGAGGGCCTAGAATGTGCAGTTTGCATATCAACATTTGAAGATTCTGAGGTCCTCAGACTGTTGCCGAAGTGCAAGCATGCATTTCACGATTACTGCATAGACGAGTGGCTAAAAAGTCACTCTAGCTGTCCTCTTTGCAGATACAAGTTAGATCCTAAAGATCCCAAGAGCTTCACTTACTCAAGAAGTTGGAGGCACTTGCAAAATCCTTCAAATCTTGCAGAGGATCCTAACCTTGAGATCTTTGTCGAAAGAGAGCATGATCGTCAAGTTTCAACATGCTTTAACCCAGGAAGCAGCTTTCAAATCAGCAATGACAGCAGCAAAAAAGAAGAATTTCTGGTTGAAGCAGGTAGTAACGCTGATGATCGTAACAGGAAACTCTTTCATAAATTCATGCACAAGATCATTATTTCAGATGTTCTTATCAAGAATCGATGGAGCGATGCTAACTCTTCAGATTTTTTGTCCCTGAGCACTGAGATGCTTAGAGACATGTCAAGCGATAGATTTTCTCCTCAGAAATCAAGCAGTGCAAGATTCCACAATGGCTTGTCCAGGGTTGAAAATTTAGAGAATGCAGTCAAGGATGATACAGAAAGAAAGACACTGTTCGAGCCCCAGTTAACTACAGTTGACAGGAGTAATTCTGTTCCAAGCTCAGGCTTAAAATCGTCAAAAATGCCTAATCCTGCGTGGAAGAGATCAGTGTCTGAGGTCACGATTTTTTCAAGGTTCAGACAGCTTAGTGTAAGGAACAAAATGAAAGAATCTACATCCCTAGGGAAAGATGAGAGGATCAAAACGCTTTGGCTGCCACTAGCACGGCGAACAATACATTGGTTTACCGGTCGGGAAAGAAACTCGCGACAATTAGAGTACGAAAGACAAGCATCAAATGTGTGATTTTCATCGTAGCAGCTTAATTTGTCAGTTTTCACTTGTTTCTAATAGCAGCATGATCTGGTGATGACATGGTCACATCTAGCTGTGATTTTCATCTTAGCAGCTTAATTTGTCAGTTTTCACTTGTTTCTATTAGCAGCATGATCTGGTGATGACATAGTCACATCTAGCTGTGATTTTCATCTTAGAAGCTTAATTTGTCAGTTTTCACTTGTTTCTAATAGCAGCATGATCTGGTGATGACATAGTCACATCTAGCTGTTTGCAAATTATGTTCAATCAAGAAATTTAAAGATTTCGTTCACACCAATCATCATTGATGTGCAAAAACACGACTTCTGAATCCAATATTCCTGCAAACCTTGGCGTTATTTTGTTCTTGAAAGCTCACATGTTTTCGGGAAGCATTATTTTCGATAGAGCAACGGACAAGATTGATGTATGAATTTAATTATAGCTCACTGTCCTCGTGAATTGCTATCTAGACCACCTCTGTTTGGAGCAATAAGACAAGCAAATATCCTTTCCCTTTGGCCAAGAACAAGAGTATTGTGACGAAAAACACAAAAGCATTAATGGTATAGGAAACTCCTGCTGACAAGTACTTGCAAATCATTAATTAAGTTGAAAGTCGAGCTTCTTATAGAACGTTGTATGATGGTCATGAATAGAACGGGTCAATGCATTCAGTAACAAGACTTGTAAGGCAACAAAATAATAATTCATAACGCTTATCTTATCTTATATACATATACAGAATAAAATAAAATTTAAAAAGAGTGGTATACATGTGATAAAATTAAATAATAATTTATCAAAGTCTAATTAGGAAAAATTATTATTAGTAGTAGTAGTAGTATTAGTATTGCCATTAATTTTGGAAAAAAACTTGAATCATTTCTTATTGAGTAATGTCCAATTAGGAAGAAAATTAAGCCCATTAAGTATTTAATATTTTCATTAATTTTGGCTAAAAACTCTAAAAAATAGTGAAGAAAATTACCAAAAAAAAATGCAGGGCTCGGTTCAAACATGGGTTTTAAAATATCTGGCTGAAGAAGAAGAAGAGGAAAACACAGTTTAATCAAAAACAACTCCATCAACGTATCGCTAAGCAGCCCTATAAATTTGTCGTAATCCTTTTATTTAAGGATTTTCAACGGTTAGTTATGAGCTATTCTTGCAGGCCTACAAAGTCAACTCATTATACTTTCTTCTTCTTTTTTGCCGACCCACAATGGATCGATTAATTTGAAGGTTTAATTCAAAGAAATAAAATAAAAACTCAACACCAATCAATGGACAGGCTTCTAAGTATATGAACAATATATATATATATATACACACACACATTAAACTGAGACTGTAGGGTCTATTTAGGATTATGATATAAAATATTTTTTAAAGTGATTTTTATTTTAAAAATGCATGAAAATAATATTTTTAAAATTTATTTTCAATATAAATATATCAACATGATTAAAAACATTTTAGTAAACATGATTGATCCACAGAGTTATACACGATTATAATAGCAAACGTCGTGATCAATCTTATTTTGTTTCCATTTTTGCCTTCCAAGGTTTGCTGGCTTCATTCATCTTTAGATCTTCGCTCACTTGTATTACATGGGCTTGACAGATTTGGTCTAGGGCTAGATACTGGGCTTTATTCTAGTGGGCTTTATTCTAGTTGCTCGTGTAAGTTTTTTCGGCCATTGGCAAAAGCTAGAAAAGCCCAGACGGAAACAGAAAAAAATACAACGAGAAGGTGTTTTTATGAATCCTCCATGACAAGATATCTATAAATGTTGAAATTAATATGTTTTATGTAAAAAAGAAAGAATCGGATTGGTCTACCCAGGTCATTAAAATAATCCCGTTAATTTTATTTATTTTTAAAAAAATCATAGTGGCTATAATTTGTTTTAGAATTTTAAATTATTATTATTATATTTAGACATTTCTGTACCGAAAATACATGATGTGATGACAGAAAACTTGTGATCTATATAGGATATTTCGAGTTTGAGTCAGAACATCTATTCCTTGTAAGAACCTAAGATAATTAGAATTTTATTAATTTACCTAGACCCACAAAATATATTTTTTAGAAATAAAATTACTCGCATGAAAAAAAAAAATAAAGACATTTTTCCATCTTTATATCTTACACTTGTCCATTTGTCCTTGTCGTATCGATGTCTAATGATATTTTCAGAATACTTATGTTTTAAATGTTCCATTGTAGAGAAATACTAGTTTGGGTATTAGGGCAGAAAAAGGTGTTTTCTCTTTAACCCTTACTTTCAAGTCCTAACACTGTTGTCCTTTGTGTTTGATCCATTTATAATTTTATTACGAGCTCCCCCCACCATCATCAGTGAGCTCAACTGCTTTGCAATGGATCATTTCCATGGATATCAAAACAGCTGAGTGCTGGAAATCAGTCCAAATCGATCACTTCACTCACTGGCGCCACCACCGAGCCCTCCCCCCTTTTGTTTTCTGTACCTGTGGCATGCAAACAACCACCACAACCACCGCCTTGAATTGCCCTTCATTTTGTTTCTTTATTTATCACCTAGCTGATGCTGTACAGACATTAATCATTGGTGATCATAGAACTATCTGGAGGTGGAACTTGTAATTGTGGACGATTTGCTTTGAGTTTTTTATTTTCTTTTTTATAAGCCGATAACTAATTGATTATTTGTATTAATAAGGGAAACTAGGAGCGGGCTGGGTGTAGGCAATTAGGCAGACAATGCAGCCAAAGTGCCAAAACAATCAAAACCAATAAAATTCATGATCAAACAATAAAATTAATAAATATTTATTACAAAGATCAAGCCAAAAGTGCAGGCAAAACTACAGCAAGACCACGCGAGGAATGCCACGATTAACTTCATAGATTTGCTTATATATATTTACGCAGTTGAAATCAATATAATAACACTGAAACTAAAATTCTTTCAAATATATATATATATATATATATATATATATAGAAATTATAATCCTACCTAATAGTTTCACTGATATAAATACCAGCATAATGTGCTAATAAATGTGTAACGAATGTAAGGCCCACTACTTAATGATCTCAACAATCTTATTTACGCATATGACCATTTCCCACAGCCACTATTTTATATTTCATTTTATTAATCAATAAACATTGAAATGAGCACTTGTATGTCTCTCATTTAATTTATTAGTTAAATTTTAATTTTTATTATTTTAAAATCAAAGAGATAAAAATGATTATAATATATAAAATCTTATACCAGTTGAATTCAATAAATAAATAAATAATTTCTGTTATAAAGAACTTAAAACAATGTCTTGGGAAATAACAAAACGCATTAATAGATGTCAGTGCTCCCAGTAAGTGCTTATATCTTGTTGAATGTTTCTATATCTATAAAGAGAAGGAGAAAGCACTATCTTGTTTTCCAACGCACTTCACCATCTTCATAAATACACAAGCTCAAGCTCGAGTCCTTGTATCTTTAACAAGAACTCCCTGCCTCCAAGTCAGATAACCAATTTCATCCCTCTCGGAAACACTCTTTGCCATGGATTTCTATGGCGGGAAATCTCTCTTCAGCTTCATAACTGAAGAGAGAAATGCACCACCAGAACTGGATGATCAAGAGCTTCAATTTAGCCCTCGAAGGCCTAGCAAGAATACGCCTGTTCAGTTTAATGGAAGGGTGAATTTTCCTCTTCAACCTGCCACTGCCATGGAGGCCTATCAAGAAATGAACGACCAGGAGCTTCAGTTTAGCCCTCCAAGATCTTCAACAACTCATTCCAGCAAGCTTACCATGTTGCCACCATCTAGCCCAGAATCACCATGGACACTCTCTCCTCATCATACCCCGTCACCTTCTCTTCTCTACCATTGCATTGCCTCGCTTCATCGACATGAAGGTAATATATACTCTATTGCTGTCTCGAAAGGGATAGTCTTCACCGGCTCTGAAAGCAACCGTATTCGTGCATGGAAACAACCGGATTGCATGGAGAGAGGTTATCTCAAGGCGAGCTCTGGTGAAATAAGAGCCGTTTTAGCTTATGGTAATATTCTTTTCTCTGCACATAAAGACCTTAAAATTCGAATTTGGAACTTCGCAGTTTCAGATAATTTTAGAGCCAAAAAGGTCTTTACATTGCCTAAAAGAAGCTCATTTCTTATGTTTCCCAAACGTAACGCACTACAGCACAAGGATTGTGTTTCTTGCATGGCTTATTATCATGCGGAAGGACTTTTATACACTGGATCATACGACAAAACAGTTAAAGTTTGGAGAGTTTCCGACAAAAAATGTGTAGATTCCTTTGTGGCTCATGAAGATAGTGTCAACGCTTTATTGGTGAACCAGGATGATGGATGCGTTTTCACTTGCTCTGTTGACGGGTCAGTTAAAATATGGAGGAGAGTATATAGAGAAAATTCTCATACTCTAACCATGACACTGAAGTTCCAACAGTCACCTGTCAATGCCTTGGCCTTAAGCTCATCTTTCAACAATTGCTTTCTTTACTCAGGTTCATCGGATGGTACCATAAATTTTTGGGAGAAGGAGAGATTTTCTGGTAGGTTTAACCATGGTGGATTCTTACAAGGCCACCGTTTTGCTGTTCTTTGCCTGGTAGCTATAGAGAAGTTGCTATTTAGTGGCTCCGAGGATACAACCATTAGGGTTTGGAGAAGAGAAGAAGGAAGTTATTTTCATGAATGTCTAGCTGTATTAGATGGGCATAGAGGACCAGTGAGGTGCCTGGCTGCTTGTTTGGAAATGGAAAAAGTTGTGATGGGGTTTTTGGTATACAGTGCAAGCTTGGACCAAACTTTCAAGGTATGGAGGGTTAAGGTTTTGCCTGAAGAGAACAGGTGCTTGGATTATAGAGAAGTCGTCAGTGATTCAAGGTCAAAGGTGATGGAATATGAGATGAGTCCTGTTTTGTCTCCTTCATGGGTGAAGAAGAAACTTAAAGGAGACTATTTTCAATAGATCAAGGTCATCAAATTAAAGACTGAAAATAATGTTTCAATGTAGAAATCTGTATACCCCACTGCAGTTGGAAGTATTTATAGTATTCTGAATATATGCTCGATCTTGCCATTTGTGTGTCTAATTGCTTTCCTGCAAATCCAGCTTGCGAGAACTTAATTCAAACACAGACGGACACGACAAACTCCCACTGCTTTCTGCACATGTCATTGGCATGTGTCCTTTTTTTTTCAATGGAAGACGAGAATTTTATTAAGTTGGCAATAGTGGATGGAAAACCAGAGAAATTAAAAATGGAGATTGGTAATTAATGGCGCCTAGCATAACACACTCCATATTTCGTAACTTACTATCTATACCGGTGTAGCTCAACCTATTATTGTAAGAATTAATCCAAGTTGCTGCTTTGATTTTGCGCTTTGATTC
Source organism: Salix dunnii (assembly GCA_015731905.1). Taxonomy (NCBI): domain Eukaryota; kingdom Viridiplantae; phylum Streptophyta; class Magnoliopsida; order Malpighiales; family Salicaceae; genus Salix; species Salix dunnii. Next base: position 18,683,269 of record CM027664.1, read on the forward strand.
TAATGTTAATCTCCAACTGAGATCTTTTTATTTTATGCTCTTAAGAACATATGAGATTATGATTATTGAATCTCTGAATCATTAATTTCAAATCAACAAAATAGTTTCATCTTAAAATCATGTAACTTTGCAATCCCATTTATGAATGAATGACTACTCGTTCTCCATGCATGAACGAAAATCCTTACTGTTGAGTAACGTGGAGTCGACAAGTACAATAATCTATCCATCATATTCTCAATAAGATGAGAGGAAGCCAAATCCATTAACATTGACGTGCGATGCGTTGTAACTGGTGTGAAATATATAGCAGATTGTGACGACCAGATCACAAGTCTAATGAATAAAAAAAGTGGGAGAAAACAATGGTGGGAGAAACAATCCTTGTGTTCTGCTAGCTGATATTTAATATGGATATTAACTGGATATAAATATTTAAGCTAGCAATTTTCGAGATGAGCACTTAATATATTTTTTATTCTAGAATTACCTGTCAACAAAACTGATCATCTTCGTCGTCAAAGAAATTGATAGGCTAGATTCATTGCATTAAAACAAGTTTATTATACATCTTTGGCTTTCCCTCTTCATGCTTGAGAATTGAAACAGCAGAAGAATATATATATACTTGGAAGTAGGTTTATATGGGTTTGCTTTGTGTTGGGGCTTGTGCTGTCAAAGTGAATACAGATCCATGTGCAGCTGTAGCATATACTTAACTTCTTAAAACTCATATTAAGAAGAAAAAAAACTGAAAATCATTGACAGAAGGACTATTTCGTTGACAATTCTAATTTTCTAAGATTTTTATTCGGTGATTTATAATTTTTTCTCAAGATTCTGTCGAAATATTCTGTTGATATTTTCTAGTAGCTATCGTGAGCAGTGTTTATATAAACTGCAGTACTGCCATAATCGCAGTAGGTTCAAGACAGATGAGAACTTGGTACGTATAGATGTAGATGTCTTGCTTCGGTGTTCGCATTTATATCCCTTGCTTTGACAGACCAACTAAAAACTAGTTTTAAATGGATGTAGAAGTCTGCAAATTCATAGCAGTGCATCTTAATTTGGCCATCAAATTCACCTGCATTGTACAGTTTGTGACAGCTCGCTCATCTGTATTCAATGCTTTCATTATTGTCATTTCTTGATCACCATGAATCCTCTCATGTATATTATACTCAGTTGACGTGCTGTTCTCTCTGTAACCACAGTTGTTTTTTGTTCATGCATTTAATTTTTCTTTTTTCCTGTTGTTGTAGTGGGGGGGAGCAGGATGGCAAAATGAATGAAGAAGATAGTACTATATACAACAACGACAATCGGAGGGTCGTTTCAGTCACCATCTGGGTGCTTGTTTCATTATCGCCAGAAAAATCGAGGTTTACTGCTCTTACAAAAAATCAAGGATAAAAGACTGGTTATATAAATAAAAAGTATTAACATTTTAATATATTTTACTTGAAGTAAATTATATTGTGTAAGTTATGAAGTTTAAAGGTTTTAATGAGTAAAATTTATATATGCGAATAAATCTGGTTTTTAAAGTTTTATTATGGATTCATATATCCAAAATAATAATTTTTTTGATAAAATTCTTACATAAATGCCCTAAAAGAATTCACTTATCTTGAAAGACATTGATTTTTCGTGATTTTGTCGTGATAAAAAAATATTCTAATTAAAAATTAATAAAAACTTATAATAATTATAGAAAGTTTTTGGTCAATTATAAATATTTAAATATCAATTTACTCATAGATCTATTATTATATCATAATTTATATCATTAATTTCATTAATTAAATTTATGAATTATTTAAATATTAGTCAAATTATAGTAAATAGACTAGTTATTAAATTTTAAAACGTGTGCAAACACGTATTTTATTGAGTTTTGTTTGAAAACACTAAATAACTTTTATTTTATTATTTAGAGGTTTAGTCATATGCAATTACAGCATTAAAACTTTTTATATATTTTTTTATAAGAATTTTGAACACAAAAATAAAAGTAATTAAAAAGAAGCAAAGCAAAACACACTCATTCTTTTTTTATTATATTTTACTCACATACACAACTCAATTACAAGTTTACAAATAATAAAAATATCAAATCTAACAATAAATTAAATACAAAAAATAAACATTTAAGTGGTTAGCAGGTGTCGCGGTCGTGAGCGGTGGTGGTGACCATCATAAGCGAGATCTTGGTTTGGTGGCCGTTGGTTGTTGTCGGTGGTATCGTTGTTCCTATAAAATGGGAGAGCTGTGTTGGTGGTGGATTTCAGTGTTAGGTCGTGGCCACATGAGAGAGGGAAAAGGTGGAGAGGCTGACAACTTTGGGGGGAGGTTGTGTGGTGGTTGGTTGAGTGAAACTAAGAAGAGGGGGGAACTGGTAAGGAGATCTCAGCGGCGATTGGTATGCAGGAAAAGCAGATCAGATAAGGGGGGATTGGTTCCTTGCTTCCTTCCTTTTTTGGTCTCTGTATTCAGATATTTCTTACCTTTTTATTTATTTATTTTTAAATAGAAAAAAAAAAACACCAGTCAAATTAAAGAGTAAAATTACTTTTACTTTTTATTTTTATTTTTATTTTTTATTTTTTTCAAAAACTCTTAAAGGTAGCAATGCCTCCAATTGAGATTATTATTTTCTCTAAGAAAAATTTTATTTATTTTCAACCTAACTGTTTTAAGCAATTTTCTTTTTTTTTTTGTGTGTGTGATTATTTTTTCTAGTGGTATCTTTTGACATTTGATTTGATGGATAAGTACGTAAAATCTTATTGTTTTACATTATTTTTAAAAAAAATATTGATTTTGTGATTTATTTTTAAAAAAATATGCACTTATTATAAAATCATGACAAAAATCATGTGTTTTCCATGTTTATTTTGAATATAAGTTTTTTAAAAAAAAAAATTATTTTGTTTGTGTTTTATTTTTAAAGATATTAAAAAGTAAAAATATTTATTCTTAAAAAATGATTTTTTCATGTTCGACTTTCAATAATAATGTTTTGGGTTGTGGGTTTATTTAATCGGTTTTATTTTTGTTTCTATTTATATTATCTATTATTGACTAAAATAAATAAATTTAGTAAATACAATCAGGCAAATATCTTATTTCATGTAGTGGGATATCTTTGTCTACATTAATCTCTAATTGTTTTTCAATTTTCTCTTTGATTATTGTTAATGGTTTTTATTTATTTACATATATGGTTATCACTTTATTTAACTAAGTGCTTACATAGTATATTTTATTTATACCTTGATTTTTTTTTAAGTAGAAAATCACATCAATATAGCATGCATACCCGATATTTACATGAATTAAAAATTTATAACCCATGATGGAGGGCGGGTTAAATAGCTAGTTAGTGTGTGTGTGATTTTAAATTTTTAAAGAATTTTTACTATTAAACCTCTTTATAGATACTAAAAATATAACAATTCAACCCATCTCTATTTAAGGAGAATGTCAACATTGTTGAAAATATTAAAAAAATATTAATTTAAAAAAAATCATGTTTTTACATTATTTTTATATTTATAAATAAAATACAATCCAAAATAATAATTCTAAAAACCTAACACATAACGTACCTTATCTATGCTTCATTTTAAATAACATAACTTTAGGAGTGCTTAAAAACCAAATCAATAAAAATATGTTAAGATCAGAAAATAATTAAATTACATCAAATTATTAAATAATGTAAATATCATCTTTAGGACACACTAAATAGTTTTTAAAATTTTAGATTGAAATGTTTTTTAATATAATATAATAATTTTATAATCACAAATTCAATTTGTATCATATTTATTCTTTTCATCAAGACTTTTATCATAAACATAATAGTGGATCATTATTACAAGCTCCAAGCATAGACATTACAAGTTACAAGCTTCTTATCAACTCAAATACTTGTCGATTATTGATTAATTAATTCACAAAACTAAGCAAAGAGACGAGGATGCATCAAGTAAATTAGTAGGGCACACTTAGAAACTTAATACATTGATAGAAGAGAGAGACAGTGAAGAGGATTTGAAATCTAGAAAGTCTCTTCTTCGCTAGGAAGAGGACGATGAGATCTTGTGATGAAGAAGTTTTCATAGATAAACCCAGCAAGCCCACCACCAATAAGGGGCCCGACCCAGTAAACCCAGTGGTCTGTCCAGTCCCAGCTAACCAAAGCAGGCCCAAATGATCGTGCTGGGTTCATCGATGCTCCAGAGAATGCTCCACCAGCCAAGATATTGGCTCCGACTACGAATCCAGTCAGCATTGGACCTAGCCCATCAATGGATCCCTTCTTGGGGTCCACGATAGTGGCATAGACTGTGAACAGCAAGGAGAAAGTCAGTACAATCTCCCATACCACTCCTTGAAGGTAGTCCATCCCACTTGCAAGTGTATGAACTGGAGTAGCCTGCCAAAAAACAATTACAAACCCAACATTAGTTGATTATTTATTTTTAATACACACACACACACACACACATACTATCAAAGCAATATTATTTTAAATAAAAAGAAAATAGCAAGCTGAGGGTCAGTTTTGATATAGTGAGGTCCAGGTTTTGACAGAGTGAAGTCCAAGTTTTGATGAGATGAGTAATCTTTTTTTTTCAAATGCCGGATCAACTTTCAAGCAAACCAAGTTTCAAAACTACATGATCATAAATTATACATGTGTTATGCCTCAGATCTATGGCTCCAGCCAATTGCCTTACCAATCCTCCGGTGAGATACTTGAGGAGAAGACAAGCAGCTGTAGATGCCAACAATTGGACAATCCAGTAGAGGATGGATCGGACAACAGTGATATGACCACCAAAAAGAAGGCCAATAGTCACGGCTGGGTTGAGATGACCACCGGAAATGTGGCCACCGGATATCGTCGCAGCGACAACAAGTGCATGAGCCACAGCCACAGCAAACAAGCCCAGCATAGCATCTCCTGTTAGCTTATCTGTTCACAGAAAGTACATTTTTCTGATATTTAAAATCCTGTCATTAATTATCAACGAAAATTAAGAAAACATAAAGTTGGGGCATGAATTCAAGTTAAAGTACCGGCAGCCATGGCAGATCCAACACCAGCAAAAACAAAGAGGAAGGTGGTAATGAACTCGACGACAAGGGCTTTGAGGCAGTCACACTGAGTAGCCTCAGCGCGAGATCCTAAGGCAATTTTCGTCATCTTCACCCGCTATACCTTAACAAACCTTAATGAGACTGGGAGCCTGTGATATGTGTAATTAAGTTTGGAGTTCCATTATTTATAGGCATCATTGATGTGAGATGCCTTCACTAGCAACTAGTGATGGCACGTTACCATGCAATATAATTATTTTGCTGCAAAATTACTTGGATACCCAATACCCGTTGACTTAATTTTATTTTTATTTATTTGTGCTTCTCTTCTATGGTAATGTTTTTCTGATGAATCCCACATATATAAATATCAGTACAAAAAAAAAAGGAAAACTTTATATGCCATTGAATTTCTACGTTACACTTTTGGTATGTAGAGCTCTTACATTCATCCATTTTCGTGCAGGAATTACGAGGATTAATGATGAACATTATGCCTTTTTACTAAACCTTATCTGAACCGAATATGAATGATGGTAATGATAAGAAAAAACAATATGAATGTTGGTGATGATTAGAAAGGGAAACGCATGGATAAGAACTGGAAGGTGTCTTTTTAATCCTTTAATTTTCTCATTAAATGATTGAATAATTCTTCAGAGTGTTTATTATTTCCAATCTATTGATTAATTTTATAATCATGTTTTGATTGAACATCTTTTTCCCAAGACAAAACCTTACCCTTTTCTAAATGATTATGTCTTATTTTGGGACCATTTATTACAATTATAGGTGTTCAACAACACACCATAACTATCCATCAAGAATTGTTAGTGTATGATAACAACTGGCAACGGTAAAAACACAAACAAAATGAGCTAAAAAAAGTAGAATTAAAACTTCATAGAGTTGTCATATAGAATTATAATTTGTAATTTTATTACTGAATATTTCATTTGATGCAGCTTGTCTTCTTATAAAAAAACTACCTATATGACCATATGTACAAGTTATAACTTCCTACGACTTATTTTACAAGTGTTCTAGCCATCTCAGCTCTTGATAAGTACCATTTAACATTCATTCAGCCGCAAATAAGAAAAGTAAAGACAATAAGACATGAAGATTTTGGCCTTCATTTTCATACGAGTTTCAAGTCCACTTTCAACACATAATTATATCGATATGGACCCTACTAAGTTATAATTGCAGCAAAGCATGATGCATCATTACTGATCCACCACCGAGCTCAGAAAGTAAAATTCGGAATCCTTGGAATGATTCCATGGTTAATTCTCAAAAAAAAGAGGAAAAAACCCGATTGGTCAGGTTCAAAGTATTTGGTCAACATCCACATGAACACATCATCCAGGCAGCAGCAACAACAGTATCTTTCTTTTGGAATTCCCAGTGCTCTTCTGTTTCTTTCGATCGTTGCTTCTGCAATTTAAAGAAAAGAAGGGTTTGTGTTCAATCATACACCAAGCGTTCCATATAGTAAAAGAAAATAGTATGATATGCCCCCACCACAATTAAAGCTGAGTTGCTGGTTTGTTGTTGACATAGAAAATGCCATACATTGTGTCGTCTTCTTCATTCTTTTCAATCAATTCGATTCTATGTTTTATTATCCTTTTTGACATTTTAATGGTGAGGTTCATTTCATCACCCATGTGATCCTCCTCCACTTCATCCTTCTTGCTCTCTTCTTCATAAATTTTTTAAGAGAAACTAGCTGGCTCTAGCTGATCTATATCTTTTCTCTCTCAAACATAATATACATATATAAAAGATCATTAATAAATATGTTTAATTAGACATTCTTTGATCACTAATAAGACTGATAGACAAAATATGTGCTCTTTTTTTTAAAATAAGTATATTTTATATATGTCAATTACAGGAAGGAAATTAATTTTCGTAAGAGGGGTGTCGACTTTTTAAATGAAAAACAGTTTTGAAAGGTAAATAAATGCTTAATTATTACGAAAATCTAAAATATTCAAGAGTCAAATTAAAACTTTGAGGGTGACGCGACTCCCAAAATAAAATATAGTTTCCACCCCTCATCATTCAACTCATTTTTCCATCACAAATTCATAGGAAAAGAATGGGAAATTGGAGCAGCTTCGCTACCCATTTTTAAACAAGATAGTTAGAGCTCATAACTAAGATTCCATCTCTCTCTCTCTCTCTCTCTCTCTCTCTCTCATATATATATATATATATATATATATATATATATATATATATATATATATATATATATATATATTGCATGCTTTCAATATCCTTTGTGAGCCAAAATTCTCTGCAAGTGCCATACAATGTATCATATAATACTGCTGACTTCAAAAACAAGATAGAGGCAGCGTAAGGACGGTGGAAGAGAAAATATATCAAAGAAGCCTATAATATTTTTGAAAAAATAAAATAAAAAAACAAAAAGATGAAATTGAGGTTGCAATAATTTGATTCCCAGCTAGGGCGAGCACCATGTTGCATTATTATATTTAAAGAGGTGACTGGTACATCTGTCTGTCTCTTAGCCCGTCATGATTCCCATAACAATAATTGCTACAATACAAATTTACTGAGGCACTCTATTTAGTGACAAAAACAGCCGATAATGAAAGCTATATAGCAATATTGCTTGGCCCAATGAAACTGCAAAGCAAAATTTCAAGTCAAATGATAGCCGATCATAGCTGGAATGACCAATGAATGATTCTTCAATTTCATTTTTAATAATAGAATCCCATGTGTTGAAGCATGATTACATATTAAGGTGGGATTTCTTAATTAGGTCAATGCCAAATTGATTATTTTTATTTTGTTAATAAATAGCTATAACTAATAAATGCCAACTAAGCAAGCCTCATCACGTTAGCCACAGCGAGACCAAAACGATAATAAAAGAAAATGTCATCATTGGCCACGCTTCATGCAGAAATTACAACGCCAATTGATCATGCGTAGCAAATGAAGCTAGGGTTTTGTATATATCCAATTGTATAGCGATAACATATTGGTTTTATATTGGAAAAAAAGAGTTGTTGCAAGTATGATAGTGCCATATATATATATATGTATGTATGTGTGTGTGTGTGTGTGTGTGTGTGTGTGTAGAAAGCATGGCTTTATCATACTTGCAACAACAACTCTTTTTTTCCAATATAAAATCAATATGTTGTCGCTATATATATATATATATAAACTTGGCATGCCCTGTGGTTGATTTGCGACCAAATAATTTTAAAATTGGACGGTGAAGTTTTACAATAAAATAAAATAATTAAACCTTGTTAAAAAATCAAGTTCATCCGGTACTTCATCAAATCAAAAAAAAAAATTGATTATTTTTTTCTTTTAATTTTATTAAATGATGTTATTTTGATTTTGTTTTTTAAAAATAATAATCTAATAGAATCTTGGTCAATGTTTTGCACCAAGTCCATCCGAGATAGGGTTTAATAAGTATATTACTGATTACTAATTTTTTATTTCATTGACCTTTTATTTTATTTTTCTGTTAGGCTTACATTGAAAATTAAACTCCCAGTCATAGCCCACCCCACCAATCATAGATCATAATTGCTCCATGTTGATAATATGCTTATCTTATCTTCCATAAAAAAAAATAATAATAATAAGCATAAAAAAATATGCTTATCTTTTATGGTCTACCCATCCTTCCATTGGGAAAAAGGTTGAAATGGGCCGGTGAATATATCCATGTAGATAAATAAGCCCAATTATTAGAATATGGGCCGAAAGCACCCAGCCCGAAAGCCCATGGCAATACGTAGAAGTGGACAACTATTTACAGAAAAGTCAGAACCAGTTGAGCCAAGCAAGCAGGCAGAGGTTGGAGAAGAAGACAGTAGACAGAGAAGGAACAGCATAGTGTTAAGGAATAGTAACAGTCCCATCATTATCTTCTTCTTTTCTCTGATCTCAATGTATCCACACAGAATAAACCTTCTCTTCTCCCACAGTCCTTCAACCTCTCTTCCCCATCCAATGCCAATAACAACAGTAACAGTAACAAAACAGTCACTTGCAATCACAATCCTTCAAGAACACTAGCTCTCTTTCAACCTGGAAGCATTTCCCATTTTCCTCAGGTACATTTCCAGGTATAAGATGCCACTCTAACTGGCTGCTTGTTATTCTACCCTCTCATAGGCATGATGGGTTATGGCCCTGAAGATAAAAATGCAGGTCTGGAAATGACATATAATACTGGGATTTCAGAAGAAAACAGGAAAATGGCTACACGCTGTTGAATTCTTACCTTCTCTAGCAGCATTTACTCCAATAATTTAGTTTCACTCCATTTAAATAATTCTTCCCTATCACGGTTATCATTATTTCATATCTTCTCATTTAGTTTTTATTCCATGTTGTTATATGTGAAAACTGAACGTTTATACCTCTACCAGATGGCACCAGGCACAGATGATGTCTATAAGAGTGCAGAGGCCCTCAAGCTGTGTGGAGGGAAAATTGTCCGTGATCCCGGACCTATACCAGTTATCAACACCAAGATCACTGCATGCTTGGATCCTGTCGGTATGATTTATAATTTTTATGTTTGTCTTTCGCTATCATGGTTTTCTAACTGTATCCGTAAGTATTTATCACGTTGAGTTTACTCTTTCATTTCCTCTTCTTAAAAGGTAATCTAGATTCTACTTTCCTAATGATCTGTTGCTTTGGCCAGATTTGTAGTTTGTAGGAAGATTGGGATTTATGATGGCGTGGTAGAAAAATGCTTCGGCAGGAAAATCATGGGCTATTGAGACCTAGAGAGTTCGGTTGAAAATTCTTATGAGCCTGTGCTCTGCAAGGAACTAATAAGATATGAGTTTTGAGTGCATCGTGGCTACAAGAGTCAGTGCAGCTAATGCACTGACAATGTCAGAAAATATTTTGTTTTTCGCTGGTGATCATTTCTACATCAGTTGATAGTCTTCAATTGTACCGATTAGAACAAGACATGTTTAAACTAATTTCCTTATCATCCATTGATGCTAGATGAAGAAATCAGCTTGACAAAGTCCAACTTTTTGCTTCCTGATAAGTGCTTAAAGGGTTGTTTATCCTCTTTAAGCAAGATATGTTAATGAAGATAATTGATCTTTTGAGTCTTCCTCTTGTTGCAGATGTATGTTGATAATTTAGACTTTTTCAAGGAACTAGAGTGACATGATAGCTTCAACAATTCTTTATTGAAGATTCTTAACAATTCTGACACCGCTTTTTCTCACCAGAAACTCCTCATTTACTTTGCACATACTTGATTGTAACAGCTGACAAGTGCATACCCTTCACCCTTCAGTCAATACATGTCGATTTAGTCTGAGAAACAAATTCCATTTTAATTACATTGTAAAGTCAAAATCTAGTTTTGCAGCAATCCAAAGTTGTCGTGGATTTTATGATAGGCTGGTACGACAATTCAGCATATGCTGAATCCCCTCCGTCCACATCTGTTTGTCAGCCTTACAGCATTCAAACTCTATTACTCTCTCAGCTGTTTTTATCGCGAAGTAAGCTCTTTGCTCACTCCATTCTTCTTTGTCCCTTCCGGGCCATGTCAGGATGTCAGTGTAGATTCCAGAGACAACACCTGCAATTACAGCATAGTTACACTCAGTTGATGGGTGGAGATAGGCAATGGATTGATTCTGGGTTTGAGACTCTGCTTACACTTTTTCTTTTTTGAGAATGTTCCACCCATGTGCTTGCTTTTCATTTTAGCTACCACCTGTTTCAGTTCAAATTTTAAGTAGCTATGAAAAATGGAAGAAAAAGTTACAGAGCTGCATTTCATGAAAGAATGTTAACAAAACTCCCAGAAAAAATATCTTTTAGGTCTTGGAAAATCGATTCAATTCATAGCTTGGAGTGGTTAAAAATAGCTGTGCAAGATGTATTGTATGACCGCTGCATTTTTACCTGCCAATTTGAGTTGATGTTAAAAGAAACTTGTTTCCAATGGAGAGCTCCTGTCATTAACATTGTGCGATGGTTAGTGCCAATTCCAGCCTTCTACTGGGGCATGCTGCTGTGACTTCAACACCAAAGCATGAACCTTTAGAGTATCAACTTTTAAAAATTTCTACCTTTCCTTGTACGCTTGAGAAGTTCTCCGCCTTTAGTCACAAAGTTCAGAGCAGCTGTGATGTTTGCTTCTTTGTCTTCTTCATTCTTGTCCTCCCCTAGAGAAAAGGCTTTAGTTCCAGGCCCCTTTTGCATTGTTGCCTTTATGGTAGCTGCTGTTCGTAAGTCTGCATCTGTAAATGTTTTCATTTAGTCAACATCGAACCAATTCTTTCTGTTATTTTTCATTTCAGTACGTGAATGGTACCCACTTGAAGTCTAATTGCATTGCAACCTCTATGATTTTCTACCTAATATTACTGTGTGTACCGTCTCAAGCTGCAGTTATTGTGAGTTTGTTGGGTCTTACAAAATTTAATTTAGTTTGAGGGTTAATTTCTTAAGGAATGACAGGATTTTAGAGGCAATTGAAGTAATTTCCTGTCACCTGTAGCTGCTCCAGCTGTTAGGGTCATGATATCCCCATCAGTCCTTGCATTAATTGCAAAGTTGACTACAGTTAAGATTTGTTCATGATCAGCTCCCATGTACTCTGCAATTTCTATGCAGTGAGATGCTACTAGAGCTGCTGCTGATGCCACAGCAGATGATATACTGGAAGGTGTCTTCTGTTGGGTTGCTGCCAATTCTCCTGACATTGCATTTGAGGCAGCTAATGCAGCGACAGCGGCAGCAACCCCCGCCACAGACACAGCTGCATGCAGCTGAGCATTTTGGGTTCTGACCTCCTGCTTCTTTTTCTCTTTCTGATCCTTCAGCCATCTTCCCATTGTCCTTCCTTTCAATATGCTCTTGTATAACTGCAAGAGAAGCAATAAGCATACATAAAGAATGGCTTGTGACTTGTGAGTTGATATATTTTTGCTGAAGTTCAATAATGAGGTACCCCATTTTTGAGCAATTGTTGACTGGAAAGGAAATCATGAGTGAGTGCTTGATGAAGTAAAAACATTTCCTGCACCAGTACATTTATTGCTATTAGAAATGTATAAAAGCAATTTATTCATGAATGAATCATGCATTGTGGTAGAGGTAGACTTGAGCTGGGAAAGAATTTCAAATTACTGCTGATTGTTATCCTATGGATCAAATAAGCGAAAGTCATTTTGGGTTTTTAGCTCCCATTCCAAAGTAACACTACAAGGAGCACGACCTTCATTTCTTCACTCTCTTGGGGAGATTGGAGGGCTGCCAGTGGTAGCACCACTCGGAAACTTCCCAAGCAGCTACATCATTCAGGTTTGAGGCAACATGTAAACATGATAAGCATTGAGACAAGAAAAAAAGAGGACACACGGCACTATTTCATGTTGAATAACTGGACTACTATCAGTTTCATGTAATTATTTGAAGAAACCAGTAAGCAGTTGATCACATAAAACACTCGGCTTAACTTATTCCTGTGATGTTCTTCTGCAATTATGAATGAATCATGAAGACAAACAGCATTTTTTTAACTGCCTTGGATCTTACTGATTCCTTTGCAGTTGTGGAACTTGCATCCTGAGCTTCAGCCGAGCAAAACGATGAAGCCTTCTCAACATTATCAATGGCTACATGAGTGTTGGAAAGAGCTTTAGAGAGATCCATAGCTGAAAGACTCCACGATCTTGCAAGAAACTCCATAGACTCGGTAGGGGTTTCAGGTGCAGCACATGACACTGGTAGCCAGCAAGCAGGACCATTTTCATCGATATTTTCCATCTTTTGTAACAAGCTCTTTGTGCTGCATGAGCTCAATGAATCACAAAAGGCCCGTGACGAGAGAGAAGACAGTCACTTAGTGCTTCCCTTATACAGTAAAAAAAAACTTTAAAGACGTAAAAAAACACCTTACTTCTGAGCCGTGCTATATATCACTTCGTTGAAACTCAAGTGTTTGGCCTCTGGTGCAACTTCTCATGCTAAAGAAGAAAAAAGCAAGCTGACGAAGAGAGGGGGAACGGTGGGATATTTAAACATGGGCTTTTAAGAGTAAAGAGAAAAAAAATGGAGGCACATACATTCTGTGATACAAGAAAAGGGGCCCTCAATAAAGATAGTCCATCTTTGTCCTCAACTTAAAACCTTACTGCTTTTCATCTCCCTCGTTTGTGGTTGATATACGTACGTAAAGAGCTAAGGACTCGATTTTTCTTGAGCGGCGGGACTCATGATTACTAGGTTCTCCTTTGTCTCCATGATTACTCTAAAGAGAGAAATGGGGCCTTGTTAAGCAGTTGGTAGAAGGAAAATGCAGCAAGCATCATTTGTGAATAAAATAAAATTTGTGTATTCAGTTGTATTTCTTATTTTCATTTCTTATCTAATTGTCTGTACATCATGAAAGGCTTCAGCATCATGTAAAGCATGCATAACTAAGACTTGAAAATGCTTTCAGAGTATGTAATGTGGGCCGCATTTTTAAGCTTTTATATTTTATCCCGTCGTATTTATTTTTCCCACTCTTTGCCTTGAGCTGTACTGTCTGACCCTCTTTTTCAAATTTTTTGAAGGTTTTGTTGTCGATTTAAAAACAAGTTTATTAAACTTAAAATATAGTTCAAATTAAGTTTTGGATTATTGTTTAAATAAATTAATCTAAAACAATATTATTTAAGATTTTTTTAAAAAGAGTTAAAATACACCGTTTTGAAAAATAAAACTTCACCGAGATGTCAAGTTAATCAGATTATACCATATCAACTTTTATCTGATTTAAATTAAAACTTGATTGGAGTAATGATGTAAAGAAATATAATTTGAAATAAAGGGTAGCATTAACTTGCTTAAAGCAGCAAGAAAGTATTAGTGGACACGTCGACGAAAACTTGGGGAAAAGGATTTAAGGGTAGGTTTTAAAATTGCAGGCTATAACCTGCGTCCCGACGGTGTAATAGAAATGTGAGAAAATCAAATCAAGCCTTCGATAATCTGATAAAGCCAATTAAAATTGAAAACTGGGCCAAAGAGTGTTTTAGAAGTGGCAATTAGGGTTCTGTGATTGCAAGGAATACCGACCAGCGGCATCTCTGCATTTGCTTTAAGCTCATTAATCTAATCAAGGTCCCACGCCCCCATTACCATGTAAATATTGTGATTGGCCCACTTAGCTGCTTGATTAATTCATTAGCTCCCAAATTTCAAGATTGATACTCCAATTAACAATCCACAAAGGCTACAATGCGGGTAGGCTATGACAACAACCTATATAATATTTGTAATCGTGCACCAACACAATTTTGGATAACATATTTTAAAAAATCTAGTATCTTTTCTTTTAATGGGTATTTTGATCACATATAATTTAAAACTTGACCACTTAGAAGTCACATGATATAATTTTGTTATTTTTAAAGATAAAAAAATCTACCGAAATGATAGATAAAAGCACAGTAGATTTTTAAAATATATAGCAGCATGTAAGAAATGGTTACGGTGGCAAATCTAGAAGGTGACAGGCCAGTAACGGTGGCTGTGGCAGTAATGATGCTATGATGGGGGATCGTGAGGTAGCATGTTGATGGCAGTGCAAGTGATTGGTGCGATTGCAAGGAATGCAGTGGTGTGGGTATAGAGAAGAATCATGCATTACCAAACTATACATGGCTTATGCGATGGGACAATCTCGCCAGACATTAATCTGCCGATAAAAGAGCACGTCATCAGCTTTGGTGTGCATACCGAATACAAAACATTAACAAAGGCGAGAAGTTACCCTTTCAACTCGTAACAGTCTAAAAAGTGTACCTCAGCTAAGCATAGCTAAGAGAAAACACTAGCCGTGTAGCGCCGCACCATGTGGGGGAGCCTGTAGCCCTAAAATGATCGAACGGCTCGATGCAATAATTGCAACAATGATTGAGCATAACCTATAAAGATCAAATTGCGAGTTCTGCACCCATGATGGGGATTACTGGTGAAGCATATCAAAGAGAATAAGTAAATTATCAAGATCCTATAGCATAGAATACATCGGTCATTTCTGCTTATAAAAGCATGTTACCGCTTAGAATATTCTATATGCAATAGGCGACGTACCTTCAGCTAAATTCAGCTAAAAAATGAATACTATGGTTATTATCACTCAAGAGCTTTATTTAGATGAAAGCGTACTACCTGCAAGTCTATCAGCAGCCTCCTTGGCTGGTAGTATTAGCTTAACTCTCTCTAGATAGTGCATGTATGCATAGCTTAATTCTTCAACCATGACTCAGTGTCATAGAATATCATATTCCTGTAGAAGTAAAGTCATGAGCAAAATAATGAAACACGCATCACAAGTAGAATTTAAAAGTTGAAACAGGGTATGAACCCACAAAAGAATTAAAAAATATTGTCATTATGAGTAACACTTCTTTTCCATAATCCCTGTGGAATTTCTCACGTTTCCATCTTGTAGTCCATGGTATTCTGTCACAGCCTTCAATGACAGTTTGAAATATCTACTTTTCCCAAGACCTAGACACACACAACTGGTTCTTATTATTTGACAACAATAATACTTTGGAAACATATAAATTATCTGACACAGACAAGTGAAAGGCATATTCTTTCTTTCCCTAACAAATTAGAACGGCAACAAGAATTTTAATCGAGATTGGTTCAAAATTAAGAGTTAAAGATGTTAATTACCTCAATGTATAGGATTCAAAGCTTTCAAGAATCCACACACCAATTCAAAGATGGATATCTAACAAACCATCTTCATTTGCATCCATACTTCCAATAGCTCTTTCCACTCAATAAACGAATTTCTTACAAAACTTTAACTATAGCAATCTGAAAATGGAAATATATAAAGTTAAGCATGAAAAAAGTTTCCCAAAACTTCATTACAAGATAAAAAGATAATGGCAACTGAGAAAGTTCCACAAGAACAGGCAAGATGACACAGTACCTGAAACACTAGATTTTGGTACTTCTTCAAGATTATGAAGAATGCAGGTACCTGGATTCAAATTGATCCAGGTAAAAAACCAAGGTTTGGATTGAAAAATAAAGCACTAATAATAGAAAGCACTTTATTATGAATGAAATAAGTACATGTCAAAACACCCATACATCATCCAAGGATAGAGGATCCAACGGAACAATCTACATATCCTCAATTGAACAACAAACAAAAAACAGACTTTTCCATCTTAAACACAAAAAAAAAAAAGCTTTGATGGGCCCAGCACCATCCAATGTGTCTACTTGTAGTCACCTTGTGAATAACACATTTAAGTAACTTGACATTCTTGGGGCAAAGAGAGATCAAGCCATCCAAACTTCATGTCAGTGGAAATGCTATCCTGGATTCTGTCCACCAAATTACAGCTGCAAATATAAAAGGAAAGCTCAGTAATTGAAGAGATGACACATTGTTTCATCGCAATTATTGCCATGAAATATTCATGAATAAAAACAGTAGAGCGCAATCATGATGCATTAAACAGAATAACCTCTGAAAGTGAAGTTGCCATACCATTTACTTAGCAGAAGAAATTCTCATCAACCTGCTTGAAGCACCAGCTCTGTTCCCAAGCCCACGGCCAATGTTCACAGCATCAGCTGACCCATCCAGTTTCGTTAAATCCCTTCTAGATGCACTGGGCGGAGCAAAAGAAGTTGACGGCATTGATGCGTTGTTCATATTCTACAGAAAGAAAATCTCAAATAGCTGTAATTCCACAAAATTTACAGCACATTGATTCTAGTGACATTGACAATTAGTAAGAAAAAAACTGTCACCAAATGCATAAATAAGTTGCATCAAAGTATAATGATGGCTATAAATTCTAGCTACACAGGAGCATATGAAGAGAACATAGAGAATGAAATACTATGGATTACAAGAATAGATGACTAACATGCTTATCAACTGGATTATCAGCAATTAAATTCCGTGAAAATGATGACCCAAACTGCATGTGAGTATCTGGTCGGGCAACCTTATTTGATCCTCTGTGATCAGCAACCTCGGCAGAATAAGAAGCACCATGGACCCCTGAAAGTGAAAAATAATGAACATATAAAATGATGGTTTCTAAAAATACCATATAAAAATAGATGAACTTCTGGAATCCAATAGAGCAACCACTTTCATGTCCTATAGCAGATAAGTTTCATGGCATCCCTCTCCATGATCCCCTGTCCACTACAAAACTTTGTCCCTTATTCACTCAAATGCATCTACAATTGAGAACCCAATAAGAAAAGGGCTTAATGTAATGAATCCACGTAAAAAAATTGGACTACAAAACATTAAAAAAAAATGGTTTTCTAGATTCACTATAGATTGAGTAGAAGTTCAACTTGAACAAAGAAAAAAGGAGTAAAAAAGTTCTACTTGGTGTTAGAATGGTTAACTATAAATTTCCCAGAATCTAATTGAGGTCATTGTATCAGTGTTCAGAAATTACTAAGCCGTTGCAGTACAGCAGATGAACTTTTAAATCCAGAAATCTCATGTTAATGTTGCCATAAAAGGAGTCCGGCATGATTGTTAAAATAAACTACAAAACAACTATCAAGGACAGGTTCACTTTGGGATTCAAACCCTCATTTGTAGTTTTATATTTTTATGCTCAAAGCTTATGCCTCCAACAAATTCCGGTGCAAGTGAATTAAGCATTAATGTGCTGTGTTAAAAGGTACTGGTTTGATTTTAATAAGGTGTAACATCCCACAAATGTCCTCCCCACAACTCCTACAAGAAGCCAAAACCCTCTTTCTCATCTCAAAAAAAAAAAAAAATTAAAGGAAGCCACAAGATTCAAATATTTTCAATTTAAAATTGAGGTAACAGTTCAATCGTAAATAGTTAAAATGAAACTGCTGAAAAACATAGGAGACCCAGAAAAATATGGAAAATTAGACATGAACAGAATGACAATCCTTGAGATTTAACCTTTATCCTTGTCGATATCCATTGCCATTGCTCGACTGCTTGTCAGTCTAGAATTTGGCTGCATGTCCTGAAAAATCACACAAAAGAATCAGATCAAAAGAAGATTAATAAGCCACTCCAGAAGCAGAATGGTTTACCAGATGATTTGATGGTAATTTTGGACCAACTAAAAAAAAGGAAATAGAAAAATAACTGCTAAAAAAGAATACAAATTACAATCTCAAAAATAAAAGTCTTTGCATGACTCATTATAAATATTTTAAGAAGAGAAGGTTTGAATAACTAACAGATGATTGAGCTTGTGGCTTTGGCCTTTGTGTCTGCTTGTACTTCAGGATGGTCCAGTCAAAAACAAAATCAAACTCAAATCCTGGAAAAAATGTAGATATAGCCATTGAATATAACTGTCAACACCAAAAACCCACATGGATGTGATTTAACAAAATGGACTACTAAAGTAATGGACTAACATTTGTTCAGTTATCAGTTTCTAGGATTCGCAGTCCTCAATGACCAATAAACATAACTTCCCTAGCATCTCCCCTCCAAACCAACACTAAAAAATACCTCTCACAATTTAATTAAGCAATTACCTTCCCGAGTAAACAAGTCACGAAAGAGGCGCTTCAGAAATCCATAATCAGGTCGTTGGTCAAAAGTTAATGAGTGGCAATAATGGAAGTAAGAAGCAAACTCCACAGGATGTGACTTGCACAGCACCTCCAAAGAAAAGAATATGTGATGTCAATTGACTATTAAAGAAAGGCAGGTATTCAAACTAATACAAAGAATCAAATATGTATCAGAATTCAATTTTGAGAACCACAACTCTCAAAGCTCTTTATCTTCTTTCCCATGACAAATGAGCTATCCAAGCATTTAGGAGGTCTCCCAGACTTATGAAAGAGATAAATATCTATATATGTTTAGGGAGAGAGAACTATATTCAGATATCTTGATTCGAGGAAATGCAAGGAGATCAGCTTCTTTCAAATTGATAACATGAATTATGGAGCCTTATTTTTTTAGCGAAGTCGGTAATGCTATGAATTTGAGGTTGCTAATATATTTTTTGTGGGTTTCAAATGAACATGCGTGTGAATATGACAAGAAATAGGATTTAATGAAAACATTTGAGAAAAAGGTCTTTTTGAGAGTCAGTCTTATTATCTTGGTTGGGGAGCAAATACTTCTCCCTCTTAATCCAGGATACATATTCCATGTTAGTTAATTACATTTGGCTACATACCTCAATTGGAGTTGATAACTTCTTCTCGCATATTTTATCATACTTTTGCTTCTTTGTTGCAGCTTTCAGGCCCTGCCATGGAAGGCTAAACACAGAAACCAATTATCAGAAAATCAAAGGGAAGCTAATCATATCTTGTAAAAACATCAAAGGCTCCATAAATGGTCCTATAGTAGCATACCTTCCTCTCAAAAAGTATAAAAGAACATAACCAATAGACTCCAAATCATCCCGACGGCTTTGCTCTGAGTAGAAAATAAAAGATGAGTATGAAACAAATGGTTCATTTGTTGTATCATACACACTAGCAAAACATCTCTAACTTACCAATTCCTAGATGAGTATTGCAACTTGCATACCGTGCAGTTCCTGTTAAGTTTTTGTTCTCTCTTTTCGAGGGGGGAAGGGAGGAGAAAACACGCCTCAGTCAATCATGGTAGAAAAATGTAGATGAAGGGGGCTTACATGATATGCAAAAATAAAGATGCTGGGAAAAGGAACATATAGATGCATGCGCATTGTCAACAAGGGCAAACAAAAATGCTATATCCCAACAGGTTTTAGACCTCAGTGGTTTTCTAAAAGCAACATGTAACATCATTATTTCCGGCAAAATTTCTTCACACACTTGTTCATATCTTGATGCTAAACAAAATAAAAGACACCATCAAAATAAAAACAAACCAGTAACATCATCTTAAAATAAAAACCTGAAGATAAGAGGCCTAACTCAACTAAGCAAAACCAAGCCCAGCAAAGTTAGATTAGTAGCTAATATAAACTTCATGAACGAGAAATGCAATGTCCTTAATTCCACTTTTGAATGTTATCTAGCAAATATCACACTTGTAACTGTTAAACCTGACAAAAGAAGCTAAGTCCATATCTAAAATACAAAGTTTCAAATCATAACTAATTCAACCCTCTTTCTCACATGAAAGCTGCATTAACATTTTCATTCTCGCATTGACAAATAAGAGAAGAAATGTCCAAAATCCACTAGAAATCAACATGTGCTTGATTATAAGAATAACTACCTGTAAGTAATATGTTGGTGTGATGTCGGATCCTTGTATCTTTTCGCAAGTCCAAAATCAATGACATAGACCTGGCACCCGTAACAAAATTAAGGGACATTTATTACAAAAGGGAAAAAAACACGATAATCATCCACGTATAAGTAGTGCACTTAACACAAAATGCACAAAAAATAGAAGGAAACAATTACCTGATTAGCTTTCCTTCCAAGACCCATGAGGAAATTATCCGGTTTAATATCCCTATGCAAAAACCCCTTCGCATGCATGTATTCAACCCTCGCAATCTCCATTAAGAAAAACCAAACAACCAACAATTAAATCTCATCATCCAAACCCGAGAACTGCATTCAAGTACTATAAAATGAATCTTATCAATGATCATTACCATTTGATCAGCCAACATTAAGACCGTTTTAAGTGAAAACTTCCTCCCACAGTACACAAACAAGTCTTCGAGACTCGGTCCTAACAAATCAATTACTAACACATTATCTTCTCCATCGACTCCGCACCATTTTATATTCGCAATACCACCTGAACAACACAATTTCCACAAATTAAATTACCTAAAATAAATAAAAATAAAAATAAAATAAAGTCAACAGTCAAAATTTCCTCATACAAAGTTTCTGCAAAATACTTACTTCCTCCACCAAGAATCTTGTACAATTTAGCTTCGTAGAGTAATTGCGGATGCTTCGTACTCCTATTTTCCTACAAATTATTTACAATTAAAGCTTAATAGAAAAAATAAAAATATCAAAATAAAAAATCAAAATTAAAAAAACCAAGACTTACAATTTTTACAGCGACGATTTCACCAGAGTGAATATGAGTAGCTGATATATATAAATATATACATATAAAAAAAACGAAAAATCAATCAATCGTAGAATATATATTTAGGTAAAAATTTTGGAGAGATTAAAGAAAAAGTAGTACCGAGAAAGATTTCACCGAAGGATCCGCTTCCGATTTTGCGACCTAATTTATACTTCTCTCCTATAATTCTCTCCATTATCAAGCATCAAACGCAGTTTTATTTACTGGAGAGAGTAGATAAGAGAGGAGAGGAGATGAGTCTAACAGAAAACGAGAGAAAATGAGAGGGGGGGTCGCAACGAGGAAAGGGAAGATGGAGGAGGGCAACTGGTGAACGTTTTTTTATTTTTTGTTTTTTGGTTTTGTTGTTAATTTCGAAAACGTGTAAAGTGAAATTGGATAAGAATGACAAAATGACATGTCGGTTGTTATGTAACTGGCAGCTCGTTTAGAACCCCAGGACTTGAAAACACGCGACTAAGAGTTGTTTGATAATATGTGTAAAAAATATTTTTAAAATTTTTTATTATTATTTTTTAAATTAAATTAAAAATAATATTTTTATTGAAATCAAAATTAATTTTTAAAAAATAAATATTATTATGTAAATATATTTTTAAATTAAAAAACTCTTTCAATAACAATTTCTATCCTGCTCCGTGACAGGTGCGAACCCCGTTCTCTTTTCTTAAAGATTATTGTATTTTTAGGACTGGAATGGTTACCAGTAGATTGCCCTTACATTGTTGGGATCGGCTTTAACAATATAAATGTTAAATAATTTATGATTATGATTGGAATGTTGAGCGTTGAGGATGATCGTATTTTTAATTTTTTTTTTAATATTCTTTGATTTAAAAATATTAAAATATTTTTTTAGTTTTTTATATCAATATATTAAAACCATCTAAAAACATCTAGGCTTTTTCATCACAAATTAAAAAAAAAAAAAAAAAAAAAAAAAACACCAATATAAACCAATTACTTAGAACCTTTAGGTTTTTCTAATTTAAGAAGTGAAATTTAGTTTGAAAACATAAATGTGCAAAGAAAGAAGCTGATGAGCTCTTAATTAATCATTCAATAAAATGGGTGGGGGAAACCACTATAACTTCTCATATATTGTGAATTTCAACAATATTATTTTTTTTAACTCCCGAATTTTTTTTTTTCATTTTATTATTTTCTTGCTTTTTTTTGTTTTTTTTTTCTTATTATTTTTTTTGTTTCTTGCCTCTTTTTTGGTTTATGTTATTATTTTTTTTTTTCATATTTTCCCATGAAATTTTTTATTTTTTTTTGCTGGTTATACTTTTTTTTCTTTTTTGACTTATATATATTTATTTTTTATTTATTTTGTATAATTAGAGTGTCTGGCTAACTTAAAAGTACCATGATTAATCCTCGGATCCAATTTTTTTATAGCTTTTTTTTCTAGTTTTTTTTCCAGATTATATGATTTTTTTTCTGGTTATATTTTTATATTTTTCTTCTTTTTCCACTTATATATATATATATATATATATATATATATATATATATATATATATATATAATCGAGATGTCCGGACTAGCTTAAATGCATCACGATTAATTCTCGGATCCAGTTTTTTTATAGTTTTTTTTTGTTTTTTCCTGATTATGTTTTTTTTATGATAATTTTTTTCCATGAAATTTTTTTCTTTCTTTTTCTACTTATATATATTTTTTTGTTTTTTTATGATTGGGGTATCTGGCTAGCTTAAATGTGCCACAATTAATTCCTAGGTCCAACTTTTTTGTTATAACCAGGGTGTCCAAACCAGTTTATGTGTACCAACACTAATTCTCAGACCTTTTTTTTTTTGCTAAAGTATTTTTCTTCTATTTTTATTTTATTCACTTATATATTTTTTTTATAACCGGGGTTTACGGCCCAACTTGTGTACACTACAACTAATTATCAAACCAAATTTGTTTTTAAAACAATATGGATTGTTAAAGTGCTTTCATGCTTTCTTTTTTTTCTTTAACTTGTATATTTTTTTATAATTATAGTCTCTGAGTCAGCTTATATTATTTTTTTTACTTATATATATATAATCAGAATCTTCGTGCCCCTTTAGGCGTACAATAACTAATCCCCGGACCAATTTTTTTTTATAATCGGGGTATCTAAGGCATTTTGTGTGCATCACGACTAATCCCCGACCAGTTTATTATTTTTTCTAAAAAAAGTTTCTTATGCTTTTCTTGTTCACTCATACATTTTTTTTCTTATCACCGTACCAAAAAAATTTTGGTAACTGGTGTCTCCAGGTCAGTTTAAACACACCATAACTAGTTTCTGGGCTGAATTTATTTTTTTAAGCAATATGGATGGTAAATGGTGTGGAGAAAGCATTGTAGCTCCCCACATATAGTATTGTTGATTGCAATAGTGTTTTCCCGCTATAATATTTTTTTTCCTTGTTTTTTGCTTCTTCTTCTTCTTTTTTTTATTTTTTTTCCTTATTATATTTTTTTTTTCTTATTATGTTTGTTTTCCCAAAATATTTTTTTGCCCATTATACTCTTTTATATTCTTTTTTCTTTTTCCATTTATATATTTTTTTGTTTTTTATTTTTTTAACCGGGATATCTTAAACGCGCCACGATTAATTCACATATCCATTTTTTTTTATATAACCAGGGTGTTCAAACCAATTTATGTGTGTCATGACAATCCCTGGACCCATATTTTTTTTCTAAAGTGTTTTACTGCTGATACTTTTTTCTTATACTTTTATTTTATTCATTTATATATTTTTTTATAATCGGAATCTCTGGGCCAACTTAAACACACTACAACTAATTCCTAAGCTGATTTTTTTTAAAATAATATGGATTGCTACAGTGCTTTAAAGCTTATATTTTTTTTTCTTTCACTTATATTTTTTTTCATAACCATAGTTTCTTAGCCAACTTAAACTTATATATCCCCATAAGATAAAATCCAAAAGTGAGCTATAAAGGTGTATCGACAATTTACCAATTTTCAATTATATATATACCCCAATAAGAAAAAAAATCCAAAAGTTGGCTATAAGAGTGTATTGGTAATTTACCAATTTTCAATTATATTTTTTGTAGTAATGTTGTGGGCGCGTCTACGGGCATGATATCAATTTCAGTGTTTATGCACATTTCGGATGGCACGTGCGGCGTCGTAGAACTTCTAAAAATATATAATAGTTTTTTATATATTCATTTTATTATGTAAAATATGTTTAAAATAATGTCATGGTATTAGAGGTATTTTTAATTTTTTTTATTTCTATGCACAGTACAATAATTATAATACCCTTAAATAACACAAGAACCAAGAATTGTTAGTGGGGGTGTCTTGATAATTTTACTTTTTTAGTGCACAATAAAATAATTTTTGTAGTTGCAAATAAGACAAAACAAAAGAGTCACCTGCGGTAGTGTTTTAAATATTTCACAAAAGAGTCACCTGCGGTAATGTTTTAAATATTTCACGTTTAACTATACATGTATAGAAAAGAGTTTCACTTTTATTTTACACCATCAAAGTAAAACTTATTATGTTTTTTAACACGAGTTGTATTTAATACAAATAAAAATAACAATAAAAATTAAAAATCTAAACAAAGAGCAAAGGTGTATAGATAAAAATAAAAAATTTAAAACTATCTTAAAATGACCGAAAAAATCAAGGGATCAGAACTAAATTAAAAAAATAAAAGAATAAAAATCAAAATATAAAATTATGTTTTAAATCTAGATAAAAAAATAATTTAATTTTCGCGGTGGAGCACGGGTTTACAGCTCGTATATATTAAAATTGATACCACTATCTCAATATTTTCATGATCATGATTACTATTATTTTTATTGTATTTGCTCTCACCTCATAATTAAGTTAAAACATAAATAGCTTGTTTATTTTTATATTTTAAAAATATTTTTGAAAAAATATCTTATTTTATTACTTCAAGTTAATTAGTTTTTAGTATTTATGATTTTTCATCGTTTTAATATTAAAAACAATATAAAAAAAAAATTTGATGTATTTTCAAAAAAATAAAATTATAAAATAACATTTACTACACTATCAGACACCGAAAAAATTGCTAAATACAAATCTCACATTTAAAGATTTCTTTAACATTTTTACTCTCTTAGTTTTCTTTGTATTTTTTAGATTAGGTTATTTGAAACGTATTTGTGGTTTTATTAAAAAAATTATGTGCTATGTGTGTTTCATTACTTATAATTATTATTTTATTGGGCTTATGTATTTTTTTTTTCTACATTAGATATACTAAATTATTTTCCTGGGATCATTGAATTTAAATTTAATTTTCTTGTAGTTTTCTTTGTGCTTCCTTGTACGATGGTTCTATAATTTTATTATTTGTTTTAAGATTTGTTTTGCTATGCGTTGTTTTCAAAACTCTAACTCATTATTGTGGTTTGAGTGTGGTTTTTTATATTAGTAAACTTCATTTTATTAAAAATATATTTTATTAATTCAGATGAATAAGTAAAATTCTAGTGATTTTAGATTCTTACAAGGATGCACGTCATGACTCGAGATTTGTTGTGCATATCTCAAGTTCTATGTCATCATGTTATGTCCTATTTTTATTTAATAAATATACTAAATTATTTTTTGAGGTTTAATGAATTGAAATTGAATATTCTATGTTTTGTGTGTGTGTTTTATAGTAGTTTTATAATTGTACTACTTATTTTGGTTTTCTTGTGCACACAGTTTCTAGTTGTTAATACATGTGGTTTTTCTTCATGATACTTTATCAATCATTTGATATATAATATCAATATATAATGTTTATGTAAGAGTGTAGTTGAGATTATTTTTATAAATATTTTTAATTCAAGAATATATTAAAATAATATTTTTTTATATTTTTAGAAAATCACTTTTGAAATTAGGATATGAAAATGAAGTAAAAACATCTAAATTTTTTAATTTAAAGTAAAAAATAATCAGTATCCAGACACATGGCTTGCTTACGTGTCAAATATAACCAATAACATTTTTTTTCATATCTAAATATGAAAGATAAACATCTAAACACTTCATAAAGTTTGAAAAGAGAAAACATGAGAGAATTTTTTAATGAAAAACTTTGAATTCTAATCTCTTAACACATGTTTTGTAAATTATTTTTACTTGGATCAATTGAAAGCTAATATTATAAACTTCGATTCAAGATGTCAATTAAGCATTTCCAGGCAAGGGTCACCCCAGGGAAATCTCCATTGATGGGGTGGCAAGGTAACTTATGGACTATCTATCGATTCTTGATGCTTTGCCTTTGTGGTGTTCTTAAAATATTGCAGAATTTATCAAAGATATAACTCCTATTTTCTGTGTGAATTATTCAGTAATTGCAAGCATCATTGTTTGTCCCATAAAAAGCTGAAACCTGAGGTTTAAATTGTAGACTAACCTTCAACCAAAACAATCGATCAAACACATACATTTAAAACTTTGAATGGCACACAGTGTATGCGACAAAGTTTCACAATGGAAGATCCTTGTGTAAGAGTACTAGCTCGTCCCCAAATAAATATTGTGCAAGGTGCAGGTAAATTAGTGTTTTGTTATTCCAATGGCTAAACAAGTGACCGTAAAATACTTGACAAAAAAAAAAAAAAGGAATCCATGAACTTACAATTCTATTTCAAAAAAAGATTGAAATCCAAAAGATTGTTTTAATTTCAGAAAAATAGAATTGTGAGAGAATAAAGGAAGGTTGGATTCGGCATTGCTGTGGTGCTTGTGATCTTGTCAACTCTCTCATTCTTCTTGGCTTCTCCCATTGACGTCGAGCCAGAGGCTAAGGCAATCTGGCTAGCTGAATTTGGTCGAGTTTTGGGGCCTTCATTAGAAATAGAAGTGTCAAATCATCATCCCAGACCACAGACGAGAGGTATCATCGTCCGAAAGGATCGAAACTTGTCGTGCCAACACAGAAAAATAAAGGAACTCCTAAGCGGTGTCTTGAAACTTTCGTTTTATATTCAAAATTTAATGCAATTGAAAGCTATTTTTCCTAGTCCTAAATCCAGAATCAACCAAGGATTCTGTCGTATGTTTCAAAATAAAGCTTGCGTTATTCAAAACCCTGAAGAAAACTTGCCCCCAGATGGAAGAGCTTCAGGTCCATGGAATCTTTGTACAGTAGATGAAGTAGAACTCAAAGCACTAATCAAGGAAATCCCAACATGGTCAACAGGAGTCTTGATCTCTACAAATGTACTTCAACACTCTTTTATGGTAATCCAGGCATGAACTATGGACCGATCGACACATTACATTTCAGATATTTTCTTCCGTATTATGGATCGCGCTCTACGATTGTGCAGTCATCCCTCCACCATAAAAAATCAGTGGAAAGCCGACTCGTCTCAGCTTAAGACATAGAAAAGGAATTGACATTCTATCTCTTCTGCTGCCATGGCAGCACTGGAAATTATAGTGTGTGTTTATCAAAAAACCACAATCAAGGAAGGATTTTCAGACGACCCTAATGCCGATCTACGCATGTCAGCAATGTGGTTGTTGCTAAATTTTGTCATGAATGAATTTTCGGGGCTTTCCGTGGTATTATTGTTCAGAATGAGTTCTTCTATACTGGGTTTACTAAAAACATGTCTAGTGTAGCCTGCAATCTAATTGAGATGGGACTGTCTGCCGCAAAATTTATCTCTCTTTTTGTTTTTTCTGTCTTTAAATTCCAATGTATCCTGACATCACTATATGATTTGTTCTTTGAATAAGAGACAGATCTCCCATATATCATCTTCCATGGAAAATGTATACTAGTATTTTTTTATTTAGAAATATATTGAAATTATATATTTTTTTTAAAAAAATAATAGCAACACAAAATGATATAAAAATAAAAAAATAAAAACAAATGTGCTAAAAAATATTTGATGATTTCGAAAGAAACAACAGGTATTATAATAATGATTTGGACAGATACAATGGATGCTGTAATGATAGTTTCCCTTGGAGATGCACTTTGGAATTATGACATGGAAAGTATATAATTTATTAAGATAATATTTTTTAATTTTTTGCAATGTAATTTTAATTTTATTATATTAAAATGATAAAAAAACAGTAAAAAAATTATTTTAAATTGAAAATTAAATTTAAATTTTGACAAAAAAACAAGTTGAAATTCTAGAAAAAAATATTTTAAAGTATAATTTAGCTTAGTTTCTAGAAAAAATTATTTTGGACGAAATACAATTTTGAGAAGTCATTAGTAAAGGTTAATTTTTATGCGTGCAATACTACCCTAAAGTAATCAGAATGATATTATTAAACCTAATTTACTTTCGCATGTTAACTTAAGATTGGGTTGATCCTGATATGATAGATAAATAAATAGAAGTTTAATTAATTAAATTTATGCGGTTAGATTTAAAAAATAAAATCAAAACAGTATTATTTTATTTTTTAAAAAATATATATTACAATAATATTATTTTAGGTTTACTGATGGTGACTGTCTGGGTCCTGACAAAGAATTAGCTGGAGGCCTGAGTTGCCGAGAAGAAGTGAGGTCTTGCTAGGTACCTTCCTCGTTGCAGCAGTTTCAATATGAGCCATCCACTACTTACGTGTTGGGAATTTAAGGTTATATTTCATCTTCTTATCATTTTTGGTCTTATGTTCTTAAATGTTTATGGTCTTAAAGAAGGTAGTGTTTTTGTTAACCTAAGGTCTCGTATGTTTCAATCTTGCCAGATCTTATAACTACTTTTTTTTTTTTATAAACTCGAGAAAACTTTATTTGTTTTTAGATATTTATGATGTTGGATTAAGTGGTTAAAAGTGTGTTTGATATTGCTTTTGTTTTTGTGATCAAAGTTAAAAAAAAACAGTTTCATAAAAAACACTTTAGTTGCGATTCAAAATAATTTTTAAAGTGTTTGGTTAAAACTATAATTGAGTTTGAGATTAATGAAAAATAATTTTAAATATTTGGTTACTAAACTTTTCATATTATTTTTAATTTGTGAAATTATTTTAAAAGACATAAATACACATATGTGTGTATATTTTAATATTATATTAATAATAATAATTTAAATAAAAATATTATATTCATGCAACTTCTCCTATATATATACACGTGAAATGTAATTTCTCAGACGGTAAAGCGGATGTCATTTCTCATAATTTTCTAATAATTATTATTTCAAATGAGAATACCAATTCAAATCCATGTTTAGTTTGCCTAATTACACACATTATCCCTTGTTTTTTTTTAAAAAAAAAAACAATATCAAAGCTCACTGTTAATGAAATTATAGGTTCCAATCCACGTGACATGAAAGTAAAGTAGCTATGATTTATATGACAGATTTAAGTTTGAATAAAATATATATTTTTTATAAAAATCTAGAATAAGTAGAGTTTTACTCATTTATTTAAATTTTAAAAAATAAATTTCATAAAAAATAACGAAATTAAAGACTTGTGAATTCCGGAGCTATCCGCTTGAATCACATTAAATGCTTGGTTGTCAATAAAAAAAAAATCCCAAAACACTATTAAAATTATAAACACATTGCACAATACCGAGGATACACAGCGAATAAAAAAAGAATCCAGGGACTAAAAACATAAAAAAATCCAAAAAATGGCCAGGCCAACGACTGGAATATTTGTGATACAGAGATCATCGTTCAAAAGTAAACCAAGTCTGAAGGCACCACAATTGGACCAGCCACCAATTTGTACCGAGAGACCAAACCCTTGTCTTTATTCCTATATTCTACCTTTGACCAAATCTTGATCCATGACAATTGATAATTCGAAAAAAAAAATCAACGAGGGGCTGCTATTAAATATTTCATTTAATTCTTATTTTTTCCTGACCATGGTTTCTTTCCTCGCTTGCAATCGTTTCATTTTCATGGCAGGGCTGGACCAGTCACAAAGAATAAGAACAAACACCCACAAGAATGATGTCATTGCTTAGCACCTATGCTTCTGGATTTATTATATTATATTTACAAAATAAAATTAATCCAAATAAATAAATAAAATTTTGATTATTTTATATTTTTATAAAAAAAAATATATTCTTACTTGAACTTGTAAATACTCTGTCATCACTGCATGTAAACATATTTTACATATCACTATCACATGTGAATGCAAAAATACAATAAGTTAGTAGTTTGTATCAAAGAAAAACTAAATCCCACAATTTGGGCACCTAGAAGCATGTATGGAGTGGAAAGTTAATGATGTTTTTCTTTCCTATCATAACTATTCAATCTATTCTGGTTTAGTATTTTATTTAGAAATTTATGGATCTTGATATAATCCAAATCAAAACTCCTAAAAAATACTTAATTTTTATTCCCTTATTTCTCCGCATGCAGAAATTTATCATAACTTTTTATATAAACAAAACATAGAAAAATCTAATGATATTGAATAAAAATATTATTTAATTTAAAAAATATATCATAATAAAAATATATATATATATATAAAAAAATTTAATGCATCACCTTCCTTGTTGTCATCTTCAAAAGTTCACTGCTTACTATAACCCTCTTCGTACCCTTTTAAGAAAAGTTGCAGTATGTTTAGGAACTCCTTTTTAAGTGTAGAATTTGATTCAGTTGAATCTTTTTATGCTTAATTTGTTTAGACACTTGATGTTCAAGAAATTAATTACTTTTTTTTTCCTGAAAACCACAAATTTTATGGGCAGCTCACAAATCAGACTAAAATGATATGATTTGTGGAACTTATTGGGAATCCAGTGCTTTTGTGGAACTTATTCCAAACATTGTGTTTATAGATAGTGTTTGGGTGTAATTCTTTCCGTCTCACGATAAACTATATGGTATTATAATACTGTTAGAGGAGGAAAATGGAAAACTCGATAGTAGAGCAGAAGATGGTTCTCATCCCTAAGGACAAGGACCCCAGGAAGGGTGGCCTAAGGACCATGCCCTTCATCATAGGTAATTTGCAGAGTCTACTGTTAAAGTTTCTTTCTTGTTCATGATTTGTTCTTCGTTTCTGTTGAATCATGTTGGCTTCGTTGCTTTCTTGTTCTGTGAATTATAGTTAACGAGGCCTTTGAAAGGGTGGCTAGCTATGGGCTGATGCCAAATATGATATTCTACTTGATGGAAAACTATCGTTTTGAGGCTGCAAGTGGTTCAACCATTCTCTTCTTGTGGTCTGCTATGTCTAATGGATTGTCCATTTTCGGAGCTTTCCTCTCCGATTCATTCATGGGTCGGTATCTGGTCATCTCTTTGGGATCATTCTTCAGCCTTATTGTAAGTCCATTTCCTGCTATCATATTCATTGATTCTTTGTTTGCCTAGTTGCCAGGCTTCTGGGGAAATTAGGGGTTTGATCTCTTAAATCTGTTCTGTTCATGCAGGGGATGATTCTTCTTTGGTTAACTGCCATGGTCCCACAACTAACCCCTCCACCGTGTGACCGATTTACCGGTGTCTGCAGCTCATCCACTGCAGGCCAACTAGCTATTTTATTCTCCTCTTTCGGCCTCATATCAATAGGAGCCGGTTGCATTAGACCTTGCTCTATCGCCTTTGGTGCAGACCAACTAGACAATGAAAAGAACCCCGATAATGAGAGTGTCTTACAGAGTTTCTTTAATTGGTATTATGCTGCGACAGGATTATCAACAATTATAGCATTTACTGTTATTGTCTACGTTCAAGATAACCTTGGTTGGAAAGTTGGATTTGCTATTCCTGCAATTCTCATGTTCTTCTCCGCTCTGATGTTCTTGGTGGGTTCTTCCCAGTACGTCAAAGTGAAGGCCTCCACGAGCTTATTTACTGGGTTTGTTCAGGTTGTGGTTGCAGCATTCAGGAACAGAAAGCTCAGTCTTTCTCACAGTGGCGTTGAACAGTATTACCACAGTGATGATTCTGAGTTCGAGATCCCTACGGATAATTTAAGGTACAGCAGTATTGCTATTAGCAAAGTGATGAATCTAAGTTCTTCTTGGGGGATTCTTGACTATCCAAATCAATTCTGTTTTAAGTAACATCAGATGACAAATTCATTAACATTTCTCAACACTGTGCAGGTGTTTAAACCGAGCCTGTATCATAACAGATCCTGATAGGGATGTAAATCTTGATGGGTCAGCTTCAAATCCATGGCGTCTATGCACAGTTGATCAGGTAGAGTCATTGAAAGCTCTGCTTAGAGTCATCCCCATTTGGTCTACAGGCATCATGATGCAAATCAACTTGAATCAAAACTCTTTTGCCACCCTCCAAGCAAATACCATGGACAGGCAAATCTTTAATTTTGAACTTCCAGCAGGATCTCTCAATGTGTTTCTGGTTCTCACTCTCACAATCTGGCTAACCTTCTATGACCGAATTCTGCTGCCATTGTTAGCAAAATTCACTGGCAAGCAACGCGGCGGGCCTAGTCCTAGAGTTAGGATAGGAATCGGCTTGCTAATCCCAATTGCAGCAAGGGCAATGTCAGCAGTAGTAGAAACCATAAGAAGGAGAACTGCGATCGAGGAAGGACTAGAAGACCAACCAGATGGTGTGGTGAACATGTCAGTAGCCTGGCTTTTGCCACCAATTATCCTACTTGGATTGGCTGAAGCTTTTAACTCAATTGGACAGATAGAATTCTACTACTCCCAGTTCCCTAAAAGCATGTCTAGCATTGCAGTGGCTATTTTCACTTTCGGAACTGCGGTGGCTGATATGATAGGGAGTGGTTTGGTGGATGTGGTGGATAGAGTAACATCCACAGGAGGGCAGGAGAGCTGGTTGTCGAGTAATCTTAACAAGGGCCGGTTAGATGATTATTACTGGCTGATTACTGTCTTGAGTATGATCAATTTTGTGTATTTTCTTGTTTGCTGTTGGATTTATGGACCCACCATGGACGAAAAGGAGGAGCGTTTGCTGGAGTAGAAGCAAACCAAATTGATTGTTATAAGGGTGTTGTCCAAAAATACTAGGTTTATTAGACTAGTGTTTCATGGATTGTTTAGTTTGTTTTGGCATACTAATAAAAATAGATATTTAAGGACAAAGTAGAATCTATATATATATATATATATATATATCCATGCAACCAAAACTAAGAATATAGAAAGAAAGATAATAGCACGCATTCTAAACATGAATCCAACAATATGAGATATAATCACAATTCTAGGTTTTATGCTTACTATAAAATAATAGAAAAATATTATTTTGGCTTTCCAAGTTTTATACGTTACAAGGAAAGTGCTAAACAAAATGCCAAAATATCTTTTTTTTCTCTAAAAAACTAATATTCCTAAATATCTTCCAAGAAAGTCAAAATCAACAAAATAAAGTCAACAAAAAAATAAATTAATTAAATACAGACATGGAAAGAAAATGACATCAAAATTTTTACATAAAATAATAATAATTCTTTCACTCCAATACAATTGGTTTTTCAAATGACTTTTTTCCATTGAAGTAATACTAGCAAAGATAGTCATATTTATATTATTTAAAATGTTATTTTATTAATTTAACTATTTAAAATAACATTTTTCTTAGAGATGCTCTCGTATGCTTTCTCTACCTAGTGATGCTCTTTGTTTTTCATTGTTATGTTCGTTTTGGTCATAAATAACTCTTGTACGAGTGCTTTTTAGAATTAGACTTTTTTTAGAATTTTTAAATAACAACCATATTTTTTAATTATATATGTGATCTTTCTTTAAAGTATTGTTTTTATACTCTATTTGGTATATCAAGATATGAAAATTATTAAAAGTATCATCGTTACTCATTTTTGTGTTCCACAAAAAAATCAAAAATCAAATAAAAAAATATTGGATGAATGTATGTATGTATGTATGTATGTATGTATGTAAATGTTAGTGAAAAAAATATACCAAAATACTCAGAAAATTACTAAAGCCTAGTTGAGAAATATCAAAATATATAAAATTAAAATTTTGACAGTGTATTTTCAATTGATTAAGGCTTTTATTTGCAAGAAAATTTCAATTGATTAAGGCTTTTATTTGCAAGAAAAAATTAATTTAAGAAGGAAAATTCTAAAGTATATGTTTAAGGACTAAATTAGAGTTTTTCAAGGTTTGTTTGAATTTGTTGAGGGATAAATTACAAGAAAAATTGATTTTTGAAATTAATTTAGGCTTTAATTAAAAAATAAATAAAATTTAGGGTAGAATTGTGATTTTAAAAGTTAATTTGATCGAATTAGAGGCTTAATTTCTTAAACATTAAAGTTAATGGAAAATTAGAGACTTAATTCATGAAATCTAAAATCAAAGACTAAACTCAAAAAAATCATTTGAATATAGAGGTTAAAATGAATCAAATTAGAGGTCAATTGAAAGCAAAAATTTATTGCTAAATTGAGGATTGGGATACATAAATTTATAACCAAGGACTAAAATGAAAAAAGACTTTGAATTTTATGCTGGCAAATGAATTTGATAGGGGTGCATTTGCAAAAAAAAAAAAAAAAAAAACAGGAGTTGAGAGCTTATTAAAGATGCAATTAAAAAGTATGTCATTTGTGGCTTGCATTTGTTGTTTTACTTTTAATTGTTTAGTTTTATATTTATGTTTATAAATATTAAAAGAAAAAACATTTTGGAATGCTTAACAAGTAATGTTGCACTCATTTCTTTGTTATTGTAATTTTTATTTAACGATATTATTTTTATGATTATGGTATATTAAAGTTGTTGCTTAAGTTTTATTTTTGATATAAATATGTTATAGCTTTGATTTAGCTTAATTTATGCATGGTAAAACAATAATGTTTATCCCTAGTTTGTTAAGTCTTTCCATGCATAAAACCGGTTCATAAAATTAATTTTGAATCCATGTTGCATGAACATATAAGTTGTTTTAGATTGTTAATTTTTTTAATTTGATAATTTATGCTTGATTTTGATTTTTTTTTATTATCTATTTTATTTATACATGTTTGTGTATGATTTAATAACTTATTGAGATAAATAAAGCATGCTTTGGAGGTCAAAATGCCTATTTTTAGGCTCCATCACTAGTGATGTGTTCGGTGATTAAGAAAAAGTCATTTAAGTAGAATTAGTGGGAAAAGTTAATGTGTTAGTATCTATTTGGAAATATGATTGAGATTATTTTTGAAATTTTGTTTATAATTATATTAAAATGATTTTTTTAATTTTTTTAAAAAAATATTTTTAACATCATCATATAAAAATAATCTAAAAACATAAAAGAAATTAATTTTAAAATGATATTTTTTTTTTAACTTCCTTAAAAAATTATTTTTGACATATAATCTAAAAACATAAAAGAAATTAATTTTAAAATAAAATATTTTAAAAAAAAACATTTTTGAAAACTAAGAGACGAAATGAAGAAAACAGGTTAAGGAACATAACTTGCGAGTGGCAAAATTGGGAGGACATACAAACGACCTGTAGTCCAAATCACCAGTGCTAGAATAAAAGAAAAGATACGTCGACAGCAGGATTCGAACCTGCGCAGGCATAGCCCAACAGATTTCGAGTCTGTCTCCTTAACCACTCGGACATATCGACGTCTTAACGATAGCTCGCTATAATATTTTAATTATCCAATACCTATTTTGTTCAAGCATGTCTATTTTGAGGTCAGAGTAGCATTCGAGTTTTCGTAGAACGGTTTGTTAGCTATTGTTGATCCCCCGAGTAAATTCCTTTATTTTTTTAACAGCTACATTTTCTAAAGTTTTCCTCGCCGCCTTCCATCCGTGTAGAAAGATTGCAAACCCCTTAACTTTGTAGCATACATAATGTGATATGATCACTATCTTGGATGGCAATCCAGGAAAGATTAGAGAAGCATATTGCATCAGAGGTATCGCTGCGTGTATAGAAAAAGAAAAGTTGAGGAGAAGCCTGCACGATGGATTAGACACAGACAAGTACCAAGTAGATTTTCCAAAATTGCTTTGAGTTTTACACACAGGATACCCTGGACGTTAAAACAATATAAAAAAATGTCGGTGCCATGCTTGAACTTGAGGAGGATGGTTTACAAATTTAACCACCCTTTCATCAAGTAATAAAAAATTTAGCCAATTTGTTTGTAAAGGGCAGCAACACAGAAAATGGACAACTGATATGACTGTACAAAAGCAATGTTTAAACAGTGCTGCATGAACTCTGGTGTATTAAAGAGGTAAAATATAGGCCAGTGGTATCCATGGCCATTCCAAGCAGCCATCTGTCCATATAACTGGTTTCACCCACGAGCAGGAAGATCTGTGATTCCGGATGCATCCCTCCTACCGTGCCTACATTTAACACGAAAAGTCAGTGGGAGAAAGATAGAAAAGATACCGAGAAAGAAATCATAAAGGCCTGATGTGCTAGCTCAAATGTTACATGATACATCTTGTTTCTTGAGTAAGATGTCTGTGCATCTCATGAGAGAAACTAGTTCTATCCTTTTTGGTATAAAACTTGAAATTAAACACAGGATAAGTCAAATCAAAGAACTGCTCCCCACAGGCTATTAGTAAGCAGGGGACAGATTTCAGATGAGGCTTGTTAACCAATTGGAGGGTTTATACTCCCAGGAATGTGAAATGACAAGTCTAGTTGTAATCGAGAATCACTTAGTTTCATGAAGCATATGAGCACGCCTCAAACGTTTCAACTAGAAAAGAATCCAATTAATTGGGCAAGAGATGGGGAACTAAAGACAAACATC
Source organism: Salix dunnii (assembly GCA_015731905.1). Taxonomy (NCBI): domain Eukaryota; kingdom Viridiplantae; phylum Streptophyta; class Magnoliopsida; order Malpighiales; family Salicaceae; genus Salix; species Salix dunnii. Next base: position 18,720,272 of record CM027664.1, read on the forward strand.
TTATAAAATGGGCTACCTTAATTGTCCAAATGGACTCGTTTTAGCAAGAATTTCATGCAGCCTGGGTGATGACATCCAGATTATCATCAAGGAACCATTTAGGAGGATACAAGGAGTTAGATGATTGAAGCTGAAGAAGCCAGACCATGACTCTTGAGCAGTCCTCCAATAAGCCTTCCATTTGGCTTTCATCTTCCACAACTTGCTCAATAAATGAGCTAACCTGCAGAAGCAGATAAGTGAAATTAATTATTAAAGCCAAAGCCCAGTATAAGTAGCGACTTGTTGGGTTGAGAATTTAAAACTTTTCAGATAAAAAAAGACAAGGATGGAAAAAAGAAAGATTGATTATCTTTAAGGAGGCAAAGCTTCTGTCTGTATTGCTGTCACCCAGTTAAAAGTAATAAACCCCTGATAGTAACAAATTTGTCAAAAACAAAGTTCATTTTTTCATTATATTTCACTTTCCTGTCTGTAATAGTGCAAAAGGAAAGCCAGAAAATATACAGACTGTTCATTTTTAGTGGAATAGAAGCAGCAGCAAACAGATTGCAATGTGGTGTACTAAATGGATAATATGACAAGAAGAGGTACTAACCTGGAAGCCATCCCTTACTGTGTCAAGCTGCCTAATAGGTTCGGGTGTAGGGCGGTGCCATCGTTTTGGATCCCAAATGATGGAGCTGTTGAAGGCAAAACCTGACATGTCAGCATGGAATCTCCGAAACCTCATACTTGAGTCATTCACATGCCATCCAATAACTTGAGTTCCATTACAAATGGGGCCCTCAACAAAATCCTTTTTTTTGTTTCCTGTTAACTTGGCAACTGTCCATGTACCAAACCGCCTGCAAGGAAAAAAGGGCATGCATTCTCATGACAATAGGTAGAGAACCAGAAAGTGATGTTAAAATGCATATCTTTATGAGATATCTGCAGCAGATACATAGCATTTATTAAAACATAAAATGAATGTGCAGAGTTTCCAATCACTTATGCAAAACTGTAACCTAATACATGTCAACAATATGACAACATTCTCAGAATGACAGTAATTATATATAAAAAAACAAATATACAATCCTTTCTCCCCATATGAAATTTTCATCTACAAGTTTATATCCAACATTTTTTTGTATTTCTTGGCTTTTTAATCCATTTTAACACCATAATCTACAGCAGGAACTCGGTCTATGGAAAAGAAAAAATATTCATCGTCCATTATATTATGATACATTTTAGTCTAGGATCTGGCGATGTAATTCCAATGATACTACTTTATTTCATTAAAGAACTGAAAAGCTAGAAACTGTAAACATAATTTCAAATATACTGTGAGCTGTAAAGCTTGTGCAAGGTTTCACGGTAGGTGCAAAAGTGCAAAATTTCACGGAAGGTGCAAAGTCACATAATGGAAATTTGTTCCTGACAAAAAAAAAAAAAAAAAGCAGATTCCAAAGGGAAAGCCAATAAAGAGCAGCACTGCAGGAATGGGGGTGTGGTCTGCACAGACTGATAGTTACCTGATCTGCCTCATTTGCTCAAAAAGATCTGCAGAGTAGATGTTATAATCATCTGCAAAATGGACTATTCCATCAAGGTGGTGGGTTTCAATGTGAGACAATGCCACATTCCTTTGGTGGACACTTCTGTCTTTTATATCAGTTAAATTTTTCTTGCAAACAAGATGCCTATACATAACCCCAGTCCTCCTCAGGATGTCAGCTGTTTGATCAGATTGCAATGTCATTTCCACAACTATCCATAATAGAGGAGGTTGAACCAGTCTTAATGTGTGCGCCAAACGACTCAGATAATAAGCTTGAAGTGGTCGAGCATGAGTTGGGGTCACAATGATCAAAAGTTTCCGAGACACCAAATTCACATCTTCAAAGAGCGATAGGCTAAGGGAGTTACCATTAGAATTCCCATCCCCTGACTCCTGTTCCTTCACTTCTGGCTCCAGTGTGGTACTGTTCTCAAGTCCTCCAATTTCTGCTATTGTTGTTGCATTTCTTGTCATGTCTTCATGCTTATCAACATGCCCAACAGTAGATTCCACCTCAAATGAAAACGCTTGGTGCTTTGACATGGGATTCATTGAGACAAATGGGGTTAGTCCAATAAAAACCCCAATCACAAAAGAAACCAAGAAATGGAAAAGGGCCCTCTTCCAAACTTGTCCCTTGGGTTTTGACCTCTCCAATGGTCTCGAAGATTTTGGTGAAAAAACACCATTTGCAAAAGCTTGGACGTCTGATAAACCAAAAATTGAAGATAGAAACCCACCAGAAGTTGGGTAGCTCTGAGAATATGACGACGAGGACTTGGACAAAGGAGAGGCCACTTGACAGGCTTCCCCGTTTAACAAGGTTCCAGCTCTAGGCACAGGAGACAATGTTCTCCTTATAGATGCCATCCAAACTAATCCACCGGAATACCACTAACCTCGAGACCCAACACCTTACAATATCAAACCAGTATTTCAGCTACAACAAAAAGAGCATCCAAATCTACTTAAAATCTCAATACCCTACCAACTAATCACCATAAATATAAAGTTTCAAAGCCGATAAAGTTGTTATTTTTCATGCATTCTATCCAATATCTTAACAACTGCTTGAAACCCAAAATAGACCCTTGACTAAACACACATGGCCAAGCAACAAATCTTGGATTTGCCAAAATTCAAAACCTGTCTCCTATGTTGCGAACAGTTTACGGGGACCGAAGTACATGTATAACTACCCCTTTAAGCAGAGCAAAGCAACTTTCTCTTGCAACCTCAAACAAAGTAATAAATAGCTAAAACCAAAATGCAATTTCACAAGTCAGTTGTGTACAATGAGCTCCAAAACACAAATCATTACCATAACAAACCGAAACACCAAAAATCTAGGTGAGTGCATACCCTCAAAGCAAGGAGATTGATGCCCAAACTGCTTGGAAGCAGTCAGTGAAACGAAATGAGTCTTGAATTTACCCCACAATGGTAAATGATTCCTGGATCTTAGGAGCTAAATACCACCTTTAAAAAAAAAAAGAATTGACCAATACGCTGTTTTGGGTCTTGTTGAAAAGTTTCACTAGTTTACACACACCCTCTAAAGTATTTGATGTTTTAAGGATCAAGAGTTAGAAACAGTGAGCAGAGAAGGACTTGAACTTTGAAAATGGAATAGAATCTGAGTTAGACGAATGGGAGGGAGGGAGAGAGAGGTGCCATCCTATAGGAATACTTCACATCACTCTCTCTGCCAGTCATAATGATTCAGGCACAAGAAACTTTAGAATTATTTTTCAATGCAATGGGAACTGGTAATTATTGGAGTGGTTAATAATTGACATTATATATTTGGAGAAATTAATGAGTGGGTTATTATTAATTACACTTACATATACCTACCTTTTGAGGGATTATAAATTCAAAATAATAATTATGATGTATATTTTAATTTTAAAGCTTGATTTTGACTTCAATTTTAGTTTAAGTTTTTAATAAAAGTCATGAGATCAATTTCTAATCACATTCTTTTTTAATTTGAATTCGATTTTATTTTAACTTTATCAAGTTTTTAGTTTGAATAATTTATCAAGTCAATATAAGATTTATAACTAAAAGGTGTTTGTGTTTGTGTTTTAAAAATATTTTTAATAAAAAATATTTTTTTATTTTAAATTAAATATTTTAGTGTTTTTTAATTACTGGTATTAAAAATATTTTTAAAAAATAATAAATATATTATACAATAAAATTTCAAAAATAACTTTTGTAAAAATCTAAAGCATGTCTCAATGCTCTGTTTGTATTCATAAATAAATATTTTTGTTGTGGATTTTTTTATAAAAAGAATTAAAAATAAATCATGTGTATTTTTTTATATATTGTCATTCAGAATTTAGTAATATTAAAAAATAAAAAAGAATTTAAAAATTATGTGGATCCTCTTGTGCATGTACCTTCACCGACCATCTATCATTCAAGTCCTCTCAACTTTCTTTAATTTTTATTTTTATTCGGCTACTTATAGCTAAAAATTTATAAATATTTTATGGGTATTTCTAATATTTTTATCATTTTAGAATAAATAAATAAATTACGACATGCTCATTGTTATTGGGGAAAACATTTTGTATGGATGAACCTTGAATTTCCTTGCCATATCAAGCTAAATGCCACCAAAAACTGTGTTTGCAAATAAATAAATGATATCCCTTTATTATACATTATCTTCAACACACTTGATAATGTCTAACATATAATTTCCAAAATTTATTCCAATCCTAATTAAAAATATTTATCTGTTTTAATAAATGCATAATCTCTTGTATTTTTTAAAAAATAATATTAAATTTAAAACATTTAATACAAATTGAATAGTTGCAATTTAATGTGTGCTGAAAATAGAAATATATTTTTTTCTTGTTTAATTTATTTTTTATCAATAATAAATTTTAAATATAAAAGAGGACTCAACATCAAATTTTGACTTTTGACAAATTCTCAAGTCTATGCAAGAGTCCATTTAAATGGTTAGGTTTAGGTTTCCATCAGGTATACAATATATAATTAAATTTAAATGGGGAAATGATGGACGGTAATGCAAACCTTGAAGATTGCGGAGCCATTTGTTGTTATTCTCGGATAACTTTCTCATATAGTTTATTAAAGAAATTTTATATATTAGAATTTATAAGTTTATGATGATTTAGTTCCTCACTTTAATATGTAAAAAAATCAAATTATTTATAAAATTACTATTTCTATACTAATTTTATTCTCTCTTTTTATTTTCTAAACAATGAAAATTATTAAATTATCATGAAAAATAAAAAAACAAAATACTTCTACAAAAAAAAAAAGCAAGGAATCAATCACTGGACATATCATTATTATTGTATAAATAATAAAAATCATAAAATTATCTTGAAGAATAAAACAAATTAACAAAAGACCAACCAAGAAAAAAGCTAAAACCAAAATAAATATTACGAGCACAAAAAAATCATTTGATATGAAAAACAAATAAAAACAATAAAAAAATAAAAAAAAATATTAATTTTAAAATGATCACCAACATAAATTAAAATTTCAAGATTAAACTGAACAAAAATGAAATCTCAATAAAAAAGAAAACAAAAAAAATAACAAAAATACTAAAAAAATTTAAAAGAATAAGGAGCAAAATGTATATAGATGCATTTGGATGACAAAACCGCAACAAATTAAAAACCCTGAGACCAAAAAATTTAAAGAAGTTTAAAACAAACAAAAAATAAAAAAAATAATGATCAAAATAAAAAAAATAGTATATATGATCAATTTCAATAGGAGAACAAAATTGAAACAAATTAAAATTCACAAATCAAAAACTTATCTCGAAAAATAAAAAACAAAAAATTTAGCAAAGGAGCAAAAATAAAAATTATGAGTACAAAAAAATCATCTTATCTGAAGAACAAATAAAAATAACAGAAATGCTAAAAAAGGAACAAAGGGAAAAGAAGAAATATTAGTTTTAAAATGATCACCAATATAAATTAAAATTTCAAGACTAAACTGAACAAAAATAAAATCTCTATAAAAAAGAAAATGATAAAAATTAAAATCTCAAACTAAAAGCACAAATACATAAATATAAATAAAAAATATCCAAGAATGACAAAAAAAATCAAAGGAATTAAAACCAATAAAAAAAATTAAATAATAGAGATCAAAATAATAAAAAAATATATAATTAAATACAATTGAAGGACAAGGCTACAGTAAATCAAAACCTTGAAACCACAAATATTAAAGGGATTAAAACAAACAAAAAAATCTAAAGAATAAAGGTCAAAATAAAAAAAAAAATATATATGATCAATTTCAATAAGGGTATAAAATTGAAATAAATTAAACTTTGCAAATTAGAAAAATTAAAGGGACCAAAATAAAAAGAATTAAGGGTTGAAATGAAAAATAACATATATGATCAATTTCATTCGGAGAGTAAAATTGAAAAAAACAAAACCTCTATAGAAGAAATCAAGAAAAAAAAAGAAATCAAAACACCAGGGACTAAATGAAACATTCATAAACATAGAGGACTAACATGTATTTTTTCATAGGAGGAGTGAGAAAAGAGGTAAAAAAAAATCTACAATTGTCAATCCTCTACTCATCGACCAAAGACCCATACAACATCATGTGGAAGAGGACATGATGGCACATCCAAGGACATATCGATCAGACATCTTCAACCGCCTCGAGACACCGCACGCACCAATTGAAAGGCAACATGGAAGGAAACTGCTGGCTCGTTGGGGAGATGCACCTATAGTAACCCTAAATAATAATAATAAAAAATACAGAATTACCTAAACACCATTGTAACCGTGCGATAACAGTGGGAAAATCAGGCATGAAAGTACCAATATGCCCCTAGCCCTAACCCTTCGTTTTTGTCATTTTCTAGGGCATTTAAGTAGTTTTACCATTTTAAACACATGAAAAACTAGAAATACCTTTTACGCCAGCTACTGTTTTTGCCACACCCGACGATAACTTTTTTATTGTACTATTTAGCATAGTTATTGATCCCAACGACCCTGTTTTGTACCGGGGGGTCCGTTCCGGTGTCAGCCAAAACGACGTCGTTTACACTAGAATCAAAACGACGTCGTTTAGGAGTTAATAAACCCCCCAGACCAGACCCAAAACCCAATTCCCCGATTTTCTTTTCCCCAAATCAATTCCCCCAATTCCCCGATTTCCATTTTCCCCAAATCAATTCCCGATTTCCCTTGCCCTAATCTCAAATTGATCTCAAATCAGCTCACAAATCCAGTAACCCATCAATTGAAAAGCTCAATTTGTAATCTCAATCCCTAATCTAGCTCAAATTCTGAATTCCTAAATTGAAAATCAAAATCACGGCGGCACAATTTGAACAGCACGACGGCACAATCTCTTCCAAACGGCGGCACAAAATCTTCATTGGTTCTTTTTCCCCAAATCTTAAATGAAAGGTAGACATTCGAGGCCCCCAACCCTTTAATTTTTTGAAAAAGTGAAAGTGCCGAAACTTGGGATAATTGATTAAATTGGGCATTTATGTATGGAATGTTTAATTGGAAGATGTTCATTCATGTTGTGTTCCTGATTAAACTGGGCATTCTTGTTAACTGTGATTCTGTGAATGATTGTTGATGAATTTTCGGAAAGAGAGTGATTGTGAAAATTGAGTTTGATTGTCAATTTGAGATGGAACAATGTGTATAAACTGGAATTGTATTGTGCTGAAACTGGGCATAATGGTGTAGAAAGTTTCTACAGTGAATGATTTTCAGAATTTTATAAATTTTGAAAATCATTCACTCACAGTTTGAAAATCATTCAAACAACATTATACACCCAGTGCATAATGTTGTTTGATACTTTGATGCTGTTTTGAGGGAAATAATACCAAGAGGGTGTTGGAAGTGGTTGTTCCTGGGAGCAATTTGTAGAAGAGATATGGGTTTGTGAAAAATATTTGGAATTTCCAAATTAGTGATCGATTATAGGGGTTGATGATATGGGTTTCTGAATGAAAGAATTTTTAGAATGTGGATGATTTTTGGTTAGATTTTTGAATGAAGATTTGGAAGAAAAAATCATAGGATTACTAGTTAAACTTTAACTGTTAAAAACTTAAAGTCTCAACCAAAAATGCATGTTAAGAGGATAGGAAAGAAATAGGTCATCATATTATATGATTTTGTGTTTACTATGCATGATACTTGATATGCATGGTATATTTGTTATGTGTTGATGTGTGAAAGCAATGATGTACCGTTATGTAAAAGGTGAAATTAGATTAAAATAAGTATATGATTGAATCATTGATTTGCTTATTATATTCCATAAAACATGTAGGATAAGAAATTTCTTTCGTGTTTATTCTTTGTAGGAATATGAGCAGAACAAGAGATGCTTTAGATCCCATTAGCCTTGACAACATTGATCTATTAAATGAGTGGATTTGTGAAGAACCCGGTCTTCTTGATGGAGAGGACATAAGTTGGGAGAGTATCGAAGCACCTTTCGCTACTTTAAATTTAGATGATGAAGAGACATGTGTAAATGAAGAGAATGAGCTTATTCGTAACAGCGCGATAACAATGGGGAATTCAGACATGAAAGTATCATTATGCCCCTAGCCCTAGCCCTCCGTTTTTGTCGTTTTTAGGGTATTTAAATAGTTTTACCATTTCAAAAACATGAAAAACTAGAAATACCTTTTACATCAACAATTGTTTTTGTCATACCTGACAATAACTTTTTTATTATACTGTTTATGGTTAGATAAAAAATTGAAAAAAATCCTAACTTAAACTTTGTCTTTTTATAGCACATAAGGGTATATAAGTAGTTTTACTGTTTAAATAATAAAAAAAATAAAAACACACCAAATATTTTGAAAATGACATTTAGGTAGAGTGAAAACTCTAAAATACCCCCAAGAGAGTTGAATTTTATAGGTTATTTAACAAAATGATAATTTTAATGCTGAAATCAAGTATATATGTATGTGTGTGTCTCTTTCTCTTTGTGTGTGTGTGTATATATATCTTAGTTACATAAAAAAAATAACAATACGACAATTATTGTCTTTTTCAACCTGTTTCTGAAATGATTTTTTAATTAATTTTTAATAGTTTTAATATAATGATATTGTTTTTTAATTAAAAATTATATTTTAAAAACCTAATGCTTAACATCATCAAACGCACACAAACTTGTACGTTTTTGAGTTTCATTCAATTGTCAAGACTCAAGATATTATTGAAAATCTATTTGGCACGATTATTGATTTTGCAAAATATTTAAATTTTATCAAATCAATAAATAAAACATATATTTTTTTTTATGTTATATATTATTGAAAATCTATTTGGCACGATTATTGATTTTGCAAAATATTTAAATTTTATCAAATCAATAAATAAAACATATATTTTTTTTTATGTTATATTAAATTCCAGAATCATTATAACTTTTTCTTTTTTTTTCTATACAAACACTTTCCTGCCGGCTTCAAATCCAACACACAAAAACCTCGACTGCTCCTCAGATCTGCCTGTCTCTCTTGTTCCTCTCCCTCTTAAAAAAAAGGAGAGAAGAGAAACAAATCGCTTTGCTTAATTTCGCCATGACCATGGCGATTAGGTCTTTGCTTATCTTTTTATTTATTCTATCACTTACTGCCCCTACCTTTTCTCTCCATGAAGATCAAGTTGGTCTCATGGACTGGTAAGCTCCTTTCAATCGCATCTATTTCTTTTCAACTTCCTGTTCACTGAATCCAAACGAAGCTAAGCTGCCTGTATTTTTTTAATTACTGGCATTAATACTGTAGCTGCTAATTGAGTTTCTGGGTTAATTAGTTTTTTTTTTTTTTTTTAATTCGTATAGTTTGATTTAATTGTTAATGTATCTAGGCATCAAAAGTACATTGGGAAAGTGAAGCACGCTGTGTTCCAAACACAAAAAACGGGTCGAAAGCGTGTTCTTGTTTCTACTGAAGAGAATGTTATCGCTTCTCTTGATCTCCGGCATGGCGAGATTTGTAAGTTTCGTTCAATGGATCTGTCCAATGCATTCTTTAACGTCAAGTTTCGCTACTAGAGTAGTTTTTTCTTTTTAATTATTATTATTATTTGCAGGGACGCTGATTAGTGTTTTTTTGTGTGTGCAGTTTGGAGGCATGTTCTTGGTGCTAATGATGCTATCGATGGAATCGATACTGCCATGACAAAATGTAACGATGCTCTTTTTTCTTATCACCTTTGTTGTGTTTGTTCTTGCCGCAGTGGAATTGATATTTCCAGTAGAATTTTGTGCCAACTTTTAAATTAGGTTTGCTTCTTTATGATCTTCAAAAAGCATATAGCATGTTTGTTTTTATACAAGTTCTTAAGTACTATGTGGATTTGAATTGCAATGTAGCTTTCGTCATTCTTTGTGTATTACTAAAGGAAAGAATTGTTAAGACTGTCAATTTTTGTTTTATTTTTTGGGCGTGTTTGTATAAAGGATTTGAGAGAATATAAATAAAAAAAAATGGAATGCATAACCCTGGTTTGTATTGCCTGCTTATTTATAATGAATTTGGTGCACCAACACAAGGCTTGAGAATTAAATTTTTGTAGTCAATGTTAGTTTTCTAATCTTCTATTTCAATCTTTCAGATGCTATTACTCTTTCATCAGGAGGAAGCATTCTAAGAGCATGGAACCTTCCTGATGGACAAATGGTGTGGGAATGTTTTCTTCAGGGACCAAGTGACTCCAAGTCATTCTTGTTTGTGCCGGTTAGTGGATAACTTGTTAGATTTATTTGAAGCTTATAATGAACATTGGTTTATTATCTAGTCCAATCTCTTAGGTTCTCTCCTATATCAGCTGTGTTTAGTGATTCTTAGTTAATAGAGAGTCTATGAGGCCTTCATGCTGAATCTATTATTTTCTATTCCTCTTATCTTCATGTACATCTCACATAGAAAATGAAACCAGAAATTTCCATCCAAGGTATCATAATTTAGTTCCTCTATTATAGTGTTATTTTGTGTCTCTGTCATGGTCATAACTCAATCCCCAATTTCTTCCCAAGTTTCCTATCATTCTTCCAAATATGCCCTTGCATGTTATGCATTCCAACATTTTCAGAACTGTTGTTAACTGAGTTATTGATCTGCAGACAAGCTCGAAAGTTGACAAGGACAACACAATCCTTGTTTTTGGTAAAGGAAGTCTCCATGCTGTTTCGAGCATACATGGTGAAATTGTTTGGAAGATAGATTTTCCTTCTGAAAGGTTTGTCCTTTTGAATTTTACGCACCAACTTTCACTATTTAACCCATCACCTTGCAATTGATGTGATTGTGATACCCTTGGTTGCAGTTTTGAGGTTCAGGAAGTAATTCAGCACCATGATGGCAATACGATATACGTGGTGGGATTTGTTGGTTCTTCCCAGTTTGATGTATACCAAATCAATGCTAAGAATGGGGAACTCCTAAAACATAACAGTGCGGCAATTGATGGTGGGTTTTCAGGGGAAGTTTCTCTTGTTTCAACAGCTAAACTTGTGGTGCTGGATGCTGCTAGGTCAACTTTGTTAACAATAAGTTTTCAGAGCGGAGATATCAGCTTTCAGAAAACATTCATCTCAGATCTAGTTGAGGATTTCTCAGGGATGGCTGTGATATTACCTTCAAAACTTACTGGTTTGTTTGCTGTGAAAACCAGTACAGCTACAGCATTTATTAGTGTGTCAAGTGAAGGTAAGTTGGAGGTGGTTGACAAAATCATGCATGCAACATTTATTAGTAATGCTCTTTCAATCTCAGAGGACCAACAGGCATTTGCACTGGTTTGGCATGGTGACAATGACATTCACCTCAATGTGAAGCAAGTTCATGACTGGAACAGTGATTTGCTAAAAGAGAGAATTAAGCTGGACCAACAAAGAGGGCTTGTCCATAAGGTTTTCATTAACAATTATGTCCGGACTGATAAGTCTCATGGATTTAGGGCTTTGATTGTTATGGAAGATCATTCATTGTTGCTGTTACAACAAGGTAAGGTTGTCTGGAGTAGGGAGGATGGCCTTGCCTCAATAGTAGGTGTTACTACGTCAGAACTTCCTGTGGAAAAGGAAGGTGTATCGGTGGCAAAAGTGGAGCAGAACCTCTTTGAATGGCTTAAGGTACGATCTAATTGTTTTTCTTACAATTTAAGTTGACTTACCAAAGATGAAAGTTGCCAAAAATCACTCTTTCAAGACTTGAACAAGATTCTGGTTATTTTCACCTGTTTTTTTTTTTATTATACATATACTTTTCATTCATTCCTTTAGTTTCCATCTTTTTTAATACTTTACTTAGTAGTAGAGTGTGGTATCTGAATTATTGTGAGATTGCATTTGAATTGGTTGCGTGGGTGATAATTGTTTGCTATCATATTCACTCCCTTGTTTGAAAAAAACATCTCATTGACTTCCTTTGAGGACTGTGATTTTGACTCATGATATTTTGTTGCTCTAAGGGACACATGCTGAAGGTTAAGGGTTCCTTAATGATTGCAAGTGCTGAGGATGTCGCAGCCATTCAAGACATGAGGTTGAAAAGCTCTGAGAAAAGTAAAATGATCAGGGACCATAATGGATTCCGAAAGCTGCTCATTGTGCTCACTAAATCTGGGAAACTTTTCGCATTGCACACCGGAGATGGACAAATTGTCTGGTCTCTCTTATTGAACTCTCTACGTCAAACAGAAGCATGCGAAAACCCAACTGGGATTAATGTGTTCCAATGGCAAGTTCCTCATCATCATGCTATGGATGAAAATCCATCTGTCCTGGTTGTTGGCAGGTGCAGAACTGGTACTGATGCACTGGGAATATTTTCCTACATTGATACTTACACAGGGAAGGAGCTTAAGTCTTTTGGTCTTGATCATTCTGTTGCACAAGTGATTCCACTCCCACTTACAGATTCAACTGAACAACGGCTGCATCTACTAATAGATGTCAATGGACAAGCGCATTTGTACCCAAGAACACCTGAGGCTGTTTCCATTTTCCAACGTGAGTTATCAAACATTTACTGGTACTCAGTACAAGCTGACAAGGGGCTTATCAAGGGACATGGATTGAAGAGCAATTGTGATGGTGAAGTTGCAGACAACTATTGTTTTGGTACCAGAGAAATATGGTCCATTGTATTCCCCTCAGAATCAGAACAGATCATTTCAACTGTAACAAGAAAATCAAATGAGGTAGTGTTCAGTTTCTGGTCAAAATTTTTCATGATTGTCACTTCTTTTTGTCTTCAAAGATTTATTCACTTTACAATTCAATAATTGCTTTTGCTGGTTAGTCGTTAAGTAACTTTCTGGTTGATTGGGATTACAGAAAACCTTTTAAATTAGGCAAGCGGGCATTGTTTTCAAAAATTCTATCAGAGTTGTTCCATGATGATATGCATTTTGTTTTTCACTATATAACATTTATGTGCAAAATATCATGGGTCTTCAACTATTCCTCAAAAAAATGTTGGGATCAGGTTCAACAAACAATTTTTCCCCGCAGGCTTTGAATTACCAGCACTGTTTTTCAGGCAACCTTGATGTCTTTTTAGGGTAAAACAATCACATTTTCTGTAGATTATTTTTGTCTCTTTATCAGAACCTCAATTTTTACCATTCAGTTCTGTTTTGCTGAAGGTTCCAATAGAAACTTCATATATAACCTCAATAGGATATCGTGGTTTGCTAACATGTTCCCATGGTATGTTTAATTGAGGGTCTTCTGCATTTGCCTTTAGGTTGTTCATACTCAAGCAAAGGTTATAGCTGATCAAGATGTGATGTACAAGTATATATCAAAAAACTTGCTTTTTGTGGCCACTGTTTCACCAAAAGCCAGTGGTGATATTGGATCAGCCACACCAGGAGAATCACATTTGGTTGTCTATGTTGTTGATACTGTCACTGGTCGTATATTACACCGGATGACTCATCATGGCTCACAGGGTCCTGTCCATGCAGTAAGTTTTGCCTTCCATTTTTGATGTCTTCAATGATATGCCATTACCTTATGCATTTTCACGTTTTGCAGGTTTTTAGTGAAAACTGGATTGTCTACCACTACTTCAATCTCAGAGCACACAGATATGAGATGACAGTTATTGAAATTTATGATCAGTCTCGGGCAGTAAGTAATCAATCTTTACAGTTATGCAATATTGTTTTTCTTCTTATTATAAACAGGTTAACTTTTGCAAATTGAAATTCAGGACAACAAAGATGTTTTAAAGCTTGTTCTTGGAAAGCACAATCTCTCTTCACCTATTTCCTCATATTCACGACCAGAGGTCACAACAAAGTCACAGTCATACTATTTCACCCATTCTATCAAAGCAATAACAGTTACATCAACTGCTAAGGGTATTACTTCAAAGCATCTTCTTATTGGGACAATTGGTGATCAGGTTGGTTACATCCTTTTAAGAAACCTAGATTCCATTGTTGTTTCCAATTTTCTGTGGCAAACTAGTCATTTACTGATTTACATTTCTTGCAGTAAAGAAGGATATATTTATTTACTGAATGTAATTGAATGCTGTACAGGTCTTGGCCATGGATAAGCGTTTCTTTGACCCTCGTAGGTCAGTTAACCCCACACAATCAGAGAAGGAAGAAGGAATTTTACCTCTTACAGATTCATTGCCTATCATTCCTCAGGTGAGTTGCCATTCTTCCCTTTCCCCTTTAGTCTCCGTGTCACTGTTTAATGTTTAATTTCCTTGAGATAACACTGTTGATTTTCCTGAATCTACCTTCCTGGAAGCAGTTCATTTCTGTGCATAAAAAAACAAGATGCAGTATAGAAATCGACTCCACATCAATATGTCTACCTTCCCTGGAAGTGGTTCATTGTCCCTTTAGTCTGTTTCACTGTTTAATATTTACTTTCCTTGAGAGAAACTGTCGGTTTTTGCTGAATCCACCTTTCCTGGAAGTGGTTCATTTCTGTACGCAGAAATAAGCAGTAAGATGCAGTCTAGAAACCGATTCCACACCAATTAATAAAGAGCTTGGAGTGACCCAATGTTGGATCCTGTCTTGTTTTCCTCCCACCATCTTGTACCCAAAATGGTTTTGTTTTTTCCTTCAAAATTTTGGTTTGGAGACCAATGGCACCTGATTTGTCCTCTACAATAGGAGCTGCAAGTAAAATACTTGGAAGTAATCCATACATGTGGAAGTAATTGCAGTCTTGGATTGTGAGTGCATGCTTGAAGGTTTTTCCTTGGGGATTTCGTCAACCTATCTTATAACTAATTTATAGCACGCAACTATATATACAACAAAGCTTGTTAAGTACATGCTAGTGCTCATTTCAGAGCAGGGATTGTAGGATGTGAGAATCTGGAATATTGTGATTTGTGACTGCTCTTCGCAATCACAACATTGAACTTTGCAGACATACATTCGTACAAAAACAAACTCACATCCCCCATGGGACTGTTTCATTCTTCATGGCCGCATGCTTTTGTTTGATGTTTCCTTTTATTTTAACAAAGTTCGTTCTTGAGCTGACACGGATTATTACTTGCAGTCGTATGTCACACACTCCCTTAAAGTGGAGGGGCTACGAGGCATAGTAACAGTGCCTGCCAAGCTGGAGTCAAACACCCTAGTCTTTACATATGGTGTTGATCTCTTTTTCACTCGCCTTGCACCCTCAAGGACATATGATTCTCTTACAGAGGATTTCAGCTATGCCCTGCTGCTCATAACCATTGTTGCACTTGTCGTGGCAATCTTCGTGACCTGGGTCCTGTCCGAGAAGAAAGATCTAAGTGATAAATGGAGGTGAAGTCGTTTCTTTTCTAGTCTGTCTGTACCCTAACAATTTTCTTTCATATTTATTTTACACCGAGTTAATTTCACTGGAATCAGATTTGTAGATTTACTCCGAACTTGTAATGTTAATTTTGTAGCATTTCCTTTTTCGATGGCATTTTTTGTGCTTGCCATTATTACATTTTTGGTCATCATGTAAATTAGACATTGCTAAGGCAAGGGAATTTATATATTTGATGTTCTCTGTACATGCCGGGGGTCCATGTTAACTGTAGCAACTGTTTTTGGAGGGAAATGCTAAATGGCCAGAAAAAGAGGACTGAAAGAGAAAGTTGGTAAAGCGGACATTCAAGGATGGGGCCAAAATTTGATCGAATCTGTGCAACAAGTCTGATTTCTGAAACTGGAAGAGAGAGCTGGGCCATGGTTGCACAAACTAATTTTTGTAGGTTTTTCCGAGTTACCCAAACCTAGCCATCGTTGAAGCCAACATAACTTGAAAGAATGGTGTTCGGAGAACTGGAATCTCACCATCGCCATTATTCGGAAGATGAAAGGACCCATTGAATGGTAGTTTGATTGTCGCTATAGGTGTACTTTGCATGTCGTTTCGCCCAAGTTGAGGGATACGAAAACCTAACATCCTCACCACTGTTTGCAACTATTTCTTCAGTCATTAGATGTATTCCTTCCACTGGAGGAGGAGGAGGAGGTGAGTGTGGATAGCAAATACAGTTCCTGGGTAAGGCACACAAGATTGACAGAAAAGAGTTGCGATGTTATTTTGAGCAAGACTTCTCCACCTAAAGTTTGCAAGATTTACCTTTTACCTCAGATGTAAATGACAGACACTGCCACTGTAATTTGCTCGATCTTTTTGGAGTCTTTGTCCCATTCATCTCCCAGTCAAGGACAGTCTCGTGAGCATCTCTGCGCTGCTGCACTGTCCGAAGTGATCAGCTCCATAACCCTCTTCCCTCTCTCTTCCATAATTGAAATGAACTCTTTAACTACCACTTCAATGCCACAGAAAAAGCACCCAAGAAGCAAGGCACAACACAACTTTCTTCAAGAAGAGAACACTAACCCTTGGGGTTTCTCCATAGAAACAGCTTACCACAAGGCCTTACACTTCAACCATGAAAACCCACCATCCAAAACTCAAAACACAGCCACGTCCACTCTTTTCTTGTGGTTTTTTTCGCCAATGCACAGAAACTACTTTAAGTCCCACCACACCCCACCCACCTGCTCTTCCTATCTCCTCCACTGTTTATACTCCAGCAGCTCCACCACCAACAGCAGCAGCACCAACTCCAGCAGCAGCAGCACCACCACCACAGCAAGAACAAAAATTATCTAACCAACCCCACCAAAAGTCCACTCAGGCTGAGTCCTCTTCCTCCTCCTCCTCTTCCACCACCACTTCTCAAAGTTTCACTCAATGGAGATTCCCTCTCGCGAACTCCCCCCTCCACCAACCCAGACCCGAACAGAATCAGGATTCCACCTTTTTACCACCGTTGGCGCCATCCATGCACTCCAACGACCTGAAAGAACTCCTCCACCTGGCTGAGCTGCAACTTACCAACGGCTCAGAGACCGAGCAACTTTCTGCTCTATATCTCTTAGAACGCTCTCTCGTACCCGACCCACCATCCGACCCGGTTTGCTCACCCGAATTAATGCGCGGGGTGGTGGCAAATTTGAAAAACAAAGCAGGGGTAAAACCGGCAACAAAAATTTTACTAGCACTTTGCTTGGCGGAGGCCAACCGCCATGTTGCGGTGGAAGCTGGGGCCGTGGGGACGGTGGTGGAGGTGGTGATGGAGCTAGACGGAGCTCCGGCTGAGAGGGCGTTGGCGGCGTTGGAGCTGACCTGTACGGTGTCTGGGGGGGCGGCAGAGCTCCGGTCCCACGCACTGGCGGTACCGGTAATGGTGACAATGATGGGTAAAATGACTGGAAGAGGGAAAGAGTATGCGATAAGTGCTCTCGCGGTGATTTATGGGAGCGGCGGAGTTGGGTCAGATGATGAGCAAACTCTTCATGCGCCGCCAGAGGAGGTGGCGCGTGCAGTGACGTTGGCATTACAAGGGGACTGTACTGCTAGAGGGAGGAGGAAGGGTGCCCAGCTCTTGAAGGCGCTCCAAGAATATGGACGGATAGATTCAACTCAAGAGGGGAATGAACAGCCGTGATTTGATTTAGATTTGTACGTCATGATGAGAGAGAGAAAATAATAGTTTAGAATATTAATATTATTAGCCCATGTACACGTAGAACTTAATAATAATAATAGTTATTTTTAAATATTACTACCATCACTACTTTTTATACTAGCTGTGCTATTTAGTCCCTATTGTTCTTTTCAAAAATCGAGATTGAATTTAAGAATTATTCTGGGTAAATTCATAAATTTAGTGTGGTCAATTTGTTTTAAATTTTTAATCTTCATACATAAAACTAATTAATTCATTTTAAAAAATAGTAAAGATGGGCCACTCGTCAATGAATAAAAAATAAATAATCATTTGATGAGGAAATTATATACGATTTTTTGTTTTTTTTTTATCTAAACAAGAATGACAGCGATATGAACAAACTCAAAAGTAAATAAATATAAAACCCTCAAGACTCAAGATATTATGGAGAGTGTCCAATTCACCCAATACATTATGGCCAAGACGATTAACCATTCTCTAAATCGTTATTCTAATATATTCCTTGATTATAATAATAATAATAATAATAAAATATCATGCTCTTGCATAAATGATTAATGATTCAGTTAGTTTTAAAATTGTAGTCAATTAATGTCTAGATTATTATTTCATTCTATTTCTAATCATCAGCGCGACAACTTGGACTTCAGAATTAATATTCTTTAGAGTTAATATGGCAAAGCTATATTTCTGATTCATCGGATCATAAATTAAGTTCCCACTCTTAGAAATCTCCTCCTTTATTATGGTATTGGACATGGGTTACTTGGGGGTTGAAAGAGTTTCGCTTCTTTGGTGTTGTGTTTTCATCGGTATTTCAGTGCACTTGTCTTTTAAAAAAATCAAATTGATATTTTCTAGTATTTTTTTTATATGTTGATGTAAGAATATAAAAGCTATTTTTATACATTTCTAAATAAAAAATATTTTTAAATAATATTTTGACCATTAAAGCTTATGCTTAATCAGACATGTTAAGAAACTATCTCACTTAAAAATTTAAGTTGTTAGGTGTGGTTTCATAATATGATTTCTATTATTATCTAATACATCCCCTAAAGAAAAGTCTTTTAGACTTGAAACTTGTACAGGATCATACTACCCTGTACTTGATTTTTTATCAAATAGAATAGAGTGGTGAAATTCGAACTCGTAACTGCTGAAGTAACAAGGCTCTAATATCATATTAAGAGACCATTTCACCTAAAAACTTAAGTTCATAGGTGAGACTCTAGAATATAATTTATATTATTCTTTAACACATTATTTCAAGTGAAAACCCTTTAAATTAAAAACTTGTACAAATTCACACTATCTTGTTCTTGATTTTTTTATTAAATAGAACGGGAAGGGGAAATTCGAACTCGTGATCATTAGATCAAAAAAATTCTAATACTATGCTAACAAACCATCTCACTTAAAACCTTAAACTCTTATATATAACTCCATAATATAATTTATATTAGTTTTTAATAATACATTGACCTCGCTAGGTTAGATAGTAAGAAAAGATGACGAAGAGCACCGGCACACTTCTATCTAAAATTCTGGAGACTTGATAAAAAATTTTCAGACATATATATTCAGGACTGAAATCTTAGTGTTTGAACTCGTGTACAAGTAGTGGATAGAGCACCAGTTTGAATGAATAATAAACCACTACGTTAATCTTATCAAAAGTGGGTCCTGGATGCCGTGAATCCAACCAAGCATAAGTCTGGGTTAGCTTCATGGAATAAACTATTACAGTTTTCTTATCATAACATTGTCATACAGATGTCCTTTGAGGATAAACGTGTTTTGATGATAAAAATCTTATTATTTATATAATAAAATTTGAATTTAAATCAATATTTTCAAGATAAATAGTTTTCTCAATAAAAAAAGAAAAGATATTATTAGAGAAACTAAATCTTTAAAATGATTTTTTGAATAATATAAATATAGTTTTTTTAACTATATCTACTTTAATGGTAAAAGTAATTAAGAATAACCATTTTTTATATATTATTTTAAATATAGTGTAATTATTTTGTATATAATTTAATTATATAATTAATAAGAGTAAGTTATATAATTTAAATAATTATTTTTAAAAAACCTTTCAATAATATAATTATTAAATTTTAATTATATTTAAATTAAAAAAATTAAATTTAAAATATAGCTGAGTAAAGCTTGAATATGTTCTGATTTTGATTTCTTCTCCCTTCAATTGATCCAGCCATTCCCAGTGTCAATTATTATTAATTTTTAAGTATTTTTTTATTGATTCTAATTAAAATTAAATAAAAGTATAAATTACACTTTTTCTCAAGGTTGTCAATACCGTTCCGGTCGCTGTTCCGATCGCCGTTCCGGTTCGGAGCGTTTCGGCGTGCCGTTTCGGGATTATACTGCTTATATATATATAAAGTCGCCTTTCCGATCGTCGTTCTGGTTTTTCTATTGATACGGAATGTTCCGGTTTCGGAGTGTTTCGGCGTGCCGTTTCGGGATTGTACTGTTCATATATATATATATAATTAAAATTTTAATTTATCAAGTATAATTAAAATTCAAGATAAACTAATTTTAAATTATACAATACAAATACAAAATCAAACAAACTTAATCTCAAAATTAGAAACACAACAATAGGTTAATCAAAATAATTTTAAACATAAAAAAAAGAAGGATTTTGAGGCCGGAACAGCACACCCGGAATGGTATTGAGACATTCTGGCAGGAATTTGACCGGAATTTCCGGAACGGGCTAGAATTTAAACTTAGATGAAAACGACATTGTTTTGTCTCAGTTTTCTTAATGATACAGAATGTTCCGGCCGTTCCGGAATGGAATTAATAACCTTGCCTCTACTTTTGCATCTCCTTCTAGACCTATTTTGCTCAAAACCACCCTCCTCTGGCATCTCATCCCGGTCTGCGAGACGAGTTCTGGATTTTCTTGAAGGAGATGGTGAGAGAAGGAGAAGTTCTCGAAGAGGGAGAAAACTGGTCGAGGACTCAAGTGAAAGACTCGATGGGGTTGATGGGTTTTCCTTCGGTGATGAAGGGATAAGGTCGAGAGATAGCTGAGGAGGCTGGGATTCTGGGTCGATAGAGTATGTGATTCTTGATAAACGAGAAGCTCATTTTGCTTGAGAGCTGGGGTTTGATCTATGAGAAGGTGGTGTTGTATCCATTTTCTTAGTTTTTAAATGGCATATTTTAAGTGGGGTTTGAGAGAGAAGAATCAAAGCTTGTTAAATGTGGAGATTTCTTGAGGTTTTTGATTGAGAAAGGAAGGGTTTTTATTGCGAACCAAAAGAATATTTTTTTTTTTAGGTTTATTTTCGCCGATATCTCTCCCGTTGGACTTGCTGCTCTTACAGGTATTAATGTAGCATGTTGCTTCGTTTTTTGTTACTGACCGCTAAGCAAGCCATTGATAGAATACAGAATAAATTCGACATCCCTAAAGTCTCAAACTTAATAATCTCTCCAAGCTAAAGTCTCAAACACTGGAAGTAAATGACTTTCCGAGAAGACAAGGTAGCAGTAGCCGTGCAATCGTTAGCTATTACCTTCCCGCATGTAATAGTTAAGTGGCAAAAAAAATGATTAGAGAGAAATAATATTTTTATTTGAATTATCTGTCAATCTACATGCAAATGTTTAATCGAGTTAGCAAGTAAACATATATATATATATAAAATCAAGATTTGTATACACAATAATATTCATTTAATAAATCATGGCGTATAAGCTGTGCAAGAGATCCCATTAATTGTATATAATCTCCCTGAATTCAAATCATTGCTTTTGCAAGAAAATTGTTTTTCTAGAACTTCACCTCACTAAAATTCTGCAAATCAGAAACCTAAACCAAGGCCTAGCTCATGTTCTCCTTCTGGTGGCTACTTGGTGCCGTGCGCCTCATTCTTTGGGCTCCAACCCTACTGACCATCACCCCCGGCGGGTTCATTGCAATGGCAGTGCATGGTTGCAGTGCTCTTTGCAACTCCTGTGGTGTATTGAACGATAGAAAAGATTGTCGAGTTCCAAGTATCACATACTCTACGATCGAAGAAGTGTTATGCTTCGCTGCGGCATATGCTCATCAAAATAACCTCAAGGCTAGCCGATTTTCGCACACTATTGAAGTTGCCCTGCCATGATACACAATATGGGAATTCAATGTTAATAAAGCACATTAAAGTGTAATCAAAGCAATGAAATTGACACCGGAGATATTTATAGGTCATGAATCTTTGTTTTTTTTTTTTATATATAATAGAGAAGCTGAAAAGTTATTTTTATCCCGATAATATTAATAAAATAAAAATATAATAGATATTCACAGATTATGAAATAAGATCCAAAATGTATTTATCAGTGAGTTAAGCTTCTCCGAGCCTATAAAAACTGTGCTCTTCTTCCTAATCTGAGATCATGATTTAGGTCCCCAGTACTGGATCTATGAAGACCGAACTATTCCTCCAAGCTAAACTCATGAGAAGTAGACTCTTTCTTCAAACTGCGTTCATTGACCTTGGATTCACAGTTGAAAGAAGCAAAAGTATCATTGGGAATGCTGGGTGCTCCCTAAGGTTAGTTCCATACTCTTTCATTCTGTGACTATCCCAGACGCCAACTTCATGGCCATGATGCTCCATTTGTTTACTGGGTTAATTCGGTTGAGTAAGAAAATGCTAAATGATTAAGTGGTGAAGTTATATAGCTTGAGCCAGCATTCAAAAGAAGCTTAACATGCATACAATTATACAGATGATGCTCACATAGATGATGTATTCATGGATCATGGTAAGAATTATAATGAATTGGTATCCATCAAGGCATATAACTGTGTACAGATACGATGATAGAGTTCCCTTAAGCAGATCTGGTGATGGAGAATATGATTTCCTTGGATTTCAGCCCTCAATTGTGCTCTTCAAATCAGCTAGATCATCAGGTTTTGTTTCTTGGCCATGTTAATCTTCCCATTCTTCACGCTCTCACATTGCAGTTAAATGTAAATGTAGGCTAAAAAGAAATTCTTTTTCAACCTATGATTGTGAAAATATGCACAGAAATTATTGGGGAGTGCTCGTAATGTGAATGGAAAGAGTGTTTTGGCAGCAACATTTGTGGGGTTTAAGAATTTAGTGGCCATTGGATTGAAGAATGGACTCATCTACACAGGCAATCCAGTAGTGGTTATCAGGGAAAAATTCAGACCTCAGATTCATGTTTATACTCAGCAAGAATGCTTCAAAAAATTGATGGTCTGTTCTTTTATGAGACAACAGCAATATTTCGCAGATTTTCTATAATTAATGATTGAGAGACCTCAGATTAAAAGATTTTTTTTGTGGGGTTGATATCTATAATGGACTCAATATATAGTTTTTGATTTTGACTATTTTCGTGCTGATGATTCTTCAACTCCAAGACTAAACCAAGATAAATGCCTGGGAAGAAGCGGAGCAAATGGCATTCATCAAATAAGGGGCTAAACCATTAGGCTAAAGAATTCCTGGATATTGGATTTTAGAGATGGTAATTTAATCAATGCTAATCCGACCGACCTGAATTATTCTTTTTTATGAATAGTTACCATATTTAATGAATAGTTAATAAAGTATAAATATTATCAAATCCAATCTGAAATCTTGAATATAAATTTGTATTCTAAAGATACATACATGAAGAACATATATATTTTTTTACCTATAACACCCATTACCATCTCTTACCAACACAAGTCACAAGTACCCTAATATTTCGACAGGTTTCTAGCAGCAAAGCAGGCAATTGGAACCTAAAAACATGTTCTCTGGTAATGAGACACTGTTTGGTAAACAAGCTGTTAAAGCTGCAGGATGTGCCTCAGAGGGGCAATGTATATGTACAAAAGATAGGCATTATAGCCCCCCAAAACGGGTATTTCTGTAAAGAAGGTCTAGTTCACAAAGAAGCTACAGGATCTGCAGTAGGTATTCATCATGAGCTACAAAATAATGCTCTCACATTGTGAATACCATCAAGCTTGCTTTCGTATTTTTTCCAGTTTTGCTGTTGTTTCACTATATGAAATGGATTCAGCTCAAAAAGTTAAGGAAAAAGAAGATGAAATGGACGACACCTTAAAAGTATTTGGCATGGCTTAAAACCCATAATTCCGCAGTGGACCAGATGAGTGGAGCGCATGCAGTCCCCCACTTTTCCACTTCTTTCAAAACACCAAATGAGGAGAAATTATTAATTTCCTGATGTCTTGGGAACGTCCCCTCACTGCATTGTAACAAAAATAAAATGTAAATATGATCCAGATTAAATTAAATTAATTAACAAGGCTGATTGATGAATCTAAACCGTCCATAGTTTTCAATCAAACGAAACTTGATTTCGACGTTCCCGTTTCCCTGGTGTCATTTTCTGCTCCCTCCATTAATGAAAGAAATCATACACTTGCACCAGATATAATCGTAGCACATGACATTTAAAGCACAAACCATGTGGCATTACTGTTTCTTGCTAGATGAAATCATGATGGAAGGGATACATTCCAAAAACACGTACGTACACAGGCTAATTAAAATCTTTTTATTTTATTTATTTTATTAAATAGAAACTCTATTTCGAAGCATGTGTACACTCATAAAACTCCATGCAATTATATTGATCTGGATATAAGAACTTAACAGAAAGGTATATTAGAGAATTAGATATTATATAATGATATAAAATGAGACAATTAATAATATAAATATAAAAACTTGTATAATTATATTCGGACATATAAACTCATTCTTCTTCTTTCTAATTCGAGTGCCTATATTGGCTCTTTTTTAAATAACAAAAATATTAAAAACAAATCCTATAAAATGAATTAATTAGATGAGTTTACTTTCATTGATGAGTAAAACACAAACTCACATAGCTAGTTAGTTTTATAGGTTTCATTTCTATTTTTTTCTTTCAATCTCTTAATGGAAAATAAAAAATATTTAAGTATTAAAAAATCATAGTTATTTCGAATAGATAAACACACTTGTGTGGGAAATAGCTGCCATGCCAAATGATTTGTAATGGAAAGTATTTATTGAATTTAACGAGTACAATTACTTAAAAATCAATACTGAAATAGAAAAACTCACGAAGTACTTTATTAAAATAATAATAATTTGGGTTCTTGTGAAGAAAATCAATAAAATCTCATAAATACATATATATTACCAGATAAAAAATAAAATAAAAAAGACCACCTATACTTGAACTGTCATTATCCCAGACCAAAGTAACTTAGATAACAGGGAAGGGTGACGTACGCGTAGCGCGGTTTCGGGTTTTTTTCTCGAGGGCAAAGCAGAGCAAAGGAGGAGCTGGTTCTTCGATTACTAGTTTTGAGGGCGCACAGCTTGAGATAGCAAATCTTTTGGAAAATTTTCTAATTAAGCAAAGGGGTCTTGTCTATGAAGAAAGCTATCTCTAGCTATGGTGTGCTTCATCAGTGATATCCCTGCGTGGAATCAATCTCTGATTGGTCAAGGAGACAATTTCCACATTTTAAAAGTGCAAGCAAGGTCTTATGAACAGGCTGGGTAATTTGGTTAGGTTTCCAAATTATCACTCAGAGACGTCGGAATAGACTTGGTTAACATTGGTGGGAGAATTTTGGTGGTAAGAAATATCGGCTCAAGCAATTATCTGTCATGCACAATCTTTCAAATTCAAGGAACTTATCTGGCTAAAAACTTTTTCTGGCATTCACAGTACTCTTCCACTTCAACTCCACAGTATCTTATTCTTAATAACGACACCACTGATTTGATTAATTAATATGGGGCTCTGCATGCGCAGGTGGTTTGTTCACATTGTATTAAACAATATAATAATACATCACGACGAGGTAATCACAGGGTTTAAACTTGATCGACTAGTTGATTGGATTTTTGCTTTTGGCTTAATACTGCATTACCTTTGAGATAAACGACAAGATTAAACAAGGCCAAGGCCAAAATAAGAGACAAAAGAGTGAAATAATGTGCATGAAATCAAAAGAAGGGTAGGGCACAAGGGCCTGTATTAAACAAGGCCAAAATAAGAGACAGTAGCAGCCTAAAATGGACACAGATAGTAGCAGCAGCAACAGCAGCATACAACAGAAGAAACCATTAGCCCCACAAAGGATTTTCATGCAATTAAAATCAAATATAAGATCCTTCATGTGCATAGCCAAGGTTAAGTTTCGTTTCAATATTAACCTTTTGTTGTGAAGCATCTAGATAGTTACCTATTTAGCTGAGTCTAGACTAGGTCTATGAAATTTCTCATCATAAATTATGTACGAAATCTATATATATATATATATATATGTGTGTGTGTGTGTATCTGTAAGAACATAAAAATAATATTTTTTTATATAAAAATATAAAACAATTATAATTTTATTAGCTTGATTGTAATTATAAAATAATCTTCAGAGTTTCCTGAAATCCAAAAACAAAGAAGAGAGTATGTTACGGGATGATGGTGTCATATGTTTGTCGGTCAATATTCCTCCATAAATTCTATTTTTACTTTCCCTTCTAACAATTCATGAACGAATAATTTATGATAACTCGGAAACTTTACCTTCAGAAACCGTTGCTAAGGTAAGCCTTTATTCATCTTTTTTCCTTTTTCTGGAAACTTTATATTGCTGCTTTCAACTTTGATACATACACATATGTGCGCGTGTGTTTCCTGAATCAAACACAGATATTGATATTGATCAGTCTGCTACAAGATCAGAAATGAGAGCAAGAAAACAGTCCAACCAATTTTCACTCGATCGATCTCTCTCCAAACAAGTGCGTGTGTGTCAGTGAGAGAGAGAGAGAGAGAGAGAGTTGATGGTCCAATAAAGTTAATAAAAATGGTCCAAGTGGCTGAACAAAGAACCAGCACCCCTCCTTCACTGGACACTTTACCATGCAGCCAGATCGTTAGTCAGCGCCACGAACACCACATGCAATTTCTTGCGGCATAGAAACAGATGGATATAAGATGAAGGCGGCGCGTGTGCATGTTTCTGGACTCTCTCTCTCTCTTTCTCCCTCTCTCTCCATATATATATATACTTCAATCTCCATGATCCCATCAGGTTAGGGAATGTGATGCACGCGATGATATGTAAGTGGGTCCTAGCCTTGCTAGGTATTGGTGGAATATATGGCAGAAAGTATATATAATATATGATCAGAAGGAAAGGCTGTCGGTGGAGATGACATTGCAGAGTTATTATTAGTGGTAGGGAAGGAGTGCTGATCAGATGCAGCTGGCAATGCTGTGATTGCTGTTATTGACATGGCTATGGGTACTCCTTGGATGATATGTATGTATGTATGTATTCATGCATGTATTTTTTTTTTATTATAAGTAGCGTGCACCAACCATCTTGTAAGTCGATTGATAAAAAATCATTCTTTTATTATTTTAAGATATTTTCTCTATATTGATCTAGTGTATTAAAATAAATTAAGTTAATAAATTCTTTTTTATACTGAATTTAAATCCAATAAAGTTTTTAAAAAATTAAACATATCTCCTTTAACCACTAGATCAACCCTTATAAACCTATATTATATATATTATTATTATTAAAAAAACAAAAAATAATAATCATAAATAGTGTTTATATGTTATTTATCACCTACATGCAACCTTTAAATTCTCTTGATAAAGTCTGATTTCATTCATAAAAAAGCTGCATGTAGTGTTTATATATGAGCACACTTAAAGTTAAAAAAATAAAAAAAATAAATTCAAGCGAAATTAATGAAGAAAAGCCAATAGAAAATGGAATAGAATAAGTTCTTGGAATAAAGGGTTATTGTGTGGGCATAGACATGTACCAGCAGCAAAATCTGAATTTGCGGGTAAACTTATATGTTAAGTATTGTAGTATAAAAATGTTTTTTTTTAATATATTAAAATATCTTTTTTAAGATTTTTCTTAAAATTTTAATACCCATTGATTAAAATAATTTTAAAATACTAAAAAATATTAATTTATTATCTTTTAAAATAAAATATACTCAGGTGTTTACCACGCTCTCGGAACATCTAGCAAATTAAATGTAATTAAACTAGGCTAAAAGAGATATATTAATTATATCACTAATCAGCATTGCATTCATCGAAACTTGAGGACACCTTTTCTATGGATGTAGCACGAAGTGTAAATTCCTAGGACCACATAAAAAAACGGGAGAAAGAGAGATATATACATATAAAAATTCGATGCGATTAATATATATATTGGGAAAGAGAGATAGAAAGAAATTACATAATTTTTTTTATATATTTTTAAATTATTTTCATGTATTAATATTACAAATATTTTTTTAAAAAATAAAAAATATTATTATAATATATTTTTGAATAAAAAATATTTTTAAAAGTAATTTTAACAGTACCTCCGGCAAAGAGGTTGCTTTTGTCACACATTTAACTTCTTCTTCACGCCTATCAAAGCATTTAAAAGTCAACGTCCAATTAGAGTGTGAAAAACTATAATATATAAAAATTAAACAATCTATGTATATTAATTAAGAAAAGCACCATGAAGGAATGGCATGGCAGCCATCGCATATATTTACGAGAGCTGACCACTTTCAATTGTCGTTTGAAATGCTTCATCTATAATGTTGAAAATGAGAAGGTAAATATTATATATTCAAGGTGTAATTAAGTTATTTTTATCGCTTGAGCTTATACTCCCCATCCTTCTCTCTACATTAACAACTAAATCAAAGCTTTCTGCCATGCAATTAACTTCTTTTTTAATTTATTTAAACAATATCAACAAATGTAAATGGAAGTTGATGTTTGTACTCAGACCGATGATGAGGCTTATTAGGGTTCTGACACTAATTTAATTAATTAATATAATGTATTAGATCACGTAGCATGTAAGAGAACCAGAGCAACTCGCAGAGACCAAGATTTACAGAAGACAGAACCAGCAGGCTTATAATCAAGAAACACGAGAACTCTTGAAAAAAATCAAAATCAAAATTAAAATCAAAACCATGCCATTGTTTCTTCAATGCTAGAAAAACTCCATTCCGACAGTGTCATTAAGGACTGTAGCAGTAGCTAGCAACTTCTGAAAAAACAAAAATCTTGCTGTTGTATCCTCCTGAGTTTCATTAAAAATCCAGCTTTATTAGACAGTTGTCTGCGTCCTCTATATCATTAGCAACGATGTCGTAATTCCGGTTGCATCTCACTAAGTATCCATAATTAATGGAAGATCTCGATTGAACCTCCAACAGCACTTTCATAATTAATCGATGAAGTAATAGGAAGTGAAGAAAAAGTTAGCACGACAAAGTTTAGGCCAAGTCTGCTGGTGAGCAGCCTGACCAAAACGAGTCACAACACAAGGAGATGGTGACGAGGAGTGTCTTGTGGCTTGAGAAGAAGGAACATGGTGTGGGGCACTCAAAAACACATTCTGCTAGGCCGAGAAGAGAGATCCAGGCCTTCCCATTTCCATCTCCAGGACATATGTATTGTAATGCAGTAGCCACAAACAATTCCTTGGAAGAGAAGCGATATCATTTACAAATCTAAACATGACACTGATCACTTACTCTGTTCAACTCTTATTTAGCAGGGTTGCCAGCCATAATTTGCCTCTTTTTTAATTAATTAATTTTAAGTGGTTCATATAATTAAAAAATTCAATGGAAGCTCGTGATAATTAAGGTTAATAATGTGCAAGCCTCTTATTCTGACGAGTCAAAAGCAATTCAACATGTCACCGTCTGTAACCGAAACTGTTAGAAATAGTTGTGTAAAATGGTATCTGAAAAAAATATTTATTTTGAAAAAATATAAAATACAAGAAATAATGATTTAATGGAAGTTACCAATCCACACAAAAGTGTTGATATAAACTCAATATGTAAGGTTTAGAAAGACAGCCACCAACAGGTTCTGACTATGGCCATCACTTAAAGCCACCGACAGTCACCGACTGCAGTCGTCAATTACTTTCATATGTATCTATTATTTATATTCACACTTAAAAGCCTATTTTATCAAGTTTTTATTTTGTATATAAATAAACAGCTTAGTTAAGGTGAATTAGAGTGAGAGATAGTATAGAGAAACGTTAGAGAGAAAAGAGAAAGAGTTTTGATAGATTGTTCAAACTCCTGTAAAATTATGTTGTTGAAATAAAACGGTGTATTTTATCCTTTCTGAGTATTTTGAAGCCACCACAAGTGACCTTTCTCACCAATAATTAGTATCAGAGCCTTATTAGTAAAAAAACAGAAAAGTTTTTGGGATATATCTGAATTTTCAAGTTTGTCCAAAATAACTTTTGATCACTCCAAAGTGAAGAGTTCTTCAATTAGAACTCAATGGTGCAAGAATCAATTCAATCGGAGTTGGGGGTGAATCATACTCTTTCTCTAAAAATCTCTACTATTCACCACTCTCAGTCCACATGCCTCGAGGAAGAAGACGATTGATCTTCACATGCGCCAAATTTGAGCCATCAATTTGAGCCACAAAGAATATTTCTGATTTAATTACAACAAAACGATCGATATCTAGAAGTTATTGATGGACCGGTTCACCTGTTTTTGGTCTTATCTAAAACCAAGTTAGACGAATTCTCTACTATTTGAACCATTTTGAATCTATCCGTGGTGTCCATTTTATCAAAAGGAAACAGAAAGAAGGTGATATAGTCATTTCAATAAAACAATGACTATAAAAAATGCTCAAACGCTTATTCCGTAGCTGATAAAAGATAATTATGATAATTAGTGTATTTAAATGAAAGCATTTATTGGCTCACAAGAATGTATAGAGATTGTGGGTTATGATTATGATGAACCAGAGTTTAGAGAAGTAGAGGATGCTTTATATGAATCACAGAAGCAAGTTCTTACAAGCAATATAAATAAAGATAACAAAGTAAATCATTTATCAAGGTCTTGAAGAAGTCACGTTTAAGATCATCATTTCTGTAAAATATTCTAAAGATATATGGGAAACTCTCTAAAAAAATACAAAGGTGTTGACAGAATCAAGAAAATTCATCTTTAATCTTTACGAGGTGAGTTTGAATCCTTATAAATGAGATCCTAAGAATCTGTTTCTGATTATCATATGAGAATTATGGTGATAATCAATCAGATGAGATAAAATGGAGAGGATTAGTGAGAAAATTTTGAAATCCCTAGATCCAAAATTTGATTACGTTGTTGTTTCCATTGAAGAATCAAAGGAAGTGGATAAATTGATGGTGGATGAGCTGATGAGTTCTTTTCAAGCTCATGAACAAAATACTATGAGAAGAAATGGAGATAAGGCAATGAAGCATGCTTTGCAATCAAAATTATCTTTGAAAGAAGACAAATACAAATAAATAGGGACTTCAACACATGAATATACCCCTTGAGGAAGAATTCAATAAGAAAAGGATTCCAAAGATTTCAAAGAAGAGGATTTTGGAATACAAGCTTTAGAGGAATAGGTGGTAGAAACACCACTAGAGGAGGACGAGGATAACAACTTTGACTCCTAAAGGAAAAGGAGGCAATTATAATAATCGTGATAAGATTCATATTCAGTGTTATAACTGTAATCAATTTGGATATTATACTAAAAGAAAGCTCTAATAGAGTTGCGTGAGCAAGCTACCTATGTAGACTTACATACCTTCATTAGTGGGCCAGCGACATTATTTGTCCAATAAGGACTAGGTAAAAATAAAAAGCATGCATGGTATCTAGATTCTACAGCTAACAATTACATGTGCAGACAATAGGTCTCTTTAGTGATCTCAATGAGACCATACAAAGACAGGTCACATTTGGAGATGCTTTGAAAGTCCCAGCTAAAGGGAAAGGCAACATCCAAATAAAATTAAAGAATGACGATAATAACTACATTGTTGACGTGTACTATATTCCAGCCATCAAAAATAATATGCTAAGTATAGGATAATTTTTGGAGAAAGGGTATACTCTCTTTATAAGGGATTGTCATATTTAAGTCAAATACAACAATGGAAGATTGATTGTCTTTGTTAAAATGTCTAAAAATATGATATTTCTACTTAACTTCCATTATAATGCAATAAAGTGCTTAAGTTTCATCATTAATAATGAACAATAGCTCTAGCACTTGAGGCCTTGACATTTGAATTTTACAAGCTTGAAGATACTTGCAAGCAAACAAATGGTCAAATGTATGCCTCACATTGATCATCCAAAAGAAGTATGCGAGAGTTGTGTCCTCAGCAAGCACCATAAAGCTTGTTTTTCCCAGAAGGTCAACTAGAAAACAAAGAAGCCATTGGAGTTAATGCACACAGATATGTGTGAACCGATAAAGCTAATGTCAATTGCACATAATAGGTATTTTTTATTTTTATTGATGATTTTAGTAGAAAAACATGAATATAGATCTGAAAAGAAAGTTAGAAGTGCTAAATTGCTTTAAAGATTTTAAAGCAATTGTGGAGAAGCAAAGTGAGTATAACATCAGATCCGTGGGATCTAATCAAAGTAGAGAATATACATTTAATGACTTCCAAGCCTTTTGTACACAACAAGGCATCAAACATCAAACAAGACCTTATACAACACAACTAAATGAGATATCAAAAAAAAAAAAAAATACTATTCTTGATATGGAAAGAAATGTTCTGAAAAACAAGAAGTTGCCCAAACAATACTAGGCTGAAACCGTATCATGTGCAACATATCTGTTGAATCGCTGTCTAATAAGTAATTGGTGTTTAATACGAGACTATTAAAATAAGAATGAATTAATTTAAGAGTACTTATAATTTTTAAGGATATAAAAATTAGTTTCTAAATATACTTGATATATTCATAAATAAATATTAGTAGAAAGAGAGAGAAGATAATTAAATTATCAATAATGATTAATAATTAAAAACCAATTTGATAAATGTTTAGAGAAATTAAAAGGAGAGATAAAAAAAAATTGCTTAGAGAGTTTGGAAGGTCAGCCTTGCCCAAAAATAATTCACCTCCTGATAAAAAAAACAAATATCAAACAAACTTAAAATTCATTGCCTTTTAACCCCCGCTACAATATGTTTTAGTGATGGGTGGAAGCTTTTGGTTTTCAATAATGTTAATTTATTAATGTAAATACATTCATTATGGTAATGGTGTATCTGTCTATCTTTTTTTAACAGTTATATATATATATATATAACACAAAGACATCGAATTTATCATATCAATATAATTACAGAGTAGATGAAAAATCCAACAAATAAAAAGGAACGCATGATCTTTAGCCTTCTCTCTTTTTCGAGAAAAAATAAATCTGTAGAATAACATTTTTTCAGTGTGAATTTTTTATAATAGCATAGCTAAGCTCGGTCATGTTGTTGCAGTATTGATTCAAACATGCTCCTGCTTGGGAACAGGTGTTCACCAGACAAATCAAGCATAACTATTGAATAGATGTCTTAGGCAATGCACCAGCCTTTCAAAGGATGCTCTGGCTGGTATTAGAACAAAACAAAACAAAAGAAAGTTCCATAAGAACAAATTAAAAAAGGTGCACTACTGAATCCTTCTCAAGAATTTTTTTATAGAAACCAAATACCAGTCTATCAGGTTAATCAGAAAGTTCTGTCTCCGTGATCTGCTATGATCTGTTTCCAGCTAACCCAAATTTTCCTAACACTGTCTCTTTCCTTCTTGTTCCAAAAGATTACAAGACTCCTTTCGATTTTCTTACCTTCTAAATTACAACACTGAAGTACAGCCAGCAATGGCTGGCTTGAGGAACGCCTTAGCAATCTCCATTATTATCCCACTAATTCCCTGCTCTCTATTTCCATTCCCACTTCCTGATCAAGACCGGAGCCAAAAGCCATCAATGAAGTAGAAGGAAGCCCTTTTGCGATATCAGGCTTTTCCGGAACCTTGCAGGTTAATCACACCAAAATACAACTGAAATGAAAAGTTACATACACAAACAGTTACTTGTGGATATCAAGGCACATATAGGTATTTACACGCCACCCATTATGCTTCCGTAACCCAGTTACGGATATTAGAACTCAGCAACAACTTGAGTGAATGGAATCATGATTACAAAATTAATATCAATTTCAGCAGTTGCTATCTGATCTTCACAAGGCTTTTGACTTATTCTGATTTGTAGAAGCTGGCATGAGAAGGCAAGACTTCACTGGCTGAAATGAAACAAGAAACTCAGGAAAAAAGCGATGCAACGACTTCTGAAAGGACATCTACTTGTCCATTCAGTAAAAAAGTGAAAGTCAATCAAAAAGAAATTGATATAGGTTTCAAAAAGCTACCGGCATTGAAATTTAGGACAATCGTGACATTGGAGGTCGTCCACGGCCTTTCACAGCAGGAAGCTTCCTCAGTCGTTTGGGCCCATCCAATTTAAGTGAGCAAGATCCATTTACAAAAGGAACTTCCTTTTCAAATTTCAGGTCTTCACCTGCAATCATATACATATTTCCAGCTTCCGGTACAGTAAAATCAGCAGGGTTTCTGTTCACGCTGCAAACTTCAGTCTCAGAACTGCTTTTACGGGGGTGAACGGTTCTATTATTAGCAGGGGACTCCAACTTGTGTTTGTTTGGGTTTTCCAATGAACGGAATGGAAATGATAACAATGAAGAATCTGAAGCATCAAAAAACATTGTTTGCATGCTATGAGCTGGAATGGATCCACAGTTGGTGCCAAAACCACCATATGCTGATTTTTGTGATCTATTTACTTTATTCTGTGTGCGTAAATCAGAGCCTTTTCTCTTATCTTTATCTTGAATAACTTGAATGGGAAAATCAGTTGCCATCCTAATACCTTTATCATGTTGAATTGACGAAGAAGATGCACCAGCTGCTGTTTGAGTGACAGGAATATGATCACAGAATTTCTCTGCAAGTTGATTTTTACCATGATGATTAGGAGGTGGGTGCTTCACAGTATTAGCAGCTTTTATTGCCAAGTTGTCCAGCCTAGGAAACTCCTTAGGTTCAGGATTCTGAATAATGGAAGGTCTCTTGAGGACCTTTGAGTTTACATCCATATTGATGGGTGCACTGGACTGCACTCCTGCATCCATGAGGCTGAGCAAGTGCATAGCTGGTATGGTTTCATTAGAATACAGATCTAATGACCCCATTGGCTTCTGATTAAGCTCAATCCCATTATGTTTTCCAGTAAAGGAGTATTCTGCACATGCCCTGATGAGAGTTTCTGAACCAAAATTCCTGTTTTGCTTTCCAAGGTTGGCAGCATTCTTATTCAAATACTTCAGCTCACGATCCCCATTCATATTTTCCTTGACCATGCTTCCAGAAGAATGAGGAAACACATCTACATTGGTAGATTGGGTCACGCACTTTGGAGGAATGCTATAAACAAAAGGCATGTGATTCGACATCATTGATGACCAAAGGTGATCTGCTTCCTTACTTTGCTGTGGAACGCTCTGGCATGTGTTACATGGTCCTGGGGTGTGGAAATTGGCATAACAAGATCTATTCCCCACCACATCCCCCGTCTGTTTGCAATTTTGAGAAATGTTTTGTATGTTAGAAATGGAAGCAGAATGCTGGACTCTTCTGGGTGGCTTCTCTTGATGTTGAAGAAAGGATCCGAACCCCACAGGGGAACAAGTTTTTTCCAGTCGCCTCATACCAAATGAGTTTCGATCAGCTTGAGAAAAGAAATCAACTGCCTTCTGTTTGGTTGGCTCACCAATCTTTATTACGCCATTTCTTCTGGCTGGAGGATTCTCTTTTTGAGTAGTTTCCTGATGAAATAAGCTTAACCCTCCAACCCCATATACTTGACTGAAATTCATCATTTGACTCCTTGAGCTACTAGGTGTTTCTACCTGGTGTTTCTCATATTCACCATCAGAAAGACACCTCTCATACTGATTCTTTGCCATGAGTTCAACAATTTCCATTGGAATGTCATCTAAAGCACCCTGTTCAGACATCTTACCAGCTATTTGGTTGGTATATTTCCTTGGAAATGCTGAATGCTCCTGCATTCCAATGGTTTTCTCGTTGCTTTTTGCACTACAAAAGTCCTGGACAAAGAGAAATGTAAATGAGTCTCCAAACAAGCCATACTATGAAGCATGTGAGCCTGTAGCCTATCCAAACATGCACAAAAAATATGGCCACTATATAAGCTAAACTACCTAGTTCCCATGGATATGAAACACCCATAAGCATGCAACTAATTTTAGGAAACCAGAAATGAGAACGCAATGACAGAACATTCATGTAATAAAAGATTGGAAAGTTTGAGTGTTTATTTTAAAGGTTGGAAAGTTTCAATTTCAAATTAATCAGCTGGAAAAATGATTAGCCAGCCATGATCCCTTAGAAGTCAGGTTTTGGGAGGGACTTTGGTTCCTAGCAGAATTTTGAACCAGTTCCCTATCCTTCAACAATTAGTGCAATGTGGCAACTCTCCAGCCTCAAACCTGCAGCTTGTAATTGCATGACTTTTCCCATTGGATTAAGAAATGTTCCCAAACCGATCAGTTATCTAAAACACTCCCCTTCTATGCTGTGATATTCCAACAATACCAGCATGAACAGAGGTCATACCTTTTTCTGCATAAGAGAACAACCCCCAATTTCAACCTGGGAGATGTGTTTCTGCTTCTCACCGAGGAAGGGAATTTTAAAAGATGGTCTCCTGGTACTGGGATCGCTATGTATTCCTTTCTCAAAAGGTGCATCTTGGGAATTTCTAGAGGTGAAATTGAAATTTCCCACTTGCTCAATTTCTGCAGCTTTCATCATGGCATGATTTTTGGAAGTTCCCTCTTTGCAAGTAAATAACGAACTTCGCCTATTTTCTACCGGTGAAATATGTTTCCCATCATAGCTTTGTGCTGTCCTGTAGCTGTTAAGAGAAAGATCCAGCCCCTTTTCAAGATATGTGTTCTTCGTTGAATGAAATGGAACAGGGACAGGGACAGGTCCAGTATGTATTGTCCCCACATCTTTCCCAATCACTGGACCTTCTCGGAGAATGCCATGATTCCAAGGAGTCGGGGAAACCTGATAATCCTCAAAAAGTAGCATCTTTCCTTTCTTCTTGAAATCATTAACATTTTTCTCCATTTGTGAAGAATGCAAGGGGAAAAAGTCCATCTCTCTGCCTGTAAATGCATTGTGTGCTGATTTAGTCAAAACATCATCAACAGCAGTGGCCTTAGAATCATGTCCAATTTTCTCCCCAATTTCAGTTGGCGCCTTTTCTGGTGACAGCTCTGAGGAAAAACATTCATCAAAAATCAGTGCCTTTTTGTTTTTCTTCTTGTTTACAACAAGACTTCTGTCAACTTTGTTTTTGGGCCACTGATTCTTCATGCCAGTTTGTAAACCCATTCTTCTGAATGCATCTTCTTCTGATTCAGAACCCCCAGAGAGTTCAGCTGTTTTCCCATCTCTCTGTAAGTTCCTAACCTCTTTACACACTTTATTGATATATCTCATCTCCGAAGGTCTTGAATCTTCATCCTGAAGTGACTTTCTTTTCCTATTCTGACCCAAGCCCCTTCTAACTTTGCCTTGGGTAGCCACCTCCCCTTGGAGAACAGGAACCTTGTCAGCACCAGCAGGTGCATCAGGAAAGGCACGGGGCAGAGAATACTGAGTTTTGTTATCAGTATCTCCATCCTCATTTTCACACAACAATTCAGTCAACAAGCGCACCTTTTGAGCTCTCCTACGATGCAAACCACTTGAATTTTCATGATGAACATCCTGAGAATTATTATCAACCATGATATCAGTGCTTTCAGATGAAGGATCATCATACCCATCCAATTCCAGGGTAGGGCGGCTCCAAGGATCCTTGTCAGCAGTGAGTGCCCCATCATCAATATTACCAGCTTCTCCTGATGCCCCACAAGCTATTATCTCTTTGTATTGTTCATCTATGGAAGTTTCTTTTCCTGATTCACAAACTTCAGTAGAATTATTTATCATGCAATTAAGGTTTCTAGCAAACTCAGCCGCAACAACTTCATGATGTCCACAGCCTGGCTCGCATAGGTTGATACATTTTGACTTGAAGGCTACTGATGCAGAAATCAGAAGCATTATTATTAGAGAGAAGGTACAAGCAATGCAATGTTTTGATTTGGGTATCGGGAAGTTAAACTGTTTTTTTGCTTCTATTGTAAGTCAAAGTACTTGGCACATTTACCTATTTTATCTGTATGATCTGTCTTCTGAATTGGGCTTGAAACAACTTCAGTTTCTACACATGCCAGTCTATGATTTTCCTGCTTCAAATTATCTTCTGAATCCACACTTTTCCCTTGAGAAAAGAGCAAAACAAAGAAAAAAATAAATTCTGATTTAGTACAGTAAAATTATATGATACTGCAAGAAAGCTTGGATTTCAGCATGTATGTAAATACCTATGCCAGAACCATTTGCATCTTTAGTCTTCCTTTCATTCTTATCAATGGACAGAGAATGATGACAATTACTGGTATTGGTCAAACTAGCAATAGCATCAGCTTGTCTTCCCTCGGGAGTTTCTTGATTTGCAGCTCCCTGAACATCAGATGGCAGCAATGCATCATCATCATGGATTGGTGCATGGGAACAAACTTTAGTGGATTTGAATCCAGTACTGCATGATTTTAGAGAAGTTCCGTGACTGTTTGCAGTGCCTTTGGCATCAACTTCCCACACACAGTTCTGACAACGCCAAAATCGGAATTTTGGAACATGTAAAGGAGGAAGAAGGCATGCTTGCTGCTCATAGTTATTACTGTCACCATCTGACACAAATGGCCAGCAGATCTTCCAGTCGCGTTTACGAATTTCAGATACGTACCCACTGCACTCAGAATATAAGAGTTTTTTTGTTCATTTTCAGTAGCACAGAATTTGCAAGAGCAAGAGATAATCACATGGAAAATTACTATGTGCAAAGAAATTCCTTATATCTCATGCTGCCCTATATCTTTGCTCCATTTTTCAATTGTATGCTTTCAGAAATCAGTACTTGAGACTAGCAACTAACGATTTATCTTCCAAGTTCGTTGACATTTCCAAATGGATTGTTACAGATTTGTTTTGAATACCATTGCTGTTAAACCAATCCACTGCTATGTCCAACAAGAAAATCTAGCTAAATATTATGGCTATTGTTTAGTTCTCATCAGTAGTATATTCAATGATGAGCAAACAACAAATATAAAGGTTAAAGCCTGAGATAGTATATAGTATGAAAAACAAAAGGAAAACATAAAATAAAACTTGTATAGAAGCCATGCATGGTGCTAACAGCTCAAAAATCAGACAACCATGGACCACATGCTGAAAAATGATGGTGTTTAAACAAAACATGTAACATGAGAAACTAAATTTTAATCCTATCAAATGATCGGGATCAAGGCTTACCGCATAGAAAAATGTGAGCATTTTTCTACCTCAACTTTCTCATCAACATTGTCTAGGTCAATTGTTATGGAATCAATCCTAATAGATGATTCCACTTTGGAGACAAGTTTTGAATGGCTACCAGGATGATTCTTCTCCACTGACATAACCCTTTCCATGGTACAAGGAAGCTGATAGCGCAATGGTCAAACGACAAATTTCCTATGCATACACAATACGAATATTAAGTCATAATGTATATTATCATATGCTAAACTATCCAGTTTATAACAACATGGATGAAAGGCAAACCAAAACAAGCCATTACAGTTCCAAAGTAGATCAAAAGATCTTAAGAAATGGTCCAAACATACACCTTAGGGTTTGTTCATAATTATTAGCAAATGCAAACTAAAAACAAAGATTCCTTCTAGCTTTCGTTCTAAATCAATTAACACATCAAAGTTCCATAATTTAAACTGATTAAGCACATAAAATAACAACCACTTGCAAATACAAGTACATGACATCACAATGCAAAACTTAGAAAAACCCTAGATTTCATCACGACAAACATAAATCTTCACTTACTATTTCCGTGCTTCACATAGAAATAATCAAACATGGAATGAAATCCCTTCATTTTAATTACAAACTAATTCAGGAGATAACCCCAGTAAGACGAATCATAGATTAGGGCTACATAAAACCAGCAGTGCTGACTCAAGAATAGAAGTCATTAACCTATCAATTAAAACAACAAGAAACTAAAAACCCAATTCTAAACATCCTCTACAAGCTCCTAGTTAACTATTACAATCATGTACCTCAATTAAAAAATGAAAACTTTAGGGTTTCATTCCCACACAAATTGACCATGAGTAAACAGTCAACTCATATTCAATAGCCACAAAACACACACACACAAAAAACACCCATGAAATATCACAAAAACCAATCAATTCACACCCCAGAAAGAGCCGAAATGATAAAACACATGGAGATGAACAAACCTAACGTGCTTCAAGCAGTGAAATGACCTAAATAACACTAACAAACAAGCTAAACCACAGCTAAAACCCACACAAATCAACAAAACATAAACAATCGAAAACACCCAGAAATCTAAAAATGAGTAATTCGAGGAAAAACCGCACCTTTTTCTCACTAGAAGATCAAAAGCTACGATCTTGAACGAACTTGACTTCAATTCTTCACGGCCAGTTCAGAAAAAGGTATCATCATAGAGAGCATTTGTTCATCAAGAAGAGGATATAAATTACTATCTGAGATTCAAAGGTTACTGTGTAGAATTAGAGTGCGAAGCCTCTAAAAACCTAACTTTTTCGAGAGGTTTTCGATTCTTCAGCTAGAGAGAGAAGAAGAAATAAAGAGAGAGAGTGAGGGAGAGTTTTTAACTTTTGTCTTTGGAACCAGGTTTTATTTTGAATTAAAAAAGCATGTCCATGCCCATGTCATGGTATAGCCATGCACATGATACAACCCCTGACAGATATGTATAGAGAGAGAAAGAGAGTAAAGGTTGAGAGAGAAGCCATAGAAAACACCCACGTGTCAAGAATGTGCGGTTCTTATCACTAATCCACTAGTTCTCTTGGGCAAGGGCGAAAGAAAAAAGAAAACCCTAGATGGCAATAGTAAAAGTTTTTACTATTTCCCCACGCGTTATCTCCACGCTCCGTTAAAGATGGGATTAAACAATTAGTGCCTGTCTTGTCATGGTAGAATGAAAGATGCCTTGTGCATATAAATAGCTTTTGATTGGAGTGTGCAGCGGACTCCCCTTTCTAGAGAGTGGTGTTAGGTTTACACCATAGAAAACCCTAAGTTTTTTTTTTTTTTTTCTGGGGGGGTCATGGGCATGTAACCCTAGAGACCATATACGTTCTCGTACAATAATAAATGTCTAACCCTAAACATTGGCCTAGTAATCGAGGGTGGGTATGGCACTCAATTTTGCTCCCATATTAGCCCAACCATATGAGTTACCTACCTTCTTATAATGATATGAAGTTTTATTAGGGTGGATCAACCCATCACTTACCAAATATTGCACTATATTATTGCCTCTATTGTTATAAACGACCGATCTATATAAAATCTCCAGCACCAAACATTTCTTGGTCATTACAAAGATAAACGCAAAAGCATATGGATATCATTTTTTGTTGACTTTTATGGGTTTAATTGTACCAAAAAAGTGATGAAAAGGGACTGAGGAATCAATTTTAATTGTACCAACAGGTCTTAAAAGAAGTGTAGAGAGGAATGTAGCTACAATATAAGGTATGCTATACGTGTACGAATCTATGTACTTTGTATATATATAAGCAGGTGTGTATTTTACGTCAATCTACACTCCATGTTTATCTATCATGTTACCAACCACGAAATTTCTTTCAATTTCTCGTTGGCCTTGAAATTCTTAGAAAACTGATTTAAATTACATTATAATCTGCATTTTCTTTGTAAGGGCAATTAATGCAGTGCAAGCATGCATACGAATTGGATGTAAGGTACTAAATACATTGATTCTTAATTATTTAGATGATTATTTAATTTAATGACACGGCAGGTCACTGCACAGATCAGATTTACGTTGTAAGACATTACATGTAACTTAATTACGAGGCTTTCTAGAAACTTTCAAGGCCAGCAAAAAGTTGATCAGTTAATAAGAAGAAGAAGAAGAATCTGAAGGAAAAATAGTATTTAAATGCAAATTATGTGAGCTGGAAAACCCAACACAAAATAAACCAGCAATAAATAGCAATTAAACATCGTGTTCTTGATAAATTAATTTACAGCACTGTGATGTTCAATTGTCGAGAGAGAAACATGCATGGTTTGGACTCGTATGTATCAGTCTCTAACTTCGAGCAGTACATGTAATTATCAGTACATGCATGTATTAATTGCTTCGTAGTTTCGTGTCATAACTCGTGACAATGCATGTTTTCCTACCTCCGATTAATATTTTCTCAGACGCCATTCATGGAATAGCTTGCCTATTTCCCTTCCTGGTCGTCACTTTCCAGGAAAAATGACCACAGGCTTCTCATCTCATGAGAAGTGGCACTCTCAGGGTCACAAATATATATTTATAGCTTGTCTATATTTCCCATTATTCGTACCACAGCACTGCATCCAGGTCAGTGCACCCATTGAGATGCGTGTTGAAATTGGACACAAATCTTAAGAAACTAGAGGGTGTTTTAGGTGAAAGGGATTCCTCACCCTTCTGATGAAAAGGGCCCTCTTCATATCATCTGTCATCATGAATATAAATAGGATCCAACAGATACTTCCAATTTAAAATAAAAAAATAAAAAATGTTATGATGGCTAGTGCTTCCATGACATATGGTCTTTGTCTCCTTAAAAATTATATATGTGCTCATACGTATTCTTTTCCACCATGACCAGTCAAATTTAATTCACAAATATGGATGGCCTAATTAATTAATTAAACAACGGCAAAAGCTAACAAGCACTTTAGTTAAGTCTCCCCCATTAAGTATTATCTAAATACATTTATTGCACTTATTGTGATAATAAAGAATAAAATTAATTTATTATTGACTATAAACATTAAATATGTGTTATTTTATACGGTAATGCTGTTGAGTGTAAACGGCAAAAGTCTTGCAACTAAAAAGAAAAGGTGAATTTTTAATATTAAACATTAAACAACTTTTAACGAGTGTTCTAAGAGCACAGGAACCCTCGAAACAATAATAGAGAAACCAAGAAGGGGAAAAATAAGTTCAAATGTGACTAATCTCATCTAAGTACTCCATTCGAGGAGATTAAGTACATTTGTAATTAATTAATAATTTTAAAATTATATTCAGAGATGTGTATTATTGGTCCAAGTAAGCTTTCGTGCTCCATTCAACTTGGGGTGGGGAGGGGGGGGATGCTAGCTAGATAGCTTTAGCCACAAGATATAAAGTTGGAAATGATACCCATAGAACATGGGTCCAGAATAGACTCCTAACCATGAATCCTATAATACCTTTTTTAGCTTTTCTTTCTTTCTTTCTTCTTCTTCAATTTTTTTTTAAAAAAAAACATTAGTTTGTTGATTCAATGGTTTTGACTCAACTACATTAGATTAGATTGTAGTTGAATTTATTTTTTTTAAAGTGTTTTTTGTTTAAAAAAATATCAAAATGATATTTTTTAAAAAATCATTGTTGACATTAACACATCAAAATAATTTAAAAATATTTTTAAAATACAGTGTCAAATAAGGTTTTTGTCGGTTTAAATATCAATAGAGAATAAAGAAAAAGGACAGCAAATTAAGGCATGCCTTTTCATTTTATCCAAGTTTATTCAAAGAATTTAATAATTTTTTCTACGTGTACATTCTAAAATTTGAACCTAAAATTAAAATAAATAAAAAATGAAGGAAAAAACCTCTTTAATTACCAGACCAACCAACCTCTTAAGAGTGAAAAATAAATAAATGTAAGTGTCATTATAGCTATAAATCGCTTACAATTAACTAATCTCTTAGTTCTATGATGACACTCACTCGAAAAATTAGGTTTTAAGCTAAGTCCGAGTTCTGTGTAATTAATATGGTGGGCCCAATTTTAAGCAAATTCTCAAAGTCATAGTAGTTATCAGACACTTCCATTGGATTTTACGATATTTCCCGTAACCATGGCCATGAACTACCATCGTTATCCCTTCACCTTGTTC
This sequence comes from Salix dunnii, assembly GCA_015731905.1. Taxonomy (NCBI): domain Eukaryota; kingdom Viridiplantae; phylum Streptophyta; class Magnoliopsida; order Malpighiales; family Salicaceae; genus Salix; species Salix dunnii. The sequence goes on from CM027664.1 coordinate 18,764,084, forward strand.
TTCCATTTGCGGTAATCAATGATTTTTTATTTGTTTCTTTTATGAATGGAGCAATTAAGGTACATGGAGATATTTGAAGTATGTTGAGCACGATATTCCATACAATAACATTTATCTTTTTAAAAAAATAAGGGAGAAAAGTCTCTTTAATTATGATGAATTACTCGGTACGTGTATGTTTTATATTTTTATATATATAAAACAGGAGATATTTATTAAAATAAATAATTTAACCATTAATAACATGACTAAATAGAAGAGAAGAAAGTTTACAAATTAAACATTAATAAAATAAACTTAATTGATTTTTTTTTTGTTAACCCTTTAAAAACAGCAAATCAAAGTTTTTATGGTTAGGGTTTGAGTTTTTTTTTAAAAAAACTGGCTATAAACTATATATTTTTTAATTTTCATTTTAAAAGAGAGTTTTTATCAAGATTAATGTAAAGTTATAATATATATTAATTAGTTAAATATTTTTACATTTATAATTAAAATAAAACATAAAATGCGTTATAAATGATGGGAAAAAAATCTAAACAATACCATAATCATAAATAAAAATAAAAGCTTAACTTGTACGGAAACACTTAGAAAAAATGACCGGCGAGTATAGATACACGTAGCTACATACACTATTAGTATATTGCATACGTGTACAACAATACCTTTGAAAGCCTGTAATTTCTTATCAATAATTTTACACGCCATCAAAACTAGAGTACTGATTAGGATCATTTTTTTTAAATTAAATTTATTTGATATTGTAGTAGTGGACATTTTTATTTTTACAAAAATTAATTTTAGTATTAGCACTTCAAGAAAAATAAAAACACAAAAACAATAATTAAAATAATATTTCTTAGAAAACACTTTTAAAAGTAAAAACAAAAGGATTGTTGATCACCCAATACTCTTGCTAAAAACAATATCAAAGAAATTACTATTACAAGGGAATGACTATGTTTAGAAGTTTAGATGAGAAATTGCAATTCACGTGAATGAATTTTATCCAATAAAAATTGTGATTTAAATTTTTTTTTTGTTTAAAAATATATTAAATTGATTTTTTTTTATTTTTTTATAAACTGAAGAGAATTTTATTTTATAAAGTATTAATTAATTTTTGAAAGTTGATGATATTAAATCATTGTCCAAGTAACCATGATAATATAAGATGAAAATTATAGTAATAATCACTAATATATAGCCAAAACGGACACGTACTTAACTGTAGAGGTAAATCCAGATAACAAGTCATGGCATTGGTAGATCTATTGCATGCGTAACATCAATCCATGAGAAAAATCCCATCTTCTTTTCTCTTCGTTTTGTGATGGGCCCTCCTTACGTATATTTCTTCCCACTTAAAAACTGTAGGCTTCAACCAAAAATATTAAAAGTAATTAATACTGTAAGCTTGTGTGTGTGTGTTTGTAAAATACTGTGAGCATCAAACCCATAATTAAGATCCGTCTCTCTCTCTCTCTCTCTCTCAACAGCAGCAAGAGAAATCCGAAAGATCCTTCGTTCCAAACTCCTTAGGAAACGCGTTGTGACCTTCTTTCTGCCAACATATTCACGACAGATCTGGAGCCTCCTAGGCACAAATAGCAATCTAAAGAAGACAAGACAAGAAAGTATCTGCCATAACTAACCTTAATTAAGTGGTAATCTTAAATAATTAAATGTATATTTGGTCTGGTCTACACAGAGTCATAGGTTAATTATGGGGACATCGATCTGGGTATTAACCATCAGGCTGCATTAGTGATAATTCATGGTAAATACTGTCTAAACCCTATACACTCTCTAACCTATTAAGAAACTGTGTTGTTTGGTCTTTGATTCAAAAAGAAACCACGTTAATCATCCTAAGAAAGACAATACCACGTTGACACCAAAACCATTAAGAAAAAAAGAAGAAGAAGCTAGCACCCACTTATGTACTTGTATACGCTTCTGAGCATCACTGAACACATAACCCCACCAAATTCACGATCAGTGAGCATATTGCATTGCATTATAAAAGAAAAGTCTATAGCCTGCATGAAAAAACATTTGATCTGTGATTTCTACTGTATATGGGACATATCCACCGCAAAAAATCAGGACATTTATCTGTGTCTGTGTCTGTGCATCTGCAGCAGGTGAATAATTATGGTTACATATGCATAGTCATTCTTGAGATTGAAGATCCAGGTTGAATTTAACTACAAATATGGCATAGCTAGCTAGATAACCGATTCCTTGTATTTCTTTTAAATATTGTCTGAATAAACAAGAGGTCTTACCGGAAAAAATGATAAATAGCAATGAAAATATAGATAGAAATTCATATATATTATTTTATACTATTAATTCTCATTTAAAAAGATTAGGGTTGAAGATTCATATAGATAGAAATGAATATTTGAAATGGGTCATTCACTATGGCTAAGGTACAAGATTTTTGAAATCCAAACTCAATTTTCAAATTTAATAATACCCATATATTGTTTGAGGATCCCGACTTCGCCTGTATTAATTTAATCAAACTTAAAATATATTCATAATAATCTAGATATATTATCGATTTTACTACTTGATTTGAATCACCATCGTCCTTAGGACTCGTCCTTGCTAATAAATACTCCCTGAGGAATGTATTGGCTAATAATCGGACCCTTTTCAATCTTGATCATTAGCAAGCAGCTCACGCAGCATCATTCTGTTCTCAGGTCCATACTGCAATCATCTGTGTTCTTAAAAGCTGTACTGCTAGTTCAGAATTTCATTTCACGAGTCCTTGTCAATCATGATTGTAATCGGGCCATGCAAGGCATGTAGATGTTCTTTCTTTTATGGCTTGTGGACGATGGGAATTTATTATATTCTTTTTCCTTACAGGACTTTGATTCCTCGTAAAATAATATTTTGGTAATTATTATTTCTTGTGTCATCAGTTGGTCAGAAAATCAGTAGAATATAATATATAAGAGGAAAAATAACTTCCTATGATCTGAATTTTAAGGACCTGCATAAATGAATTAATGGTGATTTTATACACCCAACACTTTGTAGAATTGTATGCATAATTTTGATGTAGACTGCAAGAATATTCGACTCCAAGCTCCAGAATATATATTTGCTTTATTCGAGTATATATTAATTTAATCACCTGGCTAGTCCTCTACGCTGCTTTATTCCAATCTGTCAAGCACAGCATCAATCCGAAGCTTCCTCCTGTTATTCTCTAATTAACAATATCATACACAGACGCGTGTATATAGAGAAAATTATCAGTTGTTTCTTCCCTTCCAAATTTCTCCCGTTTTAGGTTTTTTTTTTTTAATTTTAATTAGTTTCCCTTTTCTTTTATTCTCTTGTATATGGTTTCTTTCATTTTAGAAACTATAGAAAAATTATTACAGTATTAACCATGTGAAGCCATATTTTTATTATTCCAGCTGGGCAAGGCTTGAGGAATTTTGACATGAACCAATGGTAAGTGCTGGGAAAAGAAATATAGATAAGCAGAATATTTGTTTCTGGAAAGAATGGGATATATATATAGATACACACACAGACACACATATATATATATATATATGTTCATGAATTGAGGATGAGGGAGCACTGATGGCCGCATGCACTGCAGAATCCTTGATGGAGTGTTAGTTTTAATAGACCGCAGGGTGACAGTACTGCTATTTTGAATTACCAGTTGAGAATATTGTAAAAGTTGTATTATTGGCTTGGTGTTTCAGGGGAGGTGGTGGGGGAAGAGGAGGAGATGGAGTGAACAACCGGAGGAGGAGGAGGAGGAGGAGGTTTCAGGTGTCATGATTAAATATATGGGAGGTGGAAAAGGGTTAGTTAGCTGGTGTGGGTGATGATTGATGAGTGACAGCCATCGAATAATGGATGCTTCTTCCTAGTTAGTTGTGCAACATTTATCATATTTTATGATAGATAAATGCTGAGAAAAAACTACCTTAATAATCAAAAAGAGTGGACGTAAAATTATAAAATAGTTTTTTCCTCTTCCGATTTTAACAAGTAAAAAGATAGTTTGCTGCCTATACGTGTGCTCTCTCCTTCAAATTTAAAATAAAAAATAAAATAAAATAATTCAAATTTGTTTAAAAACACTTTTAAAATTCAATTACAGAAACCCCGGACCTTAGTCATAAGAGGATCCCACTGCTCCTACTTTTTTTTTAAAAAGAAATTAATTAAAATGATGAGTTGTAATTAACATATCGTACATGTAACAAGTAGGAATGAATTAACAAGAAGTGTGATTTATTTTTAATCTAATACGAGAAGAGTTAAATCTTAAACTACATACCATATAATGAGAAATCTAATTAATAACTAATAATGAAAAACAATATGTTATAAATGCAACGAACTAGGTAGCTAAATTTACATGCATATATTACAGTCACTGTTACATGATGTCAGATTGTGACATTGGTAGAACTTAATTTAATTGAGATTCGATTAAAAATAAAAATGTTTAAACAAAGTGGGTAACTTTTTTTTTTTTATATATATATATATATATATATATATATATATATATATAATTGATAAAACAATCCCAAATACACTATTTAGTTAAGAATTCATTGATTTTTTCCATAATTAATGAAAGAATTATAACAAGTCTAATTTAATTATTAATTGGTATAACTATTGGGCTTTCTAAATATCATACACAGCAGGAATAATAAAACAAATTTATTTGTAAGTCTTTAGAATCTAGTTAAACAAATTTAAAATTGTTTAGAGATTTATTATTTAAAGATCTAATCTCTTTTGTCTTTAAATAATTTTTTAAAAGCTGAGTTATCATAAATTATATTATAATTTATTCAATTGTCTAGCCTATAATGATAATTCACATAAACTACTAGTGAGAAACCCTTTAAATTTCTATTTAAGAGAGAGATTATTATGTTTAGAGTGTTAATTCTTTACTTTTTGTGACTTACATAGCAACAAGTCATCCAGATGTCTGATCTCTAGTAGTAATTCATACAAATCACTAATAAAAAATCTTTTAAATTCAAAAAAAAAATCTCTCTCTTAGAAAAAATTTATATTTAAAAGAAAGAGATTGTTATACGTAGAGTGTTAACTCGTTATTCTATGACTTATATAGTTTTTTATAGCTAACAGATAATCATTCTTAAAATAAGAAACACATCTTACTATTTATAGAAAAATATGAAAATGCTTATAAATCGATAAAGTATCAAATTGGACCCTATATATTAGTCAAGATAATTTTATAAATTAATTCAATTAAGTCTTTATTTAATTTTTCAAAGTCTAGAAACATAAATTAATTATATTTTAGTACTTAATTTATAAAATATATTTTAATCAAGTCATATTTTATTAAAATATTCCAATATAATTCATGATTAATAGTTCTTATGTGTAGGGACTATTAGATTCCTAATTAATTATGGCTAAAAATAAGTGGAAAAGACAAATGTATAGTCAATAATTCTTTTTAAAATAAAAAACATATCTTATTATTGGTAGGGAAATTTGAGTCATCCAGGAAAAGGAAAAGTGAGGAACTGACTGGCATGGGAACCAAGGATCAATCTCCTCACAGTAATGTGAAATTCCCACAGGTAGTTTTCATAATGTTCATGGGAATGAGAGATCAACTTGAACCACACATGGCTACACTCACCGTTTTGGGAAATGATTGCATACAAACAATTATACTGAATACAAGCTGACGTATAAATAGGGAAGTGTGGCCCTGGAAATATTAAATGAATGAATACAGTAACTGCGAAATAGTTTCTGTATCAACAGTCTGGATGTTCTCTGAGGAGAACAAACACTTGCACATTTTAGTTCATCTTTAACATTGATAGATGTAAATTTGAAGTTATTTTTTCTTTTGATTTTAATTTCATCTCTTCTCAGTTAAAATAGTAGTATAATTTTCTTCCTTTCTTTTGTATTTCCATGAGGGAAATGGAATTTTGCTGCTTCTTCCTCCTCATTATCCGTCCCTGTTTCTCACACCGCTAGTGGAGCGGTATTGGGATCATCAAAACCCCTCGTACAGGCAACATTTTTTCAGCAATTCTGCTGCATATATTGTTCATGAAAATTTCCTCCTTTTTTCTACTTTTATTTCAAGAACTGGGAACTGATTAGCACCCACCCACATGAGCGAAGGTCTCCATTGACAGCCGTCCTCCAAACCACAGCAAATGAAGAAAATACTGCACCTCTGCTTTGGGATTTCTATTGGTTGGTAATGAAAATTAGAAAATTGGTTAGTGTGAGCATCTGGAAGATCTCTCATGGTTATCTGTTTCTTTGTGACATAAAATCCTATGTCTGATGATCCTCAAATGGGAACAGAGCAGAAAACGTTGAGAGCAGTGATTCAGCTGATGTTGAAAATTCAAGGTCATCCTCCCCAGAGAAAATCCCAGAAATCGGATGATGGATATGGCCCGGAGCTTCATGCGGAGCAGGAAAAGATCATCTTGACGAGTTTCCTAGATCACTGAAAAAAAACATGCATTGAACGTTCAGTTGTTGCATTAAATCTGTTAAGATTCTCACATAGTTGAACCTTTCCGAATAGACTGTTTAATTTGGCTTTGTAATGGAGTCATTCTCCGAAGTTATGCCTGCTGTCCAGGCAGTTCTCAACATATATGATATTCAAAATGGCTTGAAGCCTACCGTGGATGACAATGGTGCAATAACTGAAAGAAAAGGCAATGGAAGAAGAAAACAGCATTTGGAAACTCTTCAACCGCCTTTTCTTGCTTTCCATAGTTTGGAAAATGGATTGCTAGTTTTTCTTTTTGTGAACAAAAACTAAAACAAGCAAGTTCTTCATATTTTTGCGGTGCTCGGGCTTCTGAAGGATCCCGGTTTGGCCATACAAACACGAGGCTGCTTTGACCTTAGCTGAGAAGTGTTGTAGTCAGCAGTTGGTCTTCACTACGAGGTATAAGATTAACTGCTCCTTTAACCCTTGTGATTGATTAGAAATCTTCCAACTTGGATGATTCTCGATTAATTTTATCTCTTTTTTATCATGAACAATCGTCATTCTTTATGATGGACGCTTGTATATGTAAACTAGAGTTTAGGATGCAATACATTTAGTATTATTCATTACTATATTGACTTACGATTCCTTCATATTTGGACTCGAGTTACTTTCCCATCCCGTTTCCTCTGCTATTGTAGGATGGCTTGGGCCAAAGAGAAACATTGGAAAAGATCTGCCATTTTAGATCTCCAGCTTTGGGATTCATCATCTTTGTCCAGGGAGAATACAAGCTCTTATTGATCCATCAAGGAGGTGGTTGCTCTTCTCCGAGGAGAAAACCCAGCCTTAAAACGACCAAACTGATACACCTTAACATATGGATTTTAAAGGAATTGTGGCGAGAATGATTGCCTAGTCAAATACCAAGCAAAAGAAAGAGGGTGAAAAAGTGGAGTGATGAGACTCCCTTTCCCTCCCCTTGACAACTTGTCGCACTAGGCATGGTGCTTTTATAGATACCATAAATGAGTTAACAAGTTAATTACCACCATTGATTACAGCTACCTCCCCTAATAGCGGTTCAAGGCTGACTATTTCAACCCCTCAAAAATCATCCGTCAGGGTGATCATTTGTCTCGTCTTTCGAGGACCCTATTCTTTAAGGAGGTAAGGTTGGGATTTATGCCTTTCTACTGAAAGGGAGAGCTATATACACTCCCATATCTTTGTTCTGGGAAAGCCCTATACGTTGTGTGAATCAATGGGAAAGCTCAACTTTAGGTTACTGGAGCATCTCTCCCAGCTAGCTAGTTCCCTATGGACTAGACTGGGTGGATGCATGACAACATTGATTACCTATTAGAAGTGGATCACTCCTCAGATGACCTTCAATGTGAGTTTGCCCTTAGTTTTTTCATGTTTTTATCCCTCTTTTTTCTTGTCTCGCTGCTCTTTTTCTTAGGTGGTCTAACTGCAAACCCATAATCCCTACCATTAAGAAGCCAATCATAAGTAAATTAATGGCTTTTGTAGGATATGTTGCCTGCCCTTGGCAATGGCTAGCTAGCTAGGAGTGAAGCTGATGAAGCCTGCACATAGTTCTTTCATCTCCGTATTGATGGGGATGTCCTAGACAAGTTTATCAACCTGTTCAACGATAACTTGGTTGAAGTAATGAGTAATATTCTGTACCTTTTCAATTTATCTAACGATCGATGTGGCGATGGACTAGTTCTTTCAAGTCTTCCACCTTGTCCTTGTTCCCCATTCTAAGATTTTTCTCGGGGCATGTTGTCATTGCTGCTTATGGAAAATACTTAACCGAAGAGCTTAGGAAGACACTGAGGGATGACGAAGACCTGGGCAAGGGGAGGTAATTAAGGAGCGCCACTCAAGTTTTTGACGAGGTTAATGCTCATTGCCCCGGTCTAATAGGGTCTCTGATGAGTAATATATCTAATATTCGTCTAACTATACATAGATTCTCACGAGTTTCTATCTCACTTCAACGTATTTTATATTATAGTAGTTTCTTCTTTTTTTTCATTGTTCAACATGCTTTTAGGGTAAGAATGATGGGTTTTTTCCAGGGAGATTGTCGTTGAAATGTGCTTGTGAAATCCTGCCATCGTAACTGGATCCTAGAGCTTGAAGGAACTGCGTTGAGTATTTTTATAGTGGACATCAACTCCTTCAAGTTAATTTATAGTGATCCAACTCAATGTGTTAACGTAGGTTTTTCTCATTATCTGGCTCCTGTTACTGGCACACATAATACAATTTCCTCAGAACACTGATCAGCTTCCTGGAAACTTCCTCACATTCGTTTCAATTGTTTCTGGGGAGCTTCATTCAAGCATCGTTTTGTTATCCAAACAAAAACCTGCTCCTTTCGGATGTTTCTCTGGATAGTGGACACCACAATATATAGCTAGGACCCGGCTACAACACCCAACCGGAGAACCCTTGGGGAAAATGGGAGCCATCCTTCCGTTTCCTTCAAACGATTTTGATATATGTATATGAACTTGATTACTTGTGTTGGGATGTATCCGGTTAGGGAGTGCGAGTGTGTTTTTAAAATATATTAATCTTAACTAATTACCATTTTGAAGGGTTTTTTTTTCCTTTTGACTCAGATCTTATGATTTTAATGGGTTAATATTAAATCAAAAATTTTATTTTAATGAATTTTCAATTAAAAATTATTTTTTAAAAATACATTGCACGGCAATACTAAACAAATCTTAATGGTGCTTGACATTTTTCAAAAATATCATTTTTATTTTTTATTTTAAATTAAAAAATATTGGTGATTTTAAATTATTTTCATGTGCTGGTATTAAAAATAATTTTAAAAATAATTAAAAAATAATATTTTAATATATTTTTAAATAAAAATACTTCCAAAAATAATTTTAACTACACTTTTAAATAATATTTGAGAGTGTGATAAGTGCGTTTTAAAGGTGGGCTTTACATGAAATTTTTTTAGTATTTTTTAATTATCTTAATGTATTTATATCAAAAATAAAAAATATCTTTTTAATAAGTTTTTAAAATAAAATATCTTTTTTTTTCAAAAAAACACGAATACCAAACACAAGTCATCAATCAATGCCCCCCCCCCCCCCCCCTCTCTCTCTGTGTATATATATATATATATATAAACATGACATGATCAAATTAAAAATGACAACCATTTTATGCACCCACCCATATTTTGTACCATGACCATCTACCTAAACTAATATAATTAGGCATAATTAAACCCGACCCTCCACCCTAACCAATAAACAATAAGAGAAGGGATCAGTATTCTGAGCAAGGGCTGGCGTACCGATCCTTTCACTGCCCCTGCTGATGGCGCTGTTTCCAACATCACATCTCGGGACCCACATATCGCACGTGCAAATCCCTAAACCCCACTCGTGTGGACTCAACTCCCCTTCTTTATGAGCATACCCGCCAAAACAACAACAAATAAAAACTGCCTATAAGTACCAGACCCAAGCCCAGGCTGTAAGAAAAGCAAGGAGTGAAGTCAAAATGGAAAAGGAAGAAGCTGATCTTGTTGTTGATGCTGAGAAGCTGAGGTTTGAATTCCTTCAAGTCTTGCGTGGCAGGAGAACTGCTGAAGGTTATAAATCTACACCCTATTCTTTCCTTTCTTCTTTGGTTTGTTTTTTATGTTTTTTTATCTGATTGATTAATGTTATGGACACTCGTGGGCTTATAACAGATGAACAAGACAGTCATTAGATGTTTTTGTTATTTTGGGATTCATGCGGTTTGTGACTCATTTGTAGATTTGCATTTGTTCCCTTTGAATAGTGAGAGAATCCAGATCAGTTGTTGTTTGGATACACTTTAGGTCTCACTGTTATTATGAGTTTTATCCACTCCCATGTGTAAGAATGATGGTTTTTTCCAAGGAGATTGTCCTTGGCAGTGCTTGTTTGTTTGGTCCCGAATTTTGATTTGTTTGATTGCTTTGCTTAATTTTGAAATAACGTGTGGCTTTCAGTTCCGTTGAATGTGGAACCTGCAAACCCAGTGAAGCATCCCTTGTTTCAAGAGATTCCACGGCCAACATTCAGTGAGGTTAGATCGGCATCCATTACTCTCTTTTTTAATGTTTTTTTTTTTTTTGTGAATTCGTATCTCGTTAAAGAGAAGTTTACAGTTTCTTAAAGATTGGTTGTTATTTTGATGATAGGCAATGGAGTCTTGTCCGAAAGTAGAGATAGAAAATTTCAAAAGTTTACTTAAAGAGGAGAATCTTTATTTGACTACTGAGGTAAATTTCGTTTGTATTACTATGAAATATTGTTTTATATTGTTAATCTTGCAGTATATTAGGTAATGTATTTAGCTTAAAATGGGCTCGATGCGTATTTTGAGCTTGGGAGAATTTTTTTTATTATCGTGTTGGTGATTATTGATAGGCAGGGGAGCAAGGGCGTTTGCCTGTGCTGATTCTGAGTATGAAAGGGGGTGAAGAAAGAAGGCCAGCTATTGTGTTTCTGCACAGCACACATAAGAATAAAGAGTGGTTGAGACCATTGCTCGAGGTAGATATCAAATTGTTTGTTTGTTTTTTTCCCTGTCGTTCAGTGTTTATTGACTTCATCTTGCAGAGAAGACCATGATTGTTATATTTTTTTGTTCTGCTTGTTTCAGTCTTATGCTTCGCGGGGGTATGTTGCAATTGCAATTGACTCTCGCTACCATGGGGAACGAGCCAGCAACATGACTACCTACAGAGATGTGAGTACTAGATTGTGCTAATAGTTTTAGTTGATCCCAGTATTTTATTCTTACCTTATCTTTGTGGAAAGAAAATTACAATTTATACAAAAGTTAATCTTTATTAGCTGCCCATACAGACTCAAATTCTTACTTTTAGACATGCACTGTCCTAGTTTTTTCAAGTCAAAGCATTTGCCCAAATCCTGTAGTTATGGATGTATGATGAGCTGTCTTAGAGTTTTGACTCTCTGTTTCTCAATTAAACATTCATCTTTAACCTGTTATGCTATTCAAATGCAGGCTCTTGTATCATCATGGAAAAACAGTGATACAATGCCATTCATATTTGACACGGTACCTTCTTTTCTTATTCTTATTGTATTCACAAAGTTAAATCTGAACAGTTGTCTGATTTTAGGGGAGTTGATGATCCAAGTCATGTTTAACAGAATAATTGTAGTTTGGTTTTCCATTCATTGAGCCTATAGAGAAATTTGGCTTGAGGTTTTTTTATATATAGTTGTGGAAATCAATGAGATCATTGTGGTTTAATACTCAGATGACTTTATTTTGACCATTACAGGTCTGGGACTTGATAAAACTGGCTGATTATCTTACTCAGAGGGAGGATATTGACCCTACCAGGATAGGAATTACTGGAGAATCATTGGGAGGTTGGTCAAGTGAAATCTCGTAATTCAAGGTCATAGAGGCTGTTTTATGAACGACTTATGTAATTACCATGCGTTGCAGGAATGCATGCTTGGTTTGGTGCTGCTGTTGACACCCGATATTCAGTGGCGGTCCCAATAATTGGTGTGCAGGTGTGTCTAGTAAAATTATGTAACTTGGTTAAGGGTTGAAAATAAATGTTGAAAAACTAGCTGAAATTCCTATATGATGTGAATGTAGGGGTTTTGTTGGGCCGTAGACCATGACAAGTGGCAAGGTCGAGTTGACAGTATAAAGCCTCTTTTTGAAGGTATATCACACTGATAAATGAAAAGTAATTGATCCAAATTCCAGCAGCGTGATTTGATTGTGATTTCCACTTGTTATTCTATGTTTTATTATAGTTTTGGGTCTTTTTAAGTTTTTTCTGAAATAGTAATGTTTGTGAAACTGGCTGAACTTTAAAGACTTTATCTTTTCCCTTTCCCAATGTTTAGTTGGTGGATGATCAGTTAATAAGAAAATTGGTCCATGACACTATGTTGTATGTAATCACAATTTAAATGGAGTGTTATGACTGGCACATGGAAATTGGTTATAGCATTGAGCAGTGAGTGACTGGCACATGGAAATTGGTTATAGCATTGAGCAGTGAGTGACTGGCACATGGAAATTGGTTATAGCATTGAGCAGTGAGTGACTGGCACATGGAAATTGGTTAAAGCATTGAGCAGTGAGCTTCTTCTGGCATAAATATTGCGTGATTGCATTTCAATTGGAAGCTTGTTGCTGCTCTGGTTCACAGTTTGTTTGGTTGCAGAAGCGCGTAAAGATCTAGGCAAGAGTGCAATTGATAAAGAAGTGGTGGAGAAGGTTAGTTACATTTTTATACTTTCTACAAGTCTCCTTTTTACCAAGGACATAATATCTATGACAGTACCAGTAACCTAAAATTGATTTTCATCGTTTAAATATCCTGGATTTCATTCTTTTGTTCTGATCTTTTGCTGATTTACTCCAAATTAATCTTCAGTTATGCTGTTTAGAACTATGATGTCGTGGCAAGTAATATGTAGCTTATATAATTGTACGAATGCATTCTTTACACGAAGCAAATCACATCCAATCTCCTTGTAGTGATTCTTCTTTTTTCCTTTATTACTAAAGTGGATTATTCTTTATGGATTCCTCTTTTTGACCAGGTCTGGAATAGGATTGCACCTGGTCTGGCATCTTGCTTTGATTCGCCATATACAGTTCCAGCCATTGCACCAAGACCTCTTCTTATCGTTAATGGTATAATTATTTCTTTCACTTTAACAACCTAATGGCACATTCCAATTAAAAGCTTGTTTGGAGCCATGATGAACAATATCTAATCAGATACATTTAAGAGCAATGGAAGTCAGGTTCTCCATTCAACCAATTAGTTGAATTGAACTCTCATTGAGTATGTTAGCTGTATGTATGTCCTGGCTGACATGGTTTGAGTATTTAGGTGTTCTTGATTGATAAGGATTTATAACATGTCATCGTTGCTTACTTTTGAATATTTAGTGTTTGTGACATGTAAATTACTTGTCAGAATGTTAGTGTAAAGTCATTCTCTTGTCCATATTGGTTAATAGATCAGCTTGAGTTTATTAAATGCATGAAGCTTTGTACATTATATCCATCGACAGAATTGTTCTGGAGATTGATTTTACGTTGAATCTGAATGTTCATTTTAATTGAAATATTGTTTGTACTTGGGGAACTGTAGGTGCAGAAGATCCTCGATGCCCCCTTGCAGGTTTGGAAGTTCCCAAATCAAGAGCAATTAAGGCTTATGGAGAAGCGCACTCTCTAGATAAATTTAAGGTGCAAACTTGAATTGTCTCTGTAGCATCAAATTATCAATATATATATTACTATCTTCAATTGTTTCTATAGCTTTCTTTTTCTCTGCATGGCTCAAATTTTGACTTTGTAAATGAATTTACCATATAAAAAATTTCCGTGGAGAATGTCATAGTTTGCGTTGTTTCTTTTCCTCTCTATCCCTCTCACGCAGCAGAGATGCAGTGTATATTCCGCATGTGGCCCTGTTTTCCCTCTATGAGCTGTTTGTCCCTTTCAGTTTACCACTCTTCTTCAGTCATCATAGGGATAGTAATTAGATGAAATTGCATTCTGATCATGCATGCATTTATTTCATTTGGTTCTCTGTGCTGCCGCGTCCCTTGTGACTTTACTTCCATAACATGCAGCTGGTTGCTGAACCTGGAGTTGGACATCGAATGACATCATTCATGGTAAAAGAAGCAAGCGATTGGTTTGACAAGTACCTTAAGCAACACGCTGCTTAGCTCATCTTGACGGCAACATTGCATCAGTATGTTTTCTTCTGTATTGTTATCCGCGCTCAAATCAAGCAGCTCTAAAAACAATTTGAATAAGTTGTTATATGAGGATAGACTCATTTCTTGTATTGTAGCTCGTTGCCTTCAAAAGAAAAAAATCACTGAAATTTAGATTTCTTGTGCTTTTATAACAAGTTCATTTTATTAATCCCCTCATCGAAGCATGAGTCAACCTGATCTCAAGTCTCCTGAACGTCACACACTGCCATGCTCCCATTGACCTTAGAAAACTTGTACCATGGAAAGGATTTTACCATAGATTATGGTTTGTAGATGCTTGATAAACTCAAAGGGTGACTCGTTTTGCATAATTGGGTGTGTCCAAGCCCTATGAGATACAGGGAAGAGAGGATGAGGAATGCATGCGTGGTCAAGTGAAATCTTCTAGTTCAAGGCCATACTGGTTCTTATGAACAACTTGTGTGATTATTATGCGTTGCAGGAATGCATGCGTGGTTTGGGCTGCCTTTGACACCCGATACTCAGTGGTCGTCTCCATAATTGGGGTGCAGGTGTCTACTGAGGGTTGAAAATAAATATTGAATAACTAGCTGAAATGCCCATGCCCCAATAATTTAGAGATTAAATTGTATATTCTAATTAATCATGGGATGACAGAGAGATAAATGTGGTTCTGGGGATGCGTAAACTGTGAAATTTATAGGCTCTGAGAAGTAGGGGTTGTGTTGCGACTACTGCTTTGAATCATAGTTATATTACCTGCCGGCTTCACTAACGACTCTAGGGTTTTTTAGTAAAAGTTTAATATAATAAAATACTCCAAAACTGTATTATTTTAAATACAAATTAAAAACTCTAGCTTTGATTAACCTGGGATTTGATGGGGTCAGGTCTTTATTGACCCTTTAGGTAACCCAGGTTTAACTGGTTGAACTCCTCAAATAATTCAGAAATAAAAATAAATTGTTTTTCATAAACTTTCTCACCTGAGATAGATCAAGGCAAGGTTCAGATTAAGAGTCGGGAGGATCAACTCAAAAAACTTAAAAATTAACAAAATAACACTATTTTTAGAAAACAAAAAAAAGTTCAATAAATCAAGTAGAATCTTTAACTAGATCATTTGAGTGTTTTTTTTTTCTTCAAGCCAAACCAGTCCAAACCCTAAATTCATTGAGTCTCTCTAATTACCTTGCAGTCCAGTCGAGGATTTACAGCTCCGTTGATAACTATACCCTCACCTCGGAGATTGTGCTGCGCGCATAGACAACGGGATCACCAAATCCCACGTCATGAGCATCTAATTCCAATTCAAGAGGGTCATGGTTTGACAAGTTCATAAACCTTTTATCTGCTTGTAATACCGGTAAAGAGAAGTTTTTTTTATCACTGACAAGATTTTAATTGAGATAGCTTTGGAATTTTTTTTATTTAGAAATTTATTAAAAATAATTTTTAAAATTTTTTAAAAACATTTTTGGTATCCAAACATAAAATAAAAATAAAAATAAAAATAAAAATAAAAATAAATTTTTTTAAAAAAAACACTTTTAAAAGATAATAAATTATATACGGTACCAGTTCAAAAGGTCAGATGGCATTCATCAAATCTCTTCAGCACACAGTGATAACAGGATGTTTTTACAATGTGCTTTTATGACTATGAAACCAAAATCATCCTTTCTTTGGCGAGGCTGCAAGTCTAGTATACATTCTTGCCATGGATTGATAACCTCTAACATCACCAGAACGTAGAAGATTGCCTGCACAGGAACGATGCACACATCAAATTTGCAAAACTCGGAAATCGATTTGTCAAAGCTCGAAAAAAGAAACACTATTTGATGCCAAAATCCACAGTTCATCCTGTCAAAGTCATTGTTTCCGTATTACAGAATTATGCCTGGTGACCTCAATTCAGCTCCAATATACATCTGGCAAGGGTTTTTATGCAAGAAGAAAATACTTTCTGCCATCGAATTCATGCCATGAGTAGTGAAACAGATAATCGTTGCCCTTTCTTTGTGGGTCCCACAAGTGGACCTGTAAAACCAATGGCTCTGATTATTTCATGACATGAGCATTCTCCGATTCTACACAAGAACCTGAATTAACAAGAATGACAATGCCAGTTCATTTCCGATCCTTGCATTCTCAGCTGTAACAATTCCAAACCACCAATGGAGGCAACAATACTAATGGGAATGGCAAAGTAGGACAAGCATGCCTTGGCAAAGAAAAGAGGTGGATACTGACGGAGAGATATCCCCAATCTTTCAGGACCCTTTATTAGAAATTGTCTCAATATCTTACTTTCAGTTTTACCATCCCAGAGGTAGCTGCTAACGGAGTTCTCACCAATCTCTGGAAGAACCTTCATCAGGAATTATCTCAATATCATATTTTCCGTTGTTAATATCCTGAAGGAAGCAGTTACTCATTAAAGGACGTCTTTAACCCTCATGTTAAACCATTGTATCAGTCTGAAGTCATCGCAAAGGATTACTGTTGTTTAATAACTGGCCAAAGTAAACATATAATGTTGAAACAAAAGGTATATACACTAAATTACCTGAATCACAGTTTAGAGGGCTATCAGGTTCTGGGTGGGCCATCAAAGCAATTATAGCCCTACAAACAGACTGAAGAGTCCAAGCTGGGCTCCAGGCATTCTTCAATATATCAAGGCATATTTCTCCTGTCTGTAAGTTAATCATAAGCCATAGTCAGCACTCAACCAACCACCTTCGGTGTTACATTCCAAAAAAATTAAACAACAATTTGTATTCTATCCAGTACAGAAAAAGGGCTGCTCCAATTTAGATAAATAACACCATGGATCCTAGCTACCCAATCCTCTGCCTCTTGCTCTCTCCTCCAGAAGGGAATATAATAGAGTAGCTTTGCTTTATTATTAAAAAAAAAGAACTCTTAAATGGGATTTCTTTTGACAAATTCTTGAAATTCTAAAAGAAACAGATATAGAAAGCCTGGGTTCAAAAAAAAAAACACATGTCAACAAAAGGTTGTACCAAGCCAACCCATTTCCTTAGCAGACATAAATAGTTCCAGATTACTATGCCAGCATGGGATCAGCAACAGTAAGATCTATTCTAAGGTGCAATGCTGTACATCAAAACTGATTTTTAAAATATCCAACCAATATCACAAGCTGTTAACATTCAGCTTTGGTCACTTCAAAATTTCTAATGAGTCCACAAAAAACCATAAAACAAGACCCACTAGACACTAGCAGCCACAGAATTCAGGTCTAAATAGAAGATTATTTATAAGCTCTCTACAGCAGCACTAATTGCCAGCAGTTGTCATGCATGTTAAGTCGTTCTTATGGATCTTATCTCATGTTTTAAATCAACCTATTAAATGAATTAAAAAGGAAAGAGGCCAAACAAATGAAGGTTGAGCTGGAATCAAACTGCGGATTATATCAGGGGGGCAATTATCTCATGTTTTAATCAACATATTAAATGAATTAAAAAGGAAAGAGGCAAGGCAGATAAAGGTTGAGCAGGAAATGAACTGATGATTACATCAGGGGGGGAATGTAAACTGACTGTAAACACTTTGTCATAACAAAAGGATTACAATCAGTCAATCACTTCAAAGGTAATAAGGACATATGATGTGGTTTATACAGCTCATAGCATATTTGATCACAACTGATTTTGGGATTGAAGAGTAGCCTTAAAAAATGCATATTTTCATGAAATGAAAAAAACAAACACCAAATTAAAATGTACAATTTTAAGGTACAATTGTAACAATTGAACAGATAAATTGCAGTAAAAATCATTAAATTGATTTAAGATATAAGATCTCCACTACCATCATCTGCCAAAACATCGATAAACAACAAGAGAGCAAAGCTACCATACCATACCAAACTATTTATACCTTAAAATGCACATTAGGGTGAAATATTTTCGTCAAGAAACGCACTTGCGGAGGCTGCAAAGGATACTGTTCAGGAACAGAAAACGCAAGCTGAAAAACTCCACCCTCAAAAGGAGTCTCCGACGGTCCCTATACACAAAAATTACACAGACCAATCCATAAAACCACACAATACTACCGCTTTTCATCACGTCCAGACATCTTACCTTAATCAGAGCAGTCCATTTAAAAATGTTAGAATCATCACAAACTAATTGAATATCCGGATCAGCGACTTTCTCTCGCTGAACCTCCTTGTATTCCTTTAATAACCTCGCTCTCGATGCCTGAATTTGTCCGTAATACAATAATTCAATTCACTCAATCTCTAACACAGTTCTATCATCCAATCACACGTAGAAATAAATAAAATTAGTAAATCAACAGAGACTGCTAACCTGCATGTTTATAAGCAGCCGTTGATGACCTAAATAAATCTCTTCCAAAAGAAAATATACCGAATCGCGCTTCAATAACTGCATAATTACGGAGATTAATTATCAGAATAACTCATTAGTATCTCGAGTTGCGATATTTCTCGGAATCCAAACAGGTTACCAGTAAACGGTACAGGTTAGATAAGGCTGACAAAACAGGATAATGATACGATAATATAAATGATTAGAGTGAGGTAGATCAGAATTAGAATCTCACCTGGTGGAAGTTGTGAGAGAACAGGCAGGGGGGGGAATTTATTCGATAGTCGACCAAAGTTAGCAGAATTTTTTGTTATGTGGATCGTGGTTTATAGATTTTTCTTTTTGAACCGGTTGGGTATCTGACTATCTGCACCGCTGATGAGAATATCAACGGATGAGGATTGTCAGATGACGACAACGATCATCTCAGAACGAGTAGGACGGGGTGCGTACGTGGATGCGAGAACGAGAGTTAGAGTATACTGACCAGGGAAAGGGTCGTCCTTGGGATATTTTAAAATGCGAAACCAAACATGATAATTAGATTTGATGCGAGGTACTTACTGGATGACCTTTTCAATTTAGACCCCTAAGATTTATTTTGTTTATTTAAACCCCTGGCTTGCAATTGGGTTCAACTTGTGTATGTATTATTTAATCAAATTAAATGGAATGTACAAAAACTATGCCATTCAAAACATCATGTTGTTTAAAATTAAATTTTTGTGTTATTCAAATATGTAAATTAAAAAGTAATCATAATTCAATGAATGTTTGTATGAACTAATCGATAAGAAAAATAAAAAATACCATCAAAACTACTTGCATGCATTTCAGACATGTCAATTTTAGTGTCTGTTTGGGAATGTTGTTGCGATTATTTTTTAAAGTGTTTTTCATTTAGAAATATATCAAAATAATATTACAAAAAAAAATTAACTTAAAATACTTTTCATAAGCACTCCTAGACACCCCTTTAATTTTTTCAATTTTTTTCATAAGCATTCTCAAACACTCACTTAATTTACCAGAATACTTTATAAATTGATCTTCATCTGAGTAAACATTATATATATATATAAATGTAAGACATTACCAGTCACAAACTACATCAATTTCATCCCTGGGACAAATTAGAGCTATATATATATATATATATATATATATATATATATATAAGACATTACCAGTCACAAACTACATCAATTTCATCCCTGGGACAAATTAGAGCTGTGAACCACTGCTAGTCGTTGATACAGAATGCTGTGAAATCCAAGTCACCTTTGCTATTACCCATAATTATGAAACTCACCTCCTCCTAGGCCAGATTTCATTTTAAATCTTTTTTTAAAAAAAAAACAATAATACTGTTTTATTTTTTAAAAAATAACTTCACTTTCATTAAAAAAAAAAAAAAAAGACGAATTGACAGCAACCAGCAATCTAGTCAGGTCAAATCAGACCGAGACCGAGACATGTAATGACATTACTGTTGTTTATAATTGCCAAGAAAGTAACAAGTTTGCTCCAAATACACGGAAAGTGAGAAAAGTCATCAGAAATGAAGGTACTGAAAGCATCACATATAAAGGGAGATGGTCATTAGAAACAACATTCCTGATTCCAGCCTCTGGTTAATGAAAAGCAGTCCCTTTGGTGACTGAAAAGCAATGAACTCTTGAATTTAATAAACCTAATCAGTTTACATCATCTATCAATCAACTGACTGGAGAGACAAAAAAAGGAAAAAAAATTGAGGTATCTTTTAGAAAGATGTCCCAGTTGAAACTGTCGAAAAAAATTCAAAATCAGAAATCCAACCTAATTGACGGCGTCGGGTTTTTTTCCCTTTTTTTCTACAAAGCATGTACATGATTTCCATACAAACACGAATATGGGACCCAAAATAGACCAAAAGAAAAAGAAAATATATATATAATGAAAAATAAACAAAAAAACATGGAAAATAAGATGCCAGATGGTGAAGAAAAAAAATAAAAATAAAAATGAAACTAATCATGTTTTCACATGCTGCCAGCTCTCCCAGGAGTGGATTTTCCTGGCTTGAATTTTGAAATATCTACTAGGTCTCCAAATAGCTTATCCTCTGGCTTGGAAGGCTTACCAGATGGCACATACGAAGAAGTTGGAACCTGGTAAGATGAGTTTCTCAAGCCATTGTCATTTCTAACAGATAGTCCATGCATTCGCTGATCAAGGTACAGTGTACCTTGTTGCTGTCCGTACCCATATCCAGCCATTTGGTTGCCATACGCTTGTTGAGGATACATTGAAGCCATCGGCCCCGCTTGCATTGGTTGTGGATACATGCCCATATACTGCCCTCCCTGCATGGCATGAGGATTCATGCCGAAAAACTGATTGCTCGGTGCTGTCTGCATGTACATACCCAACTGTTCATTACCCACTGGTTGAGGACCATGGGGGTGCATACCACCAGGCAGTGGTTGTGATTGCGTGACAACCATCTGAGTAGCTTGCAATGATTGAGGGTATTGAGCACCTACCACTTGACTTGTGTCTGCTTGCTGAGCTTCCCAGGGAGGGGGAGGCAACGTTCCACTACCTTGAGCACCTTTCAACAACCCAAGGTGAAAACTTCATGAATTCTAATGCAACAGTAATAAATTAAAGAGAACTTATTCACTAAAATATGCAAAACTAAGATAATCCAAGAGCCCAACAACAATAATTTTTATTTCAAAGGAACAAAAGTTAATTTGAAAATAGAAGCACACCATAGTCTGGTGAGGCCGGCTGCTGGTGCTGCGGGGGAAGTTGTCCATTCCAGGCAGGACCAGTGGCTTGCATGTATACTGGCTGCTCATACCGTGGTGATCCCATATGAGGGGCATTTCCATTCAGGTAAACACCAGCTTCTGGTGTTTGAAAATTCTGTTGTTGCTGGAAAGGTGGAGTCAACGAATTGGCTGGTCCTGCCAGATTAGTGGGCTGTGTATTGACTGTATTTGGAGCATTGTTACCATCAGAAAACATGTCAAACAGAACAAGTTCATTATTCTGTGACAGGGGTGTGGACGTCTGTGGTTCTCCTACAGGAACAAGAGCCAGAGAAGTTCCAGCCTTTGGTGAGTTATAATCGTCACCACTCAACAGGTCCAATTTGGGATTGGCTGCTGCTGGAGTAGTTGGACCATTAGTTGCAGGAGGTGCAGGGAGTAACAACTGGTTTAGTGTTTGAGAATTTGAAGTTGATCTGCAGAAATATTCACTCACAGTCAAATAATAGAAATCTCATACTAGAATTTTACAGGTTTAAAATTTTGGAACTTTCAGCCACATAGTTCGACAAAAATTAAACAATTTTCATACACCATTTTAACTTGACCAGTTCTGAATTTAATGCCAGATCTTTTTCCTTGGGGGTGTTGGTTGGAACCTTATTTCAGTTGAGAACTAGATACGTTTCACAAAACTAAACTAAAGGCTATCAAATGTTATAATAAATGGGTGACTCCATCAGTGATTCTTTAAGTCATGAATTCAATATCCTCAAAATCATTAATAATTTTGGCAGGCAAGTAGTGCAGTACATATAGCCAGATTCATAACCAGTCCCAAGACAGCTTAACAGTACAGCCACAAACACATTATCCTAAAAACCTAATTTAACAGACAATGTTGTTCCAACAAAAAGGAAATGAAAAGAGAGAGAGAGAGAAAAGAAAACAGTGGCAATAAAATAAGAAGACATTATCAACACACAACCATCATGATTGAATGAGAGCTTAGTGAGTGTTTGTTTTTACTTTACAACCTGTTTTTCGCCTGATAAGGCATCAAATTGATGCTTTATTAGGTGTTTTTGGATGGTTTTGATGTGCTGATGTCAAAATTTATATATATATATATATGAAAAAACATTATTTTGATGCATTTTCAAATAGAAATAACTTTTGAAAAGCAACCTACACCACAATTACAAGACATTCAAGCATTCAATTCATGTATAATTTACAATGCTTATCCAGTCAAGATAGGAACAGTTGGATAAGTCTGCTTACCCCCCATCAGGCTTTTTCTCCTTGTTATCTCCAGCATCAACTAGAGGAGCATCAATGTCTACAAGTGCTCCACTAGATTCAGCTTTTGGTTTTACTAGCAGACCTGGGGCAGAAGTTCCTGAAGAAATGGATTCGTGCCTGACTAATACTCGCTGCAGGTCATCATTCAATGATAATCCTTGACACAATAGGGACTCATCCCTGAAGAAGAAAGTTCAGATTACCAAGCAAAATATGTAAAAGGGGAGTTCCACCATGCATTTAAAACAGGTAGTGGGTCCAAACAACTAACATTCTGAACCACATTGTCTCATTCTACTTATGTAAATGACTAATCTAGCACACTGGTCAGTCACTCCACAGCAGGTTTGACAATAACAGACACAACCAGCAACAATACTATCAAGCTACACACAAATCTACACTATGACAAGCATATTGCCCCACTCATATAGATATAATTAATACAGAACAGCCTTTGCAAACCTCATCTCAAAACAAAAACATCACATCACATCATGCCATCAATTTTAGATGTTATTATGTCCTCCTTAGATTCAAAGAATAGACTCATTACTCTAGCAAGTCAGGATCCTGCCAAATAATAATGCACTTTTGGGAAATTATTGATTAGGATTTGTACTGTTTAGGACTTCACTCTTAATGGGGCTATTTAGTATCTAATATTAAAAAGGATTTTGTTGTTTCCGAAACTTAATTACAAATATTTAATTTTTAGGTGAGCCTTGCACATAAATTTATGAAATGGGTGAACTATTTTGACAAATGAATGAAAAATGTAGCAAATTGGATTTTTACAGTACCAATCTGGATTTGATCCAGCGGTAGGTTTAGAGGGAAAATGAGTTAACGTAAAAAGTAGTTAGCAGGACTGCAGGTTGTTAGGTTTCCTGGATTCCATGAGTGTCATTCATATCACCATTTTTATTCATGCCCATACCTGACAAAGTCTGTTACATGTATGGCAAACATTTTTTTTCTAGAATTAATTCCCAAACATACAAGAACAAGGGAATTAATTCATACTAACATGACATGGCATAAAGGACTAAACCAGAGAATTTAGCTATTCAAGTGAAACAGCACGAAGAAGGAAATGTGATGAACCCAAAAACTAAATGAAACAGCGTACATTTCTTAGCCACAGTGAGTTTTGAGCAACAGTTTAAGGGTAATGGTCAGCTTATTTTAATCAAATCTTCTTATTGTTATGCCTTCTTCTGTAGTTCATTTTGAGCTCCTGACAGGAATCTTGCCAGTTCTTGCTAGCATGCAGGTTCTTGGGGATTCAAGAAGTGCTTCTTGTAGATTTCAAGCGTTTAGCCTAGTGGATTTTTGGTTTTCAATCTTCTTACAATCTTTCCCTCTTATTGCTCTACACCAACATCATATATCAATAAGCACCACATAAATGACACCACTCATCATGAAAATCAAATACAGGAGAAGTTTCCAAAATGCTGGCAAACATTATAGACAAACAAAACAAGAAGAATAGAGAATGGAGCTTACGAAGTAGAATTAACAAGATGCACCACTCTTTGCTTATATGTACGACATTGTTCCACTAGGTCAACAATAACCTCCTGCCTAAGCCCCTGTAATTTGAGGAGAGAACTCACCAATTTAAGAATTGAATATGAGCTTAAGAATATTGATTCGCATTAAACTAATTTACATGTGAGTGTTAGTTTTGAGCACTTGATAACAAGCAATTTTTAAATTTAACTAATGAATTCAAAAGGACAAATTAAAAAAATTGTTGACTTTCAGCTAGCCTGCCATATTAAACAAATCACAAGATTATAACTACCCCAAGGATTGGAGAATGTACCTCTTTGTTACTTGGGTCTAGCGCATTTAGCATCTCTGCTAGAACATCCATGATGCCCCGAGCATTTTGAATTTCTGTTAAGCTAGTGAAAGGAAGTTCAAAAATTAAAACAAACACGCATCTTAAATAACCCCTGAATACAACCACATAATACAGAATGCAATACAAATAATGCAACCACCATAACAAAAGTTTTGGGTTCATCATTCAAGCATATGCCAAGGAAAGGAAATGCCAGGGAAAGGCCAAAGCTATGAACAACTTGTGATGTCTTGCTAAATTCCATTTAAAAAAAAAAAAAAAGTTATTGGCTTACCTCAATGTTGGGAACTCTGACTCTGCAGAAGATTCAGCTGCTCCTTGTGGATACTCAATACTGCGCAGATTTTGAGGATAAGATGATAGAGGTTGTGTTTGTGGAGGTGTGAATACGGGTGCAGACCTCTCAGCCCTTGGAGGGAACACTGCCCCAGCACGCTGAAATAAAGTAGTTCATTTAGAGATGCAAACCAAAACAGCCACATTATGTTGATCAGAAGTGATTGTAAAACAGAGTATTGGCAATGAAATGACAGAGCCATGCTTGTTTGGTGATTCATAATGAAATGTACAAATTATTTAGCTATGCCAACTAGGATCAATGTGGCTGAAAAAACACATAAAAAAAAACGCACCAACAACTCTTGGTATGCAGCATAATATTGTGGATATCTTGCCCTTGGACCATCAAAAGCTTCTTGCCAGGTATCTATCAGAGTCAATATCTTCTCTTTGACATGAAAGTCAGGCTACAATTAAGCATCACACAAACTATGAGCAATTTTTACAAAAAAAGATACAATTACAAGATATGTACAGAACACTCTCACCTTTTTCTTAGCTATTTTGACCATCTCATGGAGAAGATCTTTCTCTGCCACATGCATATGTACAATGTCCCCACAGTTCTTTATCATTGTCTCTAACAGCTAGAAGCGCCCGGACCAAAATTGAAACAAACTTAGTCCTCTGGAAACAGGATTGTTAAAAAATGACCAGAAGAGTGACAACATTACACTGATAAAACTGGTTCAACAATTAATACTAAATTAACAGCATCCCCAATAAATTTACTACCTTCTATACCTGACCATACCATCACTCTCAGAAAGAGAATTAAAGTTCAAACTAATTTGAATACATTTTCAAATACAATATCGAGACAAAAGAAAAAAAGGATCTCAGACCAAACCCAAAATCACCCTAACACAATCAGATCTCACCCATCTACCTCAGTCAAACACACCATATTTCTCTACTTAGGAAATTGGTCAATTTGTGCCAAGTATTTCCACCGCACCTACTTGCTCATTCTCTTATGCACATTACTCTCTCCTAATAAAACCTAAAATTAATTCAATTTACCTTTTAGAGAAAAAAAGGTAGATTAAGCCCTAATGTAACAAGCATGCTGAAAACTATATTGCACTCGTATTACATAAACTGAATAAAGCATTCAGATATATTCATCCAGTTAAAAAGAAACCAAGAGTTGCCTGGCTTACTGTTAGGGCAAGTAGTTGCACTTTTGAATTCCTGCTTCCAAGTTTCTTCTTTATTCCTTTGACAATATCCTTCGCTTGGCTGGTAATCCAAGTCAAACCAAAAACTTCAAAACTTGAGCAATCTAAAAAAGTTCTTAGTATTTAGCATAGCCGAACCTATCTAAAGCCATGAAACCTAGATTTAGACTGACAAAATGCGAGCTTAATAATTTATTCGGAATGCAAATAAAAAAAGATGAAAAATAACAAGCCACGATAATATAGCATGATTCTAAATATTGAAATTTTCTCCTCCAGTAATCAGAATCGACTGTTCGATCAAATTATTAAGAGAGAGATTTATTCAAAACATTTACAAATAAAAAAATACAAATCAATTTAAATTAAAAGGTAATGATTTACAAAATTATATACATAAAAAAAGAGCTTAAGAAAGAAATCAAGAGAGAAGAATCAAGTGCTGCGGCGCATACACAGGGTCACGATTGCAAATATCACAGATCTCGATATTCATAGCCCAATCAGGCCCGATCAGCATGTCGCTCGTGGCTCTTTCCACCATAGAATTCACCATCTCTGCCTTATTTTACTTCTCAAAATTCAATCAATAAATTAATCAAGTCCTAAATTTTTTCCACCAGACACCAATTTCCCGACGAGATCGCACTCAATTCCGGCTCCTATATTCCGGCTAGCAACCTAACGCGCTCGCTCTGTTGGGTGTTTTTTTCCCTCTCTCTCTTTAGATCCTTTCTCTCTCTAACAGAAGCACAAATCAAAAGGTTTCTTTTCTGTTTTCCATAGAATTTTTAAAAAAATCTCGATTTTCCTATTTGAGAAGCGATTTTTTTTTTTTTCCAGTTTTTCAGTTGGATTATTTGAAAATGGTGGACCACTGGGGTGATGACACGCGTGCGATTCCATGATTGAGAAGATGGTAAACTACATTATGACCCTGGTATATTTTACAACATTCCACTTCAGGCTCTATCTATAGATTTCCTATTTTTAGTCCTACTGTTTTAAAAAGAAATTTAATGTTACTCCTTTTTGTTACATAGAATGTTAAATAAATACATTTTCATCTTTTTCTTTTTTATCTCTTTCTATTTTTTATATTTCCTATTATACATATGATAATTATACACAAAATCTTTCAATTTAAAAAACAAGAAAAAAAAATAAAAGGTGGGCTTTGAATTAATTGGCAATTATTATTTTTTGTTTAAATTTGAGAAAACTCCACTTTTCGAAAAACACATTTTGTGGACCCAAATAAACAAGTAAAATTTTGATGTCATAAATTTTTATAAAAAATACATGTCCTGACTTGAACTCAATATCTATTGTGTAGATATCATAAACCATTTGTTATCATATCATATCCCTTGGGAACTCATGTTCAGATTTTGATATACTTATTCTCAATTTGAATTTCAAAATATTCACCTCTAACACCCATATTCATATTCTGCATTCAAATATAAAATTAAAATGCCATAAAACATATTATATAATAAAATATTTCCACGTGGACTTTGAGATCCACTTTGTGGTACGCTATGACCTTGTTGGAGAATAATGATTAATGCAATACAATAAAGTAAGTTAAATTCAAAAATATATTCAAAAACAACACCAACTACACTATTAAACAAGTACTAAGAGGTCACATGCTCAATCTCTAGCAAGGGACAAGAATATTGGACATCAAAACTAGCTCATTGTTGATTTTAAAACATTATTATTATTTAAATAAATTAATTTTAATAATAGCATATCAAAACAATAAAAAAAAACACAAAAAATAATTTAAAGCAAAAAGTTATTATTTTTTTCAAAAACATCAAAAATAAACACACAATGAGTACAGCTATTTTACAGTAGAGTAGAATTTAAAATTATCATACAATGGAGACTAGAATGGAATGTTCCTAGTATTTGAGGGCTAAAATGTATCTTGCCATTTAGCTCATTGTTGGTCGGACCGCCCATTTGCAATCCAACGGTTTGTATCGTTTATGCGGTGATTTCTACGGGCAATAATCTTTGTTACTGGCTGTTAAATGACAGCTTGACAAGACGTGACATTTAAAGAAGGAGAAAAAGTTTATTTTATGATAAGGTTTAAAAGATTTCATTAGCCCTTTATTGACTATGACTAAGGAATTGTTCGTTTTTTAAAAATATTCTTTTTAAAAAAACATTTTTTTTTATTTTTAAATTAAATTTATTTGATATTTTTAAATTATTTTAACATGTTGATATCAAAAATAATTTTTTAAAAAATATATCATTTTAAAATATATATATAAAAAAATAACATCAAATACAATCTCAAACATACACTGAAATCACAAAACATGGTAAACTCCCCGCTAAATCAGTGTTGAATTTTGGGATGATCATCAAATTAAATTCATAATTTCAATAATCACATACAAGTTGATCACATATAAATTTTTCAAGGGAAGTAATTTAATCTTTGTGTACTATATTCTTAAAGTTTACTCATAATTTCCGCCATGTGATTTAGGAAGTGTTTGGAAGTTTATTTGGAAAGTATTTTTTTATTTTAAAATTTAAAAAATTGATATTTTTTAATTATTTTTATATGTTGATGTCAAAAATAATTTTTAAAAAATAAAAAAAAATTATTTTGGAACATTTCTAAAAAAAAAAACATTTTCAAAATCAATCTCAATCATACTTTTAAACAGGCACTATAGAATTAGATAGCAATGTGCAAAGTAAGACACGAGTGCGTTTAATTTGGAAATCAAAATGAAAAAAAAACTAAATGGAAAAATTAAGATTTTTCAAATAAATTAACGGGATAAGATTTAAAAGTTTAAATAAGAAATTAAATGGTTTTATTTTATTTCTTTTTCAAAATCTTACCCTCTACAAATATACAAATTCAATCCTATTTTTTGAAGAAAAATTATTGAATAATAACACCAATTATTTTTCTAGTGAAATTATGTCCTAGACTTGCATAAAAATTTATTTATTTATAAATTTCTCAAGAACTTGAATCACAAATGATAATGATAAAACAAATACATGTCAACCAAGCTACACATCTATTCTGTACATTAATTTGATTGAAAGAGTGTGTTGTTCTATTAATTCATGGCATTTATTTCACATGTGTTTTGATTATTTTTTATTTCTGAGTTGTTTATAAAGAGTGTATAAATGAGAAATGGTCATGAATACAAATAAAAATTATTTTTCAAAGAATAAAAAAATCGTGGAATGAATTTTCTAATGTAATTAAATTTAATCGTGGTATTTAAGTTGAATTAATATATTTTAAAAAATATAATTTTACTCATTTTATTTTTTGTATCATCTTATCTCGTCTAAATCAAAAAGTTTATATTGATTTACTTTTATATATTTTTTAAATATTAATTTTATTTAGAACAAAGCACGACGCCACTCACAAACAAATATATTTTAAAAATATAATTCTTAAGCCTTAATATAATTCAAAACATAAAATTTTATTCAATTAAAAAGACTGAAAATACAGATAAAGTATTTCATTTTCTAGAGAGAGAGAGAGAGAGAGAGAGAGTCCCAAGGCATGTTGTTTCCAAGCAGAATGCTTTACAATTTCGATGGACAAGAAAGCTGCAAGCCATGATATTCCATTAAATAAATCGACGACCACGATAATGGCATCTGCTGGCACGCGAAAGAATGACAAGAAGACAAACAAGCATATCATTTTTTGCAAAGAAATGGCGTTTTAAGAACACTTTTATTTTATTTTAAATATTATTCTTTTTTTTTGTTTTTGTCATATTATTTTAATGTAATTTTGTTAAAAGTGATTTAAAAAAATATTTCAATATTTTTTTAATAAAATTGCATTTTTTTTTAATAATCATATTTTTAAAAGCACGTGAAGAGTGTAATTGAAGTTGATTTTTAAAATGATTTATATTTAAAAATGTATTAAAATAATATTTTTTTTATTATTTAAAAATTATTCTTAACACCAACACATATAAATAAATCAAGATTATAAAAAATATTTTAAAACACAATGACATCATCACTAAGTGGATGTCTGGGAAACCAAAAAATATTGTATAAAAAAAACAATTTTTTTGTATAGAACATTTTAATATATTAAAATAAAAAATAATTTTTTAAAAGTATAAAATATTATTTTAATCCAATTCTAAATTAAAAATAACTTTGGAGGTGTTTGGGAGTGTGGTTGCGGTTGCTTTTCAAAGTGTTTTTCGTGCCGAAATACATCAAAATGATATTTTTATTTTTTTAAAATTATTTTTGACATCAGCACATCAAAATAATCTAAAAATACCAAAATATATTGATTTAAAATGAAGAAAAAAAGCAATCGCAGTCAAACAGGCACTTAGGGGGTGTTTGAGAGTGAGGGTGCGGTAGCTTTTCAAAGTGCTTTTCATGCCAAAATATATTAAAATGATATTTTTTATTTTTTTAAAATTATTTTTAAAATCAGCACATTAAGATGATCTAAAAATACCAAAATATATTTATTTAAAATAAAAAAAATGACTTTATGCAAAACGGGGGTTGCAAACAGGCTATTAATAAAACAATTCATCCGCGTTATAAAACATTCATGAAATATACCATAGCCATACAGCAAATTTGAGGATGATGACTCGATATAGTCCACTCGCTAGGTTTTAGGCACAAGTGTCCAATGTCGACACATGCTGATGCAACCTGTCTGCTTCTCTGATTCACCAGTACTACTTTTAAGGTTCCATCATCATCATGTCTTTGATTAGATGCCATAGAAAGTGTTCGAACGATTTAGCTCGTTTGTAGACATGCACATACAATAGTGCCCCCAACAAGTTGCTGATTGGTCAGCACATTCTTCTTCTTTTATTATTATTGATGTGGGGGTAAGAAAACAGCAGTTGAGCTGTAGCTTACTGTGGTTGAAGACCCACTTTGCAGCACCGAAGAAAGAAAAAATAATGGAGTTAAGGGGCCAGCACTCGGACTGCATGGGGGCCTGGTTCCATGTCCTCCAGTAAAAGATGATTAGGTTCGAGCCAAAAATATAAATTTTAGGAAAGTGGCTTGCAGAATGCGCAAATGCAGTGAACTTGGATATTTCTGGTGGGAAAATAAGTGGAAGACTGTCAAAAAGGAGAAAATCCAGTAAATTGCTAGTTAAAAAATTATTTTATCTAAAAATTTATTCAAGTGAAGTTCTAAAATATAATTTATAATATTCCTGAACACACCTTTTCAAATGAAAAGTTCCGGAGTTAATACATGCATATATATTTACGCTATATATCTTGTGCTTGATTTTCATCAGAGAATAGTGAGATTCGAACTTATAATCGTTGGGTTAATAAATTTATAATATTATATTAAAGAATCATGTTAACTGAATGTTATATATTTTCAGAATATGATACTGTTGTGCCAAAGTTTTCCAGTCGTGCCTATGTGAGTTTAACTTTTGCAATCTACTGCATGGAGACAACGAATGCTTAAAGCACCACGACAGATTTATGGTACAGCAGATGTGCCAAAAGTTTTGGTCATAAGAAAATCAAACACGGCAACAAGAAAACATTCATGAACATACATACTCTCACCATGGCTAAAAGGCCACCCACAATGGATGGCATCGTATTGATTTAGTTGAAACTCGAAGGTTTCCTGGCTTTGTACTATGAATTGAAGAGAAACAACTAAAAATTCGATCAGTTTTAGAAGATGATGGCTCAATATCAACCTAGCATCACGCCTCCATGTAAATTCCAGTTTGAAAAATGCATGGTATATTGCAGAGTTGCTTTATACCATTCCCATTGCCCCGATTGTCCCACTGAACACAGGGTGAACAAGTGCTCCCCTGCCAATAAGCATCATCTCATTTGCTTTCCTTCCTTCCTCTACAGTCATTTTTTCACCTTTATTCCATGGAGTTTACCCTCCCATGGCGGCCCCTCTCCTAGTGTCAAAACTCTCTCAGTAGTGCACCCGCTCAAAGTTCTGTCAACAGCAGACATCATCACGTCTTTTTCCTTGGTAAAAAATGCCACATTCATGGTAGGGCTTTCAGCGATGAATCCATCAATATCCAGCCAAAAGGATGCATATGACCATTCTCCCCCGCTTCCATCTTTAAAAGCACATTAGGAAGGTGATTTACTCTCTTCATGGGGGCAAATTTGTGGGGGGTTTATTGGTACTGATGAAGTTACTACCTTGATGCCTCTTGAATCATATGGATGTTGATCTTGGGTTACAGTTATAAAGAGCTGGCCGATGGCAGTCAGATGGAGATAGTTGGAAACTACCAGGTCCCACCGAGAACGAGTATCTTAGCAATCCTGTCTTGCACTTCGAAGCACTGATCACGGCTTGTGTGAGTATTTTCTTTATACTTTCCCTGTCAAAAAGAGGATTAATTTTGGCAGTGGATGCTGACTCTAATATACGGTCAAGGTGTTGGTCTAATTCATACAAGTGCCTGAGATGGGTAGCAGAAGAGGAACTTGATTAGCAATTAATGCTCGAATGACAGCTTAAGAAATCACTAAGAAGAAAGGAATACTTGTTTTCACGGAAATGTCCATGATTCATATGTTTCTTTATTTCACTTGCCAAAGCAGTTCCACTTTCCCTAATATAAATCATACCATGGAGCTCACTTATAAATTTAAATTTTTAGATGAGATAGTTCTTTAATATGATATTAGAACTTTGTTGATCTAGCAATCACAAGTTTGAATCTCACTATCCCCATTCTATTTGATAAAAATCAAGTACAAGGTAACGTGGACCTGTGCAAGTTTCAAGTCCAATGAACTTTCATTTAAGGGGGTATGTCAGATAATAATATAAATCATATTATGGAGTCTCACTTACAAGCTTAAACTTTTAAGTGAGATAATTCCTTAACATTTCCATCCTCGAATATTAGAAGATTATTCTAATCATATATACAATATATTCGAAGAAACATATAAAACAAGGAGCTAAAATAACATGCTTGATAGAAGATGAGGTGAAAAAATGTTGAAATTTTCTGACTTGCATGACATGTGTTTTCAGCCTAACCATATAAGAGTTAACCAAGTATCAATCGATTGATTTAATAGTTTAAAATAAAATCTAGATGACAAGAAAAAACACAGATCTAACTTATAAAAAACAAATATCTTGATCTATGCGTGTTTTGTTTCATGAATTTAACTAGGTTAAATAAAAACTTTAAAATAATATTTTTTTTACACGACAATAATTAGATGCTTATCAAATCAACTATCAATGATAAAATATATGTTTGTTTTACAATATGATAATCTAAATAAAGTAGAAAATTTTTTTATCCACGGAGTCTATTTATCAACCAATGAAATACACTTGTGCTTTGTTGATGGATAAAATTGAGAGAAAATAAAACAATTTTATTATTATTATTGACATTAAATAAAAGACTGAATTGTCTATGAGATGATGATTAAGCCTCTAAAAAAGTGATTAAAGGAGGGCAAGTATGAAACCTATTGTGGAACAAATAAAAGTATATATAATGTCTAAACTCATACTAATTGACCCAAATAAATATTTTAAACTTATATCAGTATTCCGAATTCACAACCCATAAAATTGAAAAAAATCGAATTCAATTAAAAATATCATATGCCAAATAGTGATGCTAAGTGATAAAATTAAAAACAAATCCTAAATTAAAAAATAACTAGAGAAAAAATTGAATGTGTGAAATTGAAAAATAAAAAAAATAATCTAAAAATATCATAAGAAAATAAAAATAATAAGGATAACATCTAGAAGACATAAAAAAAAAATAAAGAAATATTTGTTTGAAAACAAAAGGAAATTTAAGAACTGATTAAAACAAATAAATATAAAAAATCAGGGATAAAATCAAAAGAAAAGGGACTTGAATGAATGATATGAAAATATAAAGGGTTTGTATTATTATTAAGTTTGAATTAAATTTGAAAACAACATGATAAGATAAAATAAATTTCAGAATGATTGACAGAGTTTAATATGTAATTAATCATAAATAAAATGAAAATAAATAATACAAGGGTGTCATTAGGCATCCATTGGAAAAGGAACAAGCCCAAACCTTATGTTCCAGCTTGGGCCCAACAGGATCACATTCGCAGCCTTACACGGCCCCTACACTTTCCTCCCGGCTTCCTTATCATCTCCAAATGATAGCAGAGCCTCTTTCTTTCTATCACAAACACTGACTTATCTCTTCTAGGGTTAGGCCTTCTCTCACTCTCAAAATTTTCCCTGATATTCTGTCTTCTCCCCTCAAAAAATGACTTCAACAGCATCAGCAACTCAAATTAATGTTCTAACAGCAACTGGGTTCTCAACAAAACCCACATATCTTTCTCCAGCAACGGTCTTCTTTGGCCAATCACTCGCCGGAACGACACGCTCCTTTGGCCTTATTGCAACAACAACAACATCAACGGCTTCGTCAAGGTTTTCTGTTCCTGCCAGTCCAAAGGCCAATCCAACTGGAGAACAGAAATGGACCTACGAAGGCTCTGTCACCGAATCACTGCCTAATGGGATGTTCCGGGTTCTCTTAGACAATAAAGATTTGATTATTGGTTATATTTCTGGTAAGATACGCAAGAATTTTGTACGAATTTTGCCAGGGGATAGAGTCAAGGTTGAAGTGAGTCGTTATGATTCGAGTAGAGGACGCATTATTTATAGACTCCGCAATAGAGATCCAACTGGTGAATGATCGGGCCGTGTCCTTTTTTTATGCAACTTGTAGAAAACATCCGAATCCACATGTTTTTTTTGTACTTTTGTTTTCTGTCCATGCTTGCATATGAAACTATTAAATAATAAAGTGCTTTGTATTCTTTGGGTGTCAAGGTTCCACTCACGGTTCTCATTCTACTTTCTGCTATTAATCTTCGAGTTTTTCTGAAGACGGGTGCTGTTAAATTGTTTGAATATGGCCAGTATTGGTAAATCAAGTTGAGTGGAGAAAACTTTCAAATGGGATAAGGGTACTGCTTCGAGGAAATATGTCTAGCTAGCTCTCTCTGTCTCTCCGGGGTTTGCCTCAGAACCTGTTTATTGTAGTGTGACACTGGTTCCATCCAGTGGAAGTAAAGTGAAAGGAGGTCGTTTTGAGGGTGTTCTTCTATTTTATGGTGATTTTTCTTCAGCCCTTCCTATTCTGAGCCATGCATAGAACAGCAAGAATGGCAATGCCGTGCTATAAATTGAGCTCAGCACTTGGAGTAAAATTGAAAGAGTGGTAATGATTTCAAATAAACAAATTTCAGTTTGTACGAGCATTTCTCTCACTCCCTGCTTGGGAGCAGATTGCCACTTGGAAAGAAAATCATCTGAGATGCTGTGATTGTTCTACTGCAAGATTTGGTGATGTCTAGAGAGAATTAAATGGGGTCGAGTGTTCTCTGTACAGTTTACTTGCCCTTCTTTTGCAATTGGTAACTTGTTGGGAGCTTCCATCTCCTTTGATGAAATAGTTTATTCATCTGGGTCTCCATGGACTTGAGGATATTCTTGAGCCAGTGTGTTCCAAAAAAAATAATTTATCCAAGCGTTTGATCCTTGGAACCCGTTTGTAAGTACAGGCCTGTGTTGTTTCAAGGGACAATTTATCCAAGCGTCATTCCCCGTATTATCATGCTCATTAAAGAAAAAAAATAATGTGCATTTAAGATTATTTTACTGGTTGGAAATATCATTAAGAATATTTTTTGAAATTGTTTTTTATTTAAAAATATATTGATATTAGTATATTAAAATAATATAAAAATATTAAAAATTTTAAATATAAATTTAAAATAAAAATAAAAAAATAATATTTTTAAAACATAATATCTAATAATATCTGTTTTTAGACGAAAGCAATACTTTATAACAAATGATGGTGCTTTCATCAAATATTCATATTTTTATAAGAAATTTTATTTTTTTCAAAAAATATAAAAGTTCAATTAATTAGATTATGTATACACACAAACAATCATAGATCATAGAGGTCATAACGAGACAAATTCATGTATTTTAAATAATTTAGAAGTAACTTTTATAAATGTTACTATTTGAGAGAATCTTTATTTTAAATAATTAACATATATATATATATATATATTCATGTTGAGAATTCAATTCAATCTCAAGCTGAATTTAACATCTATAATTTATAATGTAAAGATAATAAATAATTATATTTAATCAAATCTCAAGCTAGATATCTAAAACCAAGTTTAACATCTATAAATTATAGTGTAAAGGTCATATATAGTTATATTAATTTGATTTAAACACGTGGATAATCAATAATCAATATTGCTTTTTTTTTTTGTTGCTATAATGATTAAAAAAGTTATTATTTTTCTCAAAATGTTTTCAAAATAAAAATATGAAAGTTTAATAATTAGAAAATTATAAAATGATAATCAAAGTTTAATAGCAGAAAGATTTTTTCTCTCTCGAGAAACACATTAATGGCAAACAAACATTCAAAGAAACCACATCTAAAAAAAACATTAAACAGAGATTTTAAAAATCCTGACGGTGCCATTTCTTACCTCACGCGGCCTTTTCTACAAACATAAGAAATCTCGAATCCTTCGGTCTAGAATCATACGCGCCACCGCAAGCGAAACCCCGCCAAATCCCGCAACAATTGTAAAAAAATAAAAAAAGCTAAAGCAACCGCACGCCACCACCATAATTCCACCGAGTTCTCCACCAATCAGGCCCCGATCTCTCCAATGAATCCCATAAGATCAACCTCATTTTTACGCAACTGACCTCAGTTGTTAATAATTAAATAGCAAACCCCACAAAATCCAAATCACAGACCAATTCACTCCACAAATCCTAAACGTCACCGATCTGAAATGGCTTTAATCAGCGACGCATTACGGCAAGCTTTCATGCCGAAACACGAATACGAGTCTCTTCGCGAAGAAGACAGAGCATGGGTGAAGTTACAGCGACCGTTATGGATTTATACAGTGGGAATTATTTGCCTAGTGATTTTTGTTTCGACGACCGTGAGTTTAAAAATTGTGTTTCCTGGCGATAATGGGAAGAGACCGTTTTGTAACGGTAACAGATTACAGCCTTTGCCGATAAAAAATGGCGGAGATTCGGATTTGTTTCCTGGTGCCTTTTATTTAACGGATCAGGAGACTGTTGATTACTATTGGATGGTTGTTTTTGTTCCGTCAATGATTGTTTTCTTGGCTTCGCTTGCCTATCTTGTTGCAGGTAACGATTTTTTTCTTTTTGGGGGGGTTAGTAGATATTGTTTCCATTTATGGGTAATGGAGGGTTTTATTAATTGTGGCTTTTAAACTTTTAACTGGATTTGGTTATTCATGAAGATTGGTTTCCATGTATGGAATAAAATGCAGCTGTGTTTTAATTATTGGATGAGATCAGTTTATTATTTGATTTAGCTTTTAGGGTTTGATTTTTTTTTTTCAAGGAGCCTGTTTGGATTTTTATATTAGATAATGATAATGGCTTATTGTATATTGCCTTTTCTTGCATTTCGATGCTTAAAAGTTCGTGTTTAAGAAAATGTATCGAGTATTGAAAAGGAAATGATGAGAGTCTCGTTTAAGAGTATGACCATTTGCGTTATGTGATATGGTAAATTGCCTTTTGAACGTAAAAAGTTTCTGGCATTTTGTTTTGTGCTTTTTGAGTTAAGAGGTACAGTGGATTCAAATGTAAACATGCTCAGTCCTGGAGATAAATTGCTTGATGTAACTAACTAATAGAAGAAGCATGGTACTTTATTCAGGACCGATATAGTGAAATAGAGATGGGCGTGTGGATAACATCTTGATTGTATAAATACTCCTATTGTGTGTGACAGGGGGAATGAGTGTGGGCGTAGGTCTTTTGTTTTGGAATTAATGGTTAAATATTTGAGGTTGGGTTCTCAGGCAGTTAGTTTCTTGTTATCTCTGTTATCTAGAATTTCATGGTTTTATGCATGATGCAGGGATGAATGTTGCTTATTCTGCTCCAGCAAGACATGGATGCTTAAAGGTGGTTGAAAATAATTACTGCGCTTCAAAAAGGGGTATGTTCTAATTTTGTTGCCCCGATGATGTAGTCTAAATATTTGCAAGGTCTGTGGTATTCCCATTAAGGGTCTTTTCATATTCTAAACATGTCATTGGAGTTCTTTATAGGGTTCATTGACTGCTGTTGAAATTGATCAAATAAGGATTTCTTAGCAAATCATTAGTTGCTCAATGCTTGCTACATAGCTATGAAATTAAAAAGAATCTTACTGCAGTTTCCTAGCAAAATGATAAACAAATGGAACAATGGACTCATTAATTACTTTAGTCCTCTAGATTAATCAAAATGGGATGGCCTTCTTTTGAGTCCTAGTACTCTTGAAGAGACTTGATCATGGATGATTGGCTCTGCAAATTGCTTGCTGGAAGCCAATTCTGGCCGTAGACCCCCCCGCCCAGTTTGCTGAACTGATTCCCATGGTATCGCTCTGGAAAGTAAAACAAAAAATGAATAACCTGTTTAAGCCCTGCCCTTTCAGCATATTCATGATATTGCTTTTCTGTATGTTACATAGAGATGTTGCCTAATTATTTTATAGACCAGTTTCTTTTAACTGTTTTTGACCAATAGGTGGGGTGCGATGTCTGTCTATTTTGAATGGTGTCTTTGCCATCATCTTTGGTCTCCTTGCACTGTTTCTCGGTTCAAGCCTCCTGACACTGGGGAGTAGTTGTTCATTGCCTTTATTTTGGTGCTATGAGATTGCAACATGGGGGCTAGTCATTTTATATTCAGGAACCGCCATCTTTTTAAGAAGGAAAGCTGCTCTGATTCTTGACGAGAATGATTTTGGTGGTCGAAACCTGGGTCTAGAAATGCTGGAAGCCAGCACCATGGTGGTCACTCCAGATGTAGAAAGGCATGCTAATGAAGGTTTCAGGACTTGGATAGGATCATCTCTCCTATCTTCCGATGAAGAAGATGAACCTGACAATTATTCAGAATCTCCTCAAATCACTCGCACTTCTTCTAACAGACAAAGAGTATGATCTTGAAGTGAAATGGCACGGGTAACATTTTTGCCGAGTTTTCTCAAGTCCAGCATCGAGGCTGTGTGGAGCTTGTCATGTTAACTTGTATGGCTATCAGTAGCCAGTTTAGCTGCTGACACTGTAATGAGACGAACAGTGAGTGCATGGCTTTGATGATGATGTCCTCGTGACTATACCCTCTGTTGCCCTTTTAGGAAGTCATCGTAGATTGCAGGCTGTAAATAATTCAATGTTGATTTCACTTTTCATGTCGGGCCCCGAAGTTAATGAAAAAGCAAGCAGTTACATTCCACTATTGATTTGATGAACTCGAGAGTTCCAGGTCCAGCAAGCAGATTTCATCGGCTAATTTCGATACCGGGGATGACAATGGGTGGGCAGCA
The DNA here is from genome assembly GCA_015731905.1 of Salix dunnii. Classification (NCBI taxonomy): domain Eukaryota; kingdom Viridiplantae; phylum Streptophyta; class Magnoliopsida; order Malpighiales; family Salicaceae; genus Salix; species Salix dunnii. Next base: position 18,803,740 of record CM027664.1, read on the forward strand.
GTGTGCGTGTGATTGCTTGATCATATAAAAAAAAAATGTACATATAAATATTTATATTTATTTTTCCCAAAATAAAAGAAATCATATATTTTATGATCTTGCCTTTAATATATTATTTTTTTAAAATGATTTTTTTTTTACATTTGTTTTTCTTAATGAACATACTATTTCTAATTGAAATAATTGTTTCTGTTAAAAACTTATTTTATGATTATTTAAAGAAGCTAAAAAATCAAAATATTATCACCTCACAGCTCAACATGAATTTATTATAATTCGACTAAACAAATATATTAAACTTCTTCGCGAGGACCGTAAGGGCAAGTCCAATGACAAGAGTCATTTTTAAGAGTTAAATGATAGAAATGGCTCTTTGAATAATATTTAAATAGCTCTTGAGTTGATGTGGTCTCCAATGGAAAGAGCCATTTTTAAGAGCTATTTTTTTAAAATCTGATTTTAAATAAAATTCAATTTTTTTTTGTATATAGTGTAATTATACAATTCGTTATACAATTAATATGAGTAAATTATATAATTAAATAATTATTTTTAAAAAAACCCATCAACAATACAATTATTTTTTTAATAAGAAAATAAAAAAATAATTTTAATTATAATTGAAAAATCCAAAATATATGAAATTTGAAATTTAATTATAATAAAATTTAACACATTAACAAATTAACAATAAGGCCCCGTTTGTTTGCTGGAAAGTGGTTTCCTTTTGGAAAGTGAATTCCGGGGAAAATGAATTCCTGGAAAGTGAATTCCTAGAAACTGAATTCCGATGTTTGACAGTGTTATGGAAAATGAACTGAAAAACACTTTCTAGTGTTTGTTTATGTTATGGAAAATGATCTGGAAAATAATTTATTAATAAATTTTTTTTTTAGGTTTATTAAAATAATGAGGAACAAATCTTACAATTAAAAAGTTGAATGAGAATGAAATTGAAAAAAAATATAATTTCATAAATTATCTCAAATAAAATAAATAATAATCAAAATAATAGAGATAAAATCTATTTTTTTTTTAAAAAAAAAAATAAAAGGTGAATAAATTAAAATAATAATAATTAACATTTCATAAATTATTTCAAATAAAATAAGTAACAATAAAAAAAATGAGGACCAAATTTGATAGATAAAAAATTTCAATAAAAAAATGATAAGAAAAAAGCAAATAGCAATTATAAAAATAAAAACCAAAATTAATATAAAAATTAAATTTTAAGAGATGGAATTGAAAAATAAATATTCAAAACAAATTATATATAGCAATCAAAAGTTTGAGGATCAAATTTGTTATAATCAGCAAATAATGACATTTCTAAATTTTTCACAACTTCCGGAAAGTGTTTTCCGCCCAAATTTTCCGGAAAACACTTTCCTAAAAACCAAGCCAAATTCTTCTTTGACCGGAAAGTGATTTCCGTTGACCAACTTTCCAGAAGACAAACAAACACAGGAAAGTTTGGAAAGTGGTTTCCCGGAAAGTGAATTCCGGGAAACAAACGGGGCTTAGGTTCTTACATAATTCATCAACATACAATCCATTACAAATAATTCAATGAAATTACTTACAAATTAGCACTCTTTTTTGCCATAATTTTCAACTTTTTTTCTTTAAAATACGCTGCAGAAATTGGATCCATTGTAGAAGTATCCATCTTCATAATCTCCATTTCTTGCTTCTGTTTAATCAATAAAGCTTGTTGCTCTAACAGCATTTTCCGGTCTAGTTTTTTTTCGACCTCAATTTCAACAAACCTATCCTTCAATTCTTGTAAAATGTTTGTTACACTTGTTTCCCCAACTGTCTCTTTTCCTTGTCTGCGTTTAAGTCGTTCCTTTGCAGCTTTCTGGCCAATTGGTCTATTTTGATAAATAAATGCGTCACTGTCTTCTCCTAAACTAACAGAATCAGCTGTTGATGGAGTTGAGGAAGCTGGACTTGCATTTCCATGATTTTTTTGTTTCTTGTTTGACTTCTGATGAAGACTTGCACGTTCAAATTGCCACTTGGGTTTTTTTTTTTAAGATAACCCAACAATGTTCCAGTTGAAATCGTTTGCCAACGACTGAAGTATACATTTGCCGAGCATCATTAATCTGGTAAATCAAATTCAATAAATAAAACTATGTTATATAATTAATATGTTAAACACATAATTTAACATGTAAATGATAAAAAAAAAAAGTACCCTTGATTCTTCAGTCGTTCCACTTTGTTGACGATTTTCAATTTGGGTAACAAAGCCAACAAATTTTCCAACTTCTCTATTTATTTCTTGTCATCTATTTGAGATGCTTATTTGAGAACGATTATTCAGGTTTCCTCCATTTTCGACAAAGTAAGCATGTACTCGAGCCCAAAATTGTCTTGTTTGTTGATCAACTCCTGTGACTGGATTTTTGCTAGTATTTAACCATGTAGATACAAGTAAACAATCTTCTTCTGGAGAGAAGTTTTTACTTCTTTGTGATTTTTTAGTTGTACGAACATTATGATCACTTTGTTGAGAAACAATATGTTCAGTCTCACTTATAAGAAAATCAATGAATGAATTTGACAAATTTGAGTCCATCTGCATAAAAATATATTGTGTTAATTACGCTAATTGATCAAAAAATTCATAATTTTTCAATTTAACATATTTATTTTTGTACTAAATATTATTATTAATTACTTTTTTTCCTAAATATTATTATTAATTACCTCAACAACAATTCAATACACAAAATTTACACAGTTTTTATATCTAACAACAAATTTAAAACATGTAATTAAACTAAATAATAAAAAAATTCGTCATTTTTCAATTTCACATAATTATTTTTTTCACTAACTATTATTATTAATTACCTTTTTTTTCCCTAATTATTATTATTAATTACCTCTACAACAGTTCAATACATAAAATCTACACAGTTTTTATATCTAACAATAAATTTAAAACATGTAATTAAACTAATTGATCAAAAAAATTCAACATATTTCAATTTCAAATAATTATTTTTTTTACTAAATATTATTAATATTCGAAATTTCTCAATAAAACTAATTATTATTTTTACTAAAACTAATTATTATTTTTACTAAAACTAATTATTAATTATTTATTTTTTTCCTATACATTATTTATACCCACCCGAAACCCCACTTGCACATAACCCTAATTCTATCCGTCCCTCTCTTGATTTTTTTCAATCTCCAGCTCTCGCCTCCGTCCCTCTCCTCACTGCGATCTCGCCCCCGTGACTGACCTCTAGCAACCTCTCGCCGTCGTCCCTCTCCCATGGCCATCTTGCCTCCGTAAATTTCTTCAATCGTTCCCTCTCTGCTCCCTCTCCCCTTCTCCCCTTCTCCTCTTATTTTTGCCTTCGTCACTCTTCTCTTCCCCCCCATCCCTTGACTCCCTCTCCCTCTGTTTTCCCCCCATCTCCCTTGGCTCCCTCTTCCTCTGGTCTCTGCTACCTCCCCCCATGTCCCTCGACTCCATCCCCCCCACGAAATCAAAACTTCTGCTCAGTTATGGGTTCTATCATATGGGTTCTTCAATTTCATCAACACACATACTAGAACACAAAAACATAGTTCAAGTTAAGAAACAAACCGAAGATGCAGGGGCAGAGGATTTGACAGGAAACGAAAATGCAGTGTACTCGGTGGATTTTCAATATTGATGAAGGTATTTTCTCTGATTTTTCTTCTTTGGTTTGCTTGGCAAATATTCTGTGGCAATTGTTGAATTCGTGGCTTATCTTGTTGTGTTGATGGGTGTGCTGGGATTTGCTGGGTTGCTGTGTTGAATTGTAAAATTTGTTGGGTTGCTGTGCTTGGTTCTTGTGTTTTGGTTCGGTTTCTCAATTGTGGGTTATGGGTGTTTTAATTCTGGACAAGCAACGGTAAGATTTTAACGGCTAGTTTTTTTTTTTTTGCCTCTGTAGATAAATCATGTAGGAATGCCTCCCAAAATTGAAGAAGCTATTTTGGCTCTTCGATTGGCTCTTCCCGTTGGAGACAAAAATTTAACAAAAAAAGCTAAATATTTCAAATTTTGCCTTTGCCTACTCATTTTGCTATGCACGTTGGACTTGCCCTAATAAACCAGTTATTCTCAAGACAGGAAAATCTTACTGGGCCTTCACAGCTATTCAAAAGCCCAATTGTAATAACTAAACCCTAGTGAGTCCTTGTCCCCCCCTCCCGCTGCCTCTCGCACTCCCCATCTTCTTCTCCCCTCTCTATCTTTCCCTCATCTGCTTCCTCCGAACCCTAATTCTCCAACCATGGCAGCATCGTACGACTACGAAGACGCTCCTTTCAGACACGATGAAGAAACCGGCCCACTAGGTTACGACCCAAACTTCGTCCCGGACTCCGTCAAGTCCTTCGTAACACACTTATACAGACACATACGAGAGAAAAATGTGTACGAGATTCACCAGATGTATGAAACCTCTTTCCAAACACTCTCCGACCATCTCTTCAAAGACACTCCTTGGCCTTCAGTCGATGCGGTCGCAAATTATGTCGACAATGATCATGTTTTTTGCTTGCTTTATCGTGAGATGTGGTTTAGGCATCTGTATGCAAGACTTTCGCCTACTCTCAAACAGCGGATTGATAGTTGGGATAATTATTGTAGTCTTTTTCAGGTTTCTTGATTTTATTTTATTTTATTCTCTTCAGATTTTTCTGTATAGTCATAACTGCTAAAATTTCTGTTTGTTTGATTTGATAGGTGGTGTTGCGTGGAGTGGTGAATATGCAATTGCCCAATCAGTGGTTATGGGACATGGTAGATGAGTTTGTTTATCAGTTTCAGAGTTTTTGTCAGTATAGAGCTAAGATGAAGAATAAGACTGAGCAAGAGATTGCCCTTTTGAGGCAATTTGATCAGGTAAAGATTTTATCGCTTGTAATTTGGGGATGCCTTTTTTTTTTTTATAATGTTAATTTGATTTTTTGTTGTTTCAATGTTCGGTGCCGTCGTGGAAGGAAGGGGAAATAAAACAGTGAATTGTAGGGACGTATTCGTGGCTTTTATTTGTTGGAAATTGATGTTTAGTTTTTCGAAAGAGATGAGAAATTGCAATTTACCCCATAAAAATGATGAGAAAATAACAGGGGTGAGAAAAAAAATAGATCTAGAAAGGTTATTTTTTAGTTTTTTTCCTTTGTTTTGACGGAATACGCACCTTTATCTTGACTTTGGGAAACATGGGATGAACAATGAAATTTTAGCCAAGATGGAATTCTGAATAAACCCATCTTTTGCTCATGTTGATGGATGCTATAATATGATAATTACTAGATTCATGCTATTTTACTTATGTGTTTTGCTGGATTTTGGATTATTGGATTTAGTTTTGGATTATTGGATTAGAATTAAAGGGCCGCGTACATACAGGCATGGAATGTGTATGGAGTGCTGAACTTCTTGCAAGCACTGGTGGAGAAGTCTAGTATCATTCAGATACTGGAGCAGGAGAAGGAAGGTATTGAACAATTCACTGCTACTGATGGGTATGATTATAGTGGTGGCAGTAATGTCTTGAAGGTTTTGGGATATTTCAGCATGGTTGGTTTGCTGCGAGTTCATTGCCTCTTGGGTGACTATCATACTGGCCTGAAGTGCTTACTTCCCATTGACATTAGTCAACAGGGTGTGTATACCAGTGTCATAGGAAGCCACATTGCTACAATATACCATTATGGTTTTGCCAATCTTATGTTGAGGAGGTACGCTCTAAATATGGTTTTTCATCAGCATATATCTGTTTTCTTTCTTCATTTTCTTGTTTTAGGACTCCACCCTTCTTTTTCCCTTGAGCTGGTCTTTTTTTCTCAAGTCTATCATGCCAGTAACTCGCAGGTTTGTATGAATTACATTTGAGAAAAAACCATGTGAGATAGAGAGACTAAAGTATTCCCAGACAACAAGTGAGCCTGTTTAGTCCATATCTAAAATCTCAATAATGCTCTCCAATTCTCTTTCCAACCCAAGGATAAAAATATCTAATCTCTTAGGTTAGTCCCATTGTTTCTTAGTTTGCATATATAATATTGTTCCGGGCTTTACCCTAATGAAACCTTTTTTTTTCTGCTGTCCTTTCAATGTCAAACATCTTTTTTGTTTCTTTTAATAGGTATGTGGATGCTATTCGTGAATTCAATAAAATTCTCCTGTACATATACAAGACCAAACAGTATCATCAGAAATCTCCACAGTATGAGCAGATATTAAAGAAGAATGAACAGATGTATGCTTTGCTGGCAAGTTGTCTGTCACTTTGTCCACAAGTGAAGCTTGTTGATGAAACAGTCAATGCACAATTAAGGGAGAAGTATGGTGAAAAGATGGCTAGAATGCAAAGATATGATGATGAGGCATTTTCTCTCTATGATGAACTCTTCTCTTATGCATGTCCAAAGTTCATTACCCCCTCAGCTCCAAGTTTTGACGAACCTCTTGTAAACTACAACCAGGTATGCTTTCAGATTTTATATGAACTGAGCTACCTGGAAGTATTTGAACAGCACACGAATTTCTTGGTGCTTTTGTCATTGACCATCTAACCTATATAGAAATCACTTGCGAATTAAATCATATGTACATACTTTCACAGAAGTTGAGGTATGCTGCATGTTATTAAAATAAATTTGTTATGGTGAATGCATATGCTAACATAATATCAAAGTGGATACTTAGAATTTGCTTAATGCCATAAATAAGGGTAGAAAATAGCAGAGACAATGCTCACACCAAACTAAAGCAATGCATTTTTCTCCTAGTATTTTTAATGACATCATCGTACTCATGTTTCTGTATGCTTTATATGGACAAAGATGCCACTTATAAATTCCATATGGTTTAGACACAGCTGTATCCTTTGTGAGTTATCTGGATTGGGCAATTAGGATTCACTCATAATTTATTCTCTTAAAAGGTAATGGTTGCATATCAAGGAAGTGACATTCTATCTGTTTTGATGAGGGCTGAACCAAGCATTTTGCAGTTGACCTGCCTGGTCCTCAACTTTAAACCCTCTTTACCTCTGCATCCATATGATATTTACAAACTGCTGTTCCATCCCTACAGGATGCTTACAGACTGCAACTGAAACTGTTTCTTTACGAAGTAAAACAGCAGCAATTGTTGTCAGGTGTTCGAACCTTCCTAAAAGTGTATTCTACAATATCCCTTGGGAAGCTTGCTAATTACATGGAAGTGGATGAACCAACTTTAAGGCGAGGCTTTTGTTTCATAGGCTTATTTCATTTAAACCTTAGATGATTGGAAATGATGTCTTGAACTTGTTGCTGTTACATCTCACAGGACTATCCTGATGACATACAAGCACAAGACTCATGCTGTTGATTCCAAGGGAAATATAATATCAAATGCTGATGTGGATTTCTACATTGATGAGGTATGTGTTTTTGCATGTGACTATTTTGTTGATCTTTTTATAAGCTGCACATGGAATTTAATATGATGTTAAATTGACACACTGGCATGCACTTGGAGTTGTGATAGTATCTATGGACCATTGAAACTAGCTGGACTCGTTGATTGTATTCACAACATTGGATAAGGAAATCACTGAGCCTTTCAGCATTTCATGAGAAAACACAGAATCATGGTTCCCATGATATAATTGACAGTCACAACAACCAATTCTTCACCATCATAATAGCTGCTGTTGAGTTGTGGTGTCCACATCATGTCAATTCTGGACTTGTTTGATGTGTTCATGTGCTGATTACTCTATCTAAGCAATGCAAGTTAATTTACTTCCAAGATATAACATGGAAAGGAAAAGAGCAGTCGGCGGTATGTATTGGAATTTTATGTTCTTTTGTTCTCAAATAATATGACGTGCTACTGCAGGACATGATTCATGTTGTTGACACCAAACCAGTGAAGCGATACGGTGATTACTTTTTGCGGCAAATTGTCAAGGTATACTCATGTTCTTATTTGCTGGTGTACCTATTTCCCCAACAGTGTTGAGCTTCGCCTGTCATGATTTTTTTATTTTCCTTTATGATACAGCTTGAAGGGGTGATAAATGACATGGATCGGATAAAGCTAGAATGAGGCCTATAACTTAGAATTTGGCTTGCCATAATTTGCCTTTAGATTTTTTTTGTTTGGCTGAGATTTTGTTATTTATTGGCATTTTTCTGTTTTATTTATTTTAAAATTTTGAATCAGTGCAACTGCCCCCTCCCCCGCTGAAAAAGAAAAGAGAAACTGGTTCTCGGAGATCCTTAAAATTGCTGTTGCTATGTATTCACATAATTCATGAAATGTGCAAGGGGCGTTATTATTGTACTTGGAATGATATATGCTACGTAACACCCGCATCTCCATTCCTTAACCGTAACAAACGGCATCGTGTTGTAGCAATAAATCCGATTGGTCTTAGCTAGTTAAAGAAGTTCCATTTTCTGTCCAGTGGTCTTTTTTTTCCCAGGGCCGTTGACTCTCTTGTTCAGTGCTGCTAACTATTTTAGTAGGGTTCTAGCAGTAGCTTGTTCATTACCGCCAAATATGATGTGCCTGTTTGGTCTAATTGATTTTTTGTTAATATTTTTTTAAATAATTTTTTTTAATATTTTTAGATCATTTTGATATGCTGATATTAAAAATAATTTTTAAAAAATAAAAAAAAATATTATTTTAATATATTTCTAAACAAAAAGTACTTTGGAAAACAACCGTAATTATATTCTCAAACACCTCCTATAACAGCATGCTGTCCTCTTAGGATTGCCAAGAGTTTAAGCTGTTAATTAAAAGTGTCTGATATCGTTTTATTTTTGTGGTTGTAGTTTTAAAAAATAGTTTTATAAAAATCATTTTAACTGCGATTTAAAATAATTTTAAAAATATTTGGTTAAAAATATAGTTGAGTTTGAAGTTAATTAAAAATAGTTTCAAGTGTTTGGTTATTAAACTTTTTATATTATTTTCAACTTGTGGAATTATTTTAAAAGTTATATATATATATATATATATATATATATATATATATATATATATAATCATAATTTTATAATGTAATGAATAGTTTAAATAAATTAGTTTTTTTTATTCTCTCATTAAAGTATTAAACTTCTTGTAATTCCATCTCGAATTAATTCTATATATTAAGGCCTCTTTGATCCCTAACTACTTGATTGAAGAACAATATTTAGTAAAATATCATTTGAAATAAAATTAAGATTGCGAGATAAAAATTATATTGTGATATCATTTTAATATATTTATTTATATTTTAATTAAATTTTTAGATTTTTAGATTATTTAATATTAAAAATATAATAAATAATATATTCCTCTCCCCCTTCCCCCTCTCAACTTCTTTATTATATAGAAATTGAAAAATAGGTGAAAAATAAGTATTAGTTACTTATCTTAGAACATAATTTTCATTATATAATTGTGTGGTTTATACATGTCAAATTTTCTCAAAATTAATCAAATAGTTAATCACTCGGCTTTTTTGTAATCATGGATAGCACCACAAAAACAAACACCATCTAAATAGTTGGCAAAATATCTCTGTTGCATAATTCGTGCACTAAAATATAATAAATTAGTTTGCATGATTTCCTTAGAATATTTATTAAGTATTCTATTCAATGATGCAAACATAGAGATAAAACATTGGATATAGTTAATTGATGTACGTGGATGAGAATTTATTTTGTTGATATATAAAATTAATTGAGTTTGTTTAATTATGAATTCAAACTCAAGGTGATTGGATTGATTTTATGAATTGTGAATCGCGTTAATAATATATGCTGAGTTTGTATTATATTTTCCCCATTAAGTTGAAAGGCTGCAAAAATACGTATGCCATTATAATTATAAGATCTCGCACGTGATTTCTGCTATTGTTATTTTCAGCTATGCTGTATTATGTATTTAATATTGTATTTTAAAAATATTTTTTAAAATAATAAAAAATATATTATTTTTATTTTTTTGTAAATTATTTTTTTTTATAATTTAGATTTTTTTCTGTGCTAATATCAAAAATAATTTATAAAAAATAAAAAAATACTATTTTTTAAAATAACCTGATGCTAAATTTTGAAGTCATGCTATTTTTTTTATAAAAAAAAAAAAAAACATCCTCCAATCAACATTCTATGTGTCTCGGAGCCACTCGCTGGGCATCCTCCTTATAAAACGTGGTCTGTTTTCTTAGCCTCTAAATTTTGTGCTGGGCATGAAGCCTCTCCTCTTTGACTTCTACTGGCCTAGTGTGTTCCGTGCGGTTGCCGGGTCGTCAAAAAGGTGCTATTTTACTGTTCGGACAGATTGTGGTGCTGGATTTTTCCTGATCCAGTCTTCGTGGAAATAAAATCATGTTGGATTGCTATTCTATGGTGTCGCCCCATGCACGCTTGACTGTTAGGTTTGCCTTCAACTTGGTGCTTTCTGCATATCTTGATATATGCATCTTCCATCTACCTTTCAAATGAAGCGCAATTCCCACCCTCTTGAGTGCAAAAAACAACACACCAGGACCAGAACCCACTCTTCGCACATGCATACTGACCACCAACCCCCCCCTCTCTCTCTACACCAATTCAGTAAAGCATGACGGCATTTGAATTTCATATGGGATATAAGCTTGAAATGAGCCTGCTATAATTCTGCCTGCCAATTCTGGCTATGATAGCCGCTCAACACAGGTAGATTCAAAACCAGCAATGACAAAGTGTGCAAGGTGCTGCTTGCGCAACTCGATCCGGGGAGTTAACCTGATGATGCTCTTTCTGGGGGCTGGAATCATCATATACTCGCTTTGGCTGGAAAAGAAATGGGATGAAGGTATTGCTAAGTTCCCTCATAGGTCATCTCCTCTAACACCATGGTAGATTTCCTATCCCTTCTTATTCTTCACTTCTACACAAACGTTCTCTTAAACATCACTTCATGAAATTCTTTTCCTTTTCGATGAATTGAGATTATGTCATTAGCAGAGGATGAAACAGCAACGGCTACCCAGAATTCCAACAAGTTTTTTTCTTTTTTTCTTCTGGTTTCAGGTTTATATTCGTGTTTTTAGGAGTGGGAATTGTTGTCTGCTTAAGCACTGTCGGTGGTCATATTATAGCCAATTGCATCAGCAATTCTACTCTTTTTCTCGTATCCTTTCTGCTTATCTTTGACATAACTAGAAAGAACAAAAGAGCCTCAGAAGTATTCCAAGCTTCATCATTTTCGAGGACTGCTTAACCAGTGATCATGACATCCTTAACAAGCTCGTTATCTGTTCTTCTAGAGGAAGCTCACCATCCATTATGGCTGGATGTTGCTTGGAACATTTAAGTCTGCTACATATAATTTCTATCCTTGACTTAAACTTAGTATATTGTTGCCGTCTGCTGCCTATTTTTCCTCGAGTTAACAATGCTCGTCGTGATTTTCTTCAAGATGGACTGGGGAAAGGTATGCTTGCGCGAACTTATCTGATTAATATATAAAAGAAATGCTTTTAGTAATGTGACCATTATACGGTCAAAGCCTATCTCGACCAGTTTGGGACACAGATTAGCATCTACGGTTTAGTTTTTGGTAAATTCTCATTATCTTGAAGCCAGAAAGGACAGATGTGGTTGCCACAGCCCCTTCACACCCAACATCTGGCTTGTTCCAATCTATATGATCCCTGAGCCTACTTTCGAGTCTCGATATGATGCCCAGATACTGGTCATAACCTGCTTGTTTATGAATTTAATTTCCATGGTGTGCTTAATTCATATACATTTTGTGAACAAGACTGTACTTATCTTGTCATATTTATCCCAGTCTTCTTTTTACAGAAAATTTCTGCATATACGGGCGAAAAAAACACATACTTTGAGATGCTTATATTGATAAATGTAAAGATAAGCCGTGCGATCACGATCTTGATTTTGGTGGCTCAGGTAATTCTTACACACAAGGCTGGATAGTTTATCAGAACTTTAGTCATTAGAATATTTATTTTGTTCTCTCCTGAGAAGGACACAAGAACTTATATTGGTAGTTATCATTTTGCAGAGCATTGTAGTTATACTTGCTGCCATTCTTTTGGCAGTCGGTAGCGGGCCAAGAATTCACTTTCTTCAGGTGGATACCTCGGTTTTCATCCAATCCTTTCTAGTGCCTACAGAATCACCTGGATTTGCAGAGATATCAGGACAAGCTTGCAGAAGATGTGGGACTAGTTTACCTCTGGGAGGAGGAACTGCAGCAAGAAGCTTTCTGTCACGTATTAAGAGCTTATTCGGAAGGAGATTTCAGAGAACAAACACCGTATATTAATCTCCCTTCCACCCTCTTTCAGCTGAGCAAACAAAAGGTTTTGCAGGTTCTGTACATTGCACTAATGCTTGGGATACAACGTTTGGAGAAATTTTGCGGATTCAATGAAAGCCCGGCTGGAAAAATTGCGTGAAGAAGCTCCTAAAATGGCTTCCTTGTCTCGCCATGTAAATCTGGACACCAACTTTAAAATAATCGAGTACAATGGTTAACATCACCATGTTTTTCTAGCTTCGTGTTTCCTTTCCTTTTCTAAATTCACCTTCCAAAAATAATTATTCATTCCTACAACCATATCATCTAACTACTAATATAGATAATGTGTACATACTATACATTTTAGCTATCACGATGATAATTGTTAGATTAGTATGGTGTATGAACTGATTTAGGCCATGGATTAATAGGTTGCTAGGCGTGTGTTATAGGTCAATTTAAATTATTTATTTTTATTCAAGATGACGTGGTTTTATTTTATTTTTTTTAAATAGTTTTGATTCATTCATGTCTGAATAAGATTTCATTAGATCAAATAGATCACAAATTAATTTATCAGGTTATTTAAATTTAATTGTGTCGATTTAAAAAATAATTTCAAATAAAATTCAATCTTGATAAGACTTTGGGTCACAAGATAAACCCATTAAATTTAGTAACTATAATTGATATTCAAGTCTTTAAAAAAATTATAAAAAACTAAATCTTTTATGAATTCTCTAATGTTAATATAAATTATAAAAAATTAATCCATATAACATATAATACATAATGTTTCATAGAGATCTAATACACAGATGGGCTTATCAATAATAGACAACACTAAACATGTTACCAGAGTTTCACCACGAGTTATATATTTTTTTCCAGTAAAAATAAATAAATAAACAAGCTTTTCATTGCATTTTTGGATATAAAAAGTTATCAATTATAATTTGAAATACTTATATATATATATATATATATATATATATATATATATATATATATATATATATATATATATAATTAAATAAATCAATATTTTGACGGAGAGATAGCAAAGATTAAAACACTTGATTTCACAAAAAAAAAAATTAAATATGAAGAAAAGGAAAAAAACATGAGGATTAGTTACAAAAAAAAAAGTTAGGCGATGAAATTTAAAATAAAATTAAAAAATAGGCATAAAAAACAAATTAAACCTATGTGAACTATCAAAACTTGTGACTATCGTCAAGAAACCTAGACCGACCACTTGGAAGGAAAACCCAAAAACACAACGGCACAAAATTATCAATAAAAAATATTCAGTAATGAAAATAATATAAAAATAAGAAGATATGAGTTAACTCATGCTAACTCGTTAACTTTATGAAAGGAAACCTACCAAAAAAAAGGATTGTGATAACTCAACATAAAGAGAAGGTGAAAAAACTAAAGCATGAAGATCAACTTTTTTAAAAAAAAATAAATTTTAAAGAATTAAATTAAAAAAAACTCAATTATATAGAGAGACTTAGAAAACATGACTAAAATCAAACAACATTAACTTTTAAAACTTGTGACTTGGTCATGAGATTGGAGCTAACCTCATAAAAAATAAAAATTTTAAAATAAAAATAATATCAAATGACAAATTCTAGAAAGAAAATAAAAAATATTGATCGGCATTAACTCTCCAAATACATAGCCCTATAAATATTGTGAATTTTAATTTTTATCGTATCAAATATAGAAGGATAAAATTAAAAAAATAAAAATAACAAGACAAAATGATATAAAAAATGTAATTAAATGAATGATTGTGAATATCAAAATAAAAATCAAATTATAGGGGAATAAATTTTTAAATCACAGGGCTAAATTAAAAGAAAAAACTTTGACATCATGGAAAAAATAGGGACAAATAAAATAAATAAAATAAAACACCATATACCCCCTTGCAAACCATCAAGGACTTTGTTTAGTGTGGCAATGTGGAATAAAAACAAAATATGTCTTTCGTCGAGTCTTTGTTAATGATAATAATAGACCATAGACGACAAGAAGTGGGTAACAAGGTCATTAAACTTTGCAGACAGACGACACGTTATTCTGGGCGGTTTGTCAGATGTGACATTTATTCGTATGATTAAAACTGAAAATAATTTTTATTCTAAATTATATCAAAATTATTTTTTTATTTTTTAAAAAATATTTTTGATAATAAATATAAAAACATTAAAAATAATTTAATTTAAAATATATTTTTTTTAAAAATATTTTGGAAACACGGTGAAAAACAATTATGAATAATAATTTATTTAATAAAAAAATATATGATATTATAAAAAATATATATGATATTAATATTTTTAGTGTTTATATGATATTATAAAAATAATTAGTTTTAAATAAAAGATAATTTTTTTTTTTATAAAAAAAATAGGCTAAACCGTTCAACCACCCAAGCTATAGCACGGCTACCAGTAACAGAAACAAAAGCAGAAGCAGAAGCAGTAGCACAAACAGAGACTCTCATCCTATGGAATCTCTGAGTACCAAGGAGAAAACAAGCAAGGACTGCAATGAAGACTCTGTGTTTGAAAATGTTGTTAGAGCTCCTGATGTTCCAGTTTATGCGGTGATATTTTCTTCTATTCTCACATGGTTTTTACTCTCATCATCGTTTTTAGCAGTAGTCTTTATAGTCACAGTCTTTGTTTCTTGCTGTACTCTCATCTCTTTCTTTCAACTACCTGTAATACATGATATATAGTATGATTTCTTGATGAATGCAACCATTTTATTAACCAGAAACCTTGCACTGTCTGGGTATGATAAGTGATTAGGAATTAGTTGTGCTGTACAGTTAAACTGTACAGAGAAATTTAAGAATAGTGTGGAATTCTCAAAGAGTGTTTATTACAGCTTGGTGGGTTTTGGTATTTTTGATCATTTATGCCTTTAATATGTTATAAATGAACAGGTCATGGTTGCATTTAGCAAGGACCCTAGCCCAGTTAAGCTGAATCTGGGTATTGGTGTTTACCGAACGGAGGTGAATCTCGTTTATTGCTAACAAGTTAGAGCTGATAATCTGTGAAAGTGCTGAACTGTGTAGGAGTGCCTTTTGCTTCCATTGTAGTTTAATTTTGTCGGAATTGGCTTGTTTTGGGTTGGCTTTATTGATGTGATGACAGGATGGAAAACCTCATGTTTTGAATGTGGTTAGGCGAGTAGAGAAGCTACTACTTGATGATGTGTAAGGTACTTTATTGTTAATTGTTGCAGACTCAACTTTATATTGTGGTTGAAATCAAGTTTTTATGATATTCAGGTCTGCTACTAAGGAGTATCTCCCTATTACTGGAATGGCAGAATTTAATAAATTGAGTGCTCAGCTTGTTTTCGGTGCTGACAGGTACAATAATCGCAATCTGCATGCAGTTGTATATACTTATTGAAAGGAACAAAATGTCTTAACTTTTGTGAATTGGAGACAAAAGCTTACAAGTTGTCTCTTGGCTTCCAAATTGTGTGTGTATTTGAATTTTTTTGCTACAAACTTCTATCATGATGCGATCATGGTAGCTGGTTTGTTTAGTTGTTTCATTTTACAAGTTGGCTGTGTCGAAAACTCTGCTTTATAGGTATAGTGCTGCCTTTTATTCGATGCTTCCATCTTATTGTAATTTGTAAATAGCCCAGCTATCAAAGAGAACAGAGTGACTACAGTCCAATGCTTGGCTGGTTGTGGTTCACTGAGGACTGGAGCTGATTTTTTAGCAAAGCATTACCATCAAGTAAAGTGCTCATCTTAATTGCCTTTTTTCTTTTTCTCATACTTAGATTAATGTCTTGTTTCTTTTGCTATTTCTTCTTGTTATCCACTGTTATGATCATCGCATGTCTGTGACATTTTTTTTTTCCTAATATCTGCAGCACACGGTCTATCTTTCCCAGCCAACATATGGAAACCATCCAAATTTTTTCTTAGCAGCTGGTTTAACTTTGAAAAATTACCGCTACTATGACCCAATAACACGAGGGCTGGACTTCCAAGGTTTGTTTAGTTTAGGAGTTATATCGCTTCTTTTGGAGAATTTCTACTACTTTTGCCCATCAATTTATGTCACATCGAATGATGTACTTCTTGTGAACAATGTCAACCTTTATTTCTCAACTGTTCTATTCTCTAAATGACTAAAGTTACCATAATCTGGATTGATTTTAAATCTTATGCTTTTCCTAACTATAAAACTTTTATAACAATAGTTTGTTCATATCTAATGATCTGTTGCCTTTTAAATAGAATGATATACAATAAGGCAGCAATTATGTCTCTCACAAAAGTGACTGTTATGGCTATTCATTTGTTTTTGGCTTCAACTTTTTGTTATTCTTTTACTGGGTAGGAATGCTGGATGACCTTGGTTCTGCACCTTCTGGAGCCATTGTGCTTTTCCAAGCATGCAGTCATAACCCTACTGGTGTTGATCCAACTCTTCATCAATGGGAGCAGATTAGGCAGTTGGTGAGATCAAAAGGACTGCTACCTTTCTTTGATAATGCCTACCAGGTAGACAAATATCGGAAACTCAAATCTCCAACTTTTCTTCATATACTTCCTGTTCCTTTGTTTTTTTAACTACGGGATTTCACCCTTCCAGGGCGTTGTAAGTGGAAGTTTGGATATGGATGCGCAGTCTGTTCGAATGTTTGTTACAGATGGCGGTGAATGCCTTGTAGCTCACTCCTATTCAAAGATTATGGGACTCTATGGAGAACGTGTTGGGGCACTTAGCATTGTAAGGCTCTAGCAATGAACTTTCATCAGTTTGACCTGATCTGTGTATTCAAAAACTTTGTTAACTGATTAAACATTTCTGTTATTCTTATCATCAGAATTTTTGTAGTATTGCATGCAAAACTTTCTTGCTTTCCCTGGGTCTGTGCAACGACTTCCTCTTATGGTTGTTGTTTTATTAGATGCTCAAAATGTTTACCATTTTATAGGTGTGCAAGACAGCAGATGTGGCGAGTCGGGTTGAGAGCCAGCTGAAACTTGTGATCAGACCCATGTATTCAAACCCACCAATTCACGGGGCAGCCATTGTGACTGCTATATTGAAGGACAGGTATGGTACCAGAAGTATGTATCTCTGCAGGCAAGTTAGACAGCAACATTTTAAGTCTGGGAGTTCAATGAAAATTGTCCGCTAGAGAGTGTCTTCTGTTCATGCAAACACATCCTCTTTGGGATCAACTACATATATTTAATGTTCCACGATGAAAACATGGTTATAGAATTTGTACGTTTAATGTTTTTGAATGAAGAACTGATGATGCAACTTAACTAGATGAAATAGGGAAGATCATAACTTGTGTGAAAAGAGTTTCGATGCACCTTGAGAAAACCAGATTGTTAAATATTCCTCCTCTTTTAATTCTTTTATTGCGATGTCTGTAGGGAAATGTTTGATGAATGGACTGTTGAGTTGAAGGCAATGATTAATCGTATTATTCACCTGCGTCAGCAACTTTTCGATGCTTTGCGTGATAGAGGTAAGGCTACTTGATTCAATGTGTTTGTGTTTGTGCTACATGTATTTATTGACTTTAACCTCTTTATGCAACCAAATTTAGTTATAATCGAAGTTTAGTAAGCTTGCATCTTTGAAACAGTAAACATGTAAAAAGAGAACCAGAAATACTTGCAATATTGTCTTCTATCAGTGTCTCGATGTTTGTCTTTGCGAAACTGTTCTGAATATTGATATGTAGCTCTTAAAAAGGTGATTTAGCGTAGCTTCTATTGCTCTGCTTGTAGTTCTCAAGGAGGTGAACATGTTTTGCTTATTCATCAGGTACACCTGGGGACTGGAGCCACATTACGAAGCAGGTTGGGATGTATACTTTCTCAGGATTGAATGCTGAGCAAGTTGCTTTCATGACCGAAGAGTACCATATCTACATGTCATCTGATGGGTAACTGCATTTATCCCTGTCCTTGCAAGATTCTTAGCAGTTAGTATTTTTGAAATAGGATGAAATGGACTGTCATGATCCTATCAATGAAATTTTTGAATGCCATGCTAATTGTTTTCAAACCCATGCAAGAGGTCAGGGCTAGAAGTGGGCTTAGGATATTCTATAACCTCACCTCTTTCCATGGTGCAGGAGGATCAACATGGCAGGCCTAAGTGCTAAGACAGTCCCCTATCTAGCTGATTCAATACATTCAGCCGTTACCCGAATTGTGTAGATTAGTTACAGGGATCAATGTAATGTAGCAATGCTGTGAGATTATCAGGAATTGGATCCGTTATGGCTTTTGCTTGCTTATTTTTAAGGCTTTTTTTCTTGTGCGTCCCAGAACTAATTAATTTCAACCTTTTTTTTAGCAATCCAGAATTAATTAATTTGGTTGATAGCCATTGATAGTCATTGATAAAGGGGCAAAGGCCTATGATGGTCTGGACAATGAGCCCATGAAATGAACCCTCAATTTCTGAAGTGGTTGGCCGAGAATCTAAAAGTGGAGAATAGGGGATTCAAAACAAAAAAACAACATCTCAATGTAACAAAAAATAGAGCATACTAGATTGGTTTTATGTTATTTTCTAGTAAAAATCATAAATGTATATCGAATAAATTATAAACCTATATAAATAAATATAATTATATTTAAAAGATTGGAGATCAAATTAAAAAAAAAAAGATTCATTATTTCAATCTACAGTGAATAAGATAATGTATTACAATTTAATACATTTCAGAGACCAAAGCTATCACAACATTTTAAACAGAAAAAATTAGAAAATTCTATTAATAGAGTGCATAAGAAAATAAAAACAGAAAAACAATTTCTTTCTAATAAGAAAATTAAAAGAAAGGCCTAATAAGATTAAATATAAAAAAACTCAAAGAAATAAAAAAAATATGTATTCTTATAAAAAAGATGATATATTTTATAAGCAAGCATAGGATACAATTAAAATTGAATTAGAATATTAGATCTAGTCTTTTTGTCAAAATCAATTCAAGATTCGACTTGATTAAGGATCCAAACTATTGGACTAACCTCAAATGTTGTCGTCATGGATAATTTTCTTATAAAATAAAATAAAATAAATTTATATATATATATATATAATAATAATATATTACCGACAAAAGAAATTTCATTTGGATTTAAATTTATCCAATGTGGCGTCTGCCCATATCTATCTCCTCGACTTACGTACCATATCAGTTTTCATGGGCCCCACTTCACGTTGTTGAATAGCGGAAACCTTGACAAGTTTTGGAGCTTTTGTAATTCAGTCCTTCGACAATAAACGAAGTCCATGACAGTCCCTCACTTATTTCTCCTTTCCAATTTATAACCCCATCTAGCATTACCATTACCATAACAATTAGTTTTTAATGGAATTCATATTGAGATTAAAATATAAAATCAATTATTTAATTACTTTTTTTTTTCATGCATCCAACATGGAATTTCTTTTAATATGAAAAGAGGATTTGATTTGTAAGGTATTATTAAATAATAAAACATATATTATTGTTATATTCTCGTACCAGTATTTTTATATTAAAAAATGAATCCTTCTTTTAATTATATTTTAGGCCATCCATTTATATTTAATATCTATTTAGGAATGTGATTGAGATTGTTTTTTAAGTACTTTTCATTTAGAATTGTATTAAAATAATATTTTTTTTATTTTTATAAAATTATTTTCATATCAGTAGATAAAGATGATTTAAAAATACCAAATATTTTTAAATTAAAGTAAAAAATTACTTTTTTAATTTTTTTTAAAAATATTTTTTGAAACACAGTGTCAAACACACTATACAGTGTGTATTATGCTTTGATTTGATTGGAAATAGATGTTATAATTGTGATGATTTAAAATACGAGGATTTCGATGAACTCTTAATGACAACTTTTTTTTTATTATTTAGTTTTTATTAGAATTAGAATTTGTCCGTTCAAAGAAGAACGATGAGAAGCAACCACCTTCATCTTTCCCCGCGTAAGTTATAAGAAGCCCTGCTCTCTCGCATTTCTCTTTCTTAACTGAAGACAGGGTCCCAGAACAAAACACTTCGAAATCAAGTTCAAGAAACCAAATCAGAAAGCCAAAGAAATTTCCGATGAACCCGGAATTGGCATCACCATCTTCTTCTAGTGATCGAAGAATTAGCGTATTAGCAAGACACCTTGCTGGCGTTGAAATGGACTATAAGAACGACAGCATTTCGGCTTTTCCTACTTCAGGTTCTGACAACAACTCTGTTTTCTCCCACGTTGTTCGCGGTCCTGAAGACCCCATCCTCGGTGTAAGTGATCAAATGGAACACTCTCTTTGTTTTTGCCCAACTGTCATATTTTGATTGGTTATGTCTTGGGGAGATCGAAAGATTGCTGCTTTGTATATTGATTTATGATTTTTTTTTCTTCTGGTAATGAATAATTATAGGTGACTGTTGCTTATAACAAAGATCCCAGTCCTGTTAAGCTCAATTTGGGTGTTGGTGCTTATAGAACCGAAGTAAGTTTCCTTTTTATTATTATTAAACTGTGTTATTTTGTGTTGGATCGTGATAAATATTGAAACTTCTCTAGTAAAGATGTGTGTTATGCGTATGTATTAGATAAAACCCTTGTTGTAATTAAGTGGGTTTAGGCTCATTTTGCCAGATTTTTCGGTTTTTGTGACTGTTAACAGGAAGGAAAGCCTCTTGTTTTGAATGTGGTGAGAAAAGCTGAGCTGCTGCTTGTTAATGACAGGTGATATTTTTCTCTAATTGTTATTTCTTGGAAATCGCAAGTCTAACATGGATTGTAATGTTGTGGTTGATCTTCTATTCACTGACTTCTGTATAGGTCACGAGTTAAGGAGTATCTTCCTATTACTGGATTGGCAGAATTCAATAAACTGAGTGCTAAGCTTATGTTTGGTGCCAATTGGTATTGATTGCCCTGGTTTTGGATTTTGTTTTTTGAGTCCTTCGTTTGCTTTAGTGTTATAAGCTGAGGTTGTTCCTGATCTCTTGTCTTCTGCCTCCCCCTCCCCCTTGCCCGCTCCCCCTCCCTCTCGTGCTCCCTCCCCCTCCCTCCATTGGAAATAGCCCTGCAATTCAAGAGAACAGGGTTACAACTGTTCAATGCTTGTCTGGCACTGGTTCGTTGCGTGTTGGAGCTGAATTTCTGGCAAAACACTATCTTCAAGTAAAACTCTTTCTCATTTAACCATTTTTGGATCATTATTAGCGGTAGGAAGATGAATTCATTTTGTTTTTATTGTTATTTTGTCTGCAGCGGACAATATACATTCCCCAGCCAACATGGGGAAACCACCCTAAAATTTTCACCTTGGCAGGGTTATCAGTAAAAACTTATCGCTATTATGATCCAGCAACACGTGGGCTGAATTTCCAAGGTTTGTAATCTTCCTCCATATAAGCTAGCAACCATATATTTGTTTGATTTTGCTGTTCCTTTTGCGTGCAATTATAGATTTCCAGCAATGACTGGTTGCTTACTTTCTCCGGATAAATATTTGTGATGGAATACTGTGTTGCACACAATTTCTCCCATTCAGCTGCATGGTGCTTAATGGATCTCATTAAATGTTCCATGTTAAATAATTTTTGTGCTTAATGGAATCGTTGGTCTTAATTTATTTTTTTGTTGTTTTAATGTGTGATAATGGTCTTTTCATTTGTTACTATGGCTAATAGGCCTCATGGAAGACCTTAATTCTGCCTCATCTGGAGCTATTGTTCTTCTCCATGCCTGTGCTCATAACCCCACAGGCGTTGATCCAACTTCTCAGCAGTGGGAGCAGATCAGGAAGTTGATGAGGTCAAAAGGGTTGATGCCTTTCTTTGATAGTGCTTATCAGGTCTGCTACTTCTTTTGCAGCATAAGTTTTGGATTCTGCCAGGATTTTAGCAAAAACAATAGAAAATGATGTTTGGCATCATCTCAAACCAATCTAACTTGTTTTATTCGGCACCCCAGGGTTTTGCTAGCGGAAATCTGGATGCTGATGCACAGCCTGTTCGCATGTTTGTTGCTGATGGTGGTGAACTTCTTCTAGCTCAGAGTTATGCAAAGAACATGGGGCTATATGGGGAGCGCATTGGTGCTTTGAGCATTGTATGACTGAAACTCATTGACATATTCTGAGCATGTGTTAGTTAATTGAAAAAAGTACCCTAAATTCTTCTGTTTGATGCATTTTTCTTAAATCAAACAAATTTATAGTTCCACTGATAACACTGAGGATTCTTCATGCTAGTGGAGTTCTGGAAAGCCCATGATTTTATCAGGCTCAGACTTGTCTTTTCATGAAATTCATTTCTTTACAGGTTTGCAAGACAGCTGATGTTGCAGCCAGGGTTGAAAGCCAGTTGAAACTTGTGATTAGACCCATGTATTCAAATCCGCCTATTCACGGTGCATCTATTGTGGCTGCTATTCTGAAGAACAGGTAATTACATAAAACTGGCTACCCTTCCTGTACCATCTGGCAAGGAAAGAAAACATGGATTTCTGATTTTGTTTCTATTGGAAAAATGGATGAACTCAAATGCCACTAGCTGCACTGAAGTTCTTACCTTCCATCTTAGAAGGGATCCCACCTAGGCAGGTGGGCTGGATTCCATGCCCATATTTTCAGTTTCAAATTATTTCTGCTTTTCATGCAGGGATTTGTACAATGAGTGGACCATTGAGTTGAAGGCAATGGCTGACCGTATAATCAGCATGCGCCAGAAACTCTTTGAAGCCTTGCGTGCTAGAGGTGAGCCACTCTCGAGTTTCTCTTCTCTGTTTAGTAGTCGCTTAGTGTGCTTGTTCTACTTCCCTTGTTCTTCTATAGTGGTTTTCCTATTTCTGACATAATTTTCTGAGATGGATCTTGGGGGGTTATTGGTGCATTGGTGGTTAAATTAATTTGCGGAGGAAATCATGAAGGCTTTTTATGTCTTACCCGTGGCTGAATTTTAATTTCTATATTTTTATCTTCTTCCTGTTTTGCAGGGACACCCGGTGACTGGAGTCACATTGTTAAACAAATTGGAATGTTTACATTCACTGGGCTGAACTCTAAGCAGGTTGCTTTCATGACTAAAGAGTACCACATCTACATGACATCAGATGGGTAATAAGCTCTATACCATACAGTAACCAGTGTTATTCTTGTATGTTAAAGAAATCAAACCCACATCTGATATTTTATATCACACTACCACTTTTTAGCTCTCTTTTTTGGAGAAATCTCTATAAAATCTTTTGCTGGTTTAACTTTGTAAGGTGACATTGGAAGTGTGGTTGGTGTTTGGAAAAGATGCTGAAGTGCATTTGAAACAAAACCTGTAGTTTACCCTGTAAAGAAATTGTCAAGAACTTGGAGGATTAGGAAAAAAGTATGCTTAGTAGGAAGGACTACGATGGAAATAAGGCATGCTTTAGTTGGTCATCTCTACCCCTTATAGTTATAGGTGGGTATTAATGCTGTAATAATAGAAATTAAACCTGTTAAAACTGAACACCGATGATTATCATTTCATGTGCTACCTATCCTGTTTACTTCTAGGATGAAAAGGAATGATTCCCTCATACCTTCCATCTTTCTGCTTTTCCATATCACCAAATAAAAGATATACCTTTTACTCTCTCTTCTCCTTCAAACTTTTCCCTCAGAAATATGGTGTTAATGTGCTCCAGAGCTGCATTCAGACCTGGTTTTCAGGTCCCCTGCTACGGCAGCATATGCTTATGGTTCTAGGTTGAGGTTTTCATAAAGGTATTGAATAATTCTAATCAGGAATGTATGGATCTTGTGCAGGCGGATTAGCATGGCTGGTTTGAGCTCCAAGACAGTCCCTCATCTTGCGGATGCTATACATGCGGCTGTTAAGCAAGTTGTGTAGAAGCAACACTCAGGCACTCTATTTTCGTAAACTGCTCTCTGCCATATCAAATCGGTGGATTGTCTTTCTTTTTTTTAACCTGTTATGCCACAAAAATTGTAGTACCTACATAAAATGGGAAAAATGAAAACCTTTCCATAAGAAAATGTTCTTCGAATAAACATAATTACAGGTGCATTGTAGTAAAGATTTGTTTTGTTATGTTTTTTGGCCTCCTGGCATGTGTTTGTGTCTATGTTCTCCTCAATGAACTGTGAAAGATTAATAAGAAATACAATTTCAAACTTGACAAAGGAGGAACATTTTCAGACTGAAGTCTTCAAATGTGTATTTGTTACCAAGAAAATTCCTCAGATGATAACTGATAAGGGTTTGCGAGTTGTGAGGCCTTGTGCTCAACATAGCAATTACAGCCAAGTACTTTTTTTGAGCCAGTTATCAATGAGACCTGGCCAAGCCGTTTTCACTAATTAATTTATCATTTAATCATTAAGCTATACGTTCCACACTCTTGTATAACCCTCAACAAAAACCATCTATGAACGGATGGAAGGTCTTAACTGCATGATGAAATTTTATAAAACGCAGGAAATAACAGATTCCTTTCTCATCTATGAACAAATAGAAGCTTCTGATTATCTTCTTGTTTGTGAATGGCTTCCCAGTTCTCCGAGTCACCACAGTTCCGAGTTAAGAAAAACTGAAGCATACTTCTCAACGGTGGACCTTCAGTATTCTTGCTACAATTGCAAAAGCAGGTAAACAAAAAGTTCAGTCTTTCCAAATTGAACAAAACGATCAAAAGGTGCTCCCAGTGTTTCCTTTTCTGAAGTTGCATTTAAAACAGACCGACCTCACAAACCCTTCTGAAGTAAATTATACAGACCCGCCCATGCTATCACCTCTTAGCACTGCCACCCTAGATTTTGGCCAGCAATTGCCCCGGGAGTTTGCTCTATAATTTTCATCGTTGCATGGAGTAAAATGAGGGGTGAGAAAAAAAAAACTGAAAAATTGATTAAACTAAAAATAACGGAGAAAAACTGAACCATAAAAAACATCAAAACAATTAAATTTAAAAAAAAAAAAAAACATTTCTAGTCCGGTTTTGGTTTCTTAAGGATAAAACTGGTAGGTCAAAACTGAATTGAACTGGTTCAATTTAATAAAAAAAAATATACTGCCTATTGTCGCTTGAATCTGCTGCCGTTAGTCAATAACCTGCCATGCACGAAGGAATGATCTGATCCGTTGAGAGCCATCACATTTGTCTTACCATCCAAGAGTTCCGTTTTTCCAACTTTGAATTCATTAGCCCAGTCAGAAGCTATTTTCTTCGAAATGGTTCGCTGAGATCTCTCCCGTCTTCAAAAACCAAGCAATGATTAAACTCTCACCTTCGATTGATAGATGAAGAGCCCCGCCAAACTAATGAAAGCTGAGAAATCTTTTTCATCTTGAAATGAAGCTGGTCTTCACGAAAAAAGCGACGGGTTACGGGCTCATCTCAAGTGTAGTGTGCGAAGAGTTTTTTTACTCCATATTACAGGCTTCGTCGCTTAGTCTGTAGTGAAGAGTTGGCTTTAGGAAGAAGAGAGCGCTGGGGAAGAACAGGCTTCGTGCTGATTTCGGTTCGGTTTTTCAGATAAACGATATGGTGGCAAACACATCTTTAGACGTCGGTTTCCTTGCAAGTTAATGCATCCATGAACCTCTCTTCATAGCTACACCCAAATAACTCGAACAATCTCGTAAGCACCCATGGTCTAACTAATTGGGAGAGAATGGAAAGTCACCTGTACACATCCAGGATGGCCCAGCTGCCCCAAAGTAAAGGAGAAGTTGTTTTCCATCAACTGAATCTGATAAAAGAAACAAGCCTGAAAAGCTGGAGAAAACAAAGAAGGGGGAGTTGGGTATATAGATTATGTATTAGGGCACATGTAAAAAATTTACAGAAAAGCTTTTCTTTGAAAGGTTATATACAAGGAAAGGAGGAAATTATTGTATTTTACCATTTATCCTGAGTTCTTACAAAGTAAGAACTTAACAGGAGTTAACCAGATCTGAGTTCTTCCAAAGTAATCAAACTGCAAGTCTTGCCTGATTATTTATCCTGCCTATGATTCCAACTTTTTACTGGGGTTATCTCGGATCTTTTTATATATTCCGCACTATGTTTTTGTCCAATTACTTTATTGCTCACGTCTAATGGTTCTCTAAGCCCTTAACAGGGGTTAAGCAGACCTGAGTTCTTACAAAGTCTACTGAAAATATGAACAGATTAAATCATCTTAATCAAAGAAGTGATAAACGTGTGCAAGGGAATGTAAATGAAGGCGAGAGAATACAGAAAAGAAAAAACTGCGATGCAATCGGAAAATCTTTTTATCATTTATAATCGAATAGCACCGAGCAACATGAGAAGCAAAAAATATGACAGCAAGTATACATTATGTATGTATATAATACAAGCTACAAACAATGACAGACGAAGGCATTGACCAGAAACCACTATCTGCAACTCTTCAGCAGATACGAAGAGGGACTTGAAATGCTTATGGTTGTTGAAGATTTCCCATTTTCTGTTCTCTTCCCAGGTGTTCCACAATCACTAAAGTCAAGGGTCCGACATTCGGTCTGCACGAGTTCCAAACAATCTTTTCAGCTGACATTATTATTCATCAGACAAAAAAGGTGAAAATATTCTTGGATGGACTCTGGCAAATAAACAGTCAGTGTGGTGATATAAAAAAGTTTTGTGAAAGTTCTGCGCTTAGTCATACCGAAACATTTGAAACTAAATGGGAGCAATTCTCTATGTCACCATTGGGATCATTGGAGCGCCTCCTTTCTTTTAATATGGACTCCGGAGTGTCTTTACCCAAAACTTCCAAGGCATCGGCATAAGCAGAGGCAGTGTGCTCACTTAACTGCTTCATCAATGCAATGGCATCATAACTTCTGTCCACGGGGCTCATTAAATAACCAATATCCTGGAAAGAAATTCCAGATAGTTAAAAGAAAAATCTCTGAACATATTTGGAAATTAACTTATCAATGAAAGTTATCTACCTCAATGGATATTTCTGTATCAATCCGTGGGCCTGGCACAAAAGAATTAATGAACCAAGGTGACTTCCATGCTGAAGGGGATTCAATACTCCTTTTGAAAGGAGTATCACCAAATCTAGAAAATAAGCCATCAACCAAGCCTGTAATAAGAATCATGGTAATGCAAAAACAAGAAGTAGCATATATCTGTCTGTCTCATCACGGATAAAGCCAAGAATTAGCAAGAAATGCCAAGTTCCCAACCCAAACATGAATTGCATTTTCCCCATAAAATAAAAAATGAGACCAGCAAATTTGACATGGCAGTAGCTTTTTACTTATGGAGACAATGATCATAAAACAAATGCAGGTAAACTTACATGCCAAAATTTTCAATGCCAGCACTGTTCCCTGAATTATCAGGAATATTCTCTGAGGGAGCTGATGAAGGAATAGGTTGTGCCGATGTGCTTTCAACTATGTGACTTTCATGATTCTTCTTCGTGCAAACAGTAGGAGTGATGATTATGCACGGATTTCCAGGCGATGATTCTGAAGCACTAGCTTGCTCTGATAAAGTGCTCAGAATTTTACGGTAAAAATTCCTAGGAGTTTTAGCACTTGGACCAAATGTTCTGTCTGCTTTAAAGCCAAGTTGATCACGAGGAGAGAGAAACAAATCATTGGAGTTTTCTTCAACAGGGACACCAGAAGACCGTTTCACCTATGACAAGGAGGAAGGGAAATGGATATTATTGGTAGGGAATGCGCTACTAAGATGGAAGCAAGGGAAATTATTATTGGTAAGAAAAACAAACAAGAAAACACATGTAAACAGACTGCAAATTTAATCTTTCTTTTTCTTTACAAATCAAATAGTTTAAAATTTTAGATAATGCGCAAGCAGCATCAAACTAACCATGAACAAGGACTGTGGTACTATGGAACATGCTAGTAGAGAGAACCAAGGCGTCCTCACAGTAACACACAAAAAAAAAACTCACAGTTTGAGCGCTTGCATCAGGATGAGCCTTGGACCTTGGATCACCATCACCTGTCCCTTGCTTTACTTTGTCCTCAGAATTACCAGTATTTTCTTCTGCGCCTTCACGAGCAGGGTCCAGATTTTCTTTATCTTCACCTGAGGATTCATGGTTCTTTTCCTGACTGGACAATGGAGACAGCAGAGATGATCTGTTGTGAGTCTCACTCTCTTCAAACATAACATCCAAACGTGAAAAGTCTTTGCTCAAATTGGATGCCATTTCAATCTCAAGCTTTTTGTCACATCTTCTCTCTGACAAGGGTGACAGTAAATCACGGTTTCGTTTCTTCAGAATGGATGGTGTACCTGTGAAAGTCTTGGCAGCACTTTTCAGAACAGCATCAGGGCTACCATCCCGAGATGGTGAATCCCATAACCTAAATGGAGTAATGCAGTTCATGGAAGACATCATTAGTTGGCGGATACCGAGAGGACTATACTCTTGTTGCATATCACTGCCAGATTGTATGAGATCACAACTGAGAAAAGGTATATCCAAGCTTGGGAAACGAGGGGGTTCGTAGTAAAGACCTCCTGCACCCTGCTGTTCTGCAATCTCATTTGGTTGCTTACCTGCAGGACAAGATGATATGGTATCTGAACCAGAAGGGAAAGCATTCACAGGCACTAACTTTGACAGTTCCTTCAGATATGGGTGATCTTGCAGCTCTGTGTTTTCTGTACCATCATCACATGAAGAGTTGATGGCATCATCGGTATAGATAAAGGTGTCATCTACACTTGGAATAAACTGTTGTTCATGAGTTCCAAATGATTGGACCATTAACTGATCGGGTTCCCTATCATATACAAGTGGTGTACTGTTGTCAATGGAATATAGTGAAGGACCAGGCAGAAATGATTGGCTGCATGAAGCTCCCAAAACAGCAGACCTTGGAGGACAATATGACTGTGAAGCACTTCTCTCTGTTTCAGATATCTGGGTGCTTGATGATTGAGGAAGTGAAGAATTCATGCCATCACCCAAGTCAACTACACTCAAGTGTTTTGTAATATTTCCAGAGGAAAAAATTCCGCTGTTAGCTGCCTCTGAAAATAGAATTCTGCAACATTCATCATCAGATATGAATATCTGGTCTGATTGTATAGAACTTGCAGTGATATTTCCCATGGATGCATGAGCACTTGGGGCAACGGAAGTTTGAAATGGAACATTCACCAGTTCATGGCTTTCGTTTGCAGTTATGCAATGAGTTGGCAACACTGATGATTCCTGCCTTAGTTCTAGGGAGGAAACATTAGGTAGCTCCTGTAATTCGAATTGATAATCACTGCTCGCAGAAGTAAGAGTGTTATGAGAGAAATTTTGCTGGAGAAAATTGGAAGAGCCACCCAATTCACAAGGCATTTCGGGAATGTAAAATTGTTCTGAACAAGAAACTGGACTGGAGCTTTGCTCCTTTCTGAGACCAGATTCTTCAGCAAACTGAAATTCTTCTCTTGTATGGAAAACTGCATTACCCAGGTCATTTGCAGACTTTGAGCAACCACCAATAGTTGACTCCTGGCTGCATTCTGATATATCTTCTGCTTCTGTGCCACCTCTCTGAGCATTATCATCTCCAGTACAGTGCAGCCTTGAGGAAGATGAGGACAAGGGTAGAGTTTGATGTCCAACAAGTGGAAAGGCTTGGAACTGTTCTAACAGACCTGATGCCAAGTAAGAATCCAGTTTCTTCTTTACAGAACTGTTCCAGTGATTTTTTATGGCATTGTCTGTCCTGTTCACCACGCAAGATAAATCAAATTCAAATTTAGTGAATTTCTAATCAAAGATCACTTCTAACACCACTGTTGAACTTCTAATTAACAGAAGCAGAGATGTAAACTAAACAGCAGGCAGGCAGATGGAAACAACATACATCAGAAGAGATAACTCAAAAGCTTGTTCATCCAAGCATCATGCAACTAACCAAAGAGCTAAAAACACCTACAGATAAAGTTAAATACAACATTGGGAGTCTCTTGAAATAAGGAATGAACAAACCTTCCAGGCAAGAACTTTGTCAGCTCTGCCCATCTGTTCCCGTATATCTGATGTGCATGAATCAAGGCCAGCTCCTCTTGCTGAGTCCATGCCTCTTTGTTTATTGAAGGATTAAGATGATTATGCCACCTAAATTATGTGAACATTAGTGCAAATGAAGCAACATACAGGAAAAATTTAAACCATAAAACAAGATTATATATTAGATAGCGAATAATTGCAAGTTTTTAAAAGGGCAGAAGAATACCACTTCTAACTAGCTCTATACTCTTACCTTTCCCGGCACTGCTTTCCAATACGTCCAGGTAAATGCTGTGCAATTGTGGACCACTTCTTGGGTCCATATTTGTTCACCAACTCAATTATTATTTCATCCTCCTGTTTACATTTCACAAACAGGACAGATAAATTTATCATCACGAAAATTCATCTTCAAGATAGAAAGTAACAAGAAAAAAGAAGAAGCAGGTTTGACATAAACAGAAACAACCGTGTGGTATACCTCCTTCGACCATGGACCTTTAACAAGTTCAGGATTCAAGACCTTCTGCCACCTATGCAGACATTGTACATCAGTCCTGTCCTTGAAACACTCAGCTACATAAAGTTCAATATTACAAATTAGACAATGTTTGCTGTGTATTACAAATACAAACAAAGAAGGGCATGTAGTGCCAACTAAAATCAAAACTTAACTGAAATGGTTTTATCACATTCAACAAAGACCTCAAAAATATTTTGTAAAATGAGAAGGCTCCAGTGAAATAAGGCCAGGCAGTGCCTGACAGATACAGCCCAGGAGATTCCCATTGTAAAATGAAAGTGGCTCCATTTACAACCTTGTTACACACAAATCAATTGAATACCATTAACTTCATCACACAAACATTTTATCCATAGCATTCCAAAAGAAATGATACGGAAACCATTTTTAAGAAAACAACAGTAAGAACAGTCATGTGACATGACAATTTCGGGCAATAAAGAGGTAACATGTCTATAAAAGAACATTGTTGAAACGAAAAGCTTAAGATGGATGTGGTGATGCAAAAAAATAACACATAAACAGTCTGAAAAAGTTAACCATAGTACCAACTATAGTAAAATTGATGGAATATTGTGAAAGTTGGTTCAGGGCATCTGCAATCTAGACCTTCAGAAGCACTGATGAGGAAGAGACACTGTATTTGAATTCAAAGGAAGAGACTGTAAAAGGAAAGCTGAAAATACTTGGCATCGTGTAGTAATTATACAAAAGGATTTAATTTTTAAGAATTTCACTTTGAAAGTAGGCTCGAGAAAGAACAAAATGAAGGCAGTTTTCACGTAACAAATGCAGATAAGTTTATTAATGAAGCTTAGTTGAGTTGAGAATTCAAAAACTTCTAAAAAGAACTGCTGCATTTAAAAGAACATGAAATTAAACGGAGTTTAAATTAAAATTTTCTACAATAGTTCCAGAGTCCAAAAATAAATTCTCTCCAACTGTCCTTGGGTAGCGAAATTCCTAGTGATCCGGAACAGAAGGATTCAAATTTCCGAATGGCAGGACCAAAACCCGAGATAAACTATAGCTAGCTGAGGTGGTACTTTTGAAGTAGCTAAATAATCTTTTCTAGGGATCCATTATCAAAACTAAAACTTGACAGGTCGATGTGCATCCTCTGCTTCTTATCCTTAAATGTCGTATTGGTTCCCAACCTATTTAAGGTAGGTAGAATCCTTTTAACCCCACCCTCAGAGGGGCAATCGTAGATCATCAATAAAAATAAAAGCAAACAATGTTGAACGTCATTGCCAACTATCAACCTTCCAAAGCAAAAACTAGAAAGAGTTGAAGCCCAAAACAAAGCTCAAAGTTTAAAAACTTCTAAAGGAAAAGACAGTGAAATGAGAAACGTAAAAAAAGAAATGAAAGAAATGAGCAGAATTAAACTAGCAAGTTCATAACCATACCAATTTTTTTCCAGTTCTTTCCTTTGAAACGCTGAACAGCCTTGCGAAGAATCTCATCCTGAACACATAACAATTGCTCATTACTGTATATATAACCAGAAATAAACTGAGAACTGGGGAATTAGAAATTATATTTATGAAGACTTGTACATGTAACCGGAAATAAACTGAGAATTGGGGAGCTGGTGATTATAATTATGAAGGGAAAAACAGACATTTATGAAAAGGAAACTTAGCATGATGGGAAAAGGTAAACAGTAGACCCTAAGCATCACCACGAGATGTCATTTTGGACTTGAAAAAGTTGTGAAAATCATAATGGGAAGGTTTCTCTGTAAACTATTCCAATCATTAGACCAAAAAAATGCAAACAGGTTCCCTTAGTGAACATCTCCACGGTATAAAATTACTCTTCTACCTAAATACTTCGAGTAAACACAAGAACTACTAAATATGATAAAATACTCAATTACCTCTTCAGCTGTCCATTGCCCCTTTGTGGAACGCCTTGCAGGGCCACTAGTCCTCCTGCAAGATAGCACCATTCAGAATCCAACATATTTCACAACCAGTTTAAAGTATCAATCAAAGAAAACATTGAAAAGTTACCCATGAAGAAGCTTGGGTCTCGGAATCCCCTCACTAACAAGCCCATCCACAGGAGGAGCAGAAATTAAACTGTCACTACTTTCCATTGTTGCTTGATATACAAATAAAAAAGCTGCTGCATATCCCAATTCCCACTCGACCGCAACTCATTATAAACCTCCCTACCAACCCGTTCCAATTTCTTCCAAAATCACAAACTAACACAAAACACAAGAACAGAAGGAAACCCGGATCAGAATAACCTCCAAATAACGATCTTCACATCGTTAAATCACCAACTAGGGCTTTCTAGTTGAGTGCAGATAGATAGAACCGAAGTCCACTGGGGTTTCAAATTTAAAACTCTTCAAGAACAAAGAAAATACTGAAACTTTAACTCTACAGTTTGTGAAATTAATTAACAGAGAAAATTTCAGGTTTTTAAATCATTTAAACTCCTCCAAGAATAAAACAGAAAATCAATTCTACAAACAATAAACTTAATTTCTTCAAATTAAAAAACAAAAACCTAAAACATAATCACCGTGACAAAGTTTCAATCTTTATCGTCATTCTAACTCAATAGAATCGAAATAAAATGGAAAAAGTTTTAAGAAAAGAAATTATTTAATCCTGTTTAAATATCATAATAAATAGCCTTTAAATTCAAAGTAAAAAGGAAAGGGTGGGGGGTTTAAGCACTTACCAAACACAGCTTCAAAGACAGAAAAGAAGAGAAATCAAAACACAAGAGGGGCGATAAAGCGAATAAAACGGTGCGCATTTGCAGATCCGAGTGAGGTTTGGAGAGATTTTAGAGAAGAGAAAGAGGTCTACGAGTACGTTTCAGAGAGGGAGATTGAAACGGACGAGAGAAGGAGAGGGGTGAGGAGAGGAGGCCTTGTTTCTTCTATTCATTTCAAAATCAAAGGGGCGGACTATTGGAGTTTATTCCAACCATGCGGGTGTTAAATGTCGAGCAACTTTTTTGAATTTTATGGACGGTTCTGATCTTGCATTTTGGGATCTTAGCCGTCCTTTTCATGGACTTTCTTCCCTTGGGTTTTTAAAATCCCAACGGACATATTTTATTTTCCTCACTCTTTTTTTTTTGTTTTCTTTGTATTGAATAATGAGGGTTTAGTGGACTCAATTTATTTGCCTTTTTCTTTTATTTTAAAAATAAAATGAGGTGTAGCTTATTTATTGCAATTTTTGAAATCCAACAACATTAAGCTAGTTTTAATGAAAGAAGATAATGCAAGAAAGAGCCATTCTCCAAGGGCAATATTTTGGGGGTGTTTGGGAATGTGGTTGTGGTTATTTTTCAAAATATTTTTCATGCTTAAAATTTTTTTATATTTATATCCTCAAGTGTATAAAATGATATTTTTTTATTTTTTTAAAAATTATTTTTGATATCAGCACATCAAAATGATCTAAACGCACTAAAAAATTTTCATTTAAAATACAAAAAAAAAAAAAATTGACAAAACACTAGTTGCACCGCTTATCTAAACAAGGGCTTCAATTGGTAAAGAAAATTCAAATCTATAATGATTGTGTTTTAGCAATATTATTATTTTATTAACTAGTATATTTCTCTCTCTTTTACGTGAAAAAACAAGCTCTAATTAAATGAATGTTGGATATTACGATGCATATTTTTTTCAAAAAAAAATATTTTTTTTATAGAAAAAAATTATTTTTATATTGTCATAAAAAAATATATAATTTTTTTTTTGTAAACATTCTAGTGTGATACTTTTATGATATACACATATGGTGTTTGTCACTGTGTTTTAAAA
Source organism: Salix dunnii (assembly GCA_015731905.1). Lineage (NCBI taxonomy): Eukaryota > Viridiplantae > Streptophyta > Magnoliopsida > Malpighiales > Salicaceae > Salix > Salix dunnii. Next base: position 18,838,461 of record CM027664.1, read on the forward strand.
ATATATTTGAAAAAAAAATTATTTTTTATTTTAAATTAAATTTTTTAATATTGTTAGATCATTTTTATGTACTGATATTGAAAATAATTCTTAAAAAATAAAAAATATATATTTTGATGTATTTCTGAATAAAAAATATTTTTAAAAAATAACTTCAGTAACACCACCAAGCAAACAATTTTAGCAAGTAGAAATAGTCATTTTAGGATGGCTGGATTGCTTGAGATATAGTTAGATAATATTCTATATAAGTTTTTGGATGAAAACCTGCCAAAATGATCAATGAAGAAAAAATTTACAACTCTAGATACCAAGAGGTTCTAATTTTTAAATTCAAAAAATGTTTGTGCAATAGAAGTTTTTTTTTGTTTTACTAGTTTTTTTTGGGCATATTATGCCACGACTTAAGTCAAAATAAATAAATAAATGAAAAAATTACTCCATCACAATAAAGTATTTGCTATTATTATTAGGCCGATAATCTTGACACTTTCTAGTTTGATTGTCTATTTAATTTGAGTTTAAAATTAAATCGTAAAAACTATTTTTACATGACTCGAATGACTTGACGGGTCTAAAAACACCCAAATGACCAGTAAAAAAAATGATTTAGCTTTAAGAAAATTAAAATGATTTTAAAAAATATAAAATAATGATATATATTAGGTTGACTTGGATTTTAATTTTTAACCCATTAAATATGTGATTAGGGTTATGGACTCCATTGAATTTAATAATGTTTTTAAAATTATTTTTTACTTAACTAAATGGTAAAAACAAATGCTTATAAAATCAAGCATAAAAAAATATTAAAATATTTATTTAAGACTATAATAATTTTGTCAAAAGTAAACTAAAATATTTTATAAAAATAAATTCAAAATCAAGCAAGTATTCAAAAAATATAATGAAAAAAAAACCTCCTTCAATGACCACACCAACAATGAAGAAAGGGTGGTGCAACCTTAGTTTTTAGTATTTTATAAAAAAAGAAATAAAAATATATAAAAATAAATCTAAAATCAAGTAAATATTGATGGATGAGATTTAAAATACAGAAAAAAAGAAGCATCTCCTTCACCCTCCTTTATTGTGTTATATAAATAGTGCAATGCTTTTTTTTTTTTAATATAGAGTATAACGTTTACATATTCATTTATATATAATTTAATCGCTCAATTTTGAGTCTCTTGCATTTTTTTTTTAAATCACATTGCTATAAATGTTATATATAATTATTTTTTTTTTAAAAAAAAGTCAAATGATTGTATTAACCTCATGAGACACTTGAAACTTAAAGACCTATCAATTATAATCTTATAATCAAAACTCAAACCTCTCTTTTTTAAAAAAAAAAATTAAAATCTTGCATCAAAAATTAAAAAACCATGAATTAAAATCATATAAAAAAATTCAAAAACTATGAAAAAAACGAAAAACCCACTTAATTAAAGTTGTAAGAAAAAAAAAGTAGTTATATAATCAAATCCATTTTGCACAAAAACAAATACAAAAATATATCCATAAAATGCTAACACATGTTTTTAACATCTTAAAATTCTTTTTAAATAACAAATCAATTTAAAAAAAAATAAAAACCTCAATATTTAATAACCCATAAAAAGTATATAATCAAATACAATTAAAATTAACTTAAAAGGCAGGATTATCAAGACTTCAAAACTAATTTCAATTAACTCTCATTAAGATAGAACTGGAGGCTGCAAACGTGAGACATGATACATCAAAGTTCAAAATTATCCAAAATTTTGAAGTTATTTCATATAATACTCTAGAATTTTACATATAAATATTTCCATGAAATGTAGTGTGGTGGTGATAAAGAGATTGAGATTTGTCTTGCATGTTTTAGGTTCAAGTCAAAGCATGTTTTTTTTATAAGAATCCAGAATAATTAGAGTTTTACTCGTTTAATTCGGGCTCACAAAGAGTGCTTAAAAAAATGAGGTTTCCTCAAATAAATAAATAAACTACATATAATGTCCCCTTCTGAATCAAAATATTAAATCACAAGATGTAATCCACGACTTATGCATATGTTATATGGTAAGTGTTAATGATTCCAACATTTTAATATGTTTCATCAACTGTTTTTTTAATCTAGTCAATCATTTCAAAACTTGATATCGTCATTTAAATATGTTATTTTGTTATTATTTTGTATAAAGAAAAATCAAACCCATATTCATTATATGGCAAAAATAATCATTTATAGATTACAAATAAATTAAAAAGACAAGCTTCTAAAAATTTTAGAATAAAAAAATTATAAACATAGGAATGTTAGAATAGTTGGTGCTAATAAATTTCTCATGTGGAGCTCTATATATTTGTTGGTTGATGGTATGATATAAGATACAAAATAGTTGCAGGTGGAGTCTTGACCTAGTAGAATAAAAAACTTATTTCGTTTCTCTGCATCAGAGTTCAAGTTTCATTATACACACTTGTCACCCTCGCGGTTTCTTTCTTGCTGACTAGACTTGCAGGATATCCAGTGAACCCGGAAATTAATTATGGTGTGTGTAAGCTAGCATAGACACCTCGATTATAAAAAAAAGAAGTAAATAGTTATCTTCTCCACTTTTTTCCTTTCCATTCCCATTATTTCAAAAATTATATTCATACCAAACAAAGAATTTACTATGAACCACATTTAAAGTTTATTAATGAGATCATCGATCTCCCACATGACCCTAGAGTCAATTTTCTTTGAGTTGGGGCCTTATCATGACAACATTTTATAATTTTCCATGGAAACAAACATACCATGACAGGCACGCAACATAGGCTTGGGAAACAAACCTAGTGGGATGAACTCAAATTGGTCTGGTTCTTGCCAAGCCAGTCCAGCAAATATGTTAAGGGGGCAGGTCAGCTGCTTTAAATTTCTTATTTTTGTTTTTGGCAAGCCCTGGAGATAACCCAAACCTAGATTGTCTGAAATAAACCGCCAACAATATGCTGCCAAAAAGGCAATTCCCACCTGCAATTTGCAATTATCCGTTGTTATTTATGGGTGAACTGTTTTGGAGTTTGGTTGATTTTTTTTTTTAAATGATTTTTGTTTAAAAATATATTAAAATAATAATTTTTATTTTTAAAAAATGTTTTTGACATTAATACATGAAAATGATCTAAAACCACTAAAATTTTTAATTTAAAATAAAAAATAAAAAAATCTTTTTTTTTTCAAAAATACTTTCAAATTTCAGATATGCTGCCACAACTATACAATCCTCCCTCTTCTTCCTCAACCCACCAAGCCTTGTCATGCAGTGTCCTTTCATCTGCCCTAGATGATGTTCATGAAGTTAATGATGGGTGGTAAAAGATCTACTACCAGCAAAATAAATCTTTTAGTAGGATTTATAAAAAAAATTTCAACGATAAAGTTAATAATAAATTGCAGTAAATAAAAAAATAAACTTTAAACTCTAAAAACCTCAATGTTTTTTGTTCATGTCAACTCTTTTTTTTTGTTTTCTTTGTATGGAATAATGAGGGTTTAGTGGACTCAATTTATTTGCCTTTTTCTTTTATTTTAAAAATAAAATGAGGTGTAGCTTATTTATTGCAATTTTTGAAATCCAACAACATTAAGCTAGTTTTAATGAAAGAAGATAATGCAAGAAAGAGCCATTCTCCAAGGGCAATATTTCAGGGGTGTTTGGGAGTACGGTTGCGGTTATTTTTCAAAATATTTTTCGTGCTGAAATATATTAAAATGATATATTTTTTTATTTTTTTTAAATTATTTTTTATATCAGCACATCAAAATGATCTAAACGCACTAAAAAATTTTCATTTAACATACAAAAAAAAATTAAAATTTTACAAAACACTAGTTGCACCGCTCATCCAAACAGGGGCTTCATTTGGTAAAGAAAATTCAAATCTATAATGATTGTGTTTTAGCAATATTATTATTTTATTAACTAGTATATTTCTCTCTCTTTTACGTGAAAAAACAAGCTCTAATTAAATGAATCTTGGATATTACGATGCATATTTTTTTCAAAAAAAAAATATTTTTATATTGTCATAAAAAAATATATAATTTTTTTTTGTAAACACTCTAGTGTGATACTTTTATGATATATACATATAGTGTTTGTCACTGTGTTTTAAAAATATATTTGAAAAAAATTATTTTTTATTTTAAATTAAATTTTTTAATATTGTTATATCATTTTTATGTACAGATATCGAAAATAATTCTTAAAAAATAAAAAAATATATATTTTAATGCATTTCTTAATGAAAAATATTTTAAAAAAATAACTTCAATAACACCACCAAGCAAACAATTTTAGCAAGTAGAAATAGTCATTTTAGGATGGTTGGATTGCTTGAGATATAGTTAGATAATATTCTATATAAGTTTTTGGATGAAAACCTGCCAAAAAGATCAATGAAGAAAAAATTTACAACTTTAGATACCAAGAGGTTCTAATTTTTAAATTCAAAAATTGTTTGTGCATTAGAAATTTTTTTTGTTTTACTAGTTTTTTTGGGGCATATTATGCCACGACTTAAGTCGGAATAAATAAATATATGAAAAAATTACTCCATCACAATAAGGTATTTGCTATTATTATTAGGCCGGATAATCTTAACACTTTCTAGTTTGATTGTCTATTTAATTTGAGTTTAAAATTAAATCGTAAAAACTATTTTTACATGACTCAATTGACTTGACGAGTCTAAAAACACCCAAATAACCAGTAAAAAAAATGATTTAGCTTTAAGAAAATTAAAATGATTTTAAAAAATATAAAATAATGATATATATTAGGTTGACTTGGATTTTAATTTTTAACCCGATAAATATGTGATTTGGGTTATGGACTCCATTGAATTTAATAATATTTTTAAAATTATTTTTTACTTAACTAAATGGTAAAAACAAATGCTTATAAAATCAAGCATAATAAAATATTAAAATATTTATTTAAGACTATAATAATTTTGTAAAAAGTAAACTAAAATATTTTATAAAAATAAATTCAAAATCAAGCAAGTATTCAAAAAATATAATGAAAAAAAAAAAAAAACCTCCTTCAATGACCACACCAACAATGAAGAAAGGGTGGTGCAACCTTAGTTTTCAGTATTTTATAAAAAAAGAAGTAAAAATATATAAAAATAAATCTAAAATTAAGTAAATATTGATGGATAAGATTTAAAATACAGAAAAAAAGAAGCATCTCCTTCACCCTCCTCTATTGTGTTATATAAATAGTGTAATGTTTTTTTTTTTAATATAGAGTATAACGTTTACATATTCATTTATATATAATTTAATCGCTCAATTTTGTGTCTCTTGCATTTTTTTTTAAATCACATTGCTATAAATGCTATATATAATTATTTAAAAAAAAAAAAAGTCAAATGATTGTATTAACCTTATGAGACACTTGAAACTTAAAGACCTATCAATTATAATCTTATAATCAAAACTCAAACCTCTCTTTTTTTTAAAAAAAAAATATTAAAATCTTGCATCAAAAATTTAAAAAACCATGAATTAAAATCATATAAAAAAATTCAAAAACTATGAAAAAACTAAAAACCCACTTAATTAAAGTTGTAAAAAAAAAAACTAGTTATATAATCAAATCCATTTTGCGCAAAAACAAATACAAAAATATATCCATAAAATGCTAACACATGTTTTAACATCTTAAAATTCTTTTTAAATAACAAATCAATTTTAAAAAAAAATCAAAACCTCAATATTTAATAACCCATAAAAATTATATAATCAAATACAATTAAAATTAACTTAAAAGGCAGGATTATCAAGACTTCAAAACTAATTTCAAGTAACTCTCATTAAGGTAGAACTGGAGGCTGCAAACGTGAGACATGATACATCAAAGTTCAAAATTATCCAAAATTTTGAAGTTATTTCATATAATACTCTAAAATTTTACATATAAATATTTCCATGAAATGTAGTGTGGTGGTGATTAAGAGATTGAGATTTGTCTTGCATGTTTTAGGTTCAAGTCAGAGCATGTTTTTTTTATAAGAGTCCAGAATAATTAAAGTTTTACTCGTTTAACTCGGTCTCACAAAGAGTGCTTAAAAAAATGAGGTTTCCTCAAATAAATAAAAAAATTACATATAATGTTCCCTTCTGAATCAAAATATTAAATCACAAGATGTAATCTACGACTTATGCATATGTTATATGGTAAGTGTTAATGATTCCAACATTTTAATATGTTTCGTCAACTGTTTTTTTTTTTTTTTAATTTAAGTCAACTTTATATAATCTAGTCAATCATTTCAAAACTTGATATCGTCATTTAAATATGTTATTTTGTTATAATTTTGTATAAAGAAAAATCAAACCCATATTCACTATATGGCAAAAATAATCATTTATAAATTACAAATAAATTAAAAAGACAAGCTTCTAAAAATTTTAGAATAAAAAAATTATAAACATAGAAATGTTAGAATAGTTGGTGCTAATAAATTTCTCATGTAGAGCTCTATATATTTGTTGGTTGATGGTATGATATAAGATACAAAATAGTTGCAGGTAGAGTCTTGACCTAGTAGAATAAAAGATTTATTTCGTTTCTCTGTATCAGAGTTCAAGTTTCATTATACATACTTGTCACCCTCGCGGTTTCTTTCTTGCTGACTAGACTTGCAGGATATCCAGTGAACCCGGAAATTAATTGTGGTATGTGTAAGCTAGCATAGACACCTCGATTATAAAAAAAAAAAGTAAATAGTTATCTTCTCCACTTTTTTCCTTTTCCATTCCCATTATTTCAAAAATTATATTCATACCAAACAAAGAATTTACTATGAACCACATTTAAAGTTTATTAATGAGATCATCGATCTCCCACATGACCCTAGAGTCAATTTTCTTTGAGTTGGGGCCTTATCATGACAATATTTTATAATTTTCCATGGAAACAAACATACCATGACAGGCACGCAACATAGGCTTGGGAAACAAACCTAGTGGGATGAACTCAAATTGGTCTGGTTCTTGCCAAGCCAGTCCAGCAAATATGTTAAGGGGGCAGGTCAGCTGCTTTAAATTTCTTATTTTTGTTTTTGGCAAGCCCTGGAGATAACCCAAACCTAGATTGTCTGAAATAAACCGCCAACAATATGCTGCCAAAAAGGCAATTCCCACCTGCAATTTGCAATTATCCGTTGTTATTTATGGGTGAACTGTTTTGGAGTTTGGTTGAATTTTTTTATTAAATGATTTTTGTTTAAAATATATTAAAATAATAATTTTTATTTTTAAAAAATATTTTTGACATTAATACATGAAAATGATCTAAAACCACTAAAATTTTTAATTTAAAATAAAAAATAGAAAAAAAAATCTTTTTTTTTTCAAAAATACTTTCAAATTTCAGATATGCTGCCACAACTATACAATCCTCCCTCTTCTTCCTCGACCCACCAAGCCTTGTCATGCAGTGTCCTTTCATCTGCCCTAGATGATGTTCATGAAATTAATGATGGGTGGTAAAAGATCTACTACCAGCAAAATAAATCTTTTAGTAGGATTTATAAAATTTTTTCAATGATAAAGTTAATAATAAATTGCAGTAAATAAAAGAATAAACTTTAAACTCTAAAAACCTCAATGTTTTTTGTTTTTTTTCTTGATAAATACTTTGGGAATATGTAATGTGAATTATTTACTTAAATGATTCAGTGGTATATATAGCCCCTGAATTTTACCATTACTTGAATGGAGACTTTAAAGTGTCATTTTCTACTAATAGTGCTAATGAAAAATAAATATTTTTTAAAACGATATTAATAAAAAATAAATCTTTTAAACTGTAGTAATAAAAAATAAATATACTTTATAAAATTTTAATGTTGATAAAAATAAATATAGTAAATACTTAAAAACTTTTATACACTTGAGTATATAAAAAGATAATTATTCTTGATTTTTAAATGCTAAATATAAAGAGTAGATAACCGAACGTTTCATTGACCCGACTTGGAACCTCGTGGCCCAAAATTAGAACCATTTGGACCTGGAAAGTAATCCTACAACCATGGTTGAAACATCGTAGCCCATTGTTGAGCCCAGGAATATTAAGCACAAAAGCAAATCAGACTTGCAATCTGCCAGGCCTGGCTAAGTTATTCCTTTCAAAACATGTTGGGCAAAAAATAATATATATAAAAATATACCGATCCATCAACTCCACGTCCTTTCATCCCAGAATGTAGTCCATAAAAATATACCCAATAATATATATTTGATTCTAGCTCCCTTCCTCAGCTCATGCTAAGATATAGATAATAGTTTTGGGCAGCTGACCAGCATTTTGTTATCATAAAAACCATCAGAATATTTAAAAGGACTCCAAGCCAATGTTATGAAAGCCGTTCCGTTCCGGCCGGAAAGGCCGGAACGTGCCATTTCACGAGTAAAACCGGCACAAAACGGAGTCGTTTTTGTGCCGGTTTTAATTCCGGGTTGTTCTGCCAATTCCAGCCAAATTCCAGACGGAATGCCTCGGTTTGGTACCGGGCGTGCCGTTCCGGGTTCATCAAAACGGCGTCGTTTCATGTCTCTTTACAAAACACACTGAGACAGCCCCCGGTTCCACAATTCCCAAATCAATTTCGTTTCTTAAACCTCAATTTTTCAAAAATCAACTCACCTGATCTCTCAAAAATCAACCCAAATTAAAACTCAAATCTCAAGTTTCGAAACCTAATCTGTAATCCCTCACCTGATCTTGTTCCCTTACCCAAACTCAAGTTTTCAAATCTCAACTCGTAATTACTCAGCTCAAAATCAAATCTTCATTTCTTCCACACGCGGCACCAAATCTTCATTTCTTCCCCAAATTTCAATTTATCGGTTCTTCACTTCTTCCCCAAATCTTCTCACGGCAACACCCCCATCGTTTCGTCTTCCACGGCATCAAAGATTGAAACGGTAAAGAAAGTCAGCTGAAGAGAAAGTGAAGGAAAGATGGTGAGAGGAGAGGAAGGAGAGGTGAGAGGATAATAAAGAGGAGGTTGTTGGAAACTGATATCAATTGTGAGTGGGTTTGCTTGTAGAAAAGTCGTGGGTTTGCTTGTAGGAGAAGGATAGAGATAGAGAGAAGTCGTGGGTTTGCTTGTTGTGAACTTGTGACTTCTGTCCTCAATACATAGCTAATAATAAATAAATAAATAAATAAATAAAATGCACATGCATAGTGTAAGTGAACTGTGAACTTATTGTTGATATGGGGCAGCAAATAAATAAGGAATTCATCCGGAATAGATTTTTAATTAAATTATATTAGAGTTAAAATATTTATTTTGTATTTGTATTGTATAATTTAAAGTTATTTTATCTTAAATTTTAAATATACTTGTTAAATTAATATTTTTTTCCACACACAAACACACATATATATATAATTAAATATGAACAGCATAAAACCGGAACGGCACGCCGGAATACACCGAAACCGGAACGTTCCGTTCTAATAAAAAAACGGAACGGTGACCGCCACGGATTTTACTACTTTGCTCCAAGCTGCCAAAAAAAGTAGATGAAGAATGACGGCAGGAACTGGCAAGTAAAAACAGAGAGATAGAAGAGAATTTACTCAAAAGGTTGGCCTCCGAACCCCCAACTTGGACAAGGCAATGGAACACCAAGAGCAAGCTGAACACCAGACCACTAAATATTGCAGATAAGAGCATCTAGATACCCCTAATTTTGCATGATTATCGGCAAACATGCTGGCTTAACTAGGTTTGGACAAAAACTACTACGATCTTAATTTCTCTAGCACAGTACGACTGCAAAAACTCGAAAAGTAACACATTCTAACTTAACACCCTGCATTCAATGACTGGTGTTTCAATCCTCAACTCATTTAATATGGCTGCAGCATTTTGAGATCAACCATGAAGCTCTCAACTCATTTCCAGGGTCATCTCAAACTATAGAATAGATTAAGAGTCAACAAAAAATACAAATAGAAACACATTTTTGTTGCTTATAAAAACAAAAAAGATACCAGGGAGATTAAGAACCACCGTGATTGTATCACATTCGAACTATTAAGGTGCCATACAAAATTGTCACAAAACTGATTATAGGCAGGCATGGTTAGCTCTCATGATGCTCCGATTTTCTGAGCTTTATTTGGTCTCCCAGAATCGTTATCTCTAGTGCGGGGATGTTTGCCACCACCCCTGTAGTATCTCCCACCCCTGAAAAACATAAATAAAATTTACAATGGCAGAAATATTAATCATAAATGAACCAACATTATACCCATTGAAGTGAACAACCATATCCCCCACTCATCAACCACCCCTGGATTTGGAGGGAATAACCATTTTTATCAAGTGCTATTCCACATGCATTATCATCCAGATGAAGTGGAGGTAAAAATTACAATAAAACTAACCTTCCTCGGTTGCCCTTATTTTCATAACGCCTTTCTTTTTGTCCACGGAGTTGGTTCCAGTATTCCTTTTCTGCATCTCCTGTGATTAAAAATAACAATATCAGCTCTCTCAGTGCCACTTAAAATAATGCATGATTAAAAAAAATTAATCCATCCATCCAACAAGAAGGAAAATAAATATTTATGACAGGATTCCAGTCAAAAAAACACATCCAGACCACTGAAAATATAAGAACCCAAAACAAATGGCAACCGGTGACCCATGAAAATTCTGTCCACATTTAATGACAGTAAATAAAATTGGTCAACAAATAAAAATGTATATGTAACAAGTTTTGCTTCTGTAATCTTATTATCATTGCTGGAATTCCAAATCCAACAGAGACATTAGCTACTGGATTAATCAGTCTTGGAAGAAATGACTACAGCATAGCTAAACAACAAACATTCTTGCTCACAAGAATCACATGCGAAGAAAAACATAGTGTTTGAATGATCCATATTTCCAAGATCCTAGGTCCTTCTATTTTCCCACGACAAGTAATGCATTTTATCATTCTTTGATTGCAAACACCAAAAGCAACTGTGAACCTAGCATTGGAAACAGGTTCATGCTAGCTAACTAGCACCTATCACAGACAAACAGATTTCTTAAAAGAACATACTGAAACCTTCTAAGCATACATATCAAAAGTGTTCATCTTAAAATAACAGTTCCAGACAAAAATCTCCTGAAAGTCAGTTTTGGTGCTCACCGGTCACAGGTTCTAAAGTGGCAATGAAATTCTTCACAACCAGACCCTCTTCTTTAGCTAATACTGCAGCTGCTCGAGCTTTCTGAGCTGCTTCTGCTTCTTCAAATCGAATGTATCCTGATTCATCTCCCATCTTGAAATCAACATACTAACCAAAGTGATACACATGAAAAGGAGTCAGTATAACAGATAAAGAGCAAAGATTGGACAGCACCAAATGATTGAAAGTGGAAAGAGAAGGCATACAAGATATCCAGGAGACATCTATGAAAACAGTATCAAACTTCCATATAATCTTAGCAATCATAGTACCTTCACAGTACCAAATCTTTCAAAGACAGCCTTCAGATCTTCACGCAAAACAACATTCTTGTCATCTTTGGAAGCAGCTGCATTAGGTTTTTCCTTCCCTTCTTCCTTTTCATTTGGATCTTCAGATGATTTCTCCTCTCCAGCTTTTATTACTGTGCTTTCACAACCATTGTCCCCATCAACATTTTCCACATTGCTTTCATCATCAGTCTTTACATTTTCTGGCACCTTCTGTTCATTTTCTTTGATTGTATTCTCTGATGAATTTGACCCTCCATCTGCTTCACAGGCATTTGCATCACCATTGGCAGGTTCCTGTACACCATTTCGTTCTGCAGAACCTCCAGCTAGCTTACTCTTTAAAGCAAACGCAATAATTAAGCCCTTTGGGTAGCTGTCATCAACAAAAGTGAGAGAATCAGGTTAAAAAACATTAAGCCTATGTTTGGATTTTCATGCTATGAAAGGCAGTTTTGACCGCTTAATCAAACCAAGCCTTCTAGAGGACTCCACAATCCTAAAGAATACATGGGGACTGTTAATTACTTACTTCCCCTCTCCATTGGAACTGTTCTTGTTATTGGGGCCTGATGAGGGGCGGGAATTTTCAAACTCCTGTTCTTCTTGTGCTCTTTCTGTATCAAATTCCTTCCTGAGTTGGAAAGAGTGTATTAGGAGCATAAAATATGGAGCAGCAGCTTCTTTTTATTTAAGTTCTACACTGTGCACGAACAGTATAATTGATTAAAATATACCAGCATATGATAGATCAAAAGGCCCAAGGGCATCATATATTTACAAAGATATAGTGCCTTTCCAAATATTGTAAAAAAAAACAAGTTATACCATAATTTTCAGCCTGTTTGCTCCCACAGATTTGACTTTCATGTGAAACAACAACTGTTCTACAAATCCAACCACAGACAGCCATTTCCATCTAAATCAAATACAAATTTAATGATGATTTCTGCATGATTAAGGTCAAAGCTTTAAGTCATCTTTCGCTGCTATGATGAGAACAGAGAAACTTACAGAAGAATAAGAATATCACCATTGCACATCTCATGTCACCCCAACTATATAGTTTGAAGTGCTTTAACTATAATAAGAGTGTATATATATATATAACCACATTTTTCTTATACAGGTCACTATGTATGTTATCTCATGAGAAAGTTTGTCCATTTTATATTTCTACAATAAGAGTAAAAGATACAGGAAACCTCAATGTTATGACTACTAGGCATTTGTCTATATGCATTAGCTTACTTTGGTTTTAATTCTAGCTCGGCACCTTCAAAAACCAAGCTTTGCTTTAAAATCTTTTCAGCATCTTCGTCCGATGAGAACTCAATCAAAGCAGTGCCACAAAATACTCTTTTGTCACCAACATGACGAGGCATCCTCACACTTGTAACCTGAAATAAGTGTACATCCTCACTCATACTCCAAGCAAAATATGCCAAATATTTCCCATATCTCCTCCGCAAATGTCAAAATTTGAAATTAAAAAGGCAGAGCATTAACAACCAAAAAAACAGAGACCTATTCATTACCTTCGCATGTAGACCAAAAAACGACTCCAGCTCTTCCCGCTTCACATTATATTTTAATGGTGAGACAGCAACTGTTCTTGCATCTAATTGCTCTATGGCCTCATCCGGCTCCAATAGCGCTGCCATCCTGCCTACTTTCTTACCTGAAAACCACCCACCGTGAAAACAAAAACAGACAAAATACTGATTACGCACATGTTCTTAAATCATATCCATTAAACTTAGACCCCATCCAATTAAGCAAGATATTTAACACTCTAATTTCTCCCAAAATAGTCCAAAAATTCCAAACTTTATTTAATCATCCACTTTCTAAGTAACCAAACATTAGAAGAAAATAACTCGGTAAGGAAAAGACAACTAACCATCTTCAGAAACTTTAAGAGAAGTAGATTTTCTCAACGTTTCTGCCACGGCCTGAACAGTTGCTTCAGGGATTTCTTCAGGCTTCACGTCCATTAATTTCAAGTAACCTTTCATCTTCTTGAACGAACAAATCAAAGCCAAACTCACCACTATTATCTAAAGTCAAGGCCAACAGTAGCAGCAGCACAAAAACAACACGAAACTCAAACCTAAAAAAAACCACAATTTATATTGAAAAGAATAAGGATACAGCCATCTTCACTAGACTTGATTATGTTTCTCAAGAAATTATCACGAGGTATGTTGCTGTCACTGAAGTAAAACTCAACCTGAAATTAAAAAAAAAAAAAAAAACAATAAAATAAAATACGGGTTCTTTTAATGGTTCCATGACATTAAGAGAATTGTAATAGCGGGGAGAAAGTGACCTGTCTCAGGACTTCCTTGACGGTTTCTTCGTCCAGAGAAGGAGTTGCCATGTTGCGAGGATGAAGGTAGAGAGAGAAAGTTTGGAGAGAGAGAAAGTGTGGAGTTAGGGTTTTGGTGATATTTTCGGAAGCAAAGAGTGCGCTTTTGTAGAGCCGGGCGTATGTTATTTACTATTTTGCTCTTAATTATTTTATTTTAAAAACAAAAAGGAAAATTAGGGGAAAGTGCAAGAAAAAGGAATGGTGTTAATTTCTATCACAAAAAGAAAAATTCCCAAAATTAATTTTCTAAATATTCATAACTGTATAATTAAAAATTATTTTGAGGAGAATATCTGGTGAAAAATGAGCATTTTTCTACAAAGAAAAACCTAAAATTTGATTAGTATGAGACTCTATGAAAGAGGAAATCTTATACGAGAATTAATTTTTTCCCCTCATATATAAATATTTTAAAATATCATGTTTTTTTTATATAATTTCAGTGATAAGAATTTTAATATTTATTTCCTTTAATTAAAAAAAAACTAGGATTATAATATAAAAGGCTAAACAATCTTTGTTGCCATTTTTTTTAGATGAGCTAATGAAAATTAGAGTTTTGTTCTTCTCTAATTGACTGTATACGAATCTAAGATTTGATATCTTGTGATTGATTAGGAGCATTTTTTATATTTGTTTTTTAAAATATTTATTTATTTAGAAATATATTAAAATATTTATTTATTTTTTGAAAAAATTACTTATAATATGAAATAAAAATAATATAAAAGCATAAAACAAGATTTAAAATAAAAAATAAAGATAATTTTTTTTTTTAACATATATGTATTTCTTAAAAAAACAACTTAAAAAAACAATCGAGAAACATTCACGGGAAATCTAGTTAAGGTTGCAAAGTGTACGGTTTCATTCTGGTGTATGAATTTGAAGTAGAAACAGCCTTGTCCTCCTGCGCTGTCCTTCTAGAAACACCGAAGGCACAAATAGAAAGAATCTCATCGCTGATGCCTGTATTTGAAAGCTCTCGCATCTCACTAGTTGCATGGATCTTGAGATAGACCCAGTTCTCGCGGGGAGGGACGGGGTTTGCATGACTCACCTGGTCACCTGGTCAGCTCTCATCATTACACACACCCGCCACGTCACAGGAAACTATGCGTAAAATTTTTCTAAAATAAATAATTTATGACTCGTGTCTAGCATTTGGAAAATGAGGATTGATAACTCTCGTTTTATTGCTTTTCAAACTTTATTAATTTTTTTATTCTTCTGTTTTTTATTTTAAATTTTAATTTCATTCATTAGAGTTTAATTTAATTTTTAAATTCTTGTTTGATTTTTTTAAAAAAAGATTTTGTATCTATTATATTCTGTCTTCATTCCTTTTTATATATTTTTTTTATGGGTCAAATTTAATCTTCACTTTTTTTTTATTATTTTTATTTAAAATAATTTAAAAATTATTATTTTTTAATTGTCTTCAACTTTTTTATTTGTCAATTTGATATTCATTCTTTAAGTAAACTTTAAGCCTATTTTTCATGGCATGACCAAATACTGAAAAGATTTCCCAATTTATTTTCAGGAATATTTTCCAACTTATTATCAACACCAAACATAAGTGAATTCCATGACATTCAGCACGCAAGTCGCAAAGAATATGTCCATCTAATTCAATATCCACTTTTCCATTTGTGAAACTGAAAGGATATGCCCATGACCTGAAGGCACCACATCAGACCGTGGAGCATTCTGCGTGAATCAGTCAGCAAATGGCTGGCCTGAAAAAAACCACAAATCTGAAGGCTTGATGATGACCTGAAAACCAACAAATCAACCATGAGAAGGGAACTACCAGTAGAAAGGAATTGCCACCAAATCAGGTGATTAAGATTATGACAGCCAGTCGGTCATTTTTCGAAATCCTTGGAAGAGTTTATTGACATAAATTTTGATAAGCAATGCTAAAAATCAGAATCTGAAACTTCAAAGGATCTAGACTTATTCCACATATTCATATCAGCGTGCATGCATGTGTGCGTGACCTAAAAGAAACAAAATTCAATAAACCTTGTTGCACAGACCAAACAACAAAACATTAGAAACAATTAACTGAGAAAAATGATGTGTATCACCCTTAACCACAGTTAAGTCTATCACACATTAACCACCATCAAAGTACAACTTACATCAGACAGGTAATTTCCCCATCCATCAACCTCAACCCTCCACTCTCCTCCCTTTGCTCGGCATTACACTTTCCCTTGCCAAAATTTTTAAGTTTATTCATAAAATGCTTGAAGTTACAAACTGAATGACAAGCCCACGTCTTCAAGGGGCAGCAGGAATGACAGGACCTTCAGATACTGTTTTCTCACATAAAGTCATCTTCCAGCTCCTGCAAG
Source organism: Salix dunnii (assembly GCA_015731905.1). Classification (NCBI taxonomy): domain Eukaryota; kingdom Viridiplantae; phylum Streptophyta; class Magnoliopsida; order Malpighiales; family Salicaceae; genus Salix; species Salix dunnii. The sequence goes on from CM027664.1 coordinate 18,854,743, forward strand.
GACTTGTTTTCAGATGCTATTTGTTTATTAGATGTCATCTTTTCAGCCACCATCAAGCCCTTGTAGCTCCTCATCTCTGCCTGCCTCTCCTTTTCAAGCCTTTCCATTTCCTCACGTCGTTTCTGCAAAACCAAAGTAGAGATTTTCATGCGCCTTATAATTGACAATAAAATGGGAAAAGATAGGCTCCAACCCGCAACCGGAATTGAAGCAATCCATCGTGTCTCCTCATATGGAAGGTTTACACTTACATTGTTGCCATTTCATTGATTAAAGCAATCATTAAGTTTTTAATCTCATGGGGAAACTTATATTTTAACTATTGAACAAAAGAAGCATAATACAGAGAAATAACCATCCTCCCAAAAGATAAAGAAGGAAAAAACTCAAAATAAGAAAACCCACAAAGAGGCACCAATATAATAAGAGCCGTCAGACAGAGAAACTCCTGCATAATCCAGGGAAGCATCACATTGAAAGAAGACTAACAGTGTTTGGGTAGAGAGCAGTTTTCAAAGTTTCAAGCATTCCTTTCCTTCCATGAGCACAAAATAATCAAAAGAGGAGCAAACTTCCAGAACAGTAAACAATTGTTAAACATAATAAATTTTAACAGCACCCAGAGAAATGAGATGAAACATTCTAGGCAAGAGACCAGCCAGCATATGAAATATCAATAAAATTTGAAGCAAGGAGTTGCTTAAGATGCACAGCGTACTGAAACTGCAGACTAGGAAATGAACAAGAATCACACAACTAACAAAAGAACATGGATTTGCAGGTCAAAGTAACTTAATGGCCAACATTGCTTAAAATGACAATTGACAGCTCAAAGTAGATCTGAACACCGAGAGGTTAAATCCATGACAAGTCTTCTAGATACCAACTACACAAAAACATGATCCCGATATAAAAGGCCAACTGTTGCCATCTAGTATTCATCAAACTCACCACATGAGAGCACCTACTTTTTTCAACAATACCCAGGTCAATCAAATAGCTATACGAGCAACCAGTGAACATTTTCCAACATTTAAGTGCTATGAGAAGATATAAATCCTATGGACATTTAAAAAGGTAATACACCAAAAATTCTGCATTTTAAAACTTAAGTGTTCATAGCATTAATCTGTAAAAACAGAAAAGGTTCCAACTAATGTTAAGAGGCATTGAAACTGGTGATATAGCTAAAAATTTTGCAATTTAAAGCTTACAGTGCTCATAACATTGATGCCATAAATATGTAACAGGTTGCAAGAGATGATGCTAGGGGAAGTTTTAAAAGTTTTCACAATGTTTGGGATCATTGGACGCATATGCAGTATTTCTTGCAATGTGTTTAGATAAACTGTGTTGGAGTTTTTTTAATTTCAATCACATTGTCACTAAAAATTCAGGTATCAAATTATCTGATAACTGTCCTGGTGTTGCATAAAGAGAGCAAAAGGAATCTGTTTTTTCCAAAGGAAATTAAATGGAAGAGTACTCAGTATGTTTTAACCACTAACAAAGCATGCCCAAACTGGCATTTCAAAGTTAATCTCAACCATGATAAACTACTGCTACTAAAAGACAGCCACTTGAGGACCTCAGACGAGTCCACAACTTACGGAGACTTAAGGAGCAACAAGGTCAGTTTAACTTCACAGTTAAATCGTGTCCAATAAGAACAGAAGAATGGGATGAAAAAGGAGGAAGAGACCGAGGAGAGAAAAAAAGTGTCATGTTTTCAAAGTTAGAGTGAAAAAACCTAGATGACATTCCAAATAGATAAATTTTCATCAGGTATATCTCAGTGTTACAACTCCAAACCACTTGACTTAATGATTTAAAATTGATAACATGGGATTAGATAGAACTCACTTTATCTCTCAGATGAAGCTTTCTCTCTGCTCTTTCTGCTGCATTGACTGCTTCTCTCTCAGCTGCAATGAGACATGGTAATATGTAACTATTAGCATCATCAAGGCAGACAAGAATTTATAGAACTTGACAACTAAGCAATAGAACAGAAAACATTGCTACTGGAAATACTAAAACATTCTGTACTTTTAGTGTGGTGCTTGAAATAAGACCTAAGAAGAGTAAGTTTTAAACTTCCCTGCCTTCCATTTTTCCCCTCAATAGTTTTGTACTGAACTAATATGATAGGCGAGAACAAAGGCTTACCTTTCAAATCAGGCTTTCTTTCCACCTTTGTTTTGTTCAATCTATTAACTATCTCATTTATCCGCTTTTCCACTCTCACAGTTCGAACCTAGATTATTTACAACCAAAAACCAGAGAAACATATATCATTCATGAGCATGCTCATTATTGTTCTAGCAAGTTGTAAACATAAACTACAAAAGAAAAGAAATCACCATCTTTGAATTGTGGAAGCCAACTTGGCCAACATCCATGGAAGCAGTTTTCTTCAAATTGGCCCACGGAGTGTAAACAACATCAATGTTGTTCACCTTGTTGCCTGCAATGTGAAAGAGAAACAGCTTAAAACAACTAACTCATTGAGCCTTGTCTCCATGTTCAAACGAAAAGGAATGCTTTATTAAGGGAATGGTTCCAACTTTCTATCATGAGACAAACATTGAGATTCTTATGTAAAATCATAAAGTAGCAAATCGACAATGACAAGGGAAAAGCTACTTCAAAGACCGTCCAGGCATAAAAAAACACAGAAAATCATGTAAAATTAAAGGAAGGTTCAGAAACTTTGCCTTGAATCGAATTTGCTTTGACAAGCTGCACACAATCCTCAAGTACACCTTCACTTATATCATCGATAGTCTGACCTTTACGCAGCCTTAAATAAACATGGGCAGAAGACATTTTGTCCACATGAAACCTACAACAAAGGCATCAAGAAAACTCCTCAATTCAAACAAAACCCGAATAATGAAATTACATACTCCCTTCCCTTCATGAGCCTATTCAAATACATGGGCTCTTCGGATTCTAATCATTGACTTAAGACTTAATAGAGAAACCATCACACTACCTCCTTGAATTGCTCCCTACCCACTTAACAACTATTAACCGTAATAAATAAATAAAGAAAAAAAATCAATACCCGGATGGAATATTGATCTTCTGTGAAAAAAAAACTGATTAGATTACAATCGACCAAAATAAATCAAAAGAATCAATAAATCAAAGACCCGGATGGATACGGATTGCACATCTGATTTGAATAAGCAAGGGAATTTAAATGAAAATAGATGAAGAAGAAAAGTACCATATGTCTTCAAGGAAACCATATTTGATAAGCTCCTCGTTCTCGTGCTTGTCGAGACCCATAAAAATAGTGTAATCCCCTGCCTCTGGTCTGGCTTTGAAGTAGAACACCATCTTCTTTGCTTCTTCTTTGATATCAAATATTCAGAATAATTTCTGTGGTTTTGCTTTGTGTTTTCTTCCCCCCCTCGAGGCTGCTTTATGTTTGTGCTTCCTTTCTTGTTTGACGGAGGTTCGCCGCTTTTCGTTGATTCGGAGATAACGCAGAAATAACCCGGGCGTTTATTATACGCTCTTTGGAATTTTTTTTGTCCACTAGAGCAGTAGGACTTTCAAAGAAGCTACTTAGGCCCAGAGGAGAAAAAATATTTTTCAAACTCTGGTATATTATTATAAGGCTGTTTGGCACTTATATTTTAATTTTAAAAATAAAATAAAAATATATTGTGTATTTGGATAAATTAGAATAATAAAATCGAAGAAAAATCAATTAAATTTATATAATAATTCTGCCGTCTCAAAATATCAACTTTTTTCCCCATTTACTATCGTTAAATGCCATGTCATTATTTTATAAATAAAAATTAAAAAAAAAACATATTTGATTATATAAGAACAGTGAAATTACTAAAATTAACATATTTTTCACGAAACAAGCAATAAAAAATCATTTAAACCCTGTTCAAATTTTCAAAAAAGGCCTTGAGCCCAAATCGGTACAGAATTTCAAGCCTTTCGAATAAGATACTTGGGCCCCCAGAGAGTGTTTCGAAATCCGAATTCTTCCGGATTCATTATTATTATTATTATTATTAATTTCTTTTCTTGTGCGAAAATTAAAGTCTTATAAAAGAAATGCTTTTAATTCGCTTCACCATATAGATCACAGACACCTTACTTCTTTCCCGACCGAAATTAAAGTGTAAGTCTTCTTCCTGAAAACCGGTTATCTTCACGAATTTGTAATGGGTTTTTGTTAATAATCTTTTTTGCTGTTTTTGCTGATTTTTTCAACACAGCTCTATCAATGGAGTCTAATTCCGAAACCAAACAACACACACTTTTGAGCTCTGAATCTGGCTTTCAAAGAACCCAGTATGCAACTCATACAATCTCTTTCTTTATCTATCAATGTTTATGTGGATTTTTTGCTGTAAAATGGACACAATTTAGGGTTTTAGGAGTTTAGTTTTTGAGTGGATTTGTTGCTATGTCTTTGCAGGTACCCATATGTGACTGGATCATCTGTTGTTGCTCTGAAATATAAAGACGGGATTTTGATGGCTGCTGATATGGGCGGTTAGTTTCCCTGATAACCCATTATCTTGTTATAATCTTCGTGGGTTTGTTTTTTAAGCTTACCTGTGGACATGCTTGTGGGTAAAAGGGGGGAATGTGATATTTGGCCTTATTAATACCTTATAAGTGAGCCCCTTAGAAATAATTGCCTAACCATAACAAGCCATGTTGTTGATACATTTTGTGACATCAACAATTGCTAGGTTCTTATGGGTCCACACTTCGATACAAGAGTCTGGAGAGAATTAAGCCTGTCGGGAAGCATTCTATTATCGGTGCAAGTGGAGAAATAAGTGATTTTCAGGAGATTATGCGATATCTTGATGAGCAAGTGTAAGTTTTAGGTTGTGAGGGAAGAATTCATCCCCCCCCCCCCCCTTGTTGTTTTTCCCCGTATGTTGTTTTGACTTTATGTTGATTAATATCTGCAGCCTGAATGACAATATGTGGGATGACGGGAACTCGTTGGGGCCCAAAGAGATTCACAGCTATTTGACCCGAGTTATGTATAATAGGCGTAACAAGTTTGACCCACTTTGGAATACACTTATTCTCGGAGGTGTGAAAAAAGGACAGAAGTTTCTTGGCATGGTAAGGCATCAGTTGCATAGGTTGTTTTCTTTTCTGTTTTTAAACCTCAAAATAGGAGAGGGGTGAAAAGCTGTGTGCATTTTGGGGACATGGTTCAGTTGTGTTTCTGATTGTGTCACAGGTCACTATGATAGGAGTAAACTTTGAGGAGAATCATATAGCAACTGGGTTTGGAAACCACATGGCACAGCCATTACTTCGTGCTGAGTGGCATGAGAACTTGACTTTTGAAGAAGGCGTTACGTTACTGGAGAAATGTATGCGAGTGCTTCTGTATCGAGATAGATCAGCTGTCAACAAGTTTCAGGTTCTGCTCCTTTTTCCTTACAACTTCATGAGATTAATGTGTATGAGATTTCTAGGAAAGTAATTAAATTTCATGTTAACTTACTGGAATTGCTGCAATTTTTGTGGGTGCATATGTTATTTGCTGTATTCTCTTTTAGTTCAGTTTTTCCCTCCTCCTCCGCTGCTCTTTGAGAGAACCTCTTGATTACACCTTCTCTTTGCCTTTGCTGAATTGTCACTGTTTTCAAAATTTAAAGAACAATGTGGTTTTTAGAATCATATAACCTCGTGTGATATTTTTTTATTTTTAAAATCCTCCATACCTGTCCACAAAATTGGTTCTGAATAACATGCTTTTAACTAGTTAAACAGCTTGAAATAATGTTATTTTAGTGTTCTCCCCTAATCCTAAAAAGGCAACCCTAACAATTTTTGGCAACACTAAATAATGGGGTGAGACAGATGAAATGGATTGTTTTTTGTTGTTGAAACTTGAAATAATCTCAATTCTTTCCATCTCTTGTATGATGGGAATGGACAGCATTTCACAATGATTTGTAATGACTAGAGACTTTCTGAAGAGAATCCTGTAAGTGTTAAAATCTTGTCCACTTGGATGCGCTGAGCATCCTTGCAGTTACACACCTTAGGAAGATTGTTTCTAGTATAAGATCTTCAATCTGGTAACTGTGGCAAGCTGCTTTGGTACTCCCTGAAATATTTATTACAGGGACTTAAACTGGATGGCCGAGGAACATCTTGAGGATGTCCTGTTTCTATAGCTGTTTGCACTCAGGTTCATGTGCATGTCTAAGGGCGCTGCGGTTGCACCACCAACGTTTCGCTCTTTTTTTCCCCTTCAAATTAAAGTTTTTTGGTGGTTTTGAATTGTTTTGATGTGCTGATGTAAAATATAAATCTTAAAAAATGAAAAAAAATATTTTAAATCTCTGCTACTGTTCCAGAACACCCCCAAATATGACTTAAGGATAGAATGCATCCAAAGGAAATTTATTCATCCAATTGTTGTTGTTGGGTTTGTTTTGTTAGCTCTAATACCAGATAATCAAGTGAAGTAATGTTTTGTTTGTTTTGACATCTGACAAGTTCACAATTTCCGAACTGCAGATTGCTAAGATTACTGAAGAAGGTGTAACAGTTTCACAGCCTTACGCGTTGAAGACATTCTGGGGATTCAAGGCATTTGAGAATCCAACTGCTGGTGCTGAAGGATCATGGTAGTCAAGCTAGGAAGCAGCAGCATCGGAAATCTTCACTCAGTCGCTTACAAATGGGACCAAAAGACATGATGAGTTGGAAGTTGTTTCCCGTCCTTTTAATGTTCAATTGATGTTTAAAACCTTTAATATTTAGCTTGGCTTGATCTATGCCTCTCCAAAATTTCTGGTTTAGGGTTGTTGGCTGGCTTGCGAGGAAAAGGGATAATTTGAAATCACCTCAACTATAGCTGCTTCTTTTACTGCTATGACCATGAAGTTATCTTTTGTGATTTTGTCTTTTTATTTTTGCATCATCAAGTCCGGGTTTAATTTATTTAATGCTTCCAAGACAATCCTATTAAAAATGGTGATTTGTGAATAATCAACTTTTCTAAAGAAAAAAGTTCTGTCAGTGGGAGGTTTGATATACCAATCAATTCGTGCTAAGGCCTCTTATAAGACATTGGGAGTGCGGTGTTGATTTTGACTTGTCTTTTGATAAATATGTTTTATTTAAAAATAAAAAACAATACACATGATTTTAAAGTTGTTTTGAATAATAGCATATCAAACTACATGTTTTTTTTCTCAAAATTATGATTAAATGGTTAGAAGCATATCAAAATAATATATGCACACTATAAAAATTAATAATTTAAAGTTGTTTTTGTTTTCAAAATTATGATTAAATGGTTAGAAGCATATTAAAATAATATACACACACTAGTATATAAAAATACACAAAAAAAAAATATTTAAAAAAAAATAATGTAATCTAAAATAGAACAGTATTATAGTTGGTTGTTATAAGGTTGCAAACTTTGGCATGGAAGTGAAGGTGTGTTTGATATTGCATTTGCTTTTGTAGTTGAAGTTTTAAAAAAACAATTTGATGAAAAGTATTTTGAATTGCGGTTCATAACTGAAATTGAAATATTTAATTAAAACTGTACTTGAGTTTGAGATTGACGAAAAACAGTTTTGTGTATTTTGTTACCGTGTTTTATATATAGGTTTAAGACAAAAAATTTTTTTTAAAAAAATAGCTTTTATTAGATATTTTAATTGATAAAGTATATTTATTTATTCTAAAAAAAACAAGAAAAAAAAAACATAACTATATATACATGTAGAATAGAATTAATAATTAAATATAAATTATTTAATGTTTTGTAGGGTTGACTTGAAACTCCACCAATTACAGCCCACATGAAAAGCAGTTTCTACTAATTTCTAACAATAATAAAATTTAGGAGTGAAAAGTTTGAAAAACAGTTAATAGCTGCTTCTCCTCAACAAGCGGTTTAAGGATATAATTTGTGGGTCTTATATAACTATTTAAGCTTTTTAATACATTACCAAACATCCATTTCATCATTTAAAAAAAAAATTAATAAAATCATAATACCAAACACCCACTGTACCAAGGAGAATATGAAATAAAAATGCCTTCTTCAGGATGAGACACAGGCTATACCATTATTAGGGTGAGATGTTCATGAGATAAAAATTTCACATCATATGAAAAGTTGCAAGACTGTAATTTAGGTGTGCACTCGCACTCATAACCTGTAAAGCTGAGAATTGAAGGTGGTGGCTCAATGTTCTTCCTCTCCTGTACTTTTTTCTTGGTGAGTTTTGTTGGGCAAAGGTTGTTGGATCCTATTTAGGCTAATGTTTTTTTTTACTGGAATTAGCTGTGCCCAGTTGAGGAAGGAATTGAAAAGAAAAGTGTTTGGTATGGTTATGGTTTTTTTAAAAATATTTTTTATTTGGAAATGTATTAAAATGATATTTTTTTTATTCTTTTAAAGTTATTTTGATATTAACACATGAAATTATCTAAAAATATCAAAAAAGTTTAATTTAAAATAATAAAAAAATTAGCCTTCTTTTATATTTACCTTCCCTTCCTGTTCCACTAACGCCATTTGGCTCCACCAGCTGCGTGGTCGGTGGCCTTTTCTGCTTTCTGTCTCCTGGCTTGGTTAGGCCTTCATCAAATTACAAATCCAGTAAATTTAGGGACCACCCTACCATTGGACGTGACAAAAGTTGAGAGAGAGGAGCAAGTATACGATAATGATATTTGAACAGCTGGGGATAGAGAGTATGGTTATCAACTCTGGATTCCTATCAGAAGCCACGTCAGGATACATTACGAGCATGGCCAATCTGTGGAGCCTCCAAATCTTGTTATTATCAACTCTTGATTCCAATCAGAAGCCACGTCAGGAGACATTACGTGCATGGCCAATCTGTGGAGCCTCCAAATCATCCTTCTCTGTTGTCTTTGCCAAATCACTGTTTCGTCTCAGGTAGGCAAATCATTGACATGAATCACTAGGCTAAGGTCGGTCCGTTTCGGTTTAGTTCGAGGTAATTGAAACCGCTTTTTATCGTAATATAGACCTTCATTTGGAAAATAAAATTTAGAAGCGTGCAGCTACAAAATCACAAATGATTTGAGCTTGACAGTCCAGCAAAATGTCACTCAGGCTTGAATCTCTCACCCCCCAGGTTATCAACAAAAAGAGAAGAGGTGAGAAGTTCAAACATGGATTCAAAATCACAAATGATTTATACGCCGGATATTCTTGTTGCTACAAAATGTAACTAGAAAACAGTGGCATGCTTTCAATCTATCTTCTTATCAGAACTATTGCTTCCCGCAAATAACATTGTTGGGTACGACATGGAAAGCATATACAAGTTCATGAGATTGAAATTTTGTTAATGCTCCTACATCTAACCAATCCGAGCCCCAGAACTGGTAGGGAGCACCAGGCACAACTTGTAGCCTCGACAAATAAATTGCAGAGCAAGGGAATAATTTAAATATACGAAACAAAAATTAAAGACAAATATTGCTAGCCATCATACTTGCAGAGGTTCTCAAATCCCATGTATTCATGACGATGAATCTTTCCTATCATGTTTGCTACACCAACCCCACCTGCAAAAAGAAGCGAAAAACTCTGAGAATTCATAGAGTTCATAGAATTTTGAAGTATGATTCCAGGCCTCGAGTGATAGGGGAAATAGAACTCACCTAGTGAAATTGCACTGACAAAAATAGTGGAAGCGAGAATGAAAATGATAAGAGATGCCCTTCCAAACATAATGATCAACCTTCTCACAACATGCTGCCCTACGAAGGCAGCAAACGTAGCAACAGCTACGAAGTATACAGCTGCCAGGAAATTTGAAGTATTTAAGTCCATCGGAACTAGCATAAACTATATTACAATATACTTTAATAAAACATACAGGGTTTCTTTAGAATGGTGAAAATAAATAAAAGTTGTGTGGATGGTAGGGCACTTACCATAAGGAACAGGAAAACGTTTCAGAAGGTAGTATTCTACCACAGACATGGATGACGAGAAAGTCATTGCAAAGGTGGCGGTTGCACTTGAAACCTAGATGGAAATCACAAAGCAATTACAAAACTATTTGGCCTTTCATATGGCTCTGTGATCCATAAAAATGCTGCCTCTTCCAAATAGATGTACATTATATGCATGCTTCAGTTTTTCCAGTTTGTAGTTTCACACATTATACACTATTACACACTAGAATGTCTGATATTTAGATTTTAGTCATAATTCACAAACTGTCCACATGTCCTAATATCAGGAAAAGCTGTGAATAATTTGAAATATATAGATATATATAGATAGATAGATAGATAGATATAATTCGTGAGTTTAAAATAAAAACCACTGCTTCTCCAAGTTCTGAGCACATTTTCTAATTTCTTCCGGGAGGACAAGCTGCATAATATATTAATTTAGAAAGGGGGGAGTTTAACTAGATTATTAATTTTGAAGGCTTAAGTAGCAAAAGATCAGCTTAGGAGTATGGAAACCACGAGATTCATTATAAGCTACTGTCTCCAATTTGTTCTGCAAAGTTAAATAAGAAGCCATGAACACGCCCTCTAGCCATTTGTAAATCTAGTACCCAAAATCATTTTGCCAAAAATCCTGGTTATTATTCCATGCGGCTAAGGCAGCATCAATTATCATGCAAACTCAATCAAGTTCACAATGCCATGCCACTAAAAATACTAACAAGTACTTGATTATAAGGTTCAGAATTATGGTGGTCTTGAATTTATTCATTTTTATTCTTTCCAGGCATCTAATAAAACAAAACAAGCTAACCTGAGGAGGGATTCCAAGCTCCAAAAATAGTGGACCCATGATAAATCCTCCACCTAGTCCAAGCAACCCACCAACAACTCCAGCTAGTATACCAAAGAGACAATAGATCACAAGCTGAAGGACTGTGAAATTTGTGCCTTCAGCTCCCTTGGATGCAATTATTCTGTGTCCCTTGTACAGACTGACTGCTTCATACAGTGACACCCCAACAGAAACTGGGATCTGGAAAACAAAGAAAGGATGATTCAAACAAAAATCTCAAGGAACTGTTTTATAAAGAGTAGGACAGATTCTGATGCTACAAGACCATCCTCGTTTCACGTACAGACACAAACATGAAAGCACAAAAAAAATGGATGGAGACCACTGTTATAAAGTACCTGTAACAAGTTAAGAACCCAGTATGCTGTCGAACAGGTAGAAGTACCCTCCTGTTACCAAAAAAAAAGGATTTCTCATCATGTATACGTTGATTCAATATAAGCCAGGAAAAAAAATGCCGGATGTAATCATTGTGAAGAAGCACAACAAACCTTTGCAATCTGTAGCACGAGGAATGCGACCCAAACAGAAACAAGAAGTCCAAGTTCTTTCCAGTAAACATTCTCAAAAACAGAGACCTACAACAGTGAATTGTATTTGTTTTGAGAGCTCTTTGATGATGATTTCAGCTGACAAAGTGTACTCACCTCTTCTTCCTTGTCATTCTTTTGAGGGCTGTCGCTCGGGTCACCGGGAAGAGGCTTGTATTCCACTTCCGCAGCGCTGGTACCTGATTCAAAGGAAAATATAAACTGAGAATCAAAGAAAGATACCGATGATCAGGAATCATTCGCTGGACTTCCACAAAATAAGGAGACACTAAGTCAACTCACCATTTGACTCCAAACGCTCTGCAGCCACCTATAATGGGAGAAAAAGGTGTCATTCAAATGGTTAGGCATAAATTTACATGTTTCTAACACATAACTACGTGAAACTCTATTCACAAAGCCTTCATTTTGTTTTGAAGTTCATGAAAGCACAAATATATCCTCATGGGGCAGCTACCTTAACAATTCGAGTACAATACCACACATAATTTGCTCTAAAATTAATAATTGAAAACCTTGTTAATAAAATTTGAAGCAAGGAATGAAACAATTTCAGTTTGAAATGTAGCTTGTGCACGCCAAGAACCTATGCATAAATCATGAATAGGTTGATGAGATTACCCGTTTCATTATTGTTTCCTTTTTCCATGTTTCGACACCCTTCAAGAATGCCTTTGTTGATGTGCCTACAAGCCATTACAATTAGCAAAAAGAATTAGACGAGAGAAACACGACTAAATTCCAGTGAGATTCAACTAACATTACCTAAGAAAAGAATGATGAGCAGTACTGTGACCATCCAGTCTGCAAAAACCACATTGAAAGCAACACCTATGCTGATTCCAAGCATAAGCATAGGTTGGATGAGCAGAGCCAAATCATAGTCAATAATGGGCATCTCAAGAGTCGGATGCCTCAGCTTAAGATTATAGTAAACAGTCGAGATTGCTGCACCCATAATCATACCTGCCAAATTTAGATATACCAAAAATCCATTACCGTGTAAGTAAAATATGAAAAGAGCAATTTATTTTCCAACAAACCAGCCCTTTCACATTTTCTGTAAGCTACCTTACTGTTCACACGACACATTACATACTGTTAACAGCTTACTAGTCAGACTGATAGATCACGGCAGATGGATTAGTTAGCCGTGATTAGTTACCCATACTTCACTATGGAATCTGAATCAACAAAAAAGTCAATTGTAAATGCTGAAAGTCTCCTCCACTGTTCAGTGAAGCCCATCCCGCCTTAACATATAGAGGGCACATGAACAAACAAAATATCAACTGTTACAAATCTTTTGGAGATATAGGCACTGTAGCTTCCCATGACTGTGCTTCAAGCTCCAAGTCAACATTTTTAATTTTAACAAAGAATGCCATGACAAGAAAAATTAGTGAAAGGTGCCAGTCATGGTGGTAAATTAGTTCTCCAACTCGAGAAAATCTCTGCACTTGAAAGTTTCAATGGTTACAAAATCAGTAAAAAATATTTTTTACTTTGATGTAAGCTGATTTTTTAACCATTTAAACAGTAGATTCGATAATTTAGTTATCCTCTAGCTCTCCCCGTGCTATAATCAAACGAATCAAAAAGGTTTTCCTTTCACTATGGAGGGGAGGAGCGGCCGGAAAACAAAGGACACCATTTTCACACAGAAGATTCGAAGGTTTCTTACATTTAGAAATAGCTGTTGCAGATTTTGCATCAAACCCAATCACCAGGCTAAGCATGGGGACAAAAATGCCGCCACCACCAACACCACCTACACTCCCAAGAGCAGCTCCAAAAAATCCAATAATCGAACCCAAGACAATTTGCCAACCAAATTTCATTTCCTGCCCACACAAAAATATTCATATCAAGCTCACATAGTTTCTCAATCAATAATCAAAACAAAAACCATACAAGTCAATCACTTTTTGATTCCATCCACAAAAAGATCACATAATCTAACAAAAGAAATGTCCCTTTCCTACATATCAATTACCAACTAAACCATCTAAATAAATAACCAGCACCTAGAAAGTCACCCATCTGCTTATTTCATGTTTTTTTAGAAAACAATAAAGATTCTTACAAAAATCAATAAGTTAAGAAAAGGGTATCAAAATTTTTACCGGCCAAACATGTTGATAACCTGTTTGATCAGACTGCCATAAAAAATTCACAGCTTTGAGAACATAACTTGACATGGAATCTTCTGTTTCGTTCATTCTAGTAAATGTCGCTTCACGTTTCAAGCCTCTCTCAGCTGATACAAACACAAGAGCTAGCAAAAAGTTGAGCAAAACCATTAACACAGATCTTATACCCCTCCATTTCCCTCCAAACTCAGCCATTGATCAGATCCTGAACTCTCTCTCTCTCAAAAGTTTCTCTCTTTTTTCTCCTCCTCCCCCTCTCAAGAGTTGACTTTCAGCTAATCCTCAATAACTCAACGCTAAAAGAACAAAAACCTCTGTATGACAAAGAAACAACACTCTTGCATGCAAATGGTTGGTTTGTCGGAAAACCAAGATGAGAGATAAAAGGAAAGGAGATGTTTGTGACTCGGAGTTCTGTTCCTCCGAGAGATAAGCGGATAGATCCTCAAAAACAGGAAACGGGACGTGTTTGTGACCAAGAAAGTTTTGAGTTGAAACAAGAGTCTGCGTTTGGTCTCTCTTTTGTGCTTTGAAGATGGTGGGGGAAGAGAGAAATTACGAGTAGTGAATGTTCACGGACATGAGAGACATGGTGCGTTCTGGCTCTTTCCAAGAGAGCAAATTACTTTCTTTTATTTCTGTTTGTGCCTTCCTAAATTTTACCTACCTTTTTTTGCACCGTAATTAAATATAACATTTGTGTCAATTTTATTTTATTTTTTAAAAAAGTCTGATTACAAGAAATCATGATTTAAAATCCTTATTGACCAATGAGCTTGCATGTGTTTGGCACAAAAACATTTTTGTAAAATTTTGAATTTTTTATTTTTATTATTTATTTTAAATTAATATGTTTTAGTATTTTCAAATTATTATCATATGTTGATGTCAAAAATATTTTTTAAAAAAATATATATTATATTAATATATTTATAAATAAAAAACACTTTGAAAATAACCTCAACTATATTCCTAAACAAGCAAGATTTAGATTGGGTTTTAATAAAAATAAATATAATTTATTTGATGTGATTAGATAAAATAATTATCCTGTGAATTTAAAAAAAAAATCAAGCAAAACACATTAATATCTTTTTTAAAATAAAATAATATGTTTTTTATTTAAAAAAATAACTTGTATTAACCGGATAACCTAAGTGACAATAGCTTATGTGCCTGTTTGGCTAAGCGGTGAAAACACTGTTTATCCAAAATTTAAATTTTTTTTTGTATTTTAAATAAAAAAAAAATTAGTGTTTTTAGATCATTTTGATGTGCTGATATCAAAAATAATTTTTAAAAAATAAAAAAAAATATTTTAATATATTTCTAAAAAAAAACACTCTGAAAATCAACCGCAAACACACTCCCAAACACCCCCAATAACTTGCACGGATGGAGCTTAAAAACTATGATGAAAATAATAAAATCACCGATCATAATGATTATTTTGCCATCAACTTTATAATAATATAATTTATATAAGTAAACAAATGCCACGGATAAATAAAATGCCACAGATAATACCCTTGTTTGCTTGGACCCACTGGTGTAAAAGCAAATACTATGATCCGTGTGAGAAAAAATCATCAAGTGTAATGATTGTTTAAGGTAATTTCACAACTTTATTTTATCCACGTGTTTTTCATGCAAATAGATATTAGCTGTAATTTAAACTACAAAGGGCGATGTCAAATAATTTGTAATTTGCACATTTTATGTCTGACTCAAGGTACACAAAGAGTTTAGTACAGTTGAGATGTTAAAGTATGATTTTTTAGAGTAAAGTTTTTTCACATTAAAAAAATTATAATCTAAAACTTAATTGTTTAAAGCAATTTCACAACTTTATTTCATTTCCATGTTTTTCATGCAAAGAGATATTAATTGTAATTTAATCTTTAAAAAATATGAAATCGTGACAAAGAACTTGTAATTTAGATAACGGATTTCGAGTTCGAGTTAAAATGTACAAAGAGTTTATGATAGTTAAAATTTTATTCGTTTACTTGAATTCAAAAAGTGTATTTTCTGATAATAAAATTTATGTGTTTATGTATGTGTTCATCAATTTAAAAATCACAGTTTATCATATACTTGCACGCGTCCCCAAAGGGTGTGGCATGGTGGCAAAGAGCTTGAGATATACATAGTATATTTCGAGTTCGAGTTAGGGAGTGCACTTTATATAAAAATCTAGAATAACCGGGATTTTATTCACTCATTTGGGTCCATAAAATACATTTTTCAAGTGGTTTTCTCGAATATATATATATATATATATATATACACACACACACACACAAACATTTACACGCATCCTACCAACTTAAGAGTTATAGTCAATCTAGTGCTTACACGCAAGCTAGAAAACGCAAGTTACAAGATTTGAATTAAAAATATTATATTTTTGGAGTTGACTCGGACCACCTAATTATTACTAATCAAGCTACTAACTCCCTCCCTAAAATTTAATTATTTAACGACCTGGAAAATAAGTTGTGAAACTTGATCATGTTCATTCTACAAAAAGAAATTCATTTTTTTTACCACCCGTCCTTTGATTTTCCAAATTAACAAGACACGCCCAGGGATAAAGAACAGTGAGAAATTTACAAAAGCAAAAAAAATTTATATTTGTTTGGTATTATATTTTAAAAGTATTTTAAAAAAAATTATTTTTATTTTATATTTTAAATTAAAAAATTTAGTATTTTTATATTATTTTCATGTGCGATATCAAAACTATATTTTAAAAAATAAAATAAATATATTATTTTGATATATTTTTAAACGAAAAATACTTTTAAAAACAACTACAGTCAGACTACCAAAAAGACACTTAATATAATAATTTTTTAAATCACATATAAAAAGAAACTCAGCACAATTGAGTTTCTACTTGTTTACTTATGGGGTGTTTGGCAATACGATTTGAAAGAGTTTATGAAAAAATTTTATTTTTATTTTATTTTTTATTTTAAATTAAAAAATTTTAGTATTTTTAGATTATTTTGATATGCTGGTATTAAAAATAAATTTAAAAAAATAAAAAAATATTATTTTAATATATTTTTAAATAAAAAATATTTTAAAAAACAATTACAATCAACAACTCCAAACAAGCACTTAGTTTTACAAATGATACTTCTCAGGAATAAAATTTTCTCATATCTAAAAAAAGTGCTTATAATTGTCATATGACTTGTGTTTGTATAACGCTTTTTCGGAGTATATCACAAATATATTTCTTAAAAAATATATATTATTCTAGTAGTGATTTTCGTACTTTAGTTTTTTTTACTGAATTTCATGTTTTTTATCGTATCTTTCATACTTTTTATGACAATTAATTTTAAAATAATTCTAAAATATATTCTCTGTTAAAAAAGTCTGTACATATTACGATAAAACAAAAAGTACAATGCAGAGAAAAACAAATTGCATGTTATCTTATTGCAAGAGAATCCATGCTTTATAGTCGATACGACCAAACACGTCCCAACATTTACTGCTTTTATTTTCTGTAGACCCCGGGCTTTGCGCGTCGGATATATATATGTAGTGCTATTAAATCCAAAAATAAATACAAAGCATTTTGTCCAAAGATTAGAATAAAATAAAATATTGAATTAGTTTTTTAATATATTATAATTAACTGTATCATTTTTTATTTAGTTTTTAAAAGGGTAAGAATTCGAAATACTATTAATTTCAGTATATATAATTTTTTTGTTGCTACTACATTTAGGGAATTATATATGAAATAATTACTATTTTTAGCTAAAATATAATACATTTTTAAACTACCAAAAAATGAATAACCCTATTATAGTAATAAATGGTTATATGGACATAACAGCTATATTTTAAAACTTTTATTTAAATTGGAGTGTAGATATTTATTATATCCAATTTATTAATTGTGTTATTAAATGTTTTCTCTGAGACTGTTTTTATTAGTATATTGATTCTATTTTAGTAATAATCGGCTATATACACGGCTATATTTCAACAAAAATTTAACTTGAATTCACTTCAGAATGATAAAATCTTGAATTTATAGTCAGAAGATATATATTCTTTATGTTTAATAATTGAGACTTTGACGTTTAATAGCTGATTTTGGAATATTGAATTTAAAAGTATGGTAAAAATACCACGCTAGTGTATATTATGAGTGCAAGTGGCATGACTTTAAAATCCATCAAGCGAAAATTCCAATTTTTTTATTAATAGAATATTCATGCTAGTTTGTGTGTATTTAGATTAATTTCATAAAATATATATCTTGATTAATTTTTTAATCAGTGGATATTTTTTAATGCTTTTTAAAAAATTTAATCTTAGACTACAACACCAAACATGGACGAAAGAAAAGATAGAAACAAAAACAAAAACATAAAATAAATTTATCTTATAAATAATTTTAAAATAAATGATATATTTTCAAAGTAAAAAATACAAAAAATAAGTTTCATTCTATTTATCTAGTTTAAATCCCTAAGAAGCTTGACGTAATGACAAAAGACCTACGGTTTGCACAGCAAATATCGAGTTCAAATTAGAACATGCATCTTTTATAAGAACATGAGATAACCGGGATTTTACCCGTTCACTTGAATTCGCAAAATAAGTGGGGTTTCCTCTCATTCATTTTTTTTTTTTTTTATGTAGTTTAAATATCGGCTATATGCTTTCATATGTGATGACACAAACATTAAATAAACATTAATTAACATAATTGTCAATCTTCTGTATGGCAAGCTAGTTTCTTTTTTCTTCTCTTATCTAATATTGTCCCAGAAGAGTACTCGTGGCTAACTTCATCACAATAAGTTGCTGGGTCCATGCCATAGCGGGGCATGGACCCTTCGTTTTTCTCTTCAATTTGTTGCACCAACTACAATTTATATACATGTTTCAACGACTTATACCTTGTTTTTTCAGCAAAATAAAAACCTTACTCCTAATTTTTTTATTTATAACTGGCAACCATACCACACATGAGCAATTAATTATGTGTTCTTAATAGAGATCTCGACGAACAATGCTCATGGTTTTGCACTCTTGAGCTCTCGTTTTCTTCTCTGACATGCATGGCCACTGCATGCTTTGGCGCCGCCCTCACACCCACCCGTTGACGCAGGGAAGAAGCCGGGAGAGGTTGGCAGGATCTCATAATATAATTCTAGTTGTTTTAAAAGTATTTAAAATTAAAATTTAATTATCGTGATTGCACAGGCAATCACCCATTGCCTCCATTTATTAATTAGCAGCTCCAATCCTACGGCATAGCCTGATCTGGCCACACGCCAGGTAGGTTACGATATCAAACCAATTTTAGAGGAATTCAATATCGTCCCAAGCAAGGTTTTAAATTTACAAGCAACTTGAATTAATTGTCATGTTCAAGATTAGACATCGAACATCATTTTTTATATCCAATCAAATTAATAATGTTATATAATTTTTTTAAAAATAATTTTATTTGGAAATATATTAAAATAATATTTATTTTTTATTTTTAAAAATTTATCTGCACGTGACAAAAAAAAAATTGTACTGCAATTTTCAACGAAGTGATGTTAGTAATTTATAGCCAATGGATCTCGCATACTTCATCGTTGTGTCCACACAAATTAAGGTCCGGTTTGACTTAGCAATCGATGTATTCCGGCAACGATGTTCGATTAGACATTTACGTACACAAGACCGTAACTCCTAACATTTGTCGTTCTTCTTTCTTGCGTACCAAAGCCAGCTTGTTGGATAGCGAATTGCTGTAGTGTTGATTGGGTGCCTGTTTTCGTAATCATCTTTTTTATATATATATTTTTAAATTATTTTATTGATATTAAAAAATATATTATTTTCATACATTTTGAAATGAAAAATATTTTAAAAATAAAAAATAACCATATTTTCAAACACCTTCTAAATTAATTAATTTATGAGGCAACCTATTCATACATTTTTTTCATTAAAAAAAATTGTTAGTCTTTTTCACGATTCACTCCCTTGAATTTTTAAAATATAAATTGTCCAACACAATGCTGGCACAACTTAGGCAAGTTAATTAAATATGGTGATATGAGATCCAGAGCCCACGTAAAACCTAATCACAACATGATTAAAATTTTGTTGACTTTATTTATCTTTGCTAACTTTCCTTGACATGTGATCTAGATTTGTCCTAAATCGAATTATTAAATTATGTAATTTAGTAAGGACAAGATGGGTATAATATCAATTTGAAGAAAATATTAAAAACTATGGAGTTATGATTTTCTGCATATAGAAGATATATTTCAGTTTTGATGTTAATTGGTCATATTATCTTAGGACGTTTTGATTATCATATAGAAATTTATTTAATTAATATGCTCACCGGGGTATACTGTTTAACTCGTAATTATTTCATGGAAGCAGTGGCCTGGCCCTAGAGGCATGTTATTGTTATTTCTATTAATTAAATGAAATAAAACAATAAATAAATCTCAAGGATGAATACTATTCCAGGCTCTCTGGTATTGATAAAATTTATTCTACTTTTGAATTTTACTACCGTGTTAACAATGATTAATTTAGATAAAATATTTTTTATAGATTTAATTATTCTCTATTATTGTAGCTTTTCTATTATTTTTATTGATACACTTGTTATTTTAATGCTGTACGACGATAGTTTAAATTAACACAGCACTGAGAATAAATATATCGAGTAATCATTTGGCAGGAGCATCATGCACGTTCAACAAAATCCAAGCAGCAACTGCCATAATACCTCATAAAAAATCATAATCACGGTGATTAAGTGGTATAAATCTATAATTAAAAAGTTTATTATTGATGTGGTTTTCTATTTGAATTATGTGATTATTAATATAATAATTATTAAAAATTTATATAATTATTGATTTTATAATCCATAAAATTAACTTAGATAAATCTAAACTGAACGGACATTAATATTAATAAAAAAAATCCTCATCGTATGCAATTAGTGGCGTTAATCCAAATCGAACCACCTTAATAAATCCCTATAATATTGAAAGGAATACTTTAAAAAACTACACGTAATGGACAAGAAACTGATGTGGAAAGTGTGTTTCAGTTTCGGAGATGATGACTAGGATGTCAGGCCACGTGAGGTGAAAACGGCACACTGTGCACAGGCTTTATTTAATAATAATAAAAAAAAAAAAAAAAAAAAACAGGCCTATCACAGCAAGGTGCTATTTGTAAAAATATCAATTTTCAAACTGTTTTCTAATATAATTTGCATTAAAAACGTATATTAATCTCAACAGGGTAGTATGGTGGTTAAGAAGATATCCCCAGATTTAAACTTTTAGAATTTTAGAGTCAATTGCATTAGTGTTTGCGATTCACTGTGGAGCTGAATTATTATTATTGTTGTTGTTGTTGTTGTTATTATTATTATTATTATCATTGATAATTTCATTTTAATTATTGTTATTGTTTTTGTTTTTGTTGTCATCAACATAGCATCAATAATATTATTATTCTTATTATTATTTATATTATTATTATTATTGAAAAAAATATATAAGTCATTAACTTGAAGGATATAATTAAAAACCATGAAACTTTATTAAAATGGTTAAAGAAAACAATAATAAAAATAGTTTTAGGCTCGCCACTAAATTATTTTTTATTGTTTTTTTCCTGTCACTAAACTATTTGTTTCTTATAAAAACTAGGCCAAGCATGCAACGTGCGGTAATTTTGAAAATATGCTTCCAAATTAAAAAAATAATTTAATCTTTTTAAACAATTTTTTAAATGATATTATTTTAACCAATTCAAGTTAAACAACTTAGAGTATAACTCTGATTTTTTCGTGGTTAAATTTAATAATCTACAACTAGGTATGCAAGTTATCTTAAATTGTTGTTAATCATGCAATTAAAGTGTATTTAAAGTAGAAATTCAAGATTTATGATTTATTTAGCTAGGAACTTTATCTCTAACTTGATAAACTATGTCGTTTTGCACGAAAATCAATTGATTGTAAATTTTTATTATTTTTTCTTTGTTGCCAAACTATTTTTATATAAAATAAAAATTAGGTCAAGCACGCAACGCGTGATCATTATATTATGAGTTTGTGGAAATGTATTTTCAGATAAATTGTTATGAAATTATGAACATCCTCCTGCCATGGAGATTTACCTGCTTGCTTGGTTTCCATTTTAGTATCTATTTGACACTATATTTTTAAAATATTTTTGAAAAAAAATATTTTATTTTTATTTTAAATGAAATTTTTTGGTGTTTTTAAATAATTTAAACGTGTTAATATTAAAAATATTTTTTTAAAATTAAAAAAGCATCATTATGGTATTTTTCTAAATAAAAACTATGTTATTCTTGTGATCATAGTTAATTTAGTATTACTAACATCAATACTATTATTATTGTTGTTGCTGCTGTTATTATTAGTAGCAGCAGCAACAATAATTTCATTGTTGTTGTTATTGTTGTCATTGTCATTGTCGTTATTATTATCGTTAACAATATTATTATTCCCATCACTACATGTATTATTATTATTATCAACAGTGCTATTGTCTTCATTGTTGCCATTATTGATATCACCATCACCACCATGATTGTTGTTTTATTATTATTATTGAAAAAATACAAGTCATTAACTCGACTCGAAGGATATAATTGAAAATCACGAAACTTTTTCAAAATGGTTAAAGAAAACAATAATAAATCAAAGACTATATTGAAATTATTGTTATTGTTGAAAAAACAAGAATTTTACCAGGTGAGCAAATAACTAAAATAAGAGATTCAAAGTAGAATGACGAATTGAAAAACATAACATATACAAATTAAAAAACAAGGGTTAGATTTAAGAAAAACTTTAACAATAGGAAAAATAATAAAAACACAAAAACTAAAACTAAAAGGACCAAATTTAAACTATAAGCAAGAACAAAAACCATGGTGAATTTATCAAGTTTGGAGAGAGAAAATAAGGGAAAAACAAAAAAAAAAAGTTGTTCATGATAAACCAACAATATCTATATGACGCACACCACTTTAAATGGAAGAGGATGTTTGAGAGTGTGGTTACAGTTGCTTTTCAAAGTGTTTTTTGTTTAGAAATATATCAAAATGATATTATTTATTTATTTTTTTTAAAATCATTTTTGACATCAGCATATCAAAATGATCTAAAAACACTAAATTTTTTTATTTAAAATATATATAAAAAAATTAAATTTTAACCAAACAGCATTTCCATCGTTTAGCCAAACGAGCACGGAGAGGAGATTAGAAGGCATGACAGGAGACGAGGCAAGCTCTAGCACTTGAAGCCACCACATGTTTTTCTCCAAATGCACAAGCAACTCCAAAACATGTCGGTGCATAACACCTCGTCGAGCTAATGTCTTTTTAGCTGAATCCGAAGAGCAAATCCTTTTTTTTTTTCAAAATAAAATGGAAAAGGCATTAAAAAACTTAAACACAATAATTAAAATTTATAAATCGAATGACATAACAGTAATTACACTGTTTTAATCTATAATGAACTGTATCTATGACTATAATAAACAATCCACACAATTTAACTTGTTTTCTCAATACATGCTAATTTTAAAATACTTTGACATATAATGTCAATAAATACACCATTAAATATATTTTAAAAAAGATTAAAAAAATAACTATCGGTAACATCAATATTATTCAGCAAGTGTTTCGAACATGTTTATGAAAAAAAGTAATAATTTTATTTTTTTAAAAATTATTTTGATATATTAATATTAAAAAAAAAAAAATTAGAATAAAATATATTGCCAACCATATTCTCGAAGAGGCAACAGTACCCGCATGGGTTTTAGGCTCGTCACTAAACTATTTTTTATTGTTTTTTTATCCGTCACTAAACTATCTGTTTTCTTATAAAAACTAGGCCAAGCACGCCACGTGTGATAATTTTGAAAATATAAATAATCTAATTTTTTTAAACAGTTTTTTTTAATGATATTATTTTAATCAATTCAAGTTAGAAAACTTAGCGTGTAACTCTGAATTTTTCCTGGTTAAATTTAATAATCTACAACCAGGTATGCAAGTTATCTTAGCTTGCCGTTAAATTAACACTTGTAAGTGTATTTAAAAATATCTTTAAAAGTATTTCTTGTTTAGAAATATAATTTAAAATAATAAATTTTTTAATAAAAAATATTTTTGATATCATGAAAATAATCTAAAACTACTAAAATAAATTTAATCAAATAAAAAATAATCATAATCATAACTAATGGAAAACATAATTATAGCATGATACACACACTATGAATTGTATTCCTTTATCCCATATAAAAACAAGATTTGTAAATAATTTTTCTAATAGATTTTATATTTATGCGAGAGTAATGTACACCATTCTTTATATAATTAATATTTTTTATTTCATAAAATCATAGAACGTGGCACGTCAACCCCACATGCTCAATATTTGAGCATGGTATTGATCGGGAGTTCAAATATACTATTACTAGTTCGTGAAAATATACTTTCAGATAAATTATTATGAAATCATGAACATCCTCCCAGAGATTTACCTGCTTGCCCGGTTCACATTCAATAACGGGTTATTACTGTATTTTTAAAATATTATTTTAAATTAAGTTTTTTTTTAATATTTTTAGTGAATTTAAATGCACTAATATAAAAAATAATTTTTAAAAAATAAAAACTATTTTGAAAAGTAATGATAATCAGATTAACAAACAGTTCCGGAGACGAGACAAATAAAAAATAAATTAATTAGACTTTTCAAAGTAAAAAAATAACACTTAGAATTTATAATTAATATATTAATTATCACGATCACGATCGCTAACATGCACGCCTCATGCAAGCAACTGAGATTTCACCGTCGTCGTCTTCTTCATTGTGAAGTCAAAGGTATTAATATAGATATGGACAACACATCATGAGATGTTGGAGCACTTATCTCTTCTATCTAGTCAGCAGCCAAGAAAAAAAACAAAAAAGAAAGGAAAAATAAATAATAATGACAGTCTGTCCCCACTGATTCAATTTGCTTTTTATTCAAAAGAATATTATCATATTTTAATTGACTTTGTTTTTTATTCAATTAAAAATATGCAGCTGCCCATGTTGAAATTAAGACTCTTAATACACACACACACACACACACATTATGCTTTTTGAAAAAGTATTTGTTTTGATAAAATATTAAATTAATATCATTTGTATGTTTTAAAATAATCTAGATATTAAAATATTTTAATATATTTTAGATTAAAAAACAACTTGCATATAAACATATGGTGGTATGGTAGCAGTTATTTTTTTATATAAAAATATATTATTATATTTAAATTAATTTCTAGCATCAACACAAAAATAGTTTAAAAATATATAAAAAAAATTAAACAAAGAAAAACACAGGATGTTTTGAAAACAACAATACAGCTGAAAAAACAAACATGCACTGAATATTTTTCAAGAAATATTATTATTTAGCAGTCTAGTTTGAGGCATGGATAACGATGGACACGGAAGGTTGAAAAAACACGTCACCTCTCAATAGCTATTGCCCATGTGACCATGCATGAACTTGAGGGCTGGATCCGTAATTATGCACACTTCATTTTGTACCAATAAAATATCATTTATGGAAAAAAAACCCTAAAATGATTGTTAATTTTTTTAAGAAAAAAAAATTTTTTATCTTGTAAATATAGATGAACGAATATAATTTTAATTATTTTTTATTTAAAAATATTAATCTTTATATTTTTAGATGTTTTTTATACGGTAATATATGTAAAACATAATAATAAATATTGTAATTAAAAAGTATTTTTAAAAGTACTCACAAGCAATCAAACATACCTACAAAAACATATTCATATTTTTTAAGAGCATTTTTTATTTAAATATTTTATTTTTAATATTAATTTAATATAATCTTGGACGGTAAGATATACAATAATAGCCTGAGAAAGATTAATAACCTGTTTATTACTTTTGTAACAGTTATTTTCTAAAGTGTATTTTAATTAAATAATATATATTTTTTATTTTTTAAAATTTATTTTTGATATTAAAGAAAATCTAAAAACACACACTTTTTTTTTTTTAATTTGACGTATATTTTTTTTTTCCCTTTCAAAACATAAAAACAAACAGCGTAACTCTAACTCCGAGTAGATAGGTGTTAAATTCCAGGTGCCTGTTTGGCACGGCAGCCAAACCTGTGTTTGGCCGTGGTGCACTATAATTTTTTTTTTTTAATAATTTTTTTTAATATTTTAGATTATTTTGATGTAATGATATTAAAAATAAATTTTAAAAAATAAAAAATATTATTTTAATATATTTTAACATAAAATATTTTTTAAAAAATAACCACAACAACAATCCTAAACATTCCATGTGCAACCCCAGGGACAGTACTCTGCGTCTTCTTCTGTCAGAGTGAGAAGCGAGGACGGGGTAGGGCTATTTTGGCCCCCGTATTCAAGTCGCCGAGCTATTTAGGCCACCACTTGCCATACTTTTATTGCCACTTACGGCTTGCGCTCAGCAGGCATGACCACCACGATGGGAGGCAATTATAATTATGTTTTTTTTACAGGGTGTTTTAGAAATATTCTTATTTTAAATGAATTTTTATTAATACTTTTAAATTACTTTTAATATTAAAAATAATTTTAAAAAAATAAAAAAATAATTTTAATATATTTTTAAATAAAAAATTATTTAAAAAATAACCCCAATCACACAATTAAATTTAAACTGATTTTTTTTCTTGAATTAATATACACACAAACATAATGAATATAACTCTAAAACAAATCAATAAAAAAAACTTTAACCCCAAAATATTGTATTTCAATTGAAAAACGGAATTAGGAATAGAAGTTTGGCCATGGAGAGAAGATGCTGTCATTAATTATGAGTGTCCTTGCCTCCCACCAATGTGCCCATGCCTGCTGAGTGCCAGCTGTAAATGGGAACACAAATTTGCCAAGTGGTAGGTAGACTTTAATAGCCTGGCGACATGAAGACGGGTGCAAAAATAGCCCTACCCTGTCCTCGTTTCTCACTCTGACAGGAAGACGCAGAGCAGTATCAGACCTGGAATTATGCTTTTTTTACGAAAAGGGTTTAATCGTTGAGTTACCGAGTCACTGTTTCTTAGAAGTCATTCGAAGAGAATAGAGGTGGCGAGGATCACACGATCCCATGAGGCAACGAAAGAAAAAGTTTTAATAATGATTTATTAATTGTTCCCACTGATTTTTCATTAAAAAAATCAATATTGTATTATGGATAGGCCCAAGTGCTATGGGCCGGATTGGTACAGTCCATTCAAACATGATTCAGCCGCTTCATCTCAATAATTGCGACACGACAGTTTCTCTCCTTTTTTTAGCAATTAACCATTTTTGGAAATATTTTATTCTGCCTCGTTTTATGGCCATCGAGAAAATATTACAACCTTTTTCTAATCAATCACCTGCCAGCACGTGATGCTAATAGCTAAATTTGTCTACACACACACACACACACACACACACACACACACACAATGATCCATCTAAGCAGGACAATTTTCAAGATTCCATGTGCCCTTCAAGATTTCAACTCGGGTTTCCTTCTGCTTAAATTATTTTCATTTAATATTTCAGCTTTTTTAGTACTGCAGTGTGATCATATATGTATATTTTTAAATATCATTGATTTTGTTTTAAAATAAAAAATATTATTTTAATATATTTTTAAAATAAAAAAAGCAATATCAAACACCATCTAAATCTACATTTATATGGTGAGATGTGTTGAAAAATATTAATTAATCAACACGTTACAGTTTTGTATAGATTTTACAGTGAATTTTTTTTTCTAAAAAAATACAATTTTTAAATCGTGATTGCAAAATTCACACAATGCTATTCACAAACTTAGCCTTCAACTGCTCAATAGCTTAAAACTAACATGAAACGCATACTTTTACTTTATATATTTATATTTAACCCCAGGAAACAGTCAAATAGCTCGGCATAACGTGTATGCCATGATGACTACAAGAAATGAAGAACATGCATGTTTGACATTTTCAGAGCGCAAAGGGGCAAAATCCTGAGAAGCAATAACTGCAATCCAGGCTTTCATGAAGACAGTAGCAGCACTAGAGCCACATGGTCCATGAGATTTACATGAACTCATGCCACAACACTGCTACTATTATTTTCACTATCATTGATTATGCATCAAAATCTACTAGTTGGGTTGCCTTGGATCCATGTTTCCCCTCGAAGACTACAACCATTGATGGAATACCTTGAAGTTGGGTTTGGGTCGGCTGTCCTTGAGCAACAACAACCAGCTAGTCATGGCACGCGTATAAAGAACTGATCACTGTTCAACAGGTTCACTGAGGTGGTGATAATGCCAATATTAAAACTTCACTCTGAATAGTTGGGCTACAAAAAGAAAAGAACAACAGCAAAGCAACTAACTCAGTATCGATTAAAATTCTCTAAATTGCGGCTCAATTAAGCGTATCAACTGTCTTTCAGCTACTCTATCTGATGCATAAATACATGAACTACTTAAAAAAACCGGGTTGTATTTGTAATTTGCTCGCTCTATGTCACAGATCTTAAAGGAGGCCATGAAAAACAAAATAGATAATGACATCTTTAAGCCTTAATTGTCATACATTACTCCGTAATATGTTATTTTATCTTGTTACATTGAAAATTAACTAAGCGCTAGTTAAACTTACAAAACACCGAGGTAAATTCTAAATGAAAGATAACATAAAAGGATTAAATTATAAAAAAAAGTTTGAGTGATGAAAAAAATAAAAAAGCAAATGAAATTTGACTGTGCAAATCAGTCCCTTATTTCAGGGATAAAAAATGATTGAACATTTTGTTTAGGTTTCAAATTCGACCCCTAAGCTTTAATTCTTCTAGATAGAACATGGCCAAGTGAAGAATTTTTTTTTTCCCTTCAAAATTTGAAGTAACCTTACCCCAAATTTACAGCTATGAGGAGGCGACATGTTCTTGTGGCAAGCCATGAGCATACACTGGAAATCATCTCTCAACACCATTCTGCCTTTTCGAAGAGTTGGAGGTGACCCTTTATGGTCACTTGTAACTGCACATGGGTTCTTCAAGATATTGGAATACTGGACACCTGCTGTTTGCTTTTGATACAGTTTTTCCAACTGGTATTTGTTTTTCCAATCTCTTTTTGACAGCTCATTTCCATTTTGTTTATTGTACCAAGAGTTCCACTTGCCTCTTTTGTCATTCCAGTTGCACGCCGCGCTTCAGTAACGAGCAACATGGTTGATTTTTCACGCTGAACCTCAAATTGTCATAATCTGGAGAATTTCTTCTGCCTTCCATGGCTGCTTGGCTCCAGCAAATCCCAAATCAGGGTCTCAAAAGCGTTCGAATTAGGAGTGATTCCATGTTCACATATCTTGTCAAAAACTCTAATCGCATATTCTGCCAGCATTGCACCTGCCACTGATAATGGTCTTGCACGAGTTGAGGCACTTCTGCATGGTCAAGGCAGCCAGGAGAGTTTTGTATGATATTAGTCAAAGCACTTTTAAAATTAAAAAAAAAATCATTCTAATTTTTGTTCTAATAGACTTCTATAAAGCACTTTCAAGTTTCTTATTGGATTCATCATAACAACAGATAAAAAGGTCTATTTAATCAAAATCTGAGAGAGTTTTCACTTACCCCCCCTCAAATGAATGAGACATGAAACTCCCCCCCCCCCCAACCATCCAACCATCTCAATCAATAAGTCTCTACAGCCCTATAAAATGTCTGATTTCTCCCATTCCACCCCTTCCACTATCGTTTTTCTCCTGAACCTCTTCCTCATTCTTTGCACTCCATTTTTCTTTTATTTGAGGTTTTGCTGAGTTCATTACCCTTATTTTTTTTTAGTGTTTATAAATATTTCATTTTTTTTTTATAAATTATAATAATCTCTAATATATTTTGAGATTAGAAGAACCATCCAAAAAATTAAACATCTACCATCCTTACTCAAAAAATGAGACTTTTCTTGCAAACAACAGCACAGCAACATAGACCCCTCATATCCCAGCTCAAAATCTTTCTTGTAAAGTAGACAAGAGCATAACAGTTCCCTGAACTGCATGCTATCCTCACGTACTTTCCACACAAGTTTGAACATCCAACTCTATGATTAAAAAAATCAGCTACCTAGATCCACTGGAAATTCCTTTCCTAATTATATGAAAATTCCCATAATTGATCATTCACACACAAACACACACACACACACACACACAAACGGACTTAAGGGAAAAAAAAATGCCCAAGAGG
Organism: Salix dunnii; assembly: GCA_015731905.1. Taxonomy (NCBI): domain Eukaryota; kingdom Viridiplantae; phylum Streptophyta; class Magnoliopsida; order Malpighiales; family Salicaceae; genus Salix; species Salix dunnii. The sequence continues at coordinate 18,884,705 of CM027664.1, forward strand.
ACAATATAGATCTTCACAGACTCAAATGATCAGTGAAGCTCAGCAGCACAAAAGACTGAAAGACATTATCTTTTTAGTAAACATATTGGAGGCGAAATGCATAACAAAAACACTTTGCTGGCTACTGAAAACATAATATAGAAATCTGACCACAATAAGTCATCAAGATGAACAATTAGTTTAGCAATTCCAATGATTTGGTGGCACGAAGGGTCATTGTTAAGATGATTGAGCTAAAAATCAAAACTTACACATTGATGAAAAATTACTTAATATATGTCAGCATCGAGAAATAAAAATTCACATCACCTTTTCACCATGACGAACTTTACATAACCCAGGATACTCCTTCAGAGCAAGATTTTCTTCATTAGAAAACAGATCTTCTATCAAGTTGCGGTCCCCATTTCTGCAACAAAACCTCTGTCTCTCATTTCCCCAATAAGTTTTCCTGCCGTTGATTCATCCTTGTGCTGGAGAAATCCTCGAATAATAACATTATAAGAAAATTCATCTGGAGGGCAGCCATCCTCTTCCATATTTCGGAAAGCTTCCAATGCTTCATCTAACAATCCTTCTTTACAAAGTTCATTTATTATTGTAGTGTATATCTGAACATTAGGCAGCAAACCTTGGAAAAAGAGTTCTGAAAACAGTTTCCTTGCATCTTTAAGATTCCCAAATTTGCACATGGCATCAATCAGAATGTTATACATCACCACGTCAGGCTTCAAGTAAGTACCTTGCATTACTCGAAACAGTCTGAATGCCATACCAAGATACCCTTCTTTGCAGAAGCCATCAAGCAATATCGTGTAAGTAAATAAATCCGGGAGGTTGCCATTAGTGTGCATATTCTTGAAAAGATCTTGTGCTTCCTTAAGCCTGCCTAACTGGCACAAGCCATGAATAAGAGTGCTGTAATTAACATTATCCGGAGTTAAGCCTTGATGAATCATTTCATTAAAAAGCTGCTTGGCCTCATTTATCCTTTTGGCCTTACAGTAACCTTTAATTAAGATGTTATAACTAAAAACATCAGGTTTACAACCCTTGGTTATCATGGCATCAAACAGCTTTCTAGCTTCAACAACTTCCGACCGCAAGGAATATCCATACATCAACGAGCTGTAAGTAACAGCGTCAGGCTCCACACCCATTTCATTCATTGTTTTCAACACACCTTGAGCCTCTGAAACCTTGCCTTCTTTACAAATTGCATCAACTAGCACGTTGAAGGTGACAATATTTGGCATGATATTCAAACCCATCATTTCATTCAGCAACACGGAAGCCTCCTTCCATCGCCTGAAATTGCATAAGCCCTGGATTAAAGAGTTGTAAGTGAAAATATCAGGGGGAATGCGTTTAGCCTTCATATAAGAGAGGATATCTAAAGCTTCATTCACCAGCTTATCTTTGCAAAGGCTGTCAATGACCATATTGTATGTCACCACATTCGGCTGGCAGCCTGCGCCTTCCATTTTCTTAAACAATCCTGCAGCCGCAGTAGTTTCCCCGATCTTACATAAGCCATTGATAATCGTAGAGTAAGTGTAGACAGAAGGTTGACACCCGCTTGCCTCAAAATCATCAAAGAATTCCACGGCTTGGGCAAATTTACCAGCTTTACAGAGCCCATTGATTAAGGTGTTATAGGTGACAACATCGGGTTGAAGGCCAAGTTTAATGATTTTGGAGAAGACAGAGAAGGCAAGATCGACACGTTGCAAGTGGGAGAAGCAATTAATCAGGATAGAAAAAGTATAAATATCAGGAGAGAGCCCAGCTAATTCCATTTGTTTGGAAAGAGAAATCACAGCATCGTAATACTGTCCCATTTTGACGATTGCAGACAATAATTTAGTGAATTGGATAATACAAGGCAGGGGCTTCGAATGAAGCATGTGATTGAAAGAAGCAAGGGCATCGTCGATGTTTCTAAAAGAAGAAGCATCCTCATGTTTCTGTTTATCTCCACTGCTACTACTACTGCTAGAAGAAGAAATGGTGTTGAAGTGGTTGCTAGACAGCAGTGATGAAGTGGTTGGAGATAGAAGAAGAATCATACCCATCATTTTCATTTGACATCGCTGAGTTTGGGACCCGGTAACTAAGGTTTCTGAACCTCCTCGTCTCACTGCCGCCGCCATCATCGTCATCATCTACCTTCCTCTGTTTTTTGTTTTTTTTGGAAAGGGATTTGGGGAAGCTGGAGAATGGAGAAGTTTCGGGAAGAAAATTGGGTGGGAATGAACGGTTGGGACGGGCACTTCTAAACGCTGGCGTTTGGAAGAAGAAGAAACATAAAATTTACAGCTAAATACAGTCCAGTCCACATTTGCTTTCAAACTTTAAATTGCATCCATTTTTGAATATTGGTTTTTATTTTAACAAGGGAATGTCTTCCGACCAATCTTCTTTTCTCGTACATTTTCGGTGAAATTATCCTCACTTGCTTAGAGTGTGCCTGTTACCCAGAATTCTGTCTGAACATTTTTCTATAAACAGGGAATTTTGTTGAAGAAGAGGAAGGAAACTTTTCGTGGTTAGTTTTGCCCCAGAAATGCAGTTTCTGTTCGAGCTTCTGGTGCTTTTCTTGAACTATTTGCCTTTAATGTCCTTGTAAAGGTATCAAGCATCTTGCTCATCTCTCTGGAAGCAGCTATGACCGCCCCCACCTTAAGTGGAGGCTGCCCATCGCAGATTGCCGATCATACTGAGCATCTCTCCGGTGCTCTTATCAGTGAAGTTTTGGTATAGTTTGCCGGCAGAACTCCTCCTCCACGAGGGATCAACTCAGCAAGGAAAACCGGGCGGAATCCGATAGAATGCTTTGTATACCCAACGAGCGTATATACATGAAAGGAATCCATGGCGTGATTTGTATCATAATTCTTATGCTAATTTTATTAAACTGGTCAGATAACATAGCAGTTTTTCCTTTTTTTGTTTAAAAATTGCTATTTAATGATTTTGTGAAAATCATCATGACGAAAATATGGCCATGATAAACAAAGAGATGTTACGGGTTCCACAACGTGTCTTCTCTTAGACTGAGCTTGAGCTGCTGCTATTTTCTAATGTCTTGTCTGATACATTCTCAGGATCGTTCTGCATATCGTGAAAAGCATCATGAAGAATAAAAAACTGTATTTGGCCTTTTTTCAGTTCAAGAACACCGCTGTACACGGCTGTGCAAGCTGACCATAGATACCAGGCTGTGCTTAGACTGCTTGCATGACTGTTTTGAAATTGTTTTTAAAAATATTTTTTATTCAGATTAAAATAATATACTTTTTTAAAAATCATTTCAATTATAGTACATAACTCAAAACACTATTTTTTTTTAAATTTAAAATAAAAAATATTTTTAAAACACAATGTCAAATAGAGCTATCAGTGACCTTACCCCAGATTTACAGCTACGACAAAGAAACCTGCTTCTTGTGGCATACCATGAGCACTCCACTGGAAAATCATCATCCCTCAACACGATCCTGCCTTTTCTAATAGCTGTATGGTCACCTATGACTGTACTTGGTATCTGCATGATATTACAATGCGAGACGTGAAAGAACTATCCAGAACCAAAGACAAAGTTTGCATCACATTATACATTACAGCATGAAATCTCAAAGGAGTAGGTACACATAATTTTCATCACGGAATGGCTAGTGACAGTTTATCATTATCATCTTTTAGGCAAGCAGATTTTCAAAATCAAAGGTTTCACCTTTTCTCCTCGTACTGTCCTTTGCTTATACATGATTAGAATCACGCTACAGGCTATAATACATATTTAGTTAGCCTTTTTTTGATAAATGGAATCATTAAGGATAAAAGAAGTTAATAGCAACAAGGCAATAAGAGAATGTCTGAGCAAAAAGACCACATGGTATCTAATACCCACTGCACTAGAAACACAAATTTCTTTCATATTTCATCTTGTCACTACAAGTGGACAACCCGCATTCCAGAACGGGCCATGGAAAAATTGTCAATGATCGAAAGTGTGTGTGTGTGTTTGTGTGTATAGAGAGAGAGAGAGAGAGGGTACAAAAATAGGGAGGATTTCTGAAAAGGTTTAGAGGTTGAAATCATAGGCAGTCACATGCATCAACCATGAGGGGCGGCGTCCCTTTGTAACAAAAAAACAGGGCTTCACAGATCTGCTGCATTGTTCACGGCGAAACATGAGAAGGAACAGGTGTCAGTTATGGGTGAGAAACAGCACTAGAAATCAAAGTGACAGCAATTAAACAAATGAATAGTGTAAGTAAAAATGGAGAAGGAAGAGGATCTATTAACCTAAATAGAAAAAAAGAAAAAAATCCACGCAAGGGAAAGAAAAGCTATTTAGGCATTCTAAGCAAACCAGTTGGCCAACTCTGCCTCCTCCTTGGAATGAGGCATCATCTCCCGATGAACTATCAGCATTGAACGTTGCATTGTCTTGTTCCGTATCTTACCTATACTGAAGTTCTGTTTAAGAGTGTTTTTTTTGTAAGGAATATATTCCATGGCATCAAGTTATTCAACAAATCATAAAGAAAAGAAGGGTCAGCAATCAAAAGAACATTTATTGGAAGCACTATGGCATAGGAATTGAGGTCAATTAGCTGAACTTTGCTAACAAAACCTAACATGACATAAAAAGCCAGGAAGGATTAAGAAAGTAAGCAGATAAAGAAGTGGTTAGTTTAGCACAACCAATGAACAGACTGAATTTTTTATATTGATGGAGTGTATGCTTCATCTAGGAATTATGGACAGATCACAGAAATAGTGTTGTTCCAATTTACTTGAGCACGCTAACAATCTTATTGGGAAAAAGAAAAGAAAAGAATAGTGCAAGTAAAAAAGATGACCTGACTATTCTTAAAATATAAGCAATCTTATTTTCACATCAATGTTTAGGACATGTGGTCTGTCTTGCCATTTTGGTGAAAATTGTAAGAAAATTACCAGAATGATTGGTCGTTTGCAATTTACTCAACCCTAGTAGACTTTTACTTGACTCATTTAGATAAGTATTGCAAGTGGAACAAAAACTATCCAAATTTTGGTACATGGCCATGAATTCAGAAATCTTTGCCTTCATTTCACTACCAAAAAAAATCATAAATCACAACTATTGAATGGACAGGTCATAAAACAATTTGATAAAGCAACTTGAGCTACATTCTAAGCAGAAAAGTGTGGGATTTGGAAGCTTGTAATATTTGCCTAGAAAGCTGCATGTTTAACAAATTACCTTGTTTCAAATCTAAAACACACCAGGCCCAAAAAAAGAACTTCAAAAACACAAAGGAGATAGCAAGTATTAACCTGTATAGAGAAAAGTAAGAGAAAAGCAGCAGAACAATGTTGGAGGGGAAGTAGGAGCATGTATAAGCAGCAGAGAGAAACTGAGGGGAAAAAAGGAAAACACAAAGAACAAATACACAAGGGAAAAAAATAAAAAAGAACTCACTCAATATGATAGAGAAGCTGCCAGAGGTAAAAACAAATCACTTTGTTCATCTACAGAAAAAGATCCAGGACACCGCAAATGGGAATCTAAGATCCCAAGGAGAGTACACGACAAATGACAACCTGCAAAGACACCAGATAATTTATGGTTGTGAGGATTGAGGACACAGAATTTAACATCGACTAAAGTTGACTCCTATATATTTTCAGGGGATTATACTTTTTATCAACAGAAAATGCAGATGAACAGTTTGTTTGACGATGTCAGCCTAACCGATTTTCCAATTAAAATTTATAAAGTGAAGAAGAGTTTGAATATAAATAAGAACAGAAATTGAAATGTACAAATATGGAGCAAAATACTTGTATGAATGAAACATTACTCAACCGAATTAGAACCTGATAGAACAATCCATAAGTATATGAGAGTAGGAATAGAGAAAGGGAGCTTGTTTAGATGGATAGTGGTGTCACTTGTTTGATACTGTTACATTACAGAGATAATAGGTGGGAGAAATTAACTAAATGCCAATAGTTTGAAACTATATTCTGAGATTCGTAACAGATTTACTCCTCTGTCTTTTTCTTCACTGTAGTCCAGTTTGTCTTATTCTCTTGCTGCTAATGCTAGTTTTCTGTCTTTTTTATCTGCCAATTTGCCACTGTTGATTTAATCTGTCACCACTCAACTTTTATAATTCTCATCCTATGTTTCTATTGATGATTTTATTCTACATACCTTAAAAATTTTGTTTAAACTTATTTCAATGAGATACAAAGCACTGGAACCAGATAGTATCAAATTTAAAGTTCATTATTGTTGGATGAGTTATAACCAATGTATGACACCCCTCCTAATCCATAGCTTGTCGCGATACCTATCCAACTTTCTTTTCATGATCCACTAAGAAACGTTTTTCCTGAATAGTACATGCATGAAGGTTCCATAACTTTCATCGTGATAATTGTCTTCAAACTTTTTCATATTGGTTAGCTAATTCAATAACACTAAAATTGCATATTTTGCTTGGGTGGTTCTAGTCATTCCACCCCTTGACTGACCCTTAATAAAAAAGAAACCAATGAAAACAGGGTGGGAGAAGTACCTGTATAAACACCGAAGGAAAAGAAACAGCATGGAGGTGTGTGTTCCAAGAGCAGGGGGATGAAATCCAGTCTCCAAATCATCAATGGCCTGATCAAGAAAATCTGTGATGGCTACCACTGTTTGCTGTGCTGTTCCAGATCAAGGAAACCCCAATTCCCAATTTAAAAAAAAAAATCACAAACCCTAAATCATTGGCCCCTTCCCTTCTGATTAATGGCTCTTACTGATTGTTGTGGTTTTCCTGAATCCAACCACCCTCTCTACTCTTCTCTTAGCCAAACTGTATACATAGACTCATTGTTACTGTGGATTTGCACAGTATAACGAGTCCCCTCCCCCCCGATTCACTTCTCTTCTTTGGGTGACATGGGAGCATGCTTGCAATGTTTTTTCCCCTCCCTTTTCTTCTTTTTTCCAATGGCAAGACTCTACTGTGCTGGAAAAAAGGACAAAACACAGAACAAGCTATCACAGGGCAGCATAGAACCCCCAGTCCCACATCAAATCAAAGAAAAATAAGCAGCCCCAGAAATCGAGCTGCTCACGATCCTGTAAAAACTAAATAAATAAGCAGCTCAAGGAAACGAGGAGCTGCACTCGACCCACAAAAAACCTAGTCCCTGAAAAGCACACATTATTGCAAGTGGGCTCCGCTTCAAGAAGAAGACACCCATGAATGTGAAGAAAAATTGAGGAAGCCAGCTTCTATTTGAATCCACAGTGATTCTGTCTCAGGGTGTATAATGAAACCAAGAGCCCATATAGTTTGTTTGTGTGATGTACAAAAATTAGCCCAGGTAGTATCCAATAACCACTATACTTGCTTTCCAGATTGTTTGAGAAAAATTGAGCCACCACAGGTTGTCTAGTAACCACCAATATTCGTAAGTTTAAAATACTGCAAAGAACATATCAAGTTTCAAAAACAGGAAGTATGACACAAGGGTCCTAAACTACAACCTAAGGGACTACTTGTTTTAAATAAGTTTCTTTTCACAATCTAGATACAACGCAAGTATCATCAGCAAATTCCATATCTATAAATAATGCATTCAACAGATCCAACATTTAGGCTTTCATTGAACTGCCACTTTCAAAGCTTGGTTCTTTTCACTCCACATTCAACAGGTTCCGTCGTTCACTTCCACATTCAAAGACTATGATTTCATTGAAACCAGCTTCAAATATTACGAAACATGACAATATAACAGCAACAGACACATCAACCAAACCATTTCGTGTCACAGGACAGATACAAAAAGGATAGGCAAGAGTTGAAAGGACAGAGATATAAAATAAATCCATCTTAGGGACAGTTTTGGAGTGATTTTCTGTCCCTTCAAATCATGAGGTACATGGGACATGTCCACTCCATCTCTACTATCTCTGTCTCTTCACCAAATGCTACTTAAAAGAAACTCCGACAACTCCAATAATTGACAGTGATTTATTATCAATTCCATCAAACCTTGCTGTATAAATCAGCATAAAAGCAGATGAAATATGCACTACATTTCTTTCAGACTTTTCTTACAAACTATAGCATAACAGCATAGACCTCTCAGAACCCAGTTCAAAAACTTTCTTGTAAAGTAGATATGAGCATAACAGTTCCCTGAATTACATGCTGTTGTAAAATACTTTCCACACAATTTCTTGTAAAATTTTCCTTTTTTTTAAAAAAAAATCAGCTACGTAGATCTGCTGGAATTTCCTTCACTGAGCGTCTGAAATTTTCCATATTTGATAATTCACACACGCAGACTCATGAAAAAAAAATTGCTACAGCACAACCAAAGATCAGTAAAGCTCAGCAACATAAAAGATCGAAAGGCCAAGATCTTTTTAGTAAACATCTTGTAGGTGAAATACTAAACAAAAACTACATTTTGCTGGCTACTGAAATCATAATATAGAAGTCTGATTCAATGTAAGACCAGATGAACAGTTAGTTTAGCGATTCCAATGATTTGGTGGCAAGTAATTAGTGTCATTGTTCAAATGTTGACATAATAGAACTAAAAATTTACAAGTTGAGGAAAAATTACTTTATATTTGCTACATGAATTTTCAGCATGGAGAAATAATATCTACATCACCTTTTAACCTCGGTGAACTTCACGTAAACCTAAATACTTCTTTAGAACAAGAATGTCTTCATAAGAAAATAAATCTTCTACAGAACAAGATTGTCTTCATTAGAAAACAGATCTTCTACCAAGATGTGGTCCCTGCATCTGTGTTGAAAGCTCTGTCTCTCATTTCTCTAATAAGTTGCACTGCCCTTGATTCATCCTTGTGATGGAGAAATCCTCGAATAATAACGTTATAAGAAATTTCATCTGGAGGGCAGCCATCCTCTTCCATATTTCGGAAAGCTTCCAATGCTTCATCTAACAATCCTTCTTTACAAAATCCATTTATTATTGTAGTGTATATCTGAGCATTAGGCCGCAACCCTTTGACAAAGAGTTCTGAAAAAAGTTTCCTTGCATCTCTAAGATTCCCGGATTTGCATAGGGCATCAATCAGGATGTTATACATCACCAGATTAGGCTTCGAGTAAGTACTTTGCATTGTTCGAAACAGTCCGAATGCCTTACCAAGATACCCTTGTTTGCATAAGCCATCAAGCAATATTGAATAAGTATATGTATTTGGGATGTTGCCATTAGTTTGCATATTCTTGAAAAGATTGTGTGCTTCCCTAAGATAGCCTAACTGGCACAAGCCATGAATAAGAGTGTTGTAACTAACATTGTTTGGAGTTAAGCCTTGATGAATCATTTCATTTAAAAGCTGCTTGGCTTCATCTATCCTTTTAACCTTACAATATCCATTAATTAAGATGTTATAACTAAAAACATCAGGTTTACAACCCTTGGTTATCATGGCATCAAACAGCTTTCTAGCTTCAAAAACTTCTGACCGCAAGGAATATCCATACATCAATGAACTGTAAGTAACAACATCAGGCTCCATACCCATTTCAGTCATTGTTTTTAACATACCTTGAGCCTCTGAAACCTTGCCTTCTTTGCAAATTGTATCAACTAGAACGTTGAAAGTGACAATATCTGGCGTGATATTCAAACTCATCATTTCATTTAGCAATGCCGAAGCCTCCTTCCATTGGCTGAAATTGCATAAGCCCTGGATCAAAGAGTTGTAAATGAAAATATCAGGGGAAATGCCTTTAGCCTTCATATAAGAGAAGATATCTAATGCCTCATTCACCCGCCTATCTTTGCGAAGACTGTCAATGATTGTACTGTATGTCACCACATTTGGCTGGCACCCTGCCTCTTCCATCTTCTTAAGCAATCCTGCAGCCGCAGCCGTTTGCCCGATTTTACATAAGCCATTGATAATCGTAGTATAAGTGTAGACATCAGGTTGACACCCTCTTGCCACCATGTCATCAAATAATTCCATGGCTTGGGCAAATTTACCCACTTTACAGAGCCAATTGATTAAGGTGGTAAATGTGACAATAGATGGTTGAAGACCAAGTTTAATGATTTTGGCTAAGACAGAGAAGCCAAGATCGACACGTTGCAAGTGGGAGAAGCAATTGATCAAGATAGAAAGAGTATATATATTAGGAGATATCCCAGCTAATTCCATTTGTTTGGAAAGATAAATCACAGTATCGTAATACTGTCCCATTTTGACAATTGCAGACAATAATTTAGTGAATTTGAAGGTACAAGGCAATGGTTTACTATGAAGCATTTGATTGAATGAAGCAAGGACATCATCAATGTTTCTAAAAGAAGAAGAAGCATCATCTTTTTTGTGTTTACGTCTACTGCTAAGGCTACGGCTACAGGTAGAAGAAGAAATGGAGTTGCAGTGGTTGCTAGACAACAGTGATGAAGTGGTTGGAGAAAGAAGAAGAACCATACCCTTTATTTTCATTTGACATCGCTGAATCTGGGACCCAATAAAAAAGGCTTCTGAACCTCTTCTCACTGCCGCCGCCTCCGCCGCCGCCATCATCACAACCATCGACCTTCCTCTGTGCTTATCCTTCTCCTCGTGGTCTCTCTCCGTTTCTTTTGGTGAAAAATTGACCAGAACGACGGAGATTGAAAAGGAGGATTTGTGGAAGCAGGAGCGTCTCTCTCTCAAGGAATGAAGAAGTTTCGGAAAAGAAAAATGGGTAGAATGAACGGTCGGGATGGGAATTTCTAAAACGCTGGCGTTTCGAGGAAGAAGAAACATAAGATTTACCGCAAGTACATACAATCCAGTCCACAGTTGATTTCAAATTTCAAATTTCAAATTTCATCCATTTTCTAATTTGAATCATCTTTGTTTTCTTGGGAACAAAGGCTTGTTGATAGCCATGAAACTATTAATTTAGTAATTGAAGGCCCTGGGACACCTCAGATCCTTACAGAAATTGTTTTTCTTTTTTTCAATTAAGTCCCTGTTAGTATTTCATTCAATAATAAAAAATATATTTCGTGGATATTTTTTGTTCTTCACTGAAGGTTCGCAGCATTAGATCTCTTAACTTGCTTGTGACAGCAACATTCCATGTTTTGTACATTGCAAGGTCAGGCAGCTCTAAATTAAAATCTCACGGTATACAATCTAGCAACTACCTAAAGGGATACTATTGCTAGCTAGTAGCCTGAACTTGTCTACAAGCATGTCAGCAAACGAAATTTTCTGGGTTATGGTTGGATTCGGCTTGGATTCGTTGACTGGTTGAGACTCGATGGCTGTAATTGTGATGGTAAAAGACAGTGTAAGAATATTTCCCCATAGAGTGGCCGATGTATTAACGGTCCGATCATTAAAGTTCAAGTTCTTTGTAAAGTCTACGGATTCTAATATGTTAAAGCGAAACCGTGATGAATCGGTCTCAATAAACGAGTATTAGAATGGGTACGTTGAGACCCTCTCCTCTAACCATAAAATAACATATATTCTCATAAGGTTGGATACATACATATATTGATGGTTTTAAGTATATGTATGTGTATAAAATAAAGTTATGAAATTAAAGCAATGTCTTTAATTTCATTTAATTAAAAGACACAACTCTCCTTCTTCAAAAGAGACACCCATTCAGCCAAGTGGGTATAAAAGGAAGAAGAAGGGTGGTTGTTAATTGACCCGAAAACAATGAATGAAGAGAATTAGAGAGAAAACCGAAAATTGAATTCCTCTCCATCAAAGGAATTCTGCAAAGAGAAGGTATAGAGGAGAAGATCAACAAAGTGTCTATAAAAGGATTCTATGCAACAGTTCAAGATCAAAATGGACAACGGTATGTTCTAAATTCTCCATTGTTCTAGATGAGAATGTTTTCATCATCAATATAAATGTCATGTGGAATTAAATGGTCTATTGATGCATTGGGAAAGATTTCGGAAATAGAAATCAGTATGAATAATTTATATGTGGTATCAGAGCCTAATAGAACCCATTGATCTCCCATTAAAGGATTGGTGATGAATTCTGTGCAATTTTATTTTATGAAACATTGATCAATTGAAATGTATGAAAACGATTATATCAATGTGTAGAGACTGAGATTATCTTTCCATTCATTAACTAGATAAAACGTTATGATCTGTTATGAAAATTTCTGGTTTTAGTGGTGGTTTTCGTCAAAGATGACGATGAACAGTAACCATCACAGTCCAAGCGGTCGACCGGTTCAGTCCAACCGGTCGACCGGTTCAATTGGTAGAAGCAAACCGGTCGACCGGTTAACTTGGTAAAAGTGAACCGGTCAACCGGTTCAATTGGTGACCGGTACAAGTGCCCAACCGGTCGACCGGTTCAATTGGTGACCGGTTAAAATGGTGACCCAACCGGTCGACCGGTTCATACAGAAACCCAAGGGTTAAAATGTTTCCGCTGCAAACCGTAAAGTAATTAAGCTAATGTATTACGAAATGTTAATACATAAAAGCTTATTAAAAGGAGTTCATATTACGTATAACTTGTTAATCACCACAGTGATCTAGTTATATTTAATGTGACGGTAAAGTAAAGATTCATAATTGATCATGATTAAATGATGCTTAAATGACATGAAAGGTTTCGATTGATCAATTAATTACTTAATATATCCTAGGAGATCACCCACAGGTGGATCATTGGGTGTACTAAGTAACGCCTAAAGTATTAATCATTTATGCTACGGTCGATAATGTGTATACCCACAGGTAACATTGTTATCGGTTGTATGTATGACTTGATTAATTATTAAAGAAAATCTAAACAAGCATCATGTAAAGTGTATGTATTTAAAGTATTGCCCACAGGTTGCTTAAATACATACAAGTAAAGAGTTTAGATTTTATTGGTTGATGAATCTATTAAAGTTTCAAAGCACTAACGGTAAGCACGTTGAAAATTTTGCAGCTTCATCCAGTTTGTTTGCTTCTGCAAATTCTGTGGTAAAGTTCAATGGACTCAACTATGAGGAATGGTCTGAACAGATAAGGTTTTCTTTGGGTGTAATGTCCCTAGACCAAGCCATACTCACTGATGAGGAGCCAGCAGCCATTACGAATGAGAGCTCAGAATTGGAAAAGTCTCGTTATGAGACGTGGGAGCGCTCTAACCGGCTGTGCCTGAACTTACTGAGAATGTCGATGGCAGAAAGTATAAAGCCATCTATGCCTAAAACAGAGAAAGCAAGGGAATTCATTCTGAAAATAAAGGCACAATCCCAATCGGATGTGGCTGACAAATCGATTGTAGGCAGCCTAATGAGCGAGCTGACTACGAAGAGATTCGATTGGTCTCAGACAATCCATGAACATGTCACGCACATGTCTAATCTGGCATCACGGTTGACGTCCATGGGGATGGAGGTGCATGAATCATTCTTGGTTCAGTTTATCATTAACTCTCTGCCTCCAGAGTATGGCCAGTTCCAGGTGAATTACAACACCATAAAAGATAAATGGAACTTTCAGGAATTGAAGGCCATGCTCATACAGGAGGAGGCGAGGTTAAAGAAGCAGAAAAATCAAGTTGCACTCATCGTTGGACTAAACAAAGCCGGTAGCAGCTTTAAGAAACCAAGTATGAAGGACAAAAGGAAGGATAAGGGTATCTTCAAAGGACCCGAAAGTAATATCCGTAAAGTGGTCAAGTGTTTCTTCTGCAAGAAGGAGGGACACATGAAGAAAGACTGTCCTAGAAGGAAGGCATGGTTCGACAAGAAAGGTACACAACATTTATTTGTTTGTTCCGAATTAAATCTTGTAGAAGTGCCTAGAAATACTTGGTGGCTTGATTCTGGTGCATCTACTCATGTATCTCATATTAAACAGGGATTCAGTACGATCCAGCCTTTAAAAGGAACTGAAAGTTATTTGTTCATGGGAAACAGGATGAAAGCGCGGATAGTAGGCATTGGGACATACAGATTGATCTTTGACACTGGTTGTTATATAGATCTTGAAAATTGTCTCTTTGTACCTGAATATGCTAGAAATCTTATTTCAGTAAGTAGGTTGGACGATTTAGGATTTGATTTTAAGATTGGACATGGTGTATTTTCTTTGTACCGAAAAGACTACTTTTATGGTAATGGTACTTTGGTTGATTCACTGTACAGGTTTAATCTTGATAAATGTTTTTCTGAATCTTTGTTTAATGTTGAGAATCAAGGAATTAAACGTAGTGCATCAAATGAAAAATCAGCTCTCTTGTGGCATAAAAGATTAGGTCACATATCTAAAGAAAGGATGACGAGGTTAATAAAGAAAGAATTATTACCTCTATTAGATTTTAGTGACTTAGATGTGTGTATAGAATGCATTAAAGGAAAGCAAACCAAACACATCACAAAGAAACCTGCCACAAGAAGTAGTCAACTTTTAGAGTTGATACACACGGATATTTGTGGCCCATTCGATGCTCCGTCATGGAGTGGTGAAAAATACTTTATCACTTTTATTGATGATTACTCACGTTATGGATATACTTATTTATTGCATGATAAAGCTGAGTCGGTGAATGTACTGAAATTATTCATTGATGAAGTGGAAAGGCAATTAGAAAAGCAAGTGAAAGTAGTGAGATCGGATAGAGGTGGTGAGTTTTACGGTAGATTCACCGAAAGTGGACAATGTCCAGGTCCATTTGCAAAACTTCTAGAAAGTAAAGGTATTTGTGCGCAATACACAATGCCGGGAACACCTCAGCAGAATGGTGTAGCTGAAAGGCGTAACCGTACATTAATGGAAATGGTTAGGAGTATGTTAAGTAATTGCAAACTTCCCATGTCGTTGTGGATATACGCATTAAAGACTGCGACGTATATATTAAACCGGGTTCCTAGTAAAGCAGTTCCAATGACACCATTTGAACTATTTAAGGGAAGGAAACCCAGTTTAAGACATTTACGTGTTTGGGGATGTCCAGCAGAAGTAAAGCCGTATAACCCACATGAAAAGAAATTAGACTCAAGGACGGTCAGTGGATATTTTATTGGCTATCCGGAAAAGTCTAAGGGATTTGTCTTTTACTGTCCTAGTCATAGTACGAGAATTGTCGAGACGGGTAATGCTAGGTTCATTGAAAATGGTGAAACTAGTGGGAGTTCAGAATCTAGGGGAGTGAACATAAAAGAAATTCGGGTAGAAGATTCTTCACCCGTAGTTCCGACCCAAGTTGTTATTCCTGTTGTTGGTGTACAACCAAATACCGAAATAGAACAACAGAATGAAGAACATACGGTCCCACTAAACCAGGAATTCGAAAATGAACCTATCGCAATTCAAGAACAGCACATCGTGCCACAAGTACCATTGAGGCGATCTATAAGGGAAAGAAGATCCGCCATTACAGATGACTATGTGGTTTACGATGTTGAAATTGAATGCGACCTTAGTCTTGATGAAGAACCGAAAACATTCAGAAAAGCCATGGAAAGCGAAAATTCTGAAAAGTGGTCAAATGCTGCAGAAGAAGAAATTTCTTCTTTAAATGTCAACAAAGTGTGGGACCTAGTAGAGTTGCCTGATGGTTTCAAAACTATTGGGTGTAAATGGATATTTACGACCAAACGGGATTCTAAAGGTAACTTAGAAAGGTACAAGGCTCGCCTTGTTGCTAAAGGTTTCACTCAAAAGGATGGCATTGACTATACGGAAACCTTCTCTCCAGTTTCAAAGAAGGATTCCTTAAGAATTGTTTTGGCTTTGGTGGCTCATTATGATTTAGAGCTTCACCAAATGGATGTTAAAACCGCCTTTCTGAATGGAGAGCTTGAGGAAGAAATTTATATGGACCAACCTGAAGGTTTTGTGGCCACAGGAACGGAAAATCTTGTGTGTAGGCTGAGAAAGTCAATATATGGGCTGAAACAAGCTTCCAGACAATGGTATATAAAATTTAATGATACCATATTGTCGTATGGTTTTGTAGAGATCATCGTTGATCGATGTATCTACATGAAGGTTAGTGGGAGCAAGTTTGCCATTCTGGTATTATATGTTGACGACATATTAATAGCTGCGAATGACATGGGAATGTTAAGTGACGTAAAGAAATATCTCTCGAGTAACTTTGAAATGAAGGATATGGGTGAGGCATCTTATGTGATAGGGATAGAAATAATCCGTGATAGATCACAAGGACTGTTAAGTTTGTCTCAAAAAGGATACATAGATAAAGTCCTAAAGAGATATGGGATGGATAAATATTCCATTGGAAAGGCTCCAATTCAGAAAGGGGATCAATTCAGCAAAATGCAATGCCCGAAAAATGAATTGGAACGTAAAGAAATGGAAAGAATTCCGTATGCTTCAGTGGTTGGGAGTTTGAACTATGTTCAAACATGTACTCGGCCAGATATCAGTTTTGCTGTTGGTATGTTGGGCCGGTATCAAAGTAATCCCGGAATGGATCACTGGAAAGCTGCAAAGAAAGTTCTCAGGTACTTGCAAGGCACCAAAGAGTACATGCTTACATACAGGAGATCCGACAATATAGAAATCGTCGGATACTCAGATTCAGACTATGCCGGCTGCGTCGACACTAGGAAGTCGACGTTTGGCTATCTGTTCCTATTAGCTGGGGGAGCAGTCTCATGGAAGTGTGGAAAGCAGTCTGTCATTGCTACTTCCACCATGGAGGCCGAATTCGTGGCATGCTTTGAAGCCACGGTTCAAGCATTGTGGCTGCAAAACCTTATCTCAGGGCTTGGAATCGTTGACAGTATAGCCAAGCCGCTGAGAATTTATTGTGATAATTCCGCAGCAGTCTTCTTCTCAAAGAATGACAAGTATTCGAAAGGTGCTAAGCACATGGAAATTAAATACTTGTCTGTAAAAGAAGAAGTGCAGAAACACAGAGTGACTTTTGAGCATATAAGAACAAACATGATGTTGGCAGATCCTTTGACGAAAGGATTACCGCCCGGTATATTTATTGGCCACGTAGAGAAAATGGGCATAATAGATAAGACCTTGCTACAATAATTTGTGCTCATGTAAAATTGTTACTCAAAGATGATGTCATTAAAGTTTGTGTTTTCTGTAATTAAAGAATGTTATCATAATAGTTATGCATGTAAAGTTTTTAGATAACATATAAAGTTGAGAATTTTGGTTTCTCTCAACATAAAGGTTTTTGAGAATTATAGTGAAATCTCAATAGAAAAGAAGTAGTAAAGTTGGAGTTGGTGTGTGGTGCTTGGAAGGGACCCCATCGCAGTAAATGATGGGCAACCGCCATGACTCGACTAATTCTGGTTTTATGGCACTTACTGAATATTGAACTTGATGTAAAGATGCGCATGAAAGGGAATTGGACTATAAAGTTAACACAACGGCCAAGTGGGAGAATGTAAGAATATTTCCCCATAGAGTGGCCGATGTATTAACGGTCCGATCATTAAAGTTCAAGTTCTTTGTAAAGTCTACGGATTCTAATATGTTAAAGCGAAACCGTGATGGATCGGTCTCAATAAACGAGTATTAGAATGGGTACGTTGAGACCCTCTCCTCTAACCATAAAATAACATATATTCTCATAAGGTTGGATACATACATATATTGATGGTTTTAAGTATATGTATGTGTATAAAATAAAGTTATGAAATTAAAGCAATGTCTTTAATTTCATTTAATTAAAAAGACACAACTCTCCTTCTTCAAAAGAGACACCCATTCAGCCAAGTGGGTATAAAAGGAAGAAGAAGGGTGGTTGTTAATTGACCCGAAAACAATGAATGAAGAGAATTAGAGAGAAAACCGAAAATTGAATTCCTCTCCATCAAAGGAATTCTGCAAAGAGAAGGTATAGAGGAGAAGATCAACAAAGTGTCTATAAAAGGATTCTATGCAACAGTTCAAGATCAAAATGGACAACGGTATGTTCTAAATTCTCCATTGTTCTAGATGAGAATGTTTTCATCATCAATATAAATGTCATGTGGAATTAAATGGTCTATTGATGCATTGGGAAAGATTTCGGAAATAGAAATCAGTATGAATAATTTATAGACAGACCAAAAGTTTGGACACACAGCCTAAGATTTTTCAATGAGCAGAACAGCTTGTTGAAGAGGAGGAAGGAAACTTTGCGTTGCGTCTCTCTAATATTCTTACAGTTGTTGGAGAAAATCTTGTTTCATGGTTAGTTTTGCCCAGAAATGCAGTTTATATTGGAGCTTCTGGTGCTGTTTTTGTAATACGTGCAACTAGTGTCCTTGTAAGGGTATCTGCAGATAGGTTTTCAATTTCTATCTTCTTGGCCAACTTGTTGTTAAATTGTAGATACACTGGGATTAGAGGAAAATTCTTGAATCCATGATGTAATTTGTTTATTAATTCTTAATATGTTGGAAATTTGTGAGTTTTATAGAATTTAAACTGATCAGATAACGTAGAAGCTTTTCCTTTTCCTGTTTAATAATTGTTATTTAAAAAATCATCATGAAGAAAGGACGGCCATGATAAACAAGAACAGTATTTGTCTTTCCTTCGGTTCAAGAACACCGCTGTACATGTCTGTGCAAGCTGGTTACTGTCTGTTTCATTTCTTTTTAGCTGAAACGGTTAAAATATTTTATATTAGTTATAAAAATGAGATGAAATGACATTGTAGTTTAAATTTCAATTCGTTCTGAATTTTTAGATTAAATACTGGCCAAAACATACCGATACTACTTTATCCGTGCCGTTTTACTTACTGGAAAAAAAATTAATTTCCTGCCTCCTAAAAAAATTCCGGATGAAGGAAGGATACATAATCATCATCACTATCCAAGTTTAGATTCTGATATATGTTTTTTTTTTCTAGGAAGAAACTCCAACTTGGAAAGTACACTTTGTTGATCCAAGTAAGAAAATAAAATCTCGGACTGTTACAAGAAATGCATACCTTGGCTGAAACTCGAGACCTACGCCACTCCTTGCAGACGATTTCTGATACATGCTCTTAAGCTTTGGTGAGCATTTCGCTAGATATGGGATGTTCAAATCCTCTGTGTGGACATTCTCGTAGCAATTCTCTTTAAGATACACAGGAATAGCCCTGTGACCACAAGATATCGTTCCATCCTTTATTTTGTAAGGTTTTATTCTGCAAGCAGAGGCACGGATGTTGGATTGATGCTCAGACCTTCCAGGTAGATTAGCCAACACTGCTGTTAGTTTCTGCGATGGTGTCCAATAGTGAACATCTGTAAGTGCTCAGAGGAGATATCACTGCTGTTCTTCACTATCTTCACTCTTTTTATCTGCTATTTATCTGCTCGTTAAAAATAAATGTAGATGGACTTTCGATAAACCTGATCCTTGAATTTCATGTGATTTTACGCAAATTGGAGATTTGGTTGTTCCTCGAGTAAGAATGTAGTGAATACAATCTAGTGATATGCTAGACTGGAAAACATTTGTAATGCCATTAATTTACAAGAAACGAAAAGGTTTGGGTGGCCCAAGTTACTAATATGTCATCTTATGTGTTCCGGCATTTTACTGTTAATTAGCGTATCTCATTTTAAGTGATCTCTATCTCAAATGTCAGGAAGAGGAGAAAGAATTAAAGATTAATTGGAAACGAGTAACAACCACGAGCTTGTTTGGGTTCGCATTTGCTAGACCTGTTGGCCCTTCTCATAAGTGTTTTCTCTCATTTTTGTCTATACAATTCATTTCAAATTTGAATGGAAGTTATTTTCTGAAAATTTTATCATGAAAATCGTGGATCCTGGAGTTAGCATTTTACGTGTCAAAAGAGTTTTTATTTGAAAGCATGTGTTAGAGAATAATATAAATAATATTCTGGAGACTCATCTAATAGCTTATCGTTTTAAATAAAATAGATTTTTAACACTGTTGCATGGGATTTGCTACTGGCAAAAGCGTTCCCCAAATCAGGAAATATTTGAAGAGGGACTTCATATCAGCTTTTATCTTGGAAGGATGTATATGACCAGTTGTTCAAGTTGCAAATTTCTGATTTGTACCTGTGAGTTATCAACTCTTGTATGTCAACTTCTACTTGTTGGATAGTTGTTTTTTGTCGTGGCTTGAGCAGCAAGAGGATGCTCCTTGGAAGCAATCCCTGCCGAGGAGCAAAAAGATCTAGGTAGATGAGTTCTTGTCTCCAAGTTCTTAATCTTTCATACCGAGTCATCGTACTCATAGTGAGTGTACAGGAGAAAAGGGTTTAAAAAAAAGTAAACAGGGCTGAATCGGCAACTTTAAATTTTCATGTGAGCAATTCAGACCCAACTGTCTTTTTTATTTTTAAAATCAAATACATCATCGACAGTTTTTTGGTTAATGGTTTGGAGATTTCGCTAGGTATGAGAAGTCTTGCGAAACTGATGCTGATGGGATTGTATTTGCATTGCTGTAGCCTTTGTTAAATTAACAGCTGTAACTTGTGAAAAACATGGCCAGCCGATTCAGGTGTTTGATGGAATGGATTCTCATTTCTAATCCCAACATGTTTCTGGAGACCAAACTTTTGAAGAAAATGTACAAGTGCCTAATGAATCATTGCTCAAAAGTGTGTTTGATACACCTAATTATATCTTGCTTTCCACGTCTCTTCTACCTGTGACAGTACCTGGTGGCTTTCGAAAGTGACTGGACCGTACATGACTTGAACGACAACCTCATTCTTCTGATTGTTCATGCCCAGACTCGTAAATAACAGGTGTGTCAGCAATTAGTACGTAAATCCCACTAGTTAGCTGTATGTTTAGCAATGAAGCTAACACGATTTTCCTCTATAAGTCAAGAAAGAAAACCAGGGCATTGCATTAGCCATCAAAAAACTCCAATAAACTCTAATAATTCGGCTATACGCATATCCTGGTTATCTGCTGCTAGCCTCGCTACTTGAGCTAGATGGGTTAAGACCATACTTGCTGGTGGTTCCAGTGTTCCCACTGATGCCATCCTGCGCGCTGCCCCTTGCCATGTTGAATTTCTTCATGTTCTCCTTGTAATGGTAGGTGCTGGAACTTGAGCTTATTGAAGAACCATACAGTGTGCTATTTCTTGGCCTGAATATTCCTACACTGAGATCCTGTGCAGACATCCCGCCTTCCAAAGCATGAACAATCTGTTCGATTTGAAACAACATTTTTACATTTTGAAAAGCATGACAACTCAATAAAGTTTGGCGTAGCAAGTACAGAACAATCGTTAAATGATAAGTAATCCGTGACTGCATTTTTAACTGTTCTATTTCATGTGGGTTTATGACTCTTGAGGAAGGCATTTTATGCACAAACTTACATTTGTGACTGGCCAGAGGTTATTCTTATATAGAACAGGTAAAGCAGGGAAGTTACCTGGCTCATTCGTGGTCGAATCCAGGATGATGGGTGCACACAAGCAGCAGCACAACCAACCATGCTAGCCATCTCACTGTTATTATACCTAAACCCTAGTCGTGGATCGATAAGAGCTTCAAAATTGCCATCTTCCAGAGCTTGATTGAGTAAAGGCCTAGCCTGGAACACCAGTACAGCGGGAGAGAGTTGTCAAGAAACCATCTCATCTAAAATCTTAAACTATTAGGTGAGGTTTTAGAATATGATTTATATTATTCTCTAACACATCCCTTTAAGTAAAACCTTTTGGGCTTGAAACTTGCATAGATTCACACAACCTTTTACTTGATTTTAATCAAGTAGAATGAGGGAGGTGAGATTTGAAATCGTGATCGTCGGGTCAACAAGATTCTAATACCATGTCAAGAAACCATCTCATCTAAAATTTTAAGCTATGAGGTGAGGATCCAAAATATAGTTTATATTATTCTCTAACCGGAGTTTCCACAAGGTGATGCCAGAGCCAAGCTTACATAAACTAACGGGCATGTCCAGAAATTGGAAAGAAGGCTCAAAAGCAGTGTAGTAGGGAACTCACCCAGGCAACCAAACTTGCATTCATTACCGAATCTGTGGGAAAGATAGGTGGATGCCCAGTTATTAGCTCCAAAAGCACAACTCCATAGGAATAGACGTCTGATTTATCTGTTAGCTTGCCACTTAATGCATATTCTGGAGCCATGTAGCTGAAACCATAGCAAGCATTAGTGTTGAGGATCAGGAAGAAATTCAAGGTTTAGTAATGCACACTAAAGAATTCGAAGAGAACAGAGACAACTTAGTACGACCTGCAAACCAGCAGTGCTTTGAAAGTAAAATGATTTTTTTTAAAGAGAATGGTTCGCCTACTAGCAAATGGAGTTCTAGGCTTTGGACAGTCTAGTGTATAAACAATATAGTTGAACACTTAAACAGAAGCCAGCTTAACTGATAATAATAGAACTTGAAAACAAAAATCACATAGAAAATGGCCAAAACTCATCCCAAACAAACAAATAGCTGGAGAGAAGGCATGGTCATACCCAAAAGTCCCCATCACTCTGGTGGAAATGTGAGTACTGCTTGCGCTGGCATCAGAAAAACTTTTGGCAAGTCCAAAGTCAGAAACCTGAACAAAATATATGACAACATTAATCTATTAGTATGTGCAAAAAGACTCGTATTCTTCTCCTCATCTCTTATTCGGCAAGAAAATGAAAGGATCTCATTTCTTACCCTATGAAACCATAACTATAATAGGATCAGGCCTAAACTAAGAAATATGCAACAAGTGGGATCGCTTAATCAAAGGTGGTCTTGAACTCAAGTGCCGATGATATGTTTAATGAAATACGTAGAATAATATAGCAGTGACCTAGAATAGTTCATAATTGAGCTTGAAACCTAAGTATCATGAACCGCAAGAATGATGAAAAAAGAAACAGAAGTCTTGCCTTTGCCTCAAAATTATGATCAAGGAGAATATTGGATGCCTTGATATCGCGATGAATAATTCTCGGATGACCTGCATGCAGGAATATTTCATTGGAAAATGTCATTATATTATTATTTTAAAAGGCAGAGCATTTTACAGATAAAAAAACACCTTATTAATCAAAATATTTTACTCTATGCCAACTCCCCCCCTGTTAATTCAGAGGAATGTGCAGCAATAATAAACATTTAGAAAATCTGGTAATGCTCCTTTTATACCATATCTTACTCATATTTATTCCTTTGAAGATAAATCTATTCAATATAGAAAAAAATTTGCTGAGGAGAAGTGAGGGTGACTGGATTGGGGGGAACTGAAGAAGTGAGCATCCAAGAAAACTCACAATCTTCATGCAGATATGCTAGTCCTTTTGCAGACCCTATAGCAATTTTCAATCTGGTTTCCCACTCCAGAACAGGCTGCCCAGTTCCTGCAATGTGCAATTCTTACAATGAATTTCTAGCAATGAAACAACTCGCATATCAGATCCATTTTTTTTAATAAAGTGTTGATTAGATCGAAATATTACCGTGCAAGTGAAACTCCAAAGTGTTGTTTGGAACAAACTCATAAACTAGCAGTCTAGCAGAACCATTAATGCAATATCCTACCAGTGAAACAAGATGTTTATGATGCACCCGGCTAATGATATCAACTTCTGCTTGAAACTCGCGCTCGCCTTGGTTGCTTCCTTCCTTTAGCTGCTTAACTGCAATTTCCTTCCCACAAGGAAGGAACCCCTTGTGAACATAGCCAAAACCACCTTGTCCAAGAAGGTTGGCATCTGAGAATCCATTAGTGGCAACCGCTAGTTCATCATATGTGCAAGTTCCATTCGAAAAACTGAAGGCAACACCAGGAGGACCTTGATGTGGCAATGCATTCACAGTCCATGGTGAATTTATGGAACGAGAACGTGTGTTGCTGGTTGAAGGAGGTGGCAGAAAGGTCTTTGTTTGCACAGTGATAACACAATCCCCTGGCTGGAAATACTTCATTTCAGATTGGTGGACCTGGGCATTTTTATCGTTATCTAGGGATGCAAACAAAAGACTGATTAGTAAAGCAGATCATTAAAGGGCTCGTGCTATAAGTTGGGAATATCGTGATTTTTTAGCATTTCTATTGATTCTGAAAATTAATTTCAAGGAAGAGAGGGTTAGTTGCGAAGCATTGGTGAGCCAGTTTTAAATCTTTACCTGTTGGTACCAAGATTTTTGATGTATTGTGATGCTCGTTGGTGCTTTGGTATCTCCTTTTCTTAACTTTGCAACAGATACATAAAAGGCCAAGCACAAGTAGGAAAAACACCCCACCAATGGCACATGCACCAATGAGCCCTGTTGACATATGAAACTGTTTTGAGCTCATGGGCAGACTTCCTTTTGCTAATGGGAGTGATGGTGTTGAAGATACCATAGATTTGGGTGGTGGCGGTGGAGGTGGAGGTGGAGGTGGCGTTAATGCGAGTGATGGTGGCCAGAATACCGTGGATGTGGGTGGTGGTGGTGGTGGAGATGGTGTCAATGGGAGTGATGGTGGTGCTTGTGGGTAACTATGCCTTTTCAGAGGAGGCATAATTGGTGACGGTGTTGCTAGAACTGGAGGAGTAGCTTTTGGTAGAGATGGAGGAGGCCAAGAAGTTGATGGTGGCTGAGATAGAGGACTTGTTGGCAGAGGAGAAGGTAGTGGTGGTCTCGTTGGCGATGGTGGTGAAGTAACTGATGGTATTGGAGGCTCAGGAAACAATGTTGGAGGAGGCACTGGAACTATAGGATTGGTAGAAGCCTCAGGTGGTGGTGTTGAAGCAACTGGGGGTGAGAAAACTGGAATTGTCATTGGTAGTGGCGATGGGACTGGAGTCACCGGAGGAGGTGGCGTTGGATTGGAATCAGGAGAGATTTCAGGTGGCAACAACACCACCACAGGAGATGGCGGGGAAGCAAATGGTTC
Organism: Salix dunnii; assembly: GCA_015731905.1. Classification (NCBI taxonomy): domain Eukaryota; kingdom Viridiplantae; phylum Streptophyta; class Magnoliopsida; order Malpighiales; family Salicaceae; genus Salix; species Salix dunnii. Next base: position 18,909,560 of record CM027664.1, read on the forward strand.
TATTTGTGGCATTGTTTGTGGACTAGCATTATCCATCGCTTCTGGTGGTTGTGATGGTGGCAGAGGCTGTGAAGTGGCCGCCGGATAATCCACCGGTGCTGGTGACTCTAAGGGCGTTGATGACATTATAAAATTTTATCCCTTGGAATTAGTGGACGTCTCTTTTAGTACATAGCATGCAATAAAGTAGATCAATCAACCCACAATTTAGTTAGTGGGATTCATAGCTGGATTCCTTTTCGTGGTGAATTTCTCTGATCAGATAGATGGTTAAGAGCAAAAGTGTTGTTCAGTTTTATTATTATACTGACAGCTGCAGTTAGAATCCTGCTCGTGAACAACTAATTTATGAGCAGCAATCAGGGCAGCAGTTAGTTTCACTCACAAACTCCAACACCTATCAAACAAAACAAGAGTTAACACACGAGACTGTCTGATCTTTATGATAGTCCTAGCCACGATGGGGCTAGTAGTTTGTGTAAAATACAATAACTTGTGTTCTTTTGTAGACTATTCGCACTAGGCAGCCAGCCACCATATGACTCGTTGTCTTTTGCGTATGGTCATGGACATGCCCCACCATAACACTGGTTCACATGAATAAAATGCTCGACAATGGGAACTGGGAACTTCAATCCTACTGTATAATATCAAACTGTGAACATAAAACAAGTCAAGCAACCAAGCTTAAATTCTTCTCAGATAACATATGACAGAGATATGCCAAATAAAATGGCAGCGTAAGCGGGGAACACAACCGTTAATCTGCAAAGAAAAACCTCGTCTTCCAAGAAAAAAGGTTTTTGAGAGTGTTATCTGATTATATATTCACTCCGTGGCTTAAGTTTTAAAAAATAGTGCAGGCATGGTCTATTGAACTACTCGGGTTTCTCCAGGAGGCTACTCAACTTCAATCTTCAGAATAAGGAGGTATTGGTTTATATCAACCTATTTGAGGATCTCATATGCCAACAGCATATCCTTAAATCATTTCTTGCGAACCTGTTTTGGCAAATTCAACCCTTGAAACTTCAGTGCTGAATAGACTTCATCATTCAATTGAACCAGTAATATCGTACCAAGTTAGCAACTTAACAGAGCCAATCTGAATTTGTCAGAGCTTAGCATCAATAGCCAAGACACTATAATCCTGCCAATATCATCTCCTCCATCACTAAATTCAATTTCTCCATCAATCCAACTCTTCTGTAACCAGCAACTAACAAATCATAAGTTGATCTAGTGAGCTTAAAGTAACTCTTAATATGTTCAAGAAACAAGTCTAGCCTCTCATAAGCCCCTTGCCTGAAGTAGGAAGAGATAACCTTCTCAACATCACTTGGACTTTTAAATGACATTCCTTGACTCATCATCCTCCCAACAGAGAATTCAACATCATCCAACCTATCCTTAATAGCATAGAATCGTATAATCCCACAGTGCAGCTGCAATAATGCTTCACCTACTTGGTTGAATTCCATAAAAATTTCGAGTAGCATCTCCATTTCATCCACTTTCCCAAGGTCAGAATACAGCCTGACAACATTTTCAATCATATTCCCATTGATCTCAAACTTACATTCAAGCAAAAAAATTAAAAACTCTTTAACTTGATCACAGCTTCCCCGTTTGCAATGTCCTTCCAGCACCCATTCCATTATGTGTAAACTAGGCATAATTCCCAAGGACATCATCTCTTCAAATAGTTTATCAGCAGTATCAAAATCTCTAGTCTTAACACAACCAGAAATAAGACACTCATAGTTTTGTAAATTGGCAGAGAAACCAGCAGCCCTTTTCCCCACAAACCATGCTTGCATTTTATTAACATCTCTTAAATTCGAAAACCCTGCTACAAAATTGTCGTAAGTTTCAGAATTAGGTTGATAGCTCTCCGAATTCTCCATTATTTCAAACAAGCTAATAGCTGTTATCGCATTGCTTGATAACAAACAAGCATATAAAAGAGAATTGAAAACTGAAGTTGTGGGTTTAATTCCACGAGCCTCCATCGAAGTAAACACGTGCATTGCAAGCGACACATTTTGAATCTTTCCACAAAGAGATATTAATCTGGAGTATTCATCACGATCCATCTCATCATCATCAAGCATTCTCCTCAATCTCCATTCTAAAACCTGGTTAATCAAACAAAAAAAAGAAGCAAACTCTCTTTTATATACTAAAGAAATTGAGAAAAAATCATAACTTTATAACTCTTAACAACTCAATTCAACCAAACTTTCAGTTCTGTAATAAGCTGAACTTGACGAATAATAATTCTAAAAGAAATTCCAAATACTGAAACTCTTCCAAAAATGATTTTCTTTAAAACCTTTAGTCAAGATTTCAATGAAGAAATTAACATTACGATGCTTAAATATTTAATCAAGCTCAATTTTTTTTATTTTATATAAAAGAAATAAACAAACTTTTTTGTATTTCACTACTCTTTAGTCTCTAATTCTTCTTGAACTTGCTATATGACCCCAACAACAGAACCAATCACTCATTTTTCTTTGCTAAAACACAAAACAAGAAAAAACCCACATTTCTATTTCCACTGTTTATCTTTTTCACCTTTCGTTTCTTACATTTTACAGGAAGAAAAGAAAAATAAAAAGAGAAAGTGAGAGTAATTACCAAGTGGGCTTTCTCAGGAGAGGAAGATCTGAGATCGGTAACAAGAGGATCCCATGGAAGTTGAGAACTTTTGAGGTTAAAACTGTGGTCTGAATCAAGTGTACTGGTGATTTTGGAGGTTGGTGTTTGAAGCAACTTTTTAAGAAGAGGATCAGAAGAAGAAGACGTAGAAAAGGAGTGTTGGGTCTGGCATGGAACTGGAAATGATAGTTGAATAATTTGAGGGAATTTTGAACCTCGTTTAGCTAATGACGGAACTCTCCTGAGTACTAATGCCATGCTTTTCTACACTATTTCTCAGGTTCAAGCCTCCTCAGCACCTTGTATTTCGCAGTTCCAGCAGAATTGACAGTAGACAACTTGTCGTTGATACGTGACGTGTGGCTTCCTTACACCTGTTGGAAGTACTCTCAAGATGAATATTTTTTCTCTTCCTGAACAATTTTTTTTGCAAAATAACATAAACTAAAAATATACTTGACAAATGACATAGTTTTTATAAAAATATTAATAGTAATATCATTTTTAATTATAAAAAATATGATTAATAGTAACGACTTTAATAAAAGCCTAATTAGAAACAATGATTTTAACCAAAATAATAATAATTATAAACTAGCCCCAGATATAAATCTTAAACAATACCCTACCTTCAAATTATAACTCTAAATCTAAAATATAAAATTTAAACCCTAAAACTAATCACTAATGCCAAAAACAAACATTGATGAAAATCTTTAGGTTTTATTAGCTCTTTTTTAGTGGAGTTTTTATTGAATTTTATTTTTTTATTACAGGGTTGATGATAAACCCTAAATAAATCATATAATAAAAAAAAAAGCTAGAAAAACAAGAAAATTTATTGCATTTAATTATAATTTGTTTATAGGGTTATTGATTAATGTTTGTTTTTAGGATTAAAGTTAGTGTTTAGGGTTTTTTTGTGTTTTAGAGTTATAGTTTAGGGTTAGGATAATGTTTAGGGTTTGTGTTTGAGATTAAAGTTAGGATATTGTTTAGAATTTGTATTTAAGATTAGATTTAAAGTTAGTTTATGATATGATTTTTTTAGTGAAAGTCAATGTTATTAATTGCATTCTTACTATTTCCCAAATATTTTTTTGGTATTGTTATTTTGTCAAAACTTTTAACTAGTGTTTTCCTTTTCAGAAAATTCTAGTTTTTTTATATTGCTATAGCCAAATTGTAAAGTATTTCTAGAATAAATATATTTTTAAACAAAAATAAACTCCAATTTTACATGCTAAACTTTAAGATTTTTAAAACCAATTCCTCTCTATAAAACTTTGACATAAAAATCTTAAAAATCCCTTAAAAAAAATTTCTTCAATTTAGAAGATTGTTATTAATGATGATGTTGATGTATGTGAAAAAAATTGAATACTTATATATGTTTTTTTATTAGCATTGGAAAAATATATGAATTATAAGAATGTTACGGGTTTTTTTATATCATTTTTTATTAGAATCTTAACAAAAATTGATTGGGTCAAATTAATTTATAAAAAATATATATCTAGAAGTTATTAACGTGTTTTCTAGTAAAATAAGTTAAGTCATTTAAAGATTGAATCGATATAACATAGCTAACTTGATGGGTTTAAAGACAAATTGAAAAACCATTACAAACATAATTTAACTAAAAAACTCAAGACAACATGTTTTTTACAAAAAATATTAAGATGGAAACATGTTAGATCGACCCGGATTAACCTGTCAATTTCATTATCTAGATCATGAGATTAGAATAACTTCATAGAAAACAAATCAAAACTAAATACAAACTCAGTTTTCAATTAAATCAATGTTACAGTATAAAATTAAAAACAAATAAATTTAAAAGAGAGATTGAAAACAAACCATTCTAGAAAACTTGGGTTAATTTGTCAAAGTTACAACTTGGATCATGTGACATGAATAACTTCATATAGAGCAAATCAAATCAAATCAAATTATAAAATTTTATTCTTAATCAATTCAATATTAAATAAAAAAAATAATCTAACCCGGATTAATTAGTTAATAATTTAGCTAGATAATGATATAAAAATAAACTCATAAAAAGAATACACGTGCTCCTGATAGTTTCTTTTATTTTTTCTATAAATTATTCTCCTCGCACACATTTATTAATTTAAATATTGAAGGTCACTTGTTCCAACAAGAAGGAACTGATTTTAGAGGAACAACTCAAATATAGCAACGAAAAAATCATTCGTGTGAAGCCTTTTAACAACTTCCGCTATGTAAACAAATTGAGTTTAAGTTTAGCTAAGCTTGACTCAATAAAACTTTTGAGAGAGAGCTCAATTAAGTTCGTGATTTAGTTTTATAAGCATGCTTGTTTAAGAATTTGCAAATAAGATCATTTATAAGTTTGTAAAATTAGAAATGAAAAACTACCTGGACAAGATTTCATCAAATAAATCTGTCTTATATGAAGGACTTAAAAAAATATAAATATATCCTCAATAAATCTGTCTTATATGAAGGACTTCAAAAATATAAACATGTCCTCAATAAAAATCTATGAAATACACTGTTTATTATAATATACTGAGGCCTTTCATGAAATGGAGATGAGCTTAGTAGCTTTGATAAAATCGAGCAAACCTATATCAAAAACATGAAACTTATGCAGCTCAGCTAGTGTTATTTGCCAACATGACTTCGCCTTGGAGTTCATTTCCCTGGTGCCATAGAAATGGATCCAGGAACAGTTGGTATAAATTCATCGTTCTTTTATAATAGCTTTTGATTCTCGTTCCAAAACAGTACAGGAGGAATCTATACACTGGATACAGAATTTGTTTGCGGGTATCCTCTCTAGGACAAATTTATGTGTTGACCTGCCCTACTCGGTAGTCCAGGTCAGTACTCAGAATACGGTGGCTGTCAACAAAAACCATAAGAACGGCCTGCTGTTTTCTTCTTTCTAACCCTATCTTAATTAAAAAGCTATAGCCAAATAAGGAATGCTAGGTGCAAAGCTGGCTCCATTTTCTCACCCGCACGTAACTGTACTGGAATCTTGTCTACCCTCATTCCAGGGGTCATTAGCTTAGGATTGATCAAATCGACTGATTTGAGGGAGAGGGAGAGACTTCAGCGGCAACTAAGATAACTCCATCTCGATATTCAACTTGTGCAAACAAATCTTAGCTTCACAATGCTAACAGGCACCCAAAATTAAAAGGACTTATGAAAGTAATTTGCTTCTTATATGAAAACCTATGGAAGCTCAATCACGTTGAAGTGAGAAAGAAGGGGCAGCCAAGTAAAACGACCAATACAACAATTAACATGGTTCTATAAAATGTTGAGTAACTGACATGGAGTTTAAGCAACCATAAACATGTGACACGAAAAATCAAGAAGGAAGAACTTTGTTTTTTATCTCATTGTACACTCATCTACAGCAGTCCAACAGAAGGGTTTTTTTCTCTCCACGTCATTTCATTTTCACTTTTCATTCTTCCTTGCAGGGGAGAGGGGGCGGACCTACCTAAAGGGATCTCGAGGGAAAAACTGGATATTCATTATATGCCAAACCTGGACAATGCTGACTGGAACAAAGTTGAGAATGCTTGAGACATGCTCTGGTCATCAGCTTTGATAGTTATTTGTGTTTTAGCTGATGATGTGTTGATTTTACACTCAACAAGAAAGATTGATGACTCTTCTGCTTTCTGAGCAAAGAAGAAAAACTTCAAGTTAGGTGATTGACCGCCTGATGCAATACAGTGGATGGAATGGCCTTGCAAATGACGGAGTAGGGCCTGGGGTGTTGTTAATGCCGCAGCTCCTTGAGGACTTATAGAGAGTTCCTGTAACAACGATTGATCCATCACAAAGATGAGAATAAGTCAGTGGGGCTAGCTGTAAATAAGTAAGCCTACGCATAATGAATCAGAAAGCTCTCTCATTCTATCCATGAGTTCAATACCGCAACTTTTATCCCACGAGTCATGACTTGTACTAGGAGCTGGAAGCGAAAAAATGAATTCAAGCAACTTCATAACCATAAAACAAACCTCAGATAAACAAATTGGTAGTTGACGCCATTTTTGCTGAAAAGTGCCAGGATCAAGGACAGCTCCAGCACTAAGCTTCAAAGGAGGAGGTGATGGAGCAAGTGTAGGAGCAGGAGCTGCAGGTAGACCTAGACCAAGTAGATCATCAATGGCCAAGCTAGATTGTGGACTCAAGCCAGCTGCTGCCGGGTTTGAAATTGGCAACTCGGGTTGTACTTGTGTAGCAGTAGATAGCAATGAAGTGTCGTATAAAGGAGCTGTGTATGCAGAATCATTGGTACCAGCACCTCTGCTTTCTTCCTTCTCAGGAGTACCTAGAAGCAGATCCTTGTCATTTGCCTCGACTACATGAGCTGGAACATCAGATTCTGTCCCGATAGCTAAACTGCCCAGCTCATCTGAAAACTCAAATGGTCCACGGTGTTCCTTATCAGTGAACATGTATGAGGGCTGCAAGATTTTTTTAATGTCAGTTAATTCATAACATATCTTGAAACAAGTTCAGCTGTTCTACAGAGATAATGGCCATAAGCAGAAATGCGAGGATGGTGATCATGTACATGGGTTTTAACTAGTGGAACAAAATTTTGTTTAAGTGATTTAAATTGAGCACAATTCAATATCAACTCTAAAGGATGATGACGATGGGAAACCAAGAAATTAGGATGATTTAATTTCAAGTAATTAAGGGTAGCAAACAGAAGTTACCTTCTGGTACACAACAGAGAGGCTATTAAATTCATCAAAAATGCGGTCTTTGACTTCACTGCTCTGAGTATCAGCAAAGACAGAAACAGCTTGCTTTGGAGGATTCACAACACGTTCTGCAACTGATACATTGTGTTGCAATAGCCTGTAGTAGAACAAGGCCCTGTCATGAACATCCTGCAGCCAAATGTGAATTAAATTGAATATTTGAATAAAAACTATTATAATAACTAAGATAAATAAAACATGCTGATCTATAAAAAAAAAAAATGGGAGAGTAAAATAGTGATCAACCCACACCTGGTGAAAATCAGCAAGACCTGCAGCCAATGCAGCTCCTAATGCTTTCTGAGTCTCAGGTGGCCTTTTGAAAAAACACTTCATTACTGCTGTGAGAAGATGCAAACGGACCTGCACAATTTGATAACTCATTACTCACATGATGAACAGTATTTTGTTATTCTAATGAAAATATTTTGCTACGAGTAGAAAAGGCCAGACAAGCTCAATCACAGCCATGGATGTGGAAGAATACGCAAACCATGCCCCTTGTTCTGTACAATGAAAAATCTCATGCCCAATGAGAAAAACAAATGCCAGAAGCCTAGATCACTTAGCCAAAGACTTGTGTGAAGGCTGGGGAAAAACACAGCTAGCCATGGTAATTCAAGCAAATTTAATTACCTCTGCAGAATGCTCTTCATCCCAATTCTCAGTTAAACTCTCTAGGATATAAGGAGCATCACTCATGTCTTGAGAATATTCCCCTAACATCCATATAAGAGCAGCTTTGGCCTTCGGTTCTTGAACATTCTGGCTGCTGATATTCCCAACAACTGCAATGCAATCATGACTCCACTGAGGGTATTTCCTTAAAAGATCTTTAACAAGAACCTGAATATCAAAACCCAGCATGTAAATCTGATGCTCACAGTTAAAGTCAAACAGGGGATAGCTGTTCATTTGACTGCTTGTGTATGTTCTCAAGGAATCTATAAAGCAGTATGCAGGTGTTTATATTCTTAATAATGGACAATTGGACCTCCAAATATTAGTTTCTTACCAGAGCTTCAGCAGTCACATAGTCCTTTTCCATTTCCAGAAACTGAAGAAGCCTATCAACAATAGCATTCACGTCATACTGCTGCAATGCTATTTTTCCAACAGCCCGAATTGACTCTCTTGCAATTGGAATATCAACATTGGCAGCATATTCACACAGCTCGGTCACTGAAATTGACTCAACAGGGACATTCATCGGTCAAACATGTAGAAAGCATATAGACTTTCCCATTCAAATTTCGCCAGCATAGGCTGCAGAATGACTCTGAAAATTTATATACACATAGGCTGCAAAATGACACTGATAATTCATATACTCACCAATTTCATAAGTACTGCTCTCATTTGCAACTGCAGTCAACATTTCAAGCTTCAGCTTTTTGACATAAGATGGCTCATTGTACTGGCAATAGAAGTGTTTGTAGTCAGCGGAAAATACATATGGTGCACGCATCACCAAGAGATGGAGGTGGCTTAAAACTGCATATGATTGTTCTGGACTTCCAGAACTCACTAAGGTAAGCAGCGGGGCTTTAATACGTTCATACACCTGATCAACAAAATTTTTCATTAGTAAAACATTGGTCTGGTAGGTTTAACCAAAGTAATATATTAAGAGGCATGATGATTCCAAGACAATAAGAGTTGCAGTGAAATTACAGCAACAATAATTCTCTTAAAATAATCAGATCCACAGCCCCATAAATAAAAAGACTAGCTTTTGATAATAGGCTGGACCTAAATAACCTGGCTGCTTCGGAAAATAGCTATCAAGTAGTAGAAATGCTATTAGGATAAAGAAGGGAATCCAAAGAAGAATTGTGCAACATATACCCAATGTGAATTATTGAAATTGCACAGCTATGAATCAAAACACTTTCACAGTTATTCATCAAGGAAATTTGGGGTGATTTAAGATGGTTGATCATGTTCTACATAACTAACTAGAAGTCATTTGTATTTCTGATGCCTGAACTAAAGCTGGGACGACAAGCAATAGCTTAACTTTTTGAATTTTGTGTATCTACACCATGAAAAAAACCATATGCATTCTTATTATGGGAATTTCAGTCTTCATAGAGATTGCATTACAGAGGAATTCAAACAAAGTGGATTCACATGAAAATATTCTGTGTTAATAAAGTAATAACATTTACCACGTTTCCTAACAACACCACCTCACTCCTGTGAATACATAAAGAAAAACCCATAACTGCACAATTTCCATGCTCTTTAAATTAAATAATTTAGGGGGGAAAAGGATTTTCAGCAGCACCTGCTGGTGAACATCAGTCATGGATAATGTCAAATGTAGAAACACTTTAGCAGTTGCCAAAACAACAGCACCATTCGCATGCTGAAGCCTATCTTCAAGAAGATTCATGATATCAAATATCTCATTACTATCTGCGGGCACATATTTCACAACTAAATCAAGCACAAGGCATTGCGCCCATTCACTGAACTCCTTAATCCTGCCATCAATAAACACGCCAAGAATCTACCAAAATTGTTATAATGAAAACACGATCTCTCTAGCAACGAGCATGATATAATCAAGCATTTCAACAAATTCTCAATGAAACATACCGATTCAAAAGGTAATATATAAGCGGCTTGCTAAGCAAAGCCTCCCTCTCCTTCATCGCGTCCCCTGATGTACTGGCTTCCCCATTCCAAATTTCTTGCAGTGCCAATAAACAATTTGCAACAACCTAACAACAAAACCCCCCAAAATCAACACAACGCAACACCACACGGCAACCACTTCTATTTATCAAAACAAAACAGCAATTTCACCTGAGTATCTTGATCATTGAGCAACAAATGCTTCAAAACCGCGGGAAAATCAGCATCGATGCAAGTAGTCACGGAAATATGATACAATTTAAGAACACCAATAACCGCAACAATTCTAACATAACTATTGTTATCTTTCAACCCAGCATTCAACGGTCCAACTAGATACTCAACTAAATTCGCAACGTTAAGAGAACTCAAGCTTCGTAAAGCTAGTCCTCTAATCATCGGATCTTCATCTTTACAGTCTCTTTGCAAGAAATTAATCGTTAATAAAGCCAAATCAGGATTAACTTTGGCGTAATTACCGACATATAAGTAACACATCTTTTTCAACACTATATCTGATGTTGCCGAGCACATAACCATTTCACCAAATACAGACGACACGTCGATTCCGATGGTCATGTATGAGATTACTTTTTTGAATAGCTCGCGTTTCGAATCGTCTACGCCGGGGAGACGGCTTCCGGCGAGTTGTCGGAGTTGCGATTTTAAATCGGTGACTTCGCTTTTTCTGTAATGGAAAAAAAAGAAAAGAAATTGAAATGTTAGGGGTGGAGGCGATTTAGTTATTTAAAGCGAACAGATTTTACACTTACCCGGACGGTTGTGATGGCGACGGAGATCGATTAGTTTGGGCCGGAGGAGCCATGGCGAGGTTCTGTCAGGTACGGTTTGTACAGTGAGATCGAGCAGGGAAGGAGAGATCTGACGAAGGGAAAAAACAAAGTAAGACACCGAGAAAGTGAGATGAATTAATTAGAGGAATTCGTGTCCGTGCTGACGTGGCTGTAGGTTATTGGTCTGCTGTCTGGATAATTGAGGAGACCATTCGGTTGATTAGTGATGAATACACTAGTACAATTGCTAAAACGATGACGTTGCAGCTTAATTCATTATACTTTTTATATAAAGCGGAATGGATCTCGGAGGAATAATAGTTGGTTGGGAGTTTTTAAAAAGTATTTTATTGAAGAATTTTTTTTATTTTAAATTAATTTTTTTTATTTTTAGATTATTTTAATTTGTTGATATCAAAAATAATTTAAAAAAATATTTTTTATATATTTTAAAATAAAAAATATTTTTAAAAACAACCGCATTCATATTTCCAAGCAGAGCAGTTTATATCAAAGATCTTGATTTTAAGCTTCGATGATATTTTAGTAAATTTTTTGGAGTAGTGTAAAATATAATATAAATGATTTATTTTAGATTTAACTGAATAAATGTTGGTACATTAATTTTTTCTTATAAATTTTATATAATATTTTTTTATTTAAAAATACATGTCCAGTATTTAAAAGAAAAATACAAGTTGTTTTTTAACCCCGTCAAAATATATGTTTTGTTGGATAAAATCTATGTGCACTTTTTTAGCTCTAATAAAATAGACCTTAAATTCTGTCTTTTTAGATTTTTATCGTGCATGAATTAGGTTTTTTTTGGTATTGTGTTTGCAATGAGTGGGGAATTTGTCCAGTAAATGATCGAAATAAAACAATATATTTTATATTAGAATCAAGTGTGCGCGCGAGAATATGTCGATTTTTTGTTAGGATTTTGAATTATGTTTTCTAAATTTTCATGGGAGAAAATAAAAATAAAAAAATATATTTTTATCATGTTAAAATTTTAACTTACAAATTGGATAATAGATTTAAGAGAGATTAATGATTTATTTCTTTCACGCTTATTATTTATTTAACCATGCGATAATAAAAATAAACTATCAACTATTAAAAAACTTATATGAAAGATAAATTAAAATAAATTAAATAAAGATTGAAGAATAAAATTATGCAAATTATTTCTAAACCCATATAAAGGAGGACTAGAATGAATCATCAAATCTAAATACCAATAAACACGCAATATAAGGACAAATATAAGGATAGGACAACATAAAAAATTAAAGAAAAATAAAGGTTAAAAGGGAGAGCAAAATATGAATCACTATTATAACTCACAATAGTAATGGGTGTAGGGAAATAATATTTCATGTCTGTCTTTTAACTTTCAGTATAAAATATATTTTTTTATAAAAAAAACACATAAACCGCTCGAGATTTTTTACTTTGAATCCTTTATCTTTCAATTCAACATCCCTTGAAAAATTGAAATTTAGTGTTTAAAAGGATTTGATTGTTCAAATAAAAAGTTTAAGGAATTGTTAAAAAAAACATTATTATAATTTACAATTTAATTATGAAAGAGTTAAGTCGAATGATAAAAAAAAATACATTAAATTGAGTAAATAAAAAACAAACAATAAAAACATGATACATGGCTACACCTATTTTAAATATTATCTAAAAGTAAAAATTATTTATAATAAAATTATAGTCTATCTACATAGAACATGAAAAATAAATATTAATCTAGATATATTTTTTTATAAAAAATTAAAAGAAAGGCACACGTTGCTATGTCTAACATCTAAGGACAAATCTAATGGCAAAAGCTATTTTGAAGAGTCAATTCTCTAAAATAGCTCTTTGAATAGTGTGTGTATAGCTTTTTTTGTTGATGTGTACTCTTTTATTTCAATTTATTACTTTTTTGAGAGAAAAAAACAGTATTGAGACCAAAATAATAGAATATGTTTTATGAACATCGAAAAGCTTATTGTTTAAAATTAGTTTTAATACATTTTAAACTTAATTAAGTAAAATTTAATATTTTGTTAAAGAGCAGTGACTGTGCCGTTTAGCGAACCGCATAGACAACGGTGGGTGACATCTAAAACTAAGTGGCTGTTTGGTATTGTGGTGCGATCCACGATTGCCAAACGGCGTTGTCAATATAGTGTTTGGTAAAGTTTGCATCGCAGAATATTGACATGGGACCCACATAAATATTGAAGAAATCGACGTTTTGTGAGAAGCTGTATAGAGATGCTTTTTCATTGGCGATTCACATGTTTCAAACACACAGATTAGCTGATTCAATATTTCAAATACAAAAAATGACTGTTGAAAATAAAAATACAAAAGTATCCTCAACATCAATATCCTAGGCAAATCGTGTTCTTGCCGAAAAAATGACGAAAAAAACAAATACATTAAATTGAGTAAATAAAAAAAACAAACAATAAACATGATACATGGCTACACCTATTAAAATTATTATCTTAAAGTAAAAATTATTTATAATAAAAATTATAGTCTATCTACATAGAACATAAAACAATATTAATCTAGATATATTTTATTATATAAAAAATAGAAGAAAGGCACACGTTGTTATGTCTATCATTTTTTTTGCCCATCGCGATGATTGGAAAATCAGGGGTTGTGAAATTTGAAGCTAAAAAATTGTTTTTTAACTCATTTTAATTCAGACAATATTATCAAAACACTTTAAAAACTGTAATAAACCTGTAAATGATGTTCCAAAAAAAAAAATCCCCAAAACACAAAATTAACCTGAAATAAAAAAAAAATCAATTTGAGTTCAGATCTGTTATTTTGATAAACTCTGAAAGTAAAAAGAAAAAAAAAACACTTGATATGAATTCTCCTTGTCCAATCAAATAATTTGACGTAATTTTTTTTTGTTTAAATCGATGTCAATCATTTTTCTCTCTTTATCGCTAAAAATTGAACCCGAGACTGGACAATAATAAATAATTTTTTGGATTAAAAATTAACTTGAAATTATATGCTATGAGTGATTTTTAAAGTTAAAGGACTGAACTATATTTAACGATAAACTTATGACACAATATACATACTTGACATCCTTTTCATTTTGGTATCTATTATTTCAAAAAAAAAAATATCAAAATCAATTGCTTGGATTGAATTGAACGGTAAAGATTATTTGATTAGAAAATGATCATGGTCAATTATCAAAGTATCTGTTTCGTTTATCCTTTTTACACCAGTACAATTATAAAACTATTTTTTTTCATGCTAGGTACTTAAAAATTCCAACCATGTAACTTACTATAAATAATTAGTAATTCATTTCATGTTTTAAGATTGTTTATTTTTAAAATTTATCCTTGCAAGCATGGTTGTTAAATTCACGAGTTAACTCTTAAAATCATCCGATTTTGCGAGTCAATTCAATAAAATTTGTCAAATCAAATAAAAAAATTGCCCCTCGTAAAAATAGGAAAAAAAATCAGAAAATCTAGTCAAAATCATAAAATCGGACTGAATTAATCCAATTTTACGATCCCATCAATTTTTTTCAAAATCCATTCCTTTTGCCGCCATCTATAGCCTACACCTAGCTCTGTGCAACTATGCCCCTATCCTTTCCGCGGGCTAGCCCCCCTTCTCTCTCCCTAGGCTAGGCCTAGTCACCTCCCCCTGTTTTTTTTTTTTAAAAAAATAGTATTTTTGCAATGCTAATATAATGATGTAATTATTATGTATTTTTTTTAAATCATATATAAACCTTGACTGGTAAAATTTTACTCACATGATTATATTATATTGTATTCGAAAATATTTCACTTATAATTTTATAATTTTTCTACCTATATAATTTTAGTTATGATTTTATAATTTTATAATTCTAATTTTAGCAACTTCTAATTTATATCAAAATCATAATTTTAACAATCATGCTCACAAGATTATATCATGGATGTACCGTGAATATTGAGCATGTTTTAGAAATATCTTTACATGATAAAACTTATTTTGTTTCTTTATTATTATATTTTTATACTATTAATATTTTTTAAATCGGTTTTTTTTTTTGTGTTTAAAAATAATTATAGTAATCATGATTTCTGTTATATAAGTTTTGATTTAATTCGATTGGGTCCTTTGATTGAAATCAATGAAATGTGAATGTTTCACTTCGGCCCTCATTCTTTTAATTTATGAATTAGGTTGAAATAAATCAAGAAATTTGGTATATAAGTTTCAATTTTTTCATTTTTATCCTCGGATTGAAATTGATAATATATTTGATTTTCATTTCAGCCCTTATACTTTGAATTTTTAATTTTAATCCCTTGACATTGGATTTTCATGTCAGCCCTTATATTTTTAATTTTTTGATTTTTTTTTTTAATTTATGTAATAACCCCCACTTTTGTCCATGTATATATAAGGTGCCTTATTTTTTATTTTTAATTTTTGTTATTTTCTTATTTGTTAAGGTGATATTTTTTCTTTTAAATTAATTCTTGATAGCAATAATAATTTTAGGTGTTAAGACTTCGATGTGTTATTTTTATAATAGGTTATGATGATTTGTTTTATTATATTAAATCTTGCATATAGAAATATTATATTTTAATTTGGAACCAGCGAATCCTATTAATTTCTGTAATTCCAGTAATTATAGAAATTGTTAGTTTAGCTCGCAATGTAATGTGGTAAATTTTTTTAATTTTCAAGTCAAATAATTTCTTTATATTTAATCATTTTTTTTACAGTTAATAAATTTTTTAATTTTCAAATCAATTTTTTTAATTTTCAATTTTGATTTTAATTTTAATTTTCTCTTTCTGTTATTTTTTTATTAGTTGTTTTTTCCCAGTCAAATGAATTTTTTTACCTCATATTTTTTTTTCTTTTGTTAAAGTTATTTAGATTTTTTTAACCTTTTTTTTTCTTTTCTTTTCATTATTAACACACTAATAATAATAATAATAAGAAGAAGAAGAAGAAGAAGAAGAGGAAGAAGAAGAAGAGGAGGAGGAGGATTATAGAATATATGAAAATTTAGTATTTGGAACTCTATGAGGGTGTTTGAGAATGTGTATATATAAATATTATATTTTAATTTTGAATTATTTTTTAAAATTTTTTATTAACCAGGTTGTCCAAGTCAGTTTTTTTTTTACCATATTTCTTTTTTTATATTTTTTTAACTGGGGTATCCGTAGCAGTAAATTTGTAATAAATCATGGCATCTTCTTTGCAAATTTTATCAAAAATATTTTAACGATAGCAACATTCAATCACTTTTTGATTTAAAAAAAACATATTTAATAGATTTTAACAATTATAATTTTACTATTTAAATATTTAAATAATTAAATACAACATGTATAAAATCAATCAGTTTTCTATATAGATAAAAAAACCCAGCGTATTGCGCGGGCAATACCGCTCATTATATTTCTATACTATTAATATTCTTGAAATCGTTTTTTTTTGTGCGTGTTTTAAAAATAATTATAGTAATCGTGTTGGAGATACTAACTTCACTAAACTTATTTGGTAGTGTAGAGATAATTATTTTTTAAAATAATAATTGATAATATTAATATATTAAAATAAAATAAAAATTAAGAAAATATTTTCTTTTAAAATAAGAATATACGAAGATTTAGCTCCTTACTTTGTAGTTGAAACTTGGAACTCTCTATCGAAAGCTCCCTCCCGAGACCTTGGGCCACCATCTGCCTATCACTAGACTTGGATCTTATCAACAGTATCTGCTTTCTCTCCCCCGCCCTCACTTCTGGCACCGGTTCTACTTGTGCGTTACGTCATTATTTATACATGGTTTATACGGTGGGGTAAAAAATATTTTTATTTAATATTTGTAATATCAAATCATCAAAACAATTCAAATTATATGTAAAAAAAAAAATAAAAAAAAAAAAATCAGTTGTGAACATATCACCTGCCCTAGAAAACATCATGGGTTAGTAAATCTGACATAGGATCATTTAATTTATCTTTACAGGATAATAATCCTATAATATTATTTTTGTAATATTTATATCATAAATGCAGTTTTTTTTGGAACAGGAGTGTTTTTTGGAACACGGGTATCCGAACTTGTTTACAAGAAGTGTCTCTACAAATTTTAAAATTAATAATCAATTAAAACTAATGTTCCTGATTAAATTGAATTTAAATTGATGATCCCCATAAAACAAATTTAGAACCTGATTAGATTAGCCACACACATCGGGATTGTTATGTTCGATAACACAAAATATATACAGGTATACATACAATCACATATATACTGTAATTATTATGCATATATATGGTTTAGAAATTCAATATGAAACCTTATAAAATTATCCAAATTTTAAAAAATTTCTTAAATACATGAAACTGCAAAATAAAATCTCATAAAAAAAAAACAAATGATTTAAATAATACACACGTATATGATATCACAGGATACATCCATATAATCTCATATATAATGTAAATATTATTTATGTAAATATGATTTAAAAATCCAATATTAAATATGAACCCTTATAAAATAATCCAAATTTAAGAGATTTTTTTAAAATATATATAAAACTTCAAAATGAAATCTTATCGCCAAAAAACCAAATGACATGATAAAAAAATATATCAAGCGAGGGTTTAATAAAAAATGACTTTTCTTTGATAATTTTTTTTATAAAGGTAGACTCATAGCTTATTGTTTTTTTTTTAAAAAAAAGTATTTTTTAAATAATATTTTTGATATTTTTATAATGTTTTATATATTTATGTAAAAAATAATTTTAAAAAAATTATTTAAAAATATTTTCAATTTTAAAAAATATTTTTTTAAATTACCATTACACTAAAAAACCCCGGACAAAATAATCCAGCCTAGCGAAACTAGCTGCCCACCTTCTGCTCCCTTTTATCATTCTGCTGCCTCCCTCTGTTCCTCATCAAGACCACACAACGGCAGGCATAGCCATAGCTGATGCGTCCACCCTCATAAAAGCTGCGAAGAAACACATAGAAATGGCTCTTTCTCAGCTTCCAAAATTCACTCACTGCCCACCTTCTCTTTACACCCATATCAACCTCCCTCTCTTCACCAAGATCAAACTACCAACCCTTTCAAGACTCAAATCCACACTAACCACAACAGAACCTATACCCATCACCGAAGCCCACAATTTTTTGACACCCCAAGAAGAAACTCAAACCCAATTTTCACTAGACAAACTCTTTATCCCACCAGACACTGAGGTTTCAATCAATGAAAATAATGGTCCAAGTGCTAGGATTTTGAAAGGATCAAATATTGTGTTGAGTAAGTATGCAAGGGATGCACAGGTTGTTCAAGCTGACTTTATTAAAAGTAGTGTCAGAACTGAAGATTGTCCTTCTGATGGTTTGCCTGAGTTTGCTCTTGTTGGAAGGTCTAATGTTGGAAAATCTTCTCTTCTTAATTCTCTTGTAAGAAGAAAGAAACTTGCACTTACCTCAAAAAAACCTGGTTAGTTCATAATAAACTCATGTTTTTCTCTCTATTAATCCATGTCTATTGCTGTGTTATGTGATAAATTTTGCAGCAAGAAATGATGGGATTTTTTTTTACTGTAGCGTTTGTGTTGTGACTAGTGAAATGACTTGTATTGAATTTGGGGTGCTCTAAAGGTAAAGACTTTGCTGCTTAGAACTCATTGTTATTTTTTTTTTGTTCTTGGTGAAGGGAAGACGCAGTGTATCAATCATTTTAAGGTCAATGATAGCTGGTACTTGGTGGATTTGCCTGGATACGGGTATGATCTCAATGCTTTGGTTCGTTTTGATCATGTACGAATTTTGTATAGTTGCAATATTGAATGGTGTTTTCGGGTTTAGAATCTATTTTCTGGAGAGTAAACTAAGTTTAGTTGATAATAAAACTTAACTTTCTGTTGGCTGATGCTTATACGTACCTATTTCCGCTTTCTCATGCCTTGCCTCTAGTTTTACCACTGTTCTTTTTTTATTGAATTTGCGCTGTTTTCTCAAAATAATGCAAGTCTTCTATCCCATTGAGACAGAAAAGAGCTTTGAACTTGTATGAATTGAAGAGTGCAATAATGGATACTGTCATCAAGTTATTCTTGCTATTTCTGCTGGCAGTATTCAATGGTTTTTAATCCCAGTTGTGGCAAATGAACTCATGTTTTAAAAAATAATAAAGCTGTCAACGAAAGTAAATCTTTGCTGTTGATGCTTAAGCATCTATTTATATTGTATTGAGCTCTTAATTTTTTCGAGTTTGTCCAGTTGTATTGGATTGTGAACTGCTTCTTCGCGATGGTGTGATGCTTCTATTCTATTGAGACAGTAAAGATGGATTTTCTTTGTGCATAAGGTGTATTTGTTCGATTGTGGTTACAATGCACCTTGTATCCCTCATGCTTGCATATATCTTGACAACAATTTTGTTACAATCATTGAGTTGAGCTTAGGATTCCACAACTGCCAAATTAAAGTTTGGTGTTTTCCTTTTCCTTATTATATTAATCATTTAGTTATTGCTTATGTTGTTGTTTTTTATTCAACTAAAACTTACAAGTCCATGTTCACCATTCATTTCAGAGAGTTTTAACTGTATTGCATTGGTTTCTGCTCTGAACAGGTATGCTTCTGCACCTCAGGAACTTCGGAAAGATTGGAATAAGTTTACTAAAGATTATTTTCTCAATCGCTCAACCTTGGTCTCAGTATTCCTTCTTATTGATGCTAGTATTCCTGGGAAGAAAATTGATCTTGAATATGCCAGCTGGCTGGGTCAGAATCAGGTAAGCTCCTCTTTCTTGCTAGAATGAGATAAAAGGAATTTATGAACTGATGACCTCCTGCACTGTTAGCTTTTGAGTTTTTTTTCGCAGACGATGTATGTGCAATTACAGCTTATATTATCTCCTTTCCCTAGCTGTTCTAGACTGTTAATTTTGGTTAGGATGTTCCAGGGTTTAACTTGCACAACACTTGCCAGTGGCTTCATTTGCATCTTCTTTTTCCTGTATTGATATGAATGGACATTAGGGTTTCAAGTCTGATTTAAATCTCCTCATCTAACTTGCTAAAAGTTATATGTACATTAGAATCTCTCCTGATTACAGATAGCACTTGCTATTATATCGAAGTCATGGTTGGATGGAAGGGGAGGATGTCTAAAGGTTATTTTCTCTTCTCAGGTTCCCATGACATTAATTTTCACCAAGTGTGATAAACGGAAGAAGAAAAGGAACGGCGGGAAAAGGCCTGAAGAAAATGTGAACGAATTTCAGGAGCTCATAAGTGGCTTCTTTGAGACTGCACCACCTTGGATTATGACCAGCGGTGTTACCAATCAAGGTCGTGATGAGATGCTACTGCACATGGCTCAATTGCGGAACTACTGGCTCAAACACTGAGATAAAAGAATGTGGAATCAAATATGTTCCCACATTTCCTGGTGAGTATTCCTATATAAATAGAGCCCTGTTTCCATTTACATCATGGACAGACCATTCAGGTAATATTGCCATTCCTATTCCTGGCAAGAATTGCAACTAAATTGCCAAATCTGTCAAATGGATTATAAGATGGTAATAATCAAAGTTTTGTACTTCCTGTTGAACTCCACGCATTTGATGCCCCGTAGATGATAGATGGGACATGGGACGGAGACCTTAATTGACGTAAGGTGGTTTTCTGTTTAACAGATTACCATCGTGCTCTTACAAGCTCACGGTGCTAATGCAATCGAGGTGTACAAGGAAAAAACATTGGAGGGTAGAGCTGGACAGGTCGAGCGGTTCACCATACAATCTGCATCGTGTCCTTGCTCCGGTGATGAGAGGGCAGTGCTGGAGTGGCTGTAAGTTTCGCTTGCTTCAAAAATGGAGGAGCTATTGCTTGATTTCAGTGATTATATTGAGTTTCACTCTGGCACTGGTTTAACCAAAGAACTCAAGGATTTTGTTGTTGAAGTTGATTAATTAGTAAACTCCGTGGATGAAATGTTTTAAAAAGCAGGAGCACATGTAGAATGAACCGAATAAACGTGACGCGTCTAATTTCTCTAGGCTGTGGAGCGAAGTCCAGGAGGTTGGATTTGTGGCTGCTTGCAAAGATACTAACAAATCATGCTATGATATTTGAAACAAATCCTAGGTGAGGTGATCTGGATGTGTGAATGTTGCGAACGTTTACCCATCAATTGGTTTCGCTAAAGGTAGGTCCGAATTTTAACCGATGAACATGCGTTCCATTATGGGGAGAATTTTGTTTTCCCGAAAGTGGTCTCACATGGAATAATAATAAACATGGCCCAGACATTTAGCCAAAAAGATGCTTTGTAAGACCAATTCTAATTGGAGTTAAAAAAATGACAAAAGATAAAAAAAATTAGTGTTTATTCTTTATTTTTATAGTTACAAGAGATGTATAATGAGGAGTTAAAAACAGTAATTATAAATAAATTAAAGAGTTATTTCTATATATTTGATCAAGGATTAAAATTGTTTAACATATTTTTATATAAAAAAATAATTTTAATTATACTAGTATCAGTTATTTATTATTAATAAATAGTTATTTCATTATATATATATATATATATATATATATATATATATATATATATATATATTAAAATAAAATTTGTTACTCTAAATAAATTTTTTTTTTAAAGTAAAAATATAAAAAAAATTATCGTGCTAATATTGAAAATAAATTTTAAAAAATAAAAAAATCATTTTAATATATTTCTAAATATAAAAACATTTTAAAAAACATTCATGACATCTGTTTGAACAGGCGCAACAAAATCATGCTCTCAAGCCTCTCACATCATACACGGGTCAGGTTTGAGGCAAGAAGCGGTACTCAGTATGGTTGGAATTGGCAAAGACTTTGTTACAGTAAAAACCGTCAAACCAATCCATAGATGCATTTCATTGCTGCTGTCAAACTATGAAATATCATCCGACTGTGGAGCTAAGGCCACATAGATTCAGCTCTGCAAGATGCTACTCAGAAGCCTGGACCGAGCCAATCGCAATTCATTATCTAAATCCCCCTAAGCTACATCTAAACGAATGTTTAAGAACAAATAAGTGAAACCACAACCACAAGGCAGCAATTTTTGGCAGATTCCAACATTCCATGATCAAAATGGATGTTGAAAACCACAAACTAGACATTAAAGTCTCGGTAGACCTCTAGAATACGTGAAAAGGTGATAGCCATATTCTAGAATGGTAAACACTTTAGCTCTCCATTGCTGGAAACATCTTTCAATGGCTAATAAGTAACAGCAATTAAACAACAATTCAAAACTTCTTGTTTGCAAATTTAGAAACATTGAAACAAAACAGACTCTCATGGCCCTTCAAAGCATTACTATGGTGCTGCAGCTCCCTTGTTCCTTGGAGCAGCTTGAGTACCTAGATAAACCAGAGAATAACACATCATCAAAACTAAAACGACAAATAAATTTTGCATCAGCAAAGAACTGAATTTCAATTTTACCTTCTCTAAAGTTACTCTTGAACCTGCGTGGTAGGTGTCGGAGGTACCTCATGCGGCCAGTTCCAGTAGTCTTCCGGCGAATAGCCTTCTCACTCCAGTTATCTAGGAAACCAAATACATAAAAACTTGTCACAGTTTGCCAAAAAACAACCCTCAAATCCAAATTCGCTGAAAAATGAAAACAAGCCCTATGAAGCAAAAACAACAAATGCTTTCGAGGTTGAAACATCAGTATATCTCTCATTCTTAAAATCATAATAAATCAAAAAGAGGGTCTTAAAATATGGCAAAAGTACATCAACTTGCAAATCCAAAACAACCCAAAAATGTAAAAAAGATTCTAAGAGCACAAAGGCAGGCAACATGATCATAACAAAAAACAATGAGAAGAAATCAAATCTTGCTCTAAATAAAAAAATAACACTTATCTATCATTTGTTGATCCATAAAAAGGGAGCAACTTACATTTTCTGACACGGGCAGCAGGAAAGGCACAAGCACTACAGCGGCTTTTCTGAAGATGAAAGCTGCGGCGACCGCATCGCACACAGAGTGTGTGTGTCTTGTTCCTTCTCTTACCAAAACTCCCTGTTCCTTTCCCCTGCAAAAAAAATATATTTCAGAATTGCATCATCGAGCAACAAACGCTATTGTTTACTGTTGTTACGAAGTAAAGGAAGAATACCATTTCGTCTTCTACAGCTGCAAAAACCCTATCACTGGGGACAAAAGTACCGGCGGTGGAGAGTAAGGAATTTATATGGAGAAGGTCTAGGGTTTTTTATAAATGGACCGTTGTGGGCCGGGCATTATGCCAACTTTAGAATGACATGGGGCTTGGGGCCTGACCTGTCCATTCGGTGCTGGGCTTTTTTTTTTCCTTTCGTCTTAAACCTGCCCTCATGATTAATTTGCTAAACTGCCTGAGTCATTCATCGGATTACTTATTTTTATTAAAATAATATTCTTTTTATTTTGTAAAAAACTATTGGTACTACCCAAACGGTTTTTCCAGATCAAGGTTTTACCACGTTAAAATTTGATTTAATTCAATTTAAAATCTAACTCGAATTATATAAAATAATTTAACATAAATTTTAATGTTATGAATAATTTATTTCATGTTTAGAAGCTCTAAAGAAAGAAAAAATTATGCTCAAGTGGATGCTGATGTCTTTTTATCAGCTTTACTTTACCGGCCACCTTTTAATTAGTTTTTGATTGGATGTTTTAATTTGTATTTAAAATAATAAAATATTCTTTAATTTTATTACTAGGTGAATGTTTGAGAGTATAATTATAATTGTTTTTTTAAAATATTTTTTGTTTAAAAATAAATTAAAATAATTTTTTTATTTTTAAATGTTATTTTTGACATCAACACATGAAAGAGATTTAAAAATATATTTTTTTTAATTAAAAACAAACAATAAAAATAATTGTCTTTTTTAAAAAATAATTTTAAAATATAGTATCAAATATAATGAGTTGAAATTAGAAAAAAAGTTAAATTCCACTAGTCATTTACTATTTTATTTACTGTTCATACACCTGCGTATCCACTATAGATTGGGGGTGAATGATCTGTTGTTTTTCACTTCCAAATTTCACACTTCATGCACGGCTACCTTTTAAAATATCAAACGTGCATGTAAATCGAAAAATACTTACAAAAATAGATAAATAACAGTTTTTCAAGGTGACAATTAAGCTTGCTTAAACTCAAGATTTAGGCCAGGCTCGAGAACATTTAGGATTGATAAATAAGAAGATGAAAAAAAGGCAAAAGAAGATGATATTGCAACGGTATTTTCCATGCTTACACGAAGTCACTTTACTTGAAAAAACTCAAAATCAGCACAAAAACATCAAAAAGAAGCCAAGCCAAACCACGAGGAGCAAATACTAGAAGGAAAAATCAAAACACAAAAAATGAAGAAAACCAAACATTGTTTCATTTGAGAAGCGATGAAAAAACAGACATGGATGAATAACTGTGGATAACAGAGGATATCGGAGTTGCATTGCCAATTAGCTTGCAGGTGATCGAGTAAATTCTTGTGTTTCGTATTGATGTTTGTACTTATTATCAGATATGAATCCATTGGTTCCATGAAATCTAAAGTTTGGAAGCTATGCACGCGGATCAGAAACAAAACAAATGTATGTTGCCTCACTATTTTCTTTTCCTTTTCTTTTGGACCTCCCCCTTACACAAGGTGCTGGGGAAAATACTTTATACTCCACTGCCAAAATAATTCCTTGTTGCCTTTGCTTTCTTTCTTCCCATTATTTGCTGCCTACTAAAATATCAAAAATGCACACAAATCAAAAAATTAAAACAAGGCTTGTGCACTACGGGCTTCACTATGCCCAATTTAAAAAATAAAATAAAGAGTCCATCCTGTATCCGCGCGAATTGCATTCACAAATAAAATTAAACCTCCCTCAGTGTAGCTGAGTGTATGCCTTCCATCACCGTTTATCTTGACTTGGGATGCGGGACGTCAATTAAAGAAAAGTTATTGTTCAGTTTAGTGGCCTGGCATTCATTAGTGAATTAAAGAAAAAACTGCTGTAAGAATACGGTTTATTAAGACTGGTGTTACTTTATATTTAATTAATCTGGAAGTTGTCGAACAATTTACAAAGCAATTCATGCTATTTATATTAATTGATTGAAAAGTTGTTGATGAAACTTTGATATTAATTCATTTCACAAGATAACATTTTGGTCGATGACAAGAACAAGAAATAATGAAAGTAAAAACCCTTATCGAAGGCAACACAATAAAAGAAAAAACCATAAAACACCATCAGAACCGCAGTTCATCAAGATTATTTCACATATTTTTTAAATAGTTAAATATAAATTTACCATATATATATATATATATAAGACCTATTTATTATTTTCAAAAAATAATAATGTACTATTAGTATTCTAAAATATTTTTAAATTTAATACTACGGGTAATAAATCTTAAAAAAATATTTTTTAAACAACAATGATGGCGTCATCGATAGTATGACTAATAATAATTAAAATATTAATTATATATTATAATATTTAAACCCTAAACCCTGAAATAATAAAATAAAAAATTATCCTACATTTCTCCATAGTCGGCACCGAATTTTTTAACATGTAACAAAATTGTTAATGGTTATAAATTTTTATATATATTATTTTTGGGATATTTTCCTTAAAAAATAGGAGAGACTAATTATATATTGTGATATTTTTTCTTCTTCTTATTAACGTCTTAAAATATATATAAAAAATTGAACTGTTAAATCTCACATTAATTTAATTTAAGTATTCTATAAATTTTTAATATAATAATATGAATAAAAAAATACAAAAAAATAATTTTCAATAAATTTTAGCAGTTGTATATTTGTTATCTTACAAATAAATTATTTAGTAAATAGTTAAAACATGCCCAACAAATAATTAGTATATTGCAGGCAATAAATAATATATCTCTAGTTAATTTGATAAACTGTGATTTTGCTATCTATCAATTAAATTATTATCAAAATAGTTAAAACAAAATCATCACTTAAATTGTTTGTTGCATAAAACAAACCACTCGTATGTGCTATAATTTAACTATTGTAATTTTACTATTTACTAATGAAAGAATTAGTGAATAAATAAAACACACATAATAATCACATAATATTTTCGATTCCAATTGTATAATTTACCGATTAAAATAATCATTAAAATAATTTTAATAATAGCAACATTCAATCACTTTTAGATAGAAAAAACTCATTTCTAGCATATTCTTTTAATTAAAATTTTACTAATTAAATATTAAAATAAAAAATTATAATATATAAAATCAATCATTTTTTTATATAAAAAACTCAACAAAGTACGCAGGCAAATTCCCTGGTCTCTCACTATAACATCTCTCTATCACAAAGCATAATGTCAATTAGTAAGCACACGTGCCAGTAAGACCTATCTCCCAAGAAACAAAGTAATTAATGTAATGTCATAAGAGCTAAAAAAAAAATCTTTTGGGCCTTGAGCCCTTAAAAAGACCTCATGGCCCATGGACAGACTAAACCCATATTATGCTTTCATTTTAAATCAATTAGCCCAACAATGCCATAAGCACAGGTTGAGCTGCTGCGTCCAGGCCTAGTTCCGAATTGCTATCCTCCTCCTATGCAAAGCTCCAGCAAATTGACAATGGCAAGGGAGCAGACCTCCTCAGTTTGCACCCACAAAACACTACAGGGGTGTTTCAAGTATCCATATGTTTGCTTTTTAAACTGTTTTTTTATTTAAAAATAAATTAAAAAAATATTTAAAAATTATTTTTGACATCAAAATAATATAAAAATATTAAAAAAAAATTTCACTTATAGCAAAAAAAAAATAAAAAAAATTTGGAGTGCCCATCACACTATTTTTAATATGATATCCGCATCAGTTCATACATATCTCGACTATTTTCATGAATCTTGAAGTTATACGTATCTCGACTATTTTCATAAATTTTGAAGGTAATAATAATATAAATCTCAAATAATAATTATATCAATAATCACAAAATTCAAATTTTAAACCACAATTAAAATAATTTTTATAGTCTTAAGCTTTTATCAGTGTAACACCTACACTATAGCTAGTCAATTTTTCTTCTTCGAAGCATGGGAGAGATCATCGCAATGCCTTCAAGCTCATTGCCTTGCCAAAAAGGAAATCTCTCGAAGTATTCCACCGCCTATTCTATCCTTTTAAAATAAGTGCTGGTACATGAACCTAAAAATTGAAAACGATATCATTTATGGCTGCAAGGACCACACAATAAATCCTCAAATTATACCTAAACTTATTTCAATAATATATAGTATTATAATATATACGGGAGGAAATGGCAGTAAACGCGGGGATAGCTCAGTTGGGAGAGCGTCAGACTGAAGATCTGAAGGTCGCGTGTTCGATCCACGCTCACCGCATCTGACAATCTTTTTAATTCTTTTCTTTTTTTGATAAAAAAACAAACTTGAAGCATAATGGGCTCTCCTAAATTTGGTTTCTGGGTCTTGAGAATCTTTCCAGTAATGTGTAGAAGCGGGAACGTGACGGCTAATTTATAAACCACAGGCAAACAAACCCCTTTCAACGGAAGAGGCTGGAGTTTTGCCACAAAATGCAATACAGATCGGCAACAAAATCTCACCGTTGTTGCTTTGATTTTGAAAAGGGATGCGTACCCTTGTCAATTTCACTTGTGATAATGGGGATTGAATGTCCCTATCTAATTCTTGAGTGGAATTTCGATTACATTCCAGAGGATATTGACAAGGCAACAAGGGGAGATCGTGAAATGAAAAATGGTTTGCTAGAACTAGGAGGAGCATGGCTGTACTGGTAGAGAAGAGTAGTTGACTTCCCACTAGAAAGAAACATGTGCTACTTTTTATGATTAGATTTTAGAAAAAGCAAAAAACAAGTGTCTTCTTCTTTCATAGATGAGCAAGTGGCCTGGATTTTCTCCTTTCATAGCAGCTGTCTCACATAGGTAGCCAGAGAAAAACCCACCCATTAACTCGATCGGGAAAGCTAAAAACCTACGTGTAATAGATCCCTGTGTTTTCATCGAGAGAGAAAGTGTAATTGATCACGGACATGAGCAAGCACTCTTCTACTTTGGAATCTATACGCGCATGAGAGAATGAGATGCAGAATAGGATCGTCAAGTGTGCAACTAAAGAAGAATGGTCGTGGTCTCGCTGCGGTCCCAAATCTCAGAAGGAAAGAGATGAGGCTGGTGAGTTATATCGTGGACATTTCACGTTTACATGAAGGATAGATGCACTACCGAGTCAGTGAAATGATTCGAGTTCATGATCAGTACTGTGTCGTTTTCATGAATCTGCACGCCTTTGCTTGTCTTGCAGCTTTCACACACACTCATAAAGATCTAGCCACCTCCCATCGACTCAGGAATTCTGTGAGCCTCGGAAACCTCAAGCTCGCTGCTTGCTAATGCCTGCTGCATGGGGCCGGCCAGTCTGAAAAAGTGAGCTGCATGCAGCAGTTGAATCGATTGGAATCTCCTCTCATTTGGATCTTTGTAATATTCTGCTGAATCTTTTCCTATCCAACAACAACCAAAGGCATCGTCATGCGTAGATAGGCCAACGGCTATAGATAATACACAGATAGAACAATAAGAACCGATCATAAGATTGCAGATAAGAGATTTACAATTATGACAATGGTCGAGCTTCGATCGTATCCATAATTTCCTATTGTAGATGGAATACTACTGTTCATATTTAAATCAAACCTGACGGGACCTTTTCTTTTCAAATTACAACTGAGATTCTGTTTTGATCTTCTTGTGCTCATCCGTTGAAATAATAATGTTGTCGTCGACGTAATTAATAGCTGAAAATAAAATAAAAGATTATTGATAAAAGTTTATAGATGTTTATTGTTAATTTTTAAAAAGTGTCAACTTGCATTAAAAGTGTTATTTAATATTCATGGGAGTGGGGAGTGTGATTGAAATTATTTTTTATATAGAAATATATTAAAATATTTTTTTTATTTTTAATATCAATACACAAAAATAATATGAAAACACAAAATAAATTAATTTAAAATAAAAAATAAAATAATTTTTTTTCTTCAAAAATACTCTCAAACACCCATGGATTTTAATAAATCTTTGTATCTCGTTGAAAGTTAGAACGCAATTATCATGTTGTGACTGCGACTACGATGATGTTTTAACTTTTAACAAAGTAAAACAAATCTTAAATAAGAGCAAATAAAGCTGTACATGAGTGTTTTGTTATAATAATAATAATACTAATAATTAAATGGATATACTTTATTACAGGATAAAAACAGTAACTTAACTAGTTATTTTATTCATCTAATATAATTTAAATTATTAACTTGAAAAATAATGGTTGAATAGAAATTTCAAAATATTCCTTGTTTAAAAATACATTAAAATAATATATATATATATATATATATATATATTTGAAATTTATTTTTAACATCAAAATAAATATAAATATATCTATAAAAAAATTTGATTTTTTGTAAAATATTATTTATATATGTCGCGTGTCTAAACTGCGTTGGGGATAAATACAGCTTCAAATTCTACAATAGGATAAGCATATCCAACGCAATTTATCTTTTCTATTTCTTTTTATTTTTTCCCCAAGTTTCTACACTCTACCATTAAAGGAAAAGATAACATGGGATTGATATAGTCATACATCTGGAGGGCTGCCCCTAATATCGTGACAGACATTCAAGGAACAATGGTGAAACCAATCATGGATTTATGCTGTCTGATGGATGACTATTTAATGTACGAATTGCATATTTAGAATGTATTTGAAGTTATTTTTAGGGTGATTTTTATTTAGAAATATAAATATATTAAATTAGTATTTTATATTTTTAAAAATTATTTTTGATATTAGCAGAAATTATTTAAAAATATTAAAATTTTTAATTTAAAATAAATAAAAAATTATTATTTTTTAAAATACGGTGAAAAACACCGCTAAACAACCCCCGCCATTTGATTTTGATACCGGCCTCTGATAGTCAGTCATGAAAGCCTGGAAAATGGTCCATGTCAAACCGTTATGAATCATTCCTTTTTCTTCTTTTTTAAGTCCTGGACCACTGTAGCTAGCTGCCTAACCAAATTGGACGGTCAAGATCAGTGGCCATGTGCATCATGTGTTGTACTCTGAGCTGGGAGGGGAGATTTTGTGAAAATTTATGTGCCTATCGTGAGCATGTGGTTGTGGATGATACTACGGGGTGTTTAGGAGTGTGATTGTTGTTATTTTTTAAAATATTTTTTGTGTTGAAATATATTAAAGTAATATTTTTTTTATTTTTTTAAAATAATTTTTGATATCAGCACATCAAAATAATCTCAAAACACCAAAATATATTCATTTAAAATAAAAAAAGAGACAAAAGCAGCCAAACGTTGGTTTGGCCGTAGTGCCAAACAGGCTGGACCACTACCGCTTGAGGGTTTCTCATGATATGCAATGCAAAGTTTTATGTATAATATAGAACACTTCAACCTATAATTAGTGAATATTTGATACTACGATGTTGAGTATTTTTTAGAAGTATTTATTTATTTATTTATAATATACTAAAATATTTTTATTTTAATTTCTGAAATTATATATCAAAACACAAAACAATATAATGGTTTTATGCTTTCAAGACAAATATATTTTTAAAAATCATCTAAAAATAAAAGTTAGATTATGTTTGGGATTGTGGTGGATATTGCTTGTTAAAATGGTTTTGCTCGGATATATATATATATATATATATATATATATATATATATATATATATTAGCACTTTACAATAATCCAAAAAACAAGAAACAATTATAAAAAAACTATCAATTTCCTCATAATAAAACCATTTAATCATGCTCCCAACACACACTTAATGCATTTCAAAATGAAACTTTATTAATTAAATAGATGAGTGGTGTTATATATTCTAGTATCATTATACCATAATGGGACTATTGTTTCTGGTCATTTCTTAAACTCAAATTCCTTAATAGGGGGATTTGTAAACATGATCTCTTTGAAAGTGCAAAGACATATTGAGTTAGCATCAAGTCAATTATTATATATTTTATCACACTTTCTCTTTCTTTCTCACATAACACAACTTATAAAAAAAAATCCAATTAATACAAAACAAATTTAAATTCAATTATATAATTAAAAAACCTATAGATGCATCAAAGATTAAATTTTAGAATTTTTTTCAAATAATTAGGTCTTAAATTCAAATTATGAGAGGAAAAGGGAATACTCAGAGATTTAAGAACTTGGCGTAGAGTTATATGTTAGTAGCCCAAAACTTACTAAGATTTGTTTTCAAACAACAAAAAAGGGGTATGTCTTACAAAAAAAAAGAAGAGGTAGCACAACCCCCTCCAATTTGTGACTTAATAACATTTAACATTTTTTATCCAAAAAAAAGAGAGAAGAGAAGAGAAGAGAAGAGAAGAGAGAAACCCCCCCTCAAATTTCACGCAATTTGATCTCCTACCATAAGTTCCGATGAATGTCACCATTAATATTATAAGGAAGGAGTTGGGCATCCAACCAAGTTATCTATGAGCCACCACACATCACCGATATATGTAACCATAAATGATAGTCCAACAGTGTTTGTAACACATGAGCTACACATGCCAACAATGTGTCTCATTATTCCAATCGTTCTGGATTGACTCTAGTTACCTTGATACCGTCAAAGATTAATTTTTAAGTGAAATAAGACCACAATCAATGTCTTTTGGTAAGGTTGAGAGGATTGAGTTGCAACATGTTTATCCAAGACGTAATGGTTTGATCTTGATATGATACTAATATGGTTTTTGAGATGTAATGTTTTTGATTCTGTATGATGTTCATTATTTTATTATTTGTATATTGGTGTTGTTTTAAAATTGTTCTGTTATGTGAGTAATATCATTTTTCATTTGTTTTTTTGAATGTTATGTTATATATTGATATTGTTTTTAACTTATTTTGTTGTGTTTTAATAGCTTAATATATAGTTTTATCATGTATTGATAATTGTATTATTCATTGATCTTTTATCTATGATGTCTCATGTGACAATAATTTTTATCCAAATATAATCCCTATACCATTTAGTGGTCACCTTTTTTTTTTTTTTAAAGAAAGACACCCCTGAGAATACATATTAAAAAAAACAATCAAGAAATATATTTGGATTATTGAATTTAAATTAAAATAGTTTTTAATTCAAACTTAATTCTAATTAATAGATTATATTTTTATTTAACCTAGATTTTTAATATTAAATTATTTATCTATAAAATATTTCTAATATCTTAATTCAATTTCTAATGGTTTTGCTATGAGATTTTGATTTTCTTTTCCTTTTATTTTTATTAGTTTAACTGTAGCGATGTGATGAATGTATGGGCTAATCCATTGGTTAGTAATTAATAAATACAACATTATTTCTCTCTCTCATTCTCTCTCTTTTTTTAATGTCTTTTTAACTTTTTTAGATTTCATTTGGAAACATGTAAGTACCTTTTTTATTGCAAAAAATAATTAACTACCAATATGTTTTTTCATCCATGACCCGTCCCTAAACACAAT
The DNA here is from genome assembly GCA_015731905.1 of Salix dunnii. Lineage (NCBI taxonomy): Eukaryota > Viridiplantae > Streptophyta > Magnoliopsida > Malpighiales > Salicaceae > Salix > Salix dunnii. Next base: position 18,942,216 of record CM027664.1, read on the forward strand.
TACTAATAAATATTATTGAATTACTGAAAATTTTGTCTGTAATTAATTATTCTATAAAAGTTCTAGAAAAACAATGACATTTATTCATGAATCGATGTTTGAATTCATGGTAATTTGTCCATTGATCGGGGCTTGAATTCATGCTGTTTTTGAGTTCCTAAACAAGGATTGAACCTTTTTTTTTTTTGTAAGCTTAAACAATCATTTTCATTATAAGGTAATTGGAGGAGAAGATGATATATTGAATCTATAAATAAACATTCTAAAACTCATAGTATTGGCTAAAAGACTAGCGAAATCTTTTCTCATATCTCCCATGTATTTGCTTACCATATCAAACAATAAGAGTATAAAAGCTCAAATTAGTATGATGCATAAAAGTTGTTCCTTGAGATCAATGGATCCAAAAGGCTTAAAGCATTATCTTTGGAATCGAATGGGGTGCTAAAAAAGCAAGCAAAAAACCAAACTAGCTTTAGATATGAGATCTGGTTGGGCAATCAAAAAGATCTTTTCTTAAATTAATTGTAATATAATTCTATGAAAAAAAAGAGGGAGGAGGAAACGACAATTTATGGGGTTATAAAGGCCCAAATGGGTCCAATGTAGATAGACATTTGGATCTCATAGGTCATGCAAGGAATCCCCACTAAGTGCTACCCTCCCAAACATGCTTTTGAATGGAATTTGAAGGAGAAATAGTGACCACCCTTTGATGGAAACAAGCTTCTTCATTGATAAAGAAAGTGCAAACTCTTTTTTTCTTGTTCAAACACCTAGGATTTGAAAAAAAGTAAAGGCCAGTTTGATGAAAAAAGACATGACACAATAATGACTTTGGACACAACCTGCTTTCACATAAAAACAATACCAAAAAGCATAAACACATAACTAATGTTAAGTGATATGTAGATGATGATGTGATTTTAGAAGTTGTTTCCGCTCCTTTTAATTTGTGATGATAGGATTTAACTAGATCTTTTTTGGATTTCTTCTTTCATTTTTTACAAGCTTTTTTCCCCCTCCTAATTCAACAAGAGATCTAATGAACGAGTCTTTGGATGCTACAATGATAGGTAATCTTTTTTTTAAAAAAAAAAATTCTCATTTCACCTTTTTCATGATTTAATAACTTGTGAATTCTGAACATAATTTTAGGAGAGGTAAGAACATAGTGATATATATATGTTTAATGGTTAATGAACTTTGTTTTCTCAAAAAAAAGTTAATTTTTTTTTTGTTTTTCTTCATTTTATAATTCTAACGGTCTAATATCTAAAAATAAACATTATCTTAACTACAAGCATTATCTTTCTTTCTAATAATATGCATTTATTTTCTTAAAACTGTTATGTGTGTTGTGAAATGGAAATAATTAGATAAATAAGACAAATGAAGATGTGTTAGAAGTTGATTTTTTATGGATTTTTTATTTTTATATTACAATGTACCTATTAAAATTAATGTTTACGCACATGAATATTACTAATTCACATGGATAGTGTAATTGATTTTAATTTCCAAGTTAATTTTTACGTCATTGAGTAATTGATTAGTATAATTATTGATGTCATATCTTATGGCAACACGTAGCGTAAGTCAAGAAATCTATTCTTACAACTTTTCTTTTGATAGTTTCATTTATATTTATAGGTAAGAGAACCTTCAATCCCACGTGATCAATCATATATTACAATTCTATTTCAACTTTTCATGTTGAAGAAAATCGATGACTTTGTTACCTAGCTAGCTTTTAGCTATATGACTATTTAGATTATCCATGTTGCTTTAAGATCACTAAAAAGATTCAAAGAACATCATATATGCTTGCCCATTTCAAGTTACCCCTTTACTTGTTCAAAAAAAAAAGAGTCATGATCTTTCATGTAGCATCCATAGTTTATGGAAACATTAATTTTCCACAGAGAACTTAGCTTATGTAAATGCAATATTCCCAACTTCTTTCTCATAAATGAACACAACCGGATCCTTAAATCATTTTTTGTTTTATTTTTTAATCATACAAATGATCATTTAGGATTCTTAGAAAGATGTTATGTTATCAATTTTGGAGATTTTGGATCACAAGACTTGATTGGAAAAAAAATCTAAACATATAGAGCATTAAAATGTTAAGAGAACTTTTTGTTTGGGGGTTGAAAATTGAGAGTAATTAATAATAGATGTGGCTTAATTTAAAGTTCCTCACCATCTCATCATCTTTAAGAGGATTTTTATGTGATACTTAACTTGAAAGTCAAATCAAACATCTGGACATTGGAGGTCAAAGTGCATACACTAGCTTGTAGCTAGCTGCATGTCTATAGTAAAAAAACAAGGAAAACAACAAAGTGATATTCAATGGTGTGGTGTTTCTTTAACATTAAATAAAATCTTGATGACGTATGAATGCATATATGTAAGTTTTGATGAAAGGTGGTGGTCTTGCTACTACATTATGAAAATCAAAATCATAACAAAAGTCACAAAAAAAGAGGCATATGATTAGAACTGAAGAAAGGAATAAATTAAACTAATTCCTTATATATGAAATTCAAATCCAAGAATGGAGAGACAAGTGATGATAACATATATGTAAGGATTTCATCAGAAGTCATCAATTCCTCTTTTTGAAAGTCACCGTGACATACACCCATCCCAAAGCAAAACCTAAAATGAAGCATACAAAAATGAAGGGCTAAATTAGAGAAGAAAACTCAAGAAAAGGTTAAACAGTCTCGTCATCCCAAACCCCACCACGAAAAAGAAAAATAAAGAGGTTAAGCGCAATCATATCATCGCCTAAGCAAACAAATGCCAAACAATCTAGCTACATTCTTTTCCCTCTCTAAAAGTTAAACCTAATTGTAGAAAAAAATGTATTGTACAAGCTGTACATGGTGATCATATTGCTGAGGTCCCCCTGAATGCAACACAATTACACCAGCTCAGATCCCTCCTTCCCTGGCTTGGCTCAATTTGGCTGGTTTCATCTTGGAAAGACAAGGGTTTTTGCACAAGCCTCTCCCTACTGTGCTAAATCTTTTCAGTTTATCCACCATTGGAGGATGATATTTCAGCGTTCACACCTTCCTGATCATATTGTGTCTATTGGCTTATACCACCCAAAAAACTCCTCAGAGGCTATAATTCTTCAATCGACATTCTCTGTAAATCTAAGTCAAAACAAGAAAAACTTCATGGTGATGATGATTTCATCAGCGGTACTGACCGGAGATGCTGATCATACGACGCCGCTTCTTCATTCCCACACCTTCCATTGCATTTAATGTGTTCAGCTATTCTCTTAGCATCCATTGAAGCTCCTAGTATTCCACGTTTAGTGAACCCCACTGCGTAGAGCCCACGCTCTCCTTTCCATCCATCTGGAAATGGTCTTTTAGGAAACCCATCTTCCTCCGAGAACATGTCTCCTTCCTGACAATTCAAAATAAATTAATTAATTAAAATCAAAGCCCATTTGCTCTTTTTCTTTAGCCTTTTGATCATCAACTTGGGGCAAGAATTAGTAGCGTATCCTTAAGAATCAAGATGCTTAGATAAGAAAGGAAATGAAGGTTAACCACAAAAAAAGAAGTTACCTTCAGCCAAGATGGCACATTACTTTTGTAGCCTGTTGCAAAAATAATAGCATCGAAATTCTCCATTTTCCCATCAAGAAACTCTACGGTATGGCGTTTTAGCTTCTTAATTCCTGGACATACCTAAAACAACACAGGCAAACCCAGGAGTTTTAGGGCAAGAATATAATTTTTTAGAGTCACTAAACAAATGGGAACTAGCTAGGCTGGGGAAAAAAGAGGGGTTATTTTATTTTATTTAAAAAATAAATAAATTAAAAGGGAATTAGAATTAAGCGACACAACTTATGAAATCAAGAAAAGCAAATGGTACGATTGTTTGGCACAGGAGGATCCATTTCAAAACATACATATGGTGCCAGAGAGTGCAAAACAAAAAGTGATGTGATACACACACACTGATACGTGATATTATTGTGAAAGTACCTTAACGTCTCCACTTTTGATCTTGGCCAGTGTTCCGACATCCAGTACCGGGGTCTTCCCGAACCTGTTCTTGTGTTCTAAGGGACCCATTTCCGGCCGGTCCAATCCGAATCGTGCCGTGTCGCCGAGCATTAACCTCGACACTACCAGCAGGAACCGATCGACAAGGCGCATGGGCAGCCACTTGAGCAACCACATAGACAGCCCGAAAGTTGACTTGCCTAAAATCTCTCGAGGCAGAACATGCACCTTCATTCAAAACACAAACCATCCCTCAATTTTTTTTTTTTAAGAAGTTACTGCAACTCAAAAAGGCTTAAAGAATGACTAGAAAAGAGCTCGAGTTGATTAGGGTGAGCTCCCTCTAGTTGCCCTAGTGGTGTAAATAACTAAATATCGACTAATTCATGCCAGGCCATAGCTGAATATGCTGCCTAGATAGAGGTCTTTACAGAGAGAAATAAAACTAATCATAGGAACATAAAAAGGGGGAGATGTATGATTATGACAATATAAGTAAGATCCTACGATTCTGACAAATGTTGCGCATGCTTGGGAATCCCAAGAAAGTGAAAGATCAAAATTTTCATTCATTCATTTATTTAAATCTAAATATCCCAATGTTTTTTTTTGCTCTGATCATGTTAAAAAAGAGAGAAGAAAGCTGTTGGAACTTGAAGTCACTATGCACACCCTGCCAATTGGAAATTGCTCTAGAACTCCCACGAGCCTGTAAATACAGCATACATGCCAAGATAGCAGAAGTTTTGAATGCGTTTTATTTTATAAATTAAAAAAAAAAACATTTTCGATTCTTTATTTATATTTGGATTTTTCATAGAAAAAAAGGACAGAACAGGGAGAAAATAAAACGAAACCAGGGATTTGAATATAAATATTGAATTCTCCAATAATCAAAAGTAGCTTTTTTCCTTATCAAAACTTTAGAATAGATTATAGAATATTTCCAAAGGTTTGAAGGAAAAACCAGTCATTTTCCCCCCATCAAAGACATGTGAAACTGGAGAGAGCAAAGGCTTAAAAATCAACCTTTTAAGGGTTTTTTGCTATATGGTTTTTGAGAGAGAGAGATCTAGAGAGAGAGATGAAGGGGATGATGCTTGATTAAGATGAGTAGACTTACTGTATCTCTAACAACAATTGAAGGGCTAGCGTTATGATTGCAGAGATCCAAGCAAACTTCCATTCCTGAATTCCCACACCCCACCACCAAAACCTTTTTCCCTGTGAACTCCTTTCCACTTTTGTAATAGCTTGTATGCCGAATATCCCCTCCAAATTCTACCATTCCATCAATCTCTGGCACCACTGCCTCCGCATTCTCTCCGGTCGCCGCAACCAACCACCGGCACATGTACTCAGTCTCCTCTAGTCTTTTCCCAACAGTCTTCACGCGCCAAATCCCACTAACTTCATCATATTCGGCATGCGATACAGTCTCATTGAACCGTGGTCTAATCTCAAACTTGCGTGCATACTTCTCTAAGTAATCAATAAATTGTTCCTTAGTAGGGTAAGTTGGAAATTCACTAGGGAACCCCATGTGAGGAAGCTCACAGAATTGTTTCGGTAAGTGAAGGCGTAGGCGATCATAAGTCTTTAATTGCCACAAAGATGCAATACAACTAGATCTCTCTATTACCAAACTCGGGAAACCTTTTTCTCTGAGACAAGCTGCCACGGCAAGGCCAGAAGGACCAGCACCAACAATAACCGGACCAGGGACAGAAACACGACGTGGAGGTCGATTCATCATTTTGTGGAAAAGAGGATCATGAGCTTGTTTGCCCTCTATTTCTCTGAAGCAGTCCATGAACAGTGCAAGAACTTAGTAAAATGTACGAGTGTGGTTAAAAAAGAAAATTAAAGGGGTTGTCAACACACTGATTAATTGTGTTAGCTAGAACTAATATAAGTCAAAGCCGGTTTGGCTGTTGAGTTCAAGATAAAGAGCAAAATGAAGAGAACTCATGAGGCAATAAAACGTGTAATTGCTTGTCGATTGAGGAGAGATTTAGTGGGGGGCTAAGTTGAAATATTAAGCCGAGATTTAGTGATGAATTTCTCTCTTATCTGAAAGATTGAGTAGGCTTTGTGAGGGGATTCCTTGAATATTGGAGTGGATTAAGAGGACTTATCCACTTATGAGAATAGGTTTTCGTTTCTTTTTTTGAAAATCTTTGTGTTGTGTGGTGTTGTTCAATGGTGGTTACACCCGGAAGATGAGCAATGAGCTTCGGGCCGAAATCAGCATTCAGCAATGAATATGGGAGAGAAAGAGAGAGAGAGAGAGTGAGAGCGAGAGTGAAAGAGAGATGGTGATATGTCTATACTCTATATACATTCCTTTTGCCCATAGAAATAAGTGCTAAAGTACTGTAGTGGGGATATATTTATTCGTAGAGATTATAGTGTACGAAATATTTAATTAAACGTAATATAAACAGGGCCTTAGCTAGGCTTCAAGCCAAACCAATTAAGAATTAATGATCTTTGTGAGTGTGTGTGTGTGTGTGTGAGAGAGAGAGAACTTAATACAAATCGATCCACGTCACTCCCCTTGTCACGAGAGAATTAGAGATATTATTGGGTATGGGTTAGCCAAGCACAAGTGAGGATCCAAAATAAGGATTAGTTTAATTACTAAAGAGTCATTAATCTAGAAGATCACGAGTACTAAGCTGGGGTGTGATTTCCATGTTGCATTTAGCCGTGGAGATGGGAGTGCTGTAATTCGGTGGGTTGGCGACGCGGGAGATGGGAGTGCTGTAATTCTGTGGGTCTGGGTTCGTGTGGAGTGTGAATCGAAGCCGAGATGGCCTCCACAAAGAACCAGGAGGCAGAGACACAATAATCATGGACGGACATGTAGGGCATGGGGTGAGAAACATACTGCAGTGAAAATCTGAGATTTCCATTCATGTGCATTTGATTCGAGTAATTATTATTTCCCTCAAATTTGAAGTGGACGACAAACTCATCACTATAGTATCTCAATTTCCATCGAAAAAAAGTCTTTCTCATAATATTATGGTGGTCAAGCTACTTATCACGTATATAACCGTGAAATCTCACACATTATTACCTCTCTTCGCCATTGCTACCTCCTTCATGACAACTTTTTTTTCCTGGATATTTTAAATGTATTTTACAATTTTAAATGATCGAGTAAAACCCTGTTCTAATTTAAACTTGAAATTTACTATATAAATTATAATTTTTTTATCACCACATCATGTCTCTGAAAACTCCTTCGTAAGAACAATGTTGCCAACGATATTATGTATTTGATGGCTATATATAAAACAACCTCGTATTTTTAGGTTAACTTTCCAATCTACACTTTGAACTGGATTTATATTGTGTAAAGTCTTTTAACTATATATATATATATATATATATATTGGTGGTGGTGGTGGTGGTAAGAACACTATTATGTTTATAATAACAACATGATCACAAAAATAGTGCTGTTAATATTATTTGTATCAAGGATTTGACGAATTGGTGGCAGCACCACGCCCAGATAAACTACCAAATCAGCCCATTGCTTCGCTGTTAATTTAATTTGAACCTCGATCGTGTCAAAGAAATAAACAACGAAAGTTCCCTTTTCGTACCAACGTGATTGATGTTGGGGTAAAATATGAAAGAAATGCTCCTTTAAAAATAAACAAAATATGAGTGCTAAAGTGTGTGTGTGTATCATTGAGAAAAAGGCAGGTAAGCAATCCCAAATTTCTCAAGTAGAAAATATCACGCTCACATTGCATTGCTTTTATAATTGAAGACCCCCACCCCCACCCCCACCCCCACCATATTTATACTATATGTTTTATGCTACTAAAGACAGCATTACTATTCATTAATGTGTTAGGTTTCTTGAAATACATGGTCACAACGAAATCTATAGGTTTAATTTTTTTTTCCCCAGAGTTTCAAGGGTACTAGATGGATTTAGAGTTATTTATAATTTTATTTCCAAAACATTCCTATCTTGGGAATTCTATCTTTACTCTAGACTCATTAATAGAATATTTATTAAACATAAAATTTTTTATTAACGAACTACTGTGTGTATGTATGAGCTAAGTTAATATTACATATAACCAATTAGAACGAACTGTTGTGTGTGTATGAGCAAAGTTAATATTACATGTAACCAACCAGTTAGCTAATGAAATATATACTAGCATTACGCATATTAAACTTGTACCAATCCAATCCCAATGACGTATTAGTAGTTTTAATTTGAAAGTTTTATTATATTCATATTAATTTTATTAGGATGATGATGGAAAAAAGTTTTGAATATACAATGATAATTCATAGTGGTAGTGCTGCACTTGTTAGTGTATTTTAATCAATGAGTATTCTAAGCAGAAAAATCTCAAATTAAAGGTGGGGTTTGCCTACTCTAAATATTCAACTGTGCAAAAAAATCTCAAATTAAAGGTGGGGTTTGCCTACTCTAAATATTCAATTGTGCATCAGTATTTATATTTATTTACTGCGTGTTTGTTATTGCGATTCGTGATATGTTTTACTTGAAAATATATTAAAATAACTTATTTATTTTTAAAATTTTAAATTAACATATTAAAATCATTTTAAAAAACATCAATATAATAATCTTGCAAGGCAAAACCACCATTAAAAAACATTTTAAAACAGAAATCACCTCGCTCCAGACAATTTCTTGCTAGTGTTGAACAAAGAATAACATGTAAGGGTTCGATATACACTTAATCAAGTTGATTATTACATGCTTGATTTGCCTACCCTCAAATTTCTAGCCATGTTGGATGTTCCTTCGGTGCAAACAACATTGCTGTGGAGACTCGTGAACTTTAAAGTACAATTATTAAGAACTGATAATAATCTCCTGATCTGATTGCAGAAAGCAAACTGAGCACAGACGTGCTTGCTGGGTTTCAACTTGGTCAGATGATTTATCAATGAGAGGAGCTAAACACAAATGGGTGGCAGCCTTGCGACGGATGGAGGGCCACCACCCCGTAGACATGACAGTGGAGGTGGTTGCTTAACTACTCTCTCTCAGATGTTTGGTTTCTAGATCAGAGCTTATGACATGCATATATATACTTATTGAAAAGAAAATGCATTGCATTTTCTTTTCTTCTTTTTTGGAAATAATGCAATATTATTGACTAGTCATGTAAGCTAGGAATCATGGAATTGTGCTTTCTGTGGATGATTCCAACGATCTTTTTATATATTGGCCAGCCACTTGGTATGTAGTTTATGGGATCTATATTCCATATCTTCATCAACTTTAAATTTCAATGATTAACCATGTAATAAATCTTGTTCACTCCACCGAAATAGAAACCTCTTTATATGATTAAAAGGGGTTTAGTTAAAACTAATATGAAAATTATTATTGAGGTTTTTACCCAACAATTTAATTAAATTCTTGAGTGATAATAATTATTCGATAATAAAATAATCAGGATTTTTTTTAACAAAATATATTATTTAAGAGCAAGTTGGTTTTACAAAAGGTGTTTGACACCGCATTTAAAAAAAAATTATTTTAAATTAAACTTTTTTAGTACTTCAAATTATTTTCATATGTTAATATCAAAAATAATTTAAAATAAAAAAATAAAAAAATTATTTTGACACATTTCTAAACAAAAAACACATTTAAAAAACAATGTTAATCACACTCCCATACAATCACTTAAACTTCAGCTAACCACTTAAACTAACGAATTGAAAAGGTTTTTTATGCTTTAAATACAACTATGTGTAGCTCATTAATAAAAGCTTGGAGAAAAGAAGAAAGCAAGCCATCTTATTATAATACTTCCTAATTGGAGTGTTTGATATTATATTTCAAAAACTCTTTTAAAAAAAATATTTTTATTTTTGACTTTAAATTAAATATTTAAAATATTTATAGATTATTTTCATATACTAATATAAAAAAAAATTAAAAAAAATATCATTTTAATGCATTTCTGAACGAAAAACATTTTTAATAACAACCTCAACCACACTGTCAAATAGTGATTTAACCACTTAAACTTACAAATTGGAAAGCTTTTTTATACTTTAAATACAACTACATGGAGTTCATTAATAAAAGCTCGGAGAAAAAGAAAAGAAAAGAAAGCCATCTTATTATCACAATTCTTGATTAAGAGGGTGTTTGTCTTTGCATTTTAAAAATATTTTTTAAAAAAATATTTTTATTCTAAACTTTAAATTAAAAAATATAGTATTTTTAGATTATTTTAATATAATTATATTAAAATAATTTATTAAAAATAAAAAAAATGATTTTTAAAACCTACCATAACCACACTCCTAAACCAGTGTTCTTTGCCCCGGGAGAAATTTCCCTAGTGTAGAAATAAAGAGTGATAGTGGTTTTAAAGCAAGGATTCGTCTTTCTTTCATCCTCCAATTAACCACACATGCCATGAGTTATTTAGTACTAGTTCATAGTATTATAGAGGGATCTGTCCTTCATGTTTTTACACACACACACACCTAGATCAATTTTTATATGGTGAGATTACATATAAGTTCGTAAGTTGGGCTTTGATTATAACATTTTTTATTTTTAGATTTTATTTTAGTAGCATTTGAAGATGATACAAATGAAAAATGAACATGTTTGATTAGAAAATAAAAAATTATTAAATATAAAAATTTTAAGTATGAGACGAGCAATAATTAGAGAAAACTCAATTATAACTCAGATTAACTTCTAAAGTTGGTAATTAGTAATCCAATGGAAGCTGAATACTCACACTCAATCAATCTCTAAGATTAATTAAATATATAATGTAATTAATTATATATTAATTCATGTTATTTTTTCTTAGTTTGACATTAGTTCAAGTTGTACATTTAATGGATTGACAATTAGCTTTTGTTCGACATGAGATTAAATCTCGCTAATAAATAGAAACAATTAGCTTAAAAGAAACCAATTTTCTTTTATCTTTTAACTAAAACTTTTGTTAGTAAGACTCTATCTCTCAAAGCAAAACAAATTGCATAATTTTTTTTGTAGTGGTATGTATCTCTATCTCTCAAAGCTCTATCACGGAAGACACATTACATAATTTTTTCTATAGTTGCATCTATCTTTATCTTTAAAAGGACTTCCGCTTTCACGGAACATAACTTCTAAATTCTTTCTCCCATATATTGAAATGGATTGACATGTTTTATTTTTACTAAGGTTCATTTTAGAAGAAAAAAAAGACTAGAAAGAGGGTGATAACTTAATGTCTTTGAACTCATCCAAATATTAAATTCATATATATATATGTTTGATGAGCTACTAGATTTTGTATTTATAGGCTCAATCAAGTATTGGATTCAATCATATATAGATCTGAAGAGTTGTTGGACTCAACATCGATACCTCATTCAAATGCTAAGCCCAGAATATATGGGTTTGGCGAATCATCAGGCCCAATGATTAAGGGCTCAGCCAAGTGTTGAGATCAAGATTATTTTTAGTAATATTACTAAACTCATGCATACATTGAGCCTGGTACATGTGATTTTAGAAATTTTATCAGGTTCTATATTGGATCACAAGATTCTAGTGAGTTGAAGATATTTTCTCTCTGATAAATCAAATATATTTCTCATTTTAAACACATATAATTTTAATATTATCCAAAAAAATAATAAAAATTTTAGCCCTTCTCTCCATAAAAAAAATGTTAGAGCTATAAGATATAAACACTAAGAGGATCCTTAAAAAAAAAAAATGATTCTCAATCTTCATTCTAGATAGATAATAAAAAAAATATTTTGACTTGAAGTGAAATGTGGATCAAATTAGTAATGCAAATAAAAGAACTTGTACTTTTATCATGGAAACAAATATTGTTTGTCATTGATGAACTATGAACTCGAGTTTTTTAAATTCTTTATATTTTTTATTTTTCAAAATTAATTATTCATTTGGTGCTTTGATGTACATTTTCCTTGTAAAAAATTGCCAAATACCTATCTAGGATCACTTGAAATTCAAAGGACAAATCTTATATTTGTCCCAATAGATTTATCAATATTCCATTTTTATCTTCTATGGGAGTGTGTGATAGGGAGTTGATGAGGTTTAAATTTTATCCTTATAAAAGTTAATCTTGTCTAATATTTTATTTTGATGGGGTTAATTGGAATTAGTGTTTTTTTAAGAGTAAGGTTTATCTCATAGCAATATTATTTATTTATTTATTTTTATCTAGAATTACAAATTAGATATCTCTCACCAACAATTACTAGTGATTTAATTATTTCCTCTCTCTTTATTTTCTTATTGATATTTAATCTTGAAAAATACCAACTCTACACTCTTAAAAATTGCTCTTGTAACATTTATTTTCGCAGTTAAACACTACATAGTCTACTGTTTTAATTTGGATATTGAGTTTTTCTTCTCAATTTCTTTGTGTTTTATCAGATAATATAACATGCGTGGGGATTTGGGAGGAAAGATTTAGAAAAAAAAGATAAAATCAAATTATGGAAAAAGAGGTAGCTCTTTGTTAGTTATTTACTTCTATTTAGAAAATGTTGTTTTTTAAAATATTTTTTATTCAAAAATATATTAAAATAATATTTTTATTATATTTTAAAAATTATTTCTGATATTGATATATGAAAATGATTTAAAAACACCCAAAAAAATTAATTTAAAATAAACATAAAAAAAATCAAATTTTTTTAAAAATATTTTTGAAACATAATGTAAAATTTTTTGATTGGATAGATTGGATCTCTTTAGAAACAACAGGGGTTATTTAAATTGTTCTTTGTTTTAATTCTATATTTATTCCTATCCAATTTCCATTGCCAAAACTCCGATTACAATAGTCCATAGCTTAATAACAAATCTAAATGTATCTTGAAATTCAAACTGGGGAGCTATCATTTTTTAATCTTGCACTTTAAATTTGTGTTGATTACTTAAGTTTATATTGGGAAAAATATAAATAGAGTTTAAAATCCAAAAAAAAAAGATAAGCTAAATTTATTAAATTAAAAAAATAACATGGGATCTACACCAATCTTTTCTAAATTTTGCTTTGGAAATTCGAAAGTTGAAATAAATATTCTGACCTTTTCTTTTCTTTTCTTTTCCTTTTTGGTAACATCTTTGACTGAATTTTAATACATGGATAGAAGCAAAAAACAATTTTATAATCGTATCAAATTTGAACGGGGATGGCTATCAAAATCTCTAGTGATAGTAAAGGGCTTGTGATATGTATAATAGATATTGAATTTGAGTCAAGACATATATTTCAAATAAAAATTTAGGACAACCAAGACTTTATACATTCAAATGAGTCCATAAAATGCATTTTCTAGAGGCATAATTTACTCGTATCCAGAAAATACAAATATAGGTCTATTAATCAATTATAGACTTGAATTTTATTTTCATTTATGGTGGATATGATCTAGTGGTTTGTTTGAGTCCGCACATCCATGCAACTAATAATAAAGAGGATAGAGGTCTTGACAGTGACCTAGCAAAGTTAAGTTCAAACCATTATTGAAGTGATTTTAATTACACATATTTGACCTCAGGTATATATTTATCATATTTTATCTATAGATTCAATTTAACAATAATTAGAAATTTGAGAAACCCTGAAAATTCACAATACCTTATACATCACTTTTCCTTCCTCTAACAATGTTTTCGATGATCATTTCTTAATTTCTATATATTTTTAACATGTCAGAACCATTATTATTGAACCCAATCCATTAATCATCTCAGCACGAGATTAGGTTACATGTCCAGTTATTAGTTTACCCTAATAAAAAATTATTTTGTTTTTTAAAAATGAAACACGTTTTTGACCAGGGTCTGGATTGATATATAGGGTCAGTTGGGTCAAATCATGTTAATTACAAGTTGTTTTTTATACATATATCGGGTCAAAAGATATATCAATTGGGTTTAGGGTTTACTTGCTTTGTGACACAAATCATAATAACAATTGTGTTTCTCCAACAATAATAATAATAATAATAATAAAAATGTTAGATCGATCCTCTTTTGGTAATCCAATATTTTGGAGATAGGCATATAAATGTCCCATTCACGATAGATGCTTCTACAATTTTCTAAGCCACTTAGCTACCGAAGACACATGCATGGAGTTATGAGGTAGAAATATATAGATCGATCTTGAGTTAAGACTCCTTGATTATTCGTTGAGAGCCATGTGTTCTTTAGAGGCTGGGAGAGAGTTATGCTTCTTGTCACCGTCATGATTGATAGTTCAAAATGGCGACATATATGCCTTCAATAAATAGTTAACGGTCAATTGATTTGAGGGTATTAATTTAATTTATTTTTTTGGCTTGATCACGGTGCAAATGTCTCGAATTGTATTTTAAAACTTGAATCAATTTACTGTCGTAAATTAAAAAGATTACCATCTAATTAAAATTCTAATCAGTCTATATATCTAATCTACTCGAAAGAAAAGCCTGCGTAACATTCTTTATATTCTATTTTTTATGTGAGAAAAATCATTTCTTAAAAAATATATTTTATAAAATCGGATGAAGGATTAGAATCTTAATTCTTTTAAATTCTTATAAGAAATTTATATTCTTACTCGATTTATATTGTATCTGATCAAGGGTTCATTGCATGTAACTTGTAAGTGGAGAGTTTTTTTAATTAAAAAAAAATATAGAAAAACAAAAGAAAAAAATATAAAATGATGTAAAAAATAGGAATGATCTGGAAATTTGCCTAGAGTTGATCGTATAGGTTGTTATTTGTTTTTGCGGTGTAAACTATGATTAGGAAAAAGCTCTGAGCTCGGTGTTTGGTTTAGGTTTAAATGACTATTTGTTATTGTGGTTAAATTTGTATTTGGTTGTTTTTGTTCTCTTATTTTAATGAATATGTTTTAATGTTGTTAGGTCATTTTAATGTGTCGATGTCAAAAATAATTATTAAAAAATAAAAAAAATATCATTTTAATGTATTTTAACAAGAAAAATACTTTGTAAATAACAACAACCACATTTTCAAATACTCCCTAAAACACAAAAATATTACATAGGCCCTACATAAAAAAATAAAATAAAACGCAAGCCTAAGAAACGCAGCTTTTGAGTGTTTATATACTAGCCCGTAAAGTGATGGAACGACTAGAATTATTGTATTTGTATTTATTTATTGCATGATTTCAGGCAGTAGAGAAATGAATAATTATCTAACATGATTCATTAATAGGATTAATGATAATAGCAATAAAAAATAATAAATAAATAAATATTATGGGTTAGTTTTTTTTAATTTTGTTTTTTTGACTGAACCTATATTATTTATGTTTAATTTACTTGAATTATTAATAATAGTTTATTATTATAATTATTAACTTTATAATATTTAAAAAATAATATATGAAAATATATGTATGTGTGTATCATTTAAAGTAATTTTATAAGTTAATAGCAATATTAAAAATATAATAACCAAACATATGAATCTGTTTCTCATCAAATTCAAACTCAGTCACAATTTTAACCAAATATTTTAATTTCAATTATGAATCACAATTAAAAATAATTTTTTATTAGACCCTTTTTAAAAAAAATCAACTACAAAATTAATCACAATATCAAACACATCCAAGTGTGTGTATAGCTTCAAAGTTAGTGGTGATGAAATATCTATGTATTTTTTTAATGTAAATATAAAACTGCTTAGAGAAAATATTAAATTAATATTTTCGTAGTAATGCTAATTTTAAAAATTGTTTTTAATATATATTTTAAATAAATAAATATTTTAAAAAAAATATACCTACTAAATTGAAAAAAAAAACAAAGGTTAGGTTAAGGTTATAGCGTGCCTAGCTAGCCTGATTTTTTAGCTAAAAAAACGATAGGCAAAAAGGTGTTCATCAAAAAGTTAGTGCTATATTAGATTTAAAATTGCTAAAAGTAGTAACTTTTCCCGACTCCCTCTCAGATGGGAACTAGAACTGCAGGCTAACCTGTCTTAGCCTACCAATACTAAAAGCAAGCCAGCCAGCCAGCCAGCCAGCCTACCTACCTACCTATCTATCTATAATTATTAACAAGATAGAGAGAGGGATGAAGAATGAAGAGAAAGATGGGGACCATTTTGTATTTATTTAAAAGAGATGGGGACCGCTTAAAAGGAGGCTCTTGGAAAAGCCCAAACCAGCCATTGATTTGGGCTTTCTTAGCCTATGGGCTCTCTTCTAATCATGTCGACCTTCTATTTGCCCCCTCCGTACGACACGTCAAGCGCGTCTTTTAACTATTTATGTCGAAATTTTGGGGACGGTGCTCGATTCAAGATCAAAATTTCCATCCTTTTTTATAATGCAATAATAGTTTTTTTATTAAAATATTATTGTTATTTAAAAAAATATATTTTTACGTCAAAATAATTTAAAAAAATATAATCTAAACAAAAACCCAATTTATTTCAAAAATATTTTTGAAAGTAAAAATGAATTTTTTTTTTTTTTATAGATATTAATGAGCTAATTTCAATAAATATTTTCAAATTTCATCGTGAGCGTGCACTTCAACTTCAAATATATATTATTATTATAATTGAATAATAAATTTTATTTAGATAATGAGTATTCTAAAATTTAAAATAAATGAATATAATATAAATATTTATTTTTCTCTACTTATTAAATTATAAATAAGATATAACTATAGTAAAGACATGATATGTTGGTAATCATTATCACGTCTAATTCAATTTTATTTTTTTTAATCGAAAAAAAACTTGTAATCATCCTATGAATAATAATAATAATAATAATAATAATAATAATAATAATAATAATAATAATAATTAAAAAGCATGTTTAAATGTTTTGACTCTTGTTTAGAGTAGTAGTGTATACCAATTTTATTATTTATATTATTTTTAAAAATAAATTAAAATTATGATAGAATTGACAAAAAATGTGGTAACTTAAGAACATATTCTCTCTAAAAACAGTTGAAGAACTTTATCAGAAAAATTGATCTTTTTTCCTTGAAATTGATTTCAAAGAGGCTAGGGCCACGTTCATGATGTCGCTAGAGTCGTCCTTGATATTTATTAAGAAACTTGTCCTGTCAAGTGTTCAACTCACTACGATATTTGTTCAAGCAATAGTTATTTTAAATTTTAAATTCATACAACTCATAATCAAGTTTTAGTTGGAGTGAAGAGGAAGGGTTATTGAAAAGATACACGTGTAATTATTTTTGAATTATGAACTTATATAAGAATTTAAATTTTTTAATCAAGATGGTTTTATTTTATTTCATAATTGTAATAAATAAATGTCATTAATATTTCAATACCCAGTAGTATTGCCAAAGAGGCTCTTTTCCTAGTTTGATGACAAAATTATTATTTTTTATTCGAGAAAATTTCATTTTTATTTTATACACTCTTTACAGATCAGGTTAAGCAAATAAAATCTTGTTTATTTAAGACTCTTATAACATTAACACTCTTTGACTCGATAAGATAAATATCAAACTCGTTGCTACCATGTCATAATCCTTGGAACTTTGATGACAAGATTTCGCTAATACAAATCAATAATATCTGATTTATTTATTTATTGATAAATAAATAAATAATTTTTCTGATGAATTTGTTTCAACATAAATTTCTATAATACTTGATTAATTGTAAAGGAATAGCCATGGTATCAAAAATTATTCCGGGTGTATTTCTATTATTTTTTTCACTTTTTTTTTAGAATGGATATATTCTCTCTATTAAATTAAAAAAATGAAAAGTTTTCAAACAAGTGTTTAATATATTCAAAGTGCTTTTCTTAGTTTAATTAACGACCACACGTATATTTTTCATTTAATTGATGGGAACTTATTCGCTCTCCAATGCACAAAAACTTGGGCAGGAAAATTCAAATTGGTATTGGTTGAGACGATTCCTAACATTCTTTATCAATTAATAATTAAATTTATGAAATTAAAAAAAAAAAAAAAGCCTTGATTTATGCTCCTCTCTTTTCCTTCCTTTAACTACAATCAATTAAGAATCTCATGCCACTTAATATTTAAACAATTAATTTAGAGACTTTGTTTTTTATGCTTATCTTCTTTAATTGGTCATCATAAACAAAAACATATATATCTCTTATGCATGGCCCACATAAATTCAATAATGACCATACATTATAATACTACTTGATGAAGTTTGCTTCACATCTCTATCATTGATTCAAGTTGTAACCATTTCTCCAACAAGCCCTTTACCAAATCAAGATTTTTTTTCCTCGTGGTTATATACTTGAAGCCAAGAAAATTGATAGGTCCAAAAAAAAAATAATAATTAGTGGTTTCATCACATACAAGTATAAAATTGAGATGTGATAGGGAAAGGTCATCGGTCTACGATCTTCATTTAAACAAGAGAAATTGAAAGGATTACATGAAAGATTTATTAACCCCACATATATTATACACTTGGATGCACGAAAGCAATAATATTAATTGTTCTCTCTAAGCTTTATTATATGTTTTCTCAAGTCTCATCTTTGTTTTATTTGACGGCTTGCAATTTTTCAAGTTTAATTACAGTAATCCTCTGCGAATAGCTTGCTACATGGATGATCCCATGTTGAAATAATCATTAGCAATGGAAAAAACAAATATTAAATAATTAACTAGTCCTGATGCAATGATTTATAACCAGTATCTATGCTCAGTCATTAAAATAAAAGGCTATGACCCGCATACTCTTATCCTTATTTTAACCTTCGAAAAGAGCTCTATTGTGTTTTTATTAACTTTGATAACACATTAAATCGAAAGTATATAGGTTGATCCTATAAAAATATCTTTAAACGCTAACATTGATCTCCAAGTGAATTGTATTAAGGATATATAATTATCTAATCCATCTAATCATCTCAAATTAAGTGTGGTCGTGAAGAAAGCAGAACAATGAGCTTTGAAAGTGCTTAAAAAAGAAGAAGCTCGAAAAATAATAACATGAATTATTTTTCATGTTAATGGGGGGAAAATAGGTTAATTCATACATCTAAAGTGACAAGGCGAATAAAAGTTGAAAAATCAAAGTATTAATTACTTTATTGTGAAGTTTGGACCATTTTAAACTATTTTCTTAAGGGATGGATGAAGAGGAAAAGTTATGGCAAGAAATTAAAAAAATATAATTTCTTTATTTATTTAACTCATATAATTTTGTATCTTTTTCAGACATTTAGAAAGTGCTTTTATAGCAGAAAGCATAAGGAATATTTCATATGGGAGTAGGAATAATTATATTTAATCACTTGTTGGATGACTTGTGTAGAAGTTATAAAGTAATGGTTAATATGCAAAGAAGTAGGGTGTCATCAAGTTCTTTAATATATAGCTATTTTATAGATTAATTTAATTAAATTAGGGAGTTAGCCAAGGAAACTTTAAATCTTATTATTCCCCTCCTCTTTTTTTCTTTTCAAATTCTACTTATATACTTGGTTTTCTCTCTCTCTTTAAATTCTACTTGTCTACTTGGTTTTCTAATTGAAATTTAAGAAGTATTAGCTTTTGTTTATTGTCATTATCAAGGGAAACATGTGTTTTCAATTGGTTTTGCACTTAATACTTGCATAACAATATTTTTTTGATGATAATTTAAAGACCTGCAAATGATAAAATCGATGATGTTTTAATAAATGAGTATAATAAATGATAGGATGAACTTTATATTTTAATAACAAAATGCTTTTTCATGATTATTGCTCTAGGAACTAAATTGTTAATATTTTAAAAGGAGACATTATGAATCTTTTATATGGATAATTCAATAGTATTTATAATTTTCAAACCTTGTTGTTTTGATGTAACAGGGGGAGGGAGGGCTGAAGAATCATTTCTCTTGATGAAATTAATGAGTGATACATATATCTTATATAATATTAATAAAAAAAATTAATATCTCTTACACATAATTATCAAGATAAAAATATGATAGATCATTGGAAGAGTTTTTATATACTTATTGATGTAGAGAAACGAAAATCTTTGATATGGACATTTCATGTTAAAAGTATTAAGAATAAATAAACAATGTTATTTGTTTCTTATATGAACCTATAACAGCCTCTAAACCAAATGGGCTTGACGTGCAGTTAAGCCTTGAAGTTACGGGTCCGACAGCTTGCCAGGTTTACATTCACTTGAATTTAACATGTGATCGATTAAAAAATATTAGGTTTGTTAACTGGTCAGGCTCATTTTGCTTGGGTTCAAGACTTGGCTAAACCTAAGTGTGTTAAATATGATAACTTGTCATACTCGTGTCAACTTAGACCCATCATGCAATTGACCTAAGTGTTATTGACTTTGATAGCTCGTTAGACCCATGCTTACTCAAACTTGACTTGTGGACGATCCAAGGATATTGAATCATGCAACTCATCAATCTCATTTTTACTTGGGTTTAGCATGTGGTTAAACCTAGGCATGTTGTACATAGAAATAATGTCATTTGTGCTTGACATTTTGCCAAGCTTAAGAATATTAAATATGAATAAGCCTCAACTACTTATCAATGGGATATCATTATGTTATTAAAATTTTTTAGACATGGATTTAAGCTGATTAAAAATATTGAGCTGCCACTAGGATTAATTACAATCTATCCAGTTGCCTGATAAATAAAAGACAAGAAAAATTAAAGTTAAATTGATTAAGAACATAATTACACAATAAAAAAAAAAGATAAGAGTTATTTCTTGCTCCATCATACTTGCCAAAAAAAAAGCAGAGAACATTCAATTTTCCCCTTTTTTTAATGCATATTTATACATAGCAAGGAACTGATCGCATCTGTACTTGTATCATGGGCCGGTGATGTTTTAATAAATTGCTCTTTGCACACAGTGATTATAGGTACAAGAAAATCCTAGAGGTGATCATATTTCTAGGTAAATAAATATTGCAATATTTTTGTTCATTCCATTGTACCTTTTCTAATGGTGCAGGTGCTCGTACATGTAATATTTTCGTGTTTGATGATGCTTGGAATCCACAAGTGACATTGTTTACATGGAAAGCTTTCGTAGATTCTTCCCTCACTAACATATGATTGCAAGCCTCCTATTAAAATAAGTTCAAAATTGAACTTTTGTGAAACAAAACACCACTTTATATTCCATCAAGTATCATTGAGCACAAATGATGTATCTGTTTGATTTTGACGTGTTGATTTGAGAGGAGAGGAAGAAGTTTTTTAAATCAAGCCCAAGCAATCTCTCAAAAGCTAGGTAGCTAGCTAGAAGCAAACATTCTACAAGTCCCGGTTTGTTTACTACATCTATGAGGAAGAAAATGCTATTTTATGTGAATCATTTCTTCCACTCTCTTGAAAGGGCAGCTACTATATATATATTGATAGAATCATTGCGGGCACAGCGTCCACTCTTTCAAGGTTTTTAATTATTGATTATATTATTAATTATGTTTTAATCACTCAAGTCTAAAGTTTGATTAGACTGCCGTGGGGCCATAACTTTTCCATGATTTAAAGTGCATTTGTCCTCAAACCCTTCTATGATTCGAAGAGAGTAAGCATCCCACATGAATTTGTAACTTGATTTATCAAAACATTCGATGAATAATGTATTGTTTGCTGGAGGAACCATTTCCATAACTCGAAATCGGCAAGTAGAAAAATAAACCAATCATGCATTGAGACCAGGCTGGTGAGTGCTGCTTCGCATTACCCCTAATGACAAAACACATTACATCCAATAAACATTGAGAAATTGGAAAGGAGCATCAAATCAATATTATTTCAAACTTTAATGCTCAGTTTTATTAATAATATTCTCCTAATTATAATATTTCAAAACCCTTAATTGCTTTCCTTTCATAATTAACAAGAGCATGCATCGGACTTACTTAACACGAGCCTTTTTAGGGCATCTCTGATCTTCCTTTAAAGAATGCTTGCATGGTTGTTTTGTTGATGGGTTTTTCCCAGTAACCAAGATGGGAATCATCTCCGAACAGCCGGCCTGTGTTATCATCAAACAATTCCTTAATTTTTGGGTAATTTACTCCTTAGCTAGCTAATTCACCCTTTTGTTTTCTCAACGATTGTATTTGTAACCCATCACAGCTTACAGCTAGCTCAAAAGGGATAAATCAAAATCAAATTAATTTATAGAAAATGTGGAGGACACTAGCAATATTAAACTTGTTGTTAATACATATGGATAGCCGGATAATCAATAGTGAATGAATGGCTTCACGCAGTACTGCACAATGAATGCTCGTGACTTCAGTGATGGCTTAAACCAATAAGATTCTTCATGCATGCTAAACTTAATCACAGCCCTTTTGGAAAGATATTAGGTCGCGAGCCTCCTGTACAGTCAAGCATATTGAGTTCAAGAAACTTTTCCTCAATAAAAAAACAATTATTTTAGAACAAAGTGAAGAGAGGACGTCGATCAAACTCCATTGGACTCAAAATGCTTGTATATAGTATAGAAAATTCGTGAAAGGTGAGATATAATGCCATGCGAGTTCGTGTGTGGAAGAAATAGTCTTCGGGGAAATCATGAATCCTTGGACAAGAGAGTTGTCCAAAAATTAATGCAGGTAAAGCCGTGGCATGCCGATCGAAACCATAATCTAGTTGTTTTCTAAGTTGCTTCAATCATTTTCCTCTCCCATTTTTGAATTCCCGGGCAACAAAAGCATTTGGCGATGCAAACCGCCCCACCAATGTTTCTATGTCAAACTACCACCACAAGGATTGACCCATTGAGCTAGAGTAGGAGAAAATAGAAAATTGAAGTAAAAAAAAAAACTATCTTTAATGAGTGGAAGACACTGTGCCCACCAAAGAGATTAGTAGGACAAAAGGAGCAAATTAGTGGACAAAAGCCTGGTTTTAGATACACTTGGTGAAATGGCTTGCGTGATTAAGCAGATAGATTTAGAAGATAGTGCCCACCATAGGATAGGATTTAAAGATTAGTAGTAGTTCATATATAAAAAGATAAAATAAAGCGGGTTTTAACACAATTTTTTTTTTGTGCCATCTTGCATGAAAATTTGCCTATTTTATTTCATTTTTTGGTGCTAGCTTTGCTGTTTAATATATATTGAGGGTAAAGAGCCAAGATCTTCTAAACATGTCGGTGATAGCAGGCCGATTCTCATTGATGTTCCGGGAGAAAATTACTTCAATTATGTCAGAATTATAAATAATTATTCAAAACAAATGTCATATTTAAACTCAAAATTAGAAAGAAATTGATGAACACACGAATTTGAATTCATTTCAAAGGTCAACTAGTTTATTGTACATGAAATTCGCCCACGCTACTGCCTTTTGACTCGAAACTAGCAGGTGTAGCTTTTCTAAAGAAAGAGAATTAACAAAAAATCTATTGATTAACATAATAAAACCGAGTGTGGAAAAAATCAATTCAAAATTACATGATAGAATAACTCGTAATTTGGTACGATTTAATTAAAAAAATTATAAAAAAAATTATTTTTATCTTTTAAGAAATATATTTTTGACCATAAAAACATAGGTTGAATCTGTGATTTGGGCTTATATTGGTACAGCCCATATTCATATATACAGTGGATCTGAGTGGTTCAGAAAGCCCAAATTGCTAGCACACGTAAAATTGGTAATGGAAAGCCGAAGAATGTTGTTAAAAATAGGTTTGTGGCCCAGGGAAGAAAAATGGGGTCCAAAATAGGTCTAATATACAGCCGGTCTTCGACGGAGGCTCTGATCCTCCTCGCTCGAGAGAAACATAAATGAGCCCGCCGGAGCAGCTGGATATTGCCTGAACATCTTGCCGAGAGTCCCTTCGGGTCAGATTATTTTGCTTGAGATAAACTATAATAATTGTCAGCCGGTTCGAAGACGGATCTGAAAGAGGTTCTGGTATTGAATTATTTATTAAACCAGCGTCGTTTTAATTTTAGCGAAAGATACTTGTACGTTAATTAAGTTACTAAA
Source organism: Salix dunnii (assembly GCA_015731905.1). Classification (NCBI taxonomy): domain Eukaryota; kingdom Viridiplantae; phylum Streptophyta; class Magnoliopsida; order Malpighiales; family Salicaceae; genus Salix; species Salix dunnii. The sequence goes on from CM027664.1 coordinate 18,966,324, forward strand.
AACTCATAAAGGTCCATTGATTTATTTTTTCAATTTAAATTAAAATCCAATCAAGAGTAAGCTTCAGATAATGGATTTTTCTAATCAGTCCTCGTACCTAATTATTATCTGCAATATAGATATTGACCGGGAGAAATATTGATATTGACCAGGAGAAATGAAATACGAAATAACAAAAACTAGTTCTAGTTTTGTTGTGTATCCTAAGAGCATCTGCAACGATAAGAAACATTTTAGAAAATCAAATATCTAGAATAAATATTTGAATAGTGTATATATAATTTTTTTATTGATATGTGCTTCAATAGTAAAAGTCATTTTGGAGAGCTATTTTTTTATATTGTTTTAAATATAGTATAATTATTTTATATTTAGTTTTAATAGGAATAAGTTATATAATTTTGTACATAATTTTTTACTCTTGTTGAGATATTTTTAAATAAAAATAAAAATAAAAATAAATATTTTTTATAATATATTTTACATTTTTCATAAGTTGCATGAATAGCACCTCATGCAACGGGAGGTATTTTATATTTTTAGCTTTTTACATACATATCCCGCTGCAAATGATCTAATAGATAAAATAAAAATAAAAATATTATTGAGTTATTTAATACATTTAAAAGAGGTAGGTATCAACGCATCTCCTTCACTGTTCATTTCATATAAATAGCAAAGGAGGTGATTTTTTTTTTTAAAAAAAAAGCGTATTTTTTTTGTCATGAATATTTATTAATTTTTTAATTTTGCTGCTTAGTTATTTTGATTTACTTTGTTTGTGAATATTATTTTCTTAAATAAACATCTTTACATTTAATCCGTACTCGTATGTTTTATTTTATAAATAATTTTTTATCTTGTCACTAGATAAAAATTGCTTACAAAAGCAAAGTTTTTAAGCTCGATAAAGTTTATCTAGAATCATAAATTTGACAAGTTCAACAGTGAATTTAACATTGATCTTGGTGTTAAAAAGGTATCATCTTGGTTTTTTTTTTTTTTTTCAAAACCAAATCATGTCTTTTTTGCAGTAATCCAAATTATATTTTAAGCTTTCAGGTTGACTAGGTCAAATCAAAATAACTCTTATATCGTCTAGTTTTAAGCTCAAACTAGACAAAGAGTTAGGTTGGGAGATTCTAAAATCGACTCTTTGTGACCTGGACATTTATTTCAGGTTCTATTTTTTTTTTTTAATTTGAGCCACATTGAAACATGTTCATATGAAATAGTACAAAAATAAATAAATTTAAGGTCTGTACAATTCATCATCTATAGAACTAATAAAATAATAGGAAAATATGTAATTCTAGGTTCTTCCTTGTCAAAATTATTCCCCCCCCCCTAAATTTCTAGATGCCTAGTATTATTTTTCATCATTAATAATCTTCGCCACATCCTTGAAAAAAATTCAAATTCCCATGTAAAAATAATTATTTTCAACCAAAATTATATTTTGAAAATAGAATAAATTACTAATAATTCTGAGGTTAACATCAACTAAATTTGTTTATCACCATATATAATATGGTATTAACTCTTTGTTGATCCATAAACACCTCCTTGCTAATTTCAAACTCTTACTTCTCCAGTCATATAAGAAAAGGAAAGCATTTATTGAAATATGGTATCATTATTTGTCTAAATGAAACATAAATAAATAAAAATTGAAAATACAAACATATCTTAGTGTAATTCCCCTGACTCCTCTCGTGGTTTAATTCCGTTTCCCTACTCTTCTTCTTCTTTTTATTATTTTTATTTTTATTTTTTGTGATTTCAATCGAATTGCAGAGTAAATATAAAATGCAGTGATATCTTGCTAATTATTTTTCTGGACTCACTTTAAAGAGAGAGAAATACAAATAGAAAAGGGAAATATTAAGTCAATGTTTTTTTTTTTTGGAAACATATTAAAATAAATTTATTATTTTTATGTTGAAAAATAACTTGAGTTGATTTTATTTTATTTTTAAAAATTCAAACAAAAGGGTTTTAATTTTTTTTTAAAAAAAACTTAAAATAATTTAAGGGTGGTTTAGGTTAACACGTTATTGAACAGGGTCATTTGCCTTGCAAGCTCATTGACTTTGCAATTAAGTACATTGATCTCCCCTCTCTCTGTCTCCATTGTTTTCCCACGGTCTCGCCCAGGAAGAGGACAGATGAGGGAGGGCATTAATGCTAGATAAATCATTAAAAACATAAATCCAAGGTAAGACATGCCTTTACCATATTTATTGATTTTTTTATATATAAAAATTAATGTACTATCAAAGCTTTTGTTTCATCAACAAATAGATATATGGAAAAACAAAGAGTTTCCAATAATAAAAAAACAAAATAATATGATAACAGTTGTTTTATTAGTTAAAAGTCTGTTTATAAATGTAACAATAGTTGTTTTCAAAGTGTTTTTTTTTTAATATATTAATTTTTTTTTAAAATATAATTTTAATATCAACATATAAAAAAAAACTGAAAATACCAAAATAAATAATTGAAAATAAAAAACAAAATCAAAAACATTTCTTGAAACACAAAACAAAAGGGTCTTGAAAATTGAAATGCAATCATGCAAGGGACATGGGTGAAGCAACTTGAGGTCCAATACAGATCTGGTCCACCACAAGCCCTGGTCCCAAGTTTAGGGATGAAGAGGCCACTGTGATGGTCTCATCATGGCAATAATAGCTAGCCTGCACTGTAAGCTGGATTGGCATTAATTCACGGTTTAAAAGTGTACCTGATTTAAAAAAAAAAATATATTGTTTTTTAATATCAGTCTATAAAAATAATTTAAAACACTAAAAATTATTAATTTAAAATAAAAATATATTTTTTATTTTTTTTTAAAAATACTTTTAAAATTAAATTACAAACATCCGCTGGTTTTCAATTCCAACGAGCCAGGTAGGTGGAAATGGCACAGTATTTTAACTTTAGTCAATGAAATACAGGATACTGCAGATTCTGGACCACATGGTGTTGAAGTTAAAATTCTTTCATGGTGAAACTAAAACATAAATGAAAGCTTCTAGAACATTGCTGATTTGACACCAGCAAAACGAATTGTCTATTTTGGAGGTAAATAAGATTGTTTTTAAAAATATTATTTAAAAATATATTAAAATAATATTTTTTATATTTAAAAGTTATTTTTAATACTGGCATAAAAAGTTTGAAAAACATTAAAATCATTTAATTTAAAATATTTTTTTAAAAAAATACTTTTAAACAAGTTAATACAGCTTAGCCAACTTTCCAAGACTCCTAAATTAATATTTAATTACTGTTTGAAGTATGAAAATTCAATATGTTTTATTTTAAAATAACGAAGAATCACTTTAGAATAATTTATTTTATATATTCTTTTTTGTTTCTTCACCTAGATATATTTTTATCTTTTTTTTCCGACATTAACAAACACAACCTAAGTTATCATGATTTGTTTGTATTTTCAACTGCATTTTAAAAATATATTTAACTTGAAAAGGTATCAAATTATTTTTTAAAATGTTTTTCAATAATCTTGATTGATATATTAGTATTAAAAACAAAGAATATAAAAGAATAAGAGATATCATTTTAATAATAAAAAAATACTCTTGACTTGTTCATGTCTAGTTAACGGTGAACTCTTGTAATGTAAATCGATTCAAGTGCATGGCATCGGCGAGCACAGCTAGTTTCAAATAGTTGATATCAAATATTTCAAAAAAAACATTATGGCATTGTTTTCTTCGAAAACACAGATGCTCCCATGTAAGCATAATGTTTTTTTTTAATATATATATATATATATATATATATATAAAAGGTGGTAAGGGAAAAATTTCTAAAGGAACAAAAATCCATTCCGACCATATGAGAATAGGAAAAAAAAGAAAAAGAGAGCAAAGAAATCCATGCTGCGTTTTGGAATCACGAAATCAAGGAAGATAGACAGTCTCAACCCCCACTCACCTCATAAATATGGTGGTTGTTTGTTAAAATCAAGCTAAAAGTCTATGCAATCAAGACGTCTCCACATCTCAATTTTTACAAATGCAGTGAACATTAGCCGACAATGACGCCTGAAACATGAAGAGCCACTCTGTTTCCATGTTTGCAGAGAGTAGACATTTCCAAAACCATCACTTGCTGATCCTGTAATCTTCACCCTCAGATGAGGAGCCCATCACCCTTTGATTTTGCTACACCTGTCACGTTTGCATTTAAGTGAGTGACCCAGGGACAGTTTCTAGTTATTAAGCAGGCTGTCAATGTAGGTGACGAGTTGCTATTCAAATTGAAGCAGCCTCCTTTGGCAGAAATTCCTCTATAAATTTTGCAACCCACTCGTTATCTCCTACAATATCAGCTTAGCTACATGTTATTTTCTCACATCTTGGACAAGAGACTGAAAATGGAGTTCCATCTTCCACACATTCTTGCTTTCCTTGCTGTAAGCTTCTGAATCTTCACTTGTTTTAGCACATCAGAAATTGGTGTTTCAGATGGTCTTCTCTGTTTCCAATCCTGCACTTACTTTCCTGATTATTATCTAATGAAAGTCTGTATTTACCTTGATTGTAGTTTGCACTAGTGGTAAGCCACGCTGCCTTGCCTCCTGAACTTTATTGGAACTCTGTGCTGCCTAACACTCCTATGCCAAAATCTGTCAGAGATCTTCTACACCCAGGTGAGAATTTAAGACCTGAACTACTCTCTAATTTTTATTTTTTTTTTGGCAAACGCTTTAATAAATTGAGTGAAACTTCTGCTAGCCTTTTGCTGAGTCTATGGTCAAGAAAAACACTTGTAATTGATGTCACTAAAATTGCAGACTTGGTGGAGGACAAAAGCACTTCTGTTGCTGTAGGGAAGGGTGGTGTAAATGTTGATGCAGGGAAAGGGAAGCCTGGTGGAGGAACCAGCGTGAATGTAGGAAAGGGTGGTGTGAACGTTGATGCAGGGAAAGGGAAGCCTGGAGGAGGAACCAGTGTGAATGTAGGAAAGGGTGGCGTGAATGTTGATGCGGGGAAAGGGAAGCCTGGAGGAGGAACCAGTGTGAATGTAGGAAAGGGTGGTGTGAATGTCGATGCAGGGAAAGGAAAGCCAGGAAGCGGCACCCATGTCAGCGTCGGAGGCCCAGGCGTTGGTGTTGACACCGGAAAGCCAGGGAAGAAAACCAAAGTTGGTGTTGGCAAAGGTGGAGTATCTGTGAGCACAGGGAAAAAGGGCAAGCCAGTAATTGTCGGGGTGCACCCAGGGCCAAATCCGTTCAACTACGTTTATGCTGCAACTGAGACTCAGCTCCGTGATGACCCAAATGTAGCCCTTTTTTTCTTGGAGAAAGAGATGCATCCAGGCAAAGTTATGAACTTGCAATTCACTGAAAACACCAACACAGCGACTTTTATACCACGCCAAGTTGCCGATTCAATACCATTTTCATCTGACAAATTACCAGAAATCTACGGTGAGTTTTCAGTGAAACCTGGATCAGTGGAAGCTGAGGAGATAGAGAATACAATCAAGGAATGTGAAAACCCTGGAATTAAAGGAGAGGAGAAATACTGCGCGACTTCGCTAGAGTCAATGATCGACTTCAGCACTTCCAAATTAGGAAAGAATGTTCTAGCAATCTCCACAGAAGTAGACGGCCAAACCAAGATGCAGAAGTATACAATTAAGACCGGAGTAAAGAAGATGGCAGGAGACAAATCTGTAGTGTGCCACAAGCAGAACTATGCATATGCCGTCTTTTACTGCCATGCAACACAATCCACGAGGGCTTACACGGTTCCCTTGGAGGGTGATGATGGAACGAAGGCTAAAGCTGTAGCAGTGTGCCACACAGATACGTCAGCATGGAACCCAAAGCACTTGGCTTTCCAGGTGCTCAACGTCAAGCCAGGAACTGTACCAGTCTGCCATTTCCTTCCTCAGGATCATGTGGTGTGGGTTTCCAACTAGAAGTTTGCAATCTGCAGTCCGGTCATTTCATTCTCGTCAGTCAACAGTAGTTGAAATTGGAATGTTATAAACTTATAATCTATCTGGTTTTTATACTAATATACCTAAAAACGCACTCTGAAAGGTTATGTATAATTATAAAGCTCATAAGGCTTGATGTCGTGTCAGAGAATTATGGCGTGTTTATTAATAGAAATACCTCCCTTTTTTGGCTATGTTCCCATGCACAATTGGCAGGGGAGTGAATCTACGTGAGCATGCCATGCTGAAAACACTGAGGACAGAATAAGCCAGCACAAGAACACTTGTTTGAATGTGAAGGTACGGGCATCTGCCAAGCACCTGAGGTTTTGGGAACAAAAGAGACATCATGCTGTACAATATGAGCACACACATCTTCTTAATATCGAATGAAAGACAATAACATCTGGTCAATAACACAACCGTACCGTATTCGGAGCATTTTGCTAACAATGTCCCCATTCCCCTCAAAATAATATATATATGCTATAACCAAACTTCTAGCCAAAAAGTTGACGATCATTTCCCCATAGCAGGACGGCCAATATTTCATCACGGAGTAAATCTCAAGAAGATTATGAAGAGACGCGCTAGAGACACATACGTTAGAGAAACTCATGTACAGCCCAACAGCTCTGGTTATTGTGCCATCGAGTTCCTTGAAATGACAAGTAAACGACAGCCAGGAACACGCAGAAACCCTATAAGAACTGGGGGGGGGGGGGGTGAAAATCATGACTAAATAGCAAGAAATAAATTATTATCCGAAAAAACATAACATACTTCTAGATAGGCGTCTAAATTACTTTCATTATTTAAGTTGAAATAACTTGAAAACATTCCATGACTCTAACAATCTTAGGTTTATTGTCTTGACAGCATGTAAGAAGGAATAACTGAGACTAGAGAGAACTTGGCCTTCATACATGCATAGCATACCTGAATGCGTGGATCAGTAGAAAACGTGCTGGCTAGCCAAAACCACCCTCATACACTGCAAATTTGCACCTCTCGTCATATGATTAAGGCCTGAAAAATTATTCCAGGTTTGTTCCAGGTGGTATTAGAGCCTTAACTCTTTAGACATGAGCAATGTCACCAGACACTATAGTTAGGAATTGAGAATGTCTAAACTTGTTTTGTTTAAAGTGTTTTTAATTTTTAAAAGTATCAAGAATATTTACTTTGATTTTTTAAAAATATTTTTAATATTATCGCATCAAAATAAGAATGTGTTTGAGATTGTTTTTAAAAGTGTTTTTTCATTTACAAATACTTTAAATTTTTTTTTTTTTAAATATCAACACATCAAAATAATATAAAACCATGAAAAAAATAATTTATTTTAAAAAAATTATATTTGAGATACAGTGAAAAACAACCTGGGCCGGGACCGGCGAGACAATTAATTCGCCATCTTGGAAGTAGGCTCTCGGCCATTATACAACGTAGTCCAGACACCAACAACCATGTTCATATGCCTTCGGGCTTTTTTTTTTTTTTAAGAAAAAATCTTGTCTTCCAAATGACTTTATCATCCCCAATGAAACTCCAGAATTACATAGTGATTAAATCTAGAATATTAAAGTGCCCCTAAACCGGAGGGTGAACTTTTATTTATTTATTTTAAAGGCAATAAAGTAATTTTAACTGTTTTTAATTAGACAAAAGGCCAAAAGCCATTGACTTATATATATAGCCAAAGTTAAATTAGTGGTTTTATTACTTTCTAAAAAATAGAAGCAGAATGAAGTCCCTTAAATCAGGTTTAGAAAATTTTGCTTTCAAAGGCAATTAAATATTTTATCATTTAAAAAAAATCTAGATTTTTCTAAAATGGGGCATTCAAAATCTTGTGAGTATTTAATCATTTAAAAAAGATTATTCTATCTAACATGCAAGACTTAGGAGGTATTTGATATTGTATTTAAAAAAAAAAACTAAAACTAAATTATTTTTATTTTAAATTAAATTTTTATAATATTTTTAAATAATTTTCATATGCTAATGTCAAAAATTATTTTTTTAAAAATAAAAATAATATTATTTTAATATATTTTTGAATAAAATATGAAAGGTAAGCAAACAATAAAATAATTTGTTTTTTATTTATCTTATCCATAAAAAATCAAGAAATAAGAATTAAACTTCCTAGTTGCTATTAGATCAACCTGGAATCCAATTAACCAGGACAAGTCGAGTTAAAATTTTCATTTACTTTAATTGACCTATTTGGACTTAATTGATCCATTCAAACTTGATTTGATTTATTTTAAATAAGATTGCTTTGATTTACAAAAATATAAAACATTATGAGTTTAAAGCTTGCTTGATATTATAGCAACAATTATTTGTGAAAGTATTCTTCTAATATATATTTTTTTTATTTTTTTAAATTTATTTCTAGTACCACTGAGTTAAAATAATATAAATTATTTATTTAAAATTAAAAAATATTTTTTTCTCATTTTTTAAGCAAAGCACTCTTAATAACAAAGTGTGGTAGTGTCAATATAAAAAAAATTTAAATCATGAAAATCCAAGTGAAATATTACCAAACATATATAGTGACTAAAGTATAAATCATGAAAATCCAAGTGAAATATTACCAAACATATATAGTGACTAAAGTATAAATCATGTAGTTCTTTCAATCCGCAGGCTGAGAGGCACTAGATAGTAGCCCGTTCATGCCCCCCACATATTCTGGAGCCTGCATCAAATCAAACCAACAAACTAGATTTTTTTTTTTTAAAGAAAAAAACAGAAAAAAATCAAAAATAAAATCAAGCGCGCTTTCGCTAGGGTTTTCAGTTTCCACAGAGAAACAAAAACCCGCTATCTCTCTCTCTCTCTCGCCTTCTCAATCTCCTTCTTCTTCTTCAAGGTTACTATTTCAGGCGAATTCCTTGTCTGATCGTGACCATCACTACGCTTTTGAGCGAGAAGACGCCTTACTTCGTGTGCCAAACGGCACTGCTTGCTTTCCCTGGAACATACAGTACACAACTGGACTTCAGGTTCCGTTTCCTTTTGAAATCTTTCGATGATCACGTAACCCGGAGCTCGAGAAAAGCTCATAGTTCGTTTTTATCGATATCACTTAGTTTTGCATGATTTTAATCGACGATTTTTTATTTTATGCGGAACGAGTTGTTTTGACTTTATTTTCTGTTCCAATACATGAATGCAGGGTTATTTTGCATGATTTTTCTCTTGTCTTGGTGCCACTTTTGTTTAAATATACATAGATTAGAGTATTACTGTGGCAATAGCATGCCATTATAAATTTAGGTTTTCTAGGGCTGATTTTTGTTTTAATAATGTAAAACAGTACAGAGCATTACAATGTTGCTTTTTTTTATACCACAGCAGCATTTCGTTTCATCAAAAGAAGGGGGCAAAACCCTAAGATTGATTTTGGAAAAAAAAATCAGGGAGGGTTGCGTTATTCATGAATGGAAGTAGATAGTTAAGTTGTTGATAGCTTACAGTTGAAAGTGAAATGTTATTTCCCCGCACATACGATCATGTGTTATAATCCTTGTCAAAGTTTTGTGTTTTCATAATGCTTATAGATTTAGTTAGATAAGCTAATTAACAAATTTATGCATGTTCGCGGGGCTAACTAACTCTGTAGTGTGCATTATTAATTTTGATGAATAATTACCTGTGGACTGTGAATGCTAAAAAATTATGCGTGTGTATATAGATGTCACTTGATTGGTATTTGCTAGGACCAGCTATTTACTGGTTCCACCTTAGTAAGGTCTGCTTTAGAAATAATTCAAGTGTTTTTACCTCCAATTGTCCTCATGACTATCAGTATAAATTACTTTAGCTATCTTCTGAAGTTGCTCTAACTTTCTTGCTTATTTCTGAATTGTTTTTCCCCTTTTCTGTTTTTCTCTCCAGCTTGGTTCTACATGTTTTACTGAATACAAAAATTTGGAATATCCTGTTATTTGGGTATGGTAGAAGCAAAAACAATTGAGAACATCAAATTTAAGTGGGGTAAACAGAGAGGAGTTGGTGGGAAAAAGAAAGATGTAAAGTTTTATGAATCTTTCTCCTATGATGGTGTGGAGTATGCCCTTTACGATTCTGTTTACATGTACAAGGAAGGTGAGACAGAGCCTTATATTGGGAAGCTCATAAAGATATGGGAGAATGCTGACAAGACAAAGAAAGTGAAGGTTCTATGGTTTTTCCGTCCTCATGAGATTTCCCATTATCTTCGAGATGAGAAGACTCCTGAGAATGAATTGTTTTTGGCATCTGGTGAGGGTGTTGGCAGCACAAATGTTAATCCTTTGGTAATCAATACTAAACTATAACTTCCTTTCGTATAACTTTTGGCTTGTTGGTAGTGCCTTATTATATGACTATAATGACATATTTCTTGGATGGCATATATATCTGGCTGGGGGAGCAGGGAAGCCTAGTGTAAATTTTGCGACACAATTGACATTGGAATGACATAATGTTTAATATGTTAGAACAAACACATATGGTTATGTGCTGCATGTTTAAGTTGTACAAGGAGCGCTTTCATAACAGCATACTCATCTGGTAACCTCAAAAATGCTAAACCAGAGTGAAAGGGTTCCATAGGGCAAAATAAAAAGCAAAAACCAGAGGGCTGTGGTGCCGTAAGTTAGCGAAATTAGCAGCCAGGCATGCTATCAATTTTCTTTAACTTTTTTGGGCCCTTTGTTGCTCGGACTTGTCATTTACCTGGTGGTATCAGTGTCACGTAACATGAAAGACATGCTGATATATTATTTGTATTGGACCTGTGAAAAACTTTAGGCACGACATCTTTGAGGGGCCTTGCCTGCTCTCACTTTGAGGGGGAGAGAGAAAAACCGCAGTCTGTTTTTTTGAACTTTAGGTTTCTTTGATGATGATGGACATATAGCAGTCCTCTGTTTTTTGTTTGGATTATATTATTAGGTTCTTTGGGCCTTTTCAAGGAAATTAACCTAATGTGTTCTTAAAAAAATTGTATTGTTTCAATACTTACAATTTTAAATGACATCTATTTTATTCTTAATTCATAGTCAAATCTTCAGTAGGTCCTTCTGGTATGTTATGTAGTCCACTGACAATCATGCATATAAACTGAATACTTTTGAACAGAAATGAAATGGTGTTATTTCTTAATACCTTAAAACATTAATTTGATATTTTATACTGAAATTTAGAAATCTTCCCGCTGGACTTCAACTTCTTATCATTTTTTGAATTGGAAACATAGTTGGTGCTTTTGAGGTACTACTTGTCATCTTAATTTTCCATACATCAAATCAGGAAGCAATTGCTGGAAAATGCAATGTGGTATGCAGTTCAAAGGATAGTAGGAATCCACAGTCATCAGATAAAGAACTTCAAGAGGCTGACTTTGTTTTTTATCGTACATTTGATGTTGGGAACTGTAGAATCTTAGATAACATAGATGACAAAATTGCTGGGATTGAAGGTATGTGTTTTTTTGGCTTTAGTACTCCTGTACCTTTAACCTATCAGTTGCTTGATGCTTGTTAAATTCTGTATGTTTGCTGTGTCTTCAATTGCTGCAGTGAAGCTCTTATTGAACAGAGTGGGTAATCAGAATTCCAGTGGTGTTCCAAAACTTGATTTGAACAAGAAAGAAGCCCGTGCAAATGTTGTGGCTACTAATGACACAAGGGTTTTGACCAGGAAAAAATCTTATCTCAGAGAGAAGGCTACTTGTAGTTCATTTGTAAAGTTTAATGAAGTGACTAAAATAAATGATCGGGCGGTAGATAATTCTGGTGAAATGGCAAGTTCAAGCTCTAAAGTTAAGCAAATTTCATACGTAAGACCTTCATTGGCCAACCAAAATTCTTCACCGGGAGAAAATTCTGCATCAAATTTAGGGTCAGGTGAAATGACTAAAGATGATAAAAAGGAAAGCATACCAAGTGACATCATCACTTCAAGTTCTAAAGATGATGTTGGCTTGAGTGTGAGTAAAGTTGATGAATTCTTTGTTGATCAATTTCTAATTGAAGAGAAAGTAAAAGTTGCCAAAGAATCTGGTGACACAGATGACCGGACATCTAAGAAACCAAAGCTTGATTATATGGCAAAAGCATCTTATGATAACAAGGTGAAAGGTGTGCAAAAAGTAAGTCGTGATTCCAACGGCAGCAACTCCAGGTCTGTAGCCCAAGCAACCCCTGCTTCTGAAGATAAATCAAAACCTAATATCACTAAAGATCCTCACGAGAACTACAGCGGCCTTTCCAAGAGGCCAAAGCCTGATGAGGGACTTGCTAGATGTGCTAATGGCAAGTTTCCTGAAGCATCTCTTAGACAGCGTTCAGAGGAGGGCAGAAAAACTAACTGTCAAATACAGGAAGTCACTCGCAGGCCAGAAGCTGTAAGTTGCATTGCCAGGAGTCTCTTTCCCCCCCTTCATTTATTAATGTCTTTTGTTGAATAGCGTTAGTGCTGCACTACCATTTACTTAGCAGCGATACTTCCTATTAAGCAAGAACAATACATAAGTGAAGAGCTGGAAGGATAAGAGAGGGTAAGAGTACTGATTTTGAACAAAGAAAAGATGGAAGATGAAAACCAATACACTACCCCATCAACATGAGTAATTGTCTTCAAAACACTGAAATACAAATCTGAAATTTGAATCCGCAACAATGGAAGGTGTCCATCAAATACAGCTTAAGGTTTTAGCTAGGTACCAAGCCCTAAGATAGTTCTAAAGAATGAGAAAGAAATAAAACTTACAATGGAAACAGTATTTCAATTAATAAATTAAATAACGAAACCCATAAACACTTTATAAAATATCTGAACTTAATATAATTACAGGAAAAAAAACTGATCGACTTTTCCTTATACTGCATCAACACTGTGTTTGTTTTGGCAGGCCAATTGTGCTTTTGAAAAATTTTGAATTTTGAATTTTTTTCTTCAATTTGTTTTGGTATTTTTTGATTATTTTGATACACTGGTATCAAAAATAAAATTTTAAAATAGTTAAAAAAATTATTTTGATGCATTTTTAAACGAAAAACACTTTGTAAAGCAATTTCAACCACAATCTCAAATATGCATGAAGTAGATCCTGTACTATGCCATTTAGAATTTTACCCGGGGATGTTATACAATAAAAAGGTGGATTATAGACAAATTTAAAACGATACATGTTTGTGATTTGGATTACAACAAAAGGAATGATGTGCTCAAGCCTCATTGATTTCCTGAATTTCTTCATTTTTAGCTCGTTGATGTCTTATATTCCTTGCTTTTTTACTGTGCTCATTGATGTATTATAGTGCTTGATTTGTTGTTGACGATAAACTTTTGGTGAAAAATGATATTTAATACTTGCATCTTTGTTATTGATATTTTGTCAGGATAGAAGCAGGTGGTTTAGGGGACTTGTAAGTATTCTTTCTCAATCTTGCTGTGGTTCTTGATTTTAAGTGATTTATTAATCTCAATTAACTAAATATTTATTGTCGACATTTTGCTTTCAAAAACTCTCTAGGACCAATGAAAGAATGTTATTTAATCAACATTTGCCTATACTCTTTAAGGATGTAGGATTCAATGTCCACTGGCCACAAAATCTGATTTTGGCTGCTTGCTCAGCCTGGAGTCGTAGGGGCTGTCCTGTATAGGGAGGCTCCTGCCCCAGGGATGAACTAGTTGAGCCAAAGGCCTATCATAAAAACAAAGAGTGATTTTTAATCTAGGCACTGTCGTAAAATGTTGATGCCATTAGAAACAAATCATAATGGGACCCATTAGACTAATTTTTGATTTTCCTTGTATATTCCTACCAGCCATGGGAAGAAAGAATGCAAACTGCTCACGAGCAAGGAACCCTTGTCTTGCTACTGAATCTGGATCCGTCTTATACTTCAGCAGAAGTAGAGGTGATTCTAATTCCAGAGTACATTTTCTTTACTAGTTTATTCTCTTCGTTTCCTGTGCTTTACATCACAACTGCATTGTAGTAAAACACTTCCTGTGCAGTTTTCCTTCAGTATATGATCGCTATCCTTATTTTCTTTCATGTTCCATGTAGTGGTTGCTGCATGGTACTGCTCGTTAAGAATGTGTCGAGGCTCATAATTTAATTGCCATGGATCAGGATATCATTTGGCATGCCTTCAAGCAAAGTTGCACTGTGAAGATGATTCAAAGGACTGCACATGCCAGCCCTCACTCTGGTACAAATGAAAGGGACCAATTACTCGTTAAATATCATAAATTTGTTAAGAAAGCACAGTTTTCTTTTATGTGTTCATGTGTGTGTGTGTGTGTGTTGAGGGAGGGGGTGTTCTGTACATGCTCCCTTCTGTTGTAAAAAGAATGACCTATTACTGGACTTCGATTTTGTTAGCTGTTTATGCTGCAGGTCAGGCTTTTGTTATATTCCAAAAAAGGGAAGAAGCAGAGATGGCAGTTGCAAAATTAGATGAAGGTTGTTTAATGCTATCAAATGGGAGGTATGGTTTCACCCTATTTCAGCACTGGTGCACATCACATCAATTAAATATTTCCTGCTCGGCTATTTCTACTTTACCAGTAGAAATTCTGGCCAAAGCCTTCCAGTTTTATCAATATTACTCAACTGAAAAATTATGAAGTCAAGCCCCATGCTATCTTGCATGTTATACTTGGGACAATAGAGCATCTCCCTCATGGCATCTATACTTTCCCCTCCAGTCTTCTATTGCTTTCCCTTTCTGGTGTCGAGATTGAAGCACCTTTTTCCTGGCTAACTATTTTTACAGGATGGCATTGTATTGTATCAATGTGTTGATGCTCAGTTTGTACTGTTCCACACTGTTTAAGATGATCAGCTGGTAGATAATGCTGCTGCTTATCCTTCTAGTCATATTCATTTTTGCAGGCCTCTGGTTGGCAGCATCGCTGCTCCTTGTTTCCCAGGGAAGCATTCAACCTTTTTTGGTCATCTTGTTATCAATAAACTTAGAATCCACAGGCAGCGTGTGATGGTACATTTTATTCCTGCTTATGCTTGCACAAACTGCAGACAATACTTGGATAAACTTTTCATTTGTTGCTCCCCCGCCTGTTGTGGTTAAAATATGTTTTCTGCCCAGAAAGAAGCAGTTTCTACTTCACATTGTTCTCAGCCCAATACACTCGAGTATGAAATGGCAATGGATTGGTGCCTACTACAAGAAAGATCAGATCTAGCTTTGAGAAAGCTACGCCAGGTCACTATAATTAATTCAACTAATGATCTGGATTTATTAAACTCTGGGTTTTTAATAGCAGCAGCTAGAATGCTGTAATTTTTTCTTCTTCTGTTTGGTATTGGTTTTTGTTTTCTTTGTTGAATTGGGCATGTTGATTCTTTTTTCCAGCAACAAAGGCAAGAGATGAGAAAACTTTGGGGTAATTTGAAGTCTAAATGAATTGTACTGTTCTCGGTTTATTAGCTCTTCTTGACACTTTTTGGAGATAAGGGCAGGCTCCTTAAGGGTAAGTACTTCCAGTACAAAACATTGTGCCTTCCAACTATCCTTTAGCTTATGTGAATATTAGGACCATTTGTAAGTTTTCAGACCTTGCTAATGAATACTGAGTTTTCCATTTTCAAAGTACACACACTCACACTCTCTTAGAGGCAAGCCCCTAGATGGATGTAAATTCCGTAAATCATCAGAAGTCAAAGGGGATAGCTCGTGCTGTCTGGGTTTGTCTATTACACTGGATTACAAGTTTGGTTTCACTTCATTTCAGCTACTTCTGTTTGTGCTGGGCTCGTTTCCTTGCCTACCTCCACAGTCATAGCTTAAGTCTTATACGAAGAGATGCGCAATTGCTTGTCCACAAACATGCAAGTTCATTTTTTCAATAGAGTAGTAGGGAAAACAGCGTGAAAACCGTTGAAAAATTCTGTTCAAGAACATCCCTCGTAAATCCCTGTGTCATAAGTTTATGCCACTGTCAACTGGCATTAGTTGAAATTGGACTCGGTAATTGACACAAGCACGCACTTTTCTCCTTAATTCGTGAATGTTATTGATCATGGCATTTAAGAAGGGTGATTATTGAATTCTGAAATGCTTTTCTTCGTGATCTATTTTCAGAATAGAAGGAATGTATATGCAGAAAGGCGGAGCTCCACTGATTAGATAGACACTATTTTTGTTGTGCGGCAGTTTATACGTTTGGTGGATCAGATTTTGGGCGTTGCGAGAACATAGAAATCAGGTTCTTTCACAACTACTAGGCTGGCTGGTTCAACCGGTAGCCTACTTATGGCTGATGTAAATATTATAATCCATTCTATTAGTTCCCTTTGCCAGCTAGGAGTTTTGTAAGTTTCTCGTCTTGTTTTTCGCTCCGGCGGCGATTCTTCCTTCCACTAGCATATCATGCCTGGGCTCATTTTATTTTAGGTCACTCAGTCCATTACCAAGTGACTTCCTGAAGTAAACTAATTGGCATCTTGAAATGCCGTCCCTTTTTTTTTCTTTTTTGCACAGGTTCAATACACTCAAGGAACCAGATCGTTGCCTCTGGTCATAGCACACCTCATGTTTCATAAATTGCTAGATTTTCCGGGGAAGAACAATAGCATGTTGGCCTGGCGGACCGAGCCAGCCATCCGTACAATAAATTAAAATCATATTGGTCTGTCAATAGATCTGGTTCACGTTAAAAATATTTCATTGGCTTGAATGGATGACTAGGCATAGGCTGCTAAGGTTATCAATTTGATGTCAGCGAGCTGTTGCTTTCTAAAATGGTGTTTAACTATTTTATTAAAAAAAAAATATTAAAATATTTTTTAAAATAATCTATAAAGAATATGTTATTTTTCAAATTTTAGAAAAAAAATCCTTCAGATATAGTGGATTTGCTTTACTAGTTCCTTTAAGAGGTTGATTTCAAAATGAATAATGTTACAAAGTTTTAAACTAGAGATTTTGCTTGACTGGTTCTTTTTAAGAGTTACTGTAGGAAATTCAGCGACGAGGATGGGGGTGATGGCGGCATCAAACTCTGTCTGCTACGCTCTCATTGGCTTGGTGAAAACATATTTATTGGTCACGGTTTGATTGACGCTGACATTTGTATGGCCAAGCGAAATGCTCCCAGTCTATCAGCCCCTTGTTTCTTCTAGAGCAGACATTTCAATGATGCATCAACCACTTTTTGGCCGAAAGCTTGAGGCTCTCGTTGTCACCATGAACAGAAAACGTGAATTTCAATGGTTTATTTTCATTTCGAAAAAAAGTTGTATTAGTCCATCCATAGTCATCATTTCCTCGAACGGAACTTTTTCAGTTTTTATCGGGTAGTTCGATTAGGCATCGATGTTGTTAGTAGATGAATGGCCCTGAATAGTATTTTTGAAATTAGTCTTTTTACAACAGCAATCAATTTGGGCCGCAAGTCAAACGTTTAATCTTCGACTAGTTTGCCCATGAACAATCAACAGCATTGAACAACTGCTAGCAGCCACCGAATCCAAGTTCGAAAACACATTTCGCTGAGTACAATTCCAGGCACAGGGATTCTGCGGGTTTCCATCTCTGTGATAGATTGATCATGCAAGTTTTGCTATTGGGATGAGAAAGATTGCTAATCACGTGGTCTGGCAAGCATTTTATATCCGCCCATAATCTATCTAATCCACGCAAGACGACATAGTTTCCACCTTGGAAAAGTGACCGTTAATTTAAAATACAAAACAAGCGCACCTGCTCCTCCAAACCCAGCGAGTACACCCCATTTCTGTACTCTCTTGAGTATCCAAAAACACACAAGAAAGAAAAACTCTCAGATTTTCTCCGCACACCATTCACACAACACGGTCACCTCTTCTTGTACAGCCTTGTCAGTATCCATATCTCTCTCTGCCTGGCTGTCTGAACAGACTCTCCTCCACTATCATCAAGAACCGATAACTTTTTTCTTCCCTTTAACCTCAACTGTTGTTGAATCTTTGCTTGAACAGTGATGGGGTGTGCACAGTCAAAGGTGGATAGCGAAGAATCAGTTTCAAGATGCAAAGAGCGGAAAATCTTGATGAAAGAAGCGGTGGCAGCAAGAAATGCTTTTGCTGCTGGTCATTCAGGCTATGCTAGTTCTTTAAAGAATACTGGTGCTGCTTTGAGTGATTATGGCCATGGAGAAGCTAATCATGATTCTCAGTTTCAACAGCCTTCTTCTCTTGACCCCGCCTCCCAACCTCCGACTCCGCCTCCTCCTCCGTCGATGGACAATCTTCCTCCTCCTCCGCCGCCGCTTCCTATCTTTTCTACCAGTCCGATTAAGAGGGCTATGAGTATGCCTGAGATTGTGATGAACGGGAAGCAGATGGGTGATTCTGATGTGATTGTGGAGGAGGAGGAGGAGGAGGTTCAAGAGTTGCGGAGTAGGAATTTGAGTAGAAAGAATAAGGATTATGAAAATAGTGAGAAGGTTTCGCAGCGGGGCCCACAGAATAATGGGAATGTGGGGCTAGGAGAGGACACGCGTCCGAGGACCCCACCGAGGACGGTGGAGAGTTATTCGTCGGTGGTGCCGCCGATGCCGGAGGCGAAGAACACGGCTTGGGATTATTTCCTTTCAATGGATAACATGCCGATTTCGTCCTTGGATCCTGAGGAGGATATGAGAAGGAATGGGGGTAATTTTGGGAATGTTGAGAATGTGGGTGTTGGATTTGGGGATTTGAGGGGTGGGATAGTGGGTGGTGGCGGTAAGATTGATGAAGTTGAGCCAAAGACGCCGGAGAAGGCGGGGGAGAAGATGGATCCTGTAATGGAAGAGGAGGAAGGAGGAGGTGTGGAGAAGAAGGAAAGGAAGCAAATTGAGCATTCACAAACGGCACCACTAGAGTTTAGGGCGGGGGGGAGGAAAGGGGGGTCTGCTCCTACTGTGAATTTGATGCAGGTATTAAACAAAATTGATGATCATTTCTTAAAAGCATCAGAGAGTGCACAAGATGTTTGTAAGATGCTTGAGGCCACTCGCCTGCATTACCATTCTAATTTTGCCGACAATCGAGGTATAATTGTCTTACCTTGGTTGCTTGTGTTTGGATTTTTTGTTTACTCGATGTTGTGTTTTGGCTGTTTACGTTTTTAACTGTAATTTATTGCATGCTTGAGGTTGAAGTTGCTTGTTAGGGCCCATCCAATTTGCGATTTTTTTTTATAATGTAAGTTTTAAAATGTGTGTGCTTATTGTATGTGGAAAATTGAAACTGAAAGCTTTTGTGCTTTTATTTAATGATATAAAATCTGTAAGCATTTTGGATTAGTTTTTCTGAATGACAGTAGCAGCTTTTTACCCCAATTGGACTTTGTTATGGCATGCTCATCTTTTGTGGAAGCTTTTTTTCAGAGCCTCAGGTTTCTTATTGCTTGTATTGGTTCTCTCTTATCAAAATTAAAAAAAAAAAATAGTTAAACTGGAAATTTATGATATTCGGATGTGCTGTACCTAGAAAGATCTGTTATTCTTCTTTAAAAGCTGGAAGCAATATTATTCTGCTAAGATATTTTCTTGAAAGAAGATGGTTTTTTTTTTTTTTTGCTGATATGGTTTTAACATTTGCAGGACATATTGATCATTCCGCTAGGGTTATGCGTGTTATCACTTGGAATAGGTCATTCAAAGGTGTGCCTGGTGCTGAAGGTGGAAAGGATGAACTTGATACTGAAGATTATGAAACTCACGCTACTGTTTTGGATAAGTTGTTGGCATGGGAAAAGAAACTCTATGATGAAGTGAAGGTACATTGAATCATTTGATTTTGGTTGTTTACACTCCATGTTGAGTTTCACATCCCAGCTATTAGTTATGCTTCTCTTTCTTATCAGAAAATGTTCACTTTCCTTCTATGATTAGATTGAAAGCTTTCTAAACAGACTTTTATAGGTGCTTGACATGTTCTTGTAAATCATAGCAATGGTGCGAAGCTGGATCTTTTTATCTTTTGTTTCCATTTTTTTATGGGGAAATGCTCAAGTCATTCTGTCTATTTCCTTCACTGGGTCTTAATGAAGTTTGCTTAATGTTGATTAGCAAGGAGAGCTTATGAAGCTGGAGTACAAGAAGAAGGTTGTTTTGCTAAATAAGCAGAAGAAACGTGGTGCTAGTACTGAATCCTTGGAAAAAACAAAAGCAGCTGTGAGTCATCTGCATACAAGATATATAGTTGACATGCAATCCATGGACTCAACCGTTTCAGAAGTGAACCAAATACGTGATCAGCAGCTGTATCCAAAACTTGTTCATCTTGTTGACGGGTGAGTATTTTTTGAAAAGATTGAAAGTTCTAAATTAAACTTTTGCTCGCTCTATGATGTGTTATCCCAACAAGAGTGTTGTGTGGAGTGGAGTGAAAAGTTTGACACTTACAAACTGTCTGGTGAGCTGGATAAAAATCTGGATTTGAATATATTCCTTTTAATCTTTAGGATTGGGATTGGATTTATCCATTGCTGAAATATAGATGTTAAATGCTAAACCACACATGAATTTGCCCATTGAGTAGTTGTTCTATAGCAATCTAATGTCTAAAGTAGGCAATAATAGCATAGGTGGCCCATGCCCATTTGATTTGTAAGTACAGTACAGAAGTTAATTGTCTGTGTTTCTGAAGAAAATTTAGATTAATTATCACATGTGCCATGGATAATTATCGCAGTTTTTGGGTGTTCTTTGCTCTTTTTTTCATTACTCATGTTGTTGCAGCTGCTGAGTTTCAGTTTCCTTTAGCAGTCTGAAAGTTAGTTTTTTCAAGGGAAAATTGCTCGATGTTCCTATAGTTTAGTCGTTTTCACAAATAACCTTCATGTTTTAAAAAATTACAGTTTACATTCTAAACTTCGTTACTTATGTAATAGTTTACATCCTAAATCATTGTATAGTTTAGTTTATTTTACGCTCACGGTAAACAGTAATTTTTCAAAACATGGAGGGTAAGGGTTAAAAATACTATAAACTATAGGATGGTAGGGTGATTTTCTCTATTTTTAATCAAGGGAGATTGATTTTATGGATCAACCAACAAAAAATGTTGGAGTAATACCATAATCTCAAAAATGATATCGTATTATTTCTCCAATTGCATACTTTTTAAACTCTGAATACAATGTCGCAGGATGGCAAAAATGTGGGCAAGTATGTGCTCGCATCATGACAGCCAACTACAGATTGTTACAGACCTTAAATCCCTTGATGTCAACCATGCTATCAAGGAAACATCCCAACACCATCATGAGCGGACAATCCAACTTTTGAAAGTTGTCCAAGGATGGCATTTGCAATTTGAAAAGCTTGTGACCCACCAGAAACAATACATTCACACTCTTACTAGTTGGTTAAAGCTAAATCTGATCCCCATTGAAAGCAGCTTAAAAGAGAAAATATCATCTCCACTGAGAGCCCAGAGCCCCCCTATCCAAGCCCTTCTCCATTCATGGCAAGACAATCTGGAAAAGCTTCCAGATGAACTTGCCAAATCTGCGATCTCATCGTTTGCAGCTGTGATAGAAACCATAGTACACCATCAGGAAGAAGAGATGAAGCTAAAGGAGAAGAGTGAGGAAACCAGGAAGGAGTTTTTGCGCAAGAACCAGGCATTTGATGAATGGTACCAAAAATACATGCAGCGGAGAACCCCTGATGAAACAGATGCTGATAGAGGTGAAGACACAAACCCCAATCCTGTCTCCGAGAGGCAGTTTGCAGTAGAGAGTTTAAAGAAGAGGCTGGAGGAGGAAGTAGAAGCTCACAAGAAACATTGCCTTCAGGTAAGAGAGAAATCAGTTGGAACTCTCAAACTTCGCTTGCCCGAACTATTCCATGCAATGTCAGACTATGCTCATGCCTGTTCTAGCTCTTATGAGAAACTAAGGTCCCTCACACACGCAGAATTCAAATCAGAGTCACGCGGAATGATGGAAGCTTCTTTTAGTTAGTGAAATTACTATTTTAAGTTAATCCTCAGCCAAGTGTACCTTTCTACGAGACAGTCAGGTCTTGTTGTGAGTGGCTACTGTTATTTTGCTCCTTTTTGTGAAGAAAATTTGGTTTTATATTCCTCCAAATGCATGTATGCACCTAGGGGTGATCCTGCATGAGATCGCCATTTGTTTCTTGTTTATTTTTCCCTGGTGGTTAATTCGAAGGACATGGTTAGCCTAGTTGGAGGTTGTAGGGAATGTTGATGATAATGTAATTAACTTTATGACATTTACTTCTGCTTTCGACTGTCTACTAATTGTAAAGATGAAAGAATTAGCAACTTTTGGCCAAAATTTTGTTTATCGACCAGGCAGTAAAGAGATGGGATTAGAGATATCACCAAGAAGGCGAAATTTTCTGCAAGTCTTTTAATATCTGCTAGTTAAAACTGTTTGTTGCACAACATTTAGTGTTTGGTGGTATGGTGGTTTTTATGTTGGAGTACATTTCACTTGAATGAACATCAAATTGATATAAATTTGGAAGAAAAAACCAAAGAAAATGAAGAAAAAGTTCAAAAAATTCTGCAGCTTCTGCAATTTTTAATCAACTCATCAGCAACTTCAATATTTTAAAAAATAAGATATAAATACTAAAGTTCTAATTAAAACAAACAGTTGGGTTTATAGTCTTATAAATAAAATATTGTTCAAATAGTAGTTAAATCGAGTTCAATAAATAAAATCAATCAAAAAGCTTCTACTAAAATTTCAAATAAATCAAACTAAAAACTTGATCTAAAAGCCTAAAACCACATCTCTCAGTAATTTGAGCTCCTCTTTATTATGTATAAACATACAGGTATGTTTACAATTTCTCGGGTCACATAATTTGAAGCACCGTGTAATGTCAGTTGCTCCTCATTGCCATTATTTCTCTTGGTGACTCGATAGATGCACTGTAGCAATAAGAGTGGCCCTTGGTAATGGAATTTTGGAAGTCCAATGTTTCTGCTATCTTATCAGCATCTCAAGCATGAACTTGCAATGACAAAATCGTGTTGGAATGTTCAACAGGAGACATGTCATCTTGTGAGGTGGTGATGAGAAAAAAAAAAGTTTTAATTTCTATATATTCGGCCATGTTCCATTTATGTCCCTCGAGATTAAATGTTTCTCCAATACCAACCTCATAGTTTATCAAAAGTTTCAATGTGGTCCTTTGCTTGTTAACTATTTGGAAACAAAGGGCTAGATTAAAAGCTTCTCGAAAACTCAGAGATGGATACCGGAAATTTTACCCAACAACATTTTAACACTTTTCCCTCCGAGAAACATTATTTCACTAAAAGTATCACAAATAATTATTATGAAATATTTTTATTTTTTATATCAGCATATTAAAATTATTAAAAATTACTTAAAGAATATTAAAACAAATTAAAAATGAATAACTATGATCAATTTGTTAATATTTTATCTTTGGTAACAAAGAGCAGCAAGGACACACCAGCCAGAGGAGTACTTGTGTTTACTAGATTAAGGCAAGCACGCGGCTAGCAGACTCTTTCGGCGGCCTTGCCCTTACTTTGACCAATAAAAAATTCATAACTCTAACTCCAACTTGCTAAACTGTTTGATGGCGTGGGCCCCCACTTCTAGACTTCTACTGTTGTGCTTCGATGGCTAAACCCATTTCAGCCACCAGCCATTTATCATTTCATATTTACTCATCTCCCAAGTTTTTTCCTCATATATTTACCAAATAGTAGAATATCTTATTTCCCTGGTTTAAAAAATAGTTTTCAATTAAAATTACATTAAAATATATTTTTTCAGTTTTTCTTTAATTTTTGGCACCACAACATTAAAATACTGTGAAATAAAAAAATATTTATTTATTTTAAAGCCAAATAGATTTTTTAAAGTAACCAAAAACAGTTTAAAATATAAAAATAAACACATGATAGTTTATTTTCATTTGTGATTTAATAATTATGGCATCAAAATTCAAGAAAGAGTCGTCTTGCTAGCTAGTAAAATGAACCTTTTCCTCAACATTATCTCATAATACCCATGTGAATTATGTCAAGCAGATATATTTGTATTTATATTTTGATTCAATATATGTACATAATTTTTTTTATAACAGTAATGTCTGAACCGGTGTCTCGATTTTCGGTGATGGATGCACATCAATAAAGTCAAAAGATTTTTATGTATTTTTAGGTGACAAGGGCATGGAATTAAATATTTAATATAGCATTTTCAAAGCCAAATTTAATAGCTGTAGAGCCAGTTGTCAGTGAGAGCCAAGCCGTTTTCCCCTCTTAATTTATCCTTCTGTTTAATTAATTAGTAAGTATCACCTGCATCATTAAGCTCCATATTTCAATGCTCTTGTACATATGTACTCTCAAAAAAAACCAGAAATCCTCGCAGTTTAAACTTGACCCTTCATTTGGTTCTCAATCTTTCTAGGGAAATGGCATTGTTCAAGAAATGGGGTGGCTCCGGCAGAGAAACAATCTATCTGGGTAGGACTCCAGGTGTGAAGGATGGTCCAAAACCAAGATGGAAAGTGTTTTGGAGAAAAATAAATAGAGGCAAGAAGAAAATATTCAAAGTGTCCCCTGTTACATCGCAGGCTTCTTATGATCCAGATGAATACTCCCAGAATTTTGATCAAGGAACAGATTGGTCTGAGCCAGAATTTCTTTCAAGGTCCTTTTCTGCCAGATATGCTGATCCTTCAAGAATTTTGCTAAAGAGCAAGACTGTTAGATAATTCAAGCAAGGTTGATGTGTACATTTTATTTTCAATTCCATTTTTTATCTCAGAATCCAAATTCACCTATTAATGTTTTCCTCTTCCTGGTTTTTTACTTTGTTCTTGTAATGCTTCTCAATCACAAGATCGAAGTATTGTTTTTGAGTTCACTGTCAAGGCATATGACTGATGAATGATGATTGATAGTATTTCTTCATGTAAACATGATTCATACAAGGGAAGTGTTTGTGTAGAAATAGACAAACAATGATGTCTCTTTTTCTATGCATGTCACATGACTCTTGTTCATGTTCTTTCTACTCCTTCATCTTTCTTTTGGCAATTAGTTGAGCCTAGGCTGTGGCCTCAATACAAGGCTATAACACAAGACAAAAGCAGAGGATTGAATGTTTCTTTTTCCTACTTACTTTACTCTCAGGTAGATCAAGATTCCTTTCTTATGGCAGCTCCAGATTTTGAACTTCTTACTCTTCTCATGTGGTAGACAGCGTGATGATAGTAGAGAGAATCTTGCAGCCTTACTACTTGTTTTCTTCAAATTCTAGGCATCAATTGTTCAAGGCAAGTTCCCATTTTTTACTAGCTGAATTTTCCCACTTTTCTAAAGCACAGATTTTGATGATGCATATCCTAACAGACATGCTGAAATGGTGCAAATTTATTAACAAAGTGGTCTGTGTAATATTAAGGCATAAATCCTGACATCCACGATAGGATCACAAATACTATAGAAAAGGCTTTTGGTTTTGAACAAGTATGAATACATTTGGGATAAGTTAACAAGTGGCTTACCTCTAAGAGTTGATGTATTAAAATAAAAGATATGCAACTCAACCACCCACAGTGAAAACTCACAGAATTTAATCTTGCTGAATCCATGAGGGTTTTTGTTTTTGTTGTAGTCCTGATCACCAAAGGGAAGATTACAGCACCATTGCAGGAGATCGTTTAAACAAAATCACAGTTTTAAGGGTATTTTTTTATAAACGTGTCCGGATTAACTTGCACGCATCACATGGATCCATTGAATATCCTGCAAGCTCAGGGAACAAGTAAGGCACAGAGGGGTTACAAGCATGAATAGAGAGGCTCAAACCCAGGCACAGAGGAACGGAACAAATCCTTGCCTCTGGTAGTCCAAGACCTAAAGTGCAGTTTTAAGGGATTCTGCTCTGATGATGGATTGGCTATTCCATGTTTCCATCCTTTTCCTTAAAAATCTGTGCTTACTGTTTCCACCGTCTAGGCTTAATTATGGGTGCAGATTACTCGGCAGAGATTCTCCTCGCATCATATGAAATTTCGCAATGATCTCCTCACATGGACTAATCATCCCTCTTCATTTTACCACACGAGAGTTGGAAATTGAGACAGATTTTCTCAAAACAAACACTATTTTATTCAGCATTCTTATGTGATAGTTTTATAAAACTATATACGACTGACATGTATTCTTTAAGAATATTATTTCATTTTCAAGGAAAGATGCTCTACAATGATACTTCATCAGTGGAATCGAGATCAATATCGATTGAGTTCCAGAATATAGAAAGCTTAGTCTCGTATTTCATGCACAAGGTTAGATTTGAAGGTTGGGTGGAGAACTGAGATTAGAATTGCAACGACCCGGAATTGCCTGCTTTGTTTTCTGGTTTTTTATATTCCATCCCTCGCCAAAACCTTGATATCGCAGTTCAGAATTTCGTTGTATCATTTCAAGGATCCTCTAGGTAACATATCAATCCTACTTTCTTCCTGCATTTTTACAATATCTAGGGTATGTATGGTATTGTTTTTGCTTATGTGATTGAGGTTTTAAAAAAACAGTTTTATAAAAAGCATTTTAGTTACCGTTCGAAATAAGTTTTGAAGTGTTTGGTTATAAATGATTTTGAGTTTGAGATTAATGAAAAACAATTTCATGTGTTTAGTTACCAGATTTTTTATATTGCTTTTAACTTGTGGAATTGCTTTAAAGGACACACATATATAATCATAATTTCATAATGTAATGAATAATTGAAGTAAATTAGACAATTATTTTTATCCTCCCATCATACTATTTGTAATTCCATTGCGAATTAAATTCATACGTGAAGGCCTCTGCGATCCCCTACTATTTGATCGAGGATTAACATTTGATAAAATATCATTTGAAATAAAATTAAGATTGCGAGATAAAATTATATTGGGATGTCTTTTAATATATTTATTTATATTTTAATTAAGTTTTTAGATTTTTATATTATTATTATAATATTAATAATATAAAATTGTTATTTTAACAATATTATTATTTTAATTAAAACCCATTTGCCAACACTCTCATCTGCTTCCCCCTCTCATAAAACCCATTTGCATTTGTTTTATCCCCCATGGAAGCTTTCTCATCTGCTTCATGGAAGCTTTTCATCTCCCTCACCCACCCACCCCCCTCTCAACTTTTGCCCACCTGCTTCGCCTCCCATAGAAGCTCTCCATCTCCTTCACCCACCTCTGCTTCTAACACCTTGAAAACCATCTGCCCCTCCTCTCTCTAGAAGCTTACTTCTCAACTTCTCTATCTCCCCCCCTTTGCACCTCTCTGTAAAAAACATATCCATAAACGCATGCAAAAAAAAAGAATGGTTTTACGTTTAACGGTTTGAATGAATCGCAGTTTCGATAGTTGAAAAGGCATAAAAATTCTGCTTCTGAAAATAAGCAGATTTGATTCATTTTGTGATAGGTCCCATAAAAAATTAAATTGATTTTTTGATTATCAAATACTGTGAATCTGCTTATTGTTTGAAACGCGATTTGAATAGCATTACCAAACGCCTTCCTAATCTAACACGCATGGCTTTACGTTAATTGTTTTCCAATATAAAAAACACAATTCTCTAGAATTCAGATCAACAGGGAAGGAAGGAACTATGAACAGAATCTGACAAC
Organism: Salix dunnii; assembly: GCA_015731905.1. NCBI lineage: Eukaryota > Viridiplantae > Streptophyta > Magnoliopsida > Malpighiales > Salicaceae > Salix > Salix dunnii. Next base: position 18,993,999 of record CM027664.1, read on the forward strand.
TTACTAAATTAGGAGTTTCTTCGGTTATCCATGTACCAAAACAAATTCAACCACCACACAGGGATTTTAGTGAATTAAAAGATTTTCCAATACTTCAAAATTTGGTTCTCTGTGTCCCGAGTTCTGAGTTTCGTCTCAGATTTTCCAATACTTTTAATTTGAATTAAAAGTTCCGTCTGTTCTGAGTTTCGGACAGTTTCGATTACAGCTAAGCTAATGAAAAAACTACATGAAGTTCACTAAAGTTTTGCATTTGCATCTGAACACAAATAAATGTAGCTGCAAATGCCAGAATTTATTGATAAATACTGTAGAAAAGTTTTGCCTTCGGACAGCTGTGATATCGTTATGAGCAATGAAAATAATTGTTATCTCCATTGTTTTGTCACGATGAATCCTTTCTTTAACAGCAGCTCACTTGCTGGCACCATGCTTACAAGGAACACGCCCATTTTGATTCTTCAATTCATCTCCAGCCACGAGAAAGAATGCGGTGTGCCTGAAGAGCAGAAAAGTGTACACAATCTCATTTAAGATAGGTTTAATTAGAATTGGCAAAGTGATTTGGTGGAATTCATGCCTGAAAAAGTTGTTCATTTTGATTTTTGAGTCTTCGTCAATATCTGGGGTGCTGTCCAATGCCTTCTGCATGTGATATAACCACCTCTCTGCAGCTTGGTGTGTGACAGGAAATGGTCGATGGCGTCCAATTAGAGCAGGATGGCCTGCAAAAAACAGAGGGAAGGTGATTATTACACACGGTTGTTACATTTTATTCTGCATGAACACAAGTAGTATCAAATCGTCCAAATCAAAGCAGCTTAACATTATGTTTTCCTCTTGCTAACCCATGAAGGAAAAGCAACCTGACAGCCATAAACTCTCAGTATCTTCGTGAAAAAACAGTCCCCTCCAACGGGTTTAAAAATGCAAATGCTGCCCGAAGAAACCACATGGAATAACTTCAAAAAACTAATCTATATGAACTTCCTTGGCAAACCTAGCACAGAATGGCCCATGCTGATAATCCTAATCTCTTTGAATTAACAGCGAGAAGGCTAACTTATGCTCATAACTTGCGCACAACAATATATCCACTTCACCAGGTTTTACTCCACAGCAGCTTCAGTGAACACGCATTATTTCACTAGTTATTGAACTAGAGAGCAATCAACTAAAGCATGCAGAGAACAAGATCACTTCTAACATCACGCAGATAAACTAAATAATCTAGTGGATTAATTTTTAACATCATATTGAATCCTAACATTGAATCTATACTAAAAAACAATCCTGAGGATTCCTCCGTTATCATTTTTTTTTTGTAATAATTACCAAAAACTAAACACCTTTAAAACCATGAATCACAAGCAAAAACTCTTTAAATAAAAAAAATCAGCAATTTATATATAAGAAAAAAAAATGAAGCCACAAAAACCAAAAATCTTATATACTTGAAAAAACATACCTTTCCTTTGAGAATACAAAGGAGGCCCTCCCATTCTCTGCACAAAAAACTCATACTGATTCTGAATCGCTTCTTCTTTCTTAGAATTCACAAATATGGATCTAAACCACTCTTCTTCATCGTCGTCATAAACCCTAGATACTAAAAACCATTAGCAAAGAAACACAAACACCCGTTTAATCGAACAACAAATACTCACCTGTTATAAAAATTTGTGGAGAGGTTAATGAAAGTTTGAAGGCCAAGCTTTTGAAACAAGTTAGTGTTGTCAATAGCAAACGCGTCAGCAGAGTCAACTCCACTCCACTCGGAGGCTTTCTCTTGCAATGACTGCATTTCTTTAGTTTGGTCTCGATTTCTTTTAGTTTGGTCTCGATTTCTTGATGCTTACGATGATTGTTGTTCATATAAGTATAGGAGCCGGCTTGTCGTCGTCGCGTGGTTTAGACGCCCTTTTTTTCATTTTTGGAGAAGAAGGGAATTGGACATTTGGCGATTTTCGGTTGGTTGGAAGAGTGGGGAGGATGAAAAACTATGGGAGGATGAATCTTCTCCCCTAGTTTTATGCTTTGAAATTGGAATGGGACCACGGTGACAATTGACCGAATGATGCCATTATGGTGCTATATTGTTGACATTTATTTATCTGTTTTTTTAATTTGAGGTTATATTTATACCCAATTCTATGAAGATCTGCTTTTATTTATTTGATGGGGTCTGAATCCGAAGGGATTTTTGCTTTCATGAAATGTAATTTATATTAATTAAAATATAGTAGGTGTGGTTGTTTTGTTGTGTGTTTCACTGTAGATTCAGAGATAATTCACTGTGTATTTCAACAGTGCACAGACACATTTGCCCTTAATGGCCTCGCTGTTCTTTGTTGTTGACTGAGGATGTTTTTGGTTTTTTGTTCTATTTTGAAACTGTATGCATGTTGGTTTTGGTTTCTTACAATGGGGGACGAGAGGTTTGGTGTTTTGTTTGGACCAGTTCAGTGAGACACGAGCAAGCTTCCATGGCAAGAGGAATTGATTTCTCCCTCTCATCGTAATGTGTTTTTTTCAAATTCTTAACAATCTCAAGCTCCAACTCTTTATCATCTTTTATAGGCACCTGCTTTGCTTCTCCTAAGTACACAATCCTACAACTCATCATCTTCTCCCACACTTTTCGTTTATACTTCCCGACAAGCATCTGCTCCCCGATCACCATCGTGTCATACATCCTCGAACTTATCACCTCCTCCGCCTCCTCCACCGGCAGAAGCGCAGAGTCCAGTTCTTTGCTGGCTACCTCGGTTTTAGAGGCAGAGGGTTAGAGAATTGAAACGTCAAGAGCAAGGAGAGGAGTGAGCAACACCTAACGGCATCTATGGTGGACTGAGTTGACTAGAACATGGAGAGTCGGGGATGCTGAGGTGGTAACGGTTTCTTGTGAAACCAAGGAATAAGCTTTATTATATTACTTATAATATAATAAGCGTAATAGGCGTGACTGAAACACAATGCAATTTTTCACATTTCACCTCTACATAATTTACTTGGGTTATGACAATAAAATTATTATTTTATTTATATAACTGAAAAAATTTAACTCTTGGGACTAAAGTCATTTTCAACATTTACAGGAGATATAAATAGTATTTCTAAATTCTTTGCACAATAAAATTATTATTTTATCTTTGAACGCTGAGAAAAACACACGGCATAGTGAGAGTGTTTTTTATTTTTCCTAAATTCCTACATAGTAAAAACTACTGAAATATCCCCCCCCAAAAAAAGACAAATATAGAAGACTGTAGCGGGGTAGTGTAATATTTTCACCCTCAATTTTTTTTGTAATTATTACTGTGTCTAGGAATGTATAGGTAATTCATCAATTTTTTATTATTTCTTTTTTTAGAACACTACAAGCTTGTCGTACGAACGTGCCACCATTGTTTCGCATGCTCACGCCTTTCAGGCGACATGTGCAGGGTCGTTAAGCGGTTGAAACTACACTTCCACTACGTCACCTAGTGCATCGCCATGTCCTCTGTCTACTGATACGACGCATGTTGGTTGCTGTTGTTCAGGGAATCATCGCCGAATAATTTTGGGTTTTTTCTTCCTTTTCTCTCTCATGCAGCCACCACTTACATCTAAGTCTTTCATGTGTGTAGATTGTTTATTTTAGTCTCTGAGGTTTTGATTTCGTTTTGATTTCTGATTTCTTCAATAAAATTTTTGATTGTTTTCAATTGTGCCCTTCAATTGAAACTGATTATATATATTGGATTTCATTTCAATCCTTATTCTTTTGATTTTTAATTTGTTTTTAGTTCATTTAATTTTTCCAGTACGCAGGTTTTAATTTTGTCATCTAATTGAAAATAGGCATATATGTTACTTTTCATTTTATTACTCATTTTTTAATTTTTTTAACAAAATTACACTGCAATTACCCTTAAAAATATCATTATTTATTTCGGCATCAGGGTTTTTATTTGTTTCAATTTATTTTAATTGTGTCCTCCAATTGAAAATGATCATATATGCTACTCTTCGTTTTGGTTCTTATTCTTTTAATTTTTTAAGAAAATTATACCGCACTTTTTTTTAAAAAATACATTTATTTATTTTGGTTTCAAGGTTTTTATTTGTTTCAATTTTATTCTTTGATTATAATTAATTATATATTTTGTTTTGAATTGTTTTAGTTGTTTCCTCCAACTAAAATTAATGATATATGCTATTTTTCATTTCGATCCTTATTCTTTTAATTTTTTTAACAAAATTACACTGCAATTTTTTTTAAATACTTTTATTTGTTTCTGTCCCCTGGTTTTTATTTGTTTCAATTTAGTCTTTCGATTGGAATTAATTATATTTTTTTTTCATTTCAGTCCTTATTCTTTGAGTTTTTTATTTGATATTAATTCTTTTGGTTTTTTTTTTGCTATTCTTAGACAATGTTTATTTTTTATCTGTATTTATACATTTATACTTTTAATTTTTGTTGTTTTTTTTTTATTGAAGTTTTATTTTTGATTGGTTCAGTCTTAAAATTGTAATTTATGTTGTTGATCATTTAAAATTAATATTGCTCTCTTTTTCCCTTTATTTTTTTTTATGTTTTCTGTTATTTTTATTTTTTCTTCAGATCAAGTGATTTTCTGATTTTATTGTCTGTACAGTAATAATGATAATTTTAGTGATGATTTTTTTACTGTTTTTCCTTAAAAATGTTTTGCTTTTTTTATTTTATTTTTCAGTACAATTTAATAATTCTAATTATATAAGCAGTAATGTTGATAATAATTTTAACTGTTATAGTAATGATAATGACGATAACGCATGGATGAATTTTTAATTTATGTTTTTGTCCTCTTATAGTTAGAAAATTATTTATTTATTTTTATTATTTGATTATTGCATATATTTTCACAATTTATATTTTTTTATTTGTGTTCACTTTAATAGGGATGGTTTAAATTGGACAGTAATGAACTAATCTTAATACAGTGAATTCAATAATTTAGAAATCTAAATTTTTTTGCTTTTTTAATGATGATGATAATAATTTTATGCTGGTTATTTCATTAAAACCTACTAAACAGATAAATTTATATCGATTTAAAATTTATATATTTTATAGAAAACTTGCACTTCATAGGAATTATGCACAGATTTATTATTTTGATTAAATTTATATTATAATAAAAAAAATCTCATATAATTAATATTTTTCGTATTGAAAAAAATATAGTGCCGGTATTGGCTACTATATATATATATATATATATATATAAAAGTGGAATATATAAACCGTGTCGTTTTTTTACTGTACGAATCCACAACAACACTAGCTATTAATATATGTTGTCATCCTAGACTATGAGCGAAATATTGAGGTAGCCAAGATAGTCCAATGAGCGCGACAATAAATCTAACTTCGAGAGGGTTATGGTTCGAATCCAGCTATCACCAAATATATATTTTACCACATAATAGCATAATATTAATATATTATCGCGAGTCAAGAGCTGTATATCGAAGTAGCCGAGGTGATCCACGACGTTTCTCTCTTAGAAAGGGTGGAGGTTCGAATCCCACTATCACCAATTTTTATTTTGCTTAATTCTGTGTATATATATTGTCGTAACTATTAAGTATTAATAGGCGCGCGACAATTAAGGCTATGGTCCAAAAGGTTGCGGGATTGAATCCCTCTCTAGCATATTTTTATTTTTGTTCAGAAATATGATTGGTTTTTTTAAAATATTTTTATTTATAAATAAATTAAAATAATAATAATTTTTAATATATATGTATTTTTAATATTAATACATGGAAATGATTTAAAAACATTAAAAAATATAAAGTTTGGATAATGTTTGTTTTCTGTCCGTATTTATTCATTTATGTTTTTAGTTTTTTTCCCCTCAAATTTTAATTTATGTTGGTGATGATTTTAAAATTAATATTGTTCTTTTTTTTTTTTGTATTTTCTATTATTTTATCTATTTTTTGGATCAAATAATTTTATGTATTTATTGTTTGCGCCATAATAATAATAATTTTAGTGATTATTTTTTTATTGTTTTTTTTTGTTAAAATGTTTTGATTTTTTTGGGTAATTTAATGATTTTAATTGTTTGGGTAGTAAAAATATTTTTTGTTTAGAAATATATTAAAATGATAATTGTTTATTTAAAAAATTACATGTAACATTAACACATAAAAATGATATTAAAACATTAAAAAAAATATAATGTTTGGACATTGTTTGTTTGCTATCTCTATTTATTCATTTATGCTTTTAGATTATTATTTTTTCAGTTCATTGTTTTGCCGGGGTTTTATTTTTATTAGGTTCCGTTCTGAATGTTGGTAATAATTTTAAAATTAATATTGAAAAATTTTATTATTTTTTTTATTGAGGATGATAATTTTATGTTGGTTATTTCATTGAAACCTAATAAACAAATAAATTTATATTAATTTAAAATTTATATATTTTACAGAAAACTTGCATTTCACAGGAATTCTACGTAGATTTATTATTTTGACTAGATTTATATTATAATAAAAAAATACAATTAATATTTTTTATGTTGAAAAAAATATGATGCCACCCGCAACAAGATGCGGGTGCATAAACTAGTATATATATAAAAAGTGAAGATCATGTCCACACTATCTAGTCAAAATATTTATTTTATATTTATATTTTTTTAATCAAACATTTATATTTAACAAGATATTAGCCAATCATGACTTGAATGAAGGATGAGGTAAATACCCGCTTAGAGCATATTTGTTAGTATGATTTGAAAATATTTTTCATTTAAAAATATATTAAAATTATATTTTATTTTTTAAAAATTATTTTTGATATCAATACATAAAAATAATATAAAAATATCAAAAAAATTAATTTAAAATAAAAATAAAAAATTTCAATTTTATCAAAAACTCTTTTAAATCGCAATGACAAACTAGAAATTTATCTATGCATCATGTATATTTCAATAGCCCTGGTCTCAACTCTGAGCAACATGTTGCATTGTATAATCACTTCATAAAAATAAAATCATGCTGCAATTCTACACGCTCTTGAGCAGCGCTTCGCAAAAACAAAATTACCATTTACTCGTTTTCTCTTGTACATTCTGTCTCAACTCCAAGCAATATATTGTGAGTCGGAATGCTTTTTATTAGAAAAATATATAAATCATCAAATCATGATTAACTCATATGAAATCAATTAAAAAAAATCACAAAACTTATTTTTTAATAAATTTATTATTATTCTATATATATATATATATATATATATATATAATAGTCAACTCAATTGCCCTATTAAATTCTCGGTAGCCTAAAATAAATTCATGAAAGAATTTATGTAAATCCAATCCTCAATAAACGTATTAAATTTAAATAAAAAATATATATTAAAAAATAAATAATAACATTTTATTAAATAATATTTTGTGACAAACCGTATAATAACTTCACTTCTTTTAGTTTTTTTTAATAGATTCGACTGATGTAGCCCAATTGAGATCCAATTGAATTGATAGAATAAAGCTAGGGTACAACAGCCCAAGCCCAAATATGTAAGGAAATCATCAATGAAAGCGGAAGAAACACACCTGGCAGTTGAGGACGTCACGACCAAATAAATAAATTAGCGCAAAGCCTCCATGTAATTTTACCGAACCCTAACCCTAACAACCCCCTCTTTCCCACCCGTACACCTTATTCGTTCATCTTTCCCGTGATCATCACAAGCAAACCCTAATTAGGTTTCATAAGCTGCCACTGTAAAGTTAAACTCCCTAACTTTCTTGGAATTCAGGATTTTTTTGTGTTGCAGAGGGAAATCTTGATTGCTCGAATGGTAGCAGCAGTTGTCGATATCGAAAGGATGGAGAAGCAGCAGCGTGTCAGAAAACGGCCAAGATTCGCTTGGGACGTGGGCCCTGCACAGCCAGAGGTTTATTTTTTTCCCGAGATCTGGGGGATTAGGATTTCGAGAGATCTTGCAAATCACGCTTGGTACAGGGAGACTGGCTTGGGGTTAAAATTGGTGTTGGTTTTTGTTATTTGTAGGGACGGGCTCCGGTTGCAGCTCGAAATGAGGGGATGGCGGTGGCGGCTAGGTATGTTTCCCCGCCGAGAAGGGAGGATGATCGTGAAGGACATTACATATTTAATCTCGGCGAGAATTTAACTCCAAGATGTAAGTTTTTCTTCAAATTTATTAGTTAGCGACTATAAAATCTGATCGTGAAATCTCGAAATTTGGAATATTTTAGTAATATCCTCTTGTTTAAAGGAAAAGTAAAGGGAGTGAAGAATAGACCGAGAAGAAAATAAAATAAGGAACTGAAACTGAGATTGAACTCTTTTTTGAAACAGATCCGTGGGAGGGGGGCATGAATTTCATAAATTATATCTGCTAAGTTTCTACAAAAAAAAATATGCTAAGTATTTTGTTAGTTAAGAGTCGTGCAATGTTTTAATTGCGTTCTTTGTGCAAAACTTTGGCCCAATCTCTGATCATGAACTTCTTGCACTGTTTGGCAGATAAAATACTGAGCAAAATGGGTGAAGGTTAGCTGTCAAGCGTCTTGATATCTGCAAGATGTTAAATTTTTGTGATTCTGCTTGAGCCATTCAGCAAATTGCTAGTATTGTAGGCACTTTTGGGCGAGTTTTGGAATGTTGGGATCGCCAAACACGAGAGTATGTGGCAATCAAGGTTGTTCGTAGCATTCACAAGTATCGTGATGCAGCAATGATTGAAATCGATGTACTTCAGCGTGTTGCCAAGAATGAAAAGGCCAGCTCACGGTATATGTTTTATGAGTTCTGCTGAGAGAAAAGTTGCTTGCATGTCTCAGTCTTCACCCATCATGCGACATGTTCTCACGCTCCTGCTTGTTGATTCCTATATGCAGATGTGTTCAGATTCGGAACTGGTTTGATTACCGCAGTCATATTTGTATTGTAAGTATTCCAATTAAATCTCTGTTACAAGCAATTCTTGTTTCTTGCTGTCTTTATAGGAAGATTGTGTTGGATTCATTGCAAACCATTCTTTCAAATGATGAAAGAAGTGGCTGGAAACTATGAGCCTTAGATTTATTTGTCTCATTTTCTGTGCATTTTTTTATGTTGCTTATGTCCAGATGTGAATCATTTGAACTTTTTGGTGTGACCAATTTACCACTAATATACATTCAAAACATGTAACTCATCTTCAATCAATTATGATGTTTAATAGCAATTTGTCTGCCTGGACTTCATTCATGAAAGTGGGAACTAAACAGAAAACTTCCTTTGAATGGATTTTTAATGGTGTTACCAGGTATTTGAGAAGCTTGGACCAAGTTTGTTTGATTTTCTAAAGAGAAATAAATACAGCCCATTCCCTGTGGATCTTGTTCGGGAATTTGGACGTCAGCTTTTGGAATCTGTAGCATGTGTGTGGATTGTTCTTGGCTCTTGTTTTGTTACTTTCCTTATATTTCTTAACCAGTCACACGGATCTGTTTCTTGGCCTGTTTTGTTTATTCAGGGCAAGCAAGGGATCTCTGATTCTTTTTTACCCCGTGTAATGTTTTTATTTCCATGACTTGTCATATTTGGCAGATATGCATGATTTACGCTTAATTCACACTGACCTGAAGCCAGAAAATATACTTCTTGTGTCTTCTGAATATATAAAGCTTCCAGGCTCCAAGGTATTTGGCCTTTCACAATTGAAAAATAATACCATTTAAGATTTGGGTTTAGGCTTGGTTATAACCTTAAAAATGATTGAAATGGTACAGAGGAGTTCTTCAGATGAAATGCACTTCAGGTGCTTGCCAAAGTCAAGTTCCATTAAGCTGATTGATTTTGGTAGTACTGCATTTGAAAATCAGAACCATAGCTCCATTGTTTCAACGAGACATTACAGAGCCCCTGAGGTCATTCTAGGTAACGAGTTACTGTGTTGGCAAATGAGAATGTGTTTTCCTCTTTGGTTGCTTCTACAGGTGTCGACTTCTCATGGAAGGTACAAAAAAAACTTGGTGGTTGTAGAGGGATATGGATGTAGGAATTTGCTTAGATGTTTCTGAAGTAGGTAGAGAATCTGGACAAATAGGTCACAGAAATGTTCTTTTGAGATCAGACACTCAATTCCTTAAAAAAATAATTCATAGATTGACATAAATAATTTCTATTTTCATTTCTTTCTAGAACCTAACACCATTTGTTTCTACGATTGTGTAGCTAATACATTTGTTTCTAGAACCTTGCATCATTTTACGACTGTCTATCTGATAATACATTCAATGTGCTATGTTTTCCCCAAGACAACTGTAGTGGGACAATTTTTTACAGATTCCACCGACATGCATAGTATTAGAGAAATTTAAAGGTTCATTCTGTAAGGGCTGTGTTTTCCATCTGCTTTTTCATTGTCTCTGCATGGCCTTCATATATCCCATGTTTACTGTACCATTAATTTCAAAATCCCTTGTTTTTTTCCTTTGAGAGGCTAATAAACCATGGTTGTCAAGTGCAGGTTTTCTATTTTTCCTTTTCTCTAGCAATATCTTCCACCCAAAAGCTGATATAATTCCTTTGAATAGTTGAAAATACAAAAAAAAAAAAAAAAATGGGCGTGAAATCATTTGTGCTTGATTAATGTAGATTTTTTTGTCTGTTCTCCCTACCTAAATGTGCATTTGTGATGAGAATTTCTCTGAAATTTAACTGCCTGTGGGTTGCACTATTCTATAATTAAATCTTATTTATTAACTTGCACCTACATTTCCATTGCAGGTCTAGGTTGGTCATATCCTTGTGACTTGTGGAGCATTGGTTGTATACTGGTTGAGCTATGCTCGGTTAGTCCTGCTTGTCTCTTGTGTATAATAACCTTTCTTTGATTCTGAATTTCTTTTCAGAAATATTTTAAGTTGTGGGAAAATTTATGCAGGGTGAAGCACTATTCCAGACACATGAGAACTTGGAGCATCTAGCTATGATGGAGAGGGTATTAGGACCTCTGCCAGAGCACATGATTCTAAGGGCTAAGTAAGTCCCTTTCTAATGTTTGAGGGGGGAACATGGTTGAGTGGATCAAATTGATTTGGTACAGGTTTTGGGATAATTCCCATTTCTGTCTCATGATCCATGTCTTCCTTGGCATTACAGGCCACTCCCATAATGATTGTGAAACTATTAATGAAAATAGAATTCTCGTCCAATTTTACTGAAATTTCATCTACTTTGGTTGCATGCAGTCGTGGAGCTGAGAAATATTTTCGGAGAGGATCTAGATTGAATTGGCCTGAAGGAGCAGTTTCTAGGGAAAGTATCAGAGCTGTGAAGAAGCTCGATCGACTGAAGGTAATTTTTATTTTTTCTGGTTTGGATTTCATTTTTTAAACCCTGGATATTGGGTTATTGATATCTTGATATTGGATTATCGATGAACACAGCTTATGATATCTCAACACGGAGACAGCTCAAGATCTTCACTCATTGACCTGGTGCATGGTTTGTTAAAATACGATCCATCCGAACGTCTAACTGCTTGGCAAGCTCTTAATCATCCGTTCTTCAAGTGTCCAACTTAAGTAAACTGCACTTCAAAGCAAATCTATGGTAGTGCTGGTTTGACGTGATGGCTGGCTCTGACCATGAGTTATATGTATCCCCTTGTACATGTACAATTTAAATTAATGGAAATCCCATTTTTCCTTGGAAATCTTCTCTCTGTCGAATGGAACCTGATTTTGGATAACATGGCATTGCATAATACAGAGCATAAAGCGAACAACTAACTAAGATTTGGCGAGGCGGTTGTTTCTATGCGGGTCAAGATTTTTTTCGTTGTACAAAGAAGGATGATTTGTCAAATTCAAAACTTTTTAGCAGAGGTTTAGACAAGAATTTCAGTTATATTTGGTGCTGATGACTTGGACAGAAGGTGTACAATATAATAGCTGTAACGAGCTCGAGCCTTTAACTCTGCTCCTTTGTTAACTTGATAAAAAAGTATAAAATCACCAGTAATCTCTGCAAGAGCACAGACCATCCTCAAACCTGTGAAATCTATTTGCATCTCTCACCACAAATACTACTTTCAAGATCTTCGATAAACCCTTTATGAACTCATGACAATCACCACAAACTCTCAAGTTTTTGAATACACGAATCACCTTTCTCCCTTCTTCTAAACCCCCACAAACCAATGCCAACCCTATTGCCAACTTCTCACTATGAACTCTCAAGTTCTCCATCTTTGACTCTTCTTCCACATCGTGTAATGCATATTTAACCCTATAAACATAACCTAACTCTTCTTTCATCCTCCTCTCCATTTCTTTCAAGATTTCGTGTATCTTCTCTGTGAGGGGATGCATATCATCTCCGCCATAGAAAAAGTGAATCTCCTTGGCAATCTCTACCCAACTACATCCTCCCTCTTTCTTTAACTTCTTTGACCTCACCAATTCTCTTATTCTCTCACATTCTTTCCAATAGCCTGCATCAGCATAAATGTTCGACATCATCACATAATTAACAGGATTTTCACTGTCTAACCTCAAAAGAATGCCACCTACTTCTTTCCCCAATTCCAGGTCTCCATGTACTCTGCAAGCACTGAGCAATGTCTGCCATATTCCTACATTTGCCTTTAGAGGCATACTGTCGACAAGGTTCTTTGCTTCTTTTAAGCGCCCAGCACGGCCAAGGAGATCAACCATGCATGCATAATGCTCTACTCTAGCTTTGATTCTATGGTCGCTGCATAACCTTGAGAAGTATTCTTGACCTTTTTCTACCAGTCCCGAATGGCTACAGCCCAAGAGCACTGCCAAGTAAGTCACATCATCAGGCTCAGTACTATCTAATTGCATTTTATCAAAGAGACGAATTGCCTCTTTGCCGAGACCATGCTTTCCATAACCAGTGATCATAACTGTCCAAGAAATCACATTTCTAGCAGGCATTTCACTGAAAAGTCTCTCTGCCTCATCAATCATTCCACACTTCAGATACATATCCAAAATTGAGTTGCGTACCGAGATGTCTACGCCAGAGGGGACTTTAATTGCAAATGCATGCATTTGCTTGCCTTGCTGAACAAGTGCAAAATCAGCGAACACGCCCATCATGCTTGACAAAATAAACCCATCAACTCGAATGCTGCTCTCTCGAAGCTGTCTAAACAAGTCCATGGATTCTTCTAAGTTTCCTTCTTGAGCGTAACCAAGAATGAGTGCCGTCCATGATATCACATGTTTCTCTTCAATATGACTAAACACTCTTCTCGCCATGAACAACTCCCCACATTTTACATATAAATCAATGAGAGCACCAACAATAGCAGTATTAAGAGAATACAAGAAACCACCAATAATCAAGAAAGCATGAATTTGGTTTCCTTCTTTGATTGCACCAAGATCACTGCAAGCTTTCAACGTGCTTGTAAATGTGAATTCATCGAGGAATTCCTCACCTTCTTTCATTTTTCGAAACAAAACTAGAGCTTTCTTACAAAATCCTGCAACAGTATATCCTGCTATCATAGCATTCCAACTTATAAGGTTCCTTACAGGCATAACTTCAAACATAGAGGCAGCTTCATTGATTCTTCCACATTTTGAGTACATGTCAATGATTGAATTCCCTACCACATTCACCATATCAAATCCTGTTTTCACACAAGTATCATGAACTTGTCTCCCAATATATAGTCCATTCAACAAACCACAGGCCTTAAGATTAGTTGAAAAGGTGAAATCATTCGGTTTCACACCCGATGATGCCATTTTGGAGAATAGCAATAATGACTCTAGCGGGTTCCCATTTTGTATGTACCCGCACATAAGAGCCGTCCAAGAAACCACATTTCTTTCAAGCATTCTATCAAACACATCACAAGCAACACCTAGTCTACCGCATTTCCCATACATAACTATAAGATCATTGCTTAACATCAAATCAAAACCGAACCCCATTTTCACTAAAGCTCCATGTACTTGCATTCCTTGATCAAGTAACAAGTTTTTTGAACAAAACCGCAAAAAGTTTGCAAATTTCTGCCTCTCATTTAACACTGAAAACAACCCCCTATTCATTGATTAGCAAAAACACCGCAAGCATTGGCAACAAGAAAATTGGTGGCTTTAAAATCAGAAAGCTAGAGAATTTATTTGTGCCCATTTTGCAGACCTGCAAAAACATTGTACAGTTGAAGAGCATCCATGCTCATATTGTCAAGTACTCACTTTAACAGAGCAACTTTTGGAGGACAAAAATGGTAGATGCGTGTGATAAAAGCGAGGATCTTGGTTACACAACCTTGCTGTTTAAGCAAGTGAAGGAATCAAATGAGTATTTATGCAATGCAATGAAAAGAGCCTACGCACACAGCGAAGTTTACATGGGAGCCATCCCTTAAAAGGAAATGCTAAATTTAAGAGACACAAAGAGAAGACTCGGGAACGTTTGTTCCCGGAATTCATTTTCTGAGAAATTATTTTTTAAATTTTTCTATGTTTATTTATTTTTTAGAAAATTGATCAACAGAAAACACTTTCTAGTCAACGGAAAATACTTTTCAGTTAAAGAAGAATTTGACTTGGTTTTTAGGAAAGTGTTTTCCAGAAAATTTAGATGGAAAATACTTTCTGGAAGTTGTAAAAATTTAGAAATGTCATTATTTACTGATTATATCAAATTTGATCCTCAAACTTTTGATTGCTATATATAATTTGTTTTGAATATTTATTTTTCAATTCTATCTCTTAAAATTTAATTTTTATATTAATTTTGGTTCTTATTTTTATAATTGCTATTTGCTTTTTTCTTATCATTTTTTTATTGAAATTTTTTATCTATCAAATTTGGTCCTCATTTTTTTTATTGTTACTTATTTTATTTGAAATAATTTATGAAATGTTAATTATTATTATTTTAATTTATTCACCTTTTATTTTTTAAAAAAAAAATTAGATTTGATCTCTATTATTTTGATTATTATTTATTTTATTTGAGATAATTTATGAAATTATATTTTTTTTCAATTTCATTCTCATTCAACTTTTTAATTTGTAAGATTTATTCCTCATTATTTTAATAAACTTGAAAAAAAAATTAATTTATTAATAAATTATTTTCCAGATCATTTTCCATAACATAAACAAACATTGGAAAGTGTTTTCCACTTTATTTTTCATAACACTGTCAAATATCGAAATTCACTTTCTAAAAATTTACTTTTCAGGAATTCATTTTCCCAGAAATTTATTTTCCAAAAAAAACCATTTTCTAGCAAACAAACGGGCCTCAATCTTTCCTGTTCCCATTCCCATGTGTTATGAAATCCAATTCAGAGCTTGATTTTTATAATCAGGGTAAGCAAGCCCATACCCATTTACGCAAGTTTGGGCCAAGTCTAATTTACCATAGAGAACGCTATCATTGATATGTGAGCAAAAGTGTTATAATTAATTACATGCACTCGAGGTGTTTGATGGAATGACTGAGAGATATTCAATCTCATAGAATAGTATTATTTCCGGGAATGCTAGATGGGGTCAAATGAGAAAGGCAAGAGCTTCGTTTGATTCAATTACTGATAGGACTATAGCATCTCGGACAGCAACGACATCGGGGATACGCGTGTTCAAATGAAAATTGTGGGCATTGAAATGCATACCAAATGTGGCTGCATTGGTCAAGTTTACCAAATTTTCCGATCAAATGTACAACGAGGGGTGTGATTTCTTGGAGTACAATGATCAGAGAAATTCACAAGGGGCGTTTTTACTTCATAAAATTGTTTGGAATACATTTTTGTCAAGTTAGCACCGACCAAAAAGGTTTGATAATAATCATAGGAATCGCGCATTTTAAGACAAATTTCAAATAAAAATAAAATAAAATAAAACATTAGATGAACATTGAAAATCCAATGCTAATACTCTCAAAACAAAAATTAAACTAATAAATTCACTTTGAGTTGTTGAGAAGTGGGGTTAAAGTTATTTTTTTAAAATGTTTTTTATTTGAAAATATCTTTGCCAAATTTGTTTTTAAAGCATGCTAGTTTTTTTTTTTTAAAATCCTCAAATCATGGGAAAGCTCGCGCAGCAATTGTAGTGTTTGAAAGAATGAAGCAAGTGGTAAGCAGACAAATACATCCACCATAAAATTATTCGGCAAGCAAAGATAGTTCCAGAAAGAATGAGCTGGTGCATGTCAAAACAAATAACATTTAAAATCAATTAGCTGCGTCAATTGCCTTCTGGAGCTACCTCCAGAGCATCACCTGCTTGTCCAGTCCAATCAGTTCCACCAGTTGAAGAGTCTTCTTTTCTGCTTCTACAGCCCCTTTAAAACCTCTGTGGTTATTGAAGAGAAGTGGCGCAAGCACAGGCGTTACATTGGTTAACAAATCTAGATGAAGAGGCCTAGAAATAATAACGCTCCTTACAAAGTTGCTGCTCAGCAGAGGAAATCCAAAATAATAATGCGATAAGACAACCAAAAGGGCCACAGCTACAGAACAACGAAGACGGGATTTCTCTGATGCTGCAATGGCAGAGGTTATTTGATTTGGAGTCACAAAACTACTTATCCATCGTTGTGGTTTTATGTTTTGCTCTGTTCCTGAAACAGACCAGGTTGGTTTGGCCGAAGATGATTCTACTTCACTGCTTGTTTCCGCAGAAGAAGCTATGGATGCTTCCGCGGCTGTCTCAAATTCGTGTGAAGATGGTATAACAGTGCTTCCACCGTGCCCAGCAGCAATGGTGGTGGGCTCATGATTTAGCAACGTGGGATAAAAATCTCCATCTTTTCCATCAGCATAAACTGCAATACAAATTAAACCTCTGAATTTACTACATGGCCTCAAATTAATACCTCCACCCCTCAACAAATGGAAATGCTAACGAAAACATGCAGGCCATAGTTCGCCTCAAATATCCCCACCCCTCAACAAAAACATGCAAGCCATGGATACGAGAGCATGATAACTTTACACGGGAAAGACATTTTCTCTTAGCCACGCCCCCTCTCCACTCTCAGAAGAGGAAAGACGTCCAATTACTTATTTGGGCCGCTCGTAAATTGGGTGGCATCATTATCTGCGAACACAAAAACAAACACAGCCTTGCAATTCTTGTTGGTTCTCAAAATTCCTATAAATAACATGAGAAGGAGAGAGTAGGGGTGTCGTACTGGTGATTTGATCGGAGAGGAAAAGGTTTGCCTGGGGAATTCAACGGTTGAGATGGATTACTTGGTGCATGGGAGGGCATAGATCTGACCGGTGACTGACTGTAATAATGCTTGACTTTATTTCTTCTTTTTTTGTTTGCTTGGATTTGATTGGATCAAGAAATCAAGTAAAGTTTTCTTGCATTGGGCCCACGAATTTTAAGCTTTTGGGCTAGGGTGATTTTTGTTTATAAAAATCTAAAAAAATATTTGTTAATCTCTAGTGAGCTTTACCCAAAGTTATTCAAATCTTACTTGATGAGTTTATTTAAGAATTTTTCGATTAGTAGACTCGCTTAATTTTAAAAAATACATTAATTTTTCAAATTCTATTAGATTTTAAATTGATTAAACTCGATTTTAAACTCAGTAAAATTAATATAATAAAATTTAAAAAAAACTAACTCAAAATAAGTCGGTAATCCATATATTAACCCGATGACCAGAGGATTAACTTGGTGACTTGTAACTTTTTCATGTCAAATTTCGGAAATATCTAAAAACTATAATCCATATATTAATTTGTAGCTGGCACGTGGCTTAGTAGTCTAAATGCCCGTTTGGGAGTGCAGTCAAATTGGCGGTTTGGTGCTTTTGCTTTTTTTTTTTTTTTTTCATTTTTAAAAACTGGTGGTTTGGTATTTTAGATCATTGTGATGTGCTAATGTCAAAAATAATTTTTAAAAAATAAAAAAATATCATTTTCATACATTTCAGCACGAAAAATACTTTTAAAAACTACCACAACCGCCCTCCCAATCACCTTCTAAACTTTCTTTTCCTGGCTGCGATCATTGCAGAGGAGTGAAATAATATGAATATGCAAGTTGGTCTAAAAACGTTGAGCAAACCAAACCATTTCTCTGCCAACAGAAAACGTATCCGTATTGTTTTTCTGGCGTGACTCTTTAAAATTCAGCGACCGGTGCATAGAATTGTGCTAAACCAAATCGCTAGAAAAAATAAATAAATATTGCAGAATTATCTTGAGCATGAAACCAAATGTGAAACCAAATGCAGATTACTTTTTTTTTTATTTTTAAATTTAAATTATTCATCGTTTATATGCAAGCAGCTTCGTAGAATTCTTTTTTAGTAAAGTCATATAGTGAAAAGTGTCCCATGTCACCACAATATGAAAGCAATTCGTTCCCTAGAAGGGAGACAGATGGGTAGTGGCATGAGCTGGATGCTTTAACTTAGTGACTGGTTTTGAAAATAATAAGGATGTTTTTTAAAGTATTTTTTGTTTAAAAATATATTTAATTATTTTTTTATGATATTAAAATATTAAAAAAATAATTTAAAATGAAAAATAAAATTATTTTTTTTAATAAACACATTTTTGAAAAGTAATGACGATTAACATAGTGCAAAGGGCGTTTACTTTGAATTCTTTTCCTCTTTTTTTTCTTAGGTCTCGAAGCCTTTTCTTTCCCAAGGCTTTTAACAGTATGACATGGTTTTCTTCTTTATGAAGTATTCTGGAATTTAAGATTTTATTTTGGGTTTTGCCAGTGTTCGGAAGAATGGTCTTTTTTCTAGTGTATTTTAAAAATGTTCTTGTTTTTAAAGATATTAAATTATTATTTTTTTCGGCGTTATTTTAATATATAAATAATTTTAAAAACTAAAGAAATATATTATTTTAAATAAAAAATATTCCCCCTTATTATATAAGTATTCAATAAATTATTGATATTAGAATCCGAATCTGTTTCATCGAAGAAAATTACCACCACACAATGTCTATTTATATTAAATTTTCAGAGGTGATTAATTATGAAAAAACTTCATCTTTTCCTTTGACATTAATTAATCTACAAGGTATGTATGAGTTGAATTATTTAATGATTTCATTTCGAGTTGCTGAGCAGACATTTTCTTAATTATTAATTTCTGGTAAAATAAAATCATGATAATTTAATGCATGCATTGAAATATCACGTTTACATTCTCAAAAAACACACGTTCAGGTACAGTTAACCATTGGGGCTGGTGATGCTTCCAATTATTGTAAGTACATTTGTTCAACTTTTAATTAATTAATTAATATATATATATATATATATAAGAAGCAGGCATAACAAATTATTAAATTTAGATGAATTAAGGTTTTGCTGATATATTTGAAATTGCATATTTTAAACGTATCGTGCTAGGTTAATATTATATGATAACAGAGGATATATAAAAAATGCTAGATTAAAAATAAAATAAAATAAATAAATAATTGTTTTTTGGGTCAAGTCTCCTGGTGAAATCCTAGAAACCTCAGGGTAACACCCCTTGCCTCCTCTATCCCAAGAATATTCCAAAGCAATTAACCTCTTAGAAAAGAAAAGAAAAGAAATAAGAACACGAAGCTCACAGGGGTATATGGGTTGCGCTAAAACACGAAAGCTTTCGAACAAAGATCACCATCTTACTAGTTTAGGTCGCTCCAACAAGGTCCACACCAGCATCCCCAGGTTCTTCTCTTCTTTTTCTCATAAAATATGACGAAATTATAGCACTATCTCTTTTAATGTGTATATAGAACCTGATTGTTTTCTCGTATCTTGTTCTTCATCATATTGATTGTTTACTGAAGCTAGGATTCGCGTTTATTTTAATTCAGTGGGTGCTGTTGGCTTTGTTGATTCTATCCACTGAAGTGCATGGAAAGCCCATTGAAGTTCATGGCAATGAGCTCTGATCAAGACACAGATATCCTTGCTTGTACACATGATAGATTGAGTGGTCTACCAGACCAAGTTATGTATCATATATTCTCCTTCCTTGGAGCTAATGATACTGCACGTCTTGGTTTAGTATCAAAAAGGTTTAAAAAAGTATGCTCTTCTAGCCCTTACTTGAATTTTGTTGCAGATTTTGATTCTGGTTCTGATCACAGCTGTTTAAGAACAAGGTATACTGATTTCTGTTCTTATGTCGATAAAGTGCTGCGATCGCGCGAAAAGACTGGAGAAGGGTTAGTACGTTTGCTTGTTCATTGGTTTTGCAAGCAAAGGAGGTTTGATATTGGAGGGACTGTTGTTAATTCATGGGTTACTATTGCTACTAAGTGTGGTGTTGAAGAACTTGACATGCTAGTACATGTAGATCCATTAAGAGGCTATTCTTTGCCTGATTGTGTTTATAAATGCGAATCTTTGAGGGCTCTGAAATTGAATTTGCAGATGGGAAGGTTCAGTTTTCAAATCCTAGGGTTTGACTGGCTCAAGGACCTGTGGCTGGATTCAGTAACGATAGGGGATAAATATTTTGGACAAAGAATTTCCGATTGGTGTAAATGTCTTAAAAGGTTAACTCTTGAGAATGTTGATGGTATTAATGATTTGACTTTGACAAGTTCATCTCTTGAAGAGCTGGAAATAAGTGGTTGCAGATTTCCAAGTAGTTTTTCTGGTGGGAAATTTAGCATATCTAGTTCATCTTTTAAGGTTTTGACAATATCCAGGTGCCAATTTAAAGCCTTGTGGCATGTTAACCTTACTTGTCTATCTCTGGAAAATTTGACAGTCCAGGACTCCGAGTTTGGCAGAGTTTTTGTTTGTAAGATAGATTGTGAGTCTCTTGAAACTCTTGAAGTCTGTGGGTCTAATTTCCTTGAAGCATGCCAACTCCTGGTTGATTGTCCATCTTTTATCTATGCCATGATTAGCAGTTGCAGGTTTGCAAATGTTTGCTTTCTGAACATCAAAAGCTTTTCCCTTGAAGGTTTAACTCTATCCGAGTGCAAATTTAGCTCCCTAGAAATTGGGTCCCAATACTCCAAGCCAAAAAAAGAGATCAAAGTAGGTACCGGTCCTTGCAGACGCATTATTATGAAGGCTGAAAACCTTGAAACATTGAATGTAAGCTCATCAGACGCTTATTCATATGAATTTCCTTTGTCAATTTCTGCTCCCAAACTCAAGGATTTATGGTGGACTGGAGATCCTGTAGATTTTAGTTATTTGAACCAGGGCATGGTGTCACTATTGAACGCAAGAATTCATATTAAGCCTACTTGTCAGCATAGAAGTGAGGAATCTGATCGTCGGTGCAAGCATTCAAAGAGTTTAATTTATTGTGCTGCCAAGCTCCTTCAATGTTTAAGTGAAGCCAGATTCTTGAGTATAAATACGTGGCCTATTGAGGTCCTTCCTTTTAACTTTTTGTTCCTGTTCCTGTTTTTCTTTACACGGCATTACCTTTTTGTTTTTTGCCTTTTCAGGACTGATGAGCATAGGCTTTTTGATGTTGCAGATTTTCTTTATGCAGAATGTTTCTCCGATAGTTTTCAAGAAGCTACAGAACTTGGTTCTGCTAATCGATGGTTCATTTGCAGATCAAATACCAATCATAGCATCCTTCCTCAAGGGATTGCCAAATCTGAGGAGACTAATAATAAAATGTGACCAGATATCCCATGAACTTTCTGATCCAAACGTAAGTCCTACCAAGAGCACTCTTAATCCATGCCTCTTTTCTCCACATCAAAACACATTTCAGCTGTTCATCTCTTTAACATGCTCTTTTTTGCTTTGTTTTTGCAGTTGATTGACTTGCTGGGTTTGAATTCAAGGAGCTTTAATCTGACAGGCATCGGGCAGGATTTGAAAAACGTAAAGATAGAAGCTGTACTGGGTCAGGGTCAGTGGTGTGTGCAGAATGCTGGGAAGAGAAGATAATTGCTTTAGTTCAGGTTTTTTTTTATATAAATACCAGTTAAGATCCGAGCAAATTGGCACCTTTTCTCTACCCTGTCAGAGTTTTGTATCAAACCATCGTATTTCTTTGATATATTGATTCATGTCTCTGATCCATCGTTTCAAGTTTGTTCTTTACAATTAGGCCCTTTTTCGGGGCTCATTTGAAGGCCAGTTTAACCTTTTGGCTATATAATGCAAGTAGCTGGCCACCTTCATCACTGTTAAAAAGGTACTGCTGTCTCTCTTTGAAGTAGAGTGAGTGCTGCATTCACGTGATGTTCTGAACCCTGCTAATTATCAGAAAAAGAGTAAGGAGGGCTTTTGGGAACCTGTCAAAAAGGTAAATCTGAAAGCTTTAAAATTAGAGAAATCCCGTGTTTCCAATTTTCTTACAATCTTTTTATTATTATTATTTTCACAAGCCTTTGATAAGTTAGTATACATAAGCTATTCTTGGATACTATAGAACATTATACAAACCCAGTGAAACGGAGAACCGATTGTGTTTAAACAGAGAAATTAACTTTCATAAGTTACAAAATCTGTCATTGCTACTTAGAGGTAGCTTTACAAACCTGTACATGGCATCTTCCTCTCGAGAAATTCAAACAAAAGGCAGGCTGCAAGCTAGAGTTTGGATTCCAAGATGGAACACAGGGATTAGCACATTTTCAAAACTTGCTGTTAACCGGCACTGACTTCAAGATATCTTCCTGTGAAGATATTTCCATGCTACAACAAAAATGTCAAGGAAAATCACTTGCATATTGATCCCACTTGATAGGTTTAACTATCACCGACCCTTCTGAATTAGAAATTGGAGGTGAGTCTTCATGTCCAGATATCTCTCTGTTAGTATGTTTTGACAGTTTCATTATCTGAATCAAGCACAATAGTAGAGTCAAGGGCAGAGTTAGGAGTGGGTCTGTCTCAACCTATTCTTTGTACACAAGATTCCAGCTTCCAGGGCTGGATGGCTTGCTACTCCAGCCAGTCATGAACTCCAACCCGAACCAAATTTCCGAGCAATTTTCTTGTCACCAAAATTTTCATTTTCATTGTCATATTTGTCAGGTCCACTCCCATTATCATGATCGCTTTTGCTATAATAATCATCATCATCATCCGCTTCATGAGGCTTGTCACTTTCATTTTCACTCTCTGAGAAGTGTCCCTTCTCAATATTATCTTTGGAGTCTGCACTCATGCCTGAATCACCTATTTCACCAAGACTTTCTTTTGAATTTGTGCCCATATTTGAACCCCCACCAGAAGCAATTTTTCCCATCTTAACATGTATGCCATTGTTGCTCTGCTCCTCAATTGTTTCCATTTTCCTGGATTATAAATTGAAGCCGGCAGTAGAAAAGGTCATGAATTCTCGTTCACAATGAGGGACAAATGCATAAAACAAAGATGTCGAAGAATTCAAGAACAAGTTTAGCAAAGAATGTTGTAGGGACGTTCGAAATATAGAAATGCACCGTGACAGTAAATTTCATCAAGTCTTACTTTGTTATTTTTATAGCCTCATCAATAGCACGATCATAATCATCTGCAATATTGGATTGCAAATCAAGAAGTTAATTATAAATAATGCGCAAGTACAATCAAGATTTTCAGATAAAAAAAATCTGTTTGAATCAAGCAAGAAACTACAGTGAACAGAAACCCGATTAGCTAAGAAAATTATCATTCCGTTTGTGACTTTTTTCTCCATCTCATCCATGATTTGAGATCCCATAGAAGCTCAGTATCGCACTTGACAACAGATAGGCAGTTACATGATTCTAAAAATGTTCAGTTGGCTCTATATGATTATTAGATATTTGATGTTGTTCAGCAAGACAGTGAAATAGAAGCAAAAGATGAACAAAACACGATTATGCCACAACCAGATCATAAAATGAATACAGACAAGATAACATCATACCAAATGTATAACTGATAGGTCTGCGACTGCGGCAGGAACAAGTAACCCCAGCAGTGCAGGGTCTCAAACTGTTCAGGAGCTTTTCTTGCCTTTTTTTTTTGTTTGAGGGCCCTATCTTTCTTCTATTGAATACAATGACAGTGGCAGATTACTTTAACATCAACGTGAAAGATAAATAAACTCGTGCATAATGAAACCGTGACCACACTCGCGCTACTAAGACACAATTATAAGAGAATTCCATAAGCTTACCTTCTGAAATTTCTGAATGATAGGCAGGACATAAGTTTCAATGGTTTTGCCAGCTGCAACTTGTGCAGCAACTTTGCTTGAAGAGAGTTCATTCTGCCATTACCAACAAGAAAAAATTAAACTAAACTTTCCAGTTGTTGAAACAGAGGAATCCTAAACTTACCACAACTTTCTGAAATTCCTCAAGATTGGTTGCAAGTATTTCCCACTGGAAACAGGGAGATAGCCAATTTTTTGATGCATGACCCCTCGTTCTATATTTGCCCCAGTCTTGTTTACTTGCTTGTACAATCTATGGCCAATGACAGAACTCCCATCATGCCTGAGAGCACAGTTAGTATTTTCAACCCTTTGCACATCAAATTATATAAAATTCAGGCATGCTCAAGAATCACCAGTAAGAAGTTGCAGTTCCATCTCCCCCAATCTTATTTTTTCTGGAAATAAGAAATTTCAGTTCCATCTTTCAAAGAATCATTAACATATGATGCAATGTCATCTTGCTGTAAACAGAAAGAATGGCTTACAACAGATTTAACTAGGAAACCTTAAAAAAGCTGCACAACTCATCATCTTAAATGTATCCACCTATATAGAGAACTCAATTATCCACTTATACATACAAACACAAAGGCTTCAACAAACCAAGAATGCACAAAATAAAATACTCTAAAAGCCTACCGAATGCAAAAGTAGAAATCAGAAACATATACATTTAGAAGATCATCCAGTCAAAAAAAATACAAATAACTTCCAGCATTTGATAAAATAAATGTATAATCAGAAAGGCATATTACTTTAGCTCCGAGTTCACAGAGTGCTTTCAAAATCAGCAATCTATCAGTTGGATCTAGTTCCTTGTATCCAAACATATCATCTCTGCACAAGCCACAACAGCAATAGACCATCATGACCTGAGCAAGTCTAAATAAAAAAAAATTGAAAACCCATATTATAGGAAATGATATGAGACAAATTTTCAGTAGTTTGATACCCTTTGGCTGCATTCAGTGGTAACTCGCCTTCAGCGACCTGTAATAACAGAAAACAACTGATAAGCGCAAATTCCAAACTGTATGAAAACCCTAATTACACAGTTGAAAGTTGAAAAGCTGCTTACCCGTGGCCACCACATGGATAGTTTCTTACAAAGCTCGGTCACCCACGCATCAGATGCATTCAATGTTTTACTCATGGGCTGTATCCCCTATTGAAAATTCCAGATTCGTAAAAACTTATAAAGATATAATCCACATGGGAAAAAAATCCAAGTTAGAGAGCAGGCAATGCAAACCACATAAAGGCAAAGCTATTCCTTTTCACTTTGGTAAGTGTTACATACACAAAACTAATGACAGCAGTCACTGCACAAAAGGTCCATAGCCACTGGATTTGTCTCTTCATGCGGGATTCCATGTAATACTTACAAGTCATGTACCGTTATCTTTTTTATAATATCTTATGGGAATCGATTGTCTATCATAACATCCATGCCCATGATTTTCAAAGCTAAATATCAGCACAGCTACCTCAATGCATCAAATACATTCATTGATGCATAAAATTAAGAAAGCATGCAAACAAATACTCGATAAGCATGCAATGTGATCATAGCCAAAATACGCATTCCCTTCGTTTGAAACATTTACACCAGAAATTACAAAAACATATTTTCGGCAAGGGAGCCATTGAATTCGTAAGCCCAGTAAGCATAACCTGTGATTATCTTATGTCGTGATTCGTGCTGTGATTTTCACCCAATTCATAAATTATACATCGTCATAAGAATCAAATGACTGCCAACATCATGACAATCAAAAACACTATCTTATGTCGTGATTCGTGCCATGATTTTCACCAAACTCATAAATTATAAGAATCAAATGATTGCAAACATCATTATAATAAAAAAAAAAACTATCTTATGTCCTGATTCGTGTCATGATTTTCACCCAATTCATAAATTATACATCGTAATAAGAATCAAATGATT
Source organism: Salix dunnii (assembly GCA_015731905.1). Lineage (NCBI taxonomy): Eukaryota > Viridiplantae > Streptophyta > Magnoliopsida > Malpighiales > Salicaceae > Salix > Salix dunnii. Next base: position 19,020,133 of record CM027664.1, read on the forward strand.
GCAAAAACATGATAATCAAAAACACTATTTCGTTAATTAATAAAAAATGTATACCACCGGATAATTACTTAGCTATTGTATTTATAGTAGTAGTAGTAGTAGTCGTAGTAAGCAAAGCAAGCATAATAAAAAAAATAGAAATAGAAAACCTTTAATAGCTTAATGTGAAGCTGAGCAAGTGATTTATAGGCTTAACGAGAGCACTCTCAATCTCCTCTGCTGTTAACTTTAAATCAACTCCAACGACTGGCTCAAAAACCTGTAAAAAAAAACCTCCAGTTTTTTACGCATTATATATTTATTTGTTTGTTTATTTTCAAAAAAGGACAGTTTATTTATTTTACGCTCAAAAAATTAAGAACCGTAGCAAGTTCCCATCGTCCACGAATCTTCTCGATTTCCGATTTCAAGTACAAGTCGTCCAAAACGACGGCGCCTTTTGCCTTCTCGTCGTCTGTCATTTTGCGGAGAGAGAAAGTGGAGTGAGAGAAAATGAGAAGTTTGAGAGCCTGGATGGAGAAGGAATGCGGAGGGAGTGGGGGACGGGAAGGCGGTAAAAAATTAGGGGATTTGTTTCCCGCCTAAATGAATTTTACTGACCTGAGGAGGGATCCTGGCTGGGTTAATGTTACGGTTCAGGTTACTTTACCTTTTCTAGGGTTAATTAGTTAATTAATTTCAGACCGTCATTTTTTACTAGGGGGGGGACAGTCACCCTCGCTCCCTCTTTTCATTTTTTTAATCTTCTTGTTCGTAAAGCGCAGCATTTTTGTTCGTTTTGATAGCTAGACGTAGTCGTTAATTAATTTCAGACCGTCATTTTTTACTAGGGGGGGGGGGACAGTCACCCTCGCTCCCTCTTTTCATTTTTTTTTATCTTCTTGTTCGTAAAGCGCAGCATTTTTGTTCTTTTTGATAGCTAGACGTAGTCGTTTTAGCCGGTACATTTTCCAGCAAAACCGGTAATAGGAGTGAGCAAAATAATTGAATTACTCTAAATATTTATAAAAAATGATCTGAGATTAATCACAATAACAATTTGAGGTTTCAACCAAAATTAATAATAATCCAATTCTTAAAAAAATAGTTTAATTCAATTTTGGTTTCGTAATTTAAAAATTGAAGCGAGAAATTAAAGTAAATATATATATATATGATCAATTTTTGTGTTAGAAAAATCATATTTTATATGGAAATATTAGAGATTTCAAAATAAAATAAATAATAAGCCGATTAAAAAAAAAGTTTTATTTAGTTTTTATTTCATATTTTAAATATAAACATGTTATTACGCTTAAGATTATTTATACGTGGATTGTCAATTGCCTAAATAAAAATTCACATATTGTGTGCTACCTTCCCAGCCCACATAAACAAACATGAATTGCATGTAAAGATCACATAAAATCATAACATTTCAGGTTGCTGATAAATAGAATATGATTTTTTTTTCTTGGAAACACGTGTCATTGATAGCTTTCTTTTGGATTGAGGTAATCCATCTCCTTGGACATTTTTTTAAGAATTAATGGTAAATATGAAAATCTCAATTGTTTTAAATTTTTAAGTTTTATTTGGCATTGTATTTAAATTTTTATTTTTATTTTTATTTTTTTATAGTTTTATATTATTTTCATGTACTGATGTCAAAAATAATTTCTAAAAAATAAAAATTATTATTTTAATATATTTATAAATAAAAAATATTTTAAAAAATAACTATAACTATAACTATCCTTGCTCCAAACCGACAATTCAGATAAGAAGAAAGTTTACACCGCGTCACACGGAGACGAGTGATTGATAGCTTCTACACGGTTCTACATGAAAGAAACAACAACAATCGGTGTTAGCTGATGGATCCTAGATTTTACAGGATTGTTTTATTCAAGACATCGTCAGTAAATGACAATAATATCGTTATCTTGAAACGACTCGGATATCTTGGACTATTCACGATTTTGCGTCGCGTATTTTAAAACTCCATGATCTTGAAATCTTGTAAAATCTACAGTGAGCAAATTAAAAATGTAAGAACTTTTTTAAAATACTTGCCAATAATTTTGTGTGAAAGCTGAAATCTCTCACCAACTTCCTCGCTGAAAGCACCCCGTGTTGACGCATAAAGAAACATTACGACCTTCTAAAAAAATACGCATCCTTCTGGATGTTTTTAACCCATGTTGGTTTTTAAGTTGAGAGCAAACACTTTTAACATGTCTTCGTAACCATTCTCAGCACATTTCCACACTGTGATTTCCATATAAAAAGGATGTTTGGGATGGCGGTTGTGGTAGTTTTTGAAAGTACTTTTCGTGCTGAAATGTATGAAAATTATATATTTTTTATTTTTTAAAAATTATTTTTGACATCAGCACATCAAAATGATCTAAAATACCAAACCGCTAGTTTTTAGAAATGAAATAAAAAAAAAAAGGCAAAAGCACCAAACCGCCGGTTTGGCCACCCTCCCAAACGGGCTCTTAAAATTTAAGAGAACCATCAAATTCCAAAATAATATATGTAAAGTAACCATCATGATCGAACTCTTTAGTTATTAACCTAATAATTATTAAATATTTATATAATTATTAATTTCAAATTTTATTTTTAAAAGACATGACATGATGACAAATGATTTAAGTTTTGCATAGTAGATCTTGATTTTAAGTTAGGACGTACATTTCTTGTAAAAATATGAGACAATCAGGATTTTACTCGTTCGTTTGGGTCCATGAAATGCATTTTTCAGGGATAAGGTTTCCTCAAAATTAAAAAAAAATCAAGTCTTTTAGAATTAATCAAGGTGTGTTTAAGTTAATTTAGGCACCTATATTAATAAAAAATACATACAAAGTTTTCATATAAAATATAAATTATAGTTTTCGAGTTTCCAACCCTCTAATTCTATTAAAAACAGACTATTCGATCAAAAGTTACGGAATTTATGAAATAACTCTCCTTCATGAGAGTCGTTACACGAGTGGTCTCTGGTACGTCTAATTACTGGTTACTTGTTGATTGAGAAGCTATCGAACAACCAGACAATAACATGAAAAAAGAAGAAGCAGATAAATAAATAAATAAAATATGCTTTAAGGTTTTATTAACATTCTGGATCACATTCAAACCAACGACCTACAAAATTGATGTGTTCTTTGCAATGTGTCACTTATTTGCACCAATTTTAACTTCGCGTGCTTTGATATTCAATGTGATGTTATTTTTAAAATAATTTTTTTATTTAAAAATATATTAAAATAATATTTTTTTTAAATACACAGCTTAAAGATCTATCTGTAAATATTAAGTTCCTGTCTTCACTGTATTTTAAAAATATTTTTTAATTTTTTTTCAAATTAATTTAATTTGGTTGATATTTTTATATTATTTTTATTTATTAATATCAAAAATAAATTTTAAAATATTATTTTAATATATTTTTAAAAACAATCTAATTTACAATTCCAAACTGTCACCCTAGACAATTCCAAACTGTCACCCTTATAGCAAGCACGAAACCTTGAATTCCCGGTGAATCAATCGTAGATCCTGCTGTGAGGCCTGCACGACGATAATCACAGGCTCTTTATCACACGTAGAATAGTAACACGTGGCCTTCAATCTACTGTCCAAAACTTGTTTACGAGTTTACTTGCCTAAAAAATATATTAAACTGTTTTCTAATAATTTTTAATGTAAAAAATAAAAAAAAGCATTTAGAAAAAAATATTGTACACGATAACAATACAAACACACGCGCTTAATTCGAGTGTTGATGCGGCCAGTCAAGTCTCGTACAAATTAAGATAATGGCCAGCAATAAGGAAGAAAAAAAAGTTTAAATAGCAAACAGTCCGTCCAAATTCAGTAGCATGACACGAGATGTTCTAACTTAATTTATAAAAATAACAGACAATAATAGGTATTTATATAAAAAAATAGAATTTCACGTGCATTTTAACTGATCAAATGAAATAATTAGCACAGTAATTATCGTAAGAGTCTCGTGCTGTTAGCTCTCAGGTGCTTGCGTAGACTAGGATGGTTTAAGCCAGCTCAGGCTCCGTGCATTTCATCTTGGAGATCACAGGAAACACTTGCATGGAATGATTTTCGCAGGGCACAACACCGCATTTAGGGACATTCCATTTTTTTTTTACTTTTCACGGGTTTCTTATTTTTTGATATTAAATATATTTAAAAAATTATCAAATTGAGATATTTGAAATTAATTTCAGAAATGAATTGACTTTTTATTTGTCAAAGAATTATCTCACCTAAAAATTACTGATAGGTAAAACTCTAAAATATGATTTATATTATTTTCTAATATATCATCTCAAGTAAAAACCTTTTGAGTTTGAAACTTACACAAACCCATATTATCGAACTCGTGACCACTAGGTTAACAAAATTTTAATACTATGTTAAGGAATCATTTTGCCTAAAAATTTAAGTTATTAGATGATACTCTATAATATGATTTATATTATTCTTTAACATTGTCAACATGCTCAGTATATGATGCTATTACATGATGTTTTGATTAGTGATTAATATTTCACCTATCAATTGGGTGTGTAATTGTTTTTTGTTTTTGTGTTTTGAAAAAAAAATTATAATGCTTTCACAATTAAAATTTAAATAAAAGATTTCTCAGCAAAAAAACATGCAAACAATTATAATACGGGTTGATTAATCGAATATATTCAAAATTATAATTGAAAAAAAAATAAAGTCTTAATCATACCTCACCATATTATCAAAAATACCTTCAATAATTTCTATTTGGAGTATGACAAAGATTATTTTTTAAAGTGTTTTTTTTTAAATATTAGTTTTTATTCATTAAATATTATTTTTAATATACATATTAAACCATTTTAAAAACAGTAAAAAAAAACCCTGAAGATTTGTTTTTCAAATTTCAATAAAAGCAAATTCAAACTCAGTGTAAAATACCTATAAAATCAAACCGACAACGAACAGAGAATTTAATTGACTAATGCGGCAATGCCGCCCTAAAAATGCAACAGTTAATAATCTAGGGACAAAAACGTCCATCAAATAAATAATAATAGAGTATATTTGCTTATCTGGAAACTCAATCGAGAATCCATACATAGTACAGGGACTTATCTGACATTTAACCCCCTCTCTGTTTTTTTATCTCCGCTACCCCGTAGACCCGCTTATGTGTCGGTACTGCGTTGCACTTAACGCATCCCAGAAACCAAAAACTCCTCATAATCAAATAAAAACAAAATAAATTGAAATCTCCACCGCCTACACCCCAAATTCTCCAACTTAAAAACCCCGGAAAAAGAAGAAGGTAAAAATGAATGATAACAATCCTTAACTAACCGAAAAACAACGATAACCTCCATTGTAATGGACAAGGAAACCGACCTTCTCTCTCGCCTAGCAGCGAACCACCTCCACTTAGCTCAATTCGAGCCATTGCGGGCCATCCTCGCATCTCTCCGCACCAAAAACCCTGACCTCGCTCTCGCAATTCTCCAAACCATAGTATCCAATTCAGGCAGGTTCGATAACATTCTCTGGTCCCAATCTTGCCCTAATCCATCACTCCTTACATTTTTATCAACCCTAGAGCTCTTACAATTTAATAATCCGACTTCGCATACATGGCGTTTCGATTCCGTTACGCTTCGGTTGCGTGTAGAGTTTTTGTTATTGATTCAACTTTTGATTGATCGCGTGACGGAGAGTTTGCGCAAGAATGTCGATCTTGGTAAATTTGAGAAGGAGGAGAGGGAGATTGGTGTGGGAGAGAGTTCTGGAGGAAGGGGGGAGGAGGAGGAGGAGGAGGAAGGGTTTTTGGATAATTTTGAGGGTTTGAAGGATGGGAATGGTGAGTTAGAGGTTTTGGATAAGGTCTTGGAGTTTGGTGTGAATAGATTGAAGGGAGATGTGGATTTGGACGGGAATGAAGTGGAAGGGAGTGGGAGAGGGGAGGGTTCCAGTTCGGGTGGTGTTGTGGCGATTGAGGAAGGGGAGATGATGTGTTTGAGGAAAGTAATTTTGGATAATGCGGATGTTTTTCATGCGTTGTGTTGGAATGTAGAAAGCCAAATGAAGGGGCTGAAGTTTGAGAATGATAATTCAGGTATGGAGATTACGGTGAGGGGGGAGGACTGTGAAAAAGTGGTGGAGGAGGAGGAAGGTTTGGAGCTGTTTGATTTGATTAGAAAGTGTGTGCAATCAGCGCATTTGGATGCGATGAAGGAGTGTTTAAAAGAGGCAGATGAAGGAGTATTTTCACATATCCGCTTTCTTCATCTCGATCGTGGCCTGGAGGAGAGCGAGTATCGGTACGTGCACTTTTGGGTTTCTGTTATTTGATGAAGTGTTGTGGTACTGATAGGTGAGTGCTGTGGGTTTTCGACTGGTTACTGCTGGTTTTCGGGATAAGTTGTTTAAAGCGTAAAGCTGTTATTAATATGGTTATGCTTTTGGAATAGCTTATTCAAGGGAAGGAAACACCTTCAATATTATTCTCCAGGGTTCCTTATGCATGTTTTAATTGTTTACTTCCAAATTGGGGTCTTACATGTTTTCAGTGGTCGATTGCATGAGTTGAAAGTATTATTTATATTTCGGTGAGAGGAAAATATAGCTACTGAAACCAACAGTGCAGAGGATGCTCATATAGTGGAAAACCAACATGTGTTATACCAGCTACCTTTGTATGTTAGATATAAGTATTGCTGCTAGTGCAAAAGTTGCATTGTTTTAGTATTCATAGGGCTGTCTACTTGAGATGGTATGGAGAGCATTGCTTCCTCATTTCATTTCGTTTGTCACATTGGAGTTTAATGTTAAGGGCATTGTAGGGACGGGATAACTATATAAATCTAAAGTTAGGGCCATCAAAGATGCTTTAATGGTGATTGTTTTTTCTTTGTTTCCTCAAAGTCCCTTCTAAATTTTAAATTTTAGCTTGAGGTCTTCTTCTTCCCTATAGGTAGTTGTGGGATTTTTTTTTTTCAAGCAGTGCCTAAGAGATTGAAGAGGTCTGTGATTAAATTTAGGGGATGAGGGAGAGGGTGGTACTGGATATTATATTGAGGATCTCTGAAACTTTCATGAGTTGGGGCCAACTTGCTTGTGCTCAATCTCTTCTATTGCTCATCGCTCAAAAGATTGCCTCTCTTTTATGCCTCCTCTACTGCCCTTCATTTGTTGAAGGATAGAGAACAATGAACTTGGCTTGTTGTGACTGCTGTCATTTTTTTTTCCTGATATATTTTGGTATCACGCCCCCAAATTCTTATACAAGTTTTTTCTGATAAGTTATCGCCACCAGAAATTTCTGATATTCTTCTTTAGCGTTTTGAGTTTGAGGGAATGAAATAAAAGGTGTTGCATGTTGTATGCATTTTTCTCTTCTAAATAATTATTGCCTTCCATTTTGTTGTTTCTTTATAGCATTGTTCTGCAAGATCTCCTTGTGAGGGTTTTGTCAACAAGGGAAGGATATGGAGCCTCATGGCATGTCATGGAAGAAAAAATGCTCCGGATCTATGAAGAGGCTCTTTCATCGAATTGTAGACGTCTTGTTGAAATGATTCAGGCAATGCTCATAACACTTTTGTTTAACAATTTTGGGATTGCTTAATTGTTGGTGGTTTGCTGGGGAAACCATAAATTCTGGTTAATGAATCGAATGCAATTTCTATTCTCAATTGTCTTGAAAAAACCTTGGAGCTTCCACTTTCTATTGAAACATTTCCTTTCAAAAGTTCAAACTTTGACAAAGTCTTTGTGGGATTCCATTTGACAAAAAGAAGTCTCAAAGGGTCCCTTAGGTAGTTTGGATTTTATACCATATGGTAAACCAATGGAAATTGTAATGAATGCGCTTGATTTTGCTAAGAAATTACATGGCTCGATTTTTTCAATAGAAAAGATTGATGATTATCATCTACTGTCTTCGTAAGGGAATATATTGTTTGATTTCATGAAATTTTAACTTATCTAATATTATTATGTAATGCTCTATGATCAGGTGTGTTGATTGTCCGATTTGGTTTTATGCAGGCTATCCAGGATGACTTGCTCCGTCAAGAGATTGAGATGTCTCGAGCACATGCTGACAAACAAATTCCACTCCCTTTAGAGCACTTTCAGCGGTATCTTATGGAAATGAAACTGGATGAAGATTTAAATGACCCATCTTTTTCATTGAGTAGGACTGTCAGTATTTGCATGAGAGAGATGTACCACTTTGCTCGTGTTTCAGAAGTACATGTACTTGAATGCTTCATGGATACAGCCCTCTCGGCTGTCAAGAAGGAGCAACTTCAAGAGGCTAGCAATGTATGTTTTACTTTTGCATCTAAATGGAACATGCAAGTTTGAAATTTCATTATTACTCTAATTGAAAATGACATTTCATTATTACACAGATTGAAAATGTTGCTAGAAAATCTCATTTTTTTCATTGATGTTGTAGGTTCTCACACTGTTTCCACGTCTTAGGCCCCTAGTAGCTGCCATGGGTTGGGATTTGTTGTCGGGTAAAACAACTGCTCGGAGGAAATTAATGCAACTTCTCTGGACAAGCAGTAAGTCGCAAATATTTCGGCTAGAAGAGTCTTCAATATATGGTAATCAATTGGATGAGGTAATCTCTTCTTCTGTTTCCAAATCTTTTACATGATGCTTTTGTTTGTCCAAAGGAAGGGTTGAATTTGTAACTCCCTCTCTTTTGCTCTCATTGTTTTGACAGATGTCTTGTGTGGAGCATCTATGTGATTCATTATGTTATCAGCTTGATCTTGCATCTTTTGTTTCTTGTGTCAATTCTGGTCAATCATGGAGCTCAAAGTCATCATTGCTGTTGTCTGGAAGCCAACAAATAATTTCTGCAAGTGAAGATAATCATTCGGAACATTTTGTTGAAAACTTTGTGCTGGAAAGACTTTCTGTTCAAAGCCCTCTTCGTGTAAGTCTCTTGCACTTATATGTTTGTGTTCATGTAAGGTGTTCTTCGCAAAATTCATGGATATGTTTGGTTATAGATTTTGTCAATACTATCATTAATTTGTCACAGTGAAATTTGTGCTCAAAGAAACAAGTTTGTGGTGAATGCTTTGATATTAAATGGTGTCATAGTGTCATCTTTCTGGAAGGAGTCTGCATTTACACAATCATGTTCGTTTTTGCTTGTTTTATTGGTTATATAGATTGTCTTCTTGATTTATACATGCTGTTAAAATGTTATATTTTGGGAATCTTAACGAAAATCGAACCTTGCCTTCTCTTCTTTTGAGTGATTATTGTAAAGTTGGGAAATATTTTAGCTGTTAGTGGCATTCAAGTAGAGTTTCAGAAATAAATTTGTGTGTGTGTGTGTGTTACTCATTTTAGGCGCCTCTGTGCAGGTATTGTTTGATGTTGTTCCAACAATGAAGTTTCAGGATGCTATTGAATTAATTAGCATGCAACCAATCTGTTCTGACACAGCAGCCTGGAAAAGGTGTGTCTACTCTATATCTTTCCTACTTTAGGTTAAGCAAGCTTGGAAACATTTAGAAATGTATTTGTTATGTTGAGGAGTGCTGTGTGGGTGGTTGTTTTCACCATACATGGCATTTTAGTTGACTTGCTAGGCTGCTGTATGCTTACAATTTGCTTTGTGGTTGGTGTTTCTAGTGCTCACTGCTCAGTGTTCACTCACCCAGTCTATTAGACAGAACCTCGTGGCATTTTAGCTGGACCTTAATAATTCTTTTATAATAATGATACTACTCTTTGATAGGGTGGTTTGATCTCTACATGTCGTAAGTCATTGTAAATTCCATTGATTGTCTATGGTGGTCATTAGCTTCAAAACTTAAAGGACTTTGCCATTACATATGGTAAATATGCTATGTGGACACTTGGAAGACCAAGCCCACTTGTGATGTGTTCCCAAGTCCTTGTCACAATTACTTCCATGTAATGCATAATCTTGTCAAATTAGGATTTCTTATTTTCAAGATGCTGATTTCTTTTTTCTTGTGTGTTTTTTTATATAGAATGCAAGATATTGAACTAATGCACATGCGTTATGCTTTGGAATCAACTGTTCTTGCTTTGGGAGTGATGGAGAGGTGTACAACTGATGGAAGACGGAGTCATCATCAAATGGCTCATTGCCACTTGAAAGACATAAAGAACCACTTGGAGGCTATTACCAATATTCCACGCAAGGTTATCTGTTTGCATTGGGGTTGTTGGGTTTGATATAACAGAAAATCTGAGATTATTCTTATTTGCAATTTTCTTTTAGATTATGAATTGATTTGAGTGTTTTCTTTAGTGAGAGAATAATATGAATCATATCCTGGGGTCTCATTTAACAATTTAAACTTTTAGGTGAGATAGTTCATTGCCAATAGGGTCACAAGTGGTCATGTTAATTCCTTCAACAAGATTCTCATCTTCATTCAACAGAGGGTATACTTCTGCTTTGATCATCTCTCAAATCATTTTTTGTCAATTGCATTTCAAAAGGCTTGCCATATTTTCCAATTATTCCATTTAACCCTGGAATTGAAGGGATTTCATAGGGTTCATAATTGTCAATGAGCTTAAAAAGCAGCTTCGTAGTGATGGCTCTCCTGGCAAGTTTCTCGTAGCAACATTACTGTTGTCTTCACTTTGTTGATCATCAAAATTGTTTCTACTGATTGCAGCTCCAAGATTTTGAGTTGAAGAAACTCTTGGATGCTTGCTGTTGGAATGTGAATCCTGGTTCCTCTTTTTATCACCATGGATATTGCTTTTCAATTTATCCTAAGCCAAAGCAATTTTGTAGCCAAGTCCTGCATGCAATAGATAGTAAAGAAGCAGAGCTGCTTCTCTTTTCCATGATAATGTTTTTGAGAGAAATTAATTAATTACTTTGAGAGAATAACCAACAGTAACTATTGAAAAGGAGTCTATAGATCCTAGCATCAGGAAAAAACATTATCATGGAAAAGGAAGATACAAAGTTGATGAAGCTTGAAAAAATGAATAGATGACTACCTAAAAGAATTCAAATAGCAAGGAGCAACAACTGCTTCTTTCCTGTCTACCACACACAAGGCTTAACTGAAAAATTGCTTTGGCTTTAGATAAATTGAAAAGCAATATCCTTAGTGGTGGAAAGAGGAATTAGGATTCACGTTCTAGCAAAAAACATCCAAGAGTTTCTCCAACTCAAAATCTTGGAGTTCCGGTCAGTAAAAACCATTTTGATGATCAACAAGGTAAAGACAACAATTATGCTGCTACGAGAAACTTGCTAGGGGAGCCACCAATACGAAGCTTAGAAAAAGCTCTTTGACAATTATGAACCCCACGAAGTCCCTCCAATTTCAAGGTTAAATAGGATACTTGGAAAATGCAACAAGCCTTTTGAAAAGCAGTTGACGGAAATTGATTTAAGGGATGATAAAAGCAAGCTTTCAATTAACAAAGCAGATGCACAAAAGTAACTCTACCCTCTACTGAATGAAGATGAGATTATTGTTGAAGGAATTAACGTGACCACTCATGACCCTAATGGAAAGGAACCGTCTCACCTAAAAGTTTAAGCTATTTTTCCATTACCGTGCAACAACTGTAATTTCTTAACTTGTAAATTTGATACCCTTTTTCTGACAATTCATTATAGTCATGGAAATTGTGATGGTTCCTTGTCACCTAGAAAACTGGCAACAATTAAACATAACTTATTATGTGTCACCCTGTTAAGTTTGCCTTGTTACCTTATTCTCCAATCATGTACTTAGTAAACAATGGTATCAAGTGTCTAAATCTTGTTCTTTCCTTTGTTCTTTTTATTATGGAACATTTACATAACAATGATTTTATTCAATGATGCAGATATTGATGGTGAATGTTATAATTTCACTTTTACATATGGATGATATCTCTCTCAATTTGACGCATTGTGCCTCACCAGGGAGCAATTCTGAATCATCCTCCACCTGTGCTTGGGACCATACTGACGTCACTTTTTGTGAAGGAGGGAAAGAAATGGTTATTTCTTTCACAGGATTGTTACTTGATATTCTAAATCGCAATCTTCCACCAAACCTGATTGAAGAGCATGCACCGATTGATGGCATGAGTATAGATGGAAGACAAGCCTTAGAGTGGAGAATATCAATAGCTAGACATTTCATTGAGGATTGGCAATGGCGGTTGTCAGTTTTGCAACGTCTTCTACCACTATCTGAGTGCCAATGGGGATGGAAGGAGGCGTTGACTGTCCTACGTGCAGCTCCATCCAAGCTGCTTAACCTGTAAGTTTGATATAACCTTTTTCTGACAATTCATTCTAGTCATGCAAATATCAACTAGTTCGCAATTGTGGTTTATCTGCAACATGTTTGCTATGCAATGTTGAAATACGATGACTTACTACACTATGGGAGGGGAATGATTTATTTTTTTCACCTTCCATCTTGTGACAGCTAATGTTTTGATTATTGACATGGGCTGGACTAAGCATCAATGCCCTAATTAGATGCCATGCAATAGTAGATTATATGTAATGAAGAGATTATGTATGTTATGTCAAACATGACCGAGGATATGCCATTTATTTTGTTACAGGAACCATTATTCCTTCAGTATGAATTGATGCAAGTGTATTGTCATTGATGGCATTTTATATTGCAGTTGCATGCAAAGATCAAAGTATGACATTGGTGAAGAGGCAGTTCATCGATTTTCTTTATCAGCAGAAGATAGAGCTACCCTTGAATTGGCTGAATGGGTTGATGGTGCTGTTAGAAGAGCATCTGAATCTAGATTGGTCAGTCCATTACCTTTTGCTTTTATGTTTTAATAAATGATTATAGTATCTGTAAAAAATGATTTTTTCCCATATACCGCTGTTTAATATGATCATGTATTCAACCTAGCTATATTTGTTGGCAAGGAACTTTACACTCAAATTCATGTTATAAGAATTTTTGTAACGTTCACATTGCAATTGGTCTCAGCTAAATTTATGTGTCGTTATTTTTTACCAGGTACAAGATGCAGTGTCCCGTGCTGTGGATGGGACTTCAGGAGTGCAAGACCTAGATTTTTCTTCTTTACGTTCTCAGTTGGGTTCTTTGGCTGCAGTAGGTGTTTCTAATTGTAAAACTTGCATTCCATGTTTCTCAATTCCAGTAAGAGGGCAATTTAAGGCAGGGATGTTACTGTGTGATTTCAGATTCTTTTATGTATCGATGTTGCTACAACTTCCGCGAGGTCAGCACAAATGTCTCAACAACTCCTGGATCAGGTAGTGCATATAGATGTGTGGACGCGAAGTTTGTAATTCCTGCTATTTTAACCCTATGCCCCCCCCCCCCTTTCACCACTATTATGATTCAACTTCATCTCAAATTTGTAGCTGGTCTAGCCTAAATAGAAATTATTATTTTTTTAAATTTTCTTTGGAGCATTATTAAGGATGAAATCAATTGCCTATGACATCCTTGTTATATCATGGGATTAGGGGTGGAACTTGAAGAGCTGAAGCAAACCTAGAGTTTCATACTCTTAGCTAATGTTTTTTAGATCCCTTTACTTGATATCGTATTCTATCAATAAAGCTTTAGTGCTATAAAGGAAGACTCTTCTGCTAGGAGTAGAAATTTCAGGGATCTGGGTGGTGCTTCCAAGACTTTTTGAGTTCTCTGGGCTAATTGGGGTTTTAGGAGGAAAATGTTGCACCCATCGAAGCCAAGCAAGAGGCCTTGAGTGTCATCAAAAGTCTAAGCTTATCCATCCTTACCTTTACCGTCAACATGGTTTGTTTTGTCACAGAGCTTATATGTTCCTTTTAAATGATATGCATTAAAAATGTGAATCATATAATGATTTCACACACCACAATTATGGTAATTTCTCTACATGATCCTAAATAAAATTACAAAAATTAAGTGAGAAGGTTATAGGTTTTACAATACAAAAGTATATGTTACTTATGAATTTGTGATTACACTCCATTTTATGTAACCAAAATTGATGTTATTGTAACCTAAGTCATGGTAGCAAGCACCCTTGAAAGTGTTGTTGTTTTTGGAGATTTCCAACTACTGAAATGCATCTTATCTCTCTAATTTTGCTACATGCATATTGTACTCTAAAATTCTCTGTTGGCATTTTGGTCCCAGTTCATGTACTAAGAATAATGGCTTGGCTTAGTTTTGCTCTTACGTTAGCTATGTAACAGGCTCAAGTTATGTTATCTGAGATATATCCAGGAGCATCTCCAAAAATAGGCTCGACATATTGGGATCAGATTCTTGAAGTGGGAATTATTTCTGTATCACGGCGTGTTCTCAAGCGTCTACATGAATTCTTGGAACAAGTAAGTTCATTTACTAGATCATCAGTTATCACAAACGAGATGTGTCTTGATCATTCTTGATTGATTCTCATTTTATAGTGTTTTCCCATAATAAGCCCTGGGCATTAACGTATCCATTGGTTTACTCTTTCATCTTTGCTTTTCTTTCAAAATTCTTTTATCTACTCTGCAAATGAATCAAATGCTATCTAAAGTTGAAAACTTCTACGAGGACCTTTATAACATGGAGCATTTTTTGGATGAAGTTTTTCTTCATCTTTTGTTTTAGCATTCATGCTTTCCCTTGTAAATTTTCCTTCAGTGCGTTTATAAAAGATTAAAATGCTCCTGCTTAGTCTGGGAAGTTTAGACAGGTTGTAAGTTGAGCCATGGCGTGGTTCTTTTGTTGATCAATTTTCAACCATCATCACTGATGAGAATAAAATGCTTTCTAAAGGTGCCCTAATTCAATGCAAAAGAAGATGAAAAAAAATGCTTTCTAAGGAGCTGTTTCTCATAGAAAACCTATACTTGACTTTTAGTATAGAAAACCAACTTGGTATTTGGATGCTTTTGACTCTAATAAGATAAAGTGTGGGAGATCTTTAAGAAACAGAAAATGGTTGAGCGAATTGTACTCTTAAAATCAAAAGTTTTTAGCTCTTTGCAGGAGGGAAAATAGTGGGAAATTGTTGAACTAATTTTACCCTTAAAGTTACCTTTATTGACTAGTTGCTTCACCTAATGCTTGAGATGTGAAAAACGGTCAATGTAGCCTCTTTTTTATCCTCCTCTTTATCATGATCGCTTAGTGTATGATACTCTAACTAAATGTCTTATTGTTGATTCCATGATTTTATATATTGTTCTAGGGTGATGGTCCTAGCCTCCAGGCATTTCTGGTCGGGGAGATTATTATATCGTCATCAAAGGAGCTGCTCCGTCTGGGGCAAAGAGAACGCACTCTTGCTATTTTGCACCAGATGATTGAAGATGCTCACAGGGGGAAGCGGCAGTTTCTGAGTGGTATCCTATTCTTTATGACATTTTTGTGGGAGGGGGATTTATGTGTTTTTGCTTTTATCATACAGGGAAGATTTTCAATATGATTCTGATCATAATTTTCACCTCAAATCTTAGGGAAGCTTCATAATCTTGCAAGAGCTATTGCTGATGAAGAAACGGAGGTAAATATAGTAAAAGGTGACAACCTGTATGCGGAGCGTAAACTTTTGTCTCACTTAGACAAGGAAGGTGTTCTTGGACTTGGGTTGAAAGTTGCGAAACAAACACCCAAAAGCTCTGCTGGTGGAGAAACTAGCATGCAGCCTGCTGGTTATGATATAAAAGATGCAGGGAAGAGATTGTTTGGTCCTTTGAGTGCTAAGCCTACAACCTATCTTTCACAATTTATTCTCCATATCGCTGCCATTGGTGACATAGTTGATGGCACTGATACAACTCATGATTTCAACTTTTTCTCACTTGTTTACGAGTGGCCTAAAGATGTAAGTTGTTGATCGTCTTCATCAAATATTGTTTTATTTCTGTCAATGCATTTATTTTGACCTTTGGCTTGCATGTAATGTTTTTAAAATAAAAATTTCAGCCGTGTTTTCATGTCTGGCAAGTGGAGTAGTTTTGTGAAATCCTTATGAAATATTATTAAGTTGCAACATTCAAGTTTTTTGAACATTAGGAAGAACTATTACAACATGTGAGGTTTGTACTATATGATGACTGTTTTTCAGGCCAATAGACATTCACACACCACGCAAATTCTGAACCCGGTAGATTTGTTCATGAGCACTTCATGGTTATGTTTACTATAAATTCTACTGGAGACTAGAATTTACCACGGAAATTGTTCGTCCCATCTGGCTGACCTCCATAACATATGTTCTTAGAGGTGAACGGTGTCACCTTTTTTGTTCTTTTTATGTATTAATTTGTACTGAAAAATAGTTGAGCACATAGTAGATTTGAATCCGAGGGCATGCAGTGTGTTTGGGTACCATTGATCCATTAACAATGGCAATGGAATAAGAAGAGGTTGTTTAAAAAAAGGAAGTGGAAAAGGCCTTCTAGTGAACACTATGATTTGGCAGTATTAGTTGGATGGAATCTCACTATGCAGCATTATGCGATGTGATTTTTTAAAATGAGCCAATACTTTGATCTGATTTTCTATTATTGAGAGTTTGTTACGTATTTTTCCATAAGTGAAGAATTTCCTTACTCTTTGATTTTTAGGTGGTGTAAGCCAGCAATATCTTTTGAATGCATAGATTGGCATTGAAACTAACTGTCATTTTTTTTTTTTTTTTTAATTTTGCAGTTGAGTGTGGTTTGAACCTGAAAATGCAATTTCCACTGCACTTGTGTCATAAATCCTTATGCTTAGCTATTTTATTTTGCAGCTTCTAACTCGTTTAGTCTTTGACCGAGGCAGCACCGATGCAGCTGGAAAGGTTGCTGACATTATGTGTGCTGATTTTGTCCATGAAGTTATTTCAGCATGTGTACCTCCTGTTTATCCACCTCGGTCTGGTCATGCATGGGCTTGCATTCCTGTTGCTGCTTCCTTCCGCAAGAGTTTTTCGGAGAATAGAGTATTGTCTCCATCCTGCAAAGAAGCTAGGCGTAATTGCTACAGTAGTTTCTCAGCAACTCCTGGAATTCCACTGTACCCCCTCCAGTTGGATATTGTAAAACATCTCGTTAAAATATCCCCAGTGAGGGCTGTGCTAGCATGTGTTTTTGGGAGGAGTATCTTATACAGTGGCAGTGAATCTCCGTTGGCTGGCTCCATGGATGATGGTTCATTGCAGGAACCTGACAATGACAGACTGTTTTATGAATTTGCTCTTGATCAATCTGAGAGGTAACATCCATTGCTTGAGAATTGAACAACTGGTATAACTCATTTACATTATGATTGCCTAATGTTACTTAAATCCCTAGTTTATTTATTAAATTTCAACAGATTCCCGACTTTAAACCGGTGGATACAAATGCAAATGAACCTCCATCGAGTTTCAGAGTTTGCTGTAACAGCTGGACAAAAAGCTGATGCTGGTGAGGTTAAAGCCGACACAAGGGTTGCTCTAAAGAGATATCGTGATCGAGATAGTGATACCGAATCGGAAGTTGATGACACTTTTGGTAGCAGTGCTATTTCAACTACTTTGCCAGACCTTGGCAGTCAAGGTTCAGGAGCTGAACCACAAGAGGATTCCTCAAAATCTGTCACAGTTGAAGTTGACACTACAGCTTTTCTCTCCCTGGATTGGGAAAATGAAGAACCTTATGAGAAAGCAGTGGAGAGGTTTTACCTTATAACACTTTTTTTTGCACATCCTCCTCCCCTTTTCTTCTCTTCCCTTGTCGTAGCAGTCTATAGTTGCCTTGCCTTTTCTTTATGTAGCTGTTGCATGTGAACTTTTTTATTCATTGCTGTTGGTACTGTTAAAGAAATAATAAACAACCAGTTTTCTTAGGAGCAAGAACACAAATGGAAAGCTGACCATACTCCATAAGCTCTCAAAAGGATTGTTTGTAGTTTCTAAAAATTTGTCATGGAAAACGTTTCTGGTTATGTGAGTTTAGTTTGGTAAAAAGAAAGCATAATCCCCTTTCTTAGTTGCAAGTTTAATGCATGCCCATTCCAATTCCAACTAATTCTCCCAACAATTTCCAACTAATTTTGAGCTGTATTTCTCTAGACTGAAAATTGAAGCAACAAATCAAACTTATCGCCATTTTTCAAAAAATATTCTAATTAATGTATTTATTTTGGCTTCTTTACTCTTTCTTGAAGATTGATCAGTGAAGGAAAACTAATGGATGCTCTTGCACTTTCGGATCGCTTTTTACGTGATGGAGCCTCAAACCGCTTGCTTCAATTACTCATTGAACGCAGAGAAGAAGACCATCCATTCTCTGGACCTCAAGGTTATGGGGGGCATCATATCTGGAGCAATAGCTGGCAGTATTGCTTGCGATTGAAGGATAAACAACTGGCAGCTAGACTTGCCCTCAAGTATGTTTTCACAATCAAGATAAATAATGTCAAATTATCCTTTTCTCAAATCAGAAGTTCTCTTCCAGGTATATGCACAGATGGGAACTTGATGCTGCTCTAGATGTACTCACCATGTGCAGCTGCCACCTACCTGAGAGCGATCCAATCAGGAATGAGGTGCTGGTTTTTATACTTAATGTCTGGTTGCTGCTTTATATTCAAGAATTTATATTTTTGGTCATTGAAGAAGTTTGATATTTCAAGCAACATGATTTGTTTTTCAATATCATATTTTCTCAGCAATTACATTATTCTTTGGGTCATAGGTCTTGCAAAGGAGAAAGGCTTTGCATAGGTACAGCCATATATTAACCGCAGATGATCATTATAGCAGCTGGCAAGAGGTCATAATTCTATTCATTGCAATAGGGAAAGTCAATGTTATATATATAAAAAAAGTTTCTTTTTTTCATTTTTAAATGTTTTTCTGATTATTGTCACCTTCTATTTTGCTCTATGCTTTTACTGGAGCTGCCAGGTGGAGGAAGAGTGCAAGGAAGATCCTGAAGGCCTGGCACTCAGATTAGCTGGGAAAGGAGCTGTTTCTGCTGCCCTAGAAGTGGCTGAGAGTGCAGGACTGTCAACAGACTTGAGGAGAGAACTCAAGGGTCGGCAACTTGTGAAACTTCTTACTGCAGACCCACTCAATGGAGGGGGTCCTGCAGAAGCTTCACGCTTTCTTTCTTCACTACGTGATTCAGATGATGCTTTACCAGTTGCAATGGGTGCAATGCAGCTATTACCCAACCTGCGTTCAAAGCAACTTCTTGTAATCAATTGTTTCTGAAAATATGTTTTAAGCGATCATATATGCTCTTTTGAACTTGAGTTTTTTCTTTCCATTTGTTTGTTATTGAAGGTGCACTTTTTCCTTAAACGAAGAGATGGGAATCTATCACATGTCGAGGTTGCCCGGCTAAATTCATGGGCTTTGGGCCTTCGTGTTCTTGCTGCCTTGCCATTGCCGTGGCAGCAAAGGTGTTCTTCCCTGCATGAGCACCCACATTTGATATTGGAGGTTCTTTTGATGAGGAAACAGCTGCAGTCTGCTGCTCTGGTATTATAAAATGACTGATATTACTCAGATGTCTTTGTTTTTGCTTACAACTTTTTGGATTTTGGAGTTGCTAATTTATCACAAATACCAATTTCATGATTATATGTCACTGCATAATAAACTCTGCATAAAAATCCTGATGCTTGTGTTTCCTTGAATGCAATTATATCCAAGATCATGCCTTGTTTTTCCTACAAACGTTTTTTTTTTTACTTGCCTTATGGTGTCCTGATTGAGATTTTGGAAAATATTTGCGAGCAGATCCTTAAAGAATTTCCTTCTCTGAGAGACAACAGTGTAGTTGTTTCATATGCTGCTAAAGCAATTGCTGTTACTATTAACTCTCCTGCCAGAGAACCACGGATCTCTGTATCTGGAACAAGACCAAAACCTAAAATGAGAGCAGGCGTGCCTGCAAGGTCGACTTTTACTAGCAGTTTAAATAACTTGCAAAAAGAGGCTCGTAGAGCCTTTTCTTGGGCCCCACGAAATAATGGAGATAAGAATGCTACAAAAGATTCTTATCGCAAAAGAAAGAGTTCTGGTTTGCCACCGTATGAAAGAGTGGCATGGGAGGCAATGACTGGAATTCAAGAGGATCATGTATCACCATATTCTGCAGATGGGCAGGAACGGCTCCCATCAGTTTCAGTTGCTGAGGAATGGATGCTTACTGGTGATACTAATAAGGACGAAGCTGTCCGTGCATCGCACCGGTATGAAAGTGCCCCTGACATTATACTTTTTAAGGTATGCTTTAGATAGTTTGGTCAATGAATTCTATTTTCTATATCATAATTTATTAATAAGTTAATCCATGCTTTGAATTTGTGTTCATGCCTGATATCTATGAGATTTACCACCAATTTCAAAGGGCATCACTGTAAAAAATAGAGTCTTGTATTTTGAACTAATGCAGATGGCTGTCACTCAGGTGATTTTTAGCATATTTTGTGTTCCTGTGATGTGAAAAATTAATGATTAATTGCTTTACTTGAATCTAATAATATCTGCTTTCATAAAGCACTCTTCTTATTCATGCAATGATCCTGAATTTTAGAAGATGGTGGCTTTTCCTGTTTTGACTGATTTTATTGTTGACTATGCTGTTGATCTGCTGAAGATTTTTGTCTTCTGTTTCTAGGCGCTGCTATCATTGTGTTCTGATGAATTGATGGCTGCCAAAAGTGCTCTGGAGTTATGTATGAATCAGATGAAGAATGTTTTGAGTGAAAGACAGTTATCAGAAAATGCATCGACAGAAACAATTGGTAGAGCATATCATGCAACAGAGACATTTGTTCAGGTATTGGAGTTTGCCTAGCCCAGTTTGTACAGAATGTGAATAACTGTTCTCCATTAAGATGGTTAAAAATGCCACATCAACGAGGGCAGCATGTGGTTATGCATTGCTACACAAGATATTACCTCTGTTCAGTTGCCACCTGCTGCAATGTAGTCTGTCAAGTGGATAGTGACATTGATTCTCATGTTGCACTTTCAGGGGCTACTTTATACTAAATCCCTGCTGAGGAAGCTTGTTGGGGGGAGTGACTTGTCTAGTAATTCTGAAAGAAGTAGGGATGCTGATGATGCCTCTTCAGATGCTGGCAACTCTAGTGTAGGCAGTCAGTCCACAGATGAACCATCTGAAATCTTGTCACAGGCAGACATTTGGCTAGGACGTGCTGAGTTGCTCCAAAGCCTTTTGGGTTCAGGAATTGCTGCTTCTCTTGATGATATTGCTGATAAAGAGTCATCTGCCCGTCTCCGTGACAGGTTGATTGTTGATGAACAGTACAGCATGGCTGTATATACATGCCGGAAGTGCAAGGTAAATTTCATATTCTAAAAATATGCTACCACTCTGTTTTGCTCATGTTGAGCTCAGTTTTTGGGGCTTCTGTCAGATTGATGTTTTCCCTGTGTGGAATGCTTGGGGACATGCTTTGATTCGGATGGAACACTACGCGCAAGCTCGAGTGAAATTCAAGTAAGTTATCTCTGCTGTCCATAAGTATGATCTCACTTTCTCTCTCGTCAGTGATGACCATGACCTCACTCTTCATTCTTCCTTTGATGGTTTCAGACAAGCTCTTCAATTGCACAAGGGTGACCCTACACCCATCATTCAAGAAATTATTAATACAATTGAAGGAGGTCCACCGGTGGATGTGTCAGTTGTTCGTTCTATGTAAGATGGCATGGAAATTTCTTATATATGCTTCTAATGATTATGAATACAAGTATCTTTGTGCATAAAATTCTTCATGGGTCTTCTAATGGTTAGAAGTTGAGCCAACATTGTATAAAGACTAAGGTCTGGAGCAGTTTCTGATCATTTCACAATAATGTCTTGCCATTTGGAGAGATAGTGTGGTGTTTCTTGCTGTGATGTGTTGGCAAGGAAGTTTTCAGTATCTTATTGTTAATATTGCAACTCTGGTATAATTGGTGTGGTTTTAATGTAGAGGAACTAATACTGTTTTTTTGGCATGCATAAGTTGAGAAGGATTTTGTTTCATATGTAGAAAATGAAGTAAAAGAATAAGAAGGATATTCTTTCAAAATGATTCCCTTGTAAAATCTTTCTAATAGGACCAATACTGCAGGTATGAACATTTGGCTAGAAGTGCACCGACCATCTTGGATGATTCTCTTTCTGCTGATTCATACCTCAATGTTCTGAACATGCCATCTACATTTCCACGTTCAGAGAGATCCAGGCGTTATCAAGAATCTGCAAATAATAACTCAGCTTACAGCTCTGAGTTCGAAGATGGACCTCGCAGCAATCTGGACAGTGTTCGTTATGTCGAGTGCGTTAATTATTTACAAGAAGTAAGTTGAACTGCCTTTCCAGATTAAGCATATCCTTTAGTTTTTTTATGGACATCCTTCTTGGCAGCTTTGACTCTGTCAGGTTGTGGTGAATATATTATTATTTTTCAAACGCCCTTATGTGGGCACAACCAAATGACTAACCAAAGTGGCATGTATACACCTCCTCTTTCGTTCCCCAAAGATACTGCAAAATTTTGTAATGTCATGTATATCGTGTGGAGTATATTTTAAAATCATAACAATGGCTCCAAATATGAAATAAACTAAAAACTCAAGGAAATTTAATTTTGCTTCTGAAATAAAACTGACTTTCCTTATTGGTTACAGAATAATTACTTTGATTAAGTAATTTCAAAATTTTCTTGAGAAAAAGCACTAACATTTTACATGCATGCATTAAAGAAGACTAGAATTATCTGCAAGTAATAATGTCTTGCTAAGAATGTTACTTTATAACTAGTTAGTTCAATGCCAATCAATAATGAGTATCTGGTGAGTTATTACATCATAACTTTTTCTTTAACATTTTTTTTTATATAATAAAATAAAATAAAATAAAAATTCTTAGCTCTCAAAAAAATAATTATTGGATATGCTTGTGTACTAAGAAACTAACAAGTCATCTTTTTTAGCATAGTAATATAATTTCGTTTTTTTTTAATTTTAGAATTATTTTTTCACCTTACTTATGGTGAGTAATTAGGAGATTAATCTCATCCCATTCAACAAATATAAATATAAAGCAATTGGCTTTATGTAAGATAGTGAATATACAAGCACAAATTATTCATGATTATGGACAAGTCAACAATTTTTGTTTATTAAGAAAATAATATGCATTACTTGGTGTCTACCACTTTATTACCAAATACGCATATGTAATTTATTTCTTTAGTCATTTTTTCATCTAATAAACAAAAGCAAAATCAGCATAGATTTGCCATGGCGCTCAAGATGCAAGTAGTGTAGTGTGGTAACACAGATTTCCATACAAATGAGTAAATTTTGTTGTGTGGTTGTGTTATATTTTGTTGCATAGGGTGTTGAATCCTATGTGCTCATTGTAAACTGTTGATTAGTTTGTGTGCTGTGTAGTTGCACCTACAGTGTTCCTTGGTCATGTGATACACCATTATTTCTATTATCTCTTCATGGCGGTCAGGTCTGTTATACTTATTTTCCTTAACTCTTTGGACTCTGCAGTATGCTCGTCAGCATTTGCTTGGATTTATGTTTAGACATGGCCACTACACTGATGCCTGCATGTTGTTCTTTCCACAAAATGCTGTTCCACCACCTCCTCAACCTTCAGCCATGGGAGTAGCGACCTCATCTACATCACCTCAAAGATTAGACCCTTTAGCAACTGATTATGGGAATATTGATGATTTGTGTGACTTGTGTATTGGTTATGGTGCCATGAATGTTCTTGAAGAAGTGATATCAACAAGAATAGCATCTGCAAAACAACAGGATGTAAACCAGCATACTGCTGCAGTCCTTGCACGTATTTGCACCTATTGTGAAACTCATAGGCATTTCAATTATCTCTACCAGTTTCAGGTAAATGGAACTCCCTTTTCCCTGTTCACTTTTTTCTTTCTTTTTAAGATAAAAGGTTCTTGGGCATCAGATTATATCTGGAAGGAATGATCTTTTACCACAGTTATCTTTCCAGTATATGAAATATGTTTTATTCTTTCCACTCAACACTTCTGAGTAACTATCTGGTTGGGTAGATGCAGATCATTTGTTTTCAACCTGATTCTACATTTCAATGTGTTCTGTTCATGCTGTCAGTTTTTATTCTCATTATTGTTGACACAAAAATATTTGCTCACTATGATAAAATGAGGTGACCTAAACCAGACATAAAGTACTTTTAGAAGTGATATGTATCATCTGACAACAGAACACATGAAAAGAAAGTGGTGGGACAGATGTGGAGACAGAAGTATGCATTTCTCCTTTCAAGAGTAGAAACCTTCTCTTTGATATATTGTTCACTTTGCATTAGCAGATGGTGAACCTGGGAGAAATTCAAGTCGACACTATGTCATAGCTTTGGACTAGTCCAAGGTTTTGGGGAATTATGATTGACTTTGTAATTTTGATTCAATCACCTTCAGTAGGATTGTATTTGTGTCATTATGAATTTATAAGAGAAAAAAAACTTTAAAGCAGGGCTCATCTGTGGTTCACTTAAATTTACTCATTGGTTCAGGTAATCAAGAAGGATCACGTTGCTGCTGGACTATGTTGTATTCAGTTATTTATGAATTCTTTTTCACAAGAAGAAGCTGTTAAACACTTGGATAATGCAAAGGTAACTACTTGATTTTTCTCTTGTCATGATGGCTCTTGTTACATTGCTGAGTAGAAACTGGCTTGTTTGTGCAAGAAAAAATCCATAGACTTATAGATCTACAGAGGCAATATCTAATGGTAATTAACTAGGAAAATGACATTAGTAGAGGTCATTTCCAATTTGAGGAAGTAAACTTTCCAATATATGCTTAAGTGTGCTCAAAAGCATACTAATGAAAAGAACTCGTCGAAAAGAACATAACAGCAAACATTTCTTGAATGCTGTTATGAGAGATGAAACCTATGAAAATGTTTTTTTCCCTCGTTAAGTGCACCATATACAGTATATTGCTCTAAACATGTTATGAAATATATTCAACTGATATGCTTCTAGAGATCTCTGTCATGATTCTAAAGAGTTCCTTTAAACCATATCACCAAAATTACACGATGACCATGTTTCTTGGAGCAAAGTCTATGCAAATATGAAGTGCATGGATACAATCCTTGAAATGAAAGACAATTCTGAATGATCATATAACAGAAATTGTACATGCAAAGGAATATATCAAGTATAGATGAGTAATTGAGCATAATATTTTAACAAGTATAAATGAGTAATTCAAAAGAAATTAATAAATATCGTAAGGACTGTGATCTTTATCATCCTAAGCATTTGAATTATTGGCAAACTTGAAATTAGTGAAGCTAATGTATTTGAGTAAGGTGCAACATATGTGTTGAATAGAATAGGAACATTCAGAATAAATAGGTCAATTAACTGACAATTATGGCAATCTTCAACTGTCATGCTCAGTTACAGCCAGCATATGCTGCTTCTTATACCCTCGTCTATTGATTGATCCCTTTTTTTTATCAATTTTTCTTCTTGGTATAGATGCATTTTGATGAAGGATTGTCAGCTCGATACAAGGGTAGAGACTCTACACAACTTGTCACAAGGGGTGTTAGAGGAAAAAGTGCCTCAGAGAAGCTCACAGAAGAAGGACTTGTTAAGTTTTCTGCTAGGGTTTCAATCCAGGTAATTATATCCTTCAACTACACAGAAAAGATATCTCCCAGGTAATGAAGGTTAATACTTGGTGATTATTTTCACGGTTGAGGCTCTTACAATTAAGATTCCAGACCTAATGCCTGTTTAGGAGTGTGGTTAAGGTTACACTTGAAAGTGTTTTTTGTTCAGAAATGCATCAAAATGATATTTTTATTATTATTATTTTTAAAAAATTATTTTTGACATCAACACATGAAAATGATCTAAAAACACCAAAATTAATTTAAAGTAAATAAAAATAAAAATAAATTATTTTTTTTTTAAAACAGTTTTGAAATATAGTGGGAAACATTCCCTCGTATACTCCAGACACATCCTTTTTTTTTGTTTCTGGATGAAGTTTTAGTTCTATGTCGCTAAAGTAGCAATTGAGCAAGTGTATTGTGGATTATGTTTGCACATTTATGTTACCATTGGAATTGTGAAAATTTCATCTCATCCCATGTGTTAAAACCATCATTTAACTTAATCTTCCACTAATAAGAACTCTAGCATTTATTAGAGGTATTAAGGGCACATTTTTGGCTGTTTGTAGCATTTAGCTTTGTTTGCTCTTAAGTCTTTCAGTGGTTTTTCTTCTAGATTTTACTATTTCTAAACTCATCCCATGTATTAAGACTCGCCTTACCTTAATTGTATTGTCCACCTGTCAAAGTACAGATCTGTGGTACTAAGGTGCCAGTTAAATACAAATTTAGTCAGTAAGTTTACACCTGTCTCTGTAACAAGAAAAAAGCAGTAAGCTATTTCATGCCAAACAGACAAAATCATTAGGACATGCCTTAAATGATCATGTTTTTTTCTGTGGTTTCAGACAGTTAGAGCATGTTAAGTATGTGGTAGAGATTGTTTTTCAAAGTGCTTTTGCTTGGAAATAAATCAAAATAATGTTTTTTTAATTTTTGGTATCAGGACATCAAAATTGTTCAAAAACATCAAAAAATTATGTTTGAGATAAAAGAAAATTGAAAAGCATGGTCCAGCCACACAATCAAACACTGCCTTAGTATACTTCATATGGGCAAAGATCAGAATTGTGTTGCCTGTATTTTTTATTTTGTTTGACAGTCAGTGGATTTCATTCGTAGGTGGAAGTTGTGAAATCCTCTAATGATTCAGATGGACCTCAGTGGAAACATTCTCTTTTTGGAAATCCAAATGATCCAGAAACCTTTAGGTCAGTAATTATAGTACCTCTTATATGTAAAATCAACTATCTAGGAATAAGTAAAACTATATTGCTCAACAGGTTGCTTGCCAACGAACTTGTACCATGCAAAAAAAAAAGTATTCTGCAAGTGCTGTCTATTTTATAAGCTATGGTTCCAGTGTTTTTAATTAAACTTAGTTTCTTTCCAATTTGATAGCTAGTAAAAGACTCATTAAAAGCTCTAATGGGTTTGGCCCTAGTGCTTGGAAGGATGTATGTTATATTTCTGTAACTACAAAAGAAAATAAAAGGAAGAACTGATATCCATCCAAAAAATAATAAAGAAATGGCTAGAGAAATTATGGACACAATGTCTTTGTGAGACACAATTGGGAAATTGGCAGGTTGTTCAGGTGGGAAAAATGTGAATCATGTAGTTTGGGAAAGTGAGAGTTCTTGACCTATATCTCATTAGGTTGGAATTGCATCTAAAAAATCCTAAGAATTTTGTATCCTATATCCAGATGATGGGATGGCATTAAATACCTGATTTGTTCTTTTAAGATTTAATGTTTTTTGTTCTTGGTTGGGCCGATATAATATAATGATGAGAGAGATTTGTCTGACAATGGTCATCGATCCACAGGAGAAGGTGTGAGATCGCAGAAACACTTGTTGAAAAGAACTTTGATTTGGCTTTCCAAATAATCTATGAATTTAATCTTCCAGGTATCCATTAAATTGTTGCTTATCTTCATCTAAACATATCAGTGTATCTTCAGTGTGTCTCTCCATGGTATAGCTTTAGAGTTTGTTGCACTAGTTTTATGGTTCCTTCAAGCCTTTTCTCATCTTGCAGCTGTTGATATATATGCTGGCGTTGCTGCATCACTTGCTGAGAGAAAAAGAGGCAGCCAGTTGACTGAATTTTTTAGAAATATTAAAGGGACTATTGATGATGACGATTGGGATCAGGTGATGTTATCACATTTATGACAATTGGGAATGGTGAAAGCATCCTTTAATATCCTTTGAAGAGTATGATTTCGTTGGTTAGAGTTGAAATGGGAAAGTGATAAATATTATCTTCAATAGATTTTCAATGGATTGGAACAGGAATGTCACCCTGAATTTTAGAGTTGCATCATATGAATTCCATTCAAGTTGCTACCTATTTTTGTGATGCCATGCTACTATTACTTAGATTGATATAATAAATTTACAAGAGTTTCTTGAGATGATCAATTAAAAAATGGCAACGATAAAGTCATAATATCTGCTATTCTTCTTTTTTCCTCTCTCAATGGTATTCTGCAGAGGAATTGAAAATTTGGCATGTTGTGGGGACTACTTTCGGTGAACCCATTGCGTTTTCTACTCACATGTTAATATCCACAAACATCATTATGACGATCATCCTTCCTTCGATAAGAAAGGATAGAGAACAAAATGAGGTGTCCACACTGATGTTTGATTGAAAATAAAACAAAATATGCAGATGTCTAATTAAGATATAAAGAAGATATGAACAAAGCTGGTAACTTATCACACAATCCTGCATTTTTTCTTCCCCCCACCCCCCTCCAATGATTGATTCTTGAATTACTTCTTTTTTTATTCCATGCCCTTCATTTCTTCACAAGTTTTCTTAGTCCATAATATTTGTGCTTCTATTTACTGTAAGCAGATGTTCTTATGATCGCATTTAAATATAGGTCCTGGGAGCTGCAATAAACATATATGCTAATAAACATAAAGAACGTCCTGACCGTCTCATTGGCATGTTAACTAGCAGTCACAGGTAATTTTATATATATAATTTTATACTTTTATTAATTTTAGTTCATTTTGCAGAAACATTATACAGATTTATCAGGAGAAAAAAATGATTAAGCAATGCCTTCTTCAAGAAGGATCACGGAGGTTGATTTAGATTTTGTAGCTTTCCAATATTCTAGCCATTAGATGTAATTGGCAGCCTGAAATGTGTACTTAGAAGCAACCTGTATATCTATATTACTTCAGCTCACTGTTTACTAATTAGTTTAAAATCACTATGTGATTTAAATAAAGGCTCTGTATTTTTCTTGTCTGTGCAGGAAGGTTCTGGCTTGTGTTGTCTGTGGTCGTCTAAAAAGTGCCTTCCAAATTGCGTCTCGAAGTGGAAGTGTGGCTGATGTTCAATACGTTGCTCATCAGGTTATTCTTTCTATCAGTGTAGATTTCACCGAGGGAATATTTGTCATCATAATTTCAGATGCATTGAATTGATTCATAGTTTAATTACATAGTTATTTTTAAAGAAAAATAGGATTGCATATGCACATGAATTTCTGTACTGTGTAGTCAGGTAATTATGAGGCCAGTATGCTCTTTCTGATTTTTTGGTTTTGTTAGATGAAATTAGTCGTGTATTAAGAATTGCTGCAAAATTGTGCTTGTGAAAGCTTCATTGGGCTTCTTGACCTGAGGTCCAAACTACCTGTGCCTAACATACTTTCCCTTTGACCTAATTGACTTGAAAACTCAGTTCGGCTTCCTTGTTTTGGCATGTTGCTGTTTGGAAACTTGTGCTGAAACCAGTGTGAAATCCAGCAGTCGATTGTTTTGTTTAAGTGGATTTTCAAGACTTATGATTCTAGTGTGACTTTCTTAACACCATACATGACCTTAGATCCAGTTTCTGTGCTTGGACTGCTCTGGTTGTTGCATCAGTAACGTTATGAAAGTCACATTTCAAGCCAGAGCATTATTGCTCTGACAATTATATTTTGATTATTTCTGAATATCTTGGTTTTTGTTCTTTATTACTGTTTTTTGTGTTTCATCCCACTGGCTTGTAAGAAAAATTCTCATATCCTTTAGTTACCATATTGCAGGCATTACATGCAAATGCACTGCCAGTACTTGATATGTGCAAACAGTGGTTGGCACAATACATGTAATTTGTACCTCATGAGAAATGCAGTTTTACTCTAGGCCAATACGGTTGGTTTTGAAGTTTGTGACGTGGAGAATGATAGAAGTAATCCTGAGCACCACTCTAGGATGCTGAGATATACACAGTTTCCTTCAAAACCTGCACTGTACGTCAGCTTTTGAGGTCTGCTCCTGTGTTTTTTAGCTTCCAGCTACTCTTACAATCCCACCATTGAACACAGCGTGCATGGTGATTGATTGGTTGCCAGGTTTGAAGGGTGTGTAGAGAAAAGTACACCACAAGGCTAGTCAAAGGAGCTCATCGGCATTCTGCCCAGACACTCGAACAAGATATTCAATTGGAATACTTTCGGACAAAGTTATTGAATTCGTTCCGTTTCGGCCGAAATGGCCGAAACGTTTCATACCGGGTGCAAAAACGAGACAAAACGATGTCATTTTTTATATATATTTAATTAATTATATATGAATAGTATAGCCCCGAAACAGCACACCGAAATGCTCCAAAACCGAAACGTTTCGTACCAATAGAAAAACCGAAACGGTAACTGAAACGGTGTTGATAACTTTGCTTTTGGATACTAGATATTTTAATTTTGTAACATATCAGTGCGGCAACATCTGCTTGGGGGGGATCTGGCTCATCGTTGTCATTTTGTGGGGTATAAAGAACTGAAACGGCTTCGACTTCATATTTGTTCATATTACATGTTTTAATGATTTGCGGCTGTAATTTATGTGGTTGGATAACTGGGAATGGAGAGAGAGAGAGAGAGAGAGCACATTAACTGTATATGCATGCTGATGTGTTATTGTTCAATGCCTTTTGTTAATTAGATGATATTTTCCTTGAGTTTTTATTAAAAATTATATTTAATGTATTTTTACAAACCATTTATTAGACAGTATAAATGCTACATAAATATAGAGTAATCATTCAATAAATGGTCTGTATCTAAGAATTCTACATTTAAGTAGAATGCATAGTTAACGCTGATACCGTATAGATTTATTTAGTTTAGTCATACTGTATAGATGTTGACTATTGGGTTAATTGAATAAATTCAGATAACACAAATGTTTATCAAGAGGATAAAAGTGTATAATTGAAATTTAAGGGTTCTCCTCAATCAGAACCCGCTAGCCTGCTTTGCTGTCTGGGTAGTTAGTGTTTATTTGGGAGTGCTGTAATTATTATTATTTTTATGTATTTAAAAATATATATTTCATTTAGAAAAACACTAAATTATGCGTTTTTTTTATTTTATTGTTATTTTGATGTATTAATATAAAAGGTAAAAAAAAAATATTTAAAAAAAGCACTACACCAAAAAAAATAGAGAAGTTGAGGAACAGGATTTTTTTTTTTATTATGACGAGGAGAATATAAAACAATAATACATTTATAGTTATGTGAGTGGCAGAAAATCAGAAATCCCTAATATAATTGCTGATTCCTCCTCAGCTCCTAGGGATTCAATTATTGCCATGTAGCAGTAGCTTGAGAATTCCATATTGATAGCTCGAAATTTGAAAACGCAAATTTAATTGTTTCTTATCTTATCAATCAATAGTTCTCAGCGTCATATATTAAAACAAAATCCTTTTAATGTTACGTGATTGCTATTATTTTTATTTAAAGACCAGTGAACACTTGTAATATTAATATTACAATTTTACTATTAAACCAGAAGAAAAAAAACTTCAGGTTTCATCACACGAATCAACTATCCATTGACAAGCCCTCCTCCTCTTTGACCCCTTGCCTCTCATCTTTATTATATAATTATCTGGACATGTATTAAACTAGCTTTTAGGATCCTTATTTAACTAGTGTTTGGTGTCTCGCAGAGGAATGCCATCAATAAGATATGCAAGGAAGAATAGACTCCAGAAGGATTGAGAGAGCAAATGTTCATGCAACTCAAGTTCAAGACAGCAGAGTTGCAACAAGAAGAGGTGTTAGATGACTTGCCAAAAGCAATCAGATCTAGCACCGCTCAACGTCTATTCCACCGCATCGTTGCAAAAACCCACCTATTCAAAAAAGTATCTGAAGACCTTATTACCCAGCTGGTTAACGTCCTATAAGTATCTGAAGACCTTATTACCCAGTTGGTTAACGTCCTATACTCTCCGTGAAACTTTTACCAGTAAAGACAATGATATCACTAATTGTAGTATGAAGATAAAAGGGAGAATGTGATCAGAATAGTAATTATGATTGACACCGACAACCAAAATGCTAACTCTGGACTTGCTTGTGCTTACTTCTTCCACGTATCAGAAATGAAAGCAGAATGTTTTTTCCTGAGGTTGAAATTATTTTACAAAACGAGATTCCGACAGAGTTTTGCGTTTTAGTATCTGGAGCAGTGGTATGCACCCCCTCCCCTCTCTCTCTCTTTCAACGTAAGATGTAAAATCTTATTTGTGTCTAAAACTGCAGGACGTGCTGGTGTACAGGAATGGAACAGAACAGGTAACTCCAAATACATACATCAAAACATCAATCCTGAAATAAATTTGATTTTCTAATACCAGATGCTTAAGAAACAAATTTGGTGATAATTGTATAGCTAAGATATGTAATTGATCGAATGAATAGCCATTTACTGGTACAGCAAGGACATGTCAAGCATGGTGCATTTTCTACATAAAAGGTTTTTCTCTATAAAGTAATTAGTGCCTATAAGGACAATTAGTTAGGCATTCTGGTGATAGAGATGAAAAGGGAAAGTTAGTGCGTATAATAAAGAGGATTCATCATGCACGTACGTAGCCAAAGACTCAGCAAGTACGCTTTTATTATACATCCACACCACACTAATTATCATAATCAGTTAGGATGCTGTTCTTTAATTTGAAAAATTAGTTGTTTGGATAAGATTCAGGAGCTTTTCTGACATGGATCTATCTAACAAAGTAATCATGACATAGAATCACGCATATGGTTTAAAGTAAAACTTCACTTTGTTCGGAGAGCAGCTGCCAAGGATGCAAATCCCTGAACGATAATGCCTCACATATCCTGTCTTGTAGTGGCGGCAAATCAACAAAAAGGTCCAAGAAATCCCTATAAATAAAGTTTAAGACTCAAGATCAGAAAACAAATCTCAGTTCTACTTGAGCTGGGAAATAATACGAGAAGGACAAAAAAACATGGCGAGGCAAATATATTAAATGCATAATGATGTTTTTGGCCACGAGAAAAGAAAGAGATTGCTTCTTCAGTTAACTAGGCACCTCATTTATTATAGTATTACAAATTTCTTGAATTCAAAGAAAAAGGATAACATTAGCAGGTTAATGTAAGAATCTCTAGGGAAATGATAACGAAACCCTAATGAAATCCATGCCTATAGCATATAACCAGTTCTTCAATATCCTAAAAATCTGTGTTCACAAGAGTTTCTTCAGGTTTTGTCAAAACTAGTATCTTCAGACATGGCAGGGGAAATTGGGGTTGCATTCAACATCCCACAGCCTTTTACAGTGAGGATCAGGAGACTTTCCCAGGTCATCCAGCTCAGTCATCATCATCTCGAGCAAATGGTGCAGCCCCATAGCGAAGATGGAAAAAAAATTTATCTCCAACTTCATCCAGGTTGAAACACTTGTTCGTCTCATTGCATGACCAATTCTAATCAGTTGTGCACGGACTAGCTCGTGTATTAGAATTACAATTTACTCTGAAGCTGAGGTAACTATTTATGTTGACTCTTTGATTGCAGTACCTAAAGTACTTGAAACAAGAGATGCAAGAAGTTCATCTTAGACAAGCAACGATCATTCTTAGACAGTCCATGAGTTCCATGAAGAGCCTAACACGTTCACATACACTGTCCCATGTGAATTAATTTATGAATCCATTCATTGTTTGCATACCAATCGAACATAAAACTTGCAAAATTTGATGGACGTGGAAAAATAGTTAGACAAGCATGGAAACAAAATTCTCATGGAGGATGGTACGGAAGAATTGGATGCTTTAAGAGAGGATGATCACTTGTTTATTTTTAAATATTAAAAGCATAAAACCAATACTGCATAATCATCCTACATGTTCAGCGCATTCTGAGTTTCAATTTAGTAAACAACATGGTAAAAGTTCAAGATATGTAATATATGATAACCTGTGCGTGTTCAGATACGCATCCGCGAGTGTTCATGGATCGATGTTTTTATTGCAATGATATAGGCATATTATGTTATAATCCAGTAGTCACAGGCATATCCTAATCCTAATGTGAAAAGAAAATGATAACTGCAATCTGAATGCCAAGCCTCTGACAAAAGCATAAAAGGTATTAACACAAGACTTTTGAGCTTACCGTTCTTATTATGTGTCATTGAGCATGCCTAGCACAGCGTAAGCAGCTTTCTGAAACCTTTGCTTCTCTTCCTCCAGGTCTTTCTTCCTCTCAAAAGCTGTATCTTTGCATTTCCCTATCTCTTCCATTATCCCACCCGCGGTTTGATCAATTTCACTGCTCAGAGTTCATCAAGCATCAAACAGTAAAGGAAATTTGAACGAAGTTTCTTGTCTTAAAGATGATAATTAACTCACGTTATCATCTTAAGCATGTTGCTCATTGCCATCTGAAACTGCTGTGACGTATCTGTATACAAAAAAAAACTAAAAATCAACATAAGACATCGTTTTTCGTTACCATCGCTAATAAAAATTAAGAGCATAATTTCAATTTCTTGAGTAAGAATCACAACAATTAATCCAATTACGATTATATTTCGCTAACATTAGTTTACATTTTCCACGATTATTCAAAATTCCACGTGATCAAGAGTCATAAGATAACCATTTTTTAACAAAATACGCATAATAATCGCAATCAATCAGAGATCAATATGTAAAACACTATCATTAACAAACAGCCTTCTCTAATTACCATGCAAATATTATTATTTCTCTCTCAAGCTATTTACCTCAACCTAATTCAAACACGGATATTTTAGGAGACACTAAAAAAATCTGTACGGTCTGAATTAAAAAAGAAAAAAAATCAACAGCGTGAAATCATGTAATATCTAAACCTGATTAGAGTAGATGGCTCACTGATTTAGCAAAATTCAATTAATAAATAAATAAAATGCTTGAAAATGATAGCTTAAGATTTGATTATAATACAAAATCATAGCAGCAGCAGCAGCAACAAAAACAACAACTAGCCTGAATTGTGATTATTCGAAGCGTAATGAGTGCATAATATACAAAACTGAAGATGTGAACTACGAAATTTCAAACAAAAGTAACGGACAGAAATGAAATCGAGGCAGAGCGAGAGAGTGAGAGACGAACCGAAAACGAGAGAAGAGAGCAGAGATTCGGATTCTGATGGAGCAGCGGGAATAAGTTTAGGTTCGAGCTCGCTTGGTGCAGTAGTCGCCATTGAACATATAACTTCTTTGTGAGAGATATATTGTTTGTTATGGAATCAGAGGGAGCGTGAAATAGAAGGATTCTGTAGAGCGGGATTTTTAAAATGTCAGAGCAAACACTGCACAGAATTTTGACTTGGGGGTAGAAAATAGAAATAAAAAGGATTGTTAATTTGTAATTGTTGTCAATTTTTTGGATTATTGAATCGTGAGATCAACTTGTAGATCACAGAATTGATTTAAATTAATTAATCTTATTAAATAATATTATTTTTTGTCCTAGGATAAAATTGGAATGAGATTATTCAGTAAATTCAGTTTTTTTTAAATTCAAATCAATTTAATATATAAAAAAAATTATTGATAAAATTATCGGATGAGTATGAGCTTCTAGAGCTTGTTTATTATTATGATAGTAATTATTTTTTAAAGTGTATTTTTGCTTGAAATGTGATAAAATAATATATTCTTTTAATTTTTTTAAAAAAATTGATATTAATGCATCAAAATAATCTAAAAATATTAAAAAATAATATTTTAAAGAAAATAAAAAAAATTAAAAATTAAATTAAAAACACTTTCAAAATGAAAAAAATATATATTCATTCATGATAAATTTTAGGATATATTTCATGATTATAATTAAAAATATATTATCACTCTGGCAGTTACTATTGTAATTATAACAAAATTAGTGGGCCAATTAAATTTACTGATTTTTTATGAATTGTTATTTGATAAGTGGATCCCTTATAGTTAGATTCGAGATGGGCTTTCGAGGGTGATTGGGAATTCATTTGAGAAATGTTTTTTTATTATTATTTGTATTATAGATTTTTGATTTTTTAGATAATTTTCATGTATTGATATCAAAAATAATTTTTTTTAAAATATTTTAATATATTTCTGAATAAAAAATAATTTTAAAAATAACATGAATCACACTCTCAAACATGTATTTCCTTTATATGTCTCATGAAATCCATTTTTATTCAGTCATCCACTGGTAAAATTAATGAACCTTGTTAGGCACATTGATTTTGTTATATCTTGATGTAGATTATTTTTTAATCCGTGTATTTATAAAATAAATTGGGAATAAGAAACCTGAGAGTTAAAAACAATAACCATGCATTATCATGCTAAAAGGTTATATTATTTTTCTAAAAAAATCATTGACTAATAAAAAAAAATGATCTAAAAGTTTTAACAAATATATGAGAGTGTTTTAAACTATATAAACATAACCGCCTTGAAGTAGGCTTTGGCCTGTGAAACTTTTTGTCTTTATTTACAACTATAATGTGTTTTTTGTTTATGTTCTTACATTTGTTTTAATGTACCGGTATTAAAATATTTTTTATATATATTTATAAATAAAAATATTTTGAAAAACAATTGTTACTACAATCACAAACATTGTAAGTATTATCCCATCTTTATACATTGTAGTTCATAAATTGCTAGAAAAAAGTTACTCACCACAGGCTCTAATTTTACTCTAATTGGTATTTTCAGGCAAGAGATCTTAATATTCAATTACAAAAAACATTAAAAAAATCCAAATTTAATTTCACAGACCGTGAGGAAATTTAATTAAGAAAATCTTTTAAAAGAAACGGACAAGTAATTTATAATGACTATTTTGTGTACCTTTAAGAGTCTAGCTTTCCTAAAGATGATCCAAATTTATTTTCACAAATCATGAAAGAAAACTATGTTCTATAATATAATGCCATAAAAAAGAAAATAGAGTCCATGTCTAAAAGTCAAGTTTAGAACATCATCAAGTTATCAAAATAATATAATGTCACTGGATACAAATGGTTTCATAAAACAAAAACAATATATATGTTTTTGGTAATATCAAACTCTATAAAACTAGACTTGTTAATAAGGATTATACTCGAAATAAAGATATAATTTATCATGAAACTTTATCTCTAGTTACTAATAAGGGTTCATTTAGAATAACAAAGACAATAATAACTCATTTTAATTTATAACCACATTAGGTAAATGTGAAGATAACATTTTTAAATGCAAATTTGGACAAAGAGGCATGCACAAGTCAACTTAAAGGTTTTTATGATGTTATAAATAACCAATTATTTTGCAAGATAGAAAAATCTATTTATAGACTAAAGGAGGGCTCTCGTAAATGATATGCTAGATTTCACAATGTTATAATTTTATATGATTTTACTAAAAACAATGTTGATTAATGTATGTAACCAAGGTTAGTAAGAGCAAAAATATCTTTTTTTCTCCTGTATATAAATGATATTTTGCTGCAAGTAGTGGTTTGGGTTTGTTACGTGATAAAAAGTAATTTCTTTCTCAAAACCTCAATATGAAGTGAGACCTCTTATGTTACTTACATGTATATTCACGGGGACGAGTTTCACTAGACACTAAAACTATTATAAAAGTTTCAAAAAGATTTACAATGTTAAATTGTGCACCTTCGGTTGCACTTATTATTAAGTAAGGCAATTTTAGTAAGAAACAACACACAGAGTGTGTTGAGAAATAAATGTACGAGTGACATTTCCTATACTCTTGTAATCAACAGTTTAATACATGCACGAGTCCATATAAAAACCTGACTTGGCATTTACATTACAGATATTATGAAGGTTCAAAAGCAATCCATGAATAAATCATTGAAAAGTTTATAAGAAAATCATTGGATATCTATATGAAACTAGGGTTATAAGTTGACCTGCATATATATTTGTCATCTTAAGGTGACTGGTTATTCAAGCTTAGGTTTTACTAGTTGTGTAAAAACAAGAAAATCTATTTTAGGATATATTTTTCTTTTTGCTAAAGGGATTGTATCTTAAAGAAGTACTAATTAAATTACTATTGCTTTATTTGCTACAAAAGTACAATTCATTGCAAGTTATGAAGCAACTACACGGGTGATCTAGTTAAGAAATTTTTATTTATGGTTGTAGAGTTGTTATTTCTATATCAAGATCAGTAAAGATATGTTGTGACAATTCAATTGTATTTTTAAAAAATAATAAAAGCGGAAGTCGGGATAAACACGTTGAAATAAAATATCTCATCGTGAGAGAGAAAATGAAGAAACACACAATAATTGTTAAGTGTATTAGTACTAAGATGATGATTGTGGATCCTATGACTAAAGCATTGTCAACAAAATAAAAATAAAGAGATCATGTAAATCACACGGGGTAAGCTAACCCATTTAATGTTTGATTTTATTTTCTTTTAGTTAACTGTCCTAATAGTTTTCATGCTATTCTTGTTATGCACATAAAATATTATTTTCTATATATACAAGGATAAATAAAGTTGGATCTGGATGTAATGCAATACATGAAAGAAAGTATTTGATTATAGAGCGTGAGTATTGTGATTATATATTATATTATTGATTTAAGTATATATATCTTCACTTAGTGAATATTTTTAACTCTATAAAGATATTATTATTTTTTGGCGATGTTATATGAGTCAAGTAAAAAATTGTTAGGAAATATTATTAAAATGAGTCATGTATGTATAGATTTTAAATTAAGTGATAATCAAGGTTTAAAACTTATTAAATTTCAGTAGTGGGTCAATCACATCCATCCATGATATAAAATTCAATGAAAAGAGGAGGGAAATGAACGACCGAGATAAATATAATCAGAGACAACTCCAATACCATTTTAAAAAAAAATAATAACAAAACAAATCTCACGATATAAAAAAAATATATTATTAATGACCAGGACCACACGTGTTGCGCTGGCAGGCGGCTCGCCCGCAACTTGAACCTTTAGTTATAAACAATATTCTGTTATCCGGGGCTAATTGAAGCACGAGAGGTTGAAAAATCCCAGGCCCATGTACAGATTAGAATCCAAAGTGGCAGTAGTGGCGCCTCGTGCCAGCCCAAGAGTTCAGACTAGCCACTGAGTTCTGCCTCTATTTTATTCACTCCTTGTTAATCGAGATTTTAAAATATTATATATATAAAAAGCAAAATATAATCCTTTTGAAATCTGCACTCCACCTTTTGCTACCCACACAAGCAACAATTGGATGGCAAATTATGTTCTTAATCTAACAATTAAGCATCGTTTAACCTAAGCGTCCACATGTTATCGAGGAGACAAGCAAGGACAAAAATTAAGTTATTTAAAAAAAAAATAGAAAAATAATGTCTCTTAATTCGCTATGCTACGAGAATTTTTTGGTACTTGTGGAGGTACTGCTAGCGCGTGTGGTATTGAAAAAAGTTGGAGGCATTTTTTTCTTGAAAAACTAAAACAAATAAAAATAAAAGAGTATCTCTCACG
The DNA here is from genome assembly GCA_015731905.1 of Salix dunnii. Classification (NCBI taxonomy): domain Eukaryota; kingdom Viridiplantae; phylum Streptophyta; class Magnoliopsida; order Malpighiales; family Salicaceae; genus Salix; species Salix dunnii. The sequence continues at coordinate 19,059,668 of CM027664.1, forward strand.
TAATAATTGAATTGATACTATCATTTATACAGTGTCGGGTAGATGTGTAGCAGTCCAAACTCAGCAGTGTTTTCAATACAAATTTCAGAGCTACCTAAGCTACCATAATCATATCCCACCTGTCTCTTTACATCTCTGGGCTCATAACTCTTGTTCATGTACAGTCATTTCAATTATTTTCGTGTTTAAAGTTTTATTTGATTTATTTTTTAAAGTCATTTTTTTTATAAATATATTAAAATATTATTTTTTATTTAAAATAAAAAATTTCAATTTTTTTTTTAAATTAAATGATAAATAGATATAATTTGAAGAGTGTTTGAGATTGTTTTTAAAAATAATTTATGTTTTAAAATAAATTAAAATGATATTTTTTTATTTTTAATATTAATATATAAAAAATCATATAAAAATATATAAATATTTAAAAAAAAACGCTTCAAACAAGGCATTCGTAGCCGCACATAGGAGTGACGACGCATCATCAAGTGGATTGTAGTATTGTACTGTCAGCATATTAATTAATTAATTTGAGAAGGTAATTTTCATCCCGGTCAAAACAACACACTGTTTATGTTAGAAATTTGAAGATCTGCAAATAATATCCCTTCACGTGCTTTTATTTATTACCTTTTATATATATAAATCTTAAAAAAGGTGGTGCATTGCTTAGATTTGACTGTTCGAGAAATCAAAATAAAAAAAATACAGGGATCAAGTTGAATTTAATCAATAGTTTAGAGATCATTTTATCAATAAACTTATTGTTCTCTGTGGAATATCGCTTGAAATCACGCCATAAAAAATAAAAAGCATGCACAACGAGCAAATTATACTCGAGAGAGAGAAGTTCTCCTGTAGGTTTGAGCCGAGCAAGAACACCAATGCTCCACAATTACTCCTGGATTAGAGAGAAATCATACATTTTGTCATTGAACATCTGTCCTGAGAGCCATAATCATGACCTTTATTTGTCAAATGAGATAGTTTTTGGCTGCCCAATTCTCTTGTGAATGAATCGAATCATCCTACATGCATGGAACCAACGAATTATATATAAACATGTTGTTTTTTCATATGTGTTTTTTTTTTTTAATGTTTATATGTCGTTTTGATATGCGATGTTAAAAATAAAATTTAAAAAATAAATATATTATTTTAATGTAACAAATAGTAAATTATTTACTTTGATCAAGTAGTTTTCATTACCAAGACTTTCTTATATTGATGTTTTTATAAAATAATTATACAAAGTGCATTTATTGTATTATTTTTTATGATTTATAGTTAGTTTTTTTTAGAATATGTATATAAATTATAGCTTTTTTTCATGTTCAAGCTTTAAAAATGAATTTAAACAATAAGAACTAATTGTTTTTAAAAATAATAATCATTCTAAAAACAGTTCAAACAACACCGTATCGTAACTTCGAGCAAAACCTAAGAAATCGTACTAAGATGCAAGTTACAACACCATTGGCTTACCCCCTAGCCATTCCAATGTAAGCCACGTAGGTCCAAGGACATGTGGTGGCATCACCACGAAAAAAGAGAGGGTAGCAATTTCCTAGCACGGAGAAAAGGTAAAGCAAACCGTCGATGACCGGTCCATTTCAAGGGAATCTTCATCTAACACCCGTTGGATTTTACCGGGATGCGAGAGAGAGACACACACGTGCCAGTTAATCTCTGCGCACCCCCAAAAATCATGAAAAGCTGAGTCACGGAAGACGACAAAAAAGGACAGTGCCTAAAAGTAAAAAATGATCGAGGGAAATGCATCAAATGATAACTTCTAGTTAGATTTTGACTCTGGTTAGGTTAACTAGTTTTGATGGCGTGGGAGGAAGGATACCATACCAGTTGCTCCTGCGCCCATGCTATCGGTCCAAAATGAACTCGGCGACCATCACCATGACTAGCAGTTAGGAAAAAAAAACATAAAAAGTAGGTAACAGTTTTAACCTATGTGGACTATAGTTGTTAATATAATTTCAGAATTTATAAAATTTATAAAAACTAAAAATAACACGTGAGTAAACCAGGACATTTTTTTATAGTAAAATCACCGATCTAAGTTTGATGGAATTGACAGTAACTTAAAAAATATATATATTAATTCTAATTTAATTAAAAATAGCTTTTCCTGAAAACATTCATTGACAGATGATAAAATATTTGCTTGCACTATTTTTTTAACACCATAACTAGTTCGCCATTATCTCGAAGACTTGATTATCATATAAATAAATAAAAATATAAACAAGTTTAATTAAATTAGAAATAGTAATTTATTGGTATAAATGAAGTTTTTATATGGAGTTAGAAAAATGATTTGATTAAACTCAGTAAACTCAAAAATTGATACAATTTAAATATAATATATTTTAGTTATATATATATATATATATATATATATATATATATATATATATAGTTTTTCAAATAATATTATTTTATAAATTAACTTGATAAAGAAGGCAGGATTTATAAATTTGATGCGAGTTATCAAAACATATCATATGAAATAATCTAATAAGTGATTCAATAATAAATGTTTAAGATTAAGAGTTTTGTTTCCCTATAATTTTAGATTTGAATCTTATAGTTATTAGTATGATAATAACTTGAAATTTATATAATTATTAATTTTAAAATTTTTAGAATAAATTAAAATACACTAGTTGATAAACAAAATATCACATGTGTTTCAACGAATAATTTTGGGACCGATCTCTAACTGATTAATTAAGCAATCATTTTCCATAAATTAGTTTTGCTTGCTAGACGGCGGGTTTGGACCTTAGCCCTCTTCTCGCTCCTAAAATGAGTTATGACCTTGATGACTTATACCACTAGTTATATTTTAACTCTAGTTTGGTTAACCAACTTTGATGACGTGGCAATTGAAAGGGACCAGCCAATTATGTTGTTGCAGCTAGTTGACGGCGTGAACTTTCCAGCGCCCTGGTTTGAAAATATAGCGAGGTCTAGCAGTTTGTTTTGCTCGGCGAGAGGAACGCTGCTTGTCCGTCTGTGAAACCCACTTGACTATATTGCCCTACCTTTCGGTGCTAGATGCTAGATATTATTGTACAAGTCATGGGTTTTTGTCGGGAAAAAAAAATCTAGAGGAAAGTGAGAGAAAATTAACTAAATTGTTTGTATCTAACTCTTGTCGCGTTGTATTCTATAGATTATTGATTTTAAAATATGCTGTGGAATATGAAATGTTGATTTTCAACTCAATAATGATCAATGACTAAAACTCTACATTAAATATGTCTAACTGGTAAGCTTTAATCTTTATTTATGTCAACGAAAACATATACTAGTCATCAACAAGAAATATTAATAAATAAATAAACCTAATACCCGAACAGGATCGGACCGGTCCGAAAATATATAATTACCATGAAATCCCTCCATCTAGTTGCTGTTTTTTGTATTTTCAAGGGACAAGATTATTATTTTACAGTGAAAAAAAAAACTATAGACTAGTGAACCGAATGAACTATACGAACCGAACTGGTTTAAAAACTAAGCATTATTATTATCGTGTACAGTGATTTATCTCATTGTGAACAGCAAACAACCCGTGAACTCTTTTAACTTTTAAATAATTAGTTTTTTCCCTTGTAAAATTCTAGCATAGACTCTTCATTATTTTTATCAATAGCGTGATTTTTAGCGCCAGGGACATGGATTATCATTTGGTGATTAGTTTTTAATTTCAATATAGAATAGTTTTTTATTATGGTTAAGCAAAACAGACAATCTTGAAGAATCTTGACAGAAAAATATACATGTATAAAATAAGAACAAAATTTGAATAATAATTATGTTCTGAGCAAACCATTCATATATCTCTCTCTTTGTGTGTAAGATTTTACATGGTTACTTAACTAAGTTTATTGGTTGCTGGTTAAATTTGTAAACACAATCATTGACTTTATAAAGTTTAATAATATGATTTTATTTATTTTTATATGCGCCATATACACACACTACTACATGGGAAAAATTAGACAGAAAAATAATTCAAATTCAATAAAAAAAAAACCACCAAGTTTGTAAATTGAGTTTAACTTTGAAATTATTTTTTCAAGTCAAAAGTTTTAAGAAACTAGGACATGGATATAGATTAAATTATTTAATATCACAGTGTGAGTAATTCACTCGATTGTATTTATTGAAATCATTTTGAAATAAAAATAAACATGCACGGGATTTACTAAATGAAATAAAAAGGAAAAAGCGACATGCAAGGCTGATAAAAACACCGTAGATAAGTATTTTTCATCAATAAAAATAAATTTAATATTAAAAAAATACTATTCTCTTGTAAAAGCAAACATATTTAGTGTAATTGATCATGATCGTCTTCTATAAATGGATAAATCTAAAAAATATATGAAATTTAAAAAATATTTTTTAAAAAAACTAAAATAATTTTGAATAAGTAATATAAAAAAAAACATGGTCAGACACAACGCATGACCTATAAATAAAGAGCTCTCGTACAAGTCTTGTCTTTTATATAGTTTAATGAGGTGAACAAGATGTCATTTCCCCCGGCTATAGTTTTTAAAATATAAATAACATGTCATATGGAATCCTTAAATTGTGATCATTATGGTGACTATTTGTTTATTCAAAAACCTATTTATGATCCAAAACACTCCAATAACCTTGCCAATACAATCTATAACTTTAAAAATAACAAATAAAAACACTTTAAAACCTGAAATTAATCCCAAAACAAAGATCTTTCTAGACTGGTATATGTTATTTCAGGCACTTTCAAGATGACAAAGCACTTAATTCGAGCTCTCTTTGTCCCATGGAACCACTTGAAAAAAAATCTATTTCTTTGTCATAATGTTAACAATGAAAAGTTGTTATATCTAGACTGAAATCTAACAATCTTCTCTCTTGTTTTGCATATTAAAGGCAAAAAAATAATAAAAATAAAGTTTGATGCTAATTTCTTATATATAATTAAAAGGGACTGATCACAATATACCTAAAAAAGAGACTTAGATGTAATTTTTTTAAAAAAAATGAAAGGCACCACCTATTTTACTTGTGCTCATCACTCTAGTCCTCTTACTTTCATCATTTTTTATTTTAAAAAACATGTAAATGGATGTTAGTTTGAGTTAAAAAAAGCTCAAATGTATATAATAAATATTTAAGGATCAAAGTGAAAAAATAAAAATATTTCTTTGTTCCACAATAATATATAAAATGACGAATAATAATTTATCGAGGAGTAAAATGCACACAAGTCTTAGTATAATACTTAATATCATACTTGACACGAGTTGATAATAAATCATGTCAAATTGGTCTAATATTTTACAACAACAGGAATTAATATGAAATAATTTTCCCGACACCATACATGAATCCAGGAATAAATAAATTCAACCCATCTCGGTAGACTACGCTCTAGCCTAAATAACAACACCTCACGAATCACATTTTTTAATGTAAAGTCACGTTTTTCATTTTACATTGAAAAACATTATAATTGTTTTATTTGATCTTGACACTAGCTTGCAGCTTGCAGTTACTTGATCCTGCATTAGCTCACAGTTCATGAATCTCATAGAAAAAATATTATTTTAACAAAATAAATAGAATAATTTAAATAAAAAATACGTGGAAGAGAAAAAACAATTGAAATTAACTGATAAAGTCGCCAGTTTTGAGTTGACCAAAACATAATTATCACCACCATCATTATTCAAAATATGTATTGTAAATAACAAGTTTTGTCCACTCGTCCTTGACAAAACGTTATTCTTCCATCGACAAGGTTGCGAGGGCAGATTAGTTATTTTATATTTCAACTTTCATACCAGTTCCAAACCTATATACATACAAGTTAGTTATAAAAATCACTTTAACAAGTGGCTTTAACTCAGCCCTACAATATTATTTTTTAAAAATTGTTTTTAATAATATGACCGAGTATATTTTTAAAAGTATTTTTGTTTAGAGAGATTTCGAAATGCTATTTATTTTATTTTTTAAAATTAATTTTAATATTAACACATGAAAATAATTTAAAAATATTAATTTTTTAATTTAAAATAAAAATAAAAAATATATTTTTTTTTAAATTCAAAGTATTTTTGAAACTCAGTTACAAGCAAGTTACAAACAGTCCTAAATCGCAGTTAATTGCCGTTACCGTCTGTCAGTTTAAGTAAAGATCAGATAGCAAGTCAGCCTTGTCGTCTAGTGACTCGTTGCCCTAAAAAGGGTAAATAAGTAACTGAATTATTTCCCCTAACAACGTCTCCTTTTTGTTCTTACTTCAACATATATTCCCTACAGTAGCTTACTTCCAACGATGCTCAGGCCTCCCTCATGATTTACCCCATCTAATCACCACCGTATAAAATAATAATAATAATATTATGCCAGCGTGGAATTAGCCTAACAGGTAGTGAATTGCTTCTCCCTTCTAGATATCCGGGTTCAATGAATTAATTATTTTTCGTGCAAGCTGGTCCGATACCTTGATTATCAAAAATAATAATAATATTATATTTATACCATCTCCTTACCTATTTATATTTCCTTTCATTCAATTTTTTTTTCTAGAAACTTATATATAATATTATATCTTTTATCCTATATTACAAAACATCTAAACATTGTGGCGTTTTCACTGTGCTCCCTCTCACAGATCACTGTGGATTCAAGCAGTGTAGGGGCGATTTTGGCCCTCGGTCGCGCGGCAAAGTGAGGCTGTCAACCGGGCTATTTTCGGTTTTTCCTTTTCCCGTCCTTTTTTTTAAAATATTCAGCCGTGAACAGTGCATTGACGCTTTCATCCCTGGTAATAAGACAAAATAAGGGTTCCGGCTGAGGGGCACTATAAGTTTTGATTTAGTTCGATTGAGTCCTCCGATTTTAATTAATTGAATGTCAAAAGTTAACTTAGGTCCTCCTACTTTCAATTTCCGGATTGGATGTATAAAACTCAATTAATTCGATACAGAAGTTCCGATTTTTGCAATTTTGTCCTCTGATTTCAATTGAGAATAAATATAATTTGCGTTTCAGCCCTTTGACTTTTAATTTTTTAATTTAAGCCCTTTATATTTGATTTTCATTTCGGTCCTTATACTTTTAATTTCTTTTTATTTCTAGAATAATCCCTCCTTTTGTCCATATATATATAAGTGTATTTAATACAATAATAATAATAATAATAATAATTATAATAATAGTAGTAATAATAATAATAATAATTTATTTTTTTTCTTACTCTTCTGTGTTTTTTTCCTTTCTCCCGATAATTTGATAATATTTTTTGTTTTGCCGGTAATAGTAATAATAATTGTTTTTTTTTTATCTTTTGTTAAAGTTTATTGCATATTTTTAGTCTTTGATTTACTTTTTGTTTCTTTCATTATTAATATAATAATAATAATAATAATAATTGTTTTTCTTGCTTGCTCTTTTTTTTAATTTTTTTTTTGCCCTCCGGATAATTTTCTAATTTTTTTTGACAGTAATAGCAATAATAGTTTGTTTTTTTTAATCTTTTGTTAAAGTTTCTAGGATATTTTGAGTCTTTCATTTATTTTTGTTTCTTTCATTATTAATATAATAATGATAATAATAATAATAATAATAATAACAACATTAATAATAATAATTTAATTGTTTCTCTTATTTATTCTTTTGTTAATGTTTTTGAGTTTTTTTTTCCATGATAATTTAATAATTATTTTGTTGTTATTCTAAAAAATGTTATTTATGCTTGCGCAACAAACTCTACTTAAAAATTGCTACATTTTATCTCATAATTTATAATTTTTCTTAATTATATCATATAAATTTATTGTTTTTGATTTAATTATGTTAAATTATATACACAAAAATACCCGCGGCAACGCGCGGGCAATATATGTATGTATGATTTTATTTAATCATATATGTGTGTGTATGTATGTATGTATATGTGCGTCAGTCTTTTTTTTTTCTCCCTGATTTTAACAGTGTATTAACGAAAAGGCCCCCCTAAAAAGACAAAATAGTGCACAGGAACCAGGGGCATCACCGGTTTTTCCTCTTTATATGCACAGTGCACAAACGAAAAAAACCCCAAATAAAGACAAAATAACGCACAGTAACCAGGGTTACCGCCGTCTTTTCCATCCCGGTTTTTTCGTAAATATCGACGAGTCCAGGGGCAAGCCAGTCAAGACAATTTAATTATCTAAATTGTTCTGACAGTCATGTGGACAATAATTTTAACTGTTATAGAACTATTTTTTTTTATTTGATTACTGCATGGTTTTTTTATATTAATTCATTTAGTTTGTTTTTATAAATTCTTAGACAATGTATATTTTTTTATTCATATTTATACATCTATACTTTTAGTTTTTTTATAGTTTTTTTTCTTTTAATTTTATTTAAATCAGTTAAATCCTAAAATTTGAATTTAAATTGATAATCATTTTAAATTTAATATTGCTTCTTTTTTTCCTTTAGTTTTATTTTTTTCTTTTTTTCTCTTTGTTTTTTTTTTTTTTTTGCTTCTTCTTTTTTTTCTTTGGATTAAATGATTTTTATGATTTGACTATTTATGCAGTAATCATGATAATTTTAGTTGTTGTATTTTTTTCCTTTTTCATACAAAAATCTTTTCCTTTTTTCAATGATTTTTCAAGACAATTTAATTATTTAAATTGTTCTGACAATAATGTTGACAATAATTTTAACTGTTATAGTAGTGATTATGATAATAACATGAGGATAGATTTTCAATTTATGTATTGACTTTTGATTTTATTTAAATCGGTTAAATCCTGAAATTTAAATTTAAATTGATAATCATTTTGAAATTAATATTGCTTCTTTTTTTCTTTATTTATTTTTTTTCATGTTATTTTAATTTGTTTTTTGGATTAAATGATTTTTATGATTTTACTATTTACGCAATAGTAATAATAATTTTAGTTATTGGTTTTTTATTACTTTTAGATGATTTTTATTATTTGACTATTTATGGAATGATAATTTAATTATTGAGATTATTTTGACAGTAATATTAATAATAATTTTAACTGATATAATAATGATAATGATAATAACATAAGGATATATTTTCAATTTATATATTCATCTTTTTATGGATAAAACTATTTATTATTTTATACAAATTTATAATTAAAAAATTCTATACAAATTTATTATTTTGTCTAACATTATGTTATAATAAAAAAATCTAACATAATTAATATTTGGCCCTTATACTTTTAAATTTTTTTTTCATCCCTTGATTTCTTATTATTTCTATAATGATCCCTGTTATTATTCAATGAATTCTTTAATTCTAGAATAATAATAATAATAATAATATAGTAGTGGTAATTTAATTAATTATTATTTAATAATAATAATAATTTAATTATTTCTCTTGCTTACTTTTCTGTTAATGTTTTTTAAGTTTTTTTTCATCGAGGTAATTTTATAATATCTATTATTTTGATAGTAATAACAATGTTGATTTTGATTTTGATTTTGATTTTTTTATTAATGTTTTATTGTTTATATACTCTTTCATATTGTTATTATTATTATTATTATGAATTATAATAATAACAATATTTTAATGCTTTTTCGTGCTTCCTATTTTTTTAATATTTCTTTCTCTCAATATAATTTACTGATTTTTATTGTCTTTATAATAATATGAATAATAAATATTATTCGCTTTTTTCCTTTATTTCTTTTTTCTTTTTTATTATTTTAATTTGCTCTTTGGATTATATAATTTTTATTATTTTACCATTTACACAATAATAATGATTAATTTTTATTAATGATTAATTATTAATTTTTATTAATTATTAATTTTTTATTGTTTACTTATAAAAATATTTTGTTTTTTCTAATGATTTTTCAAGTCAATTTAATTTTTGTTATTATTTTAACAGTAATGTTGATAATAATTTTAACTCTTATAACAATAATAATAACAATAATGTGAGGATGAATTTCTGGACAAATTTATTTTAACTAAATTTATAATACAATTTAAAAATATATATAATTGCGGCAACGCGCGGGGGCACTTAGCTAGTATATTTATAGAGCTCGTGACAACAAAATCTAAAATATTTTTATATATAAGACAATCAAACATAGAACTATATTTCATAATTTTTTTTTTTCGCGTTGTCATGTGCTTGCTTTCTTTCCCTAAAAAGAAAAAGTTATATATATATATATATATATATATATATATATATATATATATATATATTATTTTTTATATTAAAATATTAAATTAATAAAAAAATTAAATATATTTTTTTAAAAAAAGAAAGACAGTTTCACCAAAACCCCAGATATTCTATGATACGATGAAGAGTAAGATTGTTGTACCGGTTTAGGTTTTACAAAAACAGGACATGGTATAATTTTTAAAGTTTTTTAATTTAAAAATATATTAAAATATATATATTTTTAAAATATTTTTAATATTATTATACTAAAATAATTTAAAAATTAATTTTAAATAATAAATAAATTATGTTCTCTTTTCAAATACATGCCGAAACAAATTTAATTGCTCTACTTTGTTGAGGTCAAAGACTGTCAAAAGTTTAATCACAGATCCGTTCAAAGCATCATTACAGTGAGAAAAAAGTATTAATTTATTCAAAGAGGCATTCATCGTGACATGAAAAAAGGAAATGAAATGGGGGTAAAAATGGTCTAGAAGTGGCAAAACATGCCATGTAAAAAAAAAGAAAAAGAGTAAATAAGTACAAACTACCAAAGTAGGTGGTAGGGTAGCCGTAGCAGAGCCAGAAGAAGACAGAGAGAAAGAAATCTGGGGCTAATACAGTATTTGCATACGCACTCCAGAGAGAGAGAGATAGAGAGAGAGAATAACATATTTCCAGAGATATAAGGTATATGTGAATGATAGATTTTGATATTGTTCTTTGAAAGTGTTTTGGCTTGGTAATGTCTTAAAATTTATTTTTGATATGGTATATTAAGATAATTTAAAATAAAAAATAATTTATTTTTTAAAAATCACTGAAGCACAAAATCAAACAATAGTAATGTAAGAGGAATGGAGTATTTTGGAAGCTCACACTGCCTTTGCTGATTTTGAGGCCAGAGAGAGAGAGAGAGAGAGAGGAGTGCTGTGCAAGCTTCAATAGTATACAAATAAACAGTCCAGGAAAATGTCAAAAACCCATATTGTTTTGTTCACCTTGTCTTTTATTTAAAACATCACCTGTCTGTGGTTTACAGAGGAAGAAAAGGAGAGCTCCTCAGGTGTGCTTTCTATTCAAGCCTTTGAACACCACGACGACGACGCACTGTTTTTTTTTTTATAAAGTTGTAATGTTCTTTTGGACAAAGTTGATTTCTTGAACACGTCCTTATGAACTGCTGGTATGTTTTTGGAGTTTTATAACGCGTTAATGAGGTTTTTTCATCTGGGATTCCGTTTTTTGAGTGATTTTGCACGGGGGAGCAGAGTTTTGCTTAGAACATGATGCGAAATCTTCAATATGGGATTTTGTTATTGCTAGTCTTCTGTTTTTTGTAATTTTTGATGTGGTTGTTTTGGGATTTTTGAGGTTTCATTTACAAGAAAGATCTTTCCTTTCGATGTCCTTGGGGCTTTTTCTTTCCCACCCTCAATGCAGCTTGTGAAATGATCTATTGTTGATTCAATTACATAATAAATTTCATGTTGATTGTAATTTTGGTTATGAATATAGTTGTAATTGTTTGAAATCTGTTTTTCTAGTTGCAGATAAAAGTGGGGATTTTGGTGTTTCCAAAAAGGGTTTTGTGGCGTGATGCTGAGGAAGAGAACCAGGTCGCTCCAGAAAGATCAACAAATGGGTCAGTTGACAATGTCTGATTATGGTTCCGAGTCACATTTTCAGTCTGATAACATGGGGCACAATCACAAAGCTAACTCCTTTTTCACTGTCCCTGGCCTGTTTGTTGGGTCAAGTCATAAGGGTTTATCAGATTGTGATTCTGTCAGGAGTCCAACATCTCCTCTAGATTTTAGGATGTTTTCGAATATAGGAAACCCCAATAAGTCCCCCGGGTCATCTCGTGGTGGGCAACAGAAGAGCTGGGATTGTAGTAAAGTAGGTTTAAGCATCGTAGATTCACTTGATGATGATGGCAAAGGATCCGGCAAGGTCCTCCGATCATCGGAGAGTAAGAACATTCTTTTTGGACCCCGAGTACGAAGTAAAGCCCCTAATTTCCAACAATCCCATACTGATTCTTTTCAAGCACCAAAGTCCTTGCCAAGAAATTTTGCAATTTTCCCTCGTACCCTTACCAAATCTCCCCTTCAAAAGGGCAGCTCTGATGTTCTTTTTGAAATTGGAGAAGATCCATCAGATTACGATCCCTTTGGAAAGATCCGGTCATGTTCATTGGACTCTTGCAGGTCATTTTCATCCCTGTCTCGGTTGGCTGGCCAGAACTCGAAAGCAAGTTCTGGGAATTTTTGCTCGAATAAATTAACCACCCGAGGTGAATGTCCTCCTCAATTATTTGGAGGAAGCTCAAATTCAAATGACTTTTCAAACACAAATTTGACTTATACCCCAATGTCGGTTAGCTCCGTCAACGAACTCATCGGTTCTCTCTCTGCAAGTGAGATTGAGCTTTCGGAGGATTATACATGTGTGATTTCTCATGGTCCCAACCCCAAAACAACTCATATTTACGGTGACCGCATCTTGGAATGTCAATCTAGTGACATAACTAATTCTGGCAAGAACGAAGCAAAGGAGGTTGGATTGCCCCAGGCTGTTGCTTGCTCAAAAATTCCTAGTTCATTTCCCTCTAAAGATTTCTTGAGCTTCTGTTACTATTGCAACAAGAAATTGGACGAGGGAAAAGATATTTACATATACAGGTTTGTGCCAGTTGTCTATAAGCCTCTTTTTTTTCTGTCATTTCTAATATACTGAAGGATGTTAATTGGGTCGAATTAATTTCATGCAGAGGCGAGAAAGCATTTTGCAGTTTGAGTTGCCGTTCAGAAGAGATTATGATCGATGAAGAGTTGGAGAATACCACCACCAAATCTTCGGAGGGCGCTCCCATGTCAAGCGATGGGGATGGACTTTTCGCAGCTGGCATCATTGATGCTCCATGATATGCCCATGATCAGTGAAACTAACACCGAGGTAGACGCCCCTGATCGTCTGTTTCCAAAGAGCTGTTTATGTGCATCTCTTAGCAGCCATGGATGATCGTTTTGTACATTGTTTCCTACGATGTTTTTGTTTCACCATTCATGGCCATAGCTAATTGCTCTCATTTGGCTAGTTATTGCTTTCCATAATTAAGGCTTGTATTGCCTTACAATTCATGTAAAACTTTTGCAGCTGATTATTATAGCTGTTCGATTTAATTCTATTATCTTCTTACCTCCATTGCAGCACAAGTTATTGTATAAGCCTGCAAGCTCAACAAGTTTGACTGAATATACAAGATTCTACGTGCTATATACACTGCATATTATTTCTTTGGTCGATTGTAGACACTATTTAGCATTACCTCTTTGGTTATGAAGGAGAGACTCCATCTCAGATCTTCTGATGGGAGGTCAGTTATGCCAATTGTTTTCGTCAATAATCTTTACAAGAGGAGTGCCCCCCTTCGGAAAGATCTGCTTTGATCCCATTTTACAAATCTCCCAGGGCTTCTGGTGTAAGCTCTCATAGCTATGTGATTTGACATTCTGCACAAAGTTGAAGTTTATTTTGAATAGTTCTTGCTTGGCTGCTACTCAAAGTCCAAAAGCAACGGGGGACCTCTCACTGTTAACGAAATTTATTTCTTGTGATTCCTGCTGTGCTCCCATGGTTTTATTTAGCATGGGATTTTATCTAGAAATTGAAGGTTGGAGACGTGGACTACTAACTTCACGCATTACTCCATTTTTTTTTTTATCCTGTAGCAAGCTGGGGCTGCCGTCTACTCGCATTCGTTAGCTCCACGCGTAGACTCTTGGCTTTTCATTTCTTGCTCGCATCCTGACGGTAAGAAATCCAGTTGAGTGTGGTGCTTTTGGTGAACTCGACTCTATCCTTTAATTATTTTCTATGGCACCCTAATTTTATAACGATTTAAAAGTACAATATATTCTGCATTCGAATGTGATTTCTAGCAATATTATATAAATTAAAATATTATATGCACTAACATATCAAATTAATATAGTTTTATATTAATATATTATATCTTATAAAAATATAGTAATTTATTATTTTCTAATAACATTATGTTTTAAAATATTTTATTAATGTTATTGTTTATATATATATATACAAGAGTAATAAAGTACTGTACCATTTTAATCTTTAGGCTCTTCATGGAAAGTGTTTTCTTCTTTTTTTAAAGAGAGCACTTTCCTCTATTTCAAAATTTTACTTCTCTTTGACCCTTCCATTTTAAGTTTATATTTCAGAAAATGAAGTTCGTTGATCTATTTTTTATAATACTAGTTAGATTGCCAGCACTACGTTGCGGGCAACATATAATTTTTATAATTGTTGGATTTAAAGTAATTTATAGATTTTACTAATTTAAAAATAAAATATAATATCCACACATGCAAAGTTTGATATGATACAACATATCAATACACACTAATGCAATAACAATATCTAAACTTTAACATCAAAGAGACAGAAATAGGTAATTGCCTTGGAAGTTTTTCAACACAAAAATATGGGAAAACATAGTTTTTTTTCCAGCATTTAAATCAATCTTTGTGATGTTGTCAGTTTGCACTACGTCGTAGGTTGAGTAAACAATTTTTATAACAATTGAGATTAAAATATAATATTTTTACATGTCAAATTTGATATGATGAAACAGATGAACATACTTTATTATAACAATAGTAATATTGAAGTCTTAACATCTAAAATTATCATCACTATCACTGTTAAAATAATAAAAATTATTAAATTACACCGAGAAAAAATACAAAAAAAATTAACAGAAAAGCAAATAAGAATAAAAATTAAAATTATTATTATTGCGCTAATAATGAAAAAAATAAAATTAAATCAAAGACTAAAACACATAAAAAGTTTAATAAAAGAGCAAATAAAAAAAATATAATAGATGATAAAACAAAAATAAAAATTATTAGTTGAAAAAAATCATTTAACTTGAAAATTAAAAAAATTATTCGCCCTACGTTGTGGGTTGAGCAAACAATTCTTATAAGATTTGCTAGATCATAATTAAAATATAATATTTATATATACAAACTTTAATACAATGAAATAGATCAATACACCTTATTATAACAATAGCAATATCTGAGTCGTAACATCTAAAATTACCACTGCTATTACTATCAAAACAATAAAAATTATCAAATTATCTTGAGAAAAAAAAAACTAAAAAACATTAACAAAATAGTAAGCAAGAAAAAAAATTAAAATATTATTATTATTATTATGAAAAAAAAAATAAAAAAATGAAAGACTAAAAAAATCCTAAGAAGTTTAACAAAAGATCAAACAAAAAAATAAAATAAAAATAAAAATTATCCTTGTTATTACTGTCAAAACAATAAAGATTATCAAATTATCTCGAGAAAAAAAACCTAAAAAACATTAACAAAAGAGTAAGCAAGAAAAATAATTAAATTATTATTATTATTATTATTATTGTATGTTAATAATGAAAGAAAAAAAATGAAAGACTAAAAAAATCCTAAAAACTAACAAAAGTTCAAACAAAAAAATAAAATAAAATAAAATAAAAATAAAAATTATCATTATTATTACTGTCAAAACAATAAAAATTATTAAATTATCCTGAAAAAAAAAACTAAAAAGCATTAGCAAAAGAGTAAGCAAGAAAAATAATTAAATTATTATTATTGTGTTAATAATGAAAAAAATAAAATAAATAAAAGACTAAAAAAATCTTAAGAACTTTAACAAAAGATCGAACAAAAAAATAAAAATAAAGAAACGAATAAAAAACTAAAAAAAAGAACAAATGGAGGGGAAAAAATCAATTTTTCAAATCATAGATTCAAAATAAAATATAAGAGCTAATTTTTTTGAAAAAAAATATCACATCAACAAATAAAAAAATAACAAAAATTAAAAATCAAAACTAAAAGCATACTTATATATACATGGAAAAAAAACAGGGATTATTCCATAAATATAAAAAAAATAAAGGGATTAAAATAAAAAAATTAAAAGTATAAGGGCTGAAATGAAAATTGAATATAAGGGGATTAAAATAAAAATAAAAGTATAAGAACCGAAATGAAAATCAAATATATTATCAATTTCAATAAAAGGATAAAATTGAAAAAAATTGAAACTTCTATACCAAATAAATAATCTTTTTAAACTCAATACGGAAATTAAAAGAAGGAGGACCTAAGCGAAACATTAACATTGAATTAATTTCAATCGAAGAACCCAATCAAACTAAATCAAAACTTATATAATAGAAATCAGGATCATAAATGAAATTAAAAGTACAGGGACCGAAATGTAAAAAAGAAAAATCGGGGGACTTTCCTGAACTTTTACGTAACCCCTCATGCTCAGCCTAAACAGGGCGTGAGGTGGAATACTGTCTGTAGCGTGGGACACAGGTGCCGACAGTATAAAGAAAATAATAATAAAAAATATGGTCAATTACCGGTGTAGTTTTATGCCCAGATCATCAATTTTATCTTATTATGGACTATGTTCATATTTAGCCATTTTATAAAAATATAAAATAATAAAAAGGTAGGCGTCCGATCCGGTCCAAAATTGTGCAATTACTGCGAACCCCTTCACTCATAATCGGTTTTTTTGTCTTTTTTGAGAGCTAAAAACACTATTTTACTGTGCAAATAATAATAAAAAAATAAAAAAAAACTGACAAACCAGCCAAATCGAATGAACCGAAAACCGAACCAACCTAAAAATACACTATTATAATCCACAGTAAAAACACTCACAAGCTACAATATTTTCCTGATATCTTTTAGTTTATTGTATAATAACCAAGCATGAAGAAAAAAAAGAAGGGAAACACTTTCTAGTTTCTAGCAAGCAAAGAAACAATTCCATAAGGGAAACACTTTCTAGTTTCTAGCAAGCAAAGAAACAATTCCATGGTATTGAAATTCAATCGTGCTGGAAATGTTGGCAATGTAAGCTTCATCACCAACCTTTCATGGCTGCAAAAGAAGAGAGAATAGAGCTGACGGCGACGTAGTTAAAGACTAGTGTCTGTTTTGAGAGTATGACTGTAGTTATGATTGTTTTTTAAAGTATATTTTGTATAAAAATATATTAAAATAATTTTATTTTATTTTTTTTAAATTATTTTTGATATCAATTTATTAAAATAATCTAAAAACACTAATAAAAATTTATTTTTTAATAATATATATATATATATATATTTTTTTTTTTTCATAAATACTTTTTAAAAGTTCTCCGCAACACCCCTGGAAAACCCTCACTTACATGGGCTTGTGGTCCTCCTCCATTACAACTACAGAAGACAATCTACAGGATTTCCTTTTGGCGATTCCCCACTTTCTATGCAATGTCGAGTCGGGCAGCTCCCGACATTTTATTTATCATTTTTTTACCTTCTTTTATGAAACTTTGACCGCGCTCACATGGTAATACTTGGGGAATAAAAATCCCCACAAACGATAAGTAATCTTTACCATGTATAATCAAGCCCTCTTCTTCATCAGGCAATGCCTTGTCTTCTCTGACTTCAAGGTTTTAGGTTTCACTTGCAAATTCATGAGCTCCATAACGAGGAAATTTAGCAGAGTTAAGAGTTATTTTGCATGAACTTTACCACCTTCTCTAACTTGGCTGGGGAGATATTATCGTGTATCTCATGGTTCTTTTCATCAATCGGACCTTCATTTCTACAAGCAAAGCTCTCAACAATCCATAAATATGAAGTTCGGGTTTAGTGTATTTTGTTAAAATCTTTGAAGTTGTGTTTTGCTAGTGTTCTTTCATATACAAGTATAAAAAATGTATTCAGCTGGGGAGAGATATAAAATAAATTCGTTGCTGAACAATTTTGAAGTGAGTTTATATTATTTCAAATTAAATTGGACATAAATAAAATAAATTTATTTTTACAATAATTTTAAAATAAATTTATTTACTTTAAAAATTGAAGAAAAGATTTTTTTTTAATCTCAAATCAATAACCAAAACACGTAAGAAAAATGTTTGAACTTAGATAATGCATCGCTCCTCTTAAATTCCCCAGTCTCTCTTCCTAAGCTCAGGACGTTTTGTCTATTTTGTTTCCGTTGAATGGCGGGCAACCGGACTCTCTGTGTCTACCACAAACGAGTATGCTTCCATTCTGTTTTTTTTCGGTAACAAAGTATAATTCAATTCTAGTTCTTTCTGAAATTGCAAGTGCGCAATTTGTGTTTACAATTTACAGTAGATCAGGGACTTCCTATCACCAGTAATCTTTACAGGAGCAATATCCATCCGTGAATCTATGAAATCTATAATTATCCCTAATAACTATTTCTCTACCATAGGCCTGAGATATGAGTTTCATAACTGAGTGACAATCTCTACACATTCGAACACTATTCACAACCCGGATTGGAGAGTTTTCCTGGTCGTTTATAAGACCAAAGGCGACGGCCAACCTTTCGCTATGTTGAGATGTAGTATCTGATAGTTCCTGTTTCACAAGTAATCTTCTCTCTATGTCTTGTAACATGCAGAGAATGTCCGCGGATACAAGGTTTGAGGCAGTAAATTCATGAACAACTCCATTTTGTTCTATCATAGAGAAACCTGGTTGTTTCGGTACTCCCATCTCGTGTAGCTTTGTTCTCAGCTTACTCACATCATCCCATTTGCCTGCATCTGCATATATATTCGAAAGAAGCACATGAGCACCATCATTTGTAGGGTCTATCTCTACGAGCTGTTTAAATGCCTGCTCTGCTAGTTCCACATTATGGTGACTTCTGCATGCTCTCATTAAGGAACTCCATATAGAGACATCTGGTTCTATTGGCATTCTTTCTATGAACTTAACTGTTTCTTCCAAGTGTCCAATTCGACCCAGGAGATCAACCATACAGCCATAATGCTGAATCGTAGGAATGATATTATAGAAACTTCTCAATTTGTTGAAATATTTGTAGCCTTCATCAACTAAACCTCCATGGCTAAAAGCAGCTAGAAGAGCTATGAAAGTGACATGATCTGGTTTTACTCCACTTTCCTCCATTTCCAAGTATAGATCTATTGCTTCCCGGGCATGCCCCTCCATGGCATATGCTGCCATCATTGCAGTCCAAACAAATACGTTCTTGTCAATTATTTGAGTAAAGATCTCATAGGCTATTTTAACACACCCACATTTCCCATACATGTCAATCAAGGCAGTTCCCAACATAGCATCAATACCAATTTCATTCTTCTCTATGTACACATTTGCCCAGATGCCATGATACAGGGCTCCAACATTAGCACAGGATGAAAGCAAACTGATCAAAGTCATCTTGTCAGGTTTTACATTTGAATTCTGCATCTTGCAGAAAAGTTCAAATGATTCATTAAACAAATCATGTTTTACATAAAAATTGACCATGGTGTTCCAAGAAACTATATCCTTCTCTGGAATCTTGTTGAAGAAGTCTCTTGCCTTGTCAACACCTCCACTTCGGCAAAAGCCATCCAGCATTGAATTCCATGATACTGCACTTTTATAAGGCAACTGCTCAAATGTTCTGAGAGCGTCATTAAGTTTCCCACATTTTGCATACAAGTCCAACAGAGCATTCCCAAGAAACCCGTTCACAATCATTCCATATGTCGCAATAAAGGCATGGATAGATCTTCCTAAATCAAAGTCTTCTAAATGAGCACAGGCTGAAAGTACTGTCACAAGAGCAACCTCATCCGGGATCACATTTTCAAACCTCATTTGTTGAAACAACTCTAAACATTCACAAAAATACCCACCTTGAACATAACCAGACATCATCGTGGTCCACGATACCAAGCTTCTCTCATTCATCTTTTCAAACAGTTGCCTAGCCTTATCTATCTTATTAGACCTCACATACCCACTAACCAAAGTAGTCCATAAAACAACATCAGACTCAGATTCATCATATCTACTCAAAAGATTATGCGCTTCGTCCATTTTCCCACACTTCGAATACATGTCTACTAAACAATTCAACAAACTTCCTCTAATCCTTAACTTATTATCAACGATGTAAAGATGCAATTTTTTCCCCATTTCCAAATCCTTCAACTTAGTACATGTTGAAAACAAGCTAACCATTGTTATCTCATCTGGTAAAACCCCACTAACCAACATTTCATCAAATAAATCCAATGCTTCCCTATACATTCCCTTCAAAACAAAACAAGAGATCATGGTATTCCAACTAATAACATCTCTATGGGTCATTTTCGCAAACAATTGGCGTACTTCCTTCAATTTCCCATATTTTGAGTACATACCCATCAAATTGTTGTTCAAAGACTTATTTCTTCCAAACCCACATTTCAAGATTCTCCCATGAACTTCTCTTCCCAATTTATCATCATAAATCTTACAGCAAGCATGAATCAAGAAGTGAAAAGTGGAAATATCTAACAACACACCTTGAGTTACCATGTGATAATAACCCACCAAAACTTCCTGTGGACAGCCTTCTTCAAGCTTGTTTTGTATAAGGGTGTTCCAAATTACGGATTCTGGTTCATAGGAATAGCTTAAAATCTGATGGACACAATCGAGTTTATTGACAGACAGTAAAAAGGCAAGAACTTGACTTGTTATTTCAGGGTCATGAATAAGATTTGCAGTGATCAAATGGGCATGAATTGGTGAAAATCCTCTAATATCTGAACAAGATTTTAACAAATCTATGATCCAATGTGGTCTTAAAATTGAGTGGGATGTTTTGGGGTTTAGCGTTGGTGGCTTCTGTTGAGAGGGAGAGATAGATGAGAAGAAGATATTTGGAAAAGTTAGTGCTGCCATAGTTTGATGGTAGCCGGTGGTTCCCTCCTTTTTTTTAACGATATTGTTGAGATTGGATTGTGCTATTGAGTTTACAGTTGTGGCCCATTTAAGTGTGAAACGAAGAGCACCAAGCCCATAGTATCAATCCTGGGCTCTCATAATTACGCTGGGCTATAAAATTTATTATAATTATTTGAATCTCCCGATTTTTCATAAAACCACATCCGAACAAAAACTGATGCCTCGTCATCACCACCAAAATCCTACCCCTTGCCCAACTGTCTTTTGATTATTTTTCTTCGTCATAAACTCTCAATTCTACAATTCTGAAAGCCACCGACTAGTTGTTTACTTTCTTTTTTATGCAAGGAACTCGATTATCTGGAAAATATTTTTTATGGGTTCAGGGAAGTGAGTACAAGGGATGCATGTTCTATGACTCTAATTTAAAATCTGTTATTTATTGTGCAAATTATAAATATTCTATCACCAAACGTATCTTCAAGACAAGTTGTTTGCAACATGAACATAAAACTTCCATCCATGACTCAGCTAGCTTGTCTCATTTATATGTCAGATTCAAAATAACGAGCACAAATATGTTGATGGAGTGTTGCTGGTGCCGATGATGAAGAGCTAGTGTTTGGATTAGCTTAGATTTTTCTAGGAATTAAAAGATAAAATAAAATTATTAACATGAGCTGATGATATGGGGCAGTAACTAATAGGATTTATAGAATATTATCGGTTATAATTTGCCTACCATCAAATTTCTTAGATAAATAGATAGTTCTTTTTTCATGTTATTATTATTTTGGTGCCATTTTATTTTGTATTAAAAACATCTCTTATGATTGCATCTACCGTATAAATACAATCTCAATACCTATCTGAATATTAAAAAATAATGATATAAATAAAGAAGAGCCTAGTTTCTCACACGAGGTAAGTTCATTATTCCTGATCACTTATTTTTGTACTTGAATTGTGTTTTTCTAAGAATAGTTTTGATACACGCACCATTAATACTAGTCATTTCCAGCTAGTTTTAGCCAATATGATTGGTGCTGGCGTTTATGTTTATATCATCACTCGACAAAAAAACATATTTGACTAATAACTACTTCAAGACACTTTATTGCATGGAATAAAACAAAGGCAGACATCTATTTAAATGAAAGCAACGATTGGATAATCAATAGTGGATGGAATGAAAATCACAAGGCCAACTGCTTTCTATTTTCATGCAAGTTGGTCGCACAAGATCATCACTGGAACCTATTTCAGCTGTAGACACGCACGATACTTTCAGGAGCAGCAGTCACACCATCACAACATATACCAGAAGCACAACAATCCCACACAGGATCGCAGGAACTTTTCTGCACAACCATGCACTATCTACTTGCTCCACCAAACCATGGTGATCTACAGCACCTTCCGACACAGCATACCTGCGACCCTTTCCTTTTCCCTATAAACAACTGCTAACAAAATACTAGGAAATGGAAACTAGAAAAGGAGAAACTTTATTTGCATGACCACCTTGACTGGTGGTTTCTCGAGGAGATCATTCAATTGGGGGAGGATAAAAGGAAGACAAAATGATCGGGAAAGCGAGCCCTCATCTCCAAGACAGCATCCGCCATTGTTTTCTAACAACGTTGTCTCTGCAGCAACTTCTTAGCTTCTTGTTTTACGAGTATTATAGGATTTGCAGTTCAAGCATTTCTGAGCTACTACATGGAATTGCACTTCAGAGGACTTTCCGCAATCATTGCAAAGGATCCTAACCTTCAGAACAGTAATATCATCAGTATTAGTATATTTAGCAAACAGTAAGCCAGTGCGTCACCTTAAGAAAATCTAACAAGCAAAGCTTCAGATCTCAGCACATGACTTTAATGGTTCTACTTTCTCTTTTGAAAGATGAGCATAACGCAAGCAGTTAAAGGGGAGGGGGAAGGGGGGGAGCCAACCATTTTATTCTGGTAGTGTTCTGGCATTGGTGTAGCTGCAATTTCCATGTCGAATTTCTCCCATACCTTAGACATATCACAAACTGACTTCGAGCAAAGAGGGCAGGCATATCTGTAACAATAACAAGTAAAAAACTCTTGTGAACTTCCAAACGGTTAAGGAAACAAACTCGTTACCCCAGGTTAAGGCTGCTGGAGGGAAACTCACTGATAATGATCCCTCATTTCCTTTAAGCAGCTCTCGTGAATGGTGTGTCCACATGGCAAGACAGTCACATCATATCTCGACTCAAATAAAAACTGCAACCATTTGAAATTAAACATCAGTCAGGCCCGTCACTAGAGACCAAAAAAATTGATCATAAGGAATAAACCATAACACAGAATAAAAGCTATAATTTATATCTAAACCTCAAAGCAGACAGGGCAGTCATGATGCATTGCGCCTTCTATACAGGGGTGGCTGTTCTTCAGAAGATTTGAGTAGCAGCAGCCTTCATGGTTTGATAGCACACCAAGAATACAGGAAAACATCATCAAGTTAGCTATAATGTGAGCACCCATACAGCTCCAAACTAAAACTAGAAATAGAAATGACAGGAGAATTGTATCTTACCACATTTGTAACAATGGAAGAAATTCTCAAGTCCTCCAATTCTGCCAAAGCGCAGAGCACATGCCAGTCAGATAAACATAATTACATCAAACTAGAGAGAGAGAGAGAGAGAGAGAGAGAGAGAGAGGAAAAATGTACAGGCGGAGAAACATAGTTAAATAAGTGAAGTTAGTGCAAGAATGAAAAGATGTGTGAAGAATATGACCATCTGAAAATTAATGTGAGCTTTCAGGTGACATGGACTTTTTCCTTTTAATATCAAGGAAAGTTCTCACTGAAATTCTATAATTTAATCAATAGTTTAGTGAAATAAAATTGCTCAGAAGCTCCCAACATTATTATCTCATCAATATGTTCAAAAGGAAAACCAAAAGGCATAAACAAGCATACCTGCAAATCCCACAGCCACCACAATGATACTGTTTCTTAGATGTCTGCAACAGAAGTGAACAGATTTGATTTGAGTTAGCAAGTTCATCTCAACAACTTATAAGACAAAAAAGATATGCAGAATCCTATATTATAGCAAATTATACTGAAAGCTGGATACTGCCATACTAATCCCTTCATTTCACGGCTAACCAAGCTATGTGACATAAGCACTTACATCATCATCAAACAGCTTGCAAGTCTCACAGAAGTACTTTCCCATGCACACACCACAGTTGATACAAACTTGTTGAACCTAATTATCATAGACAACAGGTGAAACATGAGTTTTGTAGCCAAATGCTGACTAATAGCACAGGATGAAAACACAGAATAAAAAAGAACTGCCTAACTTCAGGTTTAGGGAATTTATTTATTTATTCACTACTATATCAATACATGAAGCACTACTATATCAATTTAAAAGTTTCATTTACAAGTTGCAAACTTGGGATCAGAGGTCAGAATTGGTCTGCTAATGAGAAAAACTTGATGCAACACCGAAAATACAAAAACTTACTCACCTCTTGTTCAGTGCCACAAAGTGAGCATATCACCTGAAAAAACAAAAGGAGCATTTTAGCAGATTGAAAGGAAATAACAATGAAGATTTACTGCAAGAACTCACAAAGGCATGATCAAAGAGAAAGGAACATGGCTACCTGTTTGACTTCATGGCGTGGCAAGTCATGTCTATGCTTCTGATCAACATCGATATTGTTCTGCCCACCAAACATAACAGATCAGAACACGTTCAAAATCACCATGACATATTGACCAAAAATTACCAGCTTGAGCTGCATAATAAAAATACATAAAGCTTTTTTTTTTAAATAAAAAAAAAAACTACCTTTGCCTCATTATGACAATGACGGCAATCAAATATTTCATTACAGCAAGGTGCTCTGATACGGCACCTTCTCCGATAGTGCAGGCATCTGATGACAGAACACATCATATTTATCAAGTATAACAGCAAGAAACTACTGAACTTTGCTAGATAAACAGGAATAGACTCGTACCCGTATTCCATTAATCCTTTATCTAGTATTTCAGAAGTTTCCACATTCATTGATTCTTCTGAGAAGATGTGATCTTCATTAAAATGCTGTGAACATGAGCCCATGTGATGAAATAGTCTGAATTCTTGAGGAACAAGATTCTCAATATGTACTTCTCCCATGGCAATATCTTCGGGCAATAATAGCAATTATCAAGAAGTTGGCAAATAAACCTGGAACACCTGCGCATTGAAATCAATTTAGAAAAGATTCTAAGACTTCAGAAGGCATATTTAGCACCCGATCAAGCCACGCAAACACTCCATGGGCTTTCTTGTACACGTCTGCAGATCAATTGAAATCAGCAACAACATAATCCAACTAACGCTGAACAGCTCCAAAGTCCAATCAGCTATACTCCCAAGAGAAGAATCATCAAAACAAGAAGACATTTAAGTATAACTATAATGCAGCATTCAGGAACTCCAGAGCCTTCAGCCATGATTAGTAAGAATAGCATTGCATGATCACTCGATTCCTTGAAGAAGTCCCAGGATCATAGTCCAGTTACTCTGGACATGACAACCTATGGTAAAAGCAATACATCACACAATCAAACGTGTTCTGAAAAGAAGAAGAAAAGATGGGGGAAAAGTGAGTGAAGAAATGGGTTATTTTGATTGTCCATCAAGGACAGGCCTACCTCAAATAGCAACTCTGAAACCCAGTCTCCTCCAAAAATTAACTTACCAAAACTTTAAAAGAAATTCTATCATCAGCATATCAGAGGTTTCCCTCTTGTCAAAGAAAGCCCTTTCAAATCTCAGCCGCTCCCTCTCTATCTAAACCATGACCAGAAGAGTTATAACTTTATGGGACACGCCATAAAGGAAACTTGCTCCTCTAATTACCAACTTTCCCAGACAAAATAGCAAATTTTTCTCTCCTGACTAAGGACTGACATTCAAATTTTGAAGGTATAAACAAGGTTGAAAAACTATCAATTCCTATTGCCCATGTTTCCATCGATGATAAATGACACAGGGAAACGATCACTAACTTCATCTGTAAGCAATCTCGAATTCCATTGAATGAAAAGAGAGTAGATGTGGAGGTTCTGAGCATGTTGTCCCGTGAAAGGAGGAGATGTCGGACCAAGCTCTGACTGTGGAGATTCACTGGTGAAGCAATGACCATTATTTCAGTTATTAGGTATTTCAACCCCAGCTTCATTGTATGTTTATGTTTAGAAACACGACAAACAAACAAGTAGCTCTCTTTGCTTAGCTTATACCCCCAACACTGGTCAAGATGGCATTGTCCACGAAGAACAGGGTATAAAAAACCTAACTTTAACAGGCACCCACCAACCTTGAGCACATGAACACCTGCAATTTAGGGCATATCCTGCAGAAAATCCCTAAATCTAATGCTACCCCAACCCTTCCCTGCACAACTTCAGGATTACAGAAAGGGCCCTAACTACGACGACTTCTCTGCCTACGAGATTTCTGAACTCCACTCACATCATTCCTATAAAACTCCCGAGTAACAAAATGCTAAAAATAGCAGAAATTACTAAAGAGACAACACTGTTCTAAACCACGTCCCTCCAACAAACTCTTGGAAAGCTAGTCCTATGTTTAGTTAGATGTCTTTCAAAAAGGGGGAGAACATGATATGAAAAACCCATCTCTTTTCTCTACCACCAAGATTTTAATCAGTTCACGGCAACCTCAATCAACTACCAAACTGTAGACCTAAACTACCTTAAAAACAGTTATATAAGAACGCCTCGTGCCTCATGAAGAACCTCTCTAAGTTAGAAACTCTTCCCGGGACTTCCACCTTTTGAATCTTTAGTTTTGCTCGTGTGATATTTGTAATCACAAACAACTCATCGGAAAGTTCCTTTCACGTTAATTCAAAGGGAGCTCTGAAATCCGCAGAACAGTTGACGAATAATCCACAGAAAAACAATAAATTTCTGCCGAATTTTAACACCCACCTCTGTGGATTCAAGGGCTCCCTAAAGAAAAAACATAGAATTCCACAAGCACTTCCTTTCTCAAAATTCAATAGACACCTACACCTATTTATCCAACAACATCCTCAAACAAAAAATACATTTCACATCAAAAAGACAACCAGCAAACATCACTATGCATCAATTGAGCAAAATAATAGACAAGCAATAAAATCACGAAAACTTTCTCTGTGATGGCGCGATTAAAACCCCATAAGGACATGTCACAATACACAGACAAAAAAAAAGGTGAAAAACAGAATTCAAACATTGAAACCTCACATTTCCCGATAACCTAAAACTCTACAAAACTTTCATCACATTTCCGTTTCTAGCACTCAATTTTCTCAGAAACCAAACAAAACTTAAATCACGTCTATGATTATTTTAGCACACACCTAATAAAAAGTACGCTACGCTGTATCCATTCAGGAAATTAAAAGAGAATATTATCAAATTAAGTGAATTTTTTTAATCAGAAAAAACGAACTTTCAACCGCCGATCCGAAGTTTCGGTGGTTTAAACCGTATGATCCGATAGTTGTTCTAGGAGCTCCGGTAATAAATCTCCTTCAACTTCTCGCTATTTCTTAGACTGTGCGCTGTGGGGAAAGAATGTAAGAGGGGTTTGAACGGATTTTTTGCTTATATAGGAGAAATTCGGGTTATGAGAGGAGAGGATCGAGAGAGTTCGAGATTTTTTGTAAGTGAAGGCTGTGGTTTTACTTTTCTTGTCTGTCGACAGGCAAGGGTACAGTATTACGTAAACACCCCCCGATACGCGTAAAATATCTTCATTTTTGGAGCTGGTAAAGTGGCTGGGTTATGGTACAACTGCATCTACGGAGATTTCTTTCATCGCCTTCATCAAATATTGACCCCATCTATTGGATCATCAGTTATCATTATTGACCTGCGCTGTGGAAGATAAAAAAAATGTGTTTGTTTATTTACATTTGAAATGGATATATATATGGTGGGTTCATTGTGTTTTATAAATATTTAAAAAAATATATTTTTTATTATTATTTTAAATTAAAAAAATATATTTTTAGATCATTTTTATATGCAAATATTAAAAATAATTTTAAAAAAATATTTTAATATATTTATAAATAAAAAATATTTTCAAAAATAACTACAATCACAATCTCAGACAAATGATTATTAGAATGACAATATTTTAATCAGAGTTTTGGATTTTTTTGTTTTGAATTATTTATTTATATTTTTTTAATAGTTTTGATATTTTGATATTAAAAATATATTTTTGATATATTTTTAAGTGATAAATATTTTAAAAAATAAATATTACTAAATTTTTAAACAGCCCTTAATCGGCACATGTACTTTTAAATCATCATCATCATGGATTTCTCCAATAGCATTATTTTGCTATCAGCCCGTGTGATATATTGCCGAGTATTTTTTTTATAACTGAATTTCTATCAAATATCACCAAAAGAAATGTAATTTTATATTATTATTTTTTAAAAAAAATTCAACCATATCTTATTTTATATATATATACATGGTAGTGTCGTGATCAAATTGTGCATATCTCAGTAAATTTCACTGGTTTAAAAATGAACGACCAGTCAAGTAACTTCCAGTAATTTTAAGGGTTGGAAGGCTCAAACTGGTAACTTTTAGGGAGCAAACCCGAGGAGTGTCCAGTTGAGTTGCATCTCTAAGGGTTATTTGTATATTGTTATATTATTATGTTTTTTTTATATAAATACAACTACACACACACACACATGTATGGATCAACTTGAACTTATCTCGACAAATCTCACGGGTTTTAAAATAAATGACGAGTTAAGCAGCCTCTAGTAGCCCTGAGGGTTGCAAGACTTAAACCGATAACCTCTAGATAGCAAACTTAGGGTCTGGGCAGCTGAGATGCATCCCTTAAGATTATTTGTATATTGTTATATTATTTATTTTTAAAAAATACAACTATGTCTTATTTTGTGTGTTTATTTTTTAATATAGATATTCAGATCAACTTACATACATTTCGATGAATCTTACAGGTTCTAGAATGAACCACTAATTAAGTAGTTTCCAGTGGCTCTAAGAGTTGCAAGACTCAAACTGGTGACCTTTAAGGAGCAAACCTAAAATGTGACCAATTGTGTTGCATCCCTCTAAGTTATTTGTATATTGTTATGTTTTATGAGAATATTTGATCAACAAATGTTTGGAATTGCATTAACTTATAGTTTTGAATGTGTTTCAAGAATATATCTTTTATAGTGTTTATTTTTATGGTTTTAATGTTTTGATATAAAAATAATAAAATAATAATATATTTTAAAATAAAAAATATTTTGAAAAGTTCTATTTATTGTCATTATAGATAAAATTGTTAGGTCATAATTTTGAAAAAAAAAAGGTATCGAGTTTTTATTTTATAGTTATACCTTAAAATTATGTAATCATGACGATTTTTTAATAGTTTATTTGAATCAGTAGTAAAAAGCCCTTCGGTTAGAAGAATTTATCACTATAGATAAATAGTAATTCATTGCTAATCATGACAGTGGATCTTGTGAGCTGGCACCAAATTAATGGTTGATGAGCTGTCAATTCATGTGTTAGCAGATATAAGATTGAATTTCAATCTAATACAATTATCAAAAGACATGCCAATTATTACAAAAATGAAATATGTCAATCATTGTTCCGAACACAAATGGTTGTCCAG
The DNA here is from genome assembly GCA_015731905.1 of Salix dunnii. NCBI lineage: Eukaryota > Viridiplantae > Streptophyta > Magnoliopsida > Malpighiales > Salicaceae > Salix > Salix dunnii. The sequence continues at coordinate 19,089,510 of CM027664.1, forward strand.
TGAGCGAGGAAGACTACGATACTTACTGTGAGCATGCTCCATAAAACTTTTCCCCTGACAGATAAGACGGTCACATCGAGAATAGGTCCTGTTCGGAGAAGAGAAAGCGAAATCAACGGTTGGCGTACGAGACAAGGATAGACCTGGCATGATGTGATCACAGCTCTCTATCAACGGGAGGCAAGCCAGAGACCAACTTCTGTCACCGAGTTTGTCTTAAATCCTTTATGCTTGACCCAATCTTTTAGCAGACTGGGTCAGGATTTAGACCTGGCGACGTGGATAGATCAGATTGGTACTGGGAAAAATATCTCGGAGAATCTGCCACGCCACGTAAATTGCAAGGTTGGAAAAAATGGCTCCATGCTTATCATCGTGTCGAGAAAAATTATAAAGATTACCAGTACATGATGTGAGAAATATATATTGAATCTGATAGGGATGCTTGAATATTCAAGCATAGATTAAGTGACGTGGAAGTTAATATCTAATAAATCCAAGCTAATGCAGCCAGACCCATACGTGGAAATGATAATCATGTGATAATGGTAGGGTACTCACCAGGTTTTGTAGTAATATTTAAGAACATTTGTATATTATATTTATATTATTAAATTATAATCTGTATATCAGATAGTTAGAGATGTTTTCAAATGTGTATTGAAAATGCAAGAGGTTTTGTTGCATTTTATAACATGATGAATAATAAATTAATAAATTTGAATATTGAGAAAACAATATATAATTAAAATAGCACTTGACATTTGACATTATATAATATAAATTATTTTTATTATAATTAGTTTTGAAACTAATTAATTTAAGTTAATCAAATAAATTATTAAAATTAAATGATCTAATAATTATACACGACACGTGTTGTCAGGTTGTCAACTAATTTGAATGAAACGTTTGTTTTTTAAACTCTATATAGATATATCGGTAAGAAGAAGTGTGCCTCTAAACTCTGCAGATATATTAATCTGAAATAGATATATACGTTGACTTCTGCACAAAAACATCTCCTGCTACTACATAGAAGAACATATTTGTTGTGCTGAATGCACTTTTTTAGTGTTTAATCTTTTGATAATTTGACTGTATCAGTAATATAATTATAAAACTTGGTCTATTTTATTAAAAAACAACAACTTAAAACAATATTATTTTAATAAATAAAAAATTAGACTAAGATTTAGCTTTGATATGAAAATGCTAGGTCGCTTAGGTCTTTAATAGGGTCATTGTTTTCTCTTAAATTCGCGTTACGTGGCAAATGTGTGACCGGAAGCTTGACACGTCAGTCTCTAATTATTGCACAAAGAACAGTACTAATTATTAAGCTAATCATTCTCCTCAATCATTCAAGTTTTTTAACACGGGAGTTAATGTTACGTGGCATTGGATATCATCATCGAGACCCTCGACTCTAGCCTTTACCTGCAATCAAGAAACTCTACGTGGCACCATGCTTGTTGTTGATAAAACCTTGCCTTCATCATGAGCAATTAATTGACCACGTTCAATTTACAAATTAGTTTCGAGTGCCTGCTATTATTTTTTTTATTAACATTACATCTCCGGGTCAACTCGTGTGTATTAGTTAATATTATGAATTTTAAAATTAATAATTATAAAAATTTAATAATTATTATATTAGTAATATATAACTCAGATATGAGACAACAAAAAAACAAATATTTTAATTTCAAAGTTATATCACTACACTATTTACTAGATGATTGTTTGTTATTATTCTAAACAAGAATGATTGGTTTGACTTTTGTATATATCTTTTTTGTTTTGGAACATTTTGTATATATCTATAGATATAGAAAAATTATGATATTAATTTGAATAATTATTATAGATAAAGTAGCATGAAAAAATATCAAAGATTGTTTAAAACATGACACATAGCCTTTGAATATAGCAAGTCCAGTGAGCGTTCAATTTGAAGATGAGAGTAAGTAACAGCAATTGACCTATCAAATTGACAAGGAGGAGAACAGCAGGCGGTGGAGTAGCCACCCCATGTGTTACCCAATGAACCAATGTGTTTAATTCGACCACTTAAGTATGTCTTCGTCCTCTGCCTCGACAATACAAGATCCATTTCTCTCGAGCATTGATTGACCTTTTTTTAGTCACTAGTGTTTTTAGATTTATTTTGTCGTGTTCTCAATTTATATAAAATATTTATTTTTTAAAAAATAACGTTGAGCATGAAGATATTCATGCACTGGCTTACAGGTTTTAAAATCCCAATTAGGATAAAATCAAACATGCTAGCTCGGCTATTTAATTTAAGTCTTTTTTTCTTCTAATGTTAAAGTAGTCGTGTGAATGTACTCATGAAATTATATCCAATGATTTAATTTTTTGAAATATTTTTACAAGATATAAAGATCTTATAATAATTTTTAAATTTGACTTAGCCTATCAAATAAATCTAGTATTTTGAATTGATACTCTGACAAGGTATCAGAGTTTTAAAATATGACTTAGTCTATCATGCAAATCCAGTCTCCTGTGCAATTTAGATCATAATTAGAGTTCAGTTTGCCACTGAATCAATTAAAAAGTTGTTCCAAACAAAATTTGCTCAACAATTTTATTTCTATTGAAACAACATTATTTTTTAAAATTAAATAAATGACATCATTTTATTAAAAACACCTAATAAACTAAAGTCTACTCATTTATCCATGTGTTTATAACTATAACAATAAAATGATATGCGACTCAAACCCTAATTACCCTCATTCTATCTACTAAAACTAAGCACAAAATAATCATCAATTTGTCTTGCTTTTAAGTTTAAAGAATTTTCTATTAAAGAGTGATGCAAAACCCTGTTTAAAGACTCATTGAATGATTCAAACCTCCACCTTAATTCTTCTACTGCATATACTAATCACGTCCCGTCCTCAATCATAAACTCAACCAAATTCTGAATCCAACGAGGATAAACGGGCTCCTCATTTTATTCTTATTAGCATGCAGGCCAGGCCCAAATTATGGTGACCTTAGAAGACAAGTCCATGTCGAAGACATGCTGTAGCGAATCATTGGGCCATGAACACAATTTGCTAAGCTCATAGCCTCACTTACACGAGCACGCGGATCCCAAAGCCCAAGACTGGTGGATGCAGTGATCCAAGACAAGGAGAAGATGGATGGTCACGAGTGCCGTGGTGACCCATCAGAAGAAGGGGGATCTCCCAGGTCTGCCCGCTCCCTGTGCCGTTCTGCATTTAGCATGTAGAATGGTTTGTTATTGTATTTTAAAAATATTTGAAAAAAATTATTTTTTTAATTTAATTTAATTTAATTTTGTTATTTTAAAATCTTAAAAATATATTTTTAAAAGTAAAAAAATATTATTTTAATATATTTCTAAATAAAAAATATTTTAAAAAGTAAATCAAATCACAACAACAATGTAAGCTTGTTTGATATTGTGTTTCAAAAATAAAATAAAAATTATTTTTATTTTTTAATTTAATTTAAATTTTTTTATTTTATAAATTGTTAATGTTAAAAACAAAATTTCAAAAATAAAAAATATTATATTAATATATTTTTAAATAAAAATAATTTCCAAAATTAACCGCAACTATTCTTTAAACAGACACGTAGACATATGTATAGGATAGGCGCCGACGGTTGAGGCATGAGAGACGTCAAAGCTTCTGGGTCCACACATCACATGTCTATGTCTGTAGCATACTTTGTCATTTTCCTGGGCCCGCACCAGTGCTTGCTATCCCTTCAAATGTTACGTCACTGATATTTTTCTCAAGTGGGCCATGGCTCAGGCCTGCAAGATAGCCAGTTGCTCTCAAGTTGCATAGAAGCCTCATGAGCTCACAATTCGTTATTACGGTTAACATCCTTTATTTTATTGTCATAGTAATCAAGAAGAAATGTTTTATGATTGAAGAGGTATGGTCTAACAGAAATTCTTACATAAGACTGTAAAATCATATGAATTTTGATTGGACCATGTTCATTTATGGATAATAAAATATAAATGTTATTTATTCATGCTTCGTGATCATGGATTCAGCTTCATGTACTGACTATGAAGACAATTTATATTATTAATTTAGAAAAATACTTTTTTGGGTTTTAAATCTAACTATATTTGATTAATAATTTAAGTTATGCCACTAAAAAATTATATTTTCTTGCATCTTATATTATATTATATTATTTCACTAGTGCACCTATAAACTCATAAATAAATATAATAAAAAGAAATTGATATTGGATTTTGGGTGCATAAAATATAATTTTACAGCACTGTAATTATCAGAATCCCAAAAAACAAAAACAAAAGATAAATTAGCAACAATTTCTGACACATTTTTTCCGTCAATATACAACTCAACACAGTAAAAAAAGAGAGGTTGAGCTGGTGGATGAGAAGCGGCAACTGCCCATAAAAGAAGCTGTCCGGCAAAAGCTGCTGTACCGACGGACTCGTCTGACTGAGAAATTGTAGCCTTACAGATAGTAGAAGATTTGCTTGCTTCTATCAATTCAAATACCTACTCCTCTAATTCAATAGCCAATAAAAGAGCAGGATACCCATCTAGCTGCTAGGTGTTACAAATTTGATATTTAGATATATAGATTAATTCAAATATTCAGTTAATAAAAAATAATAATAAAAGCATAGGACCTACAATCACACTCAGTCAAGATGTACATAAATGAACCCAAATATTTAGTTAATAAAAAATAATAATAAAAGAGTGGGACCTACGATCCCACTCCTAAACTCTTCTGCCCCCTCTTGAAGGGAAACGTGGTAAGAATGAAAAAAACTGTTACAAATGTGATGATTGTTTGAATTCCTATTTTAGGGTTCGTAATCAACTTCTTACCTGGAGGAAAAATGCCATGCTATTTTGGGCTCCTGTTGTACGGCTAGTAACTGATGTCTGTTTCTCAGTGCATTGTGAAATGTTTTTTTTTTAAATGCCATTTATTATTAAAAATAAATGTGAAAATTATTTTTTTTTGTATAAAATATTTGCGAATGCAATGCGGTGTATTTTTATATATTAAAATAATAAAAACATATCAATTTAGAAAAAGAAAATGAAAGTAGCTAATCCTTATTACTAAATGCACCCTTGAATATGTGTTGTGTGTTTGATAATGTGATGCAATATATTTATATAAAAATATTAATTAAAGTGACATTTTTTTAATTACTTTTCCTCAAAAAAAATTTAAATACATTATTTTTGTTTTATTTTTCGAAAGAGAAAATAAAACACTTTAAGAAATTTGGTACGGTGGGCCTTGAATCCTTAATGTTTTGCAACCGACAACCAAAAATCATACTTCGCGAATTTCAAGAAAATAAGCTCCTCATAGTCATTGACTTGCAAGAGCACCAACCTGCTACTGTTAGTTTTCGTATGATTAATATATTTTTTTTAAATGTTTTTTTGTTTGAAAATATATTAAAATGATATTTTTTTTTAAAAAAGTATTATTGATATTAACATATAAAAATATTTAAAAATATAAAAAATATTTAATTTCAAGTAAAAAATAAAAAAATATTTCTTTATTTAAAAAAAAAAACATTTTTAAAACTTTATAAAAAACAACTCTCGGTGATGGCCAGAAAATAGAGCCGAGTCTTCATGAGAAAGAAGCACCGAGAAATTTGCTATTAAAACTAGGAAAGAAGCATATTCATTCACTCGTTCATATCTCATACTGGCCTCTCTTGTGACTAGCTACTAGTATTTATTGTTCTCATTGCCTTCAAAATCACTCTCAAATCTATGCAAAATTTCTACCTTCAAAATCTCTTCCTCCATTACCAACTCTCTTGCCCTTTCTCTCTCTAAATCCAGAAGAAATCAAGGAAAAAACTAGAGGGGAGAGAGAGGATCCCGTTTTATATTATAGAACAGAGATCCGTACATGTTCACTGGCGTCTGATGAAGGCAAAGATTCACATTCTTCCATTCTTTACCACTCTCATTTGCCTAGCCACAGCCCAGCACCACTCTTATTCTAGCAATGCTGGCCCTGGAGACTTGCAGACAATTCATGTTAAACAAAGCCAAAGACAGCTTTTACGTTACAGAGAGGAACTTGATATAGAAGATGAGTATCTGATGTTACCAGCTTGCCTCAAATTTGACAACCCTAGACTCAGAAGTGCCTACATTGCACTCCAAGCATGGAAACTAGCCATCATCTCGGATCCGTTGAGCCTCACATCCAACTGGGTGGGATCCAACGTTTGCAACTACACTGGTGTCTTCTGTGCCACATCTCTCGACAATTCGTCGATTCAAACTGTTGCTGGGATTGATCTAAATCATGGCGACATGGCCGGGCACTTGGTCGAAGAGCTCGGGCTCCTGACAGACATTGCATTGTTTCACATCAACTCCAACAGATTCTGTGGGAAAGTACCAAAAACTTTCAAGAAACTGAAACTACTCTACGAGCTGGATCTAAGCAACAATCGTTTTGCGGGCAGGTTTCCTTACGTTGTTCTTGATCTTCCGAAGCTCAAGTATCTTGATCTTCGATTTAACGAGTTTGAAGGTGATTTGCCGAAAGAGTTGTTTGATAAGGATCTCGACGCAATATTCATAAACCACAACAGGTTTGCTCTTGAATTACCTGATAATTTTGGTAACTCACCGGTTTCTGTTATTGTCCTTGCAAATAATAAATTCCACGGATGTTTTCCGACAAGTTTGGTTAACATGTCTAAGACCCTAAATGAAGTGATTCTCATGAACAATGGCTTGCACTCGTGTTTACCTAGGGAGATAGGACTGCTTAAGAAGGTGACAGTTTTTGATGCGAGTAATAACAAACTCTTCGGTTCTCTACCCGAAACCATCAGAAAAATGGAGAGTCTAGAACTGCTAAATGTGGCACATAATATGCTGTCAGGAGATATCCCTGGTGGCGTGTGTTTGCTTCCACATCTTAAGAACTTCAGTTATGCTTATAACTTTTTTACTGGTGAACCACCGGCGTGTTTGGATTTGGAAAGTTTTGATGATGACAGAAATTGTTTGAGGAACAGGCCCGACCAGAGATCAACTTTGCAATGTAAAGTGTTCTTGTCTAGGCCAGTTAAGTGTGAGGATTTTAAATGTCGCAAGTTCGATTCCTCTCCACCGCCCCCACCACCACCTTCACCAGCTCCTCCCTCAGCATTACCCTCACCACCCGCCCCATCATCAATGCCACCGCCACCCCCAATACATTATGTTCTATCTCCGCCTCCCCCCTTCTACTCACCACCCCCGCCACACCCACCTCCACCACCTCCTGTTTATCAATCACCACCCCCGCCAAACCCACCTCCACCACCTCCTGTATACCAATCACCACCTCCGCCAACCCCTCCAAATTCACCACCACCACCACCTACCTCATGTGCAGAACCCCCTCCACCTCCATCACCTCCACCATGCCATGAGCAACCGCCTCCACCATCACCTCCAGTTCAATACTTTCCGCCTCCACCTCCTCCAGTATATAATTCACCACCACCAGCTCCGGTGTATAATGGTCCATTGCCACCAATTAGTGGCATACCTTACGCATCTCCACCACCTCCACCGGTCTACTAAATTTATGATTCTTTAGAGAGATTTCTCCTTTCACCAGCCCTGCAAGTCGCAGTTACTTGCCTTGTATTCTTGGTGACAAGGGGAAGAGACGGACGTATTTTATTGCAATCATCCAAGAATTGTTTCACATAATTGCATGTAGCAGAATTCAAGTTGAATAGACGTTTGGAGATAGAAAACAGCACAAGAAAAAAAAGTGTAGCAGGATGAATAAGTTTCCCTGTATTATTATAATTGAATTGCCATGCTTGTTTTTGAGTAGCTAATAAGATGAAAGATGTAGAGAGAAACAGTAGGTTTGCAGGGATTGTAATTACATGTGTGAGATCCATCTTAGCTATTTATATGTGCTTTCCAATGGAAAGATCTAATATTTACTTCAACGTCATTGTTTATTCCGTTGTTATACTTCTGGCCACCTCCGTTTTCAGCATGCAGCAGCCTCATCTTCCTGGGGTTTCTGCCCCCCTTCACTTCAGAACTCGTTCATGATTCAGCATAAATTCGCTCAATTTCCAAATCCAGTTCCAGTTCCAGTCAAAGAGTGCATTCAAATATCTTTTCATGCTGATTTGGTTAATCAAATGAGTGCAATAAATTTCAGGTTCACTCATTGAAAAGGAAAAACTAATCCAATGATAATCAAGGCTTCCTCAGATCTTTTACATTCACCGCTATATCACTTGCAAGTTGCGGTTTTGGTTTCTAGCACCAAGCGATTACCTCAGGGATTTGCTACAGTAGAACATTTGCACTTAAAATTTAGATATACTACATGATTTGCGTTGGCTAAGATGAAAGCGTAACCATGACAAGCTACCACAATAATGATACAAAGGAAGATTTATGTGGGTGCACAAAAATCTCCGCAGATCTGGTCTACTGGATGTATATTTCTCAATAGCTGCTCCAGTCATCTTCTCCATCAACCTAGATGTTCCCGTTCAATGATGCATATGGGATTTCTATGTTTTACAATTTTATTTTCCATTCCTCCTTCCCAAAAGTGAATCTGGTTTTTAATGTCTCGTGGCTTAAAACCCTGTTTCTATTTCAAAAATATTTTTTAAAAATAATGATTTTTTTATTTTAAATTATTTTTTAAAAATATTTTTAAATTATTTTCATGAGATGATATCAACAATAATTTTTTAAAATAAAAAAAATATTATTTTAATATATTTTTAAATAAAAATAATTTTCAAAAACAATTTCTGTCACCATCCAAAACAAGCACTAAAACGCTTAAAGGTGTGGACATAACTCATCGAGCTACCCATGACAAGATCTTTTCATCTTATTATCACAAGATATACATGTGAGATCCTTCATATGAAAACTTGGAAAGACGAGAAAGGTCTCAATTGTCTGTGGCCGCGTCCCAGCACACATTCATCACGGGAACTTTAAAAACTCACTCTGTAATCTGCGTGCTGGTCTTCCATGCTTACTGTGTGATTGCAAGACAATCAATGAAACACCTACCAAAGTAATATAAAACAAGAATCAATGGCCCTAATCTAATAACTATCCCGTGTTGTTACTGTTCACATTCACAGCTCATGATCCAAAATGGGGTCTTTGAAGGTTGAGTAAGCTTTAGCCACAACATTTTAGACCAGCTTAAATTTTCATGACATCAACATCAAGCAGTGTTTCAAGTAATGACATGGTTGCCAGACAAGGTAACAGTTCTGCTCCAATGATAATTTGTGCAGTGAAATAGAGAAACTTAAAAGTTAGTCCTCGCAATAACCAGACTTACTTTCGAGCCACAACATCTTAGACCAGTTTTAAATATCCAAGACACCAACATGAAGCAGTTTTTCAAATAATGACATGGTTGCCAGATAAGATAACAGTTCTGCTCCAACGATAGAGAAACTACAAACGAAGTCCTTGCAATAACCTGACTCGCATTCTGTCATTACTTTTGCAAGTACCTTATTGTTTCAAGGAATCTGGAAATTACAAGGATCAATTTGATGTGAGAATAAAGTGTATAACAGATTTGTAGTTCATGTGGCCTTCCTAAAAAGCAACATGTCACAAGAAAAGATACAGATGAACCAACAGTTAATTAAAGATATCACCTAAGATTAGACTTCTCATCCACATCAGCTCATGATCCTGAGGGTAACACCTTCCTGGAGAAACATAAATTATTTCTTTTTATATTTGAGACTGAATCTGAAGCAGGAAAAAGCGAAAGAAATAAATGATCCATACTAAGAAATATTGAATTAAGATCCTTATGGCTGGTAACTTGTCCATGCCCATGTGTTTATACTTGAACCATTTAAGAATTTAATGCGATACACCAACATAAAATTTTGTTCCCTAGTTGCCCATTCAAGAAAACAATACCATGAATCTTACGCATTGCCCCAACCCATTTTTTTGGCAATGATTTTTTAATTATTTTGTTAAATTCAATTACTTCCTTCATAAGTAAACTCACTAGGAATTGAGCTTCGCATTTTTTCAATTTACTTTTATGAGGTTATTTTGAACTCTTATTCGAATCACGAGTTTGAAAAATTAACTTGGTTGACATGAGTTTTTGCTACTAATTGATTTTTTTCCATCTCAATTTTATTCATCAACATTAGAAATTGAATTGTTTGAAAATTATATTTTGTGATTTATTTCGATCTGCTTTATATAAGATTATTTTCATCTTATAACTCAGGCCAGAAGTCATAGGCTTGACAAGTTAATCTTGGTTGATTAAAATTGTTTTATGATATTTTTTTTAATTTTATTTTTTAACACTAGATTGATTAAAGATTTTTTTTTTTTTTTTTTAATTTGCTTTCTATTGGTTTACCTTAGTTTTATAACCCGGGTTATAAGCATGACAAGTTAATGCAGGTTAACTCCAATTTTTTTTTCTCAATTTGATCTTTCAACATTGAGTTTTGTAATTTATTTTTATTTGCTTTTTATAGGATTACTTTCATCTCATGACTTAGTATGCAGATTAACGAGTTGACCTGAATCAATCCAAAATATTATCATCTCAATATTTATTAAAAACAATCACATCTTAAATATTTATTTTGAGCCAAACCATGTTTTTACCTGTCATACGAGTTGTCTTTAGATCCAGCAAGACGATTGAGTCATGTTAGATCAATTCTTTTTCTACTACAAAAATATTAGCAGTGCCTAATTTTTTAATTTTTTTAAAAAACATAATTTTTTAATGTAAAAAAAAAAAATCCAACTCTTAGAGTAGTGCATGACAAATAATCTAGAAACAGCTAAAAATCTTGTACCATCTTCTACCCCATTTAAGAAAGGCCTTAGATTTATTTTGGAGATTAAGATAAAGGAAATCATATTTTTTTTCGAAACATCTCTGGTAACTGCATCCAGCCTTCCACGTTACAAATTTTGGTTCAAATTTGTCTCTTAAGACTCAGTTTTTCCTGCTCATTTTTTATGTCAGGTCAACCGAATAAGAAAATGAAAGAAAGGGAGAAACACCCAATTTATTAATTAATGAAGAATTTGTATCTCCCTTGATTTTCCTTCTAGTACCTATCGATTATGCAGAATAAAAAAGAAAAATTGCTCTACAATCACACATATAACTTACATGCTAAAGATGACTCCACTTTATTTTGCTTGGCCACCTCACTGGATCAAACCATGAAACATGGCGTCAACACAGGCCATCTGTGATACAGTCAACAAGACAAATGAAGTAAGAAACAGCGAGAGACAAAAATATTATCAAGACAGAAAACTAAGAAATCATGCATCATATGAATATGCCTGTAGAGCTATTACCTTCTGCCATTGCACAGGTATATACCCAACACTAAAACCAAGCAACCATGGATCCCACATAATACATTCCCTAAATCAGAGAAACGAAAAAATGTTAGCTTGATTGAAAAACAAACAAATTTATAAACAAAGAATTATCAGAGGCCAAACTCATCAAGACAGAACAAAGAACAGGTTCAACAGCTGAACTCGACAAAACCTGAATTAACATACCTGTCCCTCTTTTTTTCCTACTGTTTTTGGTTTCTTTATTTCTTCCCCAGATATCAAAGTAATATACTAAGAATGTTCAATGATTAGTATTTAAGGCAATAAAATGTACCTTCACAGGCAAAATCCCTGAGTTTCATGAATGCAAGTTTTGAACTCGTCAAAGCAAGCTGGTGCAAGTTCGGTCTAGTTCTGAGTTAGCTTGCCAGCAGATCAAAGGACATAAATTCACGTTCTCATTCAAAACCTTGGCCAAATGGAAAAGCCTTCGAGCTGGAAAAAAAAGAAGAGAAAATTGCGCTCTATCACCTTTCCAGTAGCTCAATCAATGAAGGACTAGGAAAAGCAGAAGACTATCCCCTACTTGAGAGTTCATTTCAGGCATTGATGGCTGGAGTGACCCATTATTAGACAAGTCTTCCAAACCTTTGATATCCTGTTGCAAGCGGCTAACACGCAAAATTGCATGCTCAAGAACCAGAGGATCATCGGGGGGATTCTGCAGCAGGGTAAGCAAGGCCTGGCGATAAACTTGAGATGCCAATAATGGCCTTGCAACCTGTCGATTTTTGCATAGAATTGCCACCTTGATGACATGCTTACAGATATTTCCCTGTCTTGACCAGGCACAGTCACAGAGGGAGAACTCAGAACCAGGGTTCCAAAGTGTATATGCCAGACTTCTATCGGTTTGGGAGATGACTTTTGCAAGCTGTAGATTTTGTTCATCCAATATCACATCTACATCAGGGACTTGCAGAGCCTGATACCAAGCATTAGTTAAGAAAGACTTGTCCCTTGCATCTGTGAAATACCCAGTCTCTGCACTGTATTGATCTAGCCAATACAAGGAGTGGAATCCAGTTGTCAATGTGTGGATCAACCAGTCAATTCTTGTATACGAATTAGCATGCTGCTGATCAAAAAGCTTGGATTTCAACCTTAAGTGATAGAATTCAATTGCAGCCTGGGGCTCCGTACTGGCTACAGGGAGAGACCTCATGCTATTAATCCACAACTCTGTAACACAAGAAGGCAGGTTATAACAAGCATCTGATATTAAAAGTTACAGCTATAAACGTTTTGAAGGAATGATACAGGCTTTTAATTTCATTCAGTAGCTATATGGAGGAGCTGAATGAAAATGAATATCATGCTGTTATTGAATAAATCAGTGCAGAAGTTATCACTTCTCCATTATTTGCATATTTTGATAGCTGATGTTTTACATCAAGGTCACTGCATACCAGCTGTTTGCTAATATAATATTATACATGTTATTATTAAATCTTTCACTTTTTTCTTCAATTATATTCCCACTTTACATCATGAATACTTTAGTCAAACTAGCTATCATTTGTAAACTAAGTTAGAATTTATTAATAACGTGTTATATTTGGAAGACTTGTCTAAGAACAATGTTCTGCATTGTTCTTCGATATGCAGCTGTTATTTCAAAGTAAAAAATCCTTCTTTCCAATATCCCTTTTTTCTATATGTAAACGCCTCCCAATTTTTAGCACCAAGTGAATAAATTAATAAAATCCCTATTTCATTACAGAACGAGATCAAAGTTGGGAATAAATAAAATCCTATTTCAACAATGCATGATTATATGTGAAATTAGATGGTTGAAATATAACATGGCAAAAAAAATTACACCATGAAGATTCCTCCACGAAACAAGGAGAAGATTTTTATTCTCAGACAAGAAACATGTACCTATATATGGCAACCATCTCCTCTTGAAATAATCCATAAATATACATTGGTCAACATATACTTGCATGAACTCTTCAACTGCATCATCAGCATTTGACCCACTTCTTGTAGAATACAAAATCCAACCCAAGTGCTTAAACATCTCTCGCTGGACATCAATGTTGCAGCATTTCTTTAAAAGACTTCTCATCCAAGCACGGCGAAGGTGCCAGGTACATAACAGGGACCGACATTGGAAAGCCACTCTGCAATTATGAACCACGTTGGAGTTTATATTCCCCATTGAAAGTTAGGGTCAAGTACATGAAATTGACAGTCCATGCCAAAAAAATTACCTTATGAAAGAAATATCAAAAGAAGGATCATCAACTAAAAAGGCATTTGGCCTCCAACTCGGGTCCTTGCTTCGGATTCTTTCAGCCAAAGAACCAATCCATTTGTGGATATCTTGAGTAACAAATGAGGAGGTAATGATCCAAGCAACCGGAATTGCATTTTGAGAAGAGTCAAAAACCAGTAAAGTACACAGGGGATACTGCAATGAGGAAAATTACCAAGTGAATTGATATCTATAACACCTTTTTATATTCCACAGCAAAGCAGTTTAATTCTTCCTCAACTTTTAGCCAGGATATTTTCTAATCAAGGTGTTTGGTCCATTTGAAAGATCTAATCCACTATATATCGATGAGTTTGAAGGTCATGAGTATAAAATAAAGGCTCTTGCAAAGTTGTATTCCTTGAGTCGTGGTCCTAGAAGGAAGAATTTGGAGACTTAGAGCTTTAGAATTTTTACAAATTACTGCTCTTAAGACCGGAGCCTGCACCCTCATGTTTGCAAGCCCAAGCCGAGAATGATTCAATTTTTTGCAATCATAAGATATTATCTAATACAATAAAAGAGATCATGACATCATGGGTGGGTTACTGTGCATTGTGAGAGAAATCACTGTAAATTACAATAATATTGCTCAATTTTCGGGTCGGTTCGGGTCATTCGAGTTGTTGGTTAACTAGTTTTTTCACTTTTATACAATACAATAACGGTTTTGTCCTTCGAAAAAGACAGCGCATACTGGCTGGAGGGGTACCGCTGTAATTGCACGTTTTCAGTCCGCTTCGGTCCAGCCCAGCTCGCCCTTTTTTTATTTTTTTATATTTATTTGCACAGTGAAATAACTATTTTGACCCTCGAAAAAGACAAAAATCAGTTCTAACCGGGAGGGGCGCCACGAGCATTTCATATTTTTTGAAAATGATTAAATACGAAAATGCCTTCTGATAAGAAAAAAATGAAGAGTTAGTTGAAGGGGTGTCCCAGTAATTGACCATATTTTTTTATTATTAATCTCCAATTATTGTGGGCGTGTGTCACACGCGAGCGGCAATAATTGGCCTCACGCCCTCTTCGGGCAGCGCGTGCATCGTCTTCTGGTGGTGGAAAATGTGCAACCGGCGTTTCAGTGGATGCGTTGCCGACTAAGCTTTCTCATGTTGTGGTGTGTGCCAGCGAGCAGTGGCCGGAGACAGAACGGTGGGCGTTTGAAGTTTTTTCCCATTTTTCTCTCTTCTTGACCCTAAACTATTGTTTTTTCAGTTCAATCCTTGATCTTTGAATTGTGAAGTGTGGTCTTTATTGTTGTTATGTAAGTTTTAATTTGTTTCAATTGTGTCTTTCATTGAAATTGATTATATATTGCATTTTCATTTCAATCCTTATTCTTTTAATTCTCGAATTGCTTTTAAATCCCTTAATATTTTCGGTACATAAGATTTGATTTTTTCAATTTTATCCTTTGAGTGAAATTGATAATATATTTGGTTTTCATTTTGTCCCTTATACTTTTAATTTTTCATTTTAATTCCTTTATTTTTTTATATTTCTTAAATAGTTCCTATGTTTGTCCATGTTCATATATATGTGCTCTTATTTATTTTTTTAATTTTTATTATTTTCTCTTTTGTTAAGATGACATTTTTTTCAAAAAATCTATTATTAAATTTGAGTTTGTTTTTATGATCATTTGAAAATTGATATTTCTTTTTTTTTTTTTGTTCTTTCTTTCGGGTTTTTGTATTCGTCTGTTTATTATTATTTTCACATCAAATGATTTTTTTTAGCTATTTTTTTTGTTTGCTTTTTTGTTAAAGTTAGGGGGCTTTTTTTTAATTCTTTCATTGAATTTATTTTCTCATTATTCACGCAATAATAATAATTTTAGTTTTTTTTCTTGCTTCCTCTTTTGTTAATATTTTTTAGTTTTTTTCCTTGGGGTCATTTAATAATTTTTATTATTTTAGCAATAATAGTAATGATATTTTTAGATGTTAAACCTTCAATATTGTTGTTGTTATTATAATAGAGTGTTGATATGTTTCATTATATCAAACATTGCATGTATAAATGTTATATTTTATTTTTGAACTGGCAAAATATATTAATTGTTTCAATCCTAACAGTTATAAAAATTGTTTGCCCGGCCCACAACGTAGTGCGGATAATTAACTAGTTTGATACTAAAATGGGTCAACCGCCAATATTTAAGAAGAAATTTTCAAATCTTTGAAAATTTTGCATGTCAGTGCCTTCATACATAACCATGAAAAATCAAAGAGTTCTTAAATGAGCATATTACCTTAAGTTTCTTCAAGCCAAATGTAGAATGAGAAGCTACCAAACCACTATGTCCGTAATGGATCATCTGCTGCAGCTGCCAATCTGTCTGTATCCCCAGAACAAAAGGTTCCGTGCTTGACATATCTTGGAAGAAAAAAACATGCTTCTGATGGCGTTGCACCCACATCCTTACACTGAATTCATCATCTGCATGCAATTTGTAAGATGAATTACGAACAATCCTCTCCATGTTGCGAACATCATTCCGAGTGAGAAAATCATCTCGATTGAGGGGGCCACCATGCCCCTGCACCACCTCTGCATGGTGCTGGATTATATTGTCCAAAGATATTCCAATATATAGCAAAGACATCACTTTCTGGCGCAATTCTTCTGAGATCCTTGGAGCATACATAGCTCTTGTCCCCACAGCATCCACATCGAGTATCCCATGACATGGGGCCCCTGTTTTGTCTACATGTTTTCTCTGATTATAAATGATAAGAGCCAGGAAGGGGCGGGTGTATAAGCGTTTTACTGTGAAATGGCAAAGACAACCTCTCATCATGTGACGCCTCCCGGGCCTGCTTCCCTTCCCAGTCACAGGTTTGGTGTGAGAGCCATCCCCCATAGTGGACTCACTATCTCGGTAATCTTCAGGACCGTATGAACACCAATATCTGAAAGATAACTTTCATAATGCATTACTTGGGTTAAACTAAAAGGGATCTTCAAGACATGCATCAATTTCCAGTCAGATAATTAACTTTTATCCTTTAAAATTTTCTCTTAGAATGTTTATCCATTTAGTGGGGAAAAATCATTCATTTTGCAAAACATTCACCTTGAAAACAGACAAAAAGAGGCATACTTTAAGGAGCTCTTGGCAGAGATCACATTTCAGAGAACAAAAATCAAGAACAATCATTTACACGCTGGCGCTCATAGTTCATTCATCATAAAACCCAAAAAAGAAGAAGGGTGCCATGTATAGCACTGCACGAATTCATGAACATACAGTGTATATTCAAGATAGCAATCGACCCTTGGTTTGCTGATGCTCCCTTCAGATCTCTTCCTTCTAGACTCAATTCGAAAGCTAGCAGGACATTCTGCATTTGAAGATTCTCCTTTTACAAAATCATTCACTCTAGGAAAAGGGATAAGGGCAATATCATCACCACCTTGTCGACCACCTTCTACTTTCACCCACTTTATATGAGCAGCAGAAAACTCAGCACAAGGTGGATCTTGCACTGGGAGACTAAGAATGTCCTCCATTCTTGGCACCTGTTGATTTAAGAACCCCCCCAAAAAAGAAAAGAAAAACACATTACGTTGCAGCAAATCCGATCGAAGGATCAATGCACATCACATTCTCATTAACACTTTGCAATGAAAAATACTTCTGTTACTTTTTTTTTTGTTATTTGTTTTTTGGATAAAAGAAGTTATTCCAGTGATCAAAAGCAAGAAGCAAGACCTTACCCTGCTACAAAAGCTAGAATCATTATCAGATTACATAAGCAATCTAATGGAGGATTAAGAGTATACATGCATGGAGTTGGTATACTATTTTCATTGAATAAACATAAATACAAATTAACAGATGAGAATTTGAGTGGAAAAAAAACAGACAAAAATCAGAGGTGTGGTCAAAATCACCTTTGGTTCATGGCCCTTCATGCTCTTTTAAGAGCTTGAGATGAGACTAGGCTTTAGCTCACTGTTAATCTATTATTTCTCTGCAAATGGATAAAGTCCATTACTTTAAGTTAAGAGAAACGCTAAAAAGGGGAACTTCGAAAGACCCAGAAAGCAGAATGGGAAGAGGAAGTGAAATAGTAAAGCAAATTACCTTCCAAAGCCTTGGTTTTCCTTCCAGTTCCAGGACTCTCCTCCTCTGAATCTCTTCTCCTCTCTCTCTCGGTGCTGGTACAGTGAAAGCTTTTGTAATGATTGGACAAGATGTCAGCAAACGACATGATGTTCACTCGAATGCATTGCATGTTGTTCATGCAGCCAGAAAAAGGAGAACGAAAGACGAGTCGTCTTCACGTCAGGGATGAGACGATTTGAAATACCGGTTCTGCTCTACATTCTCGTCTTATTTATTTATTTTAAATTATTTTTTTATATATTTTTAGATATTTTCATATAAAGATATTAAAAATAATTTAAAAAACAAAAAATACTTTTATATATATTTTTAAATAGAAAAAATAATTTCAATTACACATCCAAATATCCATTCAGTAAAAAATTGCATTGTTTTTCAAAATATTTTTTAATTAAAATAATATTTTTATTTTAAAAAAAATATTTCTATTATCAACCAATAGAGAAACAATTCAAATAAAAAAAATAATTTTTTTAATATCTCAAACACCCCCTTGAATTGTCCACCGTACGAAAAAAATACATAAAGATCAACATTTTGTTATGGTAGTTTGTGCGTGGAAAATAAAAATATATATATTACCTATACTATAAAACGTGAGGCGTTTTTACTGTGCACAAATGCACTGTGCACACAGACACAGTGCACTATGGATTGCAATAGTATTTTTTTTTTTCGTTTTGTGAACAGTGTAGCCACGATTTTAGCCCCCGAAAACGCCAAAATTATGCACAGGAACCAGGGGCATCACCGGTTTTTCCTCCTTAAATGAACAGTGCACAGACGAAAAAAGCCCCCTATAAAGACAAAATAGTGCACAGTAAACAGGGCTACCTCCGTCTTTTCCAACAAGGTTTTTTCGTAAATATAGGTGATACCAGGGGCAATACAGTCATTAGCTAATATTTTATTATTTTTTTCGTTTTAACTGCTGGCGCGTCGTTCGAACGCGCCAGCAGCGTCCGATAGAGACGCGCCTTTGAGGCGGCGCGTTTATACTATTCCCGCCGTAAAAAATTCTCTTCCGCCACACCAGAAGATGCGCCGGGAAGCCCTCTCCTCTCCGTCGCGGAGCGTTCCGGTCATATATGTCCGGGTGAGCGACGGTGGACGTGTTTTGGCCGGCGATCGCTTTTCTCTCTCCTGCCACCGCAAATTCTGGTCTGGTCCCCGATGTTGGCGACAAGTTCATTTCGGTCCCTGATATTTTGATTTCGTTTTTCTTACTGATTTATTGAAATTAAAGTTTTTTTTATTTTCAATTGTGCCCTTCAATTAAAACTGATTATATAAGAAAGTTTTATTTCAGTCCTTATACTTTTGATTTTTGATTGATTGTTTATTCCTTCAATTTTTCCGGTACGGATGTTTTGATTTCTTCAATTTAGCCCTCCAGTTGAAATTGGTAATATATACAAAGTTTGATTTCAGTCCCTTTTCTTCTGATTTTTATAAAATGAAACCAATCACCATTATTTATTTTTGGTCCTCCAATTCTTTTTTGTTTTAATTTTATCCTTTAATTATAATTAATTCTATATATATTATTTTTCATTTTAATTTATTTTTTATTGTTATTTTTTTATTAATATTTGATATTAATTCATTTGTTATTTTTTAATTGTTTTTTATACAAATTTCTTGATTTTTTTAATGATTTTCCAAATCAATTTAATTATTTGAATTGTTCTGACAATAATATTAATAATAATTTTAACTATTATAATAATCATTTTACTATTAATATTACTCTTCTTTTCTCTATGTTTAATTTTTTTTTTTTTTTGCTTCTTCTTTTTTTTCTTTAGATTAGATGATTTTGAGTAGTGACTATTTATGCAGTGATCATGTGGTTTTTTTTTTCTTTTTCATACAAAAATCTTTTACTTTTTTTAATGATTTTTCAAGACAATTTAATTATCTAAATTGTTCTGACAGTAATGTGGACAATAATTTTAACTGTTATAAAACTTTTTTTTTTATTTGATTATTGCATGATTTTTTTATATTAATTCATTTAGTTTATTTTTATAAATTCTTACACAATGTATATTTTTTTATTCATATTTATACATCTATACTTTTAGTTTTTTTATAGTTTTTTTTCTTTTGATTTTATTTAAATCAGTTAAATCCTGAAATTTGAATTTAAATTGATAGTCATTTTAAGATTAATATTACTTCTTTTTTTCCTTTATTTTATTTTTTTTTCTTTTTTTCTCTTTGTTTTTTTTTCTTCTTCTTTTTTTTCTTTGAATTAGATGATTTTTATAATTTCACTATTTATGCAGTAATCATGATAATTTTAGTAGTTTTTTTTTTCCTTTTTCATACAAAAATCTTTTCCTTTTTTTAATGATTTTTCAAGACAATTTAATTATTTAAATTGTTCTGACAGTAATGTGGACAATAATTTTAACTGTTATAGTAGTGATTATGATATTAACATGAGGATAAATTTTCAATTCATGTATTAATTTTTTTGTTGATAGAACTATTTTTTTTATTTGATTATTGCATGGTTTTTTTATATTAATTCATTTAGTTTATTTTTATAAATACTTAGACAATGTATATTTTTTTAGTCATATTTATACATCTATACTTTTAGTTTTTTTATAGTTTTTTTTTCTTTTGATTTTATTTAAATCAGTTAAATCCTAAAATTTGAATTTAAATTGATAGTCATTTTAAGATCAATATTACTTCTTTTTTTCCTTTATTTTATTTTTTTTCTTTTTTTCTCTTTGATTTTTTTTCTTCTTCTTCTTTTTTTTCTTTGGATTAGATGATTTTTAAGATTTGACTATTTATGCAGTAATCATGATATTTTTATTTGTTTTTTTTTTCCTTTTTCATACAAAAATCTTTTCCTTTTTTTAATGATTTCTCAAGACAATTTAATTATTTAAATTGTTCTGACAATAATGTGGACAATAATTTTAACTGTTATAGTAGTGATTATGATATTAACATGAGGATTCAATTCATGTATTAATCTTTTTGTTGATAGAACTATTTTTTTTATTTGATTATTGCATGGTTTTTTTATATTAATTCATTTAGTTTATTTTTATAAATTCTTAGACAATGTATATTTTTTTATTCATATTTATACATCTATACTTTTAGTTTTTTTATATTTTTTTTTCCTTTTGATTTTATTTAAATCAGTTAAATCCTGAAAACTTGAATTTAAATTGATAGTCATTTTAAAATTAATATTACTTCTTTTTTTCTTTTATTTTTTTTTCTTTGTTTTTTTTCTCTTCTTCTTTTTTTTCTTTGGATTAGATGATTTTTAAGATTTCACTATTTATGCAGTAATCATGATAATTTTAGTAGTTGTTTTTTTTTTCTTTTTTCGTACAAAAATCTTTTCCTTTTTTTAATGATTTTTCAAGACAATTTAATTATTTAAATTGTTCTGACAGTAATGTGGACAATAATTTTAACTGTTATAAAACTATTTTTTTATTTGATTATTGCGTGGTTTTTTTATATTAATTCATTTAGTTTATTTTTATAAATTCTTAAACAATGTATATTTTTTTATTCATATTTATACATCTATACTTTTAGTTTTTTTATAGTTTTTTTTTCTTTTGATTTTATTTAAATCAGTTAAATCCTAAAATTTGAATTTAAATTGATAGTCATTTTAAAATTAATATTACTTCTTTTTTTCGTTTATTTTATTTTTTTTTCTTTTTTTCTCTTTGTTTTTTTTTCTTCTTCTTTTTTTTTCTTTGGATTAGATGATTTTTAATATTTCACTATTTATGCAATAATCATGATAATTTTAGTAGTTGTTTTTTTTTCCTTTTTCATACAAAAATCTTTTCCTTTTTTTAATGATTTTTCAAGACAATCATGATAATTTTAGTAATTGCTTCTTTTTTCCTTTATTTATTTTTTTTCCTGTTATTTTTATTTGTTTTTTGGATTAAATGGTTTTTATGATTTTACTATTTACGCAATAGTAATAATAATTTCAGTTATTGGCTTTTTATTACTTTTAGATAATTTTTATTATTTGACTATTTATGCAATGGTCATGATAATTTTAGTGTTTATGTTTTTTTTTTCTTATCTATACTTAAATCTTTTGCATTTTTTTATTATTTTCCAAGATAATTTAATTATTGAGATTATTTTGACAGTAATATTAATAATAATTTTAACTGTTATAATAATGATAATGGTAATAACATAAGGATATATTTTCAATTTATATATTCATCTTTTTATGGATAAAACTATTTATTATTTTATACAAATTTATAATTAAAAAATTCTATACAAATTTATTATTTTGTCTAACATTATGTTATAATAAAAAAAAACTAACATGATTAATATTTGGCCCTTATACTTTTAATTTTTTGTTTTTATCCCTTGATTTCTTATTATTTCTATAATGATCCCTATTATTATTCAATGAATTCTTTAATTCTAGAATAATAATAATAATAATAATAATAATAATATAGTAGTGGTAATTTAATTAATTATTATTTAATAATAAAAATAATTTAATTATTTCTCTTGCTTACTTTTTTGTTAATGTTTTTTAAGTTTTTTTTCATTGAGGTAATTTTATAATATATATATTCTTTTCGTAGTAATAACAATGTTAATTTTGACTTTGATTTTTATTTTTTTTATTAATCTTTTATTGTTTATTTACTCTTTCATATTATTATTATTATTATTATTATTATTATTATTATTATAAGAACAATATTTTAATGCTTTTTCGTGCTTCCTATTTTTTTTTATATTTCTTTCTCTCAATATAATTTACTGATTTTTACTGTCTTTATAATAATATGAATAATAAATATTATTCACTTTTTTCCTTTATTTCTTTTTTGTTTTTTATTATTTTAATTTGCTATTTGGATTAGATAATTTTATTTAAACAATAATAATGATAATTTTAATTATTAATTTTTTATTGTTTACTTATAAAAATATTTTGTTTTTTCTAATAATTTTTCAACTCAATTTAATTTTTATTATTATTTTGACAGTAATGTTGATAATAATTTTAACTCTTATAACAATAATAATGACAATAATATGGGGATGAATTTCTGGACAAATTTATTTTAATTAAATTTATAATACAATTTAAAAATATATATAATTAATATTTTTTACATTTAAAAAAATATTGTATACCCCGCAGCAACGCGCGGGGGCACTTGGCTAGTATATATCGATATCTCGTGGGAATAGAATAAAATTAAGTAAAATATAAACGTTATGATATTTTACCTGTAGCATTTTCTACCTTTTATAGGAAAATGTTCATTTTGCTCCCATAGTCAAAAAAAAAAAATCTCTGAAACTGGTCGGGGGTATTTTTGTAATTTTCAGAGCATATAAATAGTATTTCTAAATTTAATATATAGTAAAACTACGAAACTAACCTCTTTAAATGACAAAAACCACCCCCTGGAATTGGAGGTATTTCAAAATTTTGACCCCCGGTTTTTTCTTAGATATCATTTAGTCCGAGGGTATATGGGCAATTGATCTCTGTTTTTTAGAACACTGCAGACGTGCCAGTAGTGTTTTGTTTGCATGCATCTTTACAAAGGCGCGTGCGAGGTCTTACGAAGGTTCTAACTAGGCTTCTAGCGTGTCAAAATATGCACCTCCATGTCCTTTGTCTTGCGGAACGACGTTTGTCCTTTGAATCAAGTCAAAAAATCATCGGTGGACAGGTTGATTCCCCCCGCTTGTTTCTCTCTCCTGCTACTGGAAGTAAAGGTTGATCCTTGACATTTGTATTAATTTCATTTTAGTCTCTTCTCTTTTGATTTTATTTTTATTACTGATTTCTCAATGAAAAATTTGATTATTTTCAATTATATCCTTCAATTGAAATTGATTATATATGATATGTTTCATTTCAGTACTTACTATTTTGCTTTTTTGTTTATTTTTAGTTTCTTTATTAGTTTTGGTACGCGGGTGTTAGTTTGTTATAATTTGGTTTTTTAATTGAAATTGGTCATATATGTTATTATTTATTTATGTCCTTGTTCTTTTAATTGATTCAATAATTGTTTTTTTTAAATTCTTTTATTATTTTTAGTCCCAAAGTTTTGATTTGTTTTATTTTTATCTTTCAATTAGAATTAATTATATTTTTAATTTTGTTACTCTTTTAATTTTTTTATTTGGTATGAATTTCTTTGGTTTTTTAATACTTCTTAGATAATGTTTATTTTTCATCCATATTTACATATTTATGTTTTTAATTTTTATCATTTTATTTTTTATTGAAGTCTTATTTTTATTCGGTTTCGCTATGAAATTTTAATTTATGTTGGTTACACAACATTTTATTTTTAAAAATCTTTTTATTGTTTTTTGGTACTAGAATATTGATTTGTTGTATTTTGTTATTCAATTAAAAAATTAATTATATGTATTTTTATTTTATTTTGGCACTTATTCTTTTAATTTTTTATTTGGTATTGATTCATTCGATTTTTTCGGTCCTTCTTAACAATGTTTATTTTTTATTTGTATTTATTCATTTACACTTTTAGTTTTTGTTTTTAATTTTTATCATTTTATTTTTGATTGGGATTTTATTTTTATTCGGTTCAATTCTGAAATTTCAATTTATGCTGATAATTATTTTAAAATTAATATTGCTCATTTTTTCCCTTTATTCTTTTTTTGCGTGTTTTTTTTTATCTTTTTTCAAATCATATGATTTCATTGTTTGTACAATGATAATGACAATTTTAGTTATTATTATTTTTATTATTATTATTGTAAAAATATTCTATATTTTTTTAATTCTCCAGGGTAATTTAATGATTTTAACTATTTGGACAATAATGTTGATAATAATTTTAACTGTTATAATGATTTCAATAATTCAGATATTCAAATCTTCTTGTTTTTTTAATGATAATAAGAATTTTATAATGGTTATTTATATCCATTTAAAATTCATATATTTTTATAGAAAACTTGCATTTTACAGGATTTCTGCACATATTTATTATTTCATCTGAATTTATATGATAATAAAAAAAAATTACACGATTAATATTTTTTGACGTTGACAAAAATATGGTGCCGCTTGCAATGAAGCGCAGAGGGCATTGATTAGTAAATCAATAATTTCGGTTTGGGACATGACATGGTTAAAATCTAAAGATGCAAATTGATTATAAATTGTAGAGGTTGATTTATATAAATTCAAAATGTTATTGTATTTAAGATCTTGTTTGAAAATAATATCATGGATTGACAAACTATAAAGATTAAGTGTATGTTTGGAAGTGTGGTCGAGGTTGTGTTTTAAAAGTGTTTTTCATTTAGAAATGTATTAAAATAATATTTTTTTTTATTTTTTACAAATTATATTTGATATCAACACGTAAAAATATTTAAAAAAACCAAAAAAATTAATTTAAAATATAAAATATAAAAAATATTTTTGAAACACAATGTCAAACACTCTCTAAATGTTGTGGTGTAAACATCACATCATATGTGTTGTTCACCTCCTCTTTTTTATTTTTATCATCAAGCTTTTATTTTGCATGATTTTTTTTTGGCACAATAGAGAAATCATTTATTCAAGTATTGTATTAGGGTAGAAATCAAAAATAAAATATCAAAGTAAAAAAGGGTCAAATTGGTGATGCCTTCCAAGTAACCACAAGAGAAATGACTTTAGTTCTCAAACTTTTCACAAAATCTATAGTTTTTTTTAATTCAATTATGGTATAAAAATTTATTTAGTTTTAGTTTTTGACACGAGAGGCAATACTAAATTATGACAATAAATAGAGAAAATTATTGTTTGATACTAATTTTAACCATAAAAATAGTTGATATTGATATTAAAATATCATATTTAGTTTAAAAAGTTAAACTTGTATGTTTTTTCACCATAAAAATTGCCCTTGAAACTAGATATAAACTTTGGAAGATTTTTTTTTTTAAAGGCATTTTACATGTTTTTCTTTGGGTTAAAAATGATTTTTAGGCATGTTGGACTAGTATTTTTCAAATAATTTTTATTAAGTTCAATTTATCTTCTCTCATGTTTTTTATTTTATTTTTTTGCATGTAGTTTTTATTAAATAGTGATTGCTTTTAAGTTATTTTTGTAGAGATTTAATTGTCTAAGAGATTATATATTTATTTATTTAATAGTCTTGCTGAAGTTTATCAAAATAAGTAAAAACTAAAATTATATTCTTATATAATTCGAGGATATTTTCAGAATAAAAAAGAATAATCTTATAAGCCTGGATAGAAAAAATTGAGATAAAAACATGTTAAAGAATTGACTATTATATAATAATATAATAAATATAATTGAAATTTAAAAGCATATTAGGCTTTAGATACTGTTTTTCAAAGTGTTTTTTTTTTAAATATTTTTTATTATAAATTAAAAAGTTTGATGTTCTTAAATTATTTTTATATGTTGATATAAAAAATTATTTTAAAAAATAAAAAAATATTATCTTGATACATTTGAAAATAAAAAATAATTTTAAAAACAATTATAATCGTACTCTCAAATAATCAAAATGAATGCTTAACCAGTTATATATAAATAAATAGAATCATTTATTCAAAAAAATCACTTGCTTATGCCCATTTTTGCTTGTCGTCAATGATAAGATAATTGACTTCCATTATTGAACTCCTCTCTCCTTGAATATTACACATAATTACTATCTGTAATTCACTAGAAGTTGGATAAATTTGTTTTTGATATAAAAATTATAAAAAAATATCCAGGTATTATTAATATATTTCTAATAAAAAATATTATAATTATATGAAGATTGTTTTGATATGATCTGATCGATCTTGTAATTTTAAGGATAACATGATAGCCAACACAAATATAATTTAATTTTTTAAAAATAAAAATATATTATTCATATATTTTTACTAAAAATATATTATATTTATATGAAGATTGTTTTGACATGATCTTATTTTGTAATTCCAAGGATAACATGATAGCCAATAAAATTATAATTCAATTTTAAAAAATTAAGAATATATATATATATATTTTGAATATATTAAAACAACAACATATTAGATTAATTTAAATCATCTCAAGTTAATATGATAAATTTATTTTATAGATCACGAGACAATAATAGTCCTATAAATAGCAAGTAACAAATTATTAAACCTAATTCTCAATTAATTTCATACTAAATAATAAAATTAAAAAAACAAATCAGTTAAAAAAAATCAGTTGAATCAATCCAATCTAACTTGTCAAATACAAATTATAAAATCAGAATGACTCCATTTTTTTTATATATATAAAAATCATTTAAAAAAAAAATATGAATACACTAACCAGCATTATCACAGAAAAAACAAATGGCAAGTGCGCCAGTAACTAAAAGAGGGTGTATTGTGGAAATCACATTATGCATCCTCTCGTATTTTATTATTCACAACAATATTATTTTTCATGGTTTTTTATATATAATTTTAGTAACTTCGAAGGGCGTTTTGGATTTTTCGCTTCCAATGTTCAACTCAGTCCTGCAGCCATGTTTCTTTTCATTTTGCCCCAGTCCCTCTCTTCACAGTGTACATTTGAAGATATAGTTGAGGTTGATTTTAAAAATATTTTTTATTTTTAAAAATAATTTTTAATATTAACACATGAAAATAATCTAAAAATATTATTTTTTTAAAAAAATTAAAGTAAAAATAACAATAATAAATTTTTAAAATTTTTCAAAAAATACTCTTGAAACGTAATGTTTTTCGTTCAAAAATATATGAAAATAATAATTTTTTTAAAAATTTATTTCTGATCAACATATAAAAATAATATAAAAACATAAAAAATAATTTAAAATAAAAAATAAATTATATATATTTTAAATTATTTCAAAAATATTTTAAAAACATAATTACAGACCATCCCTATAGTAGTTGTGGTGCGATTACGAATAAAAAAAGTTCTATCAATCTCGATAGAGAGAGAGAGAGTGAGAGAGAGAGATGGATATTAAAATGACGATCGTGTGGTTTTTCGGTGAACGAGAAGCCGAGCAAAGGAGAGAGCGAACTGTGACTAGGAACCATTGAAGGTGGGAGCTGGATAATCTGGCTCGAAAAGATATGTCAAATCAGCATAATGTAGTCACTGTTTTCGATTACGACAGACGTGTTTTTCCGTTTAGGTAGTCATTAAAATAATATTTTCTTTGTATTTAATAATTATTTTTAGCATGAAGCCTTCAACCTCACCTCACCTCACCTCACCTATGATCCGAAAATATGTATATAAAAAATTAAATATTTTCAAAACACTTTTAAAATACAATCATAACCAGACAATTAGAGTATATGCCTGCTGCGCAGCGATGGAGTAGAGAATATTGTTATCCTTTTAAAAGGAAGTACTAAATTTAATGAAAGATGCTAACTAGTTGCCTGCTCCAAGAGGTTGAGCAAGATCATTTCGAATTTCAGAAGTCACACGCTTACAGAGACACTGACGTCACGGAGTCACACGCTTACAGCAGGACATGGCTGGTCTTTTCGCCAGTTTCTCAATTTAAGAAGCAAATGCACAGCAATCCCGCAGAGAAAGCCGAGCGCTGCACTTGAGCCCACCAGTGAAACGGCAGCGCATATAAGCATCACAAAGGCTTCCTCCTTCGTGTTCATGTCTCTTGAAGCCATAGCCAACTCGATCCCAGCAAACAATAGCAGCACCCCTAGGACCCCGACCGGAAATTGGTTCAAAACCATCACTAAAGAGCTGCCTAAAACCAAACCCAATAGCATTTTTGCTGCTCCAAGAAGTGCCACGCAACCTCCACTCCTACCACCGAACTTGTACTGCCCAGCCAGTCCACCTGCACCATGGCAGCATGGCATGGCACCGAACCAACATCCCACTATGTTCATCAGTCCTACAGATACCGAGATGGAGGAGGCCGAGAAATCCTTTTCCGGGAACAGATCAGATGACAACTTGCACACAGCTATTACAGAGTTCAGTACTGATAGAGGGAGCTGAGGAATTGCACCCTTGACAAACCCTTCTTTCCAAGCATGCTTGGAAATTTTCACAATTTCAATGGAAGATGGCCCAAACTTAAAACCATGCACCACTCCAGGCCTTCTTATAAAAGCCAAAATCACACCCAGCAAGAAAACCATAAAAGCAGAAGGAAGTGAGGCTACTATTTGCCTCAGCCCCCTCCTCCTAGGCCTTTCTCTGCCACCCAAATTAAATTCATCACCCTCGCTTTCACTACCCTCCTCGCCACCACCATTAACAACAATAATAAAACAAGCACAAACAATAGCCAACACCAGACCATCTAACCCTAGCCAATGCCTATCACCACCAGACTTTGACTTGGAAAAATCTTGTACTTTCCTGATATACTTGACTGCAGTCATGGCAAATGATAACCCTTGTGACAGCTGAATTCCCCTAACAACAGATAATGGAATCAACTTATAAACAAACTGCATCAAACCCGTGACACCTAAGAGTATCAAAATCCCACCAGTACATATCCCTGCTGCCATAATTTCAGGCACACCAAATTCTGCACTATTTGATATAGCCACAGCTGCGATCGATTTCATTGGCTGGACTGGCATCGGAACCCCATAGATTGCCCCAGTAAGAATGTTGTATACGCCAGTGAATATTAAGGTTGTCCCTAAATTAAGATCAACGGATAGTGTTAAGGCCAGTACGATTGGTATGTACGTACCTAAATCCCCCACGGCAACATTAAGCTCTGCCCATTTGGATCGAAAAACTAGGTTTTCTCTCACTTTGTAGACTACATTTGATGGAAATCTTGATCTGGGTGCTCGAGCTTGGATGTCTTGGAGAGGTATCTGGTTGATGGAGGACTCCATTGTTTGTAATTAATTGCAATGCTGTAGTGATCATCTCTAATGTGCTGTTTATTTTATAGGCTATACACTGCAAGGAAAGTCAAATACCGGGAATGCAACTTTTGCAATCTTGATTGGCCGTTAAAAAGCGAGAGATATCTGCCGCCAGTTGTGACCTGAGGCATCTTCCTTGTTTCCTCCTCTTATTTTCACCCTTAGTCCAAATGGTCCCTATATAATACGTCGATCCCGATCAAGCCCCCCACTGTAATTTAAAGCTGATTATAAACCTTCCACGATGGAGTTCTACTGATTAAGTTCCTGTTTGGCACTGCGATCAAATTTGTATTTGGTTGCGGTTATTTTTTTTATTTTAAATAAATATATTTAGTGTTTTTAGATTATTTTGATATGTTGATGTCAAAAATAATTATTAAAAAATAAAAAATATCATTTTGATATATTTCGGCAAAAAAACTTTAAAAAGCAACCGCAACCACACTCCCAAACACCTCCTTAATTCATAGATGGGCACCGGATTTGAAAATAAATAACAATTGTTTTCACCAAAAAAAAAATATTTCCGGCTCTTATTTCTTCATCTAGTATTGAACTCCAACGACAAATATTAGAAAAAATGATTGATGTTACAATTTCTAACTGAGTATCATAGCAAGAAATTAATCGGGATCCATCTTCCTAGTACATTTTTTATTCTTACCTTCACTTAATTTAGTTTCTGTTTAAGAATTTAATTGTGATTGTTTTTAAAAAATATTTTTTTATTTAATAATATATAAAAATAATATTCTATTATTTTTTAAAATTATTTTGATATCAGCGTATGAAAATGAATTAAAAACATAAAAAAATTATTTTATTTTATTTTAAATATTTTTAAAATACAATGTCAAATATAATTTTATATATAAATAAGTGTTTGCGGCGCGTATCTAGATCTCTATCCATGATATATTTCTACTATTTAAACAAGTCAATGCATCAAAAAAAATATTTATTTTATAAATATTGATATTGAATGTTGGTATTATTACATTATATCTATGAGAAAAAATGGAGCTAAAATTAGAATTTCTTCACCCCTTTTCTATTATCATTACCTGTCAGAAAATTTGGTCACAATACATGATGAAGTCCTACTTTATACAGTGGGGTTGATTACGTAATGTCACCCTCTTTTTTTTATGGTGAAGATATGGATATATCATTGTCAATACCTAAACATGTCCTCCATTTTTTTTAATTAAAGTATTATCCAAATCAAGTTAATATATATATATATTTGAAAAATTAGTAACTTTAAAGTGCATTAAAACATCTTTTTTCTTAAAATAATAAATAAATATGTCCTCTCTTTCTTTTGTCCTTTTTTTTTTAATTTTTTTTCTTGGAATTTGCATGGATCACGTATCTTCATTATAAAATATTTTTTATATATAGTTTTATTATAATAAGATATTTTTGTCATGTCAACATAAAATATCTTTAATTCATAACTTCATCGATTAATCGAGTGATATCTAAATTTAACGTCCACTTAAATACACTTAACATCTCATAAGATTCATGGGTACTGAGCTTAGTGCTTTGCCCGACCCAAAAACAATGAGTTTTACACTTCTTTCATGGTAACTTTGTGGAAAGATGTTTTGATAGGATAAATAAAGAGCAATAAATGTGAATTAATCACTATATTTTTTTATATTGTTAATTGTTTTTGAATTTCCAAATATTACCCACCATAAAATATTTGCTCGAGAATCATGTATGGCAATTAATTTTTTAAAAAGTTCAAATGGTTATTTTTCTATTTTACTTAATTTTGAATTTTAGTAATTAAAAAAATAAAGCATCGTGTTGAAATAAAATACTCAATAGTTAAACCAAAGAAAAGTGATAATGTAATTGATTATTTTTAATAAATAAATAATTTTGAAAGGGAATTGACAAGAAAAAAAACAAAAATATTGCAAAAATCAATGGTATTTACTTGGTGTTCCCATCTAACTTGCATGTTGAGATTCAAAGCACATGGTTTAGAATATTTGCAAAAGTTGACGCTATATATTGCTACTATAGTCTTAAGACTTTGACGCAGAGCAATGCCTGACTCGTGTATCAAATAATCAATTTGGGTTAATATCATATTTTTAAAATATTAATAAATATTATTTTTAAAAAAATCAACTGGTTTTTCATTGGATTTTACGCAAATAGATTAGTTAGCATTAGATTTTTGACTAATTTAAATTGCATTAATCCTTTTTTAATTTTATTTTAAACTCGAACGAAACCAAACCTCAAATCAGCATACCAATTGACATAATGGGAGCATAGATTTTAAAGGATTCTATAGGTTTTTGTGAAATATATCTCATCCAAATATACAGGTGATCGACTGCTAATTAATTTATTATATTAATTTTATTTATTAAAAAATAATTAAGGGGTTTCATATATTTTAAAGGCTTTTATTCTATATTTCCATCCAAATTATACCTTCTTATATATATATATATATATATATATATATATATATATCATTTTTGTTAAATGGTTCTCGCAAAATATTTTAAATAAAAAATTATAATAGTTTACTAATAAAACTGATATAAAAATAATATATTTGATGCTTGCTTCGAGAAAATTACACAAGTGCAATCCAATATAAAACTTGGTTGATTCGTTATCACAAATAAAACCCTCCCCAGCCAACACCTACTCGTCCTCAATTATTTATGATCTTGACAGTTGGGAATTGAAGCTAAATCTGTATTTTATTAAAATGAAATTCATTTTAAATTATTTTTTAACTGTTTGTATGATTATTAAAATATTTTTTTTAAATAAAAAAATATTTTTTAAAAAACAATTAATTTAAAAAATAATAGGTGGAGTACTCTTAAGAGAATCAATGAAAATACGCCATGAGGTGTCATTTTTGTTCCCATTTGACTACTAACCCGCCCGTCTAATCAATTTATAATATCCTTGAAAGCGGCCTTGCTTTTAATGACTTTAGCAGCAAGTTTAGAGCATCGTATCTTGTAAGCGATTAAAGTCTCATTTGTTTGCTAGAAAATAATTTTTTTTAAAAAAATAAATTTCAGGAAAAATAAATTCTTAGAAAATGAATTTCTAAAAAGTGAATTCTGATGTTTGGCAGTGTTATAAAAAATAAACTGGAAAACACTTTCCAGTGTTTGTTTATGTTATGGAAAATGATCTGGAAAATAATTTATTAATAAATTTTTTTTTCAAGTTTATTAAAATAATAAGGAACAAATCTTACAAATTAAAAAGTTGAATGAGAATGAAATTGAAAAAAAAATATAATTTCATAAATTATCTCAAATAAAATAAATAATAATCAAAATAATAGAGATCAAATCTATTTTTTTTAAAAAATAAAAGGTGAATAAATTAAAATAATAATAATTAACATTTCATAAATTATTTCAAATAAAATAAGTAACAATAAAAAAAAATGAGGATCAAATTTGATAGATAAAAAATTTCAATAAAAAAATGATAAGAAAAAAGCAAATAGCAATTATAAAAATAAGAACCAAAATTAATATAAAAATTAAATTTTAAGAGATGGAATTGAAAAATAAATATTCAAAACAAATTATATATAGCAATCAAAAGTTTGAGGATCAAATTTGATATAATCAGCAAATAATGACATTTCTAAATTTTTCACAACTTCCGGAAAGTGTTTTCACCCGTTGGAGAGACAAATTTAACAAAAAAAGCTAATTTTTTAAAAATATACCTTTGCCTGCTCTGATGGCTAGTCCCATTGGACTTGCCCTAATGACTTTAGCAGCAAGTTTAGAGCATCGTATCTTGTAAGCGATTAAGGATGTTTTTTAAAATATATTAATATAATATTATTTTATTTTTATATTCACATATCAAAATAATTTAAATGCACTCAAAATTAATTTAAAGTTTAAAGTCATGCATTCTCTCAATAAATTGATTTTTTTTAATAAAATATTCTCGGTAAAGATAATATAGTTTTGATGCTTAAAAAAAATTGAGTGGACCCACCGCCAATGACTCAGGTATGTTATGTAGATGGATTGAAGCGTAGATCATCCATGTCCTAGACATTGTAAATTCCCTTCTTCTTTTTTTATTTTATTTTCTGGAATTTATCAACCTATCCTTCTATTATATTGTTTTGATTTTGGTTAGCTTGTACAAGGAGAGCCTCGTGTATATGTTTTTTGGCTCTTTTTTTTTTTTCCTCTAGAATGATTAATCTAAATTTAATTTTTTTAAGGTTGATTTTAGGTTTATGAGCCGATTTTTTTAGGTTATATAAAAATTTATTTGTGTAATATTTTTTATGTGTTTTGGGTATAAAAATAAGCTGAAAAATAAAATTTAACTGCAGTGTCAAACAGGCATGAAAGCAAGTGAAGCGTCCCTTGATTTCATTGTTTTTCAAAAAATTAATTTTTTATATTCTCAACTTGTAATCCAAGTCTCGTAATGTTTAACTCTTGAGTTGAGTTTTATAATTTTGATAATTCTCAAATCAAATTTAAAAATCATGACACTAAATATTTTTATTTTAAGTTAACTAAGGTTTGTCTTCTTGACAAGTAACCCTAGATTGACCTCCCGAGTCAAGTCTTAAAATTATTAATATAACTATTTTTATCTTTATATTAATCCGAATCAATAATCAACCCAAATTATGAGTCAAACTTTGTCCTGTATTGACCACGTATTAAAATTTTAGAATTAAAATAATAATTATTTTTATTTTTATTTTGATTAAATTCATTCCAACTTGTGACTCGGGCCTCATTAACCCAACTTTGCTCCGTATCAGCTGTAATTTGAGTTTTATATTGTAATGATAATTATTTTTAAATCATAATAAATTTATTTTATAAATTAAAAATATTGTATATTATCTGTATTTTTTATTTATAAAATATAAAAAATCACTTTAAAATTATTTAAAAATAGATTTATTATAATATATCTATTTTTAGTAAGCCAAATACTCTTTTTTACAAAACTAATTATGTTTACAGGGACCCTAGTGTTACTCCAATAATGCAATTGCTTAGCCATTAGCCAATATAAAACGAAAGGCCATATTTCAATTGAATTCTACGGAGACCTTGCAAATACACAAGAAACAAGAAACAACAATGGAGTCCCCAAGTTACCAAATACCTCTTCGTGATACACCAACTCAAGCACCCAGATCAAGATTTCCATCAAATATAGTTCATAAAGTGAGAGACAACCTGGTCTTCCGGTCCAAATGGGCAGAACTTAACGGTGCCATGGGGGATTTAGGTACGTACATACCAATCGTACTGGCCTTAACATTATCCGTTGATCTTAATTTAGGGACAACATTGCTATTCACTGGCATATACAACATTCTTACTGGGGCATTCTATGGGGTTCCGATGCCAGTCCAGCCTATGAAATCGATCGCAGCTGTGGCTATATCAAATAGTGCAGAATTTGGAGTGCCCGAAATTATGGCAGCAGGGATATGTACTGGTGGGATTCTGTTACTTTTAGGTGTCACTGGTTTGATGCAGCTTGTTTATAAGTTGATTCCATTATCTGTTGTTAGGGGAATTCAGCTGTCACAAGGGTTATCATTTGCCATGTCTGCAGTCAAGTATATCAGGAAAGTACAAGATTTTTCCAAGTCAAAGTCCGGTGGTGATAGGCATTGGTTAGGGTTAGATGGTCTGGTTTTGGCTATTGTTTGTGCTTGTTTTATTATTGTTGTTAATGGTGGTGGCGAGGAGGGTAGTGATAGAGAGGGTGATGACAATAATTTGGGTGGTAGAGAAAGGCCTAGGAGGAGGGGGCTGAGGCAAATAGTAGCCTCACTTCCTTCTGCTTTTATGGTTTTCTTGTTGGGTGTGGTTTTGGCTTTTATAAGAAGGCCTGGAGTGGTACATGATTTTAAGTTTGGACCATCTTCAATTGAAGCTGTGAAAATCTCCAAGCATGCTTGGAAAGAAGGGTTTGTCAAGGGTACAATTCCTCAGCTCCCTCTATCAGTACTGAATTCTGTTATTGCTGTGTGCAACTTGTCATCTGATCTGTTTCCGGGCAAGGATTTCTCGGCCTCCTCCATCTCGGTATCTGTAGGATTGATGAATTTAGTGGGATGTTGGTTTGGTGCCATGCCATGCTGCCATGGTGCAGGTGGACTGGCTGGGCAGTACAAGTTCGGTGGTAGGAGCGGAGGTTGCGTGGCACTACTTGGAGCAGCCAAATTGGTCTTGGGTTTTGTTTTAGGAAGTTCTTTAGTGATGGTTCTGAACCAATTCCCTGTTGGAGTCTTAGGGGTGCTGCTATTGTTTGCTGGAATCGAGTTGGCTATGGCTTCAAGAGACATGAACACAAAGGAGGAAGCCTTTGTGATGCTTATATGCGCTGCGGTTTCGCTAGTGGGTTCAAGTGCAGCACTCGGCTTTCTGTGCGGGATTGCTGTGCACGTGCTTCTTAAATTGAGAAACTGGCAAAAAGACCAGCCATGTTCAACAATAGTGTAATGGAATCCCATGGCAATCTCAAGATCCATGAGTGACTTTTGTGAAAAATTAAAAATGTATTGGAGTATCAGCTCCTTAACTGGTCTGAGATTGTTCTTGTTTGGAGTATTAGATCTCCTATCGCTATGTCAATATCTTTTCTCTGTTCTGAATTATCAGTATCACCTTTTTACCCTCTTGCATTGCAGTACTTGAAATAATGCACATAGATGTTCTGCATTGGATGTCTGTTGGAAAATAGCCAAATGGTTCACTGAGTCATTCTTGTTAGATCCTTGCCATTGTAGCCAAACACTTATAGATTTAGGACAAGCACAAGCTGAAAGAAGCTTGTAACTCCTAGTGTTATAGATCTCACACGACTTTCTCTAATCGAATACAGGAACTTTAATGATTTCATGTTTTTTTCTTCGTTGTATTTCATAGTCACAAACATCTGAAAGCTTGAACCGAATTACGAACTTCTTATCTATCCAAATGGATATCCTCCCCTTGATAGAAGCGAACTGGGGAGCAAGTATCTGCTGTATGGTTTTTGAGTCATACTGAATGATCTAGAACGGATCCCCCCAATGCCAAAGCCACCAGATCTTGGGGAATTCTTCTACTTCGATCCAAGTATTGAAGCTCACAAATGCTACCGGTGCTAGCTTTTGTTATTAGTAGAATCTGATAAAAAATTGCTGACATCTAGAATTAAAGGAGATTAAGCTGATAAATCATATGCAAAAAAAAACTAAAGATAAAGCATCTACATGAATGCACCCGAACTACTAATTGATGACTCACTACCACGTTGACAAAGACAACCATCAGAGACTCAGACACCATTGGCACTTAACTAGGAACTACCCAATATTCATTCCAACAAGCCGACTGCATAAAGACATTGTAAAAAGAAGGGGGGCAACGAGTGAGAAGAGGAATGCAAAGGCACTTGCACATGCCCTCATTTAAGCAGGCTGGGATGTTGTGGTGCTTGAGAAATCAAGCCAACCTCCTAAAGGAAGCCCAACTGGTGCTAGGCTAGTCCTAGAGAATATTTGGGAGTGTGGTTGCAGTAATATTTTAAAGTGTTTTTCGTGCTGAAATATATTAAAATGATATTTTTTTTATTTTTTAAAAATTATTTTTGAAATCAACACATCAAAATAATTTAAAAACACTAATATATATTTATTTAAAATAAAAAAAAAATTTATACAAAACAACGGTTGCACCGCAAAACTAATCAGTCACCTAGAAGGCAGGCTATTAGCATTATTCCTGGCTCCCCCCGGCCTCAGCCTCTCCAGTTTGCCTCTAATAATTAATCATTTTTGCATTATTTTTTATTCCTGTAGTTTTTCATCTTTCCCTAGTCTGTATTTTCACAGATTTGCCCCATGTTTAACGTTAAAAGGTATTTGACCTTATGCTAAACAACTAGATCGAATTTCACTTGGAACTAGAGAAATTAAATCCGGAGAAGGCTGTTCTTCAAGTGCAAGACTTCGCTTTCTATGGATTGGTTGAAATTGCATGACTTGTACATGTCACAATTGAAAAATATCGAACTTCTTGTTAATTAAAAATAAAATATTCCCAAAAAAAATTATGAAATGAGCAACATAAATTATAATAAGAAATGAGAGGACAAAGGAGGGGGGAAAAGACTTCAGAGATACACTAAAAATTATAACATAATTAATATTATCATCAAAATCTTGAATGGACAAACCTAATGACACACACACAAATCATTATCGGTGATCAGAGTATGTTATATTTATTGTCTAAAGATGACAAATAACTCACTTGACTTTAATGACTCTAGTTATTGTTGATCTTTTTAATAATGATAATTTATCTTACTAAATTTTTTATAATGATACTACTGTTATTATAATCAGAGCTTAACATGTTTTGAGGTTTCCTTCTTTTTCATCGCATTCCATTTCATAATTTTATTGAGATGTTATATATAATTTTCTTATATATATATAAATTATAATATCTTATAATATCTTACTATTTTCTTAAAACTGTTAATTTGGAAGATTGTTTTTAAGAAATCGTGCTAATAAGCAAAAATACCTTTTTTTATGAGTGATTGCCGTGCTCGGGCTACTATGAAGCACGTGTCAAGAGGGCACAGAAAGCATTATGCTTGTTATCTATGCATCAGCTAAATACTGTTTGGATGTCTTTGGCGTGGAAAATGCGTATGTGATTGCCATGGCCACCCCATATTTTCAATGAAGAGGTTGCCTTGTAGGATAATCTTTTGAGCAACATCTTTGCGCTTTTATACCAGATCTTTCACTCCACCCATGTCTATGTTCATAGTTTGGACTTCTAGAACCACCAGTATATAAAACAACCCACCTGTTCTCCCCAGAGTCCTCCTTGTCAGCCTGCATAATAGCAACAAGAACCTTTAGCAAATTACAGTAAATTTAATTGGATCGCACTCCACAGACTTGCTGCTATTCCCAAGATTCCAGTTCATGCGGTCCAAAATTTTCAATTTATTGTTTTTAATATTACATTCCAATAAACATTGACCAGAATATTGCAAAACAAGAAATTGCTTATCTGAAATCAGTACCTATTATCAGAGGGATTCACCAATTCCAACAGCGGGAGTTTCTCGACTTCTCTCACCAGTGTATCTTCTATCCACATAAACATGCTTAATAAAATCTCGAACCTAGAAGCAAAAGTTCAATTATCAGCACACATTACTAAAAAATTCCCCACCGCTAAAAAAGACGCCCCATTTCCAAGCACCGTCACGCTCACGACTGTGCAATCTTGTGTTTTCCTTCCACAATAAGTTCCCACAATCATGTCACTCATAAACAAGCCTATCATTTCTCTTAAAAATAAGCATATCGCCATAACCACCTGGAAGCTGATTACGATGCGGATCTCATTCCTTTAGAAACAGTTGTCTTGCTCTCTATAAAAAACATAGGAAAAAAAATTCAAAAAAATTTACTGAGATTGTTAGCTATCAA
This sequence comes from Salix dunnii, assembly GCA_015731905.1. Classification (NCBI taxonomy): domain Eukaryota; kingdom Viridiplantae; phylum Streptophyta; class Magnoliopsida; order Malpighiales; family Salicaceae; genus Salix; species Salix dunnii. The sequence goes on from CM027664.1 coordinate 19,128,881, forward strand.
CAGTATTCAATTTCATGCACAGCCTCATTCCCTCCTCGAAGAGCACCAACTTCTTCCGCATTAAATTTCGCCATCGAAATTGATTTAATTCTATGCCAAAATTCCCGACTAGAAAAAATTATCAAAATTAATTCATATCAAATACTTAAATAACAGGAAACTATAACACATTAAAAAATATTTTAAAAAACATCAAAATCAAAATATACTTACTGAGTTCCACTACAATTTGTGCAAGCAAATGCGAAGAAAGTTGTGCAAAGATATTGAGGTCCCTGAAAAAACAAAACAGATAAATAAAAAGACTGTTACTGTAATTAGAGATAGGGGTTAGTTACCAAGCTATTGCAAGTAATGCAACGACTATTCTCAGGGAGAATAAGAAGACCTCGAATTATCTTCTCAATTCTCTCCTCTTTGTTTGTCTTCGTCATTTTCTTTTTCTGAACGTGAAACTTCACTGGATGATTAAGCAAGAAGAGTTGATTGATTGAAACCTCAGCGTCGCAAGAATATGAGAGAATTTGAAGAAGAAGAACCCTAGAAATGGAAATTGGTGGTGGGAAAACATAAGAGAAAATATATGTGGAGGGAAAATAGCCGAGAGAGACGCTTCGACCGCTGGTTTTTATGGCCGTTGAGAATTTTTGCTGATTTAAATTTAAAATTTGTGGTTTGGGCTTAAGGGGCCGGACAGGGATGGAATTAGGCCCCATCTATTGAATAACAGTCTTGGGCCACAGCAGGTGTATGTGTAATTAAATGCAATTTTATGATTATTTTCTTTCTTTCTCACTGTTCGCGATTCGTAATTTCGTTTAATCTGTAATTTTTTGTCGTACGAATTTTAAATGTTATCCAAGATAAAGAAAATTTGCAGAAAATATTTTATTTTATACTAATTCTTTAAAAAAACGAGGTCGTTTTAGTTGTTTAACGTGTTTCTCCAAATATTCAAGTATAGTAGAAAATCCATTTCAAGATATCTAAAATTCTCACGATTTACCCTTTTATTGTATATGATAGGAAGCCATGCTAACTGTCATTTTTGTACACCCACCAACTCCCCGAATACTATAGCATACTTTTGTCTATACCTTGCCCCCCTGATCTTATTATTATTATTATTATTTTCTTCTTTCAATTCTAATTTGCTGGTCAACATTTTTTAAATACCTAATTTGTATTAGATTTTATTTCAAATGTTTTAGATATTCACTTTAACTTAACTATACACGAGCTGATCAATAACCCAGCTGACTCGGATAAAGCTCAATCGAGTCAACTCTAAATTTTTTATAACGATTAAAACAATCACTTTGAAATTTTTTTTGACTCCGTACAATAATTTAAACCATAAATTAACTGACACAGTAACTTAGATCGTATACCTTCATACATTCTGAGAACTATGGCGTGGGAGTTTCTAAATTCTATGGCATATTGGGAGTGAATTCAAACATCCTGATAGGCTCCAAATATTCTCGAAAGCTACTACAACACTTGGGTATCCTTTAAATGCAATTTTCCATTGGTAAAAATTTGAAATAACAGCAAACGGCATCAAAATAACCATATCCCAGTTTCTGTTTTTTTGGGTTTGGTTAAATGGTTTGCTTTATTTCAATGAAAGTCTGGCTGATGCTGGTGGTTGAAGGCAATACGGTTCGACCTGCTAGCCATTTGAGATGCAAGATGGAAACAGAATCAATAATAAAAGAATTTTCAATGGGTATTCACTGCAAGCTTATGCAGCATGTACTCCATAATGGCGTTGCCTTTTGCTTGTCAAATATGGGATATGCATCATGTACTCCTTAACGACGCTGCCTTTTGCTTGTCAAATATGGGATCAAACAGTCAACAAAAATTGAACAGAGATTATTGATCCAATCAGACTTTATAGCAGACATACAAAATGCTCATTGATGTTCTTGGTGGAAGAAGTGCAAAAGTTTCAGATCAATAATATTCTGATACGAGCATCAAGCAATGGGACGAATCACAAAGAACTTCCACGAAGCTAATGGGAAAAATAACCAGGCCAAGTTTCATACAGATGATGTCCATGCACGCCTTGAATTCACTTAAACCCTTGAAGGCGTGAGGAGGCGGTCCTGGACAGTAAGCCAGCCTCGTGCCAACCTCGAATCACAAAACGCACTCTTCTCCCTTGTCAGAGAAACGATAGCAAAGTCTGGAATCTGGAATTGCTTAACTTCAGAATTTACAAATTGCATCTAAAACCACAACAATCAAACTATATTGCATGATGAGAACAGAAATTTGAAAATGTAAAAGCAGCAACAAGTGACTGGGCTGTCAGGCCTTCCTATCACACCCCACCCACGACAGATCACCATATCCTCAGAAAAAAAATTCATTTGCAGAACATTTCTATATCAGCATCAGATGTCGCAACCACACTACCAGAAGGAAACTCGCAATCATGACTCCACCAATAAAACACTTTTCCATCACATTAGAAAATATCAAGATGCACTTGAAACAGGTCTATGACATTGTAAGTTCAGCTGTTCAAACACAGATTCACAACACATTTTCGGTCAGCTATATTTTTAGGTTTCTCTGTTGGGTGTCAGGTCAAATACAAAACAGTTATTTGGTTTGGTTTCTTTCCCATGAAAAGACGCACATAACAAGAGGAGAGTGACCGCAGAGGTGAAGAGCCCATGCAATTGTGTACTTATTGCTTAAATAACAAAATATTAACAAGAACATGAAAGCCACAAACTTTCCAGTTCTCTGTTACTCAAGGCATCTAACTAAATATTGACAAGAATTTGAAACAATGATCCAGAAATTAACTCTACGCCTCTAATGAATCTCTATCAAAGACTACAAGAAATTACTTACAGAATTTTTCCTCCTCTACTTTCATGGATAACGCATCCTGTTGGTACATATCAATCTAGTGAATACTCCAATACTGAATCAGATAGGAACTTGTAAGTTGAATCCAGGGGTGCGAATTATTTCGGCTTACTGCTACTTTGATATCATGGTTAAGGGGAAAAAACAAGAAAACAAAACAAAGATCTGTACAAAAGATCCGAAGCCAAAACTCCACACACCCCTTTACCAGCAGGATCTGTGCAGGTTTACCAGCTACCAGGGGAAAAAAGCGTGTATAAGACCTGGAAAGTCGCTAACCAAAACTGCCAGATTGATGAGAGGCTGATGCGGCAGAGGCAAACCAAAAAACCTCTCTCGTCTAGATGCCACAGCACTCCTGTTAGAAACCCATTGGAGAGGCTATTGACAAAAGTCAATGCCAATAATGAAGGAAACACCAGACTGTTCCAGCAAAAACAATGTAAAGTCTAAAACTGAATTCTTCAGATGCAGAGTGCAAGCTGAAGGGGCTGGCAAATTCCTATCATCTCATATGTGTTTTTTTCTACCCATCAACATTTAAGTCCTCAGAAGAAGCTTTTATTGCCTCAGCATTCATTAGAGCAACCACAGCCTTGTGAATTGCAAGATCTGCCCTGTAAAGCAGTCTTTGTGCTCTTTCTCTCTTGATATTAGCCATATTGAGTGCTTGCTTAGCTGCACCAGAAGCATCACGCAACCTTAATTCATCAAGATCTGAACCATTTAACTGTTCAAGGCCATGTCTCGCCTTAAAACCTATCTGAAGATGCTTCTGACTAGGCCAGTCAGAAAAACCTGCATTCCACCGATGAAATCTATTTCCCTGATCCATCATTCTCTGTTTATATAATGTAGCCATTTGACTATCAGAGGGAGATACAAAGGTCCTGAGTTTCCTAGACTCAGTCAATGAGAAATATCCAGGGGCACAAGCATCTTGTGGTGAAAAGACCCTAGGTGATATCTGAGGCAATGGGGAATCATCAAAAGAATCATTGTTATGTACTTGATAGGTCTTTTCATCCCCAGAAGCAAAGCCATTTATTCTTCTTCCTAGGAAAACAAATACAATATGATTAAGGAGAAAGATGAGAAGAATATTGAGGAACAGGAATGGAGAAAAAAGAAAAGCCTCGTCAAAATATCAAAGGGTAAAAAAAGTTACCATAAGGATGAAAGCCATCATGATCTCCTGAAAATGCATTGTTTTGTCCAACAACTGAAAATTTCCTGTGTGACCTTTGTTTTGATCCCTTGTTAGGCACTTCCAAACCCCGAGGTTTCAAACAGAAAGCATGCATGGGTGGCTTGTCTGCAAGTACAGCCTTCCCATGGCATCCACTGGGGAGGCGTATGTTACTTCTTTCCATTGCTAGCTCCCACTCCCTCAATTGCTGCTGATACCTTTCCCAGAGTGGAGGCTGCATAAAAAGCATAGTTGCACATCTTGTTAGACCAAAAAAATATGTTTAACAGAAAACAAATCAGCATATAAATGGCACATGAGTGAACATGACATATTAAAAGATAAACCAAGTTTGACAAAGTTACATGCTGGACCATTCAATTAGGGAACTGCCCGGTCAAATTAAAGTAAAACGATAGATCTTATACTACATTAATACAGATATGAATAGGTGGCCATGCAACATTTGGGATTGAATAATTCAACAGAAGACTAAGTTCCCAGTCCATTAATACAGATGTTAACAGTGGTAACAATAGTTTCTTCTCAGTACATGTTACAGTTTATCTTTCCCTTTGAAACTTTTTATTGTTAACAACCCTCAAGACCAATATCATCAGAACCAAATACTTAACCTTCTACCAAGAAAATAGGCGAATCTTCATAACCTTACACTGAGCAGAAGACCAAAAATTATGCCAACCATAGCTCATTCACAAAAAATAACAGAAAATGACCAGCAACTTCAGAAGTTACCTGGAGATGACGGATCAGAGGCATTCTCTTCCTGTGCCTCTTATGCTCCCAATATTCATGGATGATTTTGATGGCTCCTGTGGGCCCAATTCCAGACATTAGTTTCATTATTTCATCTGATGTAAACTGGTCCCGCCGTTGAGAATATGCAGCCTTCTCAAACATGTCCATCACTTTCTCAAACATTTCTTCGGAAATCTGCCGTGAGCCACTGTTGACTTCTGAAGCACTTTGATTTTTCAGCATCCACTTTTCATCATCACTATCCATATCATATAGAACCCTTGATGGATTCAAAGCCATCTCAACATCTGTTTCAAGCTGCCGAAAGTACTTAAAGCCCCGGAAAAATGATACTTCTATTCCATTATCATCATTTTCCTCTATCAGGCGGACCCCGGGAATAGGAATGTTTTTAACTGATGCAGCTCGCATGTTCCGATTGTAGCATTCTTCATGCATCTCTTTAAAAAGAACCCACTGACTTCTATCCGGAAATTCCAACATCCATTCTTTTCCTCCTTTCCACATCATAGCATGTGTAAACCGATTTGTTGACCCAGTTTGCAGAAACTGATGTGCCTTGTATGAATACTTTGTAGTTCCTGAAAGCTTAACACCAAGCCTCCACTCATTATGATCGAAAAGCTCTAGTATAACCTGCACCCCACATTCTCTCCATCCTTTGTCACCATTTGTAATCAACAAATTTGCATCACAAGACAACAACTCTAAGTTTCTTTCAGAACCCCTGGAAATGTCTGAAGTCCTCTTCTCTGTGGTTGTCCTGATTCGTTTATGTGGAAACCCTTTCTGCTGTTGTCCTCTATTCCTTGGGCTGTAATCAAAACCCCCCGAAGGCAATGCATAAGAAACATGTGTCCGTGGCTTCTTAGGTCCATTACCAAAATTGTTTTGGAGAAAGTCAGACCTTCTATCAGACCACCCAAAAGATGCAGAACTACTTCTATTTCGATGCCAGGTACTTCTGCGAGCAGTAGGGTTTGGGCTGGGAATAATGCCACCATTCATATTCCATGACAGATCAGAGGACCGTTGAACACTCTGTAATTCCTTATTAACATGCTGGTTCAATTGATTAACTGATGGAATTTCAACTGTGATAGCCTTCAGAAGAGTATGAGAACCAAAACCAGTCTCATCTTCGTTAAATGATGGCCTTGGAGGCAAGTCACAGCGTCGTGACTCTGAATGGTTGCATTCCAAATTCTGCGACGGGACAATTGGACCACTTCCTGATTCTTCAAAATCTTTATAGCTTGCTGAAATTTCAACATTTTTATCCCCACTTTTGTTTGACGAGTTCTTTTTCCAATCCCCAACACTGCAAATGGGGACATCAACTGTTTGTGACTCTGGTTTAGCACGAGATATGCATCCATCAAAGTCAGCACCCATCGCCAAAGCCTTGGGATCATTACCAGGTGTACCATCTAAACATTCTTTGGAGCGGTCCTCTACACTTGAGCAACTATCAGCCAGCAAACCACTGGATTTTTCCAGATGTTTAATTGGATCATGATCCAGAAAGTTAATATGCATCACATTATGTTCCAAAAGCATCTTCAGATGCAAACCCAAAAAGAAAGTAGGGGCAGCGGTAAAAGAAAGCGCAAATGAAGGTAAACATCTGTGATTCTTGTCAGAATTAGAAGAAGACTGATAAGCAGTAGATTCTCTGGAGAATCCCGCAAGACCGATGCTCTGCCTAGACCTCCTATGCAAGACCTGTTTAACAATAATAATATCATAGCAGTCAATAACAATCCTTAAAAAAAAAAACTGTGCAGCCAGTCAGAATTGTAGTGCAAAGAATTGCGAAGCTGTCCCAAGCAAGGGGTAACTATGCTGCAGCTATTGGTCTCGGCAGTTTAATTTTGACAATAATCAAAACAAAAATGAACAAAAAAATGTAACCGGACAAAAAAAGAAAGAAGCAACACAATAGATACATTAAGAAATGGAAAAAAGCAAACAGATATATAGCGAAAAAAGAGAAAACGAGGGAAACGCATCATGAAAAGGAATTTCTTTCCAGGGAAAAATCTGGAAGCAAACGTGAAAGCCACAGGTCATCTTCAAAAGCATATTTAACTATATAAGGTTAAAGTACCTTATTTAAGGTGGCATCACCACAGGCCCAAGGACTATGGAGATGATTCATTCCACATTGCAATGCCTTAACATTATCATAAGTGCATTCAGACAGAGGTAATTGCCTAGAAAGCAAGCAATGCCTTTTTAGCTTATGGTCCAGGATTATCCACTTTGAATTCTCTACTTCAGAGAAGTTGTAGAATGCAAAGGCAAACTGCTTGCTGAAATCTTGAGTGCAAGAGAATTTGAACCTGATTGAAGTTATTGGCAACTGGAACTCCGCACATTTCTCCTGCTGCTCATTAGGTTGATAAAATATTGTCAAGACCAGGAAAACAAAAGCTACAGCCTCTTTCAAGCAACCTTCAAACAAGAGAAACCTCAATCCAACCCCATTATCGACAAAAAGCATCTCTAAATGAGTCCTTGGCCATGTAGTCATAAGCATACCATACTGAAGCAGTGCCACGGCATGGATCAACCACACAATTTCTGAGCCAAATGTGTAGTGACATGGGACAGGAGGCAATTGGAAGCTTAACTTGAACATGAAGAATCTTGGTTCTGTGGCAGAAATATTTAATCTCAACAACCCTGCACTATCAGTTGACCATAAAGGATCAAAAGCATCCAACCCATCCAAATCCTCATCAGGATCCAATCTTCCAAGAGAAGTATCATGCTCTTCCAAAGCCCTAAAATTAACAGTAAGAGGCACCAAAGATCTAGCAGAAATATGAATGCCCTTGGATTCATGACACATCACATTGCTTGTCTCACGGAACCGCTTCCTGTAATAAACAATAGGGAGCTTACTGCCCTTGGAGTAAACCGGCTTCTCCATCACAGGCAAACCACTCCTTCCATCAGTGGCGACACTGTCTGATGATGCAGAATTACTACATAACTTGCCTCTATCCCTGTTTAGGGAAGAAAGTGGCATCCTAGTAGAAGATAAATAAGAGATTTTCTGTTTCTTCAAGGAACAAAGAGGAGAAGATTTGACTCTATGAGTAGATCGAGCCAACCACGAGATGATAGGCTCTGAGTCCATATAAGCCCCTTCATAGCTATCATCCTCTGTCATCAGGTCTCTCTTTTCTTTTCTGGACATCAATTTCTCCTTTCCCCCACCAGAGCGCTCGTTTCTTGTCACTGATCTTTTCCTTCGAGTCTTACCTGAAACTTCACCCGGGAGAAGCAAGAGTTTAAATCTTTCATTTTGGAGATTGATCCATTCCTCATCCCGGTCATCATATTTTACATGATGAAGCTTCCTGTCTTCGTCATAGTCACCAACAAGACCATGGTACCATCTTTGGTCCAAAGGCCAAAAGACCTTTATTCTCCGATTCAGAACCCAATGGGCATCCAAATCCCCTGAGAAAATTTCATAGTAATGGCGTCGTTTCCTCGTGTTACCCTTCTCTTTGTTCTGATTCCTAGGTCGTAATACTCTACCATCAGTATCAACAGATGAAGATTCAGATCCAGAGACATACCTCAACCCACGAGCAACAAATTCTTGGAAACCATTTTTAGATGGCGAGGCTGAGGCTTTGCTGTTTGAAGAAAAACCCGTGCAGCTTGGATCAAATCGTGATGATAGCATCATTGCTGCATTCTCTTCGAGATTTTCCTCATCCTCATCATGCAAAACATCACTGGTCTTTATAGAAGTATCAACTGACGGGTCTGCCTCCTTGGTTCTTTTCTTATCAGACACCATATCCTTTTTTTTCCTACTCCGCTTCCTCAGTGACTTTTGCAGAGATGAATCCCCATTATTGACAACCATAGCGCCATTGTCAGACTTTTTCAGAGATGAATATCTTTTTGTAGTAACTGAATGACTATCATGCCCGTCTTCTTCCTTCAAATGCCCATTTGCATCCAATTCACCATTTCTACTGGCTTTCAAATCATCAGAATCTTTCTTCTGTTTAGCCTTTGAAAGCTCAACCTGATTACCTTGATCTTCACCAGTTAACTTGCTAGCCTGATCGACATCACCCACTACACTAACCAATATCCCCACTTCCTTTGACTCCCTGCTGTCATTCTCATCCCCTTTACCCTCATCTTCACCAGTTAACTTATGAGCCTGGTCAACATTGCCTGCTTCCCTGCCAAACCCTCTTGCCAGCACGCCCCCTTCACTACCATTGTCCACCTTCCTCCGCCCCACAAAACCCCGTTTTCTCCTAGGAATCTTAATAGCCCCATCTTCCAAGGGTAATGAAGCACCACAAAACCGATTACTATCAATCAACCCAGTCCTCGAGTCCTTCGAACCTGAACTCAAACTCCCATTATACACTTCCTTTAAACTCTTACTATAACTACTAACATTCTTAAAGCTACTAATAGAAACCTCTTTTCTACCCTTTTTGTTTTTATGTCCCTTCTCATCATCACCTACACCGCCACCCTTCCGCTTCGAATTATTACTATTTTGATCCCATTTTGAATTTTTAGTTTCATAGAGACTCTTGATATCCAAAGATCTAGACTTCTTAGGAATTCCCACTCCATGAGACTTTCCTACTCTATTTTCCATCAATCCAAACACCAAAAACCAAAACCCCTTGTTTTCAAATCCCAATCATGCATTTTCAGATCTGTAAACAACACCAAATGACCAGAATTACCCTCTAAATTACCAAAATTCAAACATTAGCGCAACGAACCAAGCAATCAAGGCCTTGTTATCACCAAATAACGCAGGATTGAAAAAATAACGTCAAAAGGTACCAAATAAAAAACGTACCTGGATTGAAATGCTGCGAGAATTCGATTTCTCGGGAGAAATGTGAAGATCGCGCGCATGAAACATGGATCAGTATGCGAATCTATGAATCGAGAATTAAAACCCTAACCGAATTTCTGAATTTAGTCACTGGTTTTTCGATAATTTGAGGGATTTATTTTTTGGTTAACGTGGGAAATGGAGAGGAGCTAGGGTTTCTTTTGGTTTCACGAAAAGAGGGGTTTTGATTCGAAAATAATAAGAAGATAAAATTAAAATAGTTATAAGAATAGAAAATATTTCCAGTCCTTTCGATTATGCTACGTGGAATAATCCAAACCGTCCGATATAAAACCCTCATGTATTCATCATCCGTGCGATTAATAAATAAAATCGGTGGTGGAGATGAGTTATTTGAAACGTGGAGAGGTGGGATTTTAAGATATTGTGCGGCAGTTAAGTGGCTTGTTTTTTGCTAGAATTGTATGCTCGCACGAGTCAAAATGAATACCTTTAATTTACTATTCCTTTTATTTGTTTGTTAATTGGTCCTGATGTTTCATGAAATATCGAGGACGCCATCAGGCTATTTAATTTATGAGGCGCCATCACGGAAACTTGAGCTCTTTCGCGACTGCGAAAATAGGTGGACGTGTACTCGCCTGAATGGAGTGAAACGTGGATTTGATGGAGGAAGAGCTTGAAGCCGTTAGCGGAAAGAATAGGCTAGCAATGGTGAGGCCAGGAGGTGCTGGAGAGAAACGCGAAGGGATGACCATGTTATATACATGGTTTTTTAAATTGTATTTTTATTTTAAGATAATATTTTTTTATTTTTTAAAATATATTTATAATATTAGTGTATTAAAATAATCTAAAACATAGGACAATAATTTGAAATAAAACGAGAAATTTAAAAATAAATAAAAAAAAAAAATTGCTCTCTCCTCGTAGTTTTCAAGTAACTATTCATCTTCTCCGTTTAACCAGGGGATTGAAAAAATAAAATAATTTTATTGACCTTTTTTGAAAATTGCAAATAATGCAGGGACTGTAAGGCTATTACAAGGATGGAAGATAACTTTTATACTTGTTTTGTGTTGGCTATAAGGTCTTTTTCTTGTTTTGCATTTCAATCCTTTTTAAAAAAATTATATATTGAACATAATTTTCAAATTGGCCATTCAATTTAGGAATAAAAGGCTATAATTGAAAATATTTTTTAAGGTTAATCACTTTTATATATTATATAATAGTTGGTTGATATGTTTTAAATGGTTATGTATGATTATGTTAGGTGCTTGTATTGCTCAGTTGTATTATATAACACGTGTGTTTTTAAGAATTCAGTGAAAAGATTATGAAATAAAATAAAAATCTAGAAAGAACAATGTGATGCATGAGATCTTAAAGGAGTTTTTCTTGTTATTTTTATTTTTTACTATTTAGCTTGAGAAATAAAATGTTATGCGTGATAATTTTATCTTTCCTAATTTGTCTATAACTTTAAAATCTTTTTCTTTATTCAAAAATCTCCTAATTTGTTTGGGTTGATTTTTATATTTATATTTATTTTATTTAATTCTTTTAATAAGACATGACTGGCCCAACAAGCCCTAACGACTTGGTTTGGTCGTACTGGTTTGTTGTTCTGCAACCACTAGTTATAATATTTTACAGTCAAATTAAGGGCAAGATTCATGTTTAGAAGGAACCTCGAACACCTCTTTTACCTTTAAAAATATATTTATTTAATTTGATCCCAAGATTTTTGTTCTCTGGGTCAGATAATTTATATAATTTTATTATTTATATAATAATAATGATAATTTTAATTATTATTTTTTTGTAAAAATACTTTTTATTCTTTGGTATAATTTAATGATTTTAATTGTTTTGATAAAATATTGATAATAATTTTAACTGTTATAGTCATGATAATGACGATAATGTAAGGATGAATTTTCAATGAATTTTCTTCTTTTTGAAGATAGAAAATGAATTACTTATTTTTTTATTTGATTATTGCAGGTGTTTTCATGATTTATATTTTATTTGTCATGTTTAATTTAAATGTAATTATAAAATGAATTAATTTTAATACGGTGAATTCAATAATTCAAATATTCAGATTTTATTGGTTTTTTAATGAAGATGATAATTTAATATTTTTAATTTGTTCAAACTTACTAAACAAATAAATTTATATTGATTTAAAATTCATATATATATTTATAGAAAACTTGTACTTCACAAGAATTCTGCACAATTTTTTTTTAATTTAAATTATAAAAAAAAATTACACACTTAATATTTTTTATGTTGAGAAAAATATAGTTCAGGTCGCAACGATACGTTAAAAAAGTGGCTAGTTATATTGAATTGAGTACTCATATATATTTTTTAAAAGTTAAATTATTTTGTATTAATTCGAAACTTAGTTTTGTCCCGAATCCACTCCTGGGTTTTATAAAAATAGCATAAAAAAATTGAACACCTTGGTATTTTGAAAATTAAATAATCCGAATTAATTATTTTTTCGAAGTTATTTATAAAATATCTCCACCTAAGAACCTTGTTTTTTTCTTAAATCATGTGATATACTAGAAACTAGAAAACTATGAATAAAATAGGTATCGATATTAACACGCATAAATTCAGTTCAATAAAACAAAGTATAATGATATATTATAAACACTGTTTATAATTAAAAAGGAGTCCATATTAAGGATAAAAAAAAGAATATCATAAATTAAGTATTAAATAAAAGATTTAAAGAAAAATATATATATATATATATATATATATAAAAAGCTTATCCAGTTTTGAAAAAAATATAAATAATAAGCAAGGGACATATGGTATATAGTAACCAATTTGTATTAATAAAAGTCTCTTGGCATATATATATATATATATATATATATATATATATACATATATATATATATAAAGCTTATCCAGTTTTGAAAAAAATATAAATAATAAGCAAGGGACATATAGTATATAGTAACCAATTTGTATTAATAAAAGTCTCTTGGCATGAATATTTTATCACCTTTTATTTTTATAGGATTTTATATGAATTTCTCTATACTATTGATTTTTTTAAAAAATAATAAATATTTTTATTTTATAAAATCCTAGAATAAATGCAAGTGTTGAAAAATTAGCCTAATTGGGCGTCTGAAAAGGTGAATATTTTTATCCTAAATAGATAAAAAAGAATATCCAAAATACAATAAAATATATTTTTTTCACTTTATCCATCATAGCTATCAAGCTCATGAAACCGTTACAAAAATAATAGATATTAAACTTGATTATATTTTAAAAAATTAAGATTAAAATTTTACTTGAGTTCATAATTAAATTAGGTAAAACATTAAATTGATAAAATCCGATTTTTTAATAACACAATTGATCTAGTTAGATTTAAGTTTTTTTTTAAATAATAAAATAATATTATTTTAATAAAAATAAATAATTAATTTGATTCAATAATCTAGGTAATTTGTCGAGCCACTTTTACATCTATGTTAAAAAATCTTATCCTTTAAATATATATTTTATAGATTTAAATAAATAAATAAAATTTTAATTATCTTGAATTTTTATAAAATATACATGCTATAACTCAAAATTACACATAGTAAGTTTTTTACCATTACACCTGATCGGAGACCATTTTTACAACCATGCTAAATTCCTTTTATACAAGTTTTCTTTGGTAAAAAATATAACAGGGGTAAAGTAATTATTTTCCTACCATATCCGATATACTTTTCGTCAAATCCCAAGCACGACGACGTTTTCTCAAATTAACTGTAAATAAAATATTTAACAAGGGCAAGCGTTCCCCGAAAAAAACAAACCCTATAAATTCCACCCTTCCTCTCGTCCCCCTTCCTCGCGCAACGTTATCTAATAACGCCACAGCAGCTGCGACAAGCCCTACCTCCTCGCTTTCCTTCAATAGCAAATCAAATATCCATTCAAACCCTAACCAAAATAATCTCTTCCCTCCATCGCCGCTCATTTCCCACCATCTCCGCTCATTTCCCACCATCTCCGCCTCTAATCGGAGCTTTCTCTGTCTCGATTTCCACAAAGAAACCCTAATTTTTATATAACAATTGCCAAGAAAACCGAAGTTGAATTTTAAAGATTTGATTTTTTAATCGATTTGTCGACAAGTACAAAATATCACCTAATTGTTTTCTTAAACTTTAATTTTATATTTTATCTTGTTATTTATCTGATCTTTTCATTACTTGTCGTCGTCGTTGTCTGTTCATACGATTTCACAAATTCCGAGTTTTGTCCCTGAGATTTCCGCGAATTTACAGTTCTGTCCCTAAGTTGGTAATCATGGTGGGTGGAGGAAGCAGGAGAGATGAGGGATCGTTGGTGATTAACAGCACGAACGTTTTTGCAGCGCTCGAGACATTGAGGAAGAAGAAGAAGTCTGATAAGGAGCGTGTAGGTTCTAAGAGTAGCAAAGGGGGTTCTAAGAGTGGGAAAGAGCCGCAATCGAAGGAGCCTGATCCGGAAGTTTTTTGGGCTCCGACAAAGCTTACTGCTAAATCTTGGGCTGATGTTGACGACGAAGATGACGATGATTATTATGCTACGGCGCCGCCTCCGTCTGTTTGGGGGTCCTCGGACCAGCAGCAGAGTGAGGAGAAATCTGCCCATGTAGAGGTGACAGGATGGATTTAAATGTCTTATGTATGCACATGTTTGGGTAGTTATTGGTATGGATTCTAGGGTTCTTGATAGTTGAAGGGTGATTATTATGGCGTGGATGATAGATTGATATGTATCTATGGCACGGTTTTATTTTGTTTAGGATAACTGTATGCTATATGTGATTGATTGATGCTATATTTCCAGGAAGTGGCTATTTGTTTTATTAATCCAATCCCATTTGCAATTTTAGTTTGCTAGTCTGTTAGTTTTATCTGCAATGCTCTAGGTTTTTGCTTTGATTTATTTTTTTATTTTGTGTTGTATATGCCATATGATTACATGGTGATACTGGCATGGTAATTACATATGGGCTGTTATGAATTTCTTTCCAAATTGGTGGGGTTCTATGCTACTATTTTTTTGCTTTTTGAAAGGAATAGAAAAGGAACATCCGCAGAGAAAAAAAGCCATGAATGCACTGTGGAAAGCTAGCGATTATATCTTAAAATATGATTTCAACCTGAGGCTGGAGAGGAGTTCCAGAAGATGAAAGGGAAGGCTGAATTATAGTGACAGTGCACACCCTGGATCAGTTTTTTTTACTCGTGTCATACTTGAACTGTTTATGTTGTAGAATCTTGATAGGTCACTATTTATTTGTCTTTCACAATCCCCCAGAGAGTCCCCAGAGACAGATAGAGCTTTGCAAATGTTTTATGAAAACTTCAACAGTTTCTGGCACTTACTGTTTTAATTATTCATGGGTTGCAGGAAAGTGAGAGCGAAGAAGATATTTTGGATGAAGGTGATGGTGATGATGATGATGTAGAGGAAGAACATGACAATGAACCAGAGGCTCCAGGACTCCCTGAGCCAGTGGTGAAGAAGACCCCTGAAGTTCCTCTGCCACCTAAGGAGACAGAAAGACAACTTTCCAAGAAGGAAAGAAAGAAGAAGGAACTTGCAGAGCTTGAGGCCCTTCTTGCGGATTTTGGAGTTGCTCAGAAAGATAGCATTGACCAAGATGAGTCACGTGGTAATTCTAGTTATATGCCAAAAGCGCATAAGTTTGCTCATGATGCTTTCTAAATTTTGCTCCTTAAAATTTGCCAAAATCACGGATGTTAGAAGTTTATATTCTGTTAAAGCATGATGTTTCTTTAGATAATAGCAATGACCTAGACAAGCACATGACTTGTTATGTGCTTAGAGTTGCTAATACATGTTGAAGTTGAAACTTGGATAGCTAGATCATATTTTTTCTAAAGTCAAAATTTATATTCTAACCATTTAATGAATAGTCAGGTTTTTTGCAATTGAGCAGATAATCAAAGTGCGTTTGTGCACATTTACCTGCTTCCATGTACCTCATGCTCTAACTTTTGGGTTCAAACTGTTTCATAATTTTTCCCTTTGCTTTGTATTGGTGTAGAGAGGTACTTTTCTTGTTTATTCCAGTTTTTGCTAGTACCATGGAAGTGTAAAGTGTAGCTGTGCCCTATTATTTTTGTAGCCAAGTGTTGAGCCTTAACTATGCTTCTGGTGTTGAATTTCCTCTGAGAAAGAGTTCTTTTTACTTGCATCTGCAGATGTGGCACAGGAGAAGAAAGACGGGGAGATTCATGAAGAGGGAGATAAGAAGGAAAATGTTGCTGGAGAGTCCAAAAATGCCAAGAAGAAGAAAAAGAAGGACAAGTCAGCGAAGGAGCCCCAAGATCAGCCCACCAATTCAGAAGCCAATAATGGGCCAGAAGAAGCTGCTGGAGCAGAACATGCGGAGGAGGATGCTTCTGCTGTTGACATGAAAGAACGACTAAAGAGGATGGCATCTGCAAAGAAGAAGAAGTCTAGTAAAGAGATGGATGGGGCTGCAAAAGCTGCTGCTCAGGAGGCTGCCGCAAGAAGTGCAAGGCTAGCCGCGGCCAAGAAAAAAGAGAAGAATCATTACAACCAGCAGCCAGTGCGGTAAAAGGCCCATTTCATTTGGCACAAGTATATGAACATGTGTTTCTTGTTGTTCATATACCAATGCGAAATAAACAGTGGGCACTAGGCTCTGGCTTCGTGAAAGATGACTTTCTAGCTGTATTGCTTTTGTGGGCAAAAAAGAAAAAGCTCTTTGGCGTTTTGAATCTTATCTTTGCTCTGTTGTCATGGAAAACATAGTTTTGGCAGTTTTGTTAATTGAAATTCTTCTCTGGACAGTAGTTGAACTTGAATTCTGTGTAATGCAGCACTTTGAAATCTAAGTCATTTCCTGTTGATGGATCAGCGCAGAGTGAATCATTTACATCATATTTGAAAATATGAAAATATATGTTGAAAAGAACCTAGGTTTAAGCTGGTGAGATCAAATTGATACTTGCTAATTTGCTTTCTGCAAGCTGCATTAGGTACTCTGATACATTTTTTGCTTCCTTCACTGGGGGTATGTATGCATTTGTCAAAACTTGGAAGATTGGATCAGGTTCAGTTTGCTTGTGGGAGGTCTGGTAGAATGTTGGACTTTGTGGCTGCTCTAATGCAAATGAGACTCAGGCAAAGTTGGGTTGAAAAGAGAATAAGCTCACGACGTGATCTTTATTGAACACGATGGTTTTTGCTTTACCTTTTCCAGCATCTAAGGTTGGGACATTTGCTTCTGATACTGGTCATACATTTCATTGACAAACGAGGAAAATCGACGATGAAGTAGAAACCAAAGCCTAGACAATAACAGCAATAAAACAGTCATGCGCCAAGTTCAGTGCTGTTTGTGGAGTAACAACGCGAAGTTTATGATGCCATGGTAATGTTATTTTTTTAATTTTTTTAAGTGAAACTACTTAAATTTTTTTTATTACGAAGTGAATATTATATTTTAATTTATGGTAACGTCGTATTCACGAATTGTATTATAATATTATTAATTAGCATAATTATGAAATAATTCATTAAATTATAACCTAATCAAATTATTATAATCCGATTTAAAAAATTATTTATTAGCTTATATCTAAAAAAGGACTTTAATTGTAATATCGCCAAATCATCAAAGATTTTCAACTATCATTGTCAACTTGGTTGGAAATTGAAAGCTCGTGCTTTAGCAACAAAAGAAAATTAAAAACTTGCGCATATTTTAAAAGAAAATCTAGGGTGATTGACAATATTGAAATCCTCTCTTTCAAATGGAACTTAAGTAATTTTTTTTAATGTATTAAAATAATATAATTTTGTTTTTTTAAATTTAAGCGATAAAATTTTGATTTTTAATGAGCGAATTTTGATTTATTGTTTTTAGTTTTAGGATTGGGATGCATGGTTACATTGCACTTGTGATTTATTACAAGATTAAATGTGTGTGGGCTTTTTTTCAAAGTACTAAAATAGTATATATTTAATATTAAAATAAGCTAAAAAATCTAAAAAAACGTTAATTTTATATATTTTTTTAGACAAATATCTTAAAAATAAAAAAGGATCTGGTCCCCATCAACTGGGTTACCATTCTGCTTGAAAGAAGTTAACGAGCTCAAAATTCAATAGCCCGTTTCTCGGGATTCCGCTTATTGCCCCGTTAAGTGGCCGGAATCGTCCTGATTTTCTGTATTCGGGAAGGGGCAGTTTTCTGAAAGGGGTTTTCGGAAATGCATGTGTGCGGAAAAGCACACTGATTGGGTTGCTCAGGCGATTAGGCTCTCGCATTTTTGGGGAAGGATGCTGAGTTATTATGGGATGCTATTGGGATGAGAAATAGGTCGAGGGTGGAGTGTGTGGGAGAGTCGTTTGTGCAAAGTAAGGCTATTGTGTGGAAAGGTGGCCTGGCATTTGAAAATGGTGACGTGAATCTTGTTTCAACTCAAGTGAGTAACTATCCTCTTGTAATTAAATATTTTTCATGCAGCAGTCGAGCTCTGTTTTCTTTAGTTTTTCGCTGGTTTTTTCACACAATGATATTTACTTTGATGCTTCCAATTTCAGGTGAGGCTTAAGCGAGAGCATTTAAATATAGCAAAATTTGAGCCTCAGCATGGACCGGATCCTCTGCTAGACTTAGTTCTGGTTGGATCGAAGTGGCGATTTAAAATTCAAATCTGTGCCAGCAATTGACAGGACAAACTGGTGGTGATCTCACGTTCTGTAGAGCAAGATGTCCTCTCACCAACTGAGGTAACATGTGATTTTTCTCACCACCCTGTCAATTGCTACAGATGGGTTTGTACGTATCAGAATGTCCATGGTTTAGAGGTCTAGATACTGTAATTTTAATAAATCCCGTGTGCTCTACTCTGTTTGTTTCATGTATTATTTCTTGTAAGGTAGGAAGAGATCAAGGATAGCAAGCAGTTTCCCTACAATCTGCTCCTTCCAAACGGCTCCTTTTTGAATATTCTGCTGCATCGCAGCACTGACCCACTGCCATATTTGGCTTGCTGTTTTTCCTTGCGAGCAGATGAAACTATTTTGTGGATTGTAGGGTGGCTGTGATTAGAAAATGTTGGCTATACAGGTTGTCGATTTTGATTAAAGCAAATTGTAGTTGGAAAGAGAACCGAATTGAGAGGAAAGTAGGTGTAAAAATAGATGCAGGTGTGCCGTTTTTCTTTCCTCAGAAATGAAAGAGCTTCTTCATATGTTAAACAGTTACTAAAAAATCAATGAAATAAAATCTAGGCACGATCGAGATTCTTGAAAAACACGTGTTATGGCGCTGTCGATATCAGTTCTGTCGAAAGACTTGAAACAACTGACGCGCATGACTGGCACGTATATGGCTATTGTTCTGGAGCAACGATTCATTTTCTTATTTTTGAGGGCTTTGTGCCCCCCCCCCCTCCCCCCCTCTTTTGATGAAATTCCATGGTGTTTTACGATGCTTATTAATAGCAATCTCTAGTATAGCACCCGACTGAATGTTACATAATCATTCCTCCATGAGCAGAGGTGATATTAAACCCACAGATATAACAAAACCCTGTTTATGATTATGAATTCAACAAAATCATGCAACGAAGGAATAACTCGGATGGCGAAATTTTCCCCGAAATTTTACCCTTGTTATTGAAGAGAAGAAAAAAGAGTGCGATTTTATAAATGAATAAGATGAAAGCTTGTCACCAAAATCTCCATGGATCCTTGTATGGAGGTACATAATCCTTTGTGGGAGGGAGAAGCCGGAACGAGGCCACAGTTTTTTCCAAGTAAGGCCCCATCTGCAGTACAGGAAATGATATCTTGTTAAGGCTCAATTCAATGAATAAACAATACAGGCATGTATCTGCCGAATGATGTGTTCAACTCAATACAGACGCGAGAGCTGTTACCTTGTCCCACTGCTTGCTTAGAGTTGAAGCACTTAGAGAGTACAAATACCCTGAAATTAATTTGAACTGTATGTTCAGAGCAGAGGTAGAACAACGAAAAATACTCAAGATTTCAAACAGGACGAAGAAAAGGCGTAAATACAGTCTCTCCTAGTAAATATTCATCAGTTGACATTTAGTATTATTGAGCTGGGAAAAGAAACGGGTTTTGGAATATATTTTAATGCAACTGTTTGCTCAAAACAAAAGGCTCCCTACCATCTCGTTCAGTTGTTGAAGCAATGTAGTGTCGGAAAAGATTTGATTCTTGCGCCTACAAATTTCCATGTGAAATATCAACAATGGAGAGCTGTAACAGATATTTGAAAAGAACCCCACTAAGGAAAAGAGAACTTACAGTTTTGGTGGGTGACTTGCGTACAATATATTCATAAAACCAGTATGGCTCACCATCAATCTGGTGGAAAAAAATGCCACATAACTCGTGCAAGCGAAAACATAAATGGAAATACAGGAACTTATGTTTCTCTGTGTAGCTTTCCCAATATGGGAAACTAAAAAAAACAAAAAGGTTCGAGATTTACTTTATTAGCACGCGCATCAAGAATTGAACTCTCAGACAAACGTTGAGTTGAAGTGACTCGCTGCAAGAGAAATAATGAAGAATGTTAAAGCAGCATTACTACATTCAAGGAGTTAAGCTTTCGGAAGAAATGGAGTCCAAGAAGCACAAAGATAGGTCATGGACCAGTCCCTTCCAGGATGGCATGGTTTCTTAGATAACAGCCCTGTTCACCAAGAAAGCCTCTCTATAAGACTCAACAGAAATATACTGTTGGCTCTATCATCTATGATCCGAAAAACCTCTACCTCTACCGGTACAATTTTTAGCCATTTTTTTTCTGCAAATACATCTATGGACCCATGTTTGAGGTGCAGAGAATTGCTAGGTTGCTAGGACAGTGGAAATTATTCTGTAGAGCTCACTTTAGCACCAATGTAAGTCTGGTGTGTGAGATTTGAGAAGATGCTTCATATTATAAGAAAACAATATTATTTAATATAAGACTTCAACTTATGTTTTAATTCTGAACCTATTCTGTTTTGTCAGTGATCCAGAAAACTTATCAGATATGTTTGTCAAACTGAGGGCCTCTTAAATCTTAGTAAGAGATGCTAAGACATTTACCAGTGAAGACTTGTCAGACAAAACAGAATCAGCAACATCTTTTGCAGCCCAGGTATTCTTGTCTTTAGATTTTACGAACTGAAGATTTGGAGGACCTATCTGAATTAAAGTAATAAAATCATAATCCTTGAAAAAAACAACCTCATCAGGCATTGTGACTTAGCTAGAATAAGGTCACATGGAATCATTACCGAAACAGAAAGGATGAGGTTATCAATGATGTCAACACGCTCGGACACAATGCGAAGGCGTGCATCAGCTGTATCAAGCTCAGAACAAAAACAATATAAGCAGAAATTCATTTGTTTTTTAAAAGGGCATGTAATAGTTCATGTTGCTCTCATCCCTCATATAGGAAATTAACTGAACTTACGGGACAGTGGTGCAGCTGATGAATAGCGTTCAGGTTTTCTGGATTCCACCCTTTAATAAGCAAATCACTAAAGGAGTTATGTTCCCATAATTTCCAAGGACACACCACAGCAATAAAGAAAGGCAAGATTGCAGACAGAACACCAAATTAATGCAGTAGTAAGACTTGCCAATATTCTGAACACATTTGAATTATTGAATTACTGTTAAAGAGAGAAATCCAATTAAAATAGCTCCCTCTCAGAGTGAGCTCGGTAGCAAAATCATTCACCGGGGAACATTTTTCTAGATACAGTCCAATCTTTTCAGATATATGAAAGTCTATGAATGCTCAATTCCTTTACTAACATATTCCAATTCACCTTTGCCTCAAGCAAAACAATCATCCAGCTCATGAAAAAATATTTTCTTCACTTGGAATTGCAGTAAAAAAAACAGATAAAAGAATACATATTAAGCAACATGCAGATCTAATGCACTGCTCCAGACTATACTGAATAGCATTTGGACTCAAACACCAACCATTTGAAGAGGAACTTCTTAGATGGCAATTCCACTGGATATGAATAAGTATAGGCGTTTATTTCATCAACCACCGAAGCCATTTTCAGATCTTCCCCAGCAAGTATCCCTATAAAGGACTAGATAAATCAGAGAAACTCAAGCATTTTCAAGGTATTATATGTCTCACAAGTCATAAGCAAGGACAATAAGAAAGGCAGTATATCAGGTCTTTCTACACCACTCAAATCATAAAATCAATGAACTCAAATAAGCTTTGAATGGAGTTCAAGCTTACCTGAAGATGGGAAGGCAATGGATAATGAAGAAGAGAGACCAAAAAGCATCAAATCCCTTCTACAAAACCTATTTTGTAAACTGGGGTCTGAAGAGGAACAAGCGCATGAACATGCCATAATCTTCTCTTTTAATTTACATTTCTTCTGGCTTAACAAGATTCTACTTTGGTTCCTGAAATGAAAATCACATCAAAACAAAGCCCATGTTAAAGAACCAAAGAAAAAGACATGGATGGTGTAGAATTGACAGAAGTACCTAAAGAAAGGATTGATGTGATGGGTTGTGAAGGGTGAAGGAGAACAAAGAAGAGCCATTGCCATAGCCGTGGTCTCTTCCTTCTTCCACTGTTACGAGCTTACCTCATCCACTTCACATTTCAGTTTCCTCTTTATAAACTGGAAAGTTAGCTGTAAATCAGTCCTCTAATTGTGTAAATTACTTTTATCAGTATAGGAACTATAGAATTGCGCAATTGTAAACCCAACTATTAATGAAATGACAATCTAGTCCTCCAAAGGTTATAATGTTAAAGAAAAACCACAGATTTCACGAGCGCAACATGTAATTGCATATAATCTCATTGAAATCAAAATGTTTTTGTATTAAAAAGTATTCTTTATATTCTTTTTATATCATTCAAAAAGATTTTCTTATTTTTAATTTGATGCAAAGCTGGAAAAAAGAGAATGAAAAAATGATCTACTCTGAATTGACTTATCAATAGTTTGTTTGAATTAAAATTATCAATTTTGTTTTATAAAAATTCTAAATAAAATCTTTTTCTAATTTTTAGTTTCAAGGACTCAATTGAGATACATTCAATACTTTAGTAATGTATTTGTAATTATCCCTAAATTCACTGAATGACTAAATTAAGCGTTTTTTATTTAGCTAATTTAGATGGTGTTTAAAATTTTGCCTTTTAAAATAGTTTTTAATTAAAAATATATTAAAATAATATATTTTTATTTTTTTTTAATTATTCTTAACATATCAAAATAATTTAAAAATAAGAATTTCTGTTTTATAAAAAAATCGATTTTAGAAAAATATTTTCCAATCACTTCCCAAACGGCATAAAACAACTGATGGCGTTTAAAAGGAATAACCTTGGACGTTGAAACGGTTACAAAATAACGGAGGCCACCAAACGGGCCTCAAAACGTCATCTTTAACGGCAGTATCTGAAAAAAAAGTGAAACCTTTATTAAGAAGTAGCTCGCTGATGCTTCTCTCTCAATCATTTCTCTCTTTCTTGCTCTGATCTCAAAATTCCCAAAACCAAAAATTAGGGTTTATATGCTTCCAAGATATATTCCAATTTTGCTTCCGCGATAGATTATTCCAGGTAAACTATCTAAAATTTATCTCCTTAATCATTATGGCTAACATCAAGATCATCATTTCGATATTTTTCTTGCTGAACTCCGCTTTGTTTTGTTATTTTTTATTTTTATTTCTAATGGTGTTTTTTATTTGCGTAGATGTTTTATCTGTATTTATTTTTTATTTAATTGACTTAGGTAAAAAGTAGTTGAAATTCGCTTATTCAAGAAGAATTAATCAGCTATGGTTATGTTAATTATCTATTTAGATTTTTTGTGATCTTTAAGTTTTTTTTTATTTCTTTTTTAGAACGAGATCCTTTTTGTTTTGTTTCATTTCTTTATGGAAAGATTGTATTAGCTCTTTTTTTGTGATGTACCGTATTTGATGGTAAGGTTTTTGTTTTTTTAGGTTTTGAACCAAGCAGTAATTTCTTGATAATGGTGGGTTTTTTTATTTTCTGTTATGAACAGGTGTGGTTTGTTTACTGAACTAAGGAAATGAAGCCTGGAAGAGTGTCTACTTTGAACCCATATGCAGCGGCGTATATTCCCCTTTCTAAAAGGGACTCAACTAATAGAATTGAAAATCCAGGATGGACTGTGCAGGGTGGGAATCCAAATGTGTGGTATGGGTCTGCCGAGCACAATGCACAGGTTAGGCAAAATGATAAAGGGCTTTTTTCTGTTCCTGAAATGTCTGCTCTGAAGAGTCAGTCTGGGTATGGTTCTTATGGCTCGTCATCACAGAATTTGTATGGAGTGACAGGGAAGGAGACCATCGATGAAGAATTTGAAATGGACTTGGAATATCTTCGAATGAATTTTCCTGGCATATCTGATGAGTCCCTCACTGGTGTCTATATGGCTAACAATGGTGACGTGGATGCTGCTACTGACATGTTAAACCAACTTGAGGTAAATTCTCTTACAAACTGTTTTGTGGTATACAGATTTGCTTATCATGTTGATTGAAGGCATAAAAACTGGAGAAGGAATGGGACAAGACCAATTTAATGTGTTAATTCTGATTTTTTTGTGCTATGAGCCATTTTGTGTTGCTCTAATTTGTTTGTTGATGTTCTTTCTTGATCTTGATCTTTTGTCATGTTGCATTGTATATTTGGTTGACTCTAGTCTTCTTTCCCTTTGTTCCTCTCTCTTCCATTCCAATGTCAGTGCCTGAATGTAATTTTTGCAAGAATTATTTGATTTGTAATGATTTTAGATTGTTCACAAGATTAGTTTGCTTTCTTCACTATTTCATAAATTTTAGAGTTGATAAAATAGCAGGGTGATTGAGATATTCTGTTTTGTTTGTCAGAGTGAAATGCAAGGAGAAACCTTTTTCTGGTGGCACATACTTGATTTGCTTTATTTGCGAAGTTAGTGGGATTATCATAAATGCAGTTGTTTTACTTGGCCTACATTTCTGAATTCCGAGTGAAGGTCTAGTCTGAATGTTCATTAACGTGATGAGTTGTACCTTGTCTTGGTGAAAATTAGATGCACATTTACTTATACAGACTCTCTTGTAAATTGGTCTAAATTCGTTGAATTTTGCATATTTATTTTAGTGTGATGTTTTGATCATTGAGAGTTAAGTGGTGAATTACAAGGCAGCTTTTGGCCCATGCTATATAACCTGCTGATAATGTGATTTTTTGAGTATTCTAGTATGTTGAAAAAGAACATAGTAGAAATTGCATTTTGGATCAGTATTTTGGTTTTCTAAATTTGAGCCCTACATCATTTCATCTTTCCACTTTTTGGGTCATCCTAATATGTTGACTTCCATGCAGCTTGACCCTCTTGATTCTTCTGGAGACCTTCCAGACACCTTGGATATTGGGGATGTTTATGAACCCAGGCCTTCAGCTGAGGTTTCGTCTGTGAAACCGAAGACTGCGGGAGGTGAAGCCAGTACCTCATCTGGCTCCTTGGCCCCAGACACGGTGGTTGCCACCTGATTAACTTGTGACCTGCTCGGTTGTTTTCTTTGGCCTTTTTTTTTTATTTTTTGAAAGAGAGAAGTATATGATTAGGGTATCTTTCATTTGAGGTGGGAGACAACATAATGGCTTGGTTGTGGGTGTATAGTCCTCGGGTAGGTTCTTCTTACAAATTTCCCTTTTTTTCTCTGGGCTCAGTTAAAAATTGAAAGCCCAATTGCAGGTTTCTGAAATTGAAGCGATAATATGCTTCTTGACAATAGCTGTTATTTTTGAATTACTTTGCTATGGTGTAAAGATCACCCTGATGTCATGTAAAACTCGATACTGCTCAGGTTATACTGTTACAGACCACCCCTCCCGCGCTTCTCTGGCGCCAATTGCATTGATGGGATTATATTGCTTTTGAGAGAGAATGATACCCCCTTTTGGTTGCCAAAAATGCCGGTTGAGTTCTGTCACCAACTTTGCATGCGAATATCTGTTTACGAGTGTGATTGTGATTGTTTTTTAAAATAATTTATATTTATAAATATATTAAAATTATATTTTTTATACTTTATTTTTTAGAATTTATTTTTTATATTAATACATGAAAATATATAAAAATACCAAAAACAATTTAATTTAAAGTAAAGAATAAATATATTTTTAAAAAAAGTGTTGTGAAAATGCAATGTCAAATATTTAGTAAAAGGAGAGATTTTCATTAGAATTTCTCCTTCTGAATCATGGGGTTGGTAGGGCACGAAAGAAAAAAGAGTGCAGCTAGTCGTTTTAGGGCAAGTCCAATGGTAAAAGCTATTTTAGAGAGCCAAATCATAAAAATGATTCTTTGAATAGTGTATAAAAGGTTTTTGAGTTGATATGCAATTCAATGGTAAATAGTCATTTTGGAGAGTTATTTTTTTATTTTATTTTAAATAAAGTTCAATTATTTTGTATATAGTTTAATTATACAATTAATATGAGTAGATTATGTAATTAAATAATTGCTTTTGAGAAACCCATCAACAATAAAATTATTATTTTTATGGTTGTTGTATTTGAAGTTAATTAATGTTACTTATTGTCTTTGAGTGTTAGAAAAATTTAAAAAACAAAATAAACACATTAACAAATAACTAATAAGTTCAAATATAATTAATTAAAATACATTTCATTATAATTCAATAAAATTAATTATAAATTAATAACCTTATTTTTATTTTTATTATGCTAACAATAATAATATATTATTATTAATAATAATATATATTGGGAAACCGGATTGACCCCTAAGAATTTTTTAAAAAATAATTAAAATAATATTGTTTTGTTATTTTTTTAAAATCAAATAATTGATGATTGAGTTGTAAGGTCAAAAATTAACTCAGAATTGATTTAAAATTTTAACCGGATCTAGAATCAAATCATCAGTCAAACAAGATTTTCATAACTAGTGCTTGAAAGATGATTATATGAGATTGTAGTTGTGATTATTTTTTAAAATGATTTTTATTTAGAAATAAATTAAAATTATTTTATTTTTTAAAAATTATTTTTGATATCAATACTTTAAAATAATCTAAAAATACTAAAAAATTTTAATTTAAAAATAAAAATAATAATTTTTTTTTTAGAAAATACAACAACTAACCGTCCAGGTCAAAAATCTGAGTGACATGGAGTAGATTGAAAGGTGGATTTATAGCACGTAAAGTACTTCGACATTACGGTCAGATGAGTGTGTAAAGTACGCTTATATTATATGTACTTTCTTCTCATCAGAGGCTACGTTTGCCTGCCTCCCATCGACAAATGGGTTTGACTATTTGGCTTGGAATTATTAAGGAGCTGTTTTATACACATTGATTTTGTTTTTTAAAATATATTTTTATTTAGAATGATATTAAAATGATATTTTTTTATATTTTTAAAATTAATTTTTATATAAATACATTAGAAAAATTAAAAAAATTAATTTAAAATAAAAAATAAAGTTTTTGAAACAGATTGCCAAGCAGTAAATCTTATTTGGCTTGACTGTTCCTCGGAGACTTGTCGATATCTAGTTTAAGTCGCAGACAACCATCTAACACCATGTTTATGTTTCCGGTTTGTTTTTAATAATAATAGAAAAAACTTTAAACTCTCCCCTCAGTCTCTTAAAACAAATGTATAACTAACATATCAACACAAAAAATCAAATTAAAACTTTAAAAAATGAATTTATTTACTAGTTTTTTATGGAAAAATAAATAAGGGAAAAATAATAGAAGAAATTAAATGGAAAAGGAAAATTATTTTACGTTACTGAACTAGTCTGACCTTAGACTATGATAATTTCTGTAGCTACTTGAAAGCATAGCTAAAAACGGAATACTCGGCATGGAAGCATCGCCTCAAATGAAACTCCCAAGACATAGTAGATCATTGATTCGGGGAAAAAAAACGTAGATTCAAGAAATACATGAAGCTCGTATTAAGCGTTACACTCTTGACCTACTTCACCTCAGTTTGTGTCTCTTAGTGAAATCAGGTCTCTACCAGGAATCTCTTAAGGAGTGTTTGCAACTGAGTTTAGGAAGTGATTTTGAAAAAAATTAAAAAAATTTATGTTTATTTTTCATTTTAAATTATTTTTTTTATTTTCTTTTATTATTTTCATGTGCTAATATCAAAAATAATTTATTTTTAAAATTATTATTCTAATGTATTTATATACAAAAAAAACATTTAAAAAAATAACATCAACTACACTTCCATACAGACAAGTACACAGTATAAGTGAACAGGGCATAGTAAAAGCACCGAGTTCAGCGCTGGTTATGTGAGGACTTAATCCAGGAAGCTGTCCCTTTTCACTAGGTTAGGCCGTGGAGGCTCATAAGAGGTATTAGTACATTCTTATGAATTTGACCAAACATAAAGAATGCTAGCTCACAAGCAGACAGCAATTCTTGACATCAGAAAACAAGGTTCCCCAACAATATAGAAGTTAGGGTAACTGTAAGGTTATCATCAAGCTCTGTGCTTATGGGGAGTGATTCCACAATAGACGAGGCAAGAGAGACAACCAAGAAACCTAATATCATCTCCCAGCTTTCCTGAACATATCCGAACCAGGCAAGATAATACATAAACCTGTCACAATTTAGCTGATCACTAACCAGCCTGCTACATTATGCACCAGCTAAAACAGCATCTTCAAAGTTATGACATGAGATTATGTTAAGAGTAAGACTTACCCAACAGAAGTCAAGAAACCAGCCATGGCCATTGCAACACTACCAGCTATAGTCTTGTTTTTGTTGTATGGGATTTTCTGCCTTCCAAAGCGCCTTCCCACAATGTCTGCCATCCCTGATTAAAAAGAAAAGAAAAAAAACAGTTATTAGGCACAGTACAAAAGAAAGTCTCAAACATGTTTGTCCTTCCACGTACTGAAACTTAAATCAGTAAGAAGTCAGGTTAAACGTTAAAGCAAAGAATGTTTATTAATCAATTAAAAAAATACCATCTCCAGCACACAGGTTGCATATTGCTGCTATTGCAACCGGGGAAGTCCTCCAATAGATAGCACAAGCCCCAGTAATTGTCAAGGCATAGTACAGCGGTCCTTTAAGAAGTTCCCTGATGAATGGAGGAAAGCTGAGGTGGTCAAAATTGAGAAGTATCATAAAGAAACAATCAGAGAATATGATGCTGTGACAAACTCCAAAAAAGTAATGGATCGCTTGGAGAACAGGAAGTGCTTGTTCACAAATCGCTATCGAAGAAAAATAAGCGACCACTTGGAAGTTATCTTCATAATAAACAACTCACTAAAAAATATGTACAGTAAGCATCCCGTCTAATCCACCAAATCAAATAAAATCTTCAGGGACAGATTAAGAGTAATTTGCACAGTTGAATCAGTTCAAAACAAAAGGAACCTCTCAGGGAGGGATCAAGAATAAGAAGGGAGCCCTCAAGACAATTAACTCAGGTAAGCTTCATGAATTTGACATCCAGAGCTGCAAGTTGTAACCTGTGGTCTCCAAATCTGCTCATTGATTTCACCGTAGCTTCATCTTTCCACATTCCAGATCCAATAAGAAGCATTCGTATTATGTTAACACCAGGAGTAAATGCTGCTAAAAGTGCTCCCCGATGTCCAGAACTGAAATGATTTGTAATAGCTGTTTAATGGGCCAGATTATAGCAATATTATGCGAAGCTTCTTTAATCATAAAATTACCTGAACATTGGCCAACACAGCATAAAAACTAACCCAATGCTTATATGCACGAGCTTCCTATTCAGTTTCTAAACAAAGAAAAGAAAAACGACAATCAACCCCTGACTAACTGAACACAATATATAGGAGATTTCATAAGAGAAGATTGATATTTCTCGTCCCGTTTTAAGAAACAGGGTATGATTCACCGACAAAATCTCCTACGAAACAGATAATAAATGAATATAACCTAAAGGAATCCATCAAAAAGCATGAATTAACATAGATATTGCATGTAAATTCCCAGTAGTCGTTACACAAGCTTGTTAAACATAATGCAAAAAATCAGGTGCTTATCCTAAAAATAAAGTAAAAAGAAAACCTGGTCAAGCCCATGTTTTGCGGTTTCTTTCCATAGTTGCAGAAAAGCGAAAATAACACCGGCTGACACCACGGCCGAGCAAAGATCGGAGACAACTGGGTTACTACCACTCCACATTGCTGTAGCCCACTTCTCCTTGTCTTTGTTAACTTTTTAAGGCCTAATTAACAACAACAAAAAGTTTTTGTACGTTTTCCGTTAGGGAAGCCTTGGAATCCTAGCGGCCACATATTTTTTAAAAAACGAATATTGAAAAAAAGTCGTACACGCACGTTAAAGCTTGAATTAAAAAGATTAGGCCAGGTAGGTGGCCAGTCTTGGTGATAAGGTTATTTATAAGGTTGGAGCTACTGCTGATAGGATTGTTATTGAAGACTTAGAATGTTTATTAACAAAGTTGAGATGCGCGCAACGCAACGTTAAACAAAAAAAAATTAGGACAGAGGGGAAAGTAGTTGCCGTGGTGATTGAGTTGTGTAGATTAGTCAAGAGTGACCTTGTAAAGTACATTAAAAAAGCAGTACACGCATTTTCGTTTTGCAATTTCTGGTTGAAGAATTATAAAAAAAAACAGGCGAGAAAGGGAAAAGAAATTAAGAAAGGGAGTGACCTGGTCGAAGAATTGTCGTTTTACAGTTTCTGCAAAGAAACGAAGGACAGAGAGAGCGACAGGACTGGATAAACCAGTGGCTATTAAGTCGGAGACGACGGGGTTCTGATGAAGCATGGAAACTGCTGCAACCTTTGTTGTTGGATCTCCTCCGTGAATTTCGCTGTCCCTGAAATCCGACCTCAAATCTACCGGTACAATGGTTGTTGATTCTTTGACAAGGAGCGAAAACGAAAGTGGGCTTCAAGTCAGAGAGAGGTCTGCTTCAAGAAGCAGTTCAATTTAGTTGAGTACATTTTGATTTTGTTTTGGTTGTTCGCCCAATTAATTCCACCGAATAGTATCCAAAATCGTCATGCCATTTGGGGAGACAACAAACAGTACTGTTAATTGCATGCTTATCCATAGCTGTATATACCTACAAACGAATAGATATTCTCACCTAACGTTAGACATCGAACTAGTTTTTTTGTTATTTCCCCAACTCCTGTTTGGGATTTTTTGTGTGTTATTTTACATTACTTTTGACTAATTTGTCAATTTCTTCGTTTGGAACGATTAGTATATCTTGCTCAATTAAAAATATAGAATAGATTTCTGTGTTATCCACTGTTTTTTAAAAATGTTTTTGTAAAAAAAATTGTTTTTTTTATTTTAATTTTTTTTTATGTTCTTAGATTATTTTAATATATTAATATTAAAAATAATTTTTTTAAAAAAATCATTATAATACTTTTCTAAATAAAAAATATTTTAAAAAATAGTTTTAATCATATTTCTAAATAAACTATTTCTCTAGCTTGAAATCCCAAGTTTATCATTTCCACCGGAATGCTATGTTTCTATTCCAATTTCAAATCATTTATCTAGTATCAGTTATATTTTTCAATTTAATTCAGATGACATTTTATTAAGAATTTATTAATTATATATCAAGTAAAGATTTTAAGATAATCCAATTTAAAACGTCTTGCAAGAATATTGATAGTCAAATAAAAATAAATAATGGACTTATTAATTATATTTTTATAATTTTATTATTTGATAATGAGTTTATCAAAAATTGATCTATTTTTTTTATTTGAGGTTATTATAGTCCCGCAACTCAAATTAAAGATTAAAAGATTAACCCAAGTTGATATGGGTCAATTTGATATATTATTATCTCAATATTCTTTTTAAATTATCTTTTATTTTTTAATCAAATTATATTCTTATAAGTTATTTTTAGAGTCATCAAGTCAATTATATTATATCAACTCAACTTTTTTTTTTATCTATGTTTGAAACTTAAATCATAGTTTATTTTTGAATTTGAATTAAAGTTACACTTTTGATATGATAATAAAAAAAATATTTTTATAAATAAGGAGCATTTTATATATATATATATATATATATATATATATATATATATATATATAAAACACTATCTATTACAATAATAAAAATACATTTTATTTATATAAAACAAGAGCCGATTTTTAAATCACGTTGAAAATGGAATCCTCTTCTCTCTCCGCAAATCGTACCCCCATCTCAAACAAGCTTGAAAATGAACAAGTAAATTGGAGGTCAAAAATTAACCACACTGGTCGTGTAGCAGTTAAATTTTGAAATTTCTACGACGACGTTTAAGGTTCAAAACAATGGACTTAAAGCTTGTTTAATAATCCATCTTATTCATGCCTGATGTTATATTTGAGCCCTACATCATTTCATCTTTCCACTTTTTGGGTCATCCTAATATGTTGACTTCCATGCAGCTTGACCCTCTTGATTCTTCTGGAGACCTTCCAGACACCTTGGATATTGGGGATGTTTATGAACCCAGGCCTTCAGCTGAGGTTTCGTCTGTGAAACCGAAGACTGCGGGAGGTGAAGCCAGTACCTCATCTGGCTCCTTGGCCCCAGACACGGTGGTTGCCACCTGATTAACTTGTGACCTGCTCGGTTGTTTTCTTTGGCCTTTTTTTTTTATTTTTTGAAAGAGAGAAGTATATGATTAGGGTATCTTTCATTTGAGGTGGGAGACAACATAATGGCTTGGTTGTGGGTGTATAGTCCTCGGGTAGGTTCTTCTTACAAATTTCCCTTTTTTTCTCTGGGCTCAGTTAAAAATTGAAAGCCCAATTGCAGGTTTCTGAAATTGAAGCGATAATATGCTTCTTGACAATAGCTGTTATTTTTGAATTACTTTGCTATGGTGTAAAGATCACCCTGATGTCATGTAAAACTCGATACTGCTCAGGTTATACTGTTACAGACCACCCCTCCCGCGCTTCTCTGGCGCCAATTGCATTGATGGGATTATATTGCTTTTGAGAGAGAATGATACCCCCTTTTGGTTGCCAAAAATGCCGGTTGAGTTCTGTCACCAACTTTGCATGCGAATATCTGTTTACGAGTGTGATTGTGATTGTTTTTTAAAATAATTTATATTTATAAATATATTAAAATTATATTTTTTATACTTTATTTTTTAGAATTTATTTTTTATATTAATACATGAAAATATATAAAAATACCAAAAACAATTTAATTTAAAGTAAAGAATAAATATATTTTTAAAAAAAGTGTTGTGAAAATGCAATGTCAAATATTTAGTAAAAGGAGAGATTTTCATTAGAATTTCTCCTTCTGAATCATGGGGTTGGTAGGGCACGAAAGAAAAAAGAGTGCAGCTAGTCGTTTTAGGGCAAGTCCAATGGTAAAAGCTATTTTAGAGAGCCAAATCATAAAAATGATTCTTTGAATAGTGTATAAAAGGTTTTTGAGTTGATATGCAATTCAATGGTAAATAGTCATTTTGGAGAGTTATTTTTTTATTTTATTTTAAATAAAGTTCAATTATTTTGTATATAGTTTAATTATACAATTAATATGAGTAGATTATATAATTAAATAATTGCTTTTGAGAAACCCATCAACAATAAAATTATTATTTTTATGGTTGTTGTATTTGAAGTTAATTAATGTTACTTATTGTCTTTGAGTGTTAGAAAAATTTAAAAAACAAAATAAACACATTAACAAATAACTAATAAGTTCAAATATAATTAATTAAAATACATTTCATTATAATTCAATAAAATTAATTATAAATTAATAACCTTATTTTTATTTTTATTATGCTAACAATAATTAGCATAATTAATAATAACAATTATATAATCCCCCCCTCGTTCACCCTATTTCTCCTTCATTTCTTCGCTCAAAAACTAGGTCTAGACTCAAACCAACCTCAGCCGCCACATCACTTACCTCAAGCAACTCCTTGCCAAAGCAGCAACAATAACTTGTTTCACCATTAACTTTGATCTCAGCTTTGATTCCCAACTCCATTTTAAAGGCAGCCTGTTTCCAACAAGGTAAAATTCATTGCTTTTATATTTGTAGGGTTTAAGGTTTGTCTTCGACAATCGAAAAAAGATCAAAGATTTGATGAGATCTTGGATTGAGGTTGTGCCAGTACTCTTCAGTTCTTCGCACAAGACCTCAAATTCTCTTGCTTTGGAGACTATTACTGAAGAGGAGGCCAAGGATAGGGAAGATAATAAGTAATTTAATATTCAGTGTCTCTCTCTGTCTTCAATTGTTCTCAATTTTCTTTGTATATTGGTTGAATCCAATAGATCACGCTGCTGTCCAATATAATTTATTAATGATGAACAGTATTATGGCCTTTTCATTTCGACTTGGTAGAAATAACGCTTCAAGTAGGGAACATCCATTTTAGCTATTAAAATGGATATTCCGTTGGAGAGGAGTAAATGAAACAAAAGAGATAAAAAGATATATTTTTAGCTTTGACTCTATTTATCTACTCGGTTGGACTTGCCCTTAGATTGCCTTTACCTGCTTACAAGTTGCCCTAGGATGAGGATAACGGGGCTTGCTTTCAATTATCATAATGATGAGGATAACGGGGCTTGCTTTCAATTATCATAATGCAGGTTAGGTAAAAACTAATGTGATTAATGAGTTTGAGCTGGCATTTAAAATCGGTGGTGAGCGTTGCTAAAATACCCAAACAAATCCACCATGTAGATCGCCACCGAATCATATAAAATCAACTTTTCAACCCCTGTGAGACAGGAAGGGTTTAGAAGAAAAGAGGTGGAAAATGCTATTTTACCAACCACCAAAACAAAATTGCACGCAATGCCTAGCGAGCGTTGGTGGCCTGAAACAGAGGGGGAGAAGGCAAATACATAAATAATATAGTTTACTCCATTTAAATTGACCAACGTTTAGCTTGGCTTCCACAAATTTTTTTTGTATTAAATAATTAGTCTATGAATAATAAAAATTTCAGCATGGCCCTTGATATTTAACAGCTACGTAACTTCTCCCTTTGCAACCTTGAAATATCATAACTGGTCCATGATGATTGAAGATTTGGCTAACCAGCCCTTTCATTGACAATATAGCTCGTCTAGTTTTGGGTTTTAGAAAGTTCAGATTTTATTCCACAGTGGTATATTTGACAACTATTTAATAAGCTTATTGTTGAGGGGGGAAAGAAGAAGGAGAGAGTTGCCTTCAGTTATTTAATGAAAAAGGATCAAACTGAACTTTTTGAAAGCTCTAAGACTGATGATAGAAAATTTGAGCTTTAAGAATTGAAGTGGAAATTTCGGAATCAACAAGGACTAGAATAGATTTTAGACTATCAAAAAAGGCAAGGAGAAAAGGATTCAGACCATACACCGAAACATGCTCGACCGTCTTTCATTACACTTGTTCCGTTACTTTCGGTTATTAAAATCCTCCATAGCCATCAGACACAAGACATGGTCCGAAGAACTTTCTCAAACAGATTCAGCTTCTTCTTCTCTGTATCCACAAAGACACAAATCTGAAATTTTGCAATCCCTCTTCTCTTACTGTCAAATAATTCTACAATGTTGGTGTTAATATAGTTCAAAGATAGATTTATTTGTTTTTTTCCCTCTTTTTTTGAAGAACAAGAAGTTTTAGATGGATATACAGTTTAATTAAAGGAATGGTTTAGGTGATCAGGGATTAGGGTAAAAAGATCGATGATTAGGCTTGGTAGGTGATGAAGGAAAGATAGATTCTTGGATTGTTTTGGAGAAAAGATTGTTGGGTTATTGAAAGAAGAAAATGGGGGTTGATTACTATAACATATTGAAGGTTAACAGAAATGCAACAGATGATGATCTAAAGAAGGCATATAGAAGACTGGCAATGAAATGGCATCCTGATAAGAACCCCACTACCAAGAAAGAAGCTGAAGCCAAATTCAAGGAGATCTCTGAGGCTTATGAGGCATGTTGATATTTCTTTCCCTTAAAACTCTATTTTGTACTATTTGTTGTGCAGTCCCCCCCCCCCCCCTCATTTGGGATTTTTTGCTAATCTGAAATGTAATGTGAACTTAGGATTCATGGTTAATGTTGTGGAATGTTAGAGAAAATAATCATGTACATGCATGCACGTATATACATACATATGTATGTATGCATGAATCCAAATCTTTTGAGATTTATGCATTATGTATTTTCTTGGTATTCTGTACTGCATTCCAAAGAAACTAGACTAAAAAATGATACGTACTGGAAGAGAGCAGTAAAAAATGCATGGATATTGATTTTTATTGCTTTAGATATGCCTTTGCTTGTGAAATTCTTCTTCCAAGATAAGTGCTTGATAATTTCATTTGCTTGGAAAACTGTAGCATTGGCTTTTGTGTTTATTGCATTGGAACTTTAATTGCTTTTGGACTGATGATAATAAAGAAAACAATTCAAGGACAGTGAATTACTACTTGTGGTTACATTGCCTGGGATTTTGATATATTTGTGAATTCAGGTCTTGAGTGACCCGCAAAAAAGAGTAATTTATGACCAGTATGGTGAAGAGGGATTAAAAGACGCACCACCATCTGGCGGAGGCGGCTTTCCTTCTGGAAACGGTGGTGGTGGGTCAAATGGTTTCAATCCTAGGAATGCAGAGGATATCTTTGCAGAATTTTTTGGAAGCAGTCCTTTTGGATTTGGATCAACAGGACCTGGTAAATCCATGAGGGTCCAGTCGGATGGAGGGCTGTTCGGTGGATTTGGCAGTAGTGATACTCTTTTTAGAACTTGTAGCGAGAGGAGCGCACCAAGGAAACCACCACCAGTAGAGAGCAAATTGCCTTGCAGCCTCGAGGAACTGTATTCTGGATCAACGAGGAAAATGAAGATATCGAGAACTGTAGTTGATGCCCATGGGTATGTTTCTTTATTTCTCTAATTGAAAACATTCAGTTTCCCCCTTTTCTTTCCATTTGGTGTCTTGTTATGTTGTTCAAAATCAATGTTGCGAGAAAACCCCCCACTTCTTTGACCTGGTGGATGGATCATATTCCTTGTGTGCTAAATGGTTGTGGATAGTGTTGTGATGATAGATTAATTACATGGCTAGGAGCCTTGCCAAAACCTTTGACCATTGTTTACATACAGTTATCTGCAAATTCTTCTAACATGAAAAACGTTGTCATGATTTGCCTCATATATATGGGAAGATTGCTTGATCAGGTTCTTCTATATTCCCCCGTAGATTCCGAACTTCTTGATTTTACTCAATCTTTCTTCATGCTCAAACTACCTATAGTCTCTATATGCTGCTAATGTTGTGACTTTTTCACACACGAATCCCCATTGTAGAACTAGAATTCCAACAGCCTCTTTTTTTTCTGATTGTAATTGAATATGAAACTCCGCAGGCGACAAGTGCAAGAAACAGAGATATTAACCATTGATGTGAAACCAGGGTGGAAGAAGGGGACAAAGATTACATTCCCAGATAAAGGAAATGAACAGCAGAATCAGCTTCCAGCAGATCTTGTGTTTATTATTGATGAGAAACCTCATACCGCATACAAGAGAGATGGAAATGATCTTACTATCAACCACAAGGTGACCCTAGCTGAAGCACTGGGAGGGACAACAGTAAACCTCGCCACACTTGACAGCCGTAATCTATTAATTCCTGTACATGATATAGTGAGCCCTGGCTATGAGCTTGTTGTGGCCATGGAGGGTATGCCAATAGCAAAGGAGCCAGGTAATTGGGGCGATTTGAGGATCAAATTTGAAGTGAAGTTCCCAACAAGATTAACACCAGAACAACGAGCAGGACTCAAGCGTGTGTTAGGGGGTTAAAGATTGATCAAATTTATATATCTAGCAGCCATTATGTTGAGCTAAATGTCATTATTATGGTCCTCATCAGTCATCACTGGCTAGTCCACGCAACTAATTTTCTGTATTATTTTTTATTTTTGGAAAGAAGAAGGGATATACCGGGGCATGTATCATATTGTTAATCCTTGTATTCCTTCACTGGACGACAGCATTATGTATTTTTCTTTTGCAGTTTTGCCTGGATGATTCCTTTTCGTGTTTTTTATCCTTTTGCCCGGTTATCCTCTTCCAACAAGGAGAATGACAAAGTGGTCCCAATATAATGTTGGTGTTTCATCGTTGCTCATTTGTTTGTTTTCCACAACAATTTTAATGGAAAAAGCATGGGTTATGCTTCTGCACCACCATCTCCTACACGCATTGAATAGTCTTCATGCGCAGAGGTAATCTTATGTCGACATAAACCAAATTCAGTTCTGAAAGATTAGGGAGAATTGTGGACGCCGATCATCCTTTACAATCAACGTTTACTCTACAGTTCACTTCCCGGGATCCACAAGGAATCTAACTCATCTTCTCATGCTAGGTTTTCGGGGGGTCCTCAAGATTTGTAGAGATGCTTTTTGCACAGGAGGAAAACAACAACAAAAAAAAAAGGCAGTAAAAATTATGCTTTCCATTGATTGACCAAAAAGATGAAGAGAGGAGTTCTAAAATAGCCATTTATCAGGCACGATGTGCCTCCTTTCACTTCGCCAGAAGCCCCTTGTCGCTTCCACGGAAGAAAAAAATGATGCATGTGGCTGCTTCTTGGCATGTAGAGGAGAGAACAGCAAGGAAATGCCAGTCCAATACGGTTTTCTAAGTTTGTTTCATCTGGAAAGCACCAGTAGTTATTGCAGTCTAGATATATTTTATAACCAGAGAGGACTAATACATATGCCTTAGATCAGAGAGGGGGGAAGAGGGAGAGCATTACGGGCTGAAACATAAAATTTCCACAGCAGATACAGAAAGAATCTGTAACCTCCTTATCATAATCAAACATTATCAGCATGATAAATCCGGGTTCGTTGATTTTTCTTTTCTAGAACAAGTTTGGTTTTAAAGACGCTGGACCCTATCATCACAAGAGATTCATTTTTTTGATGGAGCTGAAAGGGCAAAATGCGATGCTCTTCAATTGATCTAATTAACGGCTAATACCTGCAAGGGTAGCATTCTAACTTTGATTTGCTATATAAAATTAACTACTACGACGACGAATAAAAGAAAATTGTGGTTACAAAACCATGAAGATGGAAAACAGAAAGAGAACGCTAGCATTTACAATACAAGTAATCAAAAGCCTCTACTTTTAGGGGGGTCTCTGCGCCAAGCCTGCCCGGGTGAGCCATACACTTGCCCTCCACTGGATTGGTAAGCAGGATGGCCATGGGGACCAGGCTTAGGAGACGCCCAGGTTCCTGTGCCTTGCTGCAAAGAAGGGGCGAGATTTTGTTGACTGTGTATCATATTCACTTGAGGCATGGCTGGAGAAGTTCCTAATGGAGCCATTGTCTGATGTGCCGTTTGATGCGCCATGTGGGCTCTTAAAATAGGCTGCTGCACACCATGCACATGGGTTGACTGAGGGTGTGTACGGTGATGTTGGGTTTCTTCTGG
The DNA here is from genome assembly GCA_015731905.1 of Salix dunnii. Lineage (NCBI taxonomy): Eukaryota > Viridiplantae > Streptophyta > Magnoliopsida > Malpighiales > Salicaceae > Salix > Salix dunnii. The sequence goes on from CM027664.1 coordinate 19,168,240, forward strand.
ATGCCACTCTGGCATGTCGTCGTCGTCGTCGTCATCATTCCAAGGCTGCAATGGTGGGACATCAGTTTTAGGTTGGCCATATCTGTGCACAAGTTCCCTCAAATCTACAGGACGAGATGGGGTCTGGGAATATGATGAATTGAGAGGGGGTATTCCCGATCCCCTAGTAGTATTTTGGTTTGAAAACTGCGACCTTGATGCCATAGAGTTACTAGAAAAGTTGAACTCGGGTAAATCATCCTCATCCCGGCCAGCCGGTGGGCCAAACCCGGGAGGCACATCATCATCGTCTTCATCAGGTTGGGGGTTGGGATAGGTTCCGCTAAGAGGAGGCAAGGGATGTTTTGATGCAATATTCACATTCATATTAGTGTCCTTTTCTTGGTGCTTCCTAGAAGTGAAGTGTTGTTGCTTTTTTGAGCTGTGTTTATGGTGTGATGCAGAGGTAGGTGATATTGTTGACGTTATTTGAGCTTTTCTCCATACAATAACACCAATTAGACCATTATCAACAGCATTTAGGGCCTCAAGTTGGTCCTTTGGAAAGACCTTGACGAGCCTTTCACGTGTCTTTAAATGAGGTGGGCATAAATAAAGTTCCACTCCATGAGCAGGCTCAGCAAAACCCACTCTCTCATCCAAAACATAGGAATCCGCCACCTGCAGCAGGCAATCTCAGTCACAAACTTCACAAGAAAACTGAGAAAACCAGCTAGCTAAGGAGTGATCAAAGGCAACACAACTTTTCACGTTTCTTACCTCTCTAAGACTTTCCCTCTCACTTTCCGTGGACCCCTCCTTGCAAACGAAGTGTACAACCTGCAAAGCAATAGTCGATTTAATTAGCAACATGAGAAAAAGTAAACAAGGCCTTTTCAATTTACGCTTCGAAGAAAAAAAGAAATACATAGATCCTCCCTGCGGCATCAGATTTCATGGGCAAAAGGGGTGCCACAAACTGACAATATTCAACCATGCTGTGGCTATATCAATTTAAGAAGTTAATAGCTTCACAGATATTTCATGTTACTTCAATATATTCCGAGTACACGAGTATTATGGATCTGCTAAGATTTCAGGGAAGATCTCCTAAACAAGCAATGGCATCGGTTAAATGAATATTCCAGGATGATTTAGCATCTTTGCACTCTCTTTCCATTGGAAAAGGAAAGAAAAGCATATCCCCGTTCGTTCTGATCCAGCAGGGCAACAAATGAAAACAACTATCTTTTAAGCATATGGTTTTACTGAAAAACGCTAAAAACTAAACTAGTTATTGTTTGCTTGAGACTTGAGAGCCAACGGCCATTGTTGTTTCACAGATTCTGCAACTCTCTTGCACAATTTATATGTCCCCGTAACTAACTTTAATCCAGCAATTGAAAAATCAAATAATCAGGGGTATAATTTTGGTTATTCCTTTATATAAACTTTTATGAAGCCATCCATTCAAACGGATTCTTATTAAGATGTCGTTGAGCACAAATGAAAAGGCCCAATGCAGCAGACACAGTTGAGTGGGATTAATAAGCTGGGATAGAAAAATATTCCCCTTTTCTGGACAAAAGTAGCATAACTGAAATTTAGTACAACAAAAAGAAACTTGAGATACCATAACAGCTCGACTTCGGGACATCCGAAGCTCCTGGAGAAACTTCTCAAATGCATCAAGTCTGACTCTCCCTTTGACCTCAACAAAGTCAGACCACTCTTTTGCAGATGTTTTGTCACCACTGCAGCAAGAAAATCAGATCAGCAAAAGGTGAAAAACTTCACAATGGCCATAACATAATTCATTAGAAACACTGGAAAACACGACCCATCCAGTATAATGCATGCTTGGACAGCAGAATATTACAAGTTTTATTTTGTAAGTAGTGCCCCTGTAAAATATGATGAGAGACAATTTCAATGCTATATCTGCATCGCAAGCAAAAGTTCAACAGGCAACTGCATGCATGTTTTTAATGCTTTACAAAAACACAAACCTTTTAAAGATGCCAATAACTGAGGCCAGGATGGAAATACTCAGCTGAAGTACTCCTTCCCAGATATGTTCGCCCTTGGATACACCAACAGAGGGTGTCGTTTCTGATTCTACACGAATGTTAATTGATTTCCCATTAGTTACCTCGACATTATCAAATTTTTCTGCAGGGCTACCAGCCAGATCTTCTGCATTTGCAGCAGGAGACTTAGTTTCTGACGCAACTTGTGAGTCATCATTGTTGGTGCTGGGTGTTGTTTTTCCCGCATCCAAGGGTAAGTTTTCAAATGGTGGTTCAGAATCAAGGGATTCCATGAATTCATCCAGAGAGACAATTGGAGGAAGAAAGTCTGCATCCTTCAATACGTCATCCACCATGAGTCCTTGCAACAGATCATTCCCTTCACTTGGAGGAATTGTAAGTGTATATGAATCCTTCTTGTCTTCTGAATTTATCTTATGACCAGCAGCATTCACTTTGTCTTTCATTTTATCAGATTTGGAAATCGGAGTGGTTTCCTTCTCTTCTGATTTTGGTGGCGTCTGAGCAAATGAACTTGTCCCAACAGAAACCTCCATTGTAACACTATCTTGTTCAACTTCAACTTGAAACTCACCCTTGTGAGTTTTCTTCACCAAACGTCTAATATCAACATCTGAATCAGGCAAAACCACCATCTGAGCGAGCTCCTCTGCTTTTGCCATCCGCCATTCTGAAAGCTCCTTGGATGCAAGTTCCTCCGCAGTCATGGAGCAGAGCTGCCCTGGGGTGATCACTCCTGACATAACTTTTTCTCTCAGTTCAGGATTACTACGATCTTTCAAGTTGAACAAAAGAGACCTGCCCTTCTCCTTGTACTTCTTGTTCACTCCTCCAAATAACTTGAAGAGTTCTGCTTCAATTTCAGAAGCCAAAAATTCAGGATCCTGGATTGATTTTCCATTATCTTTTCTGATATGCTCCTGGCTTTCATGTGTTTCGGCAGTTTCAATCCCCTTTTTCTCTGCCATCTCTGCATCAGGTTCCAATACCCAGGACAACCCATTTCCCTGCAGCAAATCATCTCTTACAAAAAAGCTGTCACTAAATGAGACATCCTCATCACGGAAAATGACACTGGATTGTAATTCCTGTCCATCTTGGTTTGAGGTCTGTGTTGAGTAACCAGCATTTCCATCAGTATTAGAATTTTCCTGAGATGTCTTTGGGACATTAAAATGGTTTTGGGTAAAAAAATTGTCCTTTGCGGGCAAGGATTCCTTAGGCTCCTCAGACCTATGGTCAACAGTACCAGAAGCACCAGGAGATTTTTCCATAGGTTGGGTCTCTTTGTGTTTCTGTGCTTGTGCACTTGCAGCCTCGCCTTCAGAGTTCTTTCCAGAACCTGAAGTTTTATCCTTTTGTTGAGAAACCAGAGCCAATGCATCTGCTAGTGATTGCCTTAGCTTGGACCTCACAGAATCAGACTCATTGCGAGCCTTTGATGATGGTAGCATCTGTCCAGTTTGATTTTTCTGAACTGGTGATTGTTGTGGTCCAGTTTTGCTAGAAGCTGGCCTCTTAGATAGTGCTTGCGGCCGATTTAACCCCGAAGTATTTGGTGCCGGAGTTGGCAGCAACCATGGCCTATGTTCCATTTGCGCTACCCGCTTGGGAGGCAGTGATAACTTCTGTAACATAGAATTGTTGGCTGAAGGTTCCATCGGGGCCTTTCGCTTGCTGAATAGTGACGATTGCAGTGAACCAGAAGAATGAAACACAGTTCCCATGTCTCCCAGTTGCCTCTTCGGTAAGAATTTATCAGGAATCAAATTGTATGCTTGTGGTTCCATGTGTGTTGTTTGCATATTTGGTACAGAGAAATTCTTCAAAACATTGTTATAAGACATAGGTTCTGATAACTGTAGTTGGTTGCTTGATATTGACATCTGCTGTGATAGAGTGCCAGTTGAACTTTGTCCTGTTCCCATCCTTCCCATTTGCATGTTCGACATGGACATTTGTTGTAATGCAGGGTCATGGATTCTAGATTCCATCAACCCCATTTGCATTGATGAGTCCAATTTGTTTGAAATGTGTTCCAGCTGACCCATTTGGATGCTCTGTACTGATAGTTGCTGTGATACTAGATTGTTGGACATGCTAGGCAATCAACATAAAAGAATGCAAAAGACACTGCAATACAAAGCAGTCACTATTAGTTCCTCAACCCAAGACAGAATAAAACTCAATGTTACATGTCTAGATCATTCAGAATAGACATCAGGATTCCAAGAAAAAAAATCACGTGACCAAGTTTATATCTGCATGTTTTACTACAATAAAATGTCACTCCAACAGGCACAAGTGCCAAGAACCTACATGCCTTGTTTTTGAACAGTAAGCTGCAAGGAATCTTCAAATGTGTTTTCATCGCCATTGACAAATAATAACTCCTATGAAGAGTACATGATTCACAGAATCAGTCATGTAACATGGCAACCCACAGTAACAGAAGACAAAAGTTACTATATTTAAAATTCTTAGAAGAGAAACATGGATTTCAAAGATGATTTCTTGAAAAGGTTAGCATTTTAAATATGTCACAAAAATCCTTTTCACTTGAATATCAACTTTTAATCTCAAAAGCATTTCCATCTCTAAAATCAGTACTGACTTTTTACATAATTTACCAAGATTTCTTGTCTGGGTGAGTTCTCAGAACCAATTAGACTTCATCCAACTTTTTAGCTGATGAAATTATATTTCTTAAATGAAACAGGTGTTGGACAGGAAGTCAGTCAGCTGGCAGGATATCTCTTTTTTTAGGGTTACAGCTAGTTGACATTTTTAAACATATGACATTTTTCATTCTATATTCTTTGCCATGGCACAGAGAAATGGCTTATTTGAAGTAAAATTAATAATCCAAAACTCTAACGTAGATAGGCCACATTAAGAGGATTATAAGGAACCACTATAGCTAGCAAAAACGAACATCAGAAATTTGAGTACAATGCAGCTTTCCTTTGAAGATTTTCCAGCTTTAGACCTCTTCCTTTATTTATTTGATAAATTTATCAACAGTACTTAAGTGATTTAATTTTACACAGATGACAGCAATGATTCATTTCAACTTTTGATCACCACTCTTAGCTTGTTCATTCATATCAAAGCAATTGTGTGAATGAACACCTAATAGACACACAACGACAGCCATATGCACATAACCATTAATCGACTACCAAATTTACAGAAGTATCAATTATTCATAGAGATAAAACTGCAAAAACCCAAAGAAACGTATTGAAATACAGATGGATCCGTACAAAATAAGAAGACATCGCCAAGTGCAAATCCCATCTAAGCAGGGTTCCAAGAGGGTGTTCTTGATACAGTCTCAACCTTCAGCAGTTTTGCATGAAGTGGCTGCTCACAAGACTTCACCCATGAACTTGCAAGCACACTTAAAATTGGCATCCCGATGCTTTTACCAATGCACCACACAATGATTCCCATATCTTACAAACATTATAAAAATAGATCCACCAGTCAAAGAAAGAAAAATACTTCCCAAATAATAGGCAAGTTCAAGGTAATCTTTTTATAAAAGGAGATGCCACCCGCGTTTTATAAAACTGCATGCAACATATCTGTTTCGGTTACACTATAAAATTAATCTCATTAAATAACAAAAGAAAAGAAATATGCAGCCAAAAAACACATGTCGACGAAAGAAACAAAAAAGCTCAGAAACTCTTACAATATCGAAATAGCCTCAAAAACAGCAAATTTTGATTCTAATTAAACAGTTATACAGGAACATTAAGCATCAGAAAACCAAAAAAAATCCAACTAACAGTCAAATTTTCCAATCAGGTCAAGGGAATGGAGTAAACAACCAATTCGATTGGTAATCCCTAATTAAATTCACGCATCTACAAAAGAAAAGAGCAGTCAAGCTATAACACATTTCTACAGTATACTCGAAACCCTAATTTCACGTCAAAAGGCACCGATTCGCCTCACGAGAAGCACAAAACGTATGCAAACAGGTATTGCGTTCCGCTAATAGTGATGCAGCGGTGGTGAGTTCTACCTGATAAGAGAATCGCGCAAATTCAGTGAGTCAAGGAGAGAGACGGCTAAATAGAGAGAACAGTTTTGGCTTTCAACTAGAGAGAGAGAGGGATGAACAGAAACCCTAGAGAGCTAATCTGAAGAAGTACATAACGAAGGCATGAAATTTGGAGTGATTTTTATATTTTTTCTAGAAAGACCATAGGATGACACGTGGATTTTTATGATAAGTTCCCACGTTTCTTTGGATAAATTATGCTAGCTGCATTGGGTTTTTTTGTAATTATACTGATTGCTGTTTTTTTTGTTTTAATTGTGCGGGCTTGCATTATTTTAAAAAAGAAGAAGCAGATAATGCTTCATTATTCATACACACACACTACTTGTCTAAACGGCGCCCCACTTCATACTGTTTGCTAATGATTTTTTAAAAAAATATTTTTTTTTTTTTTAAAATATCTTAAAATAATATTTTTTAAAAAGAATATTTTTAACATTGTGTAAATGATTTTAAAAAATTCAAAATAAAACATAAAAATAAAAAATATTTATTTAAAAAAACATTTCTCAAACGCGTTTCCAAAAACTCCAAGTTTTTTAAAAAAAATACTAAATTTATAAGCTATTTTAATGTGTTTTTTATATAAAAAATAAGAATATATATTAAAAGGTATATACAAGAATATAATTAAATCATTAATTATCTATGTAAATAAAAAAAACATTGTTAACAATAGAAAAACAAAATAAAAAAAAATGTACATGAATATAATATCTAATCACATAAAATGAGATATTCATCATTTAACTTGTTTATTTAAATCAAAAAGATAAATTTACATTGTAATGAATATGTGACCTAAAAAATAAATATGAATAAAACTAATTGAATAAATGTATACCCTAAAATAATATCACAGGGGTAGACATATCAAAAAAAATTATTTAAATAACTATAATTTTTATTTAGAAAAAAAAATATCATTTGTATTCAACAAAAAACAATATTGATGAATTAAAACTTTAAAAATATATATTAAAAAAGGCATACAAAACTCGTAACCTCACTTATAAAACCAGGTAAACTCATTGAAAAGAAATTAAAGAAAAATATCAAAACTAGTATTGAAAGAAAGAAGAAAACAAAGTAGGAAGATATGATCATACAGAGTTAAATCCCTAATAAATAAAATGTTTAAAGATGAAACCATAGAAAAAATTTCAATTGCATAAGAGGATCTAAAAAAATAGAGTGCCTATAAAAAAATCTACTTGGAGAGTTAAATTGAATTTAAAAATAGTTTTAACAAAAGAAAAAATAAATCAAAAGAATGACAATAGAATTGAAAAAAAAACAATAAAAAATTTGATTGAATGATGAAACCAAAAAAAAACTTAACAAATAAATCAAGGGAAGAATTAAAAAGAAAAAAGAAACTGAAATGAAAAACAAAACATATGAGATAATGTGATTGAATAGAAAATTTAAAAAAAAATGAATAAAAACAAGATAATTAATTTAAAAAATAGACAAAAATTTAAACACAAAAAAAGAAGGAAAACATTGCATTTCACCTAGTAGGAGAGAAAATAAAGGGAAAAGAATAGTTGTTGACGATAATTTGATCACCATACATTGTCTCAGTCATACCATGCCGAAAAGAACATGATTGTGCATTCAAAAAGATAATGGAACATTAAGTTCGGTCACAACACACTATTTTATTAATACATAGTCGCCCCTGCTCAATGACAGTTATTGAATGTATGTCGTCAATTGTTTTATTTTAAAAAAAATAATATGAAAATACTAAAACATCCTCATGACTATTATAATTATCCAAAAAATATCATGTAAAATACAAAAATACCCTCAAACACAAACTTGGTTTTTTTTTCTTATCCACGACAAAAAAAAAAAAAAAAAACTTGTCACAAAAATAAAAATGGTGTTGACAATTTGATCCCAAGGGCAGAAAAATATCTTTACTATTTTAAAGCTCATGAATAATGGAAAAGGTCAAATCTTCTCAACCGCCAAGACTTCTTTTTTCTCACTTAAAGGTAAATAAATATTTTTATTACAGTAATTTATAATAAATTGTGTTTATAACTACAGTTAAAAAATTAACATTCTAAAATGTTTTTTTTTTTTTTCATATATCAAACTATAACAAGGCTCAATTACAAGTGGATTAATTAATTTTCAAATTTAAAAAATCATCTTAAAATATTTTTAACCAAATCAAGTTCTATCTTGATTGATCAAATCACAACTGAATCCATTAATTTTTAAATTGATCAATTCTCATTTAATTATAATTAGATCAATTACATTCTCATCAAATCTTAGTATAAAACTAATCCCATATCACAATACAAGTTTAATGACACTCTGGATAGCTTATCTTGACTGTGACGCCACAAATTAACAATCTATGTCCACAAAATAGCAAGTGACTTCATTATCAAATCCGTGCAGATATATCATAGCCCTCAAGGTTGTATCAGCTTCAAAATCTTCAATCCACAATAAAACATACAAACAGAACTCAAAGCAACAGACCTTAGTGAGTAACCCAGATTTCATTATTTTGAATGGAAAGTTGTTCGAATTTTGTTGCAAGAGAGAATGGCGCTTATTCAGTGGTTTAGCTGTTTCGTAAACCATTGAAGAGAATTGTCTGATCTACGACATTAAAAGGAAAGTAGAGATGGAGGAGGAGGAACATCAGCTGAAGCATGCCAAATGGCAATTGTTTCAACTCTTTTGGTGAGCAGAAGGGCAAACTGGAAAGAGGGTGCCACACCAATTCTCGATGAGATTTTTGATCCAAGAGAGACTCATAAAAAGAGAAGAATGAAAATAATTTTTACAGCATAGTCAAAATCGTAATTATTTATGTATGATACTATTTTGTGCTATATAGAGGATCAAAACACGGTGCCAGCCATGCCATTGCCTGCCCCGTTTTCGACCTGTCTCTGGCTAGAACTTAACCCGGGGAGAGAACCTAAAAGACTTTCACCGACCTCACTCTTGCAAAGTGGACACGATGCATTTATCTTCAGCCACTTATCCACACACTCCTTGTGAAAGAAATGGGAACATGGCAGCTCCCTCAGCTCATCATTGTTTGCAAATTTTGCCAAACAAATGCAGCAAACCTGTCACAGTTACAACATCAAATCATCAGTATTGATGTCAATAACAAGACCTAAGACAATGCATCATGAATATCACAATCAAGTATCTCCAATGATCTCAAGGATCCTCCGAGAATCTGTAAGCACTTACTGCATCTTCTCCTGAGATCACACGTTCCTTTTCTGTTCCTGCAGCCACGATCCCACCATCACTAGCACCCGTGCTGCTATCCTCACTGTTTCCATTTTTAATTAACTTAAACTTGTATGTTGGCAAGGCATCAATTGATTCAGTTGTGGCTCCCCTTGTCTGTGTCAGATCCTCTCTAAATCCAAGAACAGAAATTATACAAGGCAAGCAACAGCAGATCGTTGCACACAGAATGAAGGGCATAGCGTATCCGATACAGCTAAATGTAAGAAACACTATACATAACCTGCAAAGTAAAAGGATACAAAAATGAAGGGCGAGCTCTCTCAGATGTTAGGTATAGAAAGGGAAGGTGTGATGAATTTGACATGACAATACCTGTACAAGTTTGGAGCCTCCTCAGCAGATGAGTGGCCTCCAAATATCCACACATTGCCGACCACAAACCAAACTGCGAAAAAGCAATCCAAAGCCATTTTGAAGTATTCCACCAAAACCTTGACTCTGCAAGCAAAAACAATATACTTGGAACCGGACAATTGTATGTTCAAATAAATTAAAGAAATTTGCTTTTTACTTGACATGGGTTTCAATCGCCGGCACAAAAATCAATGCCAAGAGAACCAAAAGTGTATCATGCTGAAAAATAAAACAGGCAATCCAAAAACCACTTCTCAGACAGTTAGTTTACTAAGTGTGTGTTTGGTGTAGCAGTGCAGTTGCTTTTACAAAAGTGCGTTTGGACTGAAAAAAATCAACTTGATGTTTTTTCAAGTTCTTTTTTACATTTTCAGCATTAGCGTATCAAAAGCATCAAACGCAGTTTGAAAAGCAATTTCAAATGCAGTGTAGATGCATTACCCAACACTACCTAAATAAAAGGCCAGTTAGATCAAACCTAAAACAAGCAATCATTTTGAACATGAAAAAATGGTCGCTGTCAAGGAAGCACTGGATAATCAGAAAAGGTAGGATGCAAATTCCCCATGTCAAAAAATGGATGACACTGTAACCCTTGCAAATGCAATTGGATAGGAAAAATTCATTTATCAGAAATTGAAAATAAATTATATCCGAGCAATACATGTTTTGAAGTGAAAAATGACAATTACTATGAAAGTCAAACCTTGCATTTAGCACTGCATTTTGGCCACCTCCAGGTGATGTAGTAGCAGATCGGCGATCATCACTTTCTGAGTTCCTACTGACTGAAAGAGAAAATGGTCCTGCAGGAACATTAATATGTGCAGAACCTTGATTATTTTGGGCTGAGTCTTGCTCCGAAGACTGGTTACGATAACGATAGCGCCAGTAAAGAAGTGGCAGGGTTGCAACACATCCTGATGCATAACCAACAATCCACGCAAACAATGGTGCATGTGGATGTTCATGTCTTGACACAGACAAAACAACAACAGATGCAACAATCTGGCTCAGCGTGAGAACTAATTCAACAGAAATCCATCGACCAGAGTTCAAAGGACTCCTGCGTTGACGGGATTCTCCTCTCCTTATTAATGAGGAGCTCCGAGAGTTTGTTCCATTGGACAAAGATGTTGAAGGCTGAGTACTGGGTGCTCTCACGCCACTCAAAGATCTGTCCTCATGCGATGATGCTTCCAACCCGCTTGAAATTCTATCATGAGATGGTGACCCAGACACCTCGATGTTTCTTGGTATGTCAATAATATGCGCACTACTGTTAAGATTCTCTGGCCGCTCCATTAACAATGGGAAAGTGTCAATCTGACTTTCTGAATATAGTTCCGCTGAGGGAACATCCATCTAAGTCCACAACACGGCTAAAAAGGATGAAAGCATAGAATCACCAGGACAAAATTACAGCTTCAGTCTCCACTCCTGTCCCAAGATTGCACAAGGATGTCCCACTGAAATTTATATCACTACAGACCACAAGCAGAGGATAATTTAACAATCCCAATTCTGTTTAATAGGAAAAACACAACAGTATCAGCATCAAGTACTTCGTAGATTAGAAGGTTTAGTAACTCGTTAATTCACCACAGAAAATTCAAGCCGCAATCCAAACATCCACATAAACCACTTGGCCCAGCTGACTAACTTGAATCATGAAAAATCAAATAACCCAAATTTCCTAACTTATATCTTCGTGGGTTTTCTTCAAAACCCAAAATATTAAAGATCAAAAACTTGAGCTTCAACCACCAAAAAACGCTAATGCCGATCTTCTTCTTCCAAAAAACGAAAGATCAGAACTTTCAATCAATTACCAGTTCAGGAACCCAAAACAACATCAACCCCACATTTAGTCACCAATTAAGTACTCAGCTACCACAATTTTTTTCCCAACCATATAATTTTTATGAAAAGTTTCGCTAGATTTTTTTTTTTTTAAGCAGCTTTCCCATCAATTCAGTTTCTTTAATCAATTCACTCGATTATCTCAATAACCGCACAAATTATTTAATATAATTAACCAATAATTACTCTAAAACAAGACAAGTTCACCGCTTCCAGACAAATTGCTCAAAATCCCCAATCAAAACAAAAAAAAAGCCCTAATTTTGAAAAAGGTTGACTAGTCTACGAGGGGTGATCAATTAAATACCGAGAAGAAGATGAGAACAGCACGCTTTTTGGAGGAGGAGAGAGAATATCGTAACTTACCAGATGGAATTAGAGCTGAGGAGGAGAAGAAAGACGAAAACGGTGTAGCTTTGGTGCAGAGAGTGAAAGAATGAGAACTGGCAGCTTTGATATTTATTTATTTATTTATTTATATTTTGAGAGAGAGAGAAACGAAAAGATAAAGAGTCGGCTTTGGACCTCCATTGCTTCCCTACCATGTCTGAGAATATTTTATTATTATTATTATTTGAGGAAACGAATTTCTTCTTTTTGTTCCTTTCTTTTCTTTTGAAGGGATATTCTATAAATCAAAGAGGCAAGACATGGGAGACATCGTCGTGAGCAAAGTGTTTATTTTGTCCTTATAGTTTATTGAATGTTTCATTTTGACCCCTTTAGTTTGAAAATGATTTCAGCTTCAGCCACCCTATCAGTAGCTTAACGGTACCCTGCCTCATTACAGCACGTGAGATTTCAAGTTCCCAGGTTCCCCGTTGGTCAATATTAGAGCATCACCTCCATCGTAACAATAACGTCATTTATTTTCAATTAGCCAATGCCTCTCCTCGTAGGCCGTGTTATATTTTTTTAATATAAAAAATATTAATTATGTGAAATTTTTATTGTAATATAAATTTAATTAAAATAATAAATCTGTGCAGAATTCTTATCCAGTGCAAGTTTTTTATAAAATATATGAACTTTAAATCAATATAAATTATGGTTTTAAACGAAAATAACTAGCATAAATTTATCATCATTGTTAAAAAATTAAGAAAGTTCAAATATTTGAATTATTGAATTCACTATATTAATATTAATTTATTTTATAATTCAATTTAAATCAAACAAATACAAAATATAAAGTGTGAAAATACATGTAATAATCAAATAACTAAAATAAATAGTTAATTTTCTATCCACAAAAAAGACTAAAATATAAATTGAAAATTCATCCTTACTTTATTTTTATTATCATTGTTATAATATTTAAAATTATTATCAATATAATTAAATTTTTCTAAAAAATCATTAAAAAAAAAAGCAAAAGTCTTTTATAAAAAAAACAATCACTAAAATTATCATTATCATTGCGCAAATAGTAAAATAATATAATCAAGAGAATAAATGAAAATAACATAAAGCACACAAAAAAAAATGAATAAAAAAAAAGAACAGTATTAATTTTAAAATAATCACCAACATAAATTAAAATTTCAGGATTAAACCGATTAAAAATAAAACTCTGATAAAGAAACTAAAAAAAATAAAAGTATAGATGCATAAATACGAATAAAAAATAAACATTGTCCAAAAATTTAAAAAAAAAACTAAATAGATTAATATCAAATAAAAACCTCCAATAATCAAATAAAAAAATTAATTTTCTATCCACAAACAAGCAAAAACATAAATTGAAAATTCATCCTTACATTATTATTATTATCATTGCTATAGCAATTAAAATTATTATCAATATTATTGTTAAAATAATTAAAATAATTAAATTGTCCTGAAAAATCATTAAAAAAAGCAAGAGATTTTTATAAAAAAAAAATATAAAAAAAACAATCAATAAGGAATAAAAATAGTAAAATTATAAAAATCATCTAATCCAAAAAAAAAATAACAGAAAACACAATAAAAAATGAATAAAGGAAAAAAAAAAGAGCAATGTTAATTTTAAAATAATTACCAGCATAAATTAAAATTTCATAATTGAACCGATTAAAAATAAAACCTCAATAAAAAAAAACTAAAAACAAAAACTAAAAGTATAGATGCTTAAATATGAATAAAAAATAAACAATATCCCATAATTAAAAAAAATCAATTAATATCAAATAAAAAAATTGAAAGAATAAGGACCAAAATAAAAAATAAAATATATGATTAATTTCAATTGAATGATAAAATTGAAATAAATAGAAACCCTATGACCAAAATAAATAATGGAATAATAATAATAATCGCCGTGTAATTTTATCAAACAACTTAAAGAATGAGGACTAAAATGAAAAGTTGCATATATAATCAATTTCAATTGGAGGATCAAATTAAAAGAAATCAAAATCTCCATACCGAAAAAATTAAAAAACCAAAAAGAAATAAAAAAATCAAAAGAATATGGACTAAAATAATAACTTTCTTGTATAGTTAGTTAATTAGTTTTAATTGAAGGGCACAATTGAAAATAATCAAAGTTTCAATTAAAGAAATCATTAATAAAACCGAAATCAAAATATCAGGGATTATAATAAACTTCCTACACATATCAAGGACCTGTACAAAATTTATGACGGTAGGAAAGAGAAAGCCGATAACCGACACAAAACCGTTCACCATCGTTTACCTGAACACCGATGATGTGAACGCGCCGCAATGGTAGACAAAGGACATGGCTGCGGACTGCCCAACATGTTGAAAGTGAATTTTTGACCGTTTGAAAGAGCTATACACGCCACTGTAAAGGCATGTTCGTGTGAAACACCCCGAGCACATCTGAATGACACGTCTTTAGTTCCTCCAAAAAAATAATAAAATACTAATTAATTACCTACACATCCCCTGCCCCTGCTGACATTTATGAAAAAACTGAGAAGAAAATACAAACCTACCCCTATTTACTATACATTATTTTGTCTTTTAAGAGGGTTGTTTTCGTCGTTTTACTATGCAAATATCTGGGGAAAAAACGAAACAGCCCCTGCGTCAATATATTTTTCAAGGGTTATTTGCATCGTTTCACCATGTAATAAATTCAAAAATACCATCCAAGTCCCTGAAAATTAAAAAATACCCCTAGTACTGGGGGCTAAAAATTTTCAAATTGGGTAAAATGATAATTTTACTATTGCAATTAATTGTAATCCGAGTCCGTGTGAACAGTACCAACATGCACGGTGAAACCGGGTCGCCTTTTATTTTATAATTAATTTTACCTATTTTGAAAGTATTTAAAAAGAACACTATTTATATATTTTATTTTATTTACATCATTTTGATATATTAATTTTAAAAATATTTTTTAAAAAAAAAATTATTATTTTAATATATTTCTAAACAAACAAAAATATTTCGAAAAGTAATTCTATCCTTTTATCGTCATTTCTTAAACACGCGTTCTTGCTCAAACTAAACATCTTAGTTTTTATCAAAAAACAACATGGAGAAAATTTCACAAGAAAAAATATTAAGTGATTGGATCTGAAAAATCAAACAATTATAAAAATCAAATTTAACATGACATAAATTGAAAAATTAAAATTTAACTGATAACAAAATAAAAATAAAAATAAAAACTAATTTTGATATAAAAATCAACTTAAATCAAATAGCATAGACAAAATTGATGAAAAAATATGATTTATATTTAAAAGTTAATTTAACAGCTGTGATTTGAATTTTTTTTTTTTAAATGATTAAAAGTATTGATGGGTGTTAATTAAACATGCGAAGACTCTTGGTAAATATATTTAAGGATAATAAATGTAGTATCATGTATATAGATCATGAAGACAAGAAAATTGATTACAGCATATATTGTTGAAGCTTTATTGGCTGTTTGATGGTGTGACTGAGTTTGTTTTTAAGAATTATTTTTATTTAGAAATATATTAATATGAATTATTTTTAGATATTTTAAAAATTATTTTTGATATTGTATATGAAAATAATCTAGAAATACATAAAAAAATATTTAATTTTAAATAAAAATATTTTTTATTTTTTTTAAATAATTTTGAAACGCAATGTGAAACTAGACAATACCATTTTTAGGATAATTTCGGCAATACAAAGACCAGATTTATATAGCTGTCAATCAAGCACGTTGTACACGTCAAAGCTCAGATATTTTCAAGATGGTAATTTATTTGTGTCTTTCATAAATAAATAGCATATTAGCATTGTTTATTTATTTATCATTGAAGGTGACTCTTTTATTTTTATAAAAAAACAAATCTTAAAAAAAATATTTTTTTTGTTTTGATGTGTCAATATTAAAAAATATTAAAAAAAATATTGAATACATATTCAAGCGAAAAAACAGTTAAAAATGCGAAGCTCAAGTTGATATTAAGATGCTCTCAAATTAAAAGGACGAAATCGAAACATTTGTATAACTATAAGGTTTAAAAGTTACTTTGGCCCTTGACGTTGCCGTGTCTTACAATCACTGCCTTTATAATATTTTATAAATTTTTGCCGAACAAGTATCCAATTTCCCATGCTACTGGCTATGTCCGGACAGGGCTTCTCTCCGTTTTGATACTGTATTTTTTAAATATTTTTTATTTTTATTTTATTTTTTTAGTATTTTAAAATTATTTTCAATATTAAAAATTATTTTTAAAAATAAATAAATTGAATATATTCTCAAATAAAAAATACTTTTAAACAGTCGAAGTGTACAGCACGGCACCACGTCATCGTCCTTTGCCGTGGATTCCTTTTTGACGCGGTGATATTTGGACTCACGCAGCCTTACAGTTCCATCCTTGTTCTTTTCTTTTTGTTGCTTTTTAGGCCCACTCGCCAGTTTTGCTTTTGGATGCCCTCGGTTTATTTTTTGGTCGTGTTCATGGATGGCGTGGAATTCAGGCTTCCTTCGCGCTTAATTTACATGAAATACCATCAATAATGTGCTTGCAATTTCTTGGTGTGGCTAAACAACTAGCTCTTTTGACATGTTTTTTTTTTATGGTAAGCTGGTGGCTAATTTATAATTTTGATCAGGGTAGGGTTTATTTTAAAATTATATATAAAAAAATGAGAATAAGAAATTTTGTAGGACGGGATTGAGGTAAAAAAGTGACAAATTACTTCTTTACCACTGTTAGTGACTCCCCTTTTATTATTTGCGATTAGAGCATTACCTACGAGAGTGCTATAAGAAGAGATAAAAATAAAATAAGAAAAAATATTTTTAATATTTTATAATATTTTTTTTCATTTCAATTGAAAAATTATTTGGATAGCCAAAACTAATTTTTTTTACACAAGGTATTATTTATAGCAACTTAAAACTAAAAAACTATATTTTTTTTTGTCTTATTGGAACCTGGTATGTCATATTAATTCACAGCTATTGTTTAAAAGTTTGTGGCAAATGAAATTTTGACTAAATATTTTAAAATTTCAAATTTAAATTGTTGCAGGGTTTTAAATTTTTAATTTAAATATAGTTAAAAAATTAATAATTATATTGTTGGAGGGTTTTTTTAAGTTATTATTTAACTATATAACTTACTCATATTAATTGTATAATTAAATTATATACAAAAAAAAATGTACTATATTTAAAATAATATAAAAAAATAATTCTTCAAGATGGTTTTTACCATTTAAGTACACATCAATAAAAAATCCATATATATATTATTCAAAAAGTCATTCTAGAGATTTGGCTCTCCAAAATAACTTTTATCATTGGAGTTGCTCTTATCGTAAGGAAATATCAACGAAAATCAAAACTCTTGTAGAAAAAATTAGGAGTAGTATCCATTTTTTTTTATTGCGGATCAAACATTTTTAATTCAATGTTGCACTAGTAATTGTTTGGCAGCAAATGTTTTTAAAAATATTTTTATTTATAAACATATTAAAATAATTTTTTTAAATGTTCGAGTTGTTTCAGGTTATTTTTCCACTACATTGATAGTCTATTTAATGCCTTTCTGAAAGTGTAGTTGAAGTTGCTTTTAAAAATATTTTTTATTCAGAAATGCATCAAAATAATATATTTTTATTTTTAAAAATTATTTTTGACATTATAATATGAAAATAAAATATAAAAAGTGATTTTTTTAAAAATTTTCTTGAAATAAAAAATCTTATTTGTTTCTCATGTTGTCCTTGCAAAAAACACAAATTCAAATATTTATTCGTTCATCTGAAAATATCACCTTCCATTTCTTGTTCTAGACTAGTTAATTGCTTGCACCTCGGTGCGGGCGGTGCAAATAATTTTTACAACTGTTGAGATTAAAATATAATATTTCAATAAGTAAAATTTGATATAATGAAACATATCAATATACCCTATCATAACAACAGTAACATCAAAGTCTTAACTTCTAGATTTATCATCGCCATTAATGTCAAAATAATAAAAAATATTAAACTGGCCCGGAAAAAAAACACAAAAAAAAAAGTAAGAACAAAAACTAAAATTATTATTAATATTCTTCATATTAATATTATTATTGTGTTAATAACGGAAAAAAATAAATAAATCAAATACTAAAAAGAGCCTATAAACATTAACAAAAGAGCAAATACAGAAATACAAAAAAATGATAAAACAAAAATAGAAATTATTGTCAAAAAAAAATTATTTGACTTGAAAATAAAAAAAAATGGCTGCACTAAGTTGCAGGATGAGCAAATAATTATTATCATTGTTGAGATTAAAGAAATTAATAGGATTTGCTAGTCTATAATTAAAATACAATATTTATATATGCATAACTTAATATACTAAAACAGATCACCGCACCTTATTATAAAAATAGCAACATCGAAGTCTCAACATTTAAAATTATCATTGTTATTACTGTCAAAGCATTAAAAATTATCAAATTATACCGAAAGGAAAAAACTCAAAAACATTAACAAAAGAGTAAGTAAGAAAAATAACTAAAATTCTTGTTGTTGTTGTTGTTGTTCTTCTTCTTCTTCTTCTTCTTCTTATTATTATTATTATAATAATGAAAAAAAAAAATAAATGAAAGATTAAAAAAATCCTAATAACTTTTACAAAAAAAAAAATCAAATAAAAATTATCAGCTAAAAAATTTTTATTTCACTTGAAAATTAAAAAAAAAACCACAATAAAAAATAAAAGAAAGAGAAAGAGAAAGAGAGAATGAAAACAAAAAATATAATAAAACAAAGATAAAAATTATTGACTGAAAAAGAATTATTTGACTTGAAAATTAAAAAAATTTGACTTCACTTCTTTGCGGATTAAGCAAATAATTTTTATAGTTGTTGGGATTAAAAAAAATTAATAGGAATTGTTAGTCTAAAATTAAAATATAATATTTATAGATGCAAAATTTAATATAATAAAACAGATCACCATCACATCCTATTATAAAAAAACCAACATCGAAGTCTTAACATAAAAAATTATCATTGCTCTTACTGTCAAAATAATAAAAATTATCAAATTATTATGAGAAAAAAACTGAAAAATATTAACAAATGAGTAAGCATGAAAAATAACTAAAATTGTTGTTGTTGTTGTTGCTGTTGTCATTAGTATTATTACTGTGTTAATAATGAAAAAAATAAAAAATAAAAAAGACTAAAAAAATCCTAAAAACTTTAACAAAAGATCAAATAAAAATTATCAGGTTAAAAAAATTTACTCGACTTGAAAAAAAAAAAACTAAAAGAAAGAACATTGAGAGGAAAAAAACAAAAATATTAATTTTCAAATGATTATGGACACAATATAATAAAACATATCACCACATCCTATTATAAAAACATCAACACCGAAGTCTTAACATCTAAAATTATCATTGTTATTACTGTCAAAATAATAAAAATTATCAAATTATCCTGAGAGAAAAAAACTCAAAAATATTAACAAATGAGTAAGCAAGAAAAATAACTAAAATTATTGTTGTTGTTGTGCTAATAATG
Source organism: Salix dunnii (assembly GCA_015731905.1). Classification (NCBI taxonomy): domain Eukaryota; kingdom Viridiplantae; phylum Streptophyta; class Magnoliopsida; order Malpighiales; family Salicaceae; genus Salix; species Salix dunnii. Next base: position 19,187,851 of record CM027664.1, read on the forward strand.
AAAAAAACAAAAATAAATGAAAGACTAAAAAAATCCCAAGAAATTTAACAAAATATCAAACAAAAAAATCAAATAAAAAATATCAGGTTAAAAAATTCATTTGACTTTAAAATAACAAAAAAAACCAATAAAAAAACTAAAAGAAAAAACAATGGGAGAAAAAAACAGAAATATCGATTTTCAAATGATTATGGATATGAAATAAAATTTAAGAGTAATTTATTTTCAAAAAAATATCACCTCAACAATTAAGAAAAAAATAGAAATTATACATGGATAAAAGTAGGGATTATTCCATAAATATAAAAAAATAAAACGATTAAAATAAAAAATAAAAAATAAAAAATATAAAAGGATTAAAATAAAAAAATTAAAAGTATAAAGGCCAAAATGAAAATCAAATATATTATCAATTTCAATTAAAGAACAAAATTGACAAAATTGAAACTTTCGTGCCAAATATATTAATTTATTTAAATCCAATCCGGAAATTAAAAGAAGAAGGACTGAAGTGAAACTTTTACATTTCATTAATTTCAGTCGAAGGATCCAATCGAACTAAATCAAAACTTATACAACAAAAATTAGGACCATACACAAAATTAAAAGCGAAAGAACCAAAGTAAAAAAGATATAAAACTAGGGGCCTCTCCCGCACTCTTATGTGCAGAGAAGAGAGGAATGGGGCCAATGACTTCAACCGGCCTCTGTCGAGTCCACATCCATCGGCGTCCAAAACAAGCCGTACTAGGAGGAAGACCACGTAGTGGTGCATCGACTGAGATGCTGATCGCCCATATCCAGAGACCCGAGTACTCTTCACGCGCTACCTTAATAGGGCGTGAGGTGGAGTACTATCGGTTGCGTGTCACGCAGGCACCGATATACTGGGAATAATAATAAAAATGATTGTCAATTACTGGTGTGCCCCTATGCCTAAGTCATCAATTTTATATTATTAGAGGCTATATCCGTATTTAGCCATTTTCAGAAAATAATAACAAGATCAAAAGTGCGGCGGATCGGACTGAAACGTGCTATTATAGCAAAACCCTTTCACCTATACGCCGTTTTTTTGTCTTTTTCGATGGGTGAAACTGCTATTTCACCCTATAAATAGACAAAAACCCAACGAACCGGCCACCCAAACGATCCGACCCAAAAATTAAACAATACTATTGTAATCTATAGTAAAAACACACCATGCTACAATGCTTTTGAATGGTAAAAACACGCAGAAGCTACAACGACTGACTCGCGATCTGTTTTAATATATTACTTAATAATTACAAAATTCCATTTTTTGAAAATATTTTTTTTGTTCGGCAAGTTTTTTTAAAGGTAGTCAAAGAGCACAAAATTAGCAAGAGAAGGTATTTTTTAAAAAAAACAGGAACACCTCCCTTTTCTTTTTCTTTTTTCTTTTTAAATTAGGAAAGTGAATTGGATAGATTTTAAAAATATTTTATCATTTGTTGATTATATTAAATTTGACCCCTAATTTTTAATTGCTATATATCTTGTTTTGAATCCTTTATTTTATACATATATTAATCTCAATTGAAAATTTTCATATATCAATTTGGTCATGATTTTTTTTTATTATTATCTTTTATTTTTAATAGTTTATGATTTTTTTAATTTTAATTCCACCCCTTACCATGCTTAGATTTGAACCTCATTCTTCCAGTAACTTTAATAAAAGATCAAACAAAAAATATCAGGTTAAAAAATTCATTTGACATTAAAATAATAATAAAAAAACCAATAAAAAAACTAAAAGAAAGAACAATGGGATAAAAAAAACAGAAATATCAATTTTCAAATGATCATGGATACAAAATAAAATTTAAGAGTAATTTATTTTCAAAAAAATATCACCTCAACAATTAAGAAAAAATAGAAATTATACATGGATAAACGTATGGATTATTCCATAAATATATAAAAAATAAAGTGATTAATATAGAAAATCAAAAGTATAAAGGGCAAAATAAAAATCAAATATAAAAGGATTAAAATAAAAAATTAAAAGTATAAAGGCCGAAATAAAAATCAAATATATTATCAATTTCAATCAAATAACAAAATTAACAAAATTGAAACTTCCGTACCAAATATATTAATCTATTTAAACCCAATCCGGAAATTAAAAGAAGGAGAACTGAAGTGAAATTTTAACATTTCATTAATTTCAATCGAATGATCCAATCGAACTAAATCAAAACTTATACAACAAAAATTAGGACCATACACAAGATTAAAAATGAAGGGGCCAAAGTGAAAAAGATACAAATCTAGGGACCTCTCTTGAACTTTTACATGTAAGAGAGAGAAAAACGGGCCCAATGACTTTAATCGGCCCTTGCCGAGTCCACATCCATCAGCGTCAAAAACGAGCCGTACTGGGAGGAATACCACATAGCGGCGCATCTGCTGAGATGTTGATCACCCATGTCTGAAGACTCGAGCACTCCTCATGCACCACCTGAACAAGGTTTGAGGCGGAGTACTGTTGGTTGCGTGTCACGCACGCGCCAATATATTGGGACTAATAATAAAAAATGATGGTCAATTACTGATGTGTCCCTGTGCCTAAGTCATCAATTTTATATTATCAGAGGCTATATCCGTATCTAGCCATTTCTAGGAAATAATAAAAAGATCAAAAGTGCGGCGGACCAAACCAAAACGTGCTATTATCGCAGAACTCCTTTACCCATACGCCGTTTTTTTGTCTTATTCGATGGGTAAAACTGTTATTTCACCCTGCAAAAAGATAAAAACCCAAAGAACCGACCACCCAAATGACCCGACCCAGAAATTAAGTAATATTATTGTAATCTGCAGTGAAAAAATCATGCCACAATGATTTTGAATAGTAAAAACACACCATGCTACAATGATTTTGAACAATAAAAACACGCAAAAATTACAATGACTGACTCACGATCTGTTTAATATATTACATAATAATTACAAAATTCTATTTTTCGAAAATACTTTTCTTTAAAAATATTTTTTTTTGTTCGGCAAGTTTTTTTAAAGGTAGTCAAAGAGCACAAAATTAGCAAGAGAAGGTATTTTTTTTAAAAACAGGAACACTCCCCTTTTCTTTTTCTTTTTTCTTTTTAAATTAGGAAAGTGAATTGAATAGATTTTAAAAATATTTTATCATTTGTTGATTATATTAAATTTGACCCCTAATTTTTAATTGCTATATATCTTGTTTTGAATCCTTTATTTTATACATATATTAATCTCAATTGAAATTTTTCATATATCAATTTGGTCATGAATTTTTTTATTATTATCTTTTATTTTAAATAGTTTATGATTTTTAATTTTAATTCCACCCCTTACCATGCTTAGATTTGAACCTCATTCTTCCAGTAACTTTTTTTTTTTTTAAAATTAAAAAAATATTTTTCTAAATAATAATGTATTACATATATTAAAATATAATTATTCTTCTAAATATTTTTTTATGTTTTAAATTAAAAAAATATTTTTCTAAATAATAATGTATTACATATATTAAAATATAATTATTCTTCTACATATTTTTTTATGTACATAAAAAAATAATATTTATAATTTCAAAAATATATTGCACCAATTTCAGTCTTCATAGATCTCCTTGTAGATGCCTCGACAGCCATTGAATCTTATGATTTTTCAACAACATCTCAAACGTCACCGCATGGCTGAATTCTCAAGAATCTTGTTATTTTCGGACAAAAGCTTTGCTACCGGCTTACAATTTACGGGTGGAAAACAGAAATCAAATCAAATATCCTGGAAATATCTAGGGAATCAGACGGTCCAAAAATCACATGCACACATCCATCTTGTGAAAAAATCTATCCAAATTAAATTATTAAATTTCCTTAAAGTACTTCCATTTTCCGAGAAAATGCCGTAATTTTCTCATCCACCGAGAGTTCTTTTTTCAAAAAAGAAGAAGAAAGAAACGGAACTCTCCACCAAAATAATTGAAAACCATTGCATCGCCTGTTGTTTGTTTTGCTTCCACTCTCAAAAAGAGAAAAAAAGATCAGACATTAGCATCATCAACCACCACAAGGTCCTTCCTTCCTTGAGATCGCCCCCCCCCAAGCCTCGCATTTCATGTATGCAGCTATCATCGTTACATGAATCTCTCTCAAAATGAGATAAATTATCAACGAACGCGATCATTCTTTGATTTTCTCAAAAACCCAGTCTTGTTTTTATTTGCTAAGATCTGACTTTCACCAAAAATGTATCTTAAAGTATCAAACTTTTCACCTCTTAATAGCAACCCTCAAAGCTTTAGAAATGGATCTACTCACATTCTCTCAAAACCCTTTTGATCCATGACCAAAATCTAGTGGAAATACTAGCCTTTCTTTGTAAATCTAGTTATTTACAAAACATACCCTTCAATGGTCATGCTGTGGTTACCATCTTGTTAGATTTTTGTGTGGCGTGGCTTGGAGTTTCTTTTTATAATGTTGAGGCAAATCTTGAGTAAGCTCCCGAGGAAATCTTCAAAATCTGAATCAGCTGACTGTACCGGGCCTGAATCGCCAATAACTCGGCAGAGATCCATCGGCTCAACTGCAGGTCTGGGGAAATCCTCCAGTGGTCCGAAAAGAACGTCTGTTGTGTTTCCAGCTAGTGTGGTTGCAGGGATTGAGCCACTTGTGCCCTTCAAAGATGTGCCTAATGCAGAGAAAATGAATCTCTTTGTGAGCAAAGTAAGCCTTTGCTGTGTAACTTTTGATTTCAGCGACCCAAGCAAGAACACGCTTGAAAAGGATGTGAAGAGGCAAACTTTACTTGAACTAGTTGATTTTGTGGCTTCTGGGTCTATGAGATTTAGTGAACCTGCCATTTTAGCTATGTGTAGAATGTGTGCTGTTAATCTGTTCAGGGTGTTGCCGCCGTATTACAGGTCCAATTCGAGTAGTTCTGGCGAGAATGATGATAATGATGACCCAATGTTCGATCCTGCATGGCCACACTTGCAAATTGTGTATGATTTGTTGCTTAGATTTATCAATTCTACTTGCTTAGATGCTAAAGTTGCAAAGAAATACATAGACCATTCGTTTATATTGAGACTGCTTGATTTGTTTGACACTGAGGACCCGAGAGAAAGGGATTGTTTAAAGACTATATTGCATAGGGCTTATGGGAAGTTTATGGTTCACAGGCCTTTTATTCGAAAGTCTCTGAGCAATATATTCTATCGGTTTGTGTTTGAGACTGAGAAGCATAATGGGATTGCGGAGTTGTTGGAGATTTTTGGGAGTATAATTAGCGGGTTTGCCTTGCCTTTAAAAGAGGAACACAAGATTTTCTTGTGGAGGGTTTTAATTCCTCTGCATAAGCCGAAGTCTGTGGGAGTTTACTTTCAGCAGTTGTCGTATTGCGTGATACAATTTATTGAGAAGGAGCCCAGGTTGGCGAGTGTGGTAATTAAGGGGATACTGAAATACTGGCCAGTAACTAATAGCCAGAAGGAGGTAATGTTCCTGGGGGAGTTGGAAGAGATTCTGGAAGCAACTAGCATGGTGGAGTTCCAAAAGGTCATGGTTCCATTGTTTTGGCGGATTGGATGCTGCATTAATAGTTTCCATTTCCAGGTACTTATCACTTGCCCTATCGTTGAGGTTTAGTACAGCTCGCTGGTTCTTTTTCCTGTGATATAACGCTTTAAAATTTCATAATATGTTAGAACGGAAATGAACTCTTGAAGTGTGGATTAATGCTAAACTTCATGAGATGTCTTCTGATGTGGCATTGATTTTTTTTGCTTTCTGGGTTGGTGTCATAATGCATGCATGCATGATTTGCTACGCTAGCTGTAGGAGCTTTGCTCATGAGATGTTGAATGTAATTTGCACTTGGAATTGACTGCTCTAGATGGTGGTTTGATGTTTTCACCTCATTCCCTCACATTTATTTTTAAACAGCCGACTATTGTATTACATAAATGATAGGCTTGCACATTTAATAATGGACTCCAAGTCAGCAAAATGATATGTTATCCTAATTAGTGAGCATATTTTTTTAAAGTTCAGATAATAATTCATTTTGTGTATGATATGGCACCGAGTTTTATTTGAGTAAATCCTAGTTATGGAATGTTTAGAATTGGGTTTGTTGTCAGCATGACAGTAGAATGACCATAAGCTTTCCACGTCCAGGGCTTATTGGGGCTCTTTATGGAGATAAGACAGTACTTCAGAGTGATGATATTAGCACTCCTATTTACAATAGCACTCCCCTTTTCTCTCTCCATTTCATTCTCTCCCCCCTTTTGAAAGTGAAGTGCTAGAGATGCAATGCTAACTCAACCTTCCCTTCTGGGCTTCAATGTCATACAGGTCATAAGAAATTACATACTCTGCATCTTGTTTGAATGCCTTGTGAATAGATATTTTCTTGAAATGCAAAGCTTTGGACTCAATTTGAGTCTCTAATTCCATGTACAGGAGTGAAACAGGGAAGGATAGAAAGTGAGGGGATACAAAGCAAAAGGGAAAAAAAATAGTTTTATTTCTCGTATTCATATGAAGTGAAAATAAGAGAGAAAGATAATGAAAAGAAGTAAGTTTTCCTTGTTTGGAAATGAAATAAATAAGGTGAATATTTACAAGCAATTTTTAGTCAATGTTGAACTAATTTACTTTTTGAATAAAAAAATTCCTTTCACTTCATCTCTTCTGGAGAAATTGTGTTTCATAGACCATGGGGATGAATTTTCTACTCATAATCACCAGCCTCAATTTTCTTTCTCCCTCACAAACAAGGGAATATGCCTTTTTTCTTTTGGGTTTTGAGAGTCTAACTCCTTTGTTTGGGAGATGGAAGAAAATGGAGAGAGTTAAACGAGGAGAAAACTTTCCCTCCAGGCCCATAAAACCCATTCTACTCCATTTAGGGAGAGGATGAGAGGAAATTTTTGTTCAAAGAATTAACTTTGACAAATTTACTCTTGATTCTAAGTACAATACTGTGATCAAATGAAAAGTAAAGGATGTTATAGTAAATTTAATTCCAGCATTTACCTTCCCTCCTTTCTCCAAATTTCAGCAAAGGAACGTATCGTTTTCTCTTTCCATTCCTCTCATTCAGAAGGTAAGGACCGCCATTTTCTCTCATGTTTTGGTTCCCCACATTTTTTCTGAACCCCCCCAAACTAAGCACAAGTGTTTCGAGATGGTCAAAGCAGTATCTCCTCCACATTCCTTAACAATGGACCTTTTCTTTTTGGTTTTAGCAGTTCTTCCTCTGTTTACTTTGTTCGGTCATGTATAAATCACTAATAGGCATCATAAGAATGGTAGTGGCTACTATGGTTCTTTTAACTTTTTCACCCAGACTTAATTTAAAGCTCCAAATTTCCAAGTGAAATTACAAACATGGAGCCTCTTCCAATAGAGTTTATGTCTTTAACTGGGAAGATTTTTTCGAGTGTTGTTTTTAAACGGGCAAGAGAATCCTGCTATTTTGTGTGAAGTTTATTTGGCTTAGGTCAGGGAGGGGTACAGAGGTGGGCTTATTTGTTATCTTCAAATTTCTCAGATGGAAATTTCTCATTTTCCTTATCCTTGTCATTAGCCAGTGTATTGGGTCTAAAGCTGGGCCATGTTCTTCAGAAGTGGAAATACCCAGTTCTGAGGAATTGGTTTGTTTTGCTGGAGGCCGTAGAATTGGCACTTTTTGTCGTCTCACTTTGATAATTTCTGACTGCTGAGTGACCCCATCGAACATTTGCAGTGGAATACAAAATTGTTAGTGGAGCTCTTCCTTTTATCTAAAGCAGAACAGAGCTTTGATCATTGTCATGCTTCTTGTTGATCCCCTGGAAATCTTCCTCACTTGACTCTTTTTAATGTTGGTTTATTTCAGTGGTTTCATGATGTGTCATGGAATAGTCCTATAATGGCTCCTCAACCTTGCCATCTTGCACCTAACTTTGAGTTACGATCATTTGCTGTGCTGAGATTAATTCCTGGTTTTATCTTTTCCGTTTGTTTTGTTTTAGGTGGCTGAAAGAGCCCTCTTCTTGTGGAACAATGACCAAATCGTCAACTTGATTGCTCACAACAGGCTTGTGATTCTGCCTATTATATTTCCAGCATTAGAGAAGAATGCTCATAACCACTGGAACCCAGGAGTGCTCAATTTAACTCTAAACATCAGAAGATTGTTCTCTGAGATGGATGATGCATTGTTCTTGGCCTGCCTTGATCAATTGAAGGAGGATGAAGAAAAGCTAACCTTATTGGCCGAGCAGCGGAAGGAAGCATGGCAGCGGCTAGAGTATGCAGCCAGTCTCAAGCCAATGACCGGAAACACAGCTGTTTTGGTTACTCCTTTGGCAACCTCAATTGCCTGTTAAGTGCCTTGTTTAGACTGATGCTATATGTCCTGGGCAATTGTTCTTTTCGTTTTCTCCATTGTCGGAGGTGTGTGGTCGGAAAGCCACGAAAAGAAAATGATTGGAAGCTGTTGCCCTAGTAGTTTGGGTTGTAGGATTCGTTTTTGGATAGTCCCGTGACAGCCAGTTATTGTAACTTGTGTTGATCCTGTATTTCCTGTTTCTACTGTATGGAATGTTAATTATTGCTTCCGTGGTAAAGGTTATGAAGTAATGACCATGCAGTGGTTTATACAGTTTTCTGTCACCTAATTTACTCGATCATCTATCTCATTCCGCTCACCACAAAAAAGGGAAAGAAAGAAAAACTTCCGGGTATGTGACCTGATGATACATTGAATAACTGATTTTCCAATAAAAAAAAGATGAAAGTTGAAACTGGATGAGGCGAGGTTTCAAAAGTAAACAACCTTCTTTTTTTCATGCAAGAGACCTTTTGTTCATAGCCAAAGGTGAGAGTGAAGAATGAAGCATTTAAAATGATTAATGCATTCTTGGGCATCGAAATCCGTGTCAAATCTTCTTTATTATGCAAGAAACCTCTTGTTCATAGCGAGAGGAGAGAGCAGAGTGGAGCAGATTAATGCAGTCATAGGCATCAAAATTTGTGTTTGGTAATACAATACATTAAAATAGTTTATATATATATATATTAGCATATCAAAACTATTAAAAAAACACAAAAAAATCAATTTTATATTTTTTAAAATAAAAAAAAAACCTTAGTTTAGACATCATTTTTGCATTCCTTGCCTTGCAGTACAAGAACCAAATGACCTCTGTTACCTCCACCTCGTTGCCACTGTCTAGGAACATCGACATCAGTGAGTCAGGGTTCAAAGCTTAAATTCTTCGTAACATAGAGGATCAAGAATTGTAACCATTCAATGAAAGCAAATACAAGACCATAGCAGTCTAGAGCAGGGTTTTAATTTTATATTTTATTTTTATAAAATAATGATCAATCATAGTGCAAAACAGATATTCCAATATGAGAAATTATTTCCTTTTTTTTTTCTTTCTCGTTTTCTTTTTCTGTGATTCACAAAATTTAAATACAACAGCAATGTCGAAGTAACTACATTTCTCATTGCTAATTAGCAATCTATTGGACAACTAGCTGCGGTTAAAACTTCCTATGGACTAGGAAGTTGTGCAATTATTCCACTGAAGGCATATAAATTACCTCATCGAGCGTGTGTTATGCTACCGATCACTGATTACATTGGCTTTGGACTGGAAGCACCAGAACAAGATTAGATGTTACAACAATGATAGACAAATGCAAACCTTTGATTGAATTAAATTCTATGATTAGAATCGATATCACCCTCAAAGTGTCGAATCAGAGCGCTGTGCTTATTAATTAATGAAGGAGCAGTTTTTCTTCGTCTTCAGAAAAGCGATGAAACTCCTCGTCCTGAGGTCAAGGTTGCTACAGATTTGAACTGTCACAATGATAACCACTTGTGAGAATGACATGAACTGGAAATGAGAAACCCAAATTTGTGCATGCAGTAAGCTGTGTTCGGTAATGCGTTCAACTCAGTTTTCAAAATGTTTTTTTGTTTGTAAAGTCATAAATTGATTTTTTAAAATGTATTTTTATAGTTTTGATATGTTCATATATATATACATATATCAGTTTCATACATTTTTAATTGAAAAATATTTTTCCAAATGCATTACCTAACACGCGAGGAATCATAGAAACTACCTTTTATATTTTGAAAATAGTAAAGCTTGTAGTTTGATTTGATTCAAAGAATTCCGACACAAACCTAAACACCATGTAGGAATTGAAAGGACTAGCAACGATATTTCTGAGGCATTCATTCTTATGTGCATAAGATAGCATGAGCACACTATCAGCTCAAACCTCTCATAATAGTATGTATGTGTTCTTTACCTTCTGTTGTCTATATTTGTCGCGTATAGCATTTAGGCAACAACCATTAGTGTTCAGCTGCAAATTTTCCAGAGCAAGAACTGTAGTTTTCAGCTCTGATGCCGTGTATCTACTGTAGTGCTCAAGAGTTGAGTTCTGAAAAGAGTACACAAAAGCAGCCTCTTCAGCCACTTCTTAAATGAACGGCGGAAAAAAAGAGACTAAACACTCAAATCAAACTAAAAGAGGCAGAAAAGGGCAGACCCATGGATGATCTGACTGGTTGAGTGTCCATCGGGCAAGAAAAACTGCGGATGCAGCTATGAGGGAAGGTAAGAACTTTAGGAAGCTGTACTCAACAAGAGTCAGCTCTGCCAGATAATTCGCCAAGAACTCCAGTTCGACACAAGGAACCTATATCAGAGTATTACAGGTCTCTGAGAAGATAAGTTCCTGCTTAGTTAAATTCCAAGAAAATATGGCCAACATTTTAAAATACCTTGCAAGAAGCTTGTGCCGCGTGAATGAATCTCCTGAAAAGTAAAAAATGGAATAATGAGGATGAGTAAATTCGTTATTGATGGCACCATACCAGCAAAATATAGGTAAAAGATGTTCAATATTACACCTCAGAAAAGTTTTCGTGGTAGGAACTGATAACTGAAAGTACAAGAAATTCAGGACCTGACTCTCCATTTTCAAAACCTGCCATAATATTGTGTTAGAAGCCTTGTATATCAGCACACGCCACTGAAACTCTGTTTCAAGGGAGGAATCAAGCATATTTATTAAGAATGCATCACAAATCGGCATGCTAAGTATAGGTTCCTGAATTAGAATGGACATGCAAATTGGCTGACAGGAACGCCTCGAATAATGGTGGTTTATATTTGGCAAATGCCTTTGGAAACATTCATTAACAGGGAGAATGAAGAATAATGATTTCAGAAAGAGCAGGGCTGGCTCAATCTCTAGCGCAGGAACTTTTTCGGAATTTATCTTTCTTGGAATTGGAATTGACAAGTTCCATAGTGACAGATTTTAAGCTAAGGCAAACAAAATTTTCCTAGAATATGAAAAGATCAAGGTGAATAAAATAATCGACTCCATCCTGTAGTTTATAATCAGCCACCAATAAGGATTTTTTTTCTCTAAAAGAATCTATAACGTTATAGTAGTAAGGAAAAAAATAACTGCAACTCCAGTTATTTGGGTCAGGTCAGCCAGTTAGGAGCTCAAATGCTAAGATGAACAGCCATGGGAAAACCGAGAGAAGGCTTACAAGTATGTCGCCTGAACTAGTAAGATTGAGAAGTGAATGATGAAGAATGAAAATATGGAGCCCAATTCATAATGAAGTTTGGATTCCCGGCAGGCATACCTCTGCTCTTGTGTAAGTATTGTCAGTGATGAAGCAAAACCCTTCCACTCTTGGCGGAATAATTTCTTCATACTTACTGCCAGCATAGATGAAAAATGCATAATTGAATCCATCACTATAGTGGAAAAATACAAATGACATGCAATTCATGCTATGAAATGCATTCAAGCTGTATCAAATACATAAACCTTGACTCATATGAATAAAGAGAGATGCAAAGCATATCTAATGCATCAAATATAGCATCGAGTGGTTTCATCAAATGTTTGCAGTAATAAAATCAAAACCATGATGAATTGTGTGCCATAATAAATGTATTAAGTTATTAAACTATAAGGATTTAGTCGCCATCCACCATCATTTTTGCAATAACAGTGACTTGTTCAACTCGCAATTCGAGTCTTAACACTTGTGGAAAAGCAGCATATCCTAACTAAATGCCAAATAAACATTAAACTTACGAGGCAATTAACATGCAAGTAACACCAAGCAGTTGGAGTCTTTGTTTTTCAATATAGTTCTGTGAGAGGAATCGATCAATGAGATTGACAGTGAGGTAAAGAGTATCTGGAACCAGCGTATACTCTTCAGAAACCTGAAAAAAGATCACATAGATTAATAGTATACGCATTCAACAGTAGTACTAATGAAGGGACATAGGTTTTACTGGGGTATTGAGGTTTTCTTAAAAAATAAAGCGACCGGGATACTAATATTTCAACTTTTGGTCAATTCAAGATCAGGATTCTTTCGATGTCTAAAATCCTTACAAATCTAGTTTTCATAATTATTAGGTAGTTCTATGTCCAACAAAAAAAGGGACCCACATTCAATAAAAATATGGAAGCGAAAAAATACTTGAGGTGTTCATAATGATACGAAGTCTTAAAAGAGAAAATTTAAGGTGTTCTCCCACAATATGCCCATATCTCCTCATTAACTTTGTAGTTTTTAATCCTAAACTTTCTATCTTGGGAAAAAGAACATCAAGTTAGGAAACAACCAAAAGAACAAAGATGATAAACATGAAAAAGGAAAAGGAACCATCAAACCATTTTGTTTTGATTTATGATTGCTGCAGGAATGATTAACTACATGGAAACTTGAAACAACGAGCGAAAATGCAACTCGCTGGTCTTCCAGGCAAAGAAGAATATAATCTCTATTATTTGAAAGGGAAAATTCCAAGGCATAGTGACACCATCAAAGTTAACAGGATGCCTTCCAATTTATCAGAGACAAAAAAGAAAGTATCCATTTTAGTAGAGAAGAGAAACTGGAAATTAGTATAGTTTCTCTTTATATGAACAGAGGCATTTCGTTTCCTCATCTTTCGAAAAAGTAAATATGCTGCATTTGTCTTACAGCATATGCCTGAAACAGCTCTAATTATTGTATCTACATAACAGACTATACCAACCTCCACAAGCCAGTCAATCAGAATTCCTCGCATGCTTGGACTAATATCACGCTGCAACTTTTCCATGTAATCAACTGAAGGTCTCTGGTCAAGCTGGAGTAAGAAATATAAAAAAGTCAGCACCAAATATGGTGATGATAGCCGAGGAACATGCAAGTTACAATTTCTTCCTTTCCTAAGCCCCAGCTAAAGTTAAATTATTATTTCAAAACCAACTAATGAAACTGTTGTTAGTTGCCAAGTACATCCAAAAAAAAAATCATTGAAAGCCTTCATGTTGCCTTGATACCAAAATAGAGAACACTGGCAATGGATAATAGCTTTATTTCAAAACTCAAGTAATGAAACTATTGTTTATGGCTAAGTACTTATAAAAATAATGAAAGCCTTCATGTTGCCTTAATACCAAAATAGAGAACACTGGCATTGGATAATAGCTTTCGCAAGAATCCTACTATATCAAATCATGCCAAGTTGTACTCAGCAGGGACGATAGTTTTCATTCATGGAACGAGCAGCTCTAATTTCACATTAAGATTGATCAAATCACAGAAATATATCTGTGATGTGAGATAGCAGTTTCTGGATATTAAAGTTGATGATAAGTCATTTCAGAAGGTTCTGGAGGTAACAGCTGCAGCACAAACCTCCTTCACACGTATATTGTTATATATACGAGGGGCATACAAGCTGCAGAGCTGAGGGTCTTTTATGTTTAAATCGATATCCACTACACTCGCACCACTTGAAGCATCCAGTTTTTTCGAAATCTCGTTTACTTCTGCACATATTCAACTAAAAATGGTTAACCATGGGTAGTCTACTAAGTATTATAACAGCAATATCCCAAAAAAGAAAAGCTATTCAATCACCTTTAGACATCAACAATGGCATCTGAAAAATAAATTCAGCTCCATATTAATGAATTGAAAATGCAAAAGTCCCTTTTTGGTTAATTAAACCATAAATGATGTCATGAAACTGGTTGGTTTTATTTTGGTAGATGATTGCGGACAATGTTTGAACCCGAATCATAACACAACACTGACCTTTCTTTAGAGACCTTTCGACTCCAGAAAATTTTGTGGAAACAGGTATTAAAAGCATCGGATCTGATGCATCACCTTCTCTTGTCCCATGACACAAACTTTCTTTTTTTACTTCTACCTTTACTGGTGAAGTTAAATCTTGTGCTTCTCCCATTTTTATTTTTGACAGCTCTTCAGCTAACTTTTCTTTTACATCCTCCTGAACCGGTGAAATTTCCATGGAGATAGGAGCAGCCACCTCTGCATTTGTTCTTGGAGGAAATTTTCTAGCTAGTTTACTAGTCTGTCAACCAGCCATGTAATCAGAGAATAGTCTTTTACTCCGTGAGTGTCAAAAAAAACATTGCAACTAGTAAATAATTACAGATAAAAGTAAATTCCCTACACAAATTTCAATATTAAAGAAAATTATGCTACAATCACAAATTTTGAAGACTGGGATACAAGCAAGAGAAATGCATACATGTTGTTTAGTTGCATTGATGCAGTTTTGATGAGAATTCTCACAAAAGATGTTGCTCACATCTTTAAGCACTGCCCTTCTCTTATGCTTAAAGTCATTAATTGAGGTAGAAGCAGATTTATTCTCATCTGATGCTGCTCTTTTGGTCTTTGCTCTAAGAGGATGCCTCTGTTCCTGCTTAAAGGAGGGTTTTGAGGAAGGATATATCCCTACAGAAGTCCCCAAGGCTTTAGCACGTGCCCGTGTAATCCGAGTAGCGGGGACTTCAAGTTTGGTAGCAGTTGCATTTTCTTTGTTCATCTTTGCTTGCTTTGTGGAAGCGCGATGCATGATTTCAAACTGAAATGCTATTCATTGAACCTGAAACTCCAATGCCAGTTTGATGTCAGATATCAGGAAAAGAAGCAAATTCCAAAGCAGGTAAAAAAATATAAAAGAAGCACATTGATCAACATAGCAACAATTTAGTCATGATGCTGCGAGATCATATATTAAGATTGAGCACAAGTAATCATAGCAGAGGACACCGAATTTAATAGCCAGTAAAAAAATCTCTTTTTTGAAAATCTATGCTTCAAGATCACAAAAAATCAAGGACAGCACAAGGAATGAAATATAAACAAGGTAAACTTGTATAAGCTCGTGTTCATAGAACAAGACCACTTGAATTGCACTTTCAGCTCAAAATGGTTAAAGACATCATATGTGGAACAAATTCATGCTTATTTTGACATTATATATCCAGTCTTAGGTGCATTGTCCAAAGGAAATAGTACTGTTTCAAACCTCATGGAGAAACCTGTAAATAGTTTCATTTCAAGTTGACAAAAGTTTTTGTCAATAGAAATCTAATTCCAGGCATCTAAACTCAACCAAAAATCCGTTTCAGGTTACGGTACTCTTCTTCCTTAATTTCTTTCTCCCAAAGTTCACACGATTGTCATAAGGAAATCTATGTATCTACACTATTACGTTTCAAAATGTTTAGCACCGTTACACCAATTTTCGGATTAAAAAATCAATCAAAAATCTATAACTTTGAACTCATTCTCACAACTTAGATTAATGTTATTTGTCCCCTAAATATCCACCTCCGAATAATATCAACCATTGACCGGTTTTCAATCAACCTGTCAGCCCTGCAAGGCACCAACAACGGCAACACCAAATGAATATTTCGGCAGGAATAGCATTACTCCATAGCCCGTTGACTAGGTGAATTCAACCTCGCTCAAAACTTTTAACATCATCTCCTAAAACTTGCCTTCCACTAGCTTATGAACAAAAACAAGCAAAACGTTTTTTGCTACGGTTTTAACCTCCATCAGGTAGCTGTAAAAACCGAATAAATAAGAGATTTTCTTATTCATACATTTTTACAGTGACTACACAAACACTTTTCAAAATATTGAGCTAAGATCTATTGTTTATTAAAAGATCTTAGCACCGACAACACAAAAAACAGATAATAAAACTAAAGTAAGAGAAAAAAATCTAATCCTATTAAAACTTAATCCATTACAGCATCAGATGCCTCAAACTCAAACTATATATAATAAAAAACACAAACGCTTCAAATTATCTTCTCTGAGCACAAATTTCTCAACAAAGTCGCTCAAAAATCGAGAAAATCGCAAAATCACAAAGAAAATACAGCATTGCGTTTAAAAAAAACAACAGAAAATTTCAAAACAGAAGTCTCGTTTCTAGAGAAACGAAGCAGTAAAAGGCAAAAATGGTTTAAATTAGAGTATTCTTCACAGATCTAAACACGAAATGTCGTGTAGTTCCGGAGAAAGAAAATCTGTAGCTCTTATCGATCCAACAGCGACGTGTCAATCACTGTGGTGTGTAGAGCTCAAGAAAAAAAACAGAGAGAAAAAGATGAGAGAGCTTACTGTGTGCTCGGGAGCTCCAGGGAGACCTAAAAGTGATGGTCTCTAGAGAGCTCTCTCGTAAAGAAAGAAAGGAAAAGAGAGTGAGGCTGGGGGGGGGGGGTGTTTTAAAAGTGAGCGAGGTTTTGTGCGTTGTTGTTTAGTGATTACAGGGCCTATAACGAGAGAGTGACGACTGCTGCGTGAGCGGGACGGGGTCACAGTTTAAACTTCTATAAAGAATTGTTATTTCCACTCCTTTTTGCTATTTCCAGATTAGGTGGCTAAGGCAAACTTAAAGTAAAAGGATTTGGATATTAGTTAGATCCAATAAATTATGTTTATTAAGAAATATATATTTTTTTATTTTACTCATTGTTAATCTGATTAGATTTGGTGGTGTTGAGTTAAATAAATCAGTAAGAAATTGTCTAAATCAACTAAGATTTTATATATATATATATATATATATATATATATATATATATATATATATATATATATATATTTTTAAATCTTTGGTGGTGTTGAGTTAAATAAATCAGTAAGAAATTGTCTAAATCAACTAAGATTTTATATATATATATATATATTAACTTGGAATTAGCTACAAATAAATGTCTATTTCCCAAATCAATTCCTCTAACTAGAGATATTTAGGATAGCGATGCAAAATGATTTTAAATATTTTTTTACTTTAAAATAAATTATTATTATTTTTACATAGCACATTAAAACTATTTAAAAACACAAAATATTTATTTAATTTTAAAAAATAGAAGTATAAGTAGAAGTTGTGTCCAATACTCTTAGTGTCTATTTAAAAGTGTAGTTGATATTATTTTTTAAAGCATTTTTCATTTACAAATACAACAAAATAATATTTTTTATTTTTTTAAATTATTTTTGATATTAACATATGAAAATGATCAAAAAATACTAATATTTTAATTTAAAATAAATAAATAAATTATTTTTTTCAAAAATATTTTTGAAATGTAATGCTAAACAAGGTGTTAGTTTGAAGATTTAGCCCTAATTATGTGGTCATTTGAATCTTAATGAGGATTAATATCGATTTATTAATCAATAGAGTTACTTTCCAACCAAGAATAACACTAAATTCAGTACTTAATGTCAATTTCTCTACTATCCTGGCAAATTTGAATTGCCCTTAATCAGGGCTGGTAGGGTGGAATAACATTCTTCACAAAAAATAAACAAATAAAATAAAATAAAATAAAATCAGGTGGTGTTTTCTCGAAATTATTGTTTCTTTGATTGTATTTTACTTTTACCAGTATCCCCCCCCCCCCCTCCTAATATTACAGCTTGTTGCCTTTTTTACTGGTTAGGAATATTTTATACGATAATTAGTTGTCGTTTTGTGTATAAGGAAAGGGGGCGCCTCGAGATCACGATGCTAGCTAGATACAAGGAATGCGTGGCAAAAAAATAATCCTAGTAGGTGCTTGAGTCAAACCTGGTTACATGAAAAAATAAAAGATAAGTAGAGAGGGAAGGTTCCAGTTGGATTCGAATTATTTATTTTTCCAAGTATATAAAAAAATGATTATTAATCATACATGTAGATATCACACCTCCTATTCTTCGAAACTTGTCGTTTTGACCAGCCCTGGTTAGTTACACGATTTAAAATCTGAGTTACCAGTTGGTGGGTTAATATACACCTCCTATTCTTCAAAACTTGCGTTTTGACCAGCCCTGGTTAGTTACACGATTTAAAATCTGAGTTACCAGTTGGTGGGTTAATATACACCTCCTATTCTTCGAAACTTGTCGTCTTGACCAGCTCTGGTTAGTTACACGATTTAAAATCTGAGTTACCAGTTGGTGGGTTAATATAAGTGTTCTCAGTTTCGTTTAGCCTTGTACAATATATTCTCCATCAGCTAAAAAATAAGATAAAATTATATTATTTTTATCTCAATTTAAATTCTAATTTATTTCAGATTTTTTAGTTAAATACTAGTCAAAATAAGCCGGTATCGTTTCGCCTGTGCCGTTTTGATCAGATAGTGTTTTTTAATAATAAATAATTTTACAATTTCAATCATATATCTTAATCTGACTGTTAGATTGAGATGAGATTTTACGGGAAATTTCTCTATATATTTATATATATTATGTTAAAAGTTCAGAGCAATCAATGAATGTAATGATCTTGCAAGATTGATGATGATATTCTCTTGATGTTATATATGTTCATAAAAAATATTTTATTGTGTATTTTTTTATATTAAATTGCACAATTCTAAATAATTTTATTTTTGGATTTGAATATATATATATATATATATATATATATATATATATATAAAAAAAAACAGTACAACCTTGAAAACGGTGCGCTAAAACGCTCCAAAATTAAAACATCCAGTTCTAATTGAAAAAACAAAACAGCAATCGAAATAAAATCGACAACCTTGAATATAACTTCACATAAAGTTAATTTTAAATAATATCATTTTAATATTTTAAAAAAACTTATTTTATATTTTTTTATAATTAAATTGAATCTCACTCGAGTTTTAAACGAGTCTGCTAGGTCACTAATTAATCTATCAAGTTAAAGGGGTTTAAATGGATTAATTCTCGTTTAATTTAACATAAAATCTACTCCAAGCTAAATCAATAAATCAATAAGTTATCAAATTGATTTACTAAATTATAAAAATTCACTTTTCGCTGGCCACTGATTGAAACCATGAATAATAATAATAATAATAATAAAGAGAGTTAATGGCATATTTAAAAGGGTGATAAAAATTGTTTTTCAAGATGATTGTTATTCAAAATGCATTAGATGTGATTTTTTTTCATATTGATATATTAAAAAAAAACTTTTAATTTGATGCTAAGCTATGTCGTTCAGGGCATACTGAGACTTTATTTTAGTTTCCTACATCAAATTGTTGATTATATTAAAATGAAATCACAATAGTAAACGCAGGAAGAAAAAAAATTCTCCATCCATGTAAATATATTTTTTTTAAATAATTAGCAATACCATAATGAGGTGCTCTAAAGGGATGTTTAACAGTAATTTTAAAAATATTTTTGAAAAAAAAAGAATTTTTATTTATTTTTTATTAATAACCTATAGTGTTATTAGATTATTTGATATGAAAAATGATTTTAAAAAAATAAAAAAAATATTTTTTTGATATATTTTAAAATAAAAAATATTTTTAAAAATAAGTTTGACCAAACTTCCAAACGGTTACCAGTTCTTTTCAAATAATTTAAAAATTTAAAAGAATGGACTTGTACGGTAATAAATATTTATTTATTTATTTTTTAAAACTAAATAGACCACGTAATAAAACTTGATGGAAAGCACTTTACAAGAAAAAACAATGTATTGATGATAAAATTCGATGATAGATAGTTTTCCTGCCGCGAATTAAAAGGAAAATGAATAGACAAAATCAACAGCTAAGAAGAAATTGTTACAAAAAGATTATTCCAGAGACAAAGGAGATTTAAAATAAATTAATTGAAAATTAAATTGTTTTTAATAATGCTATCATAAGTTCATAACCCCCGACCGCACACGTTTGTGTGTAAAGCGCGTGCTGAGTGTTATTTATACTAGCTTTGATGAACAGTTGCACGCCTTTATAACATTCTAGGGCAGGTGTGGTTACGGGGTGGATTATTGTGAAGCTTGCAGCAATAATTTGGCCACGTACGCATATCCACGAGGGCATTTATTTTAATTAAAAAAAGAGACAGAGAGATGTTGAAAATTGAAACAGAGACTAGGATATATTCTAACATCTTTTTAAACTTTCAAGTTTAAAGGACAGAGATGCCAGTCATTATTGAATCAACCTAAAGTTGGTAAGGTAATCAAAGTTGTATTTTGAATATTTTATATATATATATATATATATATATATTAGCATATTAAGACAATAAAAATACTAAAAAAAATATTAATTTAATTTTTTAAAAATATTATTCAACCGCACTTTCAAGTGGTATTGAAGAATTTATTTGTGATGTATTTTTTTAAAAAAAAAACTCTTATTTGGAGCTATTTTAAAGTTGAGGGACTTTTTTTATATCTTTGAAGGACAGTGATGTCATTCATCATCGAATCAACCCCATGTTTGTCAGCATAGGAAAGTAGATGTTTTAAATTGCAGTGTGTGGTATTTTTTTTATTTGAAAACATAGTAATATTATATTCTTAAATATTTTCTATATTAATACGTGTAAATGATAAAAAAAAATATACTAAAAAATATTAATTTAATTTTTATATATATCTATATATATAATTGCTATGTTTTTTGTTTCAAGAAATGGAAGTGTGTGTTTTGACAAAAAGAGCAAAGGAGAGCGCTTCACTGATTTCCCTGCCGCGTCACTCATTGACCAAGAGAGCGAGTGTGTTCAAATTTCAATAACGTAAAGTCCACGCCTGGCCCATGTGCAGTCTGCATGGTGGACCCTCTGTTTAAATCAGAAAGCTGATAGGTGGATCGAAAGCCTTTTTCATACTTTACTTCTTAGCCCAAGAGGCTCCTAAGGTGGCCCATTTCATTTATTATATTAAAAACATGGCAGCATCTAGAATCCGATTTAAAAAATGAAAAAAATATTTTATTAAACAATGTTATTTAATATATATTTTTAAATATATAAATTAACACGAACCAATGCACTGGCATTTGAAAGTAGCACTGGGTTTGGTTTATTGGTTGCCAAGTGACTGAGTTGTTTAATATTTTTTTATTATATATAATATGAAAGAGAGCTCTTCGTTTAAGGAAGTCAATGTTTCGTTTGAATCTCAATTTTTAATCCTAATATTTAAACCTATGTTTGTGAGGGTGGTATATATTATTTTTTAAAGTATTTTTATTTAAAATCATATTTTTTTATTTTAAAAAATTATTTTTTATATCAATCCATCAAAATAATATAAAAATACCAAAACAAATTATTTAAAATATATAATTTTTTTCAAAAATATTTTTAAAATACAGTGCAAATTATATATATTTGATAATGTTTTCAAATATTAATTTTAGTAGGGCCCTAGATGATAATAACTCCCCAACTATATTGTTTTTGATGTTGAGCTAACATAATAAAGAAAGAGAAAAACAAACCCCACCCCACCAAATGCTTGGCTATTGGCTACCTTCAAAATTTAAACAAAACTATATGGCCACCCCCGATACGATGAACCACCGTCCAGCGAATCCTCGTGCGGCGGGCACTTGAAGAGCACCAAGAAACCAAGGGGCGGTGGGTGAGGTTCAAAATTGTTGCTAGCTATTTTCAATGGTATTATGCACGCCAAGTCTACTTTGCGGGGTTGCTCACCGGCCTCTCCTCCTCACAGATCAGAGCAGAAAGTAAAAGGTTCGGTGCCTTGACGTAGAGCCGTTAGATGAATCTTTTTATACAGTAAATCGAATTAAGAAGTTTATTATTTTTTTTGCATAAAAAAATTCATCTCATCGTAATTTTAATTAAAAATATGTTTTAAAAAATAAATGATTAATTATTATTTTTATAAAACATATTTTTTAAGAAAAAAAACTACAATACCATCACTCTCCTAATATTTTTATATCTATAGAAAAACAAGTTTATATTTACTGAAGGCCTGTAGGGAAATGGGCTTTCACACCAGCCATTTACTAGAATCTGCTCGTATGCTAAATACTATTTTTATATTTATAGAAAAATAAGTTTATCTTCTTGGACTGGATCTTAACCAGGCCTATATAGGGATGGACTCTTAACACTATAGATAGCCCAGGTTCAATAGACTACTATTTAGACTTGTATAGAGTAGACAACTATTTAGATTTGTTTCAGAATCTGCTTGGAAATCATTTTAAAAAAATATTTGAAATTTTTTAATTAAAATTATTTTTTTTTATTTTTTAATCATTTTAATGTGTTGTCTAAAAAAAATATTTTTTTGACGCATTTATGAGTGAAAAATAGTTTGAAAATGAACATTTATCACTTTCCTAATCAAATTCTTAATTTGTATTTATTATCAATTTATTGAATAAATTAGTGATCTGTTTTCATATTATTATTTTTTTATTATTTTGAAATACTGATTTTTTTTAATGAAAAAAATGTCTTTGATGATTGTATATAATTTAGCATGTATCGACGAATAATTCCAAGGGTTTAACATATGGTAATTTAAATTAATTAAATGTTATTTGTATATATATAAAAAATCCAACATAAAACCATTTTTATTTAATAACTACGAGACCGGTCATAAACGCGATTATCTTTGATGAACTCACCCTAAACTCAAATTTCTTAGCAGCATTGCTTGTAAGTTTCCACCTCCACTCTCCTGAAATTCTCTAAATAGCTGTTGATTTGCTTATTTTCACTGGATTATTTCAGACAATACATACGAGCGAGTCTACGGTGGTTAATCTCAGCAGAAATCCGAAGAGCGGTGATACTATGAATCTATGGCTTTTCACTATTCACTGATAGCAAATTGCATGGAGAAGTAAGTAACCTCTCCAGCCAGTTACTCAAGAGAAACCTGAGAATCCACTGAAACCTCGACTCCTTCTTGTCTTCAGAAATAATAACCATAGATCAGGGTGAGTTCAGTAGTGGAGTGATACTCTAATCTTCATAAAGACTAAGAAAAAGAAGACAGAGAGCCTATGATTTCTGTTCTTTTCCTCTATTCTTTTTGGTCAATCAACAGAACAACCTTGAACAAGTCACCTGGAACGATTGTCAACTTCTAGTTCGGCTAGGTCAATGTATTATGCAGAATCTGGGACAAGGGAGAGAGTTTGCTGTTTCAAGATGTGTCCGGCACTCCAGAATTGCAGTTCCTAATGGGTTTGCCTTGATTATAAGATCTGCCTACCATGCTAATAACCATTAGAAGACAGGCATATAGCTTTAAAATATCAGTACAGAAGTTGAGAATGCTGAAGAAGCCAGTTCTATGAGGTGCACAGCAAAATCATTGAATTGAATACAGGAAGCATTTGGCAAATGCAGACAATATGCATTAGCATGCAATGCTAAGATTTACAGCAGCAGCAGCCAAGCCTGGATCCCAAACTAGCTGGGGTCAGCTATATGGATCCTTTTTGACCATTCCACATGAGCATATATGCTCAAAGCTAAAATTTCTGACAAAAAAAATACCAGCAAATTTTTGATGCTGCATCTCCATTACCGTGAATTGTCTGAACCATCATAATGTTCTTTAGCTTCAGTCATTGACCATGCCTTGCTTCTAATCATTTCTTCCACTGGGGTATCCTTTGAACCACAACCTGATACAACCACAGAAAGAGTACTCCAATACATCAATCAAATTCAGAATCTTACCAAATTATCTTTTTCAGAAGTGTATTTTTACTTGAAAATACATCAAAATATTTTTGTTTCATGTTTTTATTATACCAGCACATCAAAAAATAAAAAGCACTAAAAAACATTGATTTAATGTTTTTTCATGCAAACGCACTTTTTAAACGCGCCCAAATACAGGTAAATCGAAACACCAAACAACATCTATGTTGTCTAAAGGCCAAACATTCCTGTTATACTATCTGAAAGAAAAATCACGTGTCTTAAAACAGGAGATTTTACAATGCCTTTGAAGCCATCAAAAGGAATGCCTTGTGTAGAATTTCTTCCAAGATAGTGACAGAAGGTTTGTATATAGTCACGGAATGATAGTGCAGTATTTCTGAATATTGTATAAGGTGGATGCAGTTAAAACAAATTTCTAAAAACTCGTAGAATATTATTGCGACATCACAGAAAGTCTTGGATCACAAAAATATAAAAATGCACAAGAATATGAGAAAGGCATTATAATTGCATAGCATTGCAAGGCATTGTAGAAGGTGCCGTCTTTAAATTGTTCTTTATGTAGCTCTCAGGGCATCATGTGCTAAAAATATTTATAAGACAGGTGTTTGGGAACTCCAATTTAAGGAGTAGTCAAATATGATAACTGTCATTACCTTGCCAGAGTTTTCTTTGTTTCCAACAATTGTTTGACAAGCGAGCCTCCAGGATTCAGGATTCTGCACAATTAGAGTGAAAGGATGAACTTTACAAGGAGCATTGCCACAAAAAAAAGGAAAAATGGTAAGATGAAGATAGCCATTTTATACTGATACGAACAGTTAATGAAAGCGCAGCTCTTGAAGGAAGGAGATGGTGAGGGTATCGCATTCATATCGAGCAGGTTAGACAGCACAGTAGTTCATAAAGTAAATTGTTTTAAAATTGACGCTGCATCAAAAGGGGACAGAGAGGGAGTACCTTCTTCAGATACCGAAGTTCGGCATTTGTTCTTTCATTCAAAAGATCGTTTCCATCAAGGATCTGCACGAGAAGGACATGGGAGGATGCGCACAAGTTGAGGACATGAATGAAAACAAGCAACAATTCAAGTTCCAGTGATGAATAAGGATTTCAGGAGGCAACATAGAAAATCTAGGTTCAAGAAGAAAATTTTGGTCTTGAACGGTTTGTTCAAAAACAGGACTACATGCACAACAGTCCAGAAACCATCATTCAAGAAATGAAGTACTTGGCGATGGAATTGTTACCAGATGTTTGCAATTATTGACTTAAAGAAGAGGTTGGTACAAGCTGCGAGATAATTGTTAAAAAGGAATACCTCCACAATGCAAGTTCCACAGCTTCCACCACCTCCACAGTTCATCACTTTCCCCTGTTGGAATCTCAAAAAAACAATTACATGCACCAAATGAAGAGCTAAAATTTTACCATAACTACTTGAAACACCGTTTGGAAGAGAAAGAAATGTATAGATGCCAATTCACATACATAATTTAGTGTTTAAAGCTTAAATATATATGATACCACGAAATGCACTGTCATATTTGTTTAGACCATCGAAGGCTTGCCTGTAATGATTCCAGGAGGTTGAAAATCACAAACTTACATAGGTAGCGTAGAGCTCAATCTTGTTATCCGACATGATGTTCCTCAACAACTTCTCTCCACTAATCGCTTTTGCTCTCTCCACCGGATACTTCCCATCAGCTTCCGGTTTCGGCTGCACCGCCACAAATGTCAAAACCAAAAGATAATTGACAAACATTTAAAGACTATCAATGTTAGGAATTCTCAAGCACTAGATAGTCATACCCCAATAAACTCGAGCTCAATTTCAGGCTTTTGATCAGTAGCACTCCCTGGAGACTCCGTTGAATTAGCTGAAGCGGAAGCCGAGACAGAAACAAGTCTCTTTCTTGGCACAACCTTGACACCGACACAATTCCCATATCCTTTTCCATTAGCATGAGATAACTCTGGCATCCCGAGAGATATCCCACCAAAATTAATGGTAGCCATTTCTCTCTTTCACTACTCTCTCTGCCCTTGAAAGTTGAAATTTTCTTGTTCTCTGACTCTTCTCCTCCATTTTAACCAAGCACAGAACTCCCTCAATCTTACTTTGGAGGGTAGTTTCGTAATTCATCAAACTATTAATCTTGTGCTCTATATTTTGCCACCTGAAAGACATAATCAGATGTTAGGTCACTAACAAATGAAGTCGTCTCTCATTAACCTCCACAAAAACACAACTCTACTTTATGCATTTCTTACAACCAGAAAACCGCCGTATAACCGCCACTTCTCCGCCGTGTCCTCCGCGGAATCGTGGTTGTCCGTACAGGGAAACCCTCTAATCAAGTGGCCCCACAACCTCAACTGGGCCCCATCTCCATTATCAGAACAGCAAAACTCCTCTCCAACTTCAAACTCAAACCCTAATTGCCATCACAATGATTTCCTTACCCTCTGCAACATCCTCAAAGACCCCGAAATCCAGCTCGGTCAATCCCTCCAAACCGCTTTGGATCGGACTGGTATTGAACCAGAAATAGGTCTTATACAGGCAGTATTTGACCATTTTGATTCATCACCAAAGCTGTTGCACAATGTATTTTTGTGGGCAGAGAAGAAACCTGGGTTTCAACTCTCTGTGGCATTGTTTAACTCAATGGTGAATTTGCTTGGTAAAGCAAGAGAATTTAGTTCTGCTTGGTGTTTAATGCTTGATAAGATTGGCGGAAATGAAGGAGGGGATTTGGTTTCTAGTGATACTTTTGCGATTTTGATCAGAAGGTATACTAGAGCAGGTAATGTGGAATTTTGGGCTTTTGCGACATTGAATTGTGTTTTTGTTAATTATAGTTTTGAACTTGTTGTGTCATGTTATAATGAAGTGATAGAAATTTGCTTGGTTTTGTACTTACCGTTACAGCGCTCGATCAGGTACACTCATAGGTAATTCCATTAAATATTAAGGGGTTTATAGTGTTAGATTTGTGTCTTTTGAATAAAAAATCTGAGCTCGGTTTTGATCTGATGGTTATAAATTGCTTGAAACATGTGTGCTATTGACTTGGAATGTCAAATTGTTGGATCAATTCGGGGCCAGCTTGTTGTTTGGTGTTTAAATTTAAGAATGTTGTTGGATTGTATAGTTACTAATTACAATCTTTGTGTGTTTGTAGTTGGTCCAAGCTTTACCTTTTGGTTGGCATTTAAATTTTGTTGGAATCGGAATGTTTGAGTTTTGCATGGAATTTGAATTAGTGCATTTGAAATTTCAATATTGTAAGGTTTTGATTTGCAGATGTATCTTCTTACTGTTGCTGGATCTGAGCTCACTAAATGGTTCTGCATTTGTGCAGGAATGTCCGAAGCTGCAATTAGAACATTTGAATATGCGGGCAGTTTAGATTTGATTCATAATTCTGATGCTGAAATGAGCTTGTTTGAAATTTTGTTGGATTCACTTTGTAAGGAAGGGCATGTTAGGGTGGCTACAGACTATTTTGATAGGAAAGTGGAAAAGGACCCATGCTGGGTTCCGTCAGTTCGGATATATAATATACTGTTAAATGGATGGTTTAGATCAAGAAAGCTCAAGCATGCAGAGAGGCTTTGGTTGGAGATGAAGAAGAAGAAGAATGTGAAACCGAGTGTTGTGACATATGGTACACTGGTAGAAGGGTACTGTCGTATGCGTCGTGTTGAGAGGGCTATTGAATTGGTTGATGAAATGAAAAGAGAAGGGATTAAATCAAATGCCATTGTATATAATCCCATTGTTGATGCATTGGCAGAAGCCGCTAGGTTTAAGGAGGTCTTGGGGATGATGGAGCACTTTTTTCTATGTGAGGAAGGCCCCACTATCTCCACCTACAATTCTTTGGTAAAGGGTTACTGTAAGGCTGGAGACCTTGTTGGGGCTAGCAAGGTCCTTAAGATGATGATTAGTAGGGACGTCTTCCCAACCCCTACGACTTATAATTATTTCTTTAGGCATTTTTCAAAGTGTAGGAAAATTGAAGAGGGGATGAACCTATATACCAAGATGATTGAATCTGGGTACACCCCGGATCGACTCACTTACCATCTTTTGTTGAAGACATTGTGCGAGGAGGAGAGATTGGACTTAGCTGTTCAGATTAGCAAGGAAATGAGAGCCAGGGGATGTGATATGGACTTAGCCACGAGCACCATGTTTACTCATTTGCTTTGTAAAATGCAGAGATTTGAAGAGGCATTTGCAGAATTTGAGGACATGTTGCGGAGAGGTATAGTTCCTCAATACCTTACTTTCCATAGATTGAATGATGAGTTCAGGAAACAGGGAATGATCGAGCTGGCACAGAGACTGTGTAATCTGATGTCTTCTGTTTCACATTCAAAAAATTTGCCAAATACATACAATGTTGACAGAGATGCATCACGACGCGCAAGGAGAAAATCTATATTGCAGAAGGCAGAAGTAATGTCTGAAATGCTAAAGACTTGTAATGATCCTAGAGAACTTGTCAAGCACAGAAGTTCATCTCAGAATCCTAAATCAAGTGCAATTCAGTTGATAGAGGATATAAAAAAAAGAGCAAATGACATCTAGCTCTCCAGACAGTAATACCCTGCAAAGGCATGTGAAATTAGAGTACTTCGCGATCAGTTTTGGAAAAAAAATTGTAATGTGTTTTTTGAAGAATCCTGTTCTGGGGATGAACTGCTTCAAAGATAACCTAGCAGCATTGTTTCAGCAGACAAATATGAAGACAACTTCTGCAAACACAAAAGCCTCAGCATGTCCAAAGTAGAAAGCTGGGCTGTTGCAAATGTGGAGAATGAGTTAACGAAAGGGAGTTGGATGGTCATGGAGATTGGTCGGGACTTAGAGAACAAGATATTTAAGCATTTAAATATATTTTTTTGCTGCACCTTTCCCCAGCTTATGTTGAAGTTCGTGCAGGTAAATAGTTAATCGATATTACCAGTTGAAATGAACTATGTGATGCATCCTGAAGGTAAAAATTTTATTGGCCAAGGAATGATGCTCTTTACATCACCTTTTACATACATCACTGGAGATCCTTATTTATGTTCATGGTATATGCTCTCAACTTGAAATTTTGGAGAGTATGCAATACGCTTATGGCTGTGGGAATCTAATACAGTGATGGAATTGAATCTTGACAAAATGTATGGTCCATTTTGGAGTATTCGAAGGGTGTAAGAAACACCAACCGAGAGTGACATACAATTTAATTCGGTCCATCATGTCAAGATGTGACTGGTTATTATTGGTGGGGTCTTACTGTTCTGCTAATCACCTTACTTATTCCTCTAATTATTAGGTAGATTAGAAAAAGGTTGCTTGCTTTGAATAGTTTATAGATTAATGATACCATGATGTAATAAAGAAAGGATGCTTTCTTTAAAATGTTTATAGATCGACAATACCTTTCCCTGCTGAAATATTTTGTTATAGTGGTAGCTAAAATGCTGGAATGAGATCAAACCTTTTGAAGTCAGTGGAATCCTTCTCTCTTTCTTTTTCATGATGGCCATGGTATCCTTGAGTCCAAAATTCGTGCATTAGGCAATGTTCATGATATAAGACTGATTGTTTGTTTTACATTGTCTTCCAAAAATATTTTTGAAAAAATAAAAAATAATAATAACTTATTTTTTACTTCAAATTATATTTTTAGTGTTTTCAAATAATTTTGATATAATGATATTAAAACTGATTTACACACTAGTTTTGCATGAGTTCTATTGAAAAAGAGTTTTAGAAACCTACCTTTTCAAACCACAACTGCAATCTCAAAAATTTACCCCAATGCTACAGGCACAACTTGAGATTTTAGACAAGTTGTCCACATTCAGTCTAATGTATTGTAAAAAGTTATTGTGCCGGTTAGATTACTATTTTGTGGTTTCGTATCAACATGGTTAGGATTTTGCAATCAGATTAGCTGAATGTGATGTGGATGCTACGCATGCCATTTTGAGGATTGGTTGAGAAAGATTGGCTTGATTACCTATTTGTGTAAATCTTTGTGGATTCCTTCATTTGCTACTAGATTTCAACCTAATTTTTGGTGCTTCGTCTTTGTTCATGATAGGAGGAGTGCAAAGGGCCAGTGGCGGACTTCATTTTCTTTTTCTCTGTTTATTGTGTTCATGCTGCACAGGGCAAGGTTGCCCTTCTCCTCAATTCTTTGTACAGCTCTATTTCAAGTGCAGGTGAAGGGGAAAACACTAGCACAAGTGCATGAGAAATTAAAATCATTACTGGGATTCCATTTTTTTATGTGTAAAAAACACTCATTTACCAATATCTTCATCAATCAGGATACAGGATCTAAATAGATTATCTGAACATAACCTCTCATTTCAAAATAGAGTTTCATGTCCACTTTGGGTAAGAAAATTAATACCCAGAATCCATTTCACTTTGAGGATGAGGCTGGTTTTGCCAGGTCTCTTGCCATATTTGAAAACCCCAAGCTCGAATCTGAAAGAAAAAATAAAAATTATACCCTGTCCTTTCAAAAAGCCATGAGAATGTGTTTATTATTTTTCTATGCGTCTATATCTTCTATATTATAAATATACAATAATTATATCTTTTGAGTATTATTTCTTATACTCTGTTCAGACAAATGTTATGAAACTGGCTGAAAAGAAAAGCTGCAAAAAGGTCCTGTGATGGAAAATAAGGACTCATGATGATAGCCCTTTATTTTGCTATGATTGATGATTATGATTTTATCTAATAATGTAATGATAAATAATATATTTGTGTGATATTGTGGGCACCCACTTACGGTGTCATTGATGTTCAGTGTCCACGTGGTACAGACACTTGAGAGACTTTACCACCACATTGACAGTCTGCCCTCCTCGTAATGATAAAAAAATGGAAAAGAAATCCATCCCTGCCACGATCAAGAGTTTTCATTGCTAGTTAGGGCACATTTACTTGCTTATTTACTGAAAACACAAAGTGTTGCTTTTTTAAAAAGTTAATATTTAAAACTGTAGTTAAAATTATTTTTTAAATTATATTTTATTTAAAAATATATTAAAATAATTTTTAAAAATTTTAAATTTTATTTTTTATATTAGCATATGAAATAATATAAAAATATTTAAAATAAAAAATTTCATATTTTTTTAAAAATATTTTTGAAATACAACATTAAACAAGAAGATTGAAAAAAGAACAAAACACACATGGAAGCAAGACTTGGACAAGTAGTTGTTTAAGAATGTAGTTGGAAGATGATTTTTTTTTTTTATAAAATCATTTTGATATTTGCTCATAAAAATGATTTAAAATACTAAGAAAACTAATTTCAAATAAATTTTTTAAAAAATATTTTTGCAGAAAAGTGCTAAAAATAGGCTCAGAATAGAAAGAAAAGTCTTCTTGATAATAAAAATTAGTTCTAAATATAGAATAATTATTATTGATTTGTCGGCCCAACATAAACCAAGGTCACTGTCTGCCAGTTATATATGAGATTAATTTAGTGTTATTTTAAATATTCAAAGTACAGTTTGGTCAAATTACATTTAATGAAACTATTTTTCCTCCCCTGGGTTCTAGACAGGCTTTTTTTTTTTATGATAAAGATAACGATTTCATTTATTTTTTACATGGATTAGATAAAAATTAAAATACATAAAATCGAATTAACATAATTATCAATTGAAAATGAAAATTGCTGATTCATTATGATGGTTTAAGAAAAATAAGAGCACGTTGCTCGTAATCTAACTATTTGAAAGTATGGTTGTAGTTTTTTTTTAATATTTTTTATTTAAAAATATATTAAAATAATATTTTTTAAAAATTATTTTTTATATCAGCACATTAAAATGATTTAAAATAAAAAAAATCAAATCTTTTCATAAATATTTTTGATAAACACTCCCAAACATTCTTTAAAACTCAACCAATATTATAAGTTAATTTGTGACTCCATCGAACCCATTTAAAATATAAGCGAGACAAAACTTGGTTTTTATATGTAAAATAAAACAATATTATTTTAGTTTTTTTTTACTTGAAAAAAATTTAAAATGATAACATTTAAATTAACTTTGATGTTTAGAGTATCATTGCGGTAATGATTACTTTTTTAATATTTTTATTAGAAATACATTAAAATAATATTTTATTATTTTTAAAAAATGTGTTTATTACATCAATATATAAAAATATTAAAAAAATAATTTAAAATAAAAAATTATATTTTAAAAACACACAAAACAAATAAATTATCGGTGCATATTTGGCACTGTATTTCAAAAAAAAATTAAAAAATAGTTTTTTATTTTTATCTTTTATTTTAAACTCATTTTGATGGATATTTTTATATTATTTTGATATACCCATATCAAAAATAATTATTTGAAAATAATAATAATAAATTATTATTTTAATATTTTTTTAACAAAAAAAAAATAGAAGCAGCTACTAGGGCAACTAGGAAGGGGGAAAGGGACGGGAAGAGTTGTGATTGGCTAAAGATGGTTAATGGGAATGGTGGCAGAAGTCAATATACGTACTCGAAGAGAATCAATGCCTCCAATTTTATCCCTCTCCTCTCTTCTCTTCTTGGTGGCCACTACTCTCCCACTACAACCTCACATCACCTTTATTATTATTCTCTTCCCACGTGTCACGCCACTCCTCGTTCTTTATTTTCATGGTCTTATGCTATTCTCCAAATCGATTTCACATGTTAAAATTAAATTTATTTTTTCAAATAATGTGTTTTTGTTAGTGTTAAAAGATTTATCAGTATTGCAGTTACAGTTATTTTTAAAAATATTTTTTATTTAAAAATATATCAAAATGATATATTTTTATTTTTAAAAATTATTTTTAACATCAATACATCAAAATAATTTAAAAACATAAAAAAATAAAAAATAAAAAATAAAAATATTTTTTTCACAAATACTTTTTAAAAGTACTCCCGGAATCTTTATCCTCTAACTTAAAAGTTGTATAGCTAATACTTGTGTTGTTAATATTTTTTAATAAAAATATTAAAATATATTTTATTTTATTTTTTAAATTAACATATTGAGATTATTAAATAAATAAATAAATAAATAAATAAAATTGATTTTTTTTATCAACCCAAACACACTCAAATACAATTTTAAACGCAAAAACAATGGGTGTCTTCATATATATTAGCAAATACATTGTTCATGATTTACTTTATTGTCCCTTTTCATTTATTTGCGCCATTCACGGGTCAAGGTTTGATTTTGTAATGTATGGATGTAGCTTGATAAATTAATAATTTTGACTAAATGATATTTTTAGTCGCGGATAAATATATGAATTTGTGATTAATTTAATGAAAAAAAAATCAACAACATAGTGTAAAAATCTTTACACATGGCAATATAGGTTTCTGAGCCCACGGTGTTTTGTGATTGTTACAAAAAGATGTGTTAATAAATTATACTAGATGCGCAACCGTGGTATATTCCAGATAAAATCAAATTTTTTAACATAAAAAAAGAAGAAGAAATTTTTGATATCCTATGCCTATCTTGATTAAGTTCAATAAATTTGATTAATATGATAAAAATGTTAAGGAACCATCTCACCTAAAAAATTTAAGTTGATAGGCGAGGTCTCATTATATGATTTATATTGTTCTCTAACACAGTTCCTCAAGTGAAAGCCTTTGGACTTGAAACTTATACAGGCTCACATTACCTTGTGTCTCATTTTTATTAAATAGAACGAAGATGGTGAGATTCAAACTCATGGCCGTTGAGTCAATAAGACTCTGATACCATGTTAAGGAACCAAACCACCTAAAAGTTTAAGCTTATATGTGAGACCCCATAATATAATTTATATTATTCTCTAACAAATGACAAATGAGTTTTATGAAAAAAGACTATCAGCCCGATAATAAATTAATTAGCTTATTTGAGAACAATAAAATAATAATTATACTATTAAAATTCAAAGTATCTTTTAGTTTTTTTTTTCCTTGATATGCTTAATTTATATATATAAAAAAGAATTAAAAAAATAATTAATGATGTTTGCTTTGGATCCAAACAAGGCAATAAACATGACGGATTCATGATGGGCTTTGCTTTGCTTAATGCAATGGACAGAACAAGCATGAAAAGAATGAATATATCGGCAAAGTCAATGTTCATGTCTTCTTGTTATAATACACGAGCGAGAGCCTCTTTGTCACTTTATTTAATTTTTTTATTTATTTTTAAATAATTTTTTTGGTGTTTTTAATAAATAGATAGATAAATATTTAATATATTATTAAAAAAATACTTTAAAAAATAATTTCAACTAAACTTCCATTCCAAGCATGCACTTAAGAAAAATCCAATTGTTATTTCTTTTAGTATTTTCTAGTAAATATGCTATTTTTTTAATAGCACATACATACATATATGTGTGTACACGCACATATATGCACACACACACACGTGTGTGTGTGTGCGCGCAAATATGCATGTGTATATATATATATATATATATATAACGGGTAAGTTCTTCTAACACCAGTAACCGTGAAAACTAGAAACTTATTAACTGGGTTTAGTTTTTTGTTTTTAAATAGGCTTATATTAACAGGGTTTTAAAAAAAAAAATTCACATACACACACACGCACATATATATGTATATGTGTGTATATATGAATAAACATTATGTATTAAAAATCTAAAAAACCAATATAGATATATAAATAAACATCATGTATTAAAAATCTCAAAAATCACAGCCACCCACATGAATCTAGCGTTAATAAGAGATAAACCCTAATTCTCAACACACTCCCTTGCAAAATTTATATTAACAAATGACTTTTATTTCTTGACTATTTTCATGGGCTAATTAAACACATGATGCTCTCGAGATTACTTTCAGAAGAGGATTTGTCAATTTTTTTAATATATATTTATCTCGTAATATTCCAATAAAAAACAAATATAAAATGACATATGAGAGATATGCGAGGGTCCGATAAAAATAATCCCAGAGGAATGTATTGTAATGATAAAAAAATTAAGATTTACATAGCAGATCTCGAGTTTAAGTTAGAGTGTACACTTTTTATTGTAAGAATCCAGGATAACCGGGGTTTTATTTGCTCATCTGTGTCTATAAATTACGTTTTTTAGAGAGTATGATTTATTTGAATAAAAAAAATCTGGTAAAAATAAAATAAAAATAAAATTCATCACTCTTGGAGCTTACGAATTATAAACACCACGAACTTTATTATATAGGTTCAATAATCATAAAATAAATGGTGGTCCATGTTTAACGACACGAGTTTGTTTAAAAAAGAAAAAGGGTTGATCAAAGCATGTAGCATTTAAAAAATAGACTCTACAAAAGCATTTAAAAATATTATAATCTTTGCTTATAAGTGCCCTGGCAATCATAGTTGTCAATACCATTCCGGTCGTCATTCCGATCACCGTTCCGGTTTTTCTATTGGAACAGAACGTTTTGGTTTCGGAGCGTTTCGGTGTGCCATTTCGGGGTTGTACTGTTGATATATATATATATATATATATATATATATATATATATATATATATATATATATATATATATATATATATATATAAAAGCTTACGCCTCAGTGCCTTACAGTTACAAGTTGGAAGTTACAACTTGTAACTTGTAACACTAACAAACTTGATTTGTCCAGCTGGACAAATCAATTCTATCCCAGTATCCCACATCGCCATATTAGATAATAGCTTTAGAACCCGTGGCTTTAAATTTTCAACTCTATCCCACATCGGCTAAGTAGGACTCCAAGCAAAGGGTTTTCTCTATAAATATAAATCAGGAAGTCAATATTAAACATGCTCACCGGGTCTATTCCTTGGCTTAGTGAATTTTATGTATAAATAAAAAAATTAAAATAATAATTTAATAAATGTAATTAATATTATTGAGTTTTGTCGGCCGAAACGGAATGCTCGGAATGATTCCGAGGTGTTCTGGCTGGAATTCGGCCGGAATTTCCGGAACATATCGGAATTAAAACCGAGATAAAAATGGTGCTGGTTTGTCTCGGTTTTTTGAATGGAATGGCATGTTTCGGCCGTTCCAGCCAGAACGGAACGAAATTAACAACTATGCTAGCAATTACACAGCATGGAGAGATGGCAAAGAAGGTGCGGGTGGGCCGGTGTTAAGTGCCCGTTTGGCACGCGGTCAAACCGGTGTTTTGGTTTTTTATTTTATTTTTTCTCTCTCTGTTTTTATTTTAAAAACTGGTAGTTTGGTGTTTTAGATCATTTTGATGTGTTGATGTCAAAAATACTTTTAAAAAAAATAAAAAAATATCATTTTGATACATTTCAACACGAAAAGCACTTTCAAAAGTTACCGCAACCGCCCTCCCAAACAGTCACAAACTCAGGTTGAGGATTTGGTGGTCGGTTAGCGGGAGAGAAAACGAGAGAGAGAGAGAGAGAGAGAGAGAGAGAGATTTACTCCTCCCTAAAATCATATTTATTTTCTATTTAAACAATATGATTTATCCGATTTAAGTTTTCTGAAATTAAAATCAAATCAGAGTATATTTGCCGTTGTTTTTTTATTCAGAAATATATTAAAATAATATTTTTTAAATTATTTTTGATATTACCACTTTAAAATGATATAAATGTATCCACAATAAATCTAATTTAAAATCTAATTTTTTTTTTTATAAAAATAAAATCCCAACTGTATAAAGAAACATGGTCTCTCTACAAGGATGGTTTTAAAAACATTTCTTTTAAATTAAAATGTTTTTTTAATTGTTTTGAAATGTTAATATTAAAATTAGTATTTTAAAAATAAAAATAAAAAAGCCTCCAGTGCACATCTACACATACCGTACATGGATGATCAGAACTCCCGGTTGAGCTTGGCAGTTTTTCCCATGATGAGTAGTACAGTGATTAGACATAAAACAGATGCACGGGGACGTGAGGGTGAAACCGTGGTAAGATTACCATCATGCCCCAGAAAGTAAAGGATATAATCATGAGATTGAGTTTAAAGTATTTTTTATTTAATAATATTTTTTTAATTTTAAAAAATAATTTTTCATACTAACATATAAAATAATCTAATATTTTCAAAAAAAAATTAAAACGATTTTACGGAGTGTTTATTAAAAAAAATTATTTTTAATATTTATTTTGAATTATATTTTTTTATTTTTTTTTAAATTATTTTGATATATTAATATCAATAATAATTTAAAAAAAATATATTATTTTAATATATTTTTAAATAAAATATTTTAAAAAATATCCGACCACAGTACTTCAAATGTAATGACAAACACAGAGGAACAGTAATTACATACGAGAGGTATCCTTACAAAAAAAAAAAAAACACAAAACCCTAAAACACAAAGTTCAATAGCAGCACGGAACACGGCAAAGCCCTCTCTTTCGTTTGCAAGAACAACGAAAATCAAGGACACTCTCACACAGCCTTTATGCCTTTATTCAGACACGGAGACAATGAGTGCAGGAGAGAAGAAATAATTATTAATTAATTAATGAAAAAATTAAACAAAATCCTCCTCTTTCAGAGAAAGACAGAACCTTTTGCTTTTTAATGCCCTGCTCCGCTTAAAAATCCAGTCTTTGAGGCCCCTCTCTCTTTCTCTCTCCCTCTCTTGAAAATCGTTTTCTCTTTATTTTTTACCCCTTCTCCATTAACCTGAAGAGAGGAGAAGCCATGAAGGAGAAGCTTGATATGAAGAGGAAATGGCAGTGGTGCTGACAATGGATCAACAAAGCAAAAACAACAATGCCAATAATAGTGTTTATGTAAACAACAGCACTACAACAAGCCAGCAGCAACAAAAACAAGATTTGAAGGCAATGTTTCATGATTTCTTGGGCATGAAAGGAACTACAAATTCACCAGTTGTTTTAGCTCCAAAAAATAAAGATGGGTCCCCTTCTGCTTCTGCTTCTGCTTCTCCTCGGGCTTCTTCTGGTGGTGGCCGTGGACCTCTCTCTTCGACCTCTGATCTAGCTTCCGGTCAGTACTTGCTCTACAGCTTGAAAACTTCTGTCTTTGAGCCTCATAGGTTAATGGGTCCTTTTGATTTTCTGTTTTCCCTTTATTGACGTTAAAACTCTTCAAGAAACTCCTTTTCTTTCTCTATTTAGCTGGTGGGTTATTTTTATCTAATTATGTTTTTATTTTGTTTATTTAATTTCCCCCCTCCTTATTCTCAAGTGAAATGGAGTTTCTTTCTCCTTTTTCCCTCCATGATCTAGCGGGGCTTGTGTGCGTGTGTATTCGTGTGTGAGAGAGAGCGGTTTGATGGCCAGTCTTGATTTTTCACTGTGATGTAGAGAACACTATCTATTTGCAGGTAGTGAGATGGATTATTCTTTTATTGATTAGTTTTAGTGAGGTTGTTAGCTTTGTTAGGATTTCACTTCGTCTTTCTTTTATTTTACTACTATACTTGATCTTTCAGTAGGGAAAGTTTAATTTGCAACCCCTTGCCACTCTTTTACTGTTTCCTTGATTTGTACACTAAGGCATCTTCATCTAATGGATTTTGCCAAATGTGGTGTTTCGTGGTTTTCTTTACTCAAATGCTGTTTCCTAAAGAAGTAAGAACAGAATTAAATGTGTTCGTGTATATACTCCTTTCCTTTCAAAGATTACACAGTGCGAAGAACTGAATTAAGCATGTCATTTGCAATTTAGGCCTACATGCATTTCTGTCGAGGAAAAGGGTTTTGTTAATTGTAGCTTACACATGTTACTTCTCCTTTTATGGAGATTTTTCATCAACAACCTCGATTAAAAGGGCATTAATAAGGCTGAACTTTAATCGTTGAAATTGCTTTATATTTATTGTTGCTTGTGTTTTCTGGTTTCATGATCCTACCAATCATTTTCAAAGTTTGATACTTTATCAATGTTATTAATAGAAAGGCATGCTGGAAGTCATCTTGAGGGGATTCCATTTTATGGTCCTAGAAGTGATATTTCTGGTCCTGAGATAAGCAACAGATTAACAGGAAGTAAGCGGAGCAATTCAGATTCTGCCTTTACAGGACCAAGGGACGGGATTCCACAAATGAGTCATGATTCCATCGACAGCCTGCATTTGATGAAGGTAGCTTTGATATTTAATCTTGTGGCTCGTTCTTCCATTTTAAAGATTGAGAAGAACTTCTCATGTGATTCAATTTTTATTAACATTTAATTTTTCATGTTGAGATTCAGATGCTAAAAAACGGAGGTGGTGGAGAGCGGTCTAGAAGGTCCAACAATGACGATGCTTTCTATGGTATGCAGTCATTGAGGTCGAGTTCTGCATCTCTCATACTGCAACCTTCTGCTTGCAGTAGACTTGATGCCAATGTTTCCAAACGAGAGCGATCCATTCCCATGGGGATAGGTGCATATCTTCCACGTGGTGGTCAATTTGTTCCTTTTACGCATCAAGTTCCCACAAACAGATTCAGAGACACAAATGCTGGCCCTTCAATTATCTCACAATCGGCTGCCGATGAAGGATCCAGAACTGGAATTAAAGGCCCTGGAATTCTGAGTTCTATAAATGCTGGCAGCGGTGTCTCTGAGAAAAACTCATCCAGAGGGCTGCCTATCGGTGGCAAACCCAAGACTGGGATTCATATTTCAGAGCCAGAATATTCAAATCCTTCAAGGTGAGTTATATAATATAGCACATTATCTTCCACGCTTCTCAATGTTATTTGTTTAATGGATGCTAATTATCACCCATTAAAAAGAACTTGATACCATATCTATCGGTTTCTATGACAGTCGGCAGGGTCTAACATCAGCCAGCCGCCAGATGACTATATTTTATGGTGGTCAAGCTCATGTTTTTGATGATGTCCACCCAAACAAGGTTTGCTTTACATTTGTTTGCTAATAAAGGACAACCCTTTTAATCTCACTGGTTTATACAGTTTCTTGGATGGAAAGCTTATTTTACATTCTCATTTGCAACCTTCATCAGTTTGTGCTGGTGAATCACCTCAAAAAAATGCATATGTTTGATAGCATCTTGGTTGAGTCATATAAAGATTTTATTTGCAGCCTTCTGTCATTTAGAATGTGAACCTTCGCCCAGGGAAGCAGGTGTAATTAGTTATGGTCTGCAAATATGCTAATAAATATTGTGTTCTGCTATTTGGAAAATGCAACCGTGCATGCGAAGTGAACAAGTTGTGATTGACCTTGCAGTTGGAAACATGTCGTCTTAATATTTAAGGGATGGATTTCGTAGAATTTCTTTGTGCACTTTGGGGCAAATGATTCCATATGGTCAGATACACCTCAATTAAGAGTTGACTAGGTTAGAAACATGTTGAATGTAGCAGAATCCTCTTTTGAATTAATTTATCATATACATGGGAAGAAAACGAAACAGAGTTACAAACTGACGCCCAGTTCACTGGACTGCAGTTACTCAAGTGAGAAAGTCCGATGATGGTTTCTTTATAGAGTGGTAGGATTACTTTTTATACATTACCTGACAGTATTTTCCCTTAGTAAAGAGGTAGTCTCACGAGTATCTATGTTTCAAGCAGTTCCTTTTCCCATAAAGTGAGCACATATCCATGTTTGAAGTTGTGATCTCTCTCAACCTTCCCAGCCCTGTTTTTTTTTTTATTTTTATTTGGTTTTTATTATATCGGTCATGTCTTTTGAATTATGTTCATCTTCTTAAGTTGTTTGTTGTGAATTAATACAATTGGAGTGGTTATTCCTTGGTGAACGTATGAGAGAATTGATATCACGCTATTCTCTTTCTTTGCTCTCTAAACTTTGTGGTTCCATTTTTGTCACCTGTTATAAGCTCAGCACATAACTTTACTGTCATTGTTTCTGTCAATCACAGAAATTTTCAAACTGGGTTAAACTGTATGGAAAGGCTACTTTTTTTTGGTTGCTTGGGCTTGCTAATGTGCCTTACTCAATCTTTAGTGGGGGTGTCAATCATGTAGCATTTTCCCTGTAAATCTGCTGCCTGTTTACTAGAATAAAGTGTGCGTAATGTTTTCACTTTTTTACCATCCTCATGATAGCAGTGAAGTTTTTCATAGTGGTCTCCAAGAACGTTGTGCTTTTGATCTATCCAGTCTTTCAATATGGAAGCTTCAATTTTTGTAGTTCTGCTTCATATGTTAAGATAGCCATATTGGGTCATAATTGTCCCGATCATTTCTCTATACAAGGCATCGTTTCTTTCTTGAACTGGTGAAATATCTTCATTACAAGTTTGAACATTAAAAGCTGCCCATCATTATGGACAGCACTCCCTATTCCTTTAATGATGATGGGCGCTTTTCCTTTCTGCTAAATCTTTATGTGGTCCCTGTAGGAACTGTCTCTATTATTCATCTTTACAGTTTCTGATACTTTAACATGATTATGAACGACAGTATTTATGTTACTTTTGTTCACTTTTTTAAAATTAAATCCTGGCATAAAGATGCCGGGTAGCAAATCTTGTGCCAAAGACCAGCTTTAATGTTATGATAAAGGCATCGATTATATACCTGTCAGCCTACGCCTAAGAAAAAAATAATAAAAT
Organism: Salix dunnii; assembly: GCA_015731905.1. Taxonomy (NCBI): domain Eukaryota; kingdom Viridiplantae; phylum Streptophyta; class Magnoliopsida; order Malpighiales; family Salicaceae; genus Salix; species Salix dunnii. The sequence goes on from CM027664.1 coordinate 19,229,371, forward strand.
TGGTTTCTGTAGATTTTCAGAGGTAAATCACATAATACTTTTTATCCATTTCTCCCTCTTACCCCGTGCTTGCGAAGGCCTCAGAGACTCATTGTTAAAGCCGCCAAAAGTAACTGGAAAACTCGGGGAAATTTATGCTATTGTTTTCCTATGGTGTTCGACTCGGTCATTCACACGTGGTACAAGTATTTATCTCACAGTGCATAGCCAAATTGCTGCCTTGACCATTATGTGCTGTCTGATCTATTTCAGGCAGATGTTATAATGGCCCTGGCAGGTTCGAACGGAGGATCATGGTCAACAACCTACTCACCAAAACCTACTGCAAGGCCAGGTAGTGAAAGTTACATGACCAGCGGGGAATATGAACTCGGTGGGAGGCTATCCATCACCGGCAATGCTACTCGCGGAGTTGGCTCTAGTGATCGAATCTCAACACCAACAGGTGAATGTTCATATTTATCATCCACAATGTCCCTTGCTCTTTTGAGCTAGGAAATGACTTGCTTAAATTGCTTTTTTTGTTTGCTAATCTGCAGGAGGTCATCATGGAAGCATTTTGATAGCTCAAGAGACGAGAAACCCCGTCCAGGCAGCCAAACCCAGTAACGAGGAGAAATGAGAGGTCTAAACTTCAAAGTTGAGAACCTGAAACAGCCCTGACATTATTTTAGATAACAGCTCTGTAGGAAGAATGAGCTCGTTTTTCTGGTGTTGCTTAAGCTTCATTCTTGTCCTTTTTTTCTCCTTTATTATTTTTTTGGGCAAAAGAGCAATGGGAGGGGAGTTCTTGTGTACAGACAGAGGACTTGTAATCATAATCATAATCAGATGCAACCATGACCAAGCTTTTGATATAAATCTATGTTTATCAATTTTTCAACTTGAAAAATCCCCTGCTGCTCGCTTGCTTAAAACTAGCATACATTAGTTAAATTACCTGCACTACGTTGCAGGTTGAATAAATAATTTTTATAATTATTAAAATTAAAATAATTAATAGATTTTACTAGTTTAAAAATAAAATTTAACATTTATATATGCAACGTTTGATATGATGAAACATATCAATATATTTAATTAGAATAATAATAACATCGAAAGCTTAACATCTAAAAATATCATTATTATTATCGCTAAAAAAATAAAAATGATTAAATATCTCGAGAAAAAAAACTCAAAAATATTAATAAAAGATAAAACAAGAAAAAAAACTAAAAATTATAATAATAATTATTATTGCGTGAATAATAGGAAAATAAATTCCATATAAGATTAAAAACCTAAAAACTTGAACAAGAGCAAACAAAAAAAAATGATAAAAAAATATTATCTAAAAAAATCATTTCACGTGTAAATAAAAAAAAAACAAAGGGAAAAAATATAAATTATCAATTTTATTATTACTATTATTGTCAAAACAATATAAATTATTAAATTAGCCCGAAAAAAACTAAAATTATTATTATTATTATTATTGCATGGATAATGGAAAAATAAATACAATAAAAGAATAACAAAAAAACCCAAAAACTTTAACAAAAAAAACAAACAAAAAAAAGAAAAAAACAATAGTTAAAAAAACTGATTTGACATGAAAATAATAATAATAAACGAATGAATAGAAAAAACAAAAGAAAGAACAAAGAAAAAAAAGAGATCAATTTTCAAATAATCATAAACACAAACTAAAGTTTAATAACATATTTTTTGAAAAAAATATTATTTCAACAAAAGAGAAAATAATAAAAATTAAAAAAAAACTAAGAGCACACACACACACACACACATATATATGAACATGAACAAAAATAAAAACTATTTAAGAAATATATAAAAATAAAAGAATTAAAATAAAAAAAATAAAAGTATAAGGGCTGAAATGAAAACCAAATATATTATCGATTTCAATCAGAGGATAAAATTTAAAAAATCAAATTTTATGTACTGAAAATATTAAGGGATTTGAAAGCAATTCAAAAATTAAAATAATAAGGATCAAAATGAACATTCAATATATAATCAATGTCAATCCAATGATACCATTGAAACAAATCAAAACTTATATAATAGAAATAAAGACCACACAATATAATTAAAAGTGAAGGAACTGAAATGAAAAACCATAAAACCGCGGGACTGCTCTGTAGTTTAGGGTGAAGGAGAGAGAAAAGAGAGGAAAAAGTTCAATCGTCCACCATCTTGTCTCCAACCACCTATGGAATGCATGCACCACACCATGTGGAATATGACATGATAGTAAATCCATAAAGACATCTGATGAATATTTTTGGCCATCAAAAGACACCGCACGCACTGTCTAAAGAGGGCACAAGGCCGATTACTGTTAGTCGCACGAGTCACACGCATCAACAGTAACTACATAAAAATAATAAACAAATATGGTTAATTACCACAACACCCTTGCAACCATTTCTTTTATCTTATTAGGCGCATATCTGTATTTAGTAATTTTTTAAAAATATGAATTTCCTATGGCATCCCTCCAGCCCAGAGCTATTTTTTGTTTTTTTCGAGAGATAAAATGATTAATTTATTGTGCAAAGAAAATAAAAAATTAAAAAAATTGCGAGCAGAACCGGACAAAAAATATACAAATACTGCGAAACCCCTCCATCCAATAGTTGTTCTTTGTTTTTTGTAAGGGGTAAAATCGTTATTTTATTGTGGAAAAAAAAATCAATAAATCATAAAACCGACTCAGAAATTGAATAATAATACTAATACAATCTACGGTGATTTGTCTCACAGTGTAAAATAGCCGAAAAATGATATCTTCCAGTACGTAGTATAACTTGCAAACACAAATCCCTTACCTTTTTCTTACAGATATCAATTTCTGGCAAGCCTGGGTTTGCAGTAGTACCCTCCTCCTATCAATCAAAAGATCAAGCCCATCTTGTGTGTATTTCATGGTGTGTGACAATCTTTCTTTTTATTTTAGAAAAATATTAAATTGATGATTTTTTTTTTACTATCTTTTATAAGGTTTTTTAGCCGATTGCACCCGATGACAAGACACATTAATAGCTGCTGAATTGTTATTTTCAAAACACAATCAATGGCCAGAAATATTGAAGACCCATGTCCGCTGAACCCATGAACAGTGCAAGGCACAACAATGGCTCGAGAGGGCAGTGAATAAAGGAGCATGAGCAGTGGCTAAAATGTAATAATTAAAAGGAAAAAAGAAACCATTTTAACCCAGTTGGTCGGACTAAACCTAACAGAGACTACTTCTATAAATTTTATTTTTAGAAATAATTTTTAATAAAAACAATTAACTTAAATTAACCCAGAACTCGTTTGTAAATTGAAGCGGTATTTTTTCCAAGTTTAAGCTCTTTTGCTCGTCATCCACGTGGGTCTTGTTCCGCTACAACACTAGTTTCTCTTAATGATGGGCTTCGGCCCATATTCAACATGATCTTTTCTTACGGTAGACAATGGGCTTTGGACCCGAGATCTTCCGGGAGACACGTGTTACTGCCGGGCACAATAGATCAGTTAGATAAATAAGACAACGTGTACAGGTCACTCCAAGACCTTAAGACAAAGATAAGGGAATTAATTCCTTTTTAATTTTCAAACATTATTGTTATTAATTCACATAAAGAGAGGGAACACTGATTTTTAGAGCATCAAACAATGTATTTGCACCTTTTAATACACGACCCCCCGCCCAATTATATATATATATATATATATATATATATAAACCCATCGTGATCGATAAGGTAGTGAGCTTGTTTGGGCCAACCATCAATGCCAGCCAGCATCAAATCAATATCTAAAAAGGTGTTTGAGATAAAGGAAAAGATATTTTTTAAAATATTTTTTTGCTATTTAAATAATATTTTTTTAACTTTAATAGTAACATATAAAGGCAATTCGGGTAAAAAATATGAATTTCAAACTATAATAATAATAATAATAATAAGAATACAGCATCGCAGAACAAACATTGCCATATTAGCCAATGGGGTTGATCATTGGTTGATGCAATGCCATTATATATATAAAAAAAAAACCCTGAAATTTCAATGTAATTGAAATATATGACGAGGTGTGAATGTGTAGTTGGTTCCAGATAGTCTGGATCGTCTGTCTTCCACCGAAGTCAAGTACAAGGAGACAACCCCCAAAAAGTATGTCCACCTTGGATTTTAAATTTACTTATTTGTTTTTTTAAAGTGATTTTTTTCCAGAAATATATTAAAATAATAATTTTTTATTTAAAAAATATTTTTAATATTAGAAATTAATTTAAAAGCATAAAAAATATTTAATTTCAAATAAAAATAAAAATATATCATTTTGTTTTTCAAAAAACACTTTTAAAACACGATATTAAATAGCCGCTAAGTTGACAATTTCAGTAGTTGATAGTTGATGATGAAGAAGTGGAATATTATCCAAACTTGGATTTTAATGGGCTATAGCGAGTTTAGATTGTTTTTCAAAGTGATTTATATTTAGAAATACATCAAAATAAATATTTTTTTATTTTTTAAAATATATTTTTAATATTAGCATATCAAAATAATCTAAAAACTCAAAAAATATTTAATTTAAAAAAATATATATATTTTTTTAAAAAAACTTTTAAAATATAATACTAAATAGCTGCTAAGGTGTGACAGGAGTTGATATTATGATGATGAAGAAGTTGAATATTGTCTATGTTCTGTTTCAAGAGTTGATACCACCGCACCAATATTTATATTTACACACACACACACACTAGACAATGGAGGTAGATTTTTCTCTAAATGGGGAAAGGGAAATACCGACATTATATAATATATAAACTATTTTATTATAATTAAACATCATTATAATGCGCTGTTCTAGAATCTTCTGGACTATTTTTTTATTATTATTCTGACAAAAAAAAAGAGTTAGGGAATAAAAAATTAAATAAGAGAAGAATTAAATTTAATAATCTAAGCTAATTTAAATAATATGAATAAAAAATACAATAATAATAGATAATAGTTTTTTTTTGACAAATTAAAAAAGTTAAACAAAACTTATTATACACATGCAGGTTAACATGTTAGGTCTGTGACTTGGTCACGATGCCGGGATAACTTTGTCAAAATAAAATTAAATAAAACTATTAAGCTCAGTTATTAAATAATCTAATGCTAAAAATCAAAATTGAAAGAAAAAAAATGATAGTTAAGAAAAAGCAAAAAATATATTTATTTTAATAGATATTAACCCACTAACCTCGCGGTCATGGATATAGGATTGAGATAACCATGGAAAAGAAAATGAAAATAAAAAATAAAAAATAATTATCAATGAATTAGATCTTGAAGGAAGAAGTCGATTTTTTTTTTAAGAGATCAAACAAAATACCAAAATCAACACGTGTTAATTTCTTAAACCTACGACCCTAGTCATGAGCCCATAATTAACCCATAGAAGACAAATTCTAAAAATTAACAAAGAAAAAAAAATATAAATCTATAAAATACCAAGGAATAAAATTGAGAAAAACAAAACAAAAAAGGATCCAAAACAAAAGGAATAGCCATAAAAAGAATAAGAACCACCTTTAATATGAAAATAATTTGAAATCAAATGCTAGGGATGAAGTTGGAAAAAAAAAACTCAATTAGAAATAAAGATAAAGAAAACAAACAACAATAAAAAGAATAAGAGCCAAATTTAAAACAAAGATTAAATAAAACCACATGGTGAGGGATGGGGCTAAGTAAAAAAAATAAAAAAAATAAATAACAATAAAAAGGATAAAAATAATAATTGAAAGATCATTTGCATATTTTGGCAAGAGAAAAGAGAAAAGATGGAGTCGAAGAAAAAAGCTCACCAAAACCTAACCATCTTGCCAGGGATCACACTATCATAGAAGATAGTGTTTGGATGTGAGACAATGTTGCACGTGGCACTGAAAGACACGTATATGCCAACTATTTTTGTTTTTAAAATAATATTTATATTTATAAAAAAATCAAATATTCTAGTAAACTTATTAATTAATAAGAAATCCAATTTGAAAATAAAAAAAAACAAAAAAAAACTTTAAAGTCCTACTCATGCCAAGTCCTGAACAAATAAGTCAATCTCCCAAGCTCGGTGAGTTTAATAGCATGACTCAAGATAATCCAAGTTTGTGAATAGGATCTTGGCTCCGTGGTTGGTGTAGTATTTATTCTTGTCAGCTATTTGAATTTGAGCCCTGTCTTATATATCTATCGCTCTCGTAATGTCTTACACGCTCATTGGATTTACAAGATAATTAGTGGATCCAGAGATATACTCTAGTTATATATAAAAAGAGATGGCCCGAGTTTTTAAAAATGTATACTTAGATTGTAATTATATACTAGACATCTCTAGCATTTTCAAATTAGCCTATACGCTTAATCAAAATTAATCACACCAATTATCGCATTAATAATTTATTTTCAACTCATTCATGGCATGAGCTTGCAATTTCATTAATTAAGTCAAAGAAGTATATTTGGGGAGATTTTCTTGCTAGAAATGTGTTCCGTGATAGAAGACATGTTAGTAAAAATTGATGTGATGTTCACGTGAAATAATCAAATTTATCAAACAACTTTTCCTCAAGTCTTTCTAAGATTCCGTTTGACAATGCAGTCAATCTCAATTTAAATTGCGGTTGATCATATAATAATAATAATAAAAAGGTATTTTTTTCATCCAATTACAAAACTTAAACTGTGAGAGAAACCTCTGTATTATTAGCCTTGATTTACTGTAAATTAAAATAATAAACGATAAAATTTCCATTTAAAAAACCTAATAGCGCTTTCTTTTAAGGGTAAAATAGTTTTTTTATTATGTTTATTTTATTAAAAAATAATATAAATTATATTCTAAGACTTCATTTACAAACTTAAACTTTTAGGTAAGATGGTTCCTTAACATGGTATTAGAGCCTTATTGACCCAGCGGATACGAGTTCGAATATCACTACCTCCATTCTATTTGATAAAAATCAAGCACAATGTAATATGAATCTATGCAAGTTTCAAGTTCAAAGAGCTTTCACTTGAGGGGGGTATTAGAGAATAATATAAATTATATTCTAAGACCCCACTGACAAATTTAAATTTTTAGATAAAATGATTCATTAATAAGTTTGTCATTTGTTTGGAAATATCTTAGTTTTTTTTATAATTTTTCATAGTGAAATTACCTGGTTAATCTTAAAATAAAATAAAATAAAAATAATTATAATTGAGGGGCTTTTAGGGAATTTCCTTTTTACATGCATAACATGCTACTTTATTTCGATTGGAATGAAAAAGTCTCGGGATTTGTTTAAGGGACATACTGGTCTTTTCACCTTTTTGGGGTAATTATTGGGTTCCAAAGGTGATTTGGTAGTTTGATTAGTAAATAAATAATAATAAAAAACAAATTATCATTTTTGGATGACGTTTGTGATAGATCACAACATGAAGTAAAATCAACTTTTATGGCGTGTTATTTTTATTCACAACAACAAATATTATCTCTCCAAACAACACGTGTGAAATACTTGTTTGATACATAAAAATATTTCTAGAAAAAAATATTTTTTTATTTTAAATTTTAAATTTTTAGTGTTTTTAATTTAAATTATTTATATATGTTGATATCAAAAATAATTTTTTAAAATTAAAAAAATATTATTTTAATATATTTATAAAAAAAAACACTTGAAAAAATAATTATAACTAAACCTCAGAACAAAAACTAAATTTCCAATTATTTGGCGGTGATTGAACTTTTTTTGTTTTCTTTTTCTTCCTCGATTTCCATGTTTACCCCTGAAACATTACATACCAACCTTTCAAGTTTTTTCTCCTAAAGGATTCGATCCCTGCCTCCTTTAATCGTAATTTTTTTTTATTTGAATTAGTTTTTGAAATTGACTTTGTTTTTACAACTTCATCCTCCATTTTATTTACATATAAGATCTTATCTACAATTTTTTATTGCTGTTTTTTTTTTTAAATTTGGATAAATTTTTTAAATTGATTTTTTTTTTATATTCCTTCCTTTAACATTACATTGAGTTTCTTGACTGAGCATGAATTTAAAATTTAACGAATTATATAATCTGAGGGACTAACCCGAGTTTGAAAGATTCTGTTGAGTTAATATGTTTTTTCTTCTTAAACTCATGCTTTTTTATTTTATTACTTGAGATTTAATTTAATTGGATATTAAGTTTCTTGATATTTTTTACTGTATACAATATTTTTCATTGATTTTAAAAAGATCACGGGTCTTTTTTTATATTTTATTTTTTGTTGGATTTAGTTTTTGTAAGAAATTTTCTTAATTGTTTATTCTAATATATATAATTTAGCATATAATTTGTTTAATTTAATATTTCTTCAAGGTCAGAAAAAAATATTTGACATGTGTTAACTAAAATATATATATATATATTTTTTTTTTCTCTTTTAAGTTTATATTTATTTATTTTATGTTTATTAAAAAAATTTAATCTCGATAAACGCGGAGCAATAAATTAGTCATAATCTAAAACATGCTTTACGTCCATTTTTTCAATGATTGAAGAAGGAGTGGTACGGTTGTCCCCTCTTAGGCATTTCAAGTCTAGGTATATATGTAGAGTGTGCTTGTTACTTTGTTTGAAAAAAAAATAAAAAAATATTATCAAAAATAATTTTTAAAAATAAAAAATATTATTATAATATATTTTAAATAAAAAATACTTTCCAAAAGTTATACTTCTAAATAAGCATATAGTCGGCAGGCCTACATAGAGCCAAGCCACGTAGCTCTCATTTTTTCTTTTCTTTCCTTATATATATGTGTGTGTATAATATTCTTTTCTTCTTCTTCTTTTCTTTCCTTTTACATATATATATATATATATATATATATATATATATATGTAAAAGGAAAGAAAAGAAGAAGAAAAAAAGAAAAAAAATATATAAGGAAAGAAAAGAATATATATCTATATATATTAATCTTAGACTCCTTCTCTATTTTATAATTAGACTAATGAATAATAACATTGAAGTCATATTTTAAATTTATTTTCTTCTCTAGTTTACAGCTTAGTAGTAACTTATTAATCAGCTGAATCTTTTATTTTATTTTCAACTTAATGCAATGCATCTTAAACTAACATAATAATAATAATGATTTTTGCTCTCAAATTAGATGAAAGGAATGATGTTTTTATTTTCCGTAAAATAATTTTTACTTGAAAATTTAAGAGTTTTTTTCTGGATTTTTTCAAGTAAAGACTTTAGATTTAAAACTTGTATAAACCCATCATTATCGTATGCTTAACTATAATTCTAATTAGAAAAATCAATATAGATAGCATGATTTGAAATCATTACCTTTTAATCATTAAAATTTTTATAATACATAGAAAAAACTATATCACTCCAAAAATCTAAACTATAGAGTTGGATTCAAAATATAATTTTTCTACAAGACACACACACACACACACACACACACACATATATATATATACCTACCATGAAGAATGGCTTGAGAACTCAAAGCACATGGTGCTTCACATATATCACTAATCTATGGTGATTTTTTTAAAGAATTCAAATTGTAGAAATGTGACACAAGACATCTTAGAGAGAAAAGTGCATGATGAACTTGATTTTTATTAAGAAATTATCTCATCTAAAAATTTAAATTATTAGGTGAGGCATTAGAATATGATTTATATTATTCTTCAACATATCTTTTTAAGTAAAAATCTACTGGACTTGAAGCTCATACTATCATGTACTTGATTTTTATCAAATAAAATAAAAACAATGAGATTTGAACTTATAACCGTTGAGTAAACAAGACTTCGATACCATATTAAAAAATCATCTCACGTTAAAACCTAAATTATTAGGTGAGATTTCAAAATATAATTTATATTATTCTCTAGCAGTCTTCATGCATTTAATTTGTTGGTGGGATGGAAGTAAGAAGAAAATTATTAATCTTTTTCATGCAGCTATGTATATATATATATATATATATATATATATATATATATATATATATATCACTCTTTATTTCCAGGTGTGTTCTCACTATAATTTTCAGAACACTATATATTGTTAGTTTTTAACGTTTGATATTGTGTATTTACCATAGAGCTCATTCAAGCTTTGTGCCCTCCATCTCATATGGAAACAGTTAATTTATTTATTCCTCCACCGTCATGTCTCATGGCCTGGCTTGGATTCACTGGGGGCATGTGTGCCTAGCTCCATGGAGGAGAAGCTAAGACAGCTCTGCCTGCAATGGCTACGAGTAAATCTCAGCAAAAAACCTGGACTCAGGTAACATATTGTATACTGTAAACTATTAGTGTGCTCTACATGTTTTATAATTGTTTTTGAAAAAAATTAAAAAAATATTTTTATTTTTTATTTTAAATTATAATTTTTTCATGTTTTTAGATTATTTTCTCATAATGATGTTAAAAATAATTTTTAATAAATAAATAAATATTATTTTGATGTATTTTTAAACAAAAAAATATTTTAAAAAACAACCAAAATATCAAAAAAGTACCGAATAGATTGCTCGGAACAATTATATTTTTGAGGATGAATTGGACTAAAAGTGTCTGTTTGGCCAAGTGGTTGTACCGCCGTTTGACTAAATTTTAAATTTTTTTGCATTTTAAATGATATTTTTTAGTGTTTTTATATTATTTTGATGTGCTGATATCAAAAATAATTTTTAAAAAATAAAAAATATCATTTTAATATGTTTTTAAATGAATTTTTTTTTAAAATAACTACAATTATACTCCCAGACACTTTCTAAAATGTTTCACCTCATACTTAATTTATAGGCTGTCAGTGATCTGGTTAAAGTCACTGGTAGCAATATTTCCATACACAACAAATAATCTTTCTAGAGGACTCTAGAGAATACTGAAGTGGACACACTAGCACATTAAATGTAGCTTTTCATTTTCTTTTCTAAGTTGTTTTTCCTTTTCTATCATGTGTGTATATATATATCTTCAAGAGATATAATGTGATAATAAAAGGTCTAATATATGCTCAACAGATCTCAAATTCTAACTAGAACATGTTTTTTTTATAAAAATCTAAGATAATTAGGATTTTACTCGTTTATCTAGGCTCATAAAATACATTTTCAAGAGATAAAATTTCCTCGGATAAAATATATACACAACTTCATATAACTAATGGAATTATTATGTAATCATCAATTAAAATCAGCGATAGTGGCGCAACACTTAATTTGTGTTGCTGTAGCTTAACTCAAATATACACCATGCATTAATTCTACAAAACAGTTTTCTTTGAACTTCAATGCAAGCAAATATCATTGAAAAAAACAATAGCTGAGATATAAATATTATTACAAGGAATCATTTCAACTAAAAAAATTCAATTATTTAAAGAAAATTTAAAATTAAATCAATGATTTTCGATCATGATCAAAACTTCAATATTACAAAGAAAACAAATTCAAAATTAGCTTCTCAAGACAGCATCAATGGCCCGATCATCATCGGATGGGAGTTCCCTCTACCCAGAAAATATCATATATATATATATATATATATATATATATAAAAGTCAAACCGCAAAGTCGCAACTTGTAGTCGCACTTTGTCTTGTCAGAAGAAAACCTGTTGATATATACAATCAGCTGGGTCAAGCAATGCACTATCTCTAGGAATTGATTTCTCTTTCACATACATTTTCTCCAGCAAACAAAGAAGCTTCATATATATACTAACTAGAAAGCAGTGAAAAGGATTTCACTTCACCTCCAATGGCCACAATTAATTGTCAAACCTAACTGGGGCTCCCCCCATCACCTTCAAACTGATGGATATTTTTCACGAGAAACCAATAGTCAGACTGAATAATTTCATCCCGGATCTCAGCAAATCTGCGATTAAAGGTCAGATTTATACTCTTGTGGCTTTAGAAAAGCAAACTGTCCCAACAATGGATTACCTCCCTGGCCTTTACCAAAAGCTTCCCTGCTACACCACCTCTCTTTGCTAGCTTTTCAAGTTTTGGCATATAGCGGTTGGATAGGGTGTTTCACTTTCACCCATTGAAAAAAAATATATTTTTTTATTTAAAATTATATTTTTAAATTATTTTCATTTATTAATGTCAAAGATAATTTTTTAAAAATAAAAAATATTAATTTTATATATTTTTAAATAAAAAACTATTTTTAAAAACAACATCAATTATACTTACAATAATATTATTTAACATATAATTTGTTAAATAATTTGTCTCCTTCCTTGAATAGACAACATATAATTTGTAAAAGTAGTTCTCGTGTCCTAATTCGATTGCTATATATAACCATAATCGAAAGAGATCATTACTTGTTCTTAATGTATACGGCCACATAATCTGTATATTATTGTATTAGCTTTTATATTTTGGAATTATTAATTTCTCTTACGACAAACATTATTAATTTTAATCTAGATTGAATCTCTAGCTATGCTTAAAATGTATTATAAAGAATCATTTCAATTTAAAAAATATAATTGTTGACCTGGACTTGAGAAATAACTTGATACTAAATCTAATATATTTTCTTGGATTTTAGATTCAAAACTTGTATAAGTTTTTTTGTTTTTTAATACGAGAAAATTATATATTCATGAAAATATATTTTATAAATTTAAATGAACAGATAAAATATTAATTATTTTAAATTTTTATAAAAAATATATATTTTTACTCGAAACTGAGATAATTACTGTCTCAAGCTTATTGTTATACGCTAAGCTCTAACAATAATTTTGTATTATTCTTTTAATACCTATTATATATATATATATATATATATATGTGATTTATTTGAAGCTTAATTAATTATTTGCTTTTCAACAGTGCTGTCCTACTTGTGGACAGGGCATGTCTGTTGCCCACAAAAGCAAAAGATAAAAAGAGGGTCCCTCTTATCATATTCAGATTCCAAACAAACAGTTCAGAGTTTTTGAGATGTGCCTGATCATCTTTCTCATTGGTTCTTCCTTCTTCTGTCTCATTCAACCGATCCCCATATCCTCCAAATTCACAAACAGACACCACTCAGCCACCCTCATCCACCTACATTATTTAACCTAATCCCTTGTATCGATCCATTAATCTAATGCACTTATGCTCCTATTCAACTGCTGAACTCTCTCGAGCTTACTTTATTTTTGTCCCATTAATAATCAAACATATCTAGCTATGATCATGAGCACTCTTTCTGAAGCCTATCAAGACCATCCTCTCCACCCCCACCATGTTATCCCACTAGACTTTGATTCAGTCCGAGCCTTGCCCGACACACATGTATGGCCGCCTGCTTCCCACGCCTTGGAGTCCGATGACCGGTTATCGATACCCACTGTGGACCTCACCGATCCTGATGCAGGGAAACTGGTAGGGCAAGCTTGTGAGGCATGGGGTGCGTTCCAAGTCACAAACCATGCCATTCCATTGGACCTATTGCGTGAAGTCGAGTCCGAGGCTAGAAGACTCTTCTCTCTTCCGACAGAACAGAAATTGAAGGCCTTAAGGTCTCCCGGTGGAGCCACCGGCTATGGCTTAGCTCGGATTTCGCCATTCTTCAACAAGTATATGTGGCATGAAGGGTTTACAATCATGGGTTCTTCTATTGATCACGCTAGGGATCTTTGGCCCAATGACTACCAACGGTTTTGGTGAGTCCATGCATTTTCATGCACGTAGAGAAATTTATGGAAGTAATTCATTTTGCATCTCAATTGCTCGTGATTAAGGCTTATATATTAACAGGGAAGCAATTACATATATAGTAAGATTCGAGCCATCAATCGAGAAAGAGTTTCTTAATCAACATGTTTCGACTTTAAAGATGCCAAGGTGAAGCTCAAACCATGATCTCAGTTGCTCTGATCACCTTACACATGTTTTCCCCTTAATTCCCATCTCCAAAATACCTTCTCAAGCAAAAACTAGCTTCCAATCACGAAATCACCTCAAGTTTATCAATCATCATGGTACTGAGTTCGAATGATACAATTTGCGCATCAATTTCTCCAATCAATCACTTGTTAGAAATGATATATTCGACATGCATGTCATGTTTTAATTTGCACAACCATAACTTGAAATTCATTAAAAAAAAAAAAATGGATTGGAATTGTTCTTCTATATAATATTAGATGTTCAATTATCAAATGATTTTCAAGCTCTAATCCTGTTACCTCTATCAAAGATATATAGTCATGAGTATGTATAAATTTAAGTTCAAATCATAGAGAAATGTTTTTACAAAACTCTTATTTAGACCAGCTGGTCTATTCAGGAGAAAGCGACTTAGATTTCATATATCTAGTATGATTGAGATGAGTTGCTTTACATAATCTGGCTATACAATAATGTCTTTAACTCTATGGGACTACGTATCACATTAAAAAGGAGTAAAGATATCTATTATGGCTAGATACCATGTATGATATTGGCAGCCATCGTGAGCTTTCAGTAAGAACAAGGGAAGATAAAAATGGTTTCCTTTGGCATCCCTTGTCAAGCTTTTTCAACCATCCAAACGGCAAATCATACTTTAAGAATCTTTGAATTATAAAATCATAATTCAAAAAATAACTCTAACTTTTGCACAAGTTTGAATTGACTTGAAATTCTCAATTCTAGTGCTTTAATTTGATGTTTCTTCTTTCTCTCTCCCTCCCTCTCGGCAGAAAAGTCACGCATGTTCAAGAAGAATGAAATAAATGGGGTTTTGGAAAGGGTTGGAGAATAATAGTATGCAAATATCCTATTGGCGCCAGTTTCTTATTAGTTATAAAAAGAATTTCTATATATATACATTTATAATATTCATATACACGTACAATATTTTTATATTTTTTTTATCTTAATAAAATATGTATATACCCTACAATTGACATAATTCATACTAATACATGCAGAGTACTTATGCTTTCATCATTTAATACACACATATATTATTCTTTTATTCTCTGTTAAATAATAAACAAATGATTTAGTAATCAACATAGTTATATTGTTACAAGTAAGAATTAAATTACAAAGAATAACAATGTAGTATTTGATATCTTGATCTATTTCATTTTTTGATAATATAATTACATGCATATATATATATATAAACAGCGATGCAATGGAAGATTATCAGAAGAGAATGAAGGAGCTAGCCATAACCCTAATGCATCTAATTCTCAAGTCCTTGGACATATCTGAAGAAGAAAGAACTAGGGTTGTTTCAGCTGGAGGTGCCAGCACTGCTCTACAGCTGAACTCTTATCCATTCTGTCCTGACCCAAATCGAGCCATGGGTCTAGCTCCTCACACAGACACTTCCCTCTTGACAATACTGCACCAAAGCACAGTAAATGGCTTACAAATCTTCAAAGATGGAGTTGGTTGGGTTCTAGTATCTCCCACAAATGGATCACTTGTTGTAAATGTTGGTGATCTCCTGCATGTTCTCTCAAATGCTCAGTTTCCTAATGTTCTTCATCGAGTGGTGCTTAAAGAGAACCAGCAAAGGCTGTCTCTCGCTTATTTTTACTGCCTTCCTTCTGATTTCCATATCTCTCCTCTGGCGCCCTTGAATCCTACCCGGATGCCTCTATTCCGCTCTGTATCGGTCAGAGATTATATCGGCATCAAGGCTAAGAATCTTGAGAAAGCACTTTCTTTGATAAGATTCTAGGGGAAAGGAATTGGTTGTGATCATATATGTGTGCATTAGTTGTCATATATGTGTGCATCGATCTACATAAAAGTAGTACTCATCAGGGATAGAAGTCGGAGCAAAGACACGAGAGAACGAACTCTCGCGCTGCCTAAAATTAACGGAAGCTTGCTCTATATATTACCACACATCTTGTAACATTACAGTGCTTGCTGTGGCTTTTTCATGCATGTGTAAACTCCTATATATCTATAGAATTGGTGTATTTAGATGAAAAAAAAGCTTGATTTGTTAATGTAATACTGTGATTATTGTAATCAGCTAGCTTGTGATTAGTATACCTACGTCTATTTTCGTTATACAATGTGATGCCAACCTTGATAAACGGAGTTTTCACCTTTCTAATAAGCTAATTAGTGTATGACAGCTTGAGGCTGCCTTTTAGACCTACTTTTATTTTTATTTTTTATAATAACGTGGGTGTTGGGCTATAAAATAGAGCCTTCCAATTTCAAATCTTCATCGCACTCCTAGAATCTAAATATGAATTGATTCCCTAAATTTAAATCACAATCTCTATTACCTGTGAATCAGACAAAACCACAATGATTTGTTTAATTGCAAATGGGACAAAAATCAGACAACATGTTAACATCCTGCGTAAAAGATACGTACGTGTCTTAAAACTTTTGGCGAGGTTGATGGGTCATCTTTTTCTTATAAAAGATTATCACACCATAAGTGGTTTCTTTTCCCCCCTCTAGCAGTAAACTACGACCATGTTGGCTCGATGCCTTCCATTGTAACCAAAGAGTGTGTGTGTGTGTGTGTGTAATGCTATCGCGAATGCCAAAATGGGACATCAGCGAAACTGCTGAAAACACATAAGGGATCTTGAAATTGTCGTTGAAATTGGTCGGATTGATCGCCAACAATCTCAAAATCATGCGCAGCAGATAAGAAAACAGGAAAATGACCATCAAGAATCTGCACTATATATGCCATCTTGAAACATTCATATTTTCTTGACAAAAAAAAAGAAGAAAAAGTACCGAGACTGCTTTCCCCTCTAATCGAATGCCTAATGAGACCAGTCCAGACTGGTTTAACAAAGCGGACAATGCATGGCAACTAACAGCAGCAACACTCGTTGGTTTACAAAGTATTCCAGGGCTAATGATTCTATATGGTGGTGGAGTGAAGAAAAAATGGGCATTAAATTTTCTGCATTTATGGATCTCTACGCGTTTGCTTGAGTGATGTTTTGTTGGGTTTCATGGGGATATATCGAATGTCTTTTGGCTCTAGGTTTTTACCATTTTGGGGAAAGGCTAACGTCGATCTGGATCAAAAGTATCTTCTTACGAAAGCATTTCTGTGAATGTTCCCCAGCGCAACGATTACTTTGATTTTGATCGCTGGCGCGGTGCTGAGACGGATGAATTTCTATGCCTGGATGATGTCTGTACCTCCATGGCCAACGTTTTCATACACTTTCACAGCTTTTAGTGTGTGGTGTCCTACTGGGTTTCTCTTCAAGATGGGAATAATAGATTATTCTGGCGGCTTTGTGATTCATTTGTCTTCAGGCGTAGCAGGTTACACACCAGCATACTGGGTAAAACTTGCTCTAATTTCCCATGTTCTATAACGAAAGAATTATTAAACATATTTCCTTATTATTTCCATTAGAAAATTTATATGTCAATATTATAGATGGAATTATCAATTAAATATAACCATCAGTAATATTTAAATTAGAATATAGTAGATCCAAAAGTCTTTCTAATAAAAAAATAGATCTATCTTTGAGCAGGTGTTATATAAACTTTATGGTATCAATTACGTTATAAATAATTACAATATAGTATTAATCACTAATGGTATTTTTTTATTTTTTTTTTCTCTGGTGATGTAGAAATCACAAAAAAGACAGCTTTTATTCATTTGTTAAGTTTATGACAACGGACAAATCGCTCATTAAACGACAACAACAAGAGAGAGGTTGTGATCTTACACAATAATTAAATTAATTTTCCTTTCAGCATCTTTACTAGCTAGCTAGAAAGCTAGGCCAAGCAATATTCGTTTTGAGGTTTTTTGTTTGTTCTTGATGTAGATGTACAAGTTTTGTTTTTTATAAGTGTAATTTATATTGTTATTATTGTGTTTTAAAAATATTTTTTTTATTTTAAATTAATATTTTGATATTTTAAAATCATTTTTATATTAAAAATAATTTTTAAAAATAAAATAAATATTATTTTAAATAAAAAAATATTTTTAAAAATAACTTGAAATAATCAGTTGATTACTACAACACCATCAAATAATTCTAGCAGTTGAAGAGATTTGTTCCTTATTCTGTATCGGGGTATAAGTTCAACCATGCACGCTAATCATCCCATAGTATTTTACATGCTCACTAGATTTGCAGTATATTCAGTAAGTTATGAATTAGTTATAGTACACGTAAACTAGCCGATCACCCTAATTATAAAATAAATAATCAGAAACGACAAAACAAGCCTAAAGAAACAATAATCGTAACATCATCCTTCATATATATATATATAAAAACAAAATATTCGATTCTGAGAACCTAAAACCATGTGGTATTTTGATTCACGTTCGGTTTTGATTTTTTAAACTCGTTTAGCCGAAAAGTGAACCGAATTTATCAAAACCGAAACCAAACAGCCGAAAACTCACCCTAATCGTACACGCCTAAGAAGCCAATCCTCAAGGCTGGTGGCCCCGGGAGATAATTTGTCATACAAGAGGACAACAGATTTACTTTAATGCCAAGAAAAAGAGAAGAGAGAGAAGTTGTGGTCAGGTGATACATACTGATGTTACCAGCTATGGAGATATCGTGATCCAGCTGTTACTTCTGCTGCTCTCTCCCATTAATGTTCTAAGCCATACAAAACGATGCCTTAGTGAGATTCCCTCCTGCTCAATGCTTCACATAAACGGTAGCCATTCAAAAAGTACTTTAATTTTAAGATGCTTTTGAGGGGGTATAACCATATAGGTTCGTGTATAATCCTGCTAGTGACTTCTCTTCCACTGATAATGTAAGGTTCATCATGCATGACAAATACCGAATACAAAAATTTTCATGCATGAGAATGGCAGGTATCAGACTCAAGATATCTGTTGCTTTTGTCCCAGTAGAGCTGTTAAATCACCCCGAGAAAAGGTTTGCGAAGAACAATTGAAACGGAACCTGAAACATGTTTAATGGTGTTTACACGATCTAAATCACCGATTGCATCACATCACAATTACATCTGGATTCCAGCGAGGAAAGCTAAGCAGCCTGAACGCGTGCCTACTCAAATTCCAACAGAATGTATTCATTTCTATGAGAAACTAAATGAGATGAGACCCTGTTGGTTTCCCCCCTCTATTGAATGGATCCTGTTAGGTTTTACTGCAGACAATATTGAGTCAACTTACTTTGTATGAAGAACCTCCGTGAAATAAGACCGGCATCATTATCTAAGACACTTGTATGATAAAACTTATTCGGATTGTGTTAAAAACAAAATATGGGGGCCGGCAGGCAACCTTACAAATGAGAACAATAATATAGCCTACAAAGGAAATCAAGGGGAAAAAAATGTTAGCTACATTTTCAATGTCGATAATGCTCTCCTGATCTAAGAGATCAGCACTGCAAGAGTTATGGCACGAGGAAAGAGTCAATAGTGATGCACTGATGCTTAAACGTTTCAGCAATAGATGAGGCAGCAGTGGCGTTTTAAACAGAAGTCTGACCCCGAAGTCTCTCATTCTTTGCACATTCTTCCTGAAATGATAATAATAATAAAAAACAATATTGATGAAAATTGGGCATAGCAGGAATAGAGTTTGTTTTACAGCAATGAATAAATAAATACATAAAACAGTGGGAAAAAAGGCCCCGCTGAATTTCAATTTTCTTGTCCAGGAAGAAATTCAAATGAAATGGGTCTTACTCGTGAACAACTTTTGTTAAGAATGAAAACAAAAGAGACAACTATTTCCTTTTGTTAAAAATGAGAAACTAACATGTATCATAAATAAAAGCGCTGTCTAATAAGCATCACTACCAGTTAACATCCTATGTAAACGGAGAATTGTGATTTGTATGAAGGAACTATTCTCAAAACTCAAACCTGGACACTTGTGGACCTGTGGTTGCAAGTCCAAGTCTTTTACCACTGAACCACTCAATAGCAGCTATTCTAGAGTTCTTTATAAATAACCAAGTGCATTTCCACAAAATTAACTTAATTCATTGACAATAAATAATTTTCTTTTGCCAAGAAAAAACCAGATTTGGAGGTCACTCTGCATATTCATACATTGCCAAAGTTTTAAAGAAAATGATGTACAACATTGAAATAAAGTTGGAAGGATAGCAGAGTATAACATTAAGCTACGTTCTTGTAAAAGTCTTAAAAATGTTTTTTGCTCAGACTACCAGAATCCAGCAAGATATGAAATTTGTTCTTGCATAGTATGCATTGGCACTCTTTTTTTGTTGCTATAACCATTATGACTAGCATGGTTTATTGACCAGTGGTTACCTGAAAAGCCTTCAAGAGGGAATAGCAGCGCCTTTGCTCTGCCATGGCTGCAGCATACCTCTTCTTGAGAGCATCAAAAACCTTCTGCTCTTGTTGAAGCCCAGCTTCGATCTTTTGCAGCTTCTGCAAGATGGATGCGGTGGTAATTACTCCCTCAAATAATTGAAATTGTTATCATGCAAAAAATGTACGCAGTATTTTGATGAAAGAACATGAAAACACATCCATGATCTTAAAGTGACAAAACTGCATTTCTCCACCAAATTACTAGTGTTAGTAATATCAATAAACTACTTTGAGCATGGTTCTCTCTAGAAAAACAAATAGAACAGGCAGGTATATCAATATAGACCAATTTTTTTAATAGACCTTATCCTTCTTTTCTGACTGTCAAACATCCATACCCTTTGATCCTCATAATAAAGTAATGAACTCTCAAATCACCTTAAGTTCATATATAAGAAAAGATTTCAATTACCTGTTGGCTACCCTTGACAATTCCTTCCATGGAATCAATCAGTTTCGTGCGACCATCGGTAGTTGTAATGGCATCCTGAAACTGTGAATTTAACATGCAAAGCAAGTCAGCAGCATTGAATATGGCTGGATCCGTGCAAGTAAAGACATCTATTATACATATTCTCTTGGTATTCAGAAGTTTAACATCATTGAAATAATCATAATGTGGGCTTTTCTTATATGAACACGAGAAGTGAGGTAAATGCATTTTAAGGGAACTTATAAGCACTGGTCTTTGTTACTTCCATATCATGAACCACAATAACATTCCAGTCACTGGGTCAAATAATTTTAGTTACGCATCGCTTTATTCCTGAACATGTCAAACTGCAGCAAATAATTAGCAAGGAAAAAGGAAGGAAAAAAAAAAAGACCCACAAATTATAAGGGGATTAGTCAAAGAGCATCATAAATGCATTTGTCAGTTGAACTCAATTCATAAAAAGAATTGATGATGATGCAGATTCTAAGTTGTTTGACAAATACCTGAGAACTTATTGAGTTCAATAAAGAAGTTTCCTTTAGCATCAATTCTTTAATCTCCAAAAGAGTATTATAGGTTGCATAATATTTGCGGGTTTGTCGATGTTTTTCCTGTACATTAGCAAACAAACAGCACATGATTAAAGAGACTAGTTGAATATAGATCCAACACAAATTTCGAATGAAGGCCAACAAACCAACACAAAGGATCTTAAACCTGGATATGAGCATTCAAATCTGAAAACCCACATTCATACCTGAAACGAAAGCATTGGATCAGGAGTCAATCAATATCAGTCATTAAAAGCTAAACTATGTTCATGCATCGAATGACAGGTGTAGCTTTGGATCAGGGGTCAATCAATATCAAACATTCAAAAGTTAAACTAGCTAGCAACATGCGTAATATCAAATAGTAGCAATTAAACCCATACATAAAATGACAGATGTATAGGCACACTCGACCTCAGCATGTGGAAATTTTTGGAACAGATCCAGGAAAGGCATTTGTTGCAGCTATAATAATAAGATGGAAGTCCAAGAAATGGGATAGAAATTCATATTTGAAAAACGTAACTTAAAAAAGCTCCACATCCATAACTGTTTGGATATCATTTTAGTTGAAATTGCACTTGCCTACCAATTTTTTAGAAATTACACCTTGCAACCTGAACTTTGTTCCTCGCGTATCAGCTTACATCCTAAATCATACTATAGTTTAATCTATATTACACTCACCAAGGATATAAACTATAATTTTTCAAAAGTCAGTAGGCAAGCGCAAATTCAATCAAACTATAGGATGCTATGATTTAACACTAACCGTGTACTGGATGGAAGGTTTTGATTGCAAACAAAATGCAATGCAAAAGGACTCAATTAATCAAATTAGCTGTAAAGGGACTCAAATAATCAAATGAACATATCATAAGGACACCATGTGTAATTCACACCTCCTATGAAACAAAAATCCCATCAACTTGGACTATAGTTGAAATCATAAAAATTAACTAGAAGATGAGGTCAAGGAATTATGTCATTACTAAATTCACAATTTCCCATGAAGCAACGAGAAAAATCTCTCCTGAACATATTAACATTATATGTTGTCAAGAAGAAACAGATAGAAAAAAAAAATTGAGGCAAAAGGAGAAAATTGGAGACAAAGAAGCCATGGCAAACTTAGATCAATAAATGTGCCTCTACGGAGGAATGACTAGCATAACCGCTGTAATGTAAAACAAAAGGAAATTTTCTGAAGACAACTGAGAAAAGGCGTCATCACAATGATTAGTTTTTATTCGACTTTAAGGAACATGAAGGTTGGTTTGGGGTGTGTGGGGGTGTTTGTAAGCATATGGTGAATAATGCTTTACCATGATCACTAAATTGAAGAGTCAAATTACAGCTGATTTTTGCTAAAGCTCAGAGGAATTTATGTGAATGAAATGCTCAGGTGTTGCATGAAAAAAATTAACCTCATGGCATTTCAGCATCTATGATATTTTACTTTTTCCAGGTTATAGAACATCTTATGTGTACTAGTTATGTGAAGTGCTAAAGGACAAGAAAACTAGACAAGAAAAGTTCAAAATACGGAAGGAAAATGAATCAATATACTGGATAAGCTCGGATTGTGTTGGCACTTCACCAAGCTTTCGCTTTACTGACATCACTGCCCTCAATCTAGCTGCTAATTCCTAACACAAGAAAACACCACATCACCATCTCTTAAGAATTTAACTTTAACAGAAAATCAATTGAAATTCCCAAAAAGAATTAAACAAACTAAACAGTAACAGAAATAGCAACTTATTTTAAGTATTTTAGACCTTCTTTGCTGCATTGAGTCTCTCCAATGACTCACTCAATAAACAATCTAAATCCTTACACAAAACCTCACTGTCCATCCCAGCAGATATTTTCTCCTCCAAATTCCAAACTTCAGCTTCCAATTCCGTTCTCTTCACGTCGTAATCAGATTGCAAAACAGATTCTTCCGATTCTAAATCCTATAAAAACAAAACAAAGCACAAAAAGGATGGAACTTTTCTCAAGATTCACCACTAACACCTTACAAAACAAAGTGGGATTAGTTAACTTATTGTGTTATATTACCTTTACTGACTTCAAAAGAGGAAGCAACTTCTGCACCCCACTATTAGTAACATCACCTTCTTTATTGAGTCTTTCTCTTAATTGTTCCAAATTGTTCAAAACATCAGCCTTTCTTTGATTCTAACAATAACCCACCAAATTTAACAGCACAAAATTAATAATCCACAAGACAATAAGAAAAAAAAATCCACCAAGATTAATACATGTTTAATAAATAATTTGCTGACCAGATTGTCCAAATTGGCAGTCAGCGTTTCTACTGAAGCTCTTGCACTTTGTAACTCATCCTCTTCAAGTCGTGTGACCTTGTTAGTATCGTCATCGTGTTGTTGTTGCATTTGTACGAGAAAACCACTTAGTTTTTTCAATGTTTCTTTTTATTATGAGAAGATCGGAGAAGTTGTGAGCCAGCCTAAAAATCAGACGATGATTGTGGGAAATTAAAGAGTTTTCGGTTGGTGGTTTAAACGTATTATTTGGTCCCTATACTCTTGATATTGTCTTTATATCATCCCTTAACTATCTTTTTGATGATCCCTCGATTCAATCATATTTCTAATATGGTCCCTATATCTAAATTCCATTTATTTTAAGAAATATATAATGTGGACACTTATCTAGAACATGACACGCGTTCAGACTCAATGATAAATTGGACGGAGAGGATAGGTTAAAAACGTTTCCTGAGTTGAGGGGTCAATTACACAGTAAAAGGGGTAAAGAGTCCATGTTGATAAACGTGTAAGAGTAGAGGGATCAAATCTACGATTAGTCTTTGGGCTATCGGCTTGGTCCATATTAATTATTTGTTCACTCTCCAGAGTCCAAGATGCTCTTAGTGGATCCATAAAAGCCCATTTTTTTATTCCAATCAAATTAAGGCCTGTGGTCACGTGTCATATCTAAATTGTTTTATAAGACTTGTGTGTTCGGCATAGTGACATCATATACATTGTTGTTAAATTTGTTAGCTGACTGGTAAAATTATATAATTTTATGAGTTAATTCAATAAAACTTATCAAATCAAGTAAATAAAAACGAGTTTTGTTAAAATTGGACAAGACTCACAAAAATTTGGTCCAATTTTATGATCCCACAAATCTGGTTAATTACTCCTGCCCTGTTGGGCTATCCCATCTGCCACCTCCTAGCCCTGTCCTTGTCCCCTCCCTCCCTCCCGGTCTACCCGCCAGGTCTGCAGGCCAGGTCCCTCCCTCTCTTTCTCTCTCTCCTGGTTTAAAAATAAAAAAATCAATATTTTTAAAATTTTTCTAATTGATTCTCTTATATTTACATAATTTTACTATGTAATGTATTTTTAAATTATTTTAAATCATATATGAACCTTAATTAATATTTTTTTTATGGCCATAAATATTTTACTTATAATTTTATGATTTGTTTATCTAAACGATTTTAGCTGCGATTTTATGATTTTTATACGGTAAAATTTCAGGTATAATTTCATGATTCTACGATCCAAGTTCAGAAGCTACTTCCGTTTCGTGTAAAAATCACACTTTTAACTACCTTAATCATACATGCTTTGGATTTAATCTGGATAAGATTTAATAATATTTATATTATATTTACTATTTTTTAATTAAAATAATTATTCAAAAAATATACTTTTAGAATAGTACATTGAAACTTCACCTAATAACTTTAATTTTTAAATTTATGCCAAGTTATTAGCTCGTGCTATGTTAGGAGTTTTTTTTTTTTAACATTTAAAAATAATATATAGGAGTTGCTAATGTTTCTTCTATCCAATAACAAACCATGTCATGATATTGTATTGACACACACACACACACACATATATGTGGAAACTCCTTGATGCTCAGGTGATATTTTTATAAGAAAATGCAATAATATTTTTTTAGAAATAAACTTTTAAAAAATATATGGTAAAAATATTGAAAATGAAAAAATTATCTAGAGCTTGGAGAATTCATAGCCCATGAGTTTTTTTTTTATATATATAGAGATGGGAAGATAAAATATAATTTTGACTTAATAATATTAATGAAAGATAAATATTAATTAAAATAGCATACAATAAAGGAAAAATATGATCTTGAGAGAGTTTTTGTTGGAGGAATAAAAGAGAGAGATTGCCAATTAAGCTTTAATTTATAACTATTATTATCATGGTAATATTTTGGGATATATTAGGGATTTCTTTTCCATTTAATATTATTTATGAATTAGTCCAAAATATTCACAATATTGCACAGGATAGCGATTTCTTTTTTATTTTTTTCCTAAGTGACAGCGAGGCGAGGTGGTGTCTCTGTTGGCAGTGGTGGAACCACCGCGAAGTATGGAAAATCTCAAGTTTTATTTATTTTTAATATATGATTAAAATTAAGGCTTATTTCATATAAAATATGACTTTTGTCACTCCTCCAAAAAAAATAAAAATTAAATATTACCCACTATTTTATATCCATCATTTTTTTACATTATTTTATAATGTTTATATAGTATTTGTTTTTTTATATTAACACTCCTATATTTAAAACCCTAACTTCACTAATAATCTTTGGACCATTTTGTATGCACTCAAAATCAGGTAAAATAATATATATAAGGTGTGTTTGATATTGCGATTGCTGTTGTAGTTGAGATTGAAAAAAAACAGTTTCATAAAAAGCATTTTTATTGCGGTTCAAAATAAGCTGTGAAGTGTTTGGTTAAAACTATGGTTGAGTTTGAGAATGAAAAAAAACAGTTTTGTGTGTTTGGTTATCATACTTTTCATATTGCTATCAACTTGTGAAATTACTTTAAAGAACACATACACATATATTTTGTTTTTTAAATATTTAATAATAAAATGTAATTAATAATTTAAATAAATTAGACACTTGTTTTTGTTATTTCATCAAGCTACTTGTAATTTCACCATAAACTAAATCTGTACGTGAAGGCCTCTACGATCCCGAAACAATAGTAAAATATCTAAAATAAATTAGGATTACGAGATAAAAATTATATTGTGATATTTTTCAAATATATTTATTTATTATAATTAATTTTTAGATTATACACACACACACACACACACACACACCTCACCCCCAACCCCCACCCCATATTGTGATATTTAAAGCTACCCAAGGTTTGCAACGCCCAGAAAGCAACAATTTGCTGCTTTTCATGAAACGTGGTTTGCATAGTAAAAGGAGATGGACCCCATAAACAAACCAGCTGATTTACATTTATCCAAACTTAACCAAATGATCTTTTGTCTGTTTTTTTCATACCATCAGGGTAAACTCAATACCAAACAAGCGTATAGTTTTACACTGAAAATTGCCTTCTATCTTCTTACTTCCATGAGCCTCGCACCTCACCATACAAGGCAAGAGAGGAGCCAAACAAGGAACTATTTAAAAAGACAGTCCAGTATGGTCTAGTAATAAGAATTTGAGATCAAAAAATTTATATTTCCTGTAATTACAAGTTGAGTTTTATAATTGTTAATATGATAGTTACTAAAAATTTATATGATCATTAATTTCAGGATCCATGAAATTAATCAAAATACACACAAGCTGCCCTGACATCTAAAAAAATGCCAAATAAATCATCATTCCCTCCCCGAGAAATTTACTCTCCAATGAAGGGTTTATTGCATGCTATTAATTTCCTATATCTGGTATACAGTCACAGCTCTCCTACATCACGGGTCCATCCAAGATGAATTGATCATCTTTTTATCATTTTTTAACTGTTATTTATATTCTTTTTTTTATTTTTTATATAATTTAAAAAATAATCTTTATATTACAGGAAATTATTCTTCTGATGAGAGCAAAAATTATTCTTCCCATGAAGCTGCGAGGAAAAACCTCTTTCGAACAGATTGGTTTTGTAGTATAGATGATCTGCCGAGCCTTATGAAATGCTGTCTATAAATTAAAAAATCACAAATTTGCCGTGTAGGCAAGTTTACTTAAACATTTGCATGCACATTCAAAACTCTAAACACATTTGTAAGGACACTAATCCAGCTGATTAGCAGCATTAACATAGCATTAATCACAGAGTGCTTGTGGAACCCAACAATGTCTTCAGATGCCAGCATATATCTCCAACGCATCATCACTTAATTTGGAAACAAAGTAGGAGAGATAATCTGAATAATTAAATGGCCTGTACTGAAGAGGATGCTCTTTGTCCACGAGTTCATCAGGCACTTCAATCACTGCTTCCTCTTTTGGCGTTGAAAATAGGCCACAAGAATACCTTTCCCTGTCCCCGCTGATCACCACCCTGTGCCTCGCTGCATGAAGCCTCCCGTTGCTCCATGCCTGGAAACACAATCACCACACAATATGGCCGACTGTCTGAAATCTGAATCATGGTGAAAAAAACAAAAAAAACAAGAAGATTTACCTTGAGAGTATCACCGACAATGGCTGTGAAAGCATGTTCAGGAACCATGACTTGAGCCCAGTCTCCATTCTTGGTTTGAACCTCAAGACCTTGAACTTCATTTTGGCATAAAATGGTGATCGCATTTTTGTCTGTGTGAGCCACTAGACCAATGGCTGGCTCAGTATCACTTGGAGGAACTTTATACTTCATCACTTTAAGTATACTAGTGGTTTCCCCGAGGAAAGAGTCATACAGCTTTTCGATGCCAAAACTCTCATAAATCATTTTCATCACCAGAAAATTCAGTTCTTGCATCTTTGAGCTCATGCTATGGATTGTCTCACTGCACCCCCAAAAAAAGAAATAATAATAATAAATGCTGCCAGCCATATCCTCTCAGGCACGCTTCATGCATACTGTTCTTGTTTATTACCACAATATCAATACTAACAGGATCACGAGGCAGGTTTTGAGACCAGTCCTTAATGAAATTAGTGCTGGCTTTTATAATAAAGAACAAGATGAAAACTGGCTCGTGCCCGTGCTGCCAGCCACCTCTCTTTAATATGATTTAGCTTCTATTTGTTAACATATATAGACTGGAAAGCATGAAAAACATTGGAAAAAGAGAGAGTTTGTTCTCCTTTCAACCATGATTCTAGCAGTGATATTACGATGTAGATGAACAGCATAGTAGAATTCATCGGTTAAAGAAAGAGATAGAATCATTCACCTGGAGTTATGACAAAAAGTTAAATTCAGGATTGTGGCATGACTACACACAACCTGATAACAAGACCAGATGGAATTTAATGGAACTGCCAGCAACAGCTATAGAAAAGCTCGACAGTTTATTATTGGAGTGTAGTGTAGGGTGGCTTTGAAAGGTTTTTATTATTATTGTCTTAAGAAAATACTGTTTTCAAAATCACGTTCCAATCATAACCCTAACATCCCCTGAGTCTTCTGTCTCTGTGGTGCCGATTATTATTATTTTTTCTGCTAAGACATGTGCATGAGTTTTTGAATCAGAACAATCATTTTAAAGCTGGCATTGTAATAAATTCAATCTGTTTCAGGGGATAAGCCCCTATTAAATTGTGCACTGGCAGCTAGCAAGCCTGTTTGGTAGCAGCCATTATCATGTGTGAGTAATAAGTATAGCTACTGATGTGACAAAAGCTAAAAACCACTATTATTTCTTAGTTTCTACTTTCTACAGGCTAGTACTGTAAGATCCTATCAAATACTATGATAGCTGCACCGTACCCTCTTCATATATTTTTGTTTTTGGATTTTCCCTTATTTTTTTCTTGCTATTTGGCCATGAATTAACACATGTTAGTGGTCAGAAGATGAAGAACAGCTGGAACATCCCAAACAAAAAGGAAATTAATTCTGTGAAAGCTGGCATTGAAATAAATTAATTAGAAAAGAGGGGCGATTTCTTTTTTGTGTGTGTCATGATAAGGACCAAGGAATTAAAAAGGCAGCATTAATGATCATTTAGTGATGACTGATTATTATCAACTAGCTAGTAACAGTCAACAAGTATAGACTTTAACTGCATGCGCTATAAAGCCATTGAATTGATCTTTCTGGTGGCTATCGCTCATGATTTATAGCCTCGAATTTGATAATAATATCCTAAAATAGTAGATCATTTTCAAGAGAAATTCAATCGTTTGCGTAAATAATACCAAATTACATCAACCCAAAAAAAATAAAATGAAAAAGAAAAAAGACATCAAGAACGATGATGGAAGATCAGGAGAGTAGTCTTACCAGAAACTTGGGTTCCCTTCAGGCCACATAAGGGTGGTAAAAGCTTGAGAAGCATCAAGAGTTGGAGCATCATCAACTCCAAAGCTCTCATAAAAAGGAACCACGGGACACTTACCTATGTAACTTCGATATGGCTTAGGATTAACGTGCTTGTTCTTAGTCTCCTCAGGAAGATCAAACAGTGCTTTCATGGCACCAAACATTTCTTCACGTAAGCTTCCAGGGATCTTGTCATGAGTCAAGAAGAAGACCCCATGAGTCTCACACGCCTCTCTAACTCGGTTGCATAATTCTTTCCACTTCTCACTCTTAACTTCTAAGCCTGTCAAAGCTTCTTCAGAGAAATCAAGAAATGGGATTTCGACCTTAGCTAAAGCCATCTCTCTCTCTCTCTCTCTCTCACTGATCACTCTCACTCTCTCTCTATGCTGTTGTTTGCTGTAGTACAAGTATACTCCCGGAGGCATATCTCATTAAATAGGAGAAGTAGTTCAAATATGTCCAAAAAATGGGTTTTAGATTTGGGCTCCCATCATTGCTTCCTAGTCCGTGCTTACTCCTAATGGTTTCCATTACTATTCCATGTGTGAATGTCTACTTTCCGGTTCCACATAGGTGGTAATTAACTTCTGTTTTTACCTTATTTTCTTAGAAATTATATTTTATATTCTAAATTTTATTGCATGAATAGTAGTTTACTTCACGAATCATTATATAATTTTAAACACGGAAGGTGAGTTTAAAGGAGAATAATGTGTTGATTTTAATATTTAATGAAGGGAGAAAAATTTCATTA
This sequence comes from Salix dunnii, assembly GCA_015731905.1. Taxonomy (NCBI): domain Eukaryota; kingdom Viridiplantae; phylum Streptophyta; class Magnoliopsida; order Malpighiales; family Salicaceae; genus Salix; species Salix dunnii. The sequence goes on from CM027664.1 coordinate 19,259,795, forward strand.
ACCCAAAACGTATGTCATGATCATAAGATCATTAACTCGAGGCATTATTTGATTCTGTACAAGTCCAAGAAGTTCCATTGTTGAGTTTGTGGGTGCTCGTAGCCTAAGTTTCTGAGGTGATTTTCTGGCTAGAGAGGCACAACATTTATGCATGTATTGGTCTTGTTGGGGTATTTATGATCTTACTTACTGTCAATGCATTTTGCCATATATGCAGAGGCAAACACATTCTACTCAGACAATAATGGGTTTAATTGCTTTCCTTCAGTCCGTTTCAAGGACTTATTCCATGCAATTAGACAAAGAGGCCAGCCGATCCTTGTCAATTACACGCACAAATTCTTCCATTTTTTGTTTCCGCCATGGTTTCATGATAGTGAAAGATCATATATATACAAGGAGAAACATCTAATCAAGATTTAGGTTTGTGGGTTATGGATGAAACCCAATAATAAATCTTACTACTTTAAGTGTTTTTTATTTATTGTGATAATTTTAAAAAAGTAAATCCACTTACTTCAATGAAATTCGATTTAAGTAAGCTATTCAAAGGTTAAATAGACATACCCCCACCCCCTTATTGAGAAAAATGCTAGATATTTATTGTGAGGACTCGAGAAATATTCAATGAATGTGTTGGGAAATAGGGGCATTGTAGGTCCCTAGACCTGTCTTCACTCAATTCATCAATGGGTTGCAAGACCAACATAAACAACCAAAATGTCTCTTGAATGCATTTACACCATGACAACTTGACTGGTTATATCTCTTGGTCTGTCGAGAAGGTGGCATTCACATGTTAGCTAGCCAGAGAGGTCTCCTGTAGCCCTATGCTCCCATTGAAGGCATTAAATTTTGGCTCAAGAGGCACACAATTAAGGGTCCAGAACCACATACGATGAGTCATGGATTGAAACAGTTAGTAATGGGGAGACCCGCATGGCTTTCTTTTTTTCAAGCGAATAGAAGATCATGAGAGAAAGGCAGGAAGTTTTGCAGCAATACTGCTGATGAAAAGACAAGTAACCCTAACGTGGCATGCAAAAACGATACATCGATCGCCAAGAATCATGCTCTGGTTGAAATGATTTGGGAAGCCACATCCACGCTATATCTAAAAGTATGTTTTGTTTAAAAATATATTAAAATAATATTTTTATATTAATATATGAAAATGATATAAAAATAATTTAAAAAAATAATTTAAAATAAAATAAAATAAATCAAATATTTTTAAACACAATGATAAACACTCCATTCCACTTCACAATTACGTTCAACCTTCCTGAGTATGCAATTCCCCCACAATATTTATAAGAAAATGATTTGTGCCATGGAAGAAAATGAAACATCTGTCGTGCAAGGTGCCTTATGAAGCTGTTTAATTGCATCTATGGTTACTAATTCGATGCATTTAATATTTTATCAATTTTTAAACAGAAAACAATTAAAAAACTGTATACATTTACACATATAAATAAGTATGGTAGGGTTATATTTCAGAACCAGTAAAATTAATAAAGATAAAAAGGGGACGATGATTTAAAAAAAGTAATGATGGGGTTAAAAGAGAGGAATCGAATCAAAATAATTCGGGCACACACTGTAGACCATGCATGCGTAGCAAGAAATTTCTTGTCAAAGTTAGCATTGTCTTGCTTGCTTAGACTATCAAATCAGAACTCAAATCACAAGGTCAGAGCTGTGGTGATCATGATCAGTAATCTATCCAATAGGGTGGGGTTTTCACCATTTCTTAGAACATCCCCCACAGCCCCCTATCAACCCTAACTGACGACATTGTTTTGCCACATGATGGCAGGCAGAAACGTTGACATGAATTTGAGATAAACATTTAGGGTCCAGTCACTGTCCCAATTGCTCAACCAGAGAAGACATTGATCGTAAGAAAGCTCTCCAACTTTGTGTTTTTATATAAAAAGATTCTGTTTAATCATCCACCACTGTCCAGTGACCTCTCCCCCACCCTGTTGTATACAGGGAGAAAATAATTCCAAGGGTACCATTTCTAGTCATTTCTTCGTTGTCTTGAAAAAAATAAGTTAATGCCTTCGATTCTGGCGGCTAATATAGGTCGATGAGGTCCATAGAGTGTGTGTCTATATATATATATATATTCTTTTAGTTTGGTGTATAATTCTCAATATTTTTTATACACCGAGAAAAATAACATAAAGTTTGATCTTTTGGGACCTTAGAGTTGATAGTTTTTCCAATCAAAGAAGACAGGAGATGCAGAATATAGGAGCTGAAAGGAAGCTACGGAATACGTATCCAAATGGGCAACGCCACAAGTTGCCATATAAGGCAATGGTGAGGTAATCTTGCACCAGCAGCCATTCAACAGTCGGGTTTCCTTGCACCTTTACGCAAAAGGAGAATAAAAAACTGCAGCTTGATTGAGTTTGTTAAGATTTTATCTACGAAAGGGGTCCCAAGGTTACAATGCTCTTGTCATTCATCATATTTTACAAGTAATCTTCTGCATAAACACAAGCTTAAATATGTTCTTCCTCCATTATTGCCACTATGATTACTTGTCCATTGACGCGAGGGAGAACAGATGGATAAAAGATTTGTAACACTAGCCCTGGAAGGCATGATTTGATGAATCCGGTTTAAATTTGAAAAGGACTACAAAATGGGTATCAACGATGACCAGTTTAAGACACAACTAGCGAATAGACTTGGCTTCGAATCCTTTTCAAGTGGTCATGGCTGGGAGTGATGTCGGGGAGCTATGACAATTCTACGAATTTAGTTAGAAACAATCTTCCAAGCTATGTCTGACCTATTTGATTGTTTCGACCAGCCAAGCCACATTAAACCAAATTGTTTAATCAGATGCTGGTAGCTGATAGCAACAACAGCTTGGGGGGAGATAAGTTTCGACTCCATAATGGATTACAGGGTTTTGCTGCCCAGTGATGAGATTCATAGGCCCTGCACCCAGGAGCGAATGTATATTTCATCCACAGTTACTAGAAAACAAAAATCATACTCTCATAAAAATTTTGTATTATTTTAAAATTACTGTTGCTGCATTGTGAATTTTTTAGAACCTGTGCAAAACTAACTAGAGATTATTACCGCTGCTATACAAGTTTTAAATTATATAATATAAAGTGTATAACATCCACTGCACTTCCTATGCTTTTTATCGCTCTAGAACACAACCTAGGCTTTTTGGCCCCACTTTTCACAAAAATACAGCACAAGCATCCCCCACCTCTTCCCCCCTATCCTCATGCACAAAGTGTAGATTCAGCACCAGGCTCTCTTTTAGACACCTTGCGACATTTCAGTCAGGCAGCTTGTTTATTCCTGTCCTTTTGGCTATAATGATTTGAAGCTTGTGCAAATTTCTAATAATAAAGCCTTCCTGGCATTTCCATTAATCAAATCAAACAAAAGACGTGGAAATTCAGGTAACATTAGTGTTGCATGAAGCAATTTGTCGAGGAAAAGAACTGTGTTTTAACCAAGTGTTGATGAGAGGAGCCAAAAAGAAAGTCCAGCAGAAGCATGTTTGAACCAAAGCAGAGTGAAATATTAACATATAAACCATTTACTTCCTAGAGTACAAAATAGTCCAGGATGTTTGACCATTGGTTTGCAAGTTACAGAAGTGGTCATGTAACAGAGACAACAAATAAGGTTAGTTTCTGGGGTTATAGTGAGCTGATATTTGAACAGAACACAAAATGGGGAGATCGAGTAACCAAAATAAACAAACTAAAAGAACTCGAAGAACACAGATACAATAGTGTATCATTTCCATAGTTTAACGAGCTTATCATGACTAGCAGAAGCAACCAGCCCTGTAGCAGTTGATACAGACAAAGCAGCAATTAGACCCTCATGAGCCGGCAGAGTCATTGTCTTGTTCTCATTCATGTTCCAAAGCTCCAAAGACTGCAGTGTATACCACAGATGCATATCAGAGAACCCACGACAAAATATAATGCAGATATTGAAAAGGATACGAATAGAACCCAGTCCCAGGTGTGAATGGCCCTTCCCAACCCAGCAAAGGGAAATAAAAAGAGGGAGGCGGGGAGGGAGGGCAGCATCAGAGAGAAGGTGCAAATGAAAATATACGAGACACAATAGAAAACTTTTCTGGACTAGAAAACCAGGTATTCATAAACTGGTATTATACTTTGAGAACTAATGTAACCTTCGACATGAATCCAACATGGACAATCTTTGGAGTGGAAAAAACCACAGTGGTAATAAAAATAATGCAGGTTTAGGGCCATGGTAAACCAGCACCAACCTAATCAACAGTTATAAAATTACTAAATCCTAATAAGAAAACTTCCAGGAAAGGAAACCATATTGCTAGCTGATATAAGAGAAAACACCATCAATACCAGATGATAACAATACTAATATTGGTTTTAAATAACAGCCATTGTTTACCATACAACTCCGACTCCAGTGACTGTTATTTGCTGTTGTACTGCTGTTAACAGCAATTCACACAATGACTGCTGTGGGGCCATTATAATGGCAACAGCCATTTGTTGGGTAAAATAACAGGTCAATAATGGCCTACCTACTAATAATGATTTTTTATATACATAGATTTTGCGTGCCAAATTCATATTTTCACAGTTTACACTTCCTTTTTCCTCTTTTTTTTTTTTTTTTTTTTTTGGGGTTGATGTGTTGTTTGGATGACATTTAACTACTAGAAATGTTATTGTTGAGCTAAATGAAATTATTAGAAAAACATGCATTGCAAAATTTGTTAAGAATTATTAATGATTTGTGACAACAATAGCCAAGATAGTTGTTTAACACCCGCTTAAGTCCACAATCAGCATCCATGACAAAAGACCACAAGTATGATTTAAAACCATGATGCTCATGATGATAGTGAAATTGCAGAGTACAAAGAACAAAGCAGAAATCACATGCCTGGTAACAGCCAATGACTAGCAACGAAGGGAATGTAGGGTGGAAAACACAGGAGTGAAATTCGTTGCCATTACAACTCAACTCATGAACACATTCGCCCTCACTTCCTGATCCAAGCGTCCAGACTCTGACAGAGTCCTCACTGGCAGATGCCAGATACTCACCAGAAGGATCCCAACAAACAGAATGAATTGTCTTAGTATGTCCCTACAGTTACAAATATCAAAAGTTAAGCTAACTGCAAGGAGAAAAGAAAAATGGTAAAGGCACAAGACATTCATGAGTAGAGTACACAGAATCTGGATCAGTTTAAGCAAAACATGAAGAAACCTTAAAATATGAATAATGACTGAGAGCAACAAATGTCCATGTTATGCAAGAAAAAACTTCAGTGTCCCTCCTAGATAAAAACTGGCGACTTTTGTCACCATGAGTGACAGGCAACTGAATGTGAAAATGACTACAGTAAATAAAACATATAGGTTAATACACATGATTGAATCCAGTTGGCACCTATATTTACTAACAGGGAGGGAATACAGTTAAATATTACCTTGACCTTTTTTGGATCCTTCCAGTCACATAAATGAAAGAAAACACCCAACTAACCTGTAATGAATGCCGACAAGCTTGTGTCTCGACATCCAGTATAGACACGACATTTGCAGCTGCAGCAGCAAGATACCTTCCCACACGAGGTTGAAATCTCATATGGGCCATACCACCCTGAACCAAACAACTATCAGTGACCAGAAGGTAGAAAACTAGAAAATAAAAACAATAAAAAAGAGAAACAATGTCAAATCCACAAAATCGCCGATATCATAAACTAGTCTAAAAGACCTACCTTGAATACTCTTGAACAGCTACCATTGGTAATACTCCAGTACCTTATTTCACCATTTCCATCACAAGAGCATATAAGGTCATCTTTATTTGGGTGGAAGTCTAGTGACATTACAGAGGCGGCATGTCCGGTAAAAGTGCGGAGTGAGAAATTAGGCTGCAAACACCATTGTAAGGTTATTAACAACATAAATTTAATGATGCAGAGTTAAAAGGATAGAGAAAAGTCACGCCCTCAATTAGAGAAGAAAAAAAACATCCTTGTACCATTCCATAAGGAGGAAAAAAACTTAGCATGGTATGGATCCACCAAATATGAAAATTACTTGAACAGTCAAATCTTTATAAAATTCAACAGATGAATTTACATGTCCCAAAGGAGTTGTTCAGAAATAAAACACTCCATGAAAAAGAAAAAGAAAAGCAAGAATTGGCTGCAAAGAATCGTGAGTCATATATATAGAAAGAATATCACACTAACATTGTCAGCATCCCAAACCCTAACAGTTTTGTCAAATGAAGATGTTGCAAGTCGTGGCATGCTTGGGCTGAAACGGACATCAGTAATCAGAGATGTATGTTCTTCAAGGGTGGTTTTTGGCTTTAAACTATCCGTGTACCACAATACAGCCTGTATTAAAAACCATCAAACAAAAAATTAACATTGTATTTGGGGTCAGTACAAAGCAGCCAAAAGAATGCCTTACTTTTTCTTTACTCGATAATACACACAAGGCATAGAATTTCACATTTTGGACAGGCAAAAAAGATTTCAAAAAGTATCCCAGAAGCTTTGATAATGAGAATGTGGCATCAAACTATCCAGTATATTTATAACTTTCTAAAAAGTTGATATAAGAAAACTTCCAGGAGGTTAATTAACCTAGAATTAGGAATGTAGCAGCCTTTTATTTTTTTATACTCACCTTTTTATCATGGCCGCCACTAGCAAGCAATTTTCCATCTGATGAGAAGTGGCAACACACAACTTTGCTTGCACTTGCTTTGACAGAATTTACTTCAGTAAATGAGAATCCTGAAGTCACATAAAAATTCTACAGGGTAAATCACAGTGCATAAGCAAGACAATTTTCAAAATAAGTCCGCCATGTCATTACATTTTATATGTATTTATCGATTCAAGAGAAAACAAGGGAACATGAAGAGGCATATCATTATCAAATAATCAGTGATAGATGAAATATCTGTGAATAATTTGTTACAACATCATTGCATCATATTTAAGAAATGTGTACATGATCTTGACGAAAAAGCCAACAAGATTGTGGAACCGAATTTGAGAAAATCTTATCAAAAGAAAAATCAGGCTTTCATCTGCACACCTTTGCTCACATCCATATGAAGAACTGCATCTCTAGGATCATTATCATCATGGGATAAAAAAGAGTCAACATTATCTTCAAGAGATCCATCCTCCACAAATCGATCCATATCAGCCTGCAATTCAAGATCTTTGTCATCCCACTGCCAAAATGGAATGCCAATGAGAATTCAAGCAAGGAATTTTCAATTCCTTCACCATTAAGGATGAAAAATTTACACACCAACTGATTTGATGGTGATGTAAGAGTGCCTGTACCATCTGCCCCAAACATAAAAGGCTTGGAAGAACCCCCACTATGAGGCAGAGCAGGCATTGAGATCACATCTCCTGGTGTGTGGGTTGAAGGCGTAGAAGGTGCTGAACTTGGGGAGGGTCCTGCTGTGTTTGCAGTTCCTGAGCTATTAGCAGGGCCTGAAGAAGACACTGGCTGTTTTCTCTTTCTCCCAGTCTGGTTTTTTGAAACCTTAAAATGCAATAAAGAAAACCATGTTAAAGGTCAATCATGTTGTGCACGCTGCTTTTAAAATGAACAGATTATTGTGCAACATCTTGGAATGGTAATAAAATCTCAATTTAAGACAAGGGGTGCCACAAAAATCCATGACATGAAAGTTAATCCAGATACAGGGAGAGGTCAAAAGGCATGTTTAATAACTACTGTCATAGAAAGGGTAAATTTGGTTTCCAATAAATTAATGGAACTGCAAGTGCAGTCAACTTGGCACCCTATTAACCACACTATATTTGCCATCTTCTGCAACTTTCATAGAAGGTGTGAGATATTAGAGAACAGAAAAGCAAATGTTTGCATGCTAAGGCATCCAACATGATTAGTATTAAGTAAAAAGTCTGAAGTAATTGAGATCTAAAACAATACAAAACTGTTTCCAACCAATGTAGCTAGAAACTTTAATGGCTGGTTCAAAGAATTAAGGAAAGATAATGATGCTGCACCACCAATCAAAAGGATGCCATGCAGCCAGATCATCAACTATAAAAGTTTATTAGAGGTAACCAGAAAAGACAGACCTGATCACTTCCTCGAAAAGAGTTGGATATGCTACCATCAACATTGACACTGCCAGCATCCCCCATCTTATCTTGTGGATGAAGATTGTGATTTGAACTCTGTGATTGCTGATTTGAAAGCGCATGCTGCTGAAGAAGTTGCTGTTGCTGCTGTGGACTGCTGTTCATTTGCTGCTGCTGCTGCTGTAATTGGAATATTTTCATCTACATGTGAAGGAAGTTTTTTTCAGAAAAATAAAATTATGAGAAAGAAGTAGCTAAAGTAAGATATAATAAATACATTTAATTACAGATGAAAAGGTAATTCAAAGAATCATTGAACCTTAAGCAGCATATCTTGTTCTCCACGAGACAAAAGTGGGCCACCTGTTTGCAAAGGGGATCCGACATTTGGAATAACATCACCAACAGAATTTGTAAGGCCATCCTTTCCAATACTCATATTCCGGTTATTTAAAACCATTCTCATCCTTCTATTTTCATCACTAGCAGCCGGTGACGTTAAATTTTGTTGAGCCAGCATAAGCTGCTGATGCTGTGGTGTTAACATCTGAATTTGATGAAAGGGCTGTGGAGCCTGTAAATAAGATTTTTGTGACTGAAGAAGTCCTGGACGAAGCTGTTCCAATCCCTGACAAAGAAGCATTAGGGTTAAACAGATGATAGTCCAACACACATACACATTCACAGTGATCATGTTATTTGCTATTGTGCATCCACATTTAAACCATAATCATGCATGTACAATGTAGAATCTTCAGGAACAATTGAACCAGGTAAAACTTACATGGAGTGGCCATCCTCTTAGAGTCAAACTGTTGCCACCTTGATTTGATCCTGAAAAGCAAGGACCTATATGATTAGCCACAGGCATCTCTAAACCAAAGAGAGTATAATGACCAGCAGTTTAATGTTAAAATGAAAGATAAAGGCACTAGAATAAAGATCAGATAGTCTCACGAGGGAATTAGAATGGAATTTTTTACTCTGAAACCAGGATCAATCAATGATAATAGTGTAAACAGCGAAATGCCATGAACAAAGCATACCAGGAATTCCTATCAGTGATCCTTCTGGACCAGCAGCTCTTGGATTTAGCACTGGATTGATCTCACTCTTTATGTCCTGATTCAATTCCAGACAAAATTTAGAACAGTTTAATAATTAAGAAAATCTAAAATGATGAGAATACCCTATGGAACCCATACAGGTGTGGACCCTGACAATTGCTGATTCCGAGTCTGGAACTGTGGGGACAATCCACCAGAAGCACCATGCAACACTTGCCTGAAATTAGGTTATACATCAAAAAAAGTTTTGAATCAATAACAAGATTCTACAGCTAAATCGCAAAATCAATGTGTTTATTCAGACATGTATATAATAATCACGATTATTTAACATTCAGAATTGCAAATTCACACCGACTTTTATTTATTTAGAGAAACAGAATAATTATCGAGAACTTTCAATTAATATGTAATACATGAAAATATTATTTCAAATGCTGCATAAAAACCATTTATCATTCTAGTTTTTGTTCTATCCACAAGTTCAAGTATATGATTAAGCAAATAAAGGTTAATGGAACAGAAATGCACCCTGAAGGCTGGCCAGTTGCTGCAGCAGCAGATTTCAAAATCGAGGCGTTTGAATCCAAAAGATGCCCTACACTCTCACCAAATCTTTGCTGTAAAAAGTTTTAAAGACAATAGAATAAAGTAGTCATGCTTTGAAAAATCCAGTCAATCCACCACTCCTGAAATCAAACTAAAGAAAAAGTGAAATGAGGAAAACACCAATCACCTACCTTCATTGCAGCATCTGTCAATGAATCTCTCTCCATTGGTAATTTTAATTTTTCCTCGTACATCTTTGTAGCCATTGCATTAGCAGTTGCAGCATTTTGGCGCATGAGAGGATCATTTCCCACAAGCCCATTTGCAGTCCCATTAAGATGGTGGGCACCATCCCTTCTCTGCTGCTGCTGTTGCTGTTGTTGTTGTTGCTGCTGCTGTTGCTGCTGCTGCTGCTGCTGCTGCTGCTGCTGCTGCGGAGGATGTTGCTGCTGCTGCTGCTGCTGCTGCTGCTGCTGCTGCTGCTGCTGCTGCTGCCTCTGCAATAGGAGCTGTTGCATTTGCATTTGCTGCTGCTGCTGTTGTGGTTGTTGACCTTGCTGCTGTTGTTCCCGGGCTTTAATCAACTGAGTCTGAAGTTTCAGTACATCACAACTTTCCAATGAATACCAAAAGTTGTTGCTTCAATGAAATTTGCAAAAAGCATTTTAAAGTTTTAAACTTCCAGCACCCATGTTACAAGAGCACCAAATGGATGATCCAGTTGAGGATTTAAATGCGCATACATATCTAAAACTATTTTACAAAATCCCAAAGAGCAACCCCTGGACCAGCAGTTGGCTGAAGTCCCACCACCGCGCTTGCAATGAGTTGTTCATCCAACTACAGAATCAACTAGTTAAGATATTGTTGGGTATTTTGGCATCACAGTAGATTTGTGTGCCACCACAATTTATCATACCATCCAGGAGAGGAGTCTAATATTGTTTTCAAGAACAAGGTTTCACTGCACACAGAGGAGAAGCCTCACCCTCTGATCTCAGAAACTTTTGTCCATCAAAAATCTAACTCTGATAATAGTTTTGCAGGCCACAATAAGATATTCAAAGAAAGAAGTCATTGATATGCCCCTTCAATGCCTCGTGGACAATCACAACTTTCCTTTTCCCTCTAGCACTCATCGACACAAATAAACCTAAAGGAAAGAAAAAGAAACAGCAAAGAATCCCTGAAGACCAACCTCAATGTAAGACGCAGCAACCTCCGAGTGCTTCTCATTGGTCCTAGCAATGAATATATCCCAGAACACTGACCACCATTCAAAGAGAAAGCCTCCAGGTGCATCAATAGCTGGAAAACCAGTAAAATGTCAAAACCATGCTAGAAATTAAAAATAAATAAATATAATCAACCAAAGCCAACATAAAGGCGTTCTCTTGCCCTTAATCATAAAAAACACTTACCTACAGGATCAGAAGACACTTTTCCTTCAGCTTGAAAAGCCTGGGCAGAGGCCTTCAAGTCCCTCTTTACCAAATAATCATGGATATACACATCCAACCTGTTATTTATCCAAAAAGTTACTCATTCATTTATATCGAGAGAAGAAGAAGAAGAAGGCTTCGCCAACACTAACAGCTGCGAACAGAATACTAAGTACAAACTATTCACCCAAAGTAGACATCATAGAGAATCGTGTGAAGAAAAGTATACGACATGGACAGAATCAAGACCAGAGATACAAGATACCCAAATGTTGTAACCAAAAAGGTAAATAAACCCGCAACCCTGGAGATTGAACCTCAAAAATAGTTAATCACAAAAGTATTTACACCCTAAATATAGCAGAAATTCAAATTTTAAAACAAAAAAAAATATCAACAACCAACCACCAGTAAGAGAAACACAAACCCTAAATTCTAGTAATGCACAAGTATCAACGTAAAAAAGCTTCAAAGAACAAAACTTTAGTCCAAAACAAACAGAAGAAACAAACCCCAGTAAAACCCACATGCTAGAAACACCAATCAAGAGCAGAAACATGAAAGAAAAGAGCATTAGAACAGAAAAATGTGAATTTTCAACAATAAAGAGAGAAAATGAACTTACATTTTATCAGCTTCCCAGTTGGTTTGAGACATGTTTTTGAATCTTAAACGGTTGTTTAAATTACACACTGCTTTAGCTCTCTTTGCCTCTAAAAATAGCAACCCAGAAAATAAAAACATTAAATTTATTAGTACAAAAAAAATTTGCCTTCAATATATAATATCAAATCACTAATAGAACCCAAAAAAAAAAAATTGACAGGGTCCCAAAGTTTTTTTTTTTACTTTTTTAGTGATATAAAGAGCAATGAAGAATCTATCAGTGCGAGAACAGAAATAGAACCTCTAAATTTAGAGACAAAAATTTAAAAAAAAATGCTTTTTAAAAAAATAATTGAATAAAACCATACTCGAATAAAATATATGTGGGAAATTATAGGAAAATCAATTATCGCGATACCTGAAAACCCAAAAAGGGAAATTACTATATTTTGTTGAGAATTAAAAAAATCATCTCTGTAGCTTTTTGGTGGATTGCGAGTTGCTGTTGCAGATACATATGGGCTTTCGTTGGTTCAGCTACTAATAAAACCCTTAGGACCTTAGCTAATTTTGTCCGAACCACAAGTTTCTGGACAGCTTTAGGGTTGAATGACTGAAATAACCTTGCAAGTCGGTAAAGTTTCTGGTAGTTTTGGAACATTACTGTGTATTTGTCTAGGTAACGGGGGCGTTTTGTGTAAATTGATGGTGTTGGATAATTATTACACTTTTCTATGCAGGCACTCAGGTTTTCTTCTTTCTATGAACTAGCCATATAACTCCGTGATTTTCATTTGTTACCCAGAACTTTAAGACCGATTTAGGGAGTGTTTGGAATTGTTGTTATGGTTGCTTTTTAAAAAAAAAATTATACTGAAATACATCAAAATAATATTATTTTATTTTTAAAAAAAATATTTTTAATATCAACACATTAAAATGATATAAAACATCAAAAAAAACTAATTTTTATTGGAAAAAAAATACACCGCGGCCAAACACAAGTTTATCCACCGTGCCAAAAAGTCACTTAAAGTCGCATTGCTTCCTCGCAGTAAAATTGAAGAATATATTAAAATAATTATTTTAGATATTAATATATAAAAATACTAAAAAAATTTAATTTGAAATAAAAAATTAAATCTAAAGAAAAAGTACTTATAAAACACCATGTTGTTCGACCTGGGCAATCAGGACACTATCAATGGTTTAACCTAGATTTTCAAGCCGTGAATTTTATTTTTATTCACTTAATTTATCCAGATTTTACAGCATTGTTGAGCAAAGACCACACATCTACGGTTGATAATCGTGGCTTCATTGTGAGGCTTTACGATTTTCTAGTTATGTGAATTTTTTTATACACCACAATGAAATTATGACTTTTTTCATAACATGTATGGAGGATTTTTTTTAAAAAAAAATAACGTTTTAATGTAGCTTTGAGTTAATATATTATGGACTTACATGATATTTTTTTTTTATTATTATTTTTTTTTCTCCGTATTAATTTGATTTGTAATTGGGCTCGAGGATTTATATAGTGTTGTTTTCTTTCAAGTTTTTATTGTCTTGAAAAATGTTTTGGCATTAAGTTGGTACTTGATTTTGAAGAGAAAAAAATATTTAATTATTTGCAAAAAAAAAAAATAAAGGAGAATTAAAATTAAAAGTAAGTTTAAATGGCAGCCCTTTATTTAAAAAGTATAATTTTCTCTTTTATGTTCTTTATTTCTTGCACTCCAAATTTTAAACTTTTCTCTTGATATGATTCTTTCACATTGCGTTGATTGGTGATTCGGCTTGATAATTTGTTTTATATTATTTTCTATTGATTATCGCGAACTCAAAAAAATCTCAATACTAGATTGTTTCTTGATTTTTCATTAAAAAAATCTCTTTTGTTTGTAAAAAAATAAAATAGAGAAGTGAAAAATAAAAATTTGGTAAAATAGAAACCATTTTAAAACAAATTGGTGTGAGGTGTCCATCCTTAGGATGTTGTTCAATATCTTGTTTTCTTTTACATATTTAGTTGAATAAATATATGATTTAATATAGAACTTTATTTTATCTATATTTTAGATCGTGGATCTTGGAGATGAGAGAGTGGGTCGCTAAAAAAACCAAACAAGAGAGAAAAGGTTGATTGTTTAGAATTTCTAAAAAAAAAAAATATATAGTTAAACTTGATGTCAAAACATTTATATCAATAAAAAAAATGTTATTTAGGTGTTTTTGAACCTGTATATTGTTGGAAAAAGTAGATCATGGTTGAAAGAGGTTTTTTTATTTGATTGTGTGTTTTTTTAACCAAAATTTATGTTCTATGAGCTGGAAAATTCATTTTTTAAATGCCATGAATGAGTTTTTCATGTCTTATAGTAGATGACTTCTTGCTTTGGCTTCTTTTTTTTATGTGGAAAAATATGAACTACATGTGGATTAGTTCTAAAGGATCATGCATGTTGGGGCACTACAGTTGTACTCTTGGTCTTTTCTCTCTTCAATTTTTCAAAAATTAATATATTTTTTGTTTGAAAATATATAACTTGAATATAGATAGATAGATAGAGACATAAAATGAGCAGGTCCCTTGTATATTTTAGATTAATTAAGAACATTGTCTAGATTTAATATTATCAAAATCCATTAGTTTTTACTTCATCCTCGAACAATCATTATCTTGCATAGCCCTTCACAATCAATTTGTTTATTACATCCAGTTGTTTTACTATAATTATTGATTTTTTTATCAATTGATTGGATAAAAATTAGTTTTAGATAGATAAATTTATTAAACTCAATCAGATTTATGATGGGTGTTGTAGGGTTTGACAAGTTGAATTTTATCAATTTGACGTGTCGTTGTCATTTTAAATATATCATTTAAAAGCTTTTATGGAGTTAATCCATTTTTTTTTACCAAACCTCTATATTATCTTTAAACATTTAAAGTTGATTGGTTCACATCATGTCAACCGCCACATTATTTTAACTTGAAACACGAGGTTAACAAGAATTCCAAACAAAACATTTCAAGAATGACCAGTTAAGACGAGTTTAATGATGGTTCTAGAGTCCCCTGCGATGATATACTAGCATTGTATTTTTAAATACATTTGTATTAAAGTTACTATTAGGCTATTATTTTTCTAAAATACATCATCTATTATCAAGTATTTATAATTTCAGCATTCCCCATTTGAAAGTTAATCAATTTGATATTCATTTCCATATACATGATAAACAAATTAGTCATTCTCGAGTATCTTTAGCTATAACATTTCCAATTTGAAAGTCAATCAATCGAGTATTATCTCTCGAATACCAAACAAATGAATTATCCATTTTAATATTCGACATTAAAAACATATAACTAAGATAAAGTGTTAGTATCACAATTCTTAATCGAAAGAGGGACACGTAATATACATTTTAGCAGCGTGGGGTGATTGTATTCCAGGAGGGTCTATTATCATCTCATCAATGAACAATGTTAGTTAGGTTTAAGAATTTTTTATATATATAATTAAGCAATTCACATTTGATGAATGAAAATTTATTTTCTTGTAACCTCTCCATAAATTGAAATAAAAATGATAGCATGGAACTCAAACCCACGAAGATATTATTACATAAGATTTATTTATTTATTTTAAAAAGAATCGAGTGCATATTCTATTTGATGATCATGATCTTATCATGAATGATCAATAAAATTTCATCACTGATTCTTATAAGTTTTTTTTTAACCAAAGAACTATTTCGACACCTTTTAACTTTAACAGGAGTTGACAACGCAATAAACTCATTTACAAGTAGTTTTTAATTGAAAATGCATCAAGATTATATATATCATCAACATATCAAAATCATCTAAGAATATTATTTAATATTTTTTTATATAAAATCCATTTTAAAAAATAATTTATAACACAAATGCCCACTAAATTGTCAAGGGTTTATAAGGAAATTTCAGGCTTCGCAAAATCAAAATACTTAATTAGGACACGATGATCGAATAATTTGACAAGACCAAGTATACAAGGAAGGGCAGACAAGTCAATTCATCATTTCATTTCACTCATTGTCTTGCTTTGTTGCTAGAGGTAGGTTTTGTCCTTTGCGTTTTGACTGAAACCACACAAGCCGGCCCTTCAGACAGTCAATTTCTCGAGCCTCCCTCGTTCTGCCAGACAAAAGAAAACATCATATGAGACTGCAATCGATCTTAACAGCTTTATTTTTATAAAGCAAAATAAAAATAGAACAATTTTTCCACGGTTCAAATTGACCCGGTTTTGATATCGGGCTGCCATGGACGAAGCCCAGCCTTGCTTCAGTTGGGCCTTGAACTGCTTTTGGACTACAAGGTAGTAAATCTCAACTCCAAACTTGGAGCATGAATGACTCCGGGTGTTTTTCATCACGTTTTAAAAATATTTTGATTTTTTTTTATTTTAAATTAATTTTTTGATAAATTTATATTATTTTTATGTGTTGAAGTCAAAAATATTTTTTTAAAAATAAAAATATATTATTTTGATATATTTTTAAATGAAAAATACTTTAAAAAAACCACCGCAATCATACTCCCAGACAATCACTTGAAATACACCTCTAACTCGAGTCCTAACCCGGGTTAGGCTAAACTTGGATGAGAATTTGGTTCGACATCTTATAACCCGGTTGAAATATGGTTTGACATCTTTTTTAATAATATATATTTTTTAACTTTTAAAAAATAAAATGTTATTTCGACTAATTCGATTCAATCCAGACTAGCCGCGACTTGATCTCCAATAAAATCATCATGTTCAGTTGGTTTTAGCGTCTAGATTTCGAATTCTAACCCTTTCACTGCAATTAAAAAATAAAATCCGGCCACCGTCAACTTCCTAGGAAATGAACGTTGAGAAGTTTACCGGCAATAGACTAAACAAATAAAAATCACATCAACTATTATTTATTTTTTCATTTTAAAAGTAATTTAAAATTTATTTATTTATACTATTATTTTAATATGCTAGTATTAAAAATAAAATAAAAAATAATATTTCTACATATTTCTTAATATGACTTCTTTTTTTATTTGAAAAACTCCATCCCCGAAAAGCGTGTTTTATGGATTTAGGTTAGCGAGTAAAACTTCAACTATCCTAAATTTTTATAAAAAAGATATGTCCTGACTCGAACTCGAGATCTATTATACAAATCTCAAGTTATTTACTATCACACCACGCTAGTTCTTGAATATTATATCTTAATATCACAATGTCACGAAACTCCTAGAAAGCCTAGGTTGATCTCGTTTGAAAAAATATAAATCTAGAGCGATCGTTTTGAATTGATCTTGATGAACCCTCTACTGTTCCCACATTACAATTACCAAGAAAAGCCAAGGAATAAATTCAATTTTCTGGCCAGTAATTAAAAAACGTCGAGCAATCTAGCAAGATGGTCCATCCCCCATCACTCTTTAAATTCAGATAGTCCATGGATATCAGGGCTGTTTCAGGATATTAGCACGAAAACAAGTAAAATATTGGTGAACCAGCATGGTTGCAGGTTTTTCTAGCCAAATAGTATAGTTTGTAATGATATATATAAAAAAGTAATAATTGAGAAATACAATATTAACATGGCAATCACAAAAATAATATAAATATGGTAATCACAAAAATACTAACAAAAAAGATTTAATTTCAGTGATTATCATGTTAATTTCGAATCATGGCAGGGTAAAGTGACATGTTTTAGAGCAACAGTAAGCATCTATGAGTGTTATATTTGAGAAATATAACAAGGTTTTACAATATATTTTATTAAAAAAAACTTCAATATTTTACTAATATTATTTAAATGGATATTATTATGGCTGTCATTGCTACCCCAATCTGTAAGCAATCCATGCAGTGCAGTGCTGCTCTGAAGACTCGTCTCGCAACAATGGATGGCTATCAGAAGGTGACAATTTGAATAGGAAGAAGTTTATCATATATGTTGTTGTTTCACGGATCAGACTAGCTGTGGCCTATAGCACAGCAAATACAATACACGACTAGACTAGATCCCTACACTGAGTTTCTGCCTGAATATTCCAAGTTGACGACGGAGAATAAGACGGCCACTGCAAGGTCTTCGTCCTACTCGTCACACCCACATGAGAATTCTGGCGAAACATTATGCAAGAATGTTAGACAGACGAAAGCCAATCGTCTCCCTCGTATCGAACTGAGCGTTGCTAATCCGCAGGAGCAATGTCGAAGCAAGCATGCACGCGTCGCTGGTCAAGGAAGGTGGCCATCGAGAGGTCTCTCTCTTGTTTATTTACATTCAAATAGTACCACCGAATTTTAAAAAAAAAAATAAAAAATTTTAAAACATGTGTTTTTAAATTATTTTTAGATATTTATATCAATAAAATTATAAAAAATATTATTTTAATATATTTTTAAATAAAAACACTTGAAAAAATAATGATTCAACAATAATCTCAAACCATCCCTATCATACTAGCTAGCTAGCTAGCTTGCTTGTCAGCTTGAGAAGGGCTGCTACTAAAGCAACATGCCACTGAGATCAAGTGGCCCAATTGAATGCAGAAACTGGAAGGAATTCTTGCTCCGGGGACCCTTCTCTTTAACCTCATCATCATCTCATCACTACTCAAGATTTAAAATGTAAAATCAAAATCAGCAGTAGATGACAGAAAATAAGGATTTTGTTTTTGTTTTCTGCTGTGCTCTGCCAAATGCATGGTGCTGATAGTTTTTTCACAAGTAATATTTGGATGGAGCAATATGGCATGCATGCACATCGATCAGTTCTTTGATTAGTACAAGTGCATGCCATGCCATGCCATGCCAGCCTCTACTAGCCTGCAGCCGTCCCTAGGTTGATCCCGACTACCCATGCACGCCCCTCTTAGTTAATCCACAATTAATTAAGCCCACGTGATTAGATTAATCTTCACCGCGTGACTATAAATGCTGTTGATTTTACCCATCTGTTCATCCTGGAAAAATTAATTATGCTGCTATAAAAAATCTCGAGCTGATGCGGCAGCGGATTCTACCATCAGGACGGACTGGGCTGTAACTCAATCAGCAGTAGATGAAATAATCCAAGCTTTTAGTATGAACTGTAAGGGTGGGGTTTTTATTTATATTAATTAACGGGGCTAGATTTTTTATAACGGGTGGCCATCTTTTCTCTGTAAAAAAGAATAATATAAATATATTCTCGTTTCATACACGAAAAAAAAGGGGGGAAACAGCCATAAAATTCCACTTCGATCGACACAATTTGACATCATATTGATTAAATTTTGATATCATATTAATTAAATTTTGATTTATTTGCTAGAATCAAGCTAGTGGGGCTGCAACGGGGGGCGCGGAGGCTTGAAATGAAGAAAATTAAACCCCTTGCCATGGTTATTAAACCAGTGGATGGAAACTCGTGAGCCTAAAATATAATTTAGGTCGGGTTTTATTTTAAATATTTACTTAGTATATTTGATCCACGATGATGTTATTATTAATCTAATCTAATCACACTCAAGTAAGATCTGATAGTAAAATCTTCTTAATTTTTAAAAATCAAACCATATTGTTTTAAATTAAATTAATCTGAGGTGACGACCCCCAGTTAACTTTATAGCTCAACGACACACACCCTGACCTAAAATGGTGGTTCAAGCTCAAAGTGGGGCCCAGCAACAACTATCCTATTTGTATCCTCCATTGATGGAAAAGAAACAGAAGGACCCCATATCTGCAAGTTTTATCCATGGACAATCTTCTCCTGCTCTCCTGCATTCTGTGTATTCCCGTTTTGGTGTATAGTTTTAGAAGCTCAGGAAAGGCATGCGATATATGCAACGAGGGAGCGAGGAGACAGGCTGCTTGGCACTGCGTGACATCAGGTGCATGCAAAAAGGGGCATGGAATGAATACAAGGAGAGAAGAGATGAGAGAAGTGAAGCGTAAAACCATGCAATCTCTCTCTCTCTCTCTCTAAGACAGTCCTTTCCTATCTGTGCCAAAGATTTTGGGTGGATGATGAGTACTGACCAGAAGGAAGCAAAAGAAGTGACGCAAGAGACTCTCATCTCTCGTGAAAACGCGTGCTTGGAAGCGTGCGATGAGGATTTCGAATTCATTGCAGAAACCCCTCCTTCCTATCCTAACTTGGACTTTTCTTTTCTCCATTGTCTTATGGCGGCAGAGACAGATAGGGATATTTAGAGGCCAATCCGAGGCTTGCATCATCATCATCATCATCAGTACAGAGAGAGACAAAAAGAATAGGGTTTTCTTTCTTTGGTTCTGATAGAGAGCAAGGAGGAGATCTGTCAATCTGTTTCTGCAAGCTTCGTACAAATAGTCTATGAAAAGAGCCTCACATTGAGACATATATATATATATATATATATAGAGAGAGAGAGAGAGAGAGAGTATTGTATATATACTAACTACTGATCCGTATAGTACAGCCACACTTTAACGCACCTTGTGTATAAATATGCAATGTATGCATTTATCGACTGTTTTGGGAGTATCTTGGTGGTAATTGTTTTTTAAAATATTTTTTATTTTTTTAAAAAAATATTTTTGATATAAATAAATATAAAAATATCAAGAAAATTAATTTAAAATAAAATTAATATTTTCAATTTTTTTAAAATATAATATCAAACGTATTATAATTTAGAAGCATTCAATTCTCGAGTGTGATCGTAATACTGGCATGATCAGTTGAGTTAGAAGTAGCAAAGTTAAGTTTGTCCGGTGTGAAGAACACGAGTTCATCTCAATAGATGTCTGGATTTTTAGACTCACGTGCATGTACCATGTTTGCAGACAATGGAAAGGAGCTCCACCATCCGATAGAACTTGTTTGTCACCGAGAATGAATTGCCCGTTGGATTTGAGATTATTTTTTTTATTTAGAAATATAATAGAATAATATTTTTTTTTGATATTATTATACGAAAATAATTCAAAAACATTTAATTTACAATAAAAAAAATATCTTTAAAACGCAATTGTCCAATATCATTTAAGCTAGATGATTTTGAGATGCCATTGAAAATGTTTTTGATGTATTTTAAATTTATCTTTGGCTTGAAATAATTATCAAATTAAAATTTTAGTTAATTTTGGTTCGAAAATAATTAGGAAACGATTTGTTTGGTTGTAGTTTTGAAAAAACTTGAATCAGACTAAATAAAAAAACACTTATTATAAATTAAACACGTATTAAATCAAAATCTACGAAAAATAATTCAGCTAAAAGGTTCATCAATTAAATTATATGTATTTGTTTTTTTTAAAATAAATTATTTTAACTACTGCGGTGAGTTTGATTTTTTTAAGGGTTATTTGGTATTATGATCGGAAAATGTTTATGAAAAAATTATTTTTTTTATTTTAAATTAAAAATTTTAGTGTTTTTAGATATTTTGATGTGTTGATGTCAAAAATAATTTAAAAAAATAAAAAAAAAATTATTTGAATGTATTTTTAAATAAAAAATACTTTAAAAAAGAACCATAATCATACTCCCAAATAGTTATTTGCTCGATTCAATTCTATTAAATTTATTTTATTTTTAAAAAATAAAATTATTAAGAGTCAAACCAAACTGATTGAATCCATGCTCATGTTTATTCCAAATTAATTTTTAATTGCCTTTCAAGTCTTGCCAATTAAAACTTACCGGCCCGGTTAACGAGTGCTTTTAATACATTTATTAAGAGTCATTTAATGCCGATTAACCAATCAGAATATTTTATTATTTTTCTAAGAGAATAATAATTTTTTAAAAGTATTTAACTCTTATTATTTTCTAAAATAATAAATAAAGTTTTGAAAACTTTAATAATATAAAATTCAAAATTTTTATTTAAATAAAACATATTTTCGACCAATGGCATATAGTGATTGTTTTTTTATATATAAATACATTTAAATAATATATTTAAAAAAAAAATATTTGAATACATTATGTGTGTGTGTGTGTGTGTGTTAAAAAATTGAACTTTAGGGAACCTCTCTCCCATCACTTCAAAACAAATGATGAGATTAATCAAGATTTAACCAAACCGATGTAAACATTAAAATAAATATTGAAATTAGTTGATATTTACACAATAAATAAATATCATATTGTTAATAATAATAAATAAATAAATAAAACTCACAGACAACGCTTTTATAATATAGAAACTCATGATGAAAGTGGACAAAGATGTTCAATTTGCCTCCCATTTGGAGTACCTTTCTTGATCATTTCATCTTCTCACCCGCATGGGTTTGGTGGAAGCACAAGGGAATTACGTATTTTGCCTCTTTCTCAACAAAGTGACTGTCTTCTATTTTATTTGCTACAACAATTCAGAATAAGCTAAATGGTATGGGATATCTCCCCGTATATTTCATTATGGGTTTTTATAGTGTTTTTATTATTATTATTTATTGCTTTTTTTTCTTACTTTTTTTTGTTTTTTTATTTTTTTTTCATGAAATATTTTTTTCTTGTTATATTTTTCTTATTTTTTTCTAATATATATATATATTTGTTTTTTTATAATTGGGGTGTCTGGATTAGCTTAAGTACACCACGATTAGTTCTCAGAACCAATTTTTTTTTATATATATATATTTATGATCGGGGTGTACAGACAAGTTTAAATGCAACACAATTAATCCTCGAATCCAATTTTTTTATAATCAAAATGTCTAAACCAGCTTATGTGTATCATGACTAATCCTCGAACCCTTTTTTTTTGTTGCTAAAATGCTTTCCCACTGATATATTTTTTTCTTTTTTTCTTATATTTTTTTTTTGTTCACTTATATGTTTTTTTTACGACCGGGGTCCATGTGCCAGTTAAATATACCACGACTAATTCTCGGACCGAATTTATTTTTAAAACAATATGGATTGTTACATTGCTTTCACGCTTATATTTTTTTTTTCTTTAACTTATACATTTTTTATAATCATGGTCTCTAAGCCAACCTAAACTATTTTTTCTTTTTTTTTACTTATAAATTTTTTTATAACTAGGATCTCCGGGTCACCTTAAACGCACCATGACCAGTCCCCAAACTATTTTTTTTATAACTAGGTTGTCTAGATCAACTTGCACGATGATTAATCCCCTAACCAATTTATTGTTTTTTTTAATTTTTTCCCTAACACTTATTTTTTGTTCACTAATATATTTTTTTATTATCCCCTGAACTATTTTTTTTTATAACTTGGTTCTCCAGGTCAGCTTAAGTACACCACAACTAATTCTCGTAACAATTTTAAAAAAAAAAACAACATGGATTGTAAATGTTGTGGGGAAAACACTGTAGCTCCCCGCACATAGTATTGTTGATTACAACAGTGATTTCCCACTATATTGCTTTTTTTCCCTTTTTTTGCTTCTTCTTTTTTTCCTCTTTTTTCCTTTTTATTTTTTTTCTTTTTCCACTTATATGTTTTTTTTTTGATTTTTTATAATCAAGGTGTCTGAACTAACTTACACACACTACGATTTATCCCCATATCTGATATTTTTTTTATAACCAGGATGTCTGGACTAACTTATACGTACCACAACAATCCTCAAACCCATCTTTTTTTTTTTTCTAAAGCGCTTTCCTTCTAGTATATTTTTTTTTTATAACTGGGGTCTTCGGGTCAATTTAAGCACACCGTGACTAATTTTTGGGTTAATTTTTTTTAAAATACAATATGTATTGCTACAATTCTTTCGTGCTTATATATTTTTTATTTTCTTTCACTTTTTATAATCATAGTCTCTTGGCTAGCTTAAGCTCTTTTTTTTTAATTATTTTTCACTTATACATTTTTAATTAACCAGTATCTTCGGACCAACTTAAACGCCCCACTCCTACTCGCCGAATCAAATTTGTTTTTTGACAATCGGGGTATCCAGGCTAGTTTGGGTGCACCACAACTAATTCCCGGACCAATATATTATTTTTTTCCTTATATTGTATTTTGTGCACTTATATATGTTTTATGATTGAGGTCTCGGGTACAACTTAAGTACATCATGATTAATTCCAGGATTTTTTTTTTAAATATGGATTGCTACGATGCTTTCATGCTTATATTTTTTTTTCAATATATATTTTTTTATGATCGGTGTCTTCGGGCCAACTTCTGCTTTTGTTTTTTTGTTTTTTCTATTTTTTTATTTATATATTTTTATATATAATTAGGGTCTCTATGTTAGATTAAGTGCCCATGACTAATACTTAGATCTTTTTTTTTATAATCAGGGTGTCCGGGTCAGCTGATGCGCATCACGAGTCATATAAGTACGTATATACTCCCTATAAAATAAAATCAAAGAGTTGGTTATAGGGGTGTATTAGTAATTTACTAATTTTTAATTATATTTTCTGTAGCGGTGTTGTGGGCGTGACGTCAATTTCAGAGCTCATGCATATTTTGTATAGCGTGTGTGGCGTCGTAGAACTTCTAAAAATGTATATTAGTTTTTTATATATTCATTTTAATATGTAAAATATGTTTAAAATGATCTCATGGTATCATAGGTGTTTCTATTTTTTTCATTTCTGTGCAAAGTAGAATAATCATAATATACTCAAATAAGACAAAAATGAGGAATTGTTAGTGGAGGTGTCCCGGTAATTTTATTTTTTTAGTGCACAATAAAATAACTTTTGAAGTTTCAAATAAGATAAAACGGAAGAGTTACTTGCGATGATGTTTCAAACAATTCACATTTAACTATACATGCATAAGAAAGAGTTTCACTCTCATTTTACACCACCAAAACTAAACTTACTATATTTTTTTAACGCGAGTTGCATTTAATACAAATACAAATAACAATAAAAATCTAAAATCTAAACTAAGAGCAAAGGTATATAGATACAAATAAAAAAATTAAAACTATTTTAGAAGGACCGAGAAAATCAAGAGATCAAAACTAAACTGAAAAATAAAAACCAAAATAATAAATTATATGTTTTAAAACTATACAAAAAAGAATTTTAATCCTTACGGTGGAGCGCGGGTTTATGGCCCATTCTTTATAAAATTAAGTAAAGTCATGATAATTTTTAAATAAAAAACATTTTAAAAATCAAACTCAATCTAGAATAAATACTTAGATACAGTAGTATTAAATATTAAATGTTGTTGTTGTTATATATCAATTATCTTTAAGGAGCGTGACATGGTGATAAAGGGTTTGTGTTTTACATAACAAGTTTTGAATTCGAGTCAGAACGTATATTGTTTACAAGAGCCTGGTTTAGTGAGAATTTTACTCATTCATTTTAACCCATAAAATACTCTTTTCAAAGGATGAAGTTTCCTTGAATCTAAAAAAACAATTATATATAAATTGATCCGATCAAAATCGAACCGCGTAGTGAATTAATATATTGTTGTGTTGATGTGATTGGAGCCTAATTTAATTTTAAAAAATAAAACAATATTATTTCTTGCAGGAGCCTGGGTTAGTCAGAATTTTACTCATTCACTTTGATCCATAAAATACTCTTTTCAAATGATGAAGTTTTCTCGAATCTAAAAAAACAGTTATATATAAATTGATCCGATCAAAATCGAACCGCTTAGTGAATTAATATATTGTTGTGTTGATGTGATCAGAGCCTAATTTAATTTTAAAAAATAAAACAATATTATTTCTCACAAGAGCCTCAGTTAGTCAGAATTTTACTCATTCAATTTAATCCATAAAATAATATTTTCAAATGATGAAGTTTTCTCGAATCTAAAAAAATAATTATATATAAATTGATCGGATGAAAATCGAACCGCTTAGTGAATTAATATATTATTGTGTCGATGTGATTAAAGCCTAATTTAATTTTAAAAAGTAAAATAATATTATTTTAAAAAAAAATATAATAAAATGACATTTATTAAAATACTAAGCAAATACATCAGTTTTGTCCACGTGTTTCATGGACAGGAATGCATTCAACACATTAATGGATTACGGGTGAAAACACTATATTTTTTTAATGTTATTTCTTTATAATATTTTATTCTTACTTCTGCGGCTAGAAAATCTATTTTGGACCTCACAATTGATCCTGCTTTTATGATAAGCTGCTGGCCCTGCGAGCAAGAAGGTAGCTGCAGCAGGCCTTAATTTTCTTAATAACCTAGCGATCTATAGATGATTAAGAGGGTGTTTGTTTTTAATGATATAATTAAAAAAAACTTTTTTAATCTAGTATTTGGTAAATATAAAAAAACAAAAATTTAGTATGGACCTCACATAATAAAATAATATGAAAAGCCGGCGCAATAAAAGCAATTATTCTTGTTTTTTGTTCAAGAAACAAGGGGCTACAGTGAGAGAGGAATTTGAGGAGGATTAATGTATTTTTAATATTAAAATAATATAACAAATAATTAAAATATAAATAAATATATTATAAGGAGATTCATAATATAATTTTGACTTGAAATCCTAATTTTGTTTCAGATGATATTTTACTGTATGTTATTCCGGGATCGCAGAGGTCTTCATGTATAGATTTATAGTTCGCGATGAAATTACAAGTAGTTTGATGGAAGAATAAAAATAAATGTCTAATTTACTTGAATTATTAATTATATTTTATTATTATAATTATTAAATATTTAAAAAACAATACACATACATACATTTTAAAATAATTTTACAAATTAAAAACAATAGGAAAAGTTAAGTAACCAAACACTTAAAACTGTTTTTCATTAACTTTAGACTCAATCATAGTTTTAACCAAACACTTTAAAAATTATTTTGAATCGCAACTAAAATGCTTTTTATGAATTTATTTTTTTAAAACCTCAACCACAAAAACAATACCAAACATACTCTAAATACACGTGCGACTATTTTTTGAAAAAAAATAAATTTAACCAAAGAAAAAAGGACCAATATTTTTGAATTTTAAGATAATGATGATAGTGTAATTAAAATTATTTTTTACTTTAAAAATATATATATTTTTTGACTTTTAAAAATTATAAAAATAATATAAAAACACTAATTTTGTTAATTTAAAATGATTTTTGAATCAGCATTCTACTGCTAGAAATAATTTTGTACAAAGTTGAGAGAGATACAAGAGACGTGGAGATGAGCCTCCCATACAAAATTGGTGAATTTACAAGAAAGAAAAGAAAAAAAGGGGGAAATTTTGAAAACTAGTCCTCATCAAGTGAACAATTAATCAATCTCCCATCTAAAAACTTCACCTAAGAAACCCTAACCCAAATTTCTCTCCCCCTTCTCGTCTTTATCTGCCCCTCACCATGATCTTCCGAGTATGATAACATGGGAATCACAAGATTTATTGTTCTCCATGATTGTCTTCCATTGATCACCTATGTCTCGCGCTGTCTTAACAGCATCCGAGGCTGTTCCTAGGAGACCTCTTCTCGTGAAACCCACCGTGTACAGCCCATTTTCGCCTTTCCAGCCGTCAGGGAAGGGTGGTGCCGGCATGCCATCTTTTGTGAAAAAATCACATCCCTGCATTAACCACAGCATAAATTAATCAATACAGGGAAAATTTAAACTGGAAGGACAGATTTCGAGGTTCATTTAGCAAAACGAATGATATGATGTCATGAAAGCAACATCACACAAAACCCCACAAAGAAAAATATAATAACTACAAGCAGACATTAACTGATTTTTTTCTTTTTTGCATGGAGAAAAGAAGAGATTTGTAGGTGTCTGCTCTCTGTGCATGTGTTCAGGGCAGCAGAGAAAGGGATGGATGATTCATGAGAAGATGGAGCTAAAACTAAACCAGGAATAATGGAAAACAAGTCATAAATACGATTGTGACGCCTCCGTACCTTGAGCCAAGTAGGCACATTGCTTTTGTACCCAGTTGCTAGGATTATAGAGTCGAACTTCTTTTCTTGACCATTCATGAATTTGACCCCGTTTCTCGTTACCTCCTTCACACCTTCCATCACCTGAAACCCTAACAGCAATATTAGCTAAAATCCTGAAGGCATTGCAGAAAGCAGCAGCACACATGCACAGATATGTGAGCGAAAACGATAAGGGCTATAATTTGTTTGTTCGGGTGTGCTTGATTTACCTTAATTTTTCCAGACTTGATTTGTGATAACGCGCCAACATCTAGCACTGGTGTCTTTCCAGTGATATTCTTGAGCTCAATCGGGCCTGTTTTTGGTCGTTTGAGGCCCAAGTGGTCTGTGTTTCCCAGGATGAAATTGGCTACCAGGAGTAGAAATTTATCCACCAATCTTAAAGGTAACCACTTTAGAAGTGCCATGGCTATTCCGAATGTTGACATGCCAAACATCTCTCTGGGTAGAACATGCACCTGTATTTACAAAACCAAGACACCGATAATCAGACACGTCGAATCTAAAAACAATCTCAAAACCGAGCAAATTAATGAACAGCAACGTTACTTTCTCTGGAAACTGAAAGGGAACATAGAATTGGTTAACTTACAGTGTTTCTAACGACCATGTGAGGGATTGCATTGTGCCTACAAAGGTCTAAGCTAACTTCCATCCCTGAGTTGCCACACCCAATAACCAAGACCCTCTGGTTCTTGAACTTAGAACCAGACTTGTACTCACTTGTATGTAGGATAGTACCTCTAAACTTTTCGTAACCAGCTATATCAGGTTTAACTGGCTCTGCATTCTCGCCAGTGGCAACAATAAGCCACCTAGAATGGTACTCAAGTTCTTCAGTTTGCACTCTCCAGACCCCCTTAATGTGGTCAAATTCCGTCGTTTTTACGGCTTGGTTGAATTTAGGATGGATTCTGAAATGCGAAGCATAAGACTCCAAGTAAGAAATGAATTGGCCTTTTGTAGGGTACTTGGGGAAATCACCGGGGAAACCAAGAAGTGGGAGCTCACAAAACTGTTTAGGAAGGTGAAGTTTTAAGCGATCGTAGGTTTTTTGCTGCCAAAGAGAAGCTATGCAGTCATTTTTTTCAAGAATCAGAGAAGGGACTCCTTGCTGGGAAAGGCAAGCTGCAACTGCTAAACCAGATGGTCCTGCACCTATAATGATAGGTCCAAGAACCTTAACGAACTTCGCTTGGTTAAACCCTTGTTTTTCATGTTCTTTGTAGTAATCCATGGTGGAAATCCCAAAAAAAACAAGAAAGAAAGTGAAAGAAACTAAAAAAGATTAGTTCTTTCGTTTCCTGCACCTCCAATGACTCTGTTTTTGCTCTGTTTTTTCCCTCTCAGAGAATGGGAGTTTAAAGAGAGAAACGGTTCTTTTGGTGAAGTTTGATGAAACAACAGTGAAAGAGAAGAGAATCAGAGGTCGAGTGTGTGAGGCTGAGGGCTATAAATGCATAGAAAACAAAGGTTTTTATGAGGAGTGAGAGGTGGAGGAAAGACAGGGAGAATTAATATTAGCAGAGACGGAGAGAGCGCCACGGTTTAATGAAGGCGTAAAGGTTAACGAAAGGATTCAGTTCTCTTTCTCAAGGTTTCGAGGGTCTTTGTTTGTGTGTTACATCTATAAGTTGTAAAAAATTGAGGGATTGAGTATTTGATTAATTTGTAGAAGTATAAATTTGACTTGACATATATTTAGGGGGTGTTTAGAAGTGTTATTATTATTGCTTTTCATGCTAAAATGTATTAAAATGATTTTTTTTAAAAAAAAAAATATTTTTGATATCAGCACATCAAAATGATCTAAAAATATTAAAATATATTTATTTGAAATGAAAAAAAAACTTTTGAATTTCAGCAAAATATCGGTTCAAAAGCAGTGCCAAACAGGCACTTATTTTTATTGCATAACCAAAGTTTCACAGAAAAGAGTAAATTGTTGCTTTCCATGTATGGTGGTCTGGGGCTGGGTGGAGGTTGTTAATATTTTTTTGTTTATTATATATTATACTTTTTGTGTATGGAGTGGTTTATTTTTTATTATATTTTCTTATGAAAAATATTTTGTTAATATTAAAATAATAAAAATAAAAATAAATATATTAGAAGGAGATCACAATATAATTTTTTATCTCGCAATCCTAATTTTATTTCAAATGATATTTTACTATAAGTTGTTCCGGGATGGTAGATGCCTTCACGTATGGATTAATAGCTCGTGATGAAATTACAAGTAGATTAATAGGAGAATGAAAACAACTGTCTAATTTACTTGAATTATTAATTATATTTTATTATTATAATTATTAAATATTTAAAAAACAATACACACACACTTTAAAGTAATTTCACAAGTTGAAAACAATATGAAAAGTTTGGTAACCAAACACTTGAAACTGTTTTTCATTAATTTCAAACTCAATCATTGTTTTAACCAAACACTTTAAATTATTTTGAACCTCAGATAAAGTACTTTTCATAAAACTGTTGTTTTAAAACTTCAGCCACAAAAATAAAAATAATATCAAACACGCCCAAAGGGTCTCAGCCTTCCGCAGAGTTTTTTCTTCTTTCTGGGATATAATCTAAAGATCCCTTTTCAATTATTATTAATAGGGATGAGTATCGCTTAATTCGGTTTTTCAATTTTAACTAAAATATCCAATCAAGTTAAATTTATATATCCTAATTAACTTTGGGGGTATTAAAGGAAATGCTTATCGGGGAGGTAACTCTGAGCAATTAAATATGAAGCTACAAATATCAAAATCAAACAAAAATGGGTTTAATATAAAGGTATGCACCTTTTCTTTTCTTTTTTTTTATCAAACTTGCGATATTGAAATTGCTTCGACAAAACTATAAAAGTGACCAACCTAGTCAGCCTTGTCTAGAACATCCATATGCACAAAACTATCTAACTATTTCTTATGTTCACACTTCAAATTCTTATAAAGGGTTCTTACCAAAAGTTATAAATCATTCTCTCAATATCAGAAGGCTAGAACCATGTTTTTTTGTCCATATGATTTATGCAAAACCATTTGAATTCAAAACCATTTTTTTTGCAAAAAACTAAAAAGGTTGTAAAATGCTAAAACCCTAGCTAAACCTATAAAAGGTCAATTGATACGTGGAAGCAAAGCAACGATAAAGGAGAAAGAAAGAGAAAACAAGAAAGAATCCTTATGAAAGGAGTAAAAGGAATTTGAGATGGGGTGGAGCTTTGAAGAAGGTGTACAAGAGTAAATTTAAAACCTTTGAAACTGTGTGAGGTAGAGTCCATATGACCTCCTTAATTGCTTGAGTGTATTGTTATAGTATGTTTTAATGTTATTTATTGATTTTGATTGCATTATGCCTGATCAGGAGGCTCAAAGTTTGTGCTCTGTAACATTATATTGTGTTTAAGTTTATATACTTTAGTTGTTTG
Organism: Salix dunnii; assembly: GCA_015731905.1. Lineage (NCBI taxonomy): Eukaryota > Viridiplantae > Streptophyta > Magnoliopsida > Malpighiales > Salicaceae > Salix > Salix dunnii. The sequence continues at coordinate 19,291,007 of CM027664.1, forward strand.
GTCGTTACGAGTTTCTATTCCAAGCAAGATGTTGAAGTTGTTTTAACATTTAATAGTGTGATAAGTATAAGTTAAAATGCATGAGTTTGAGTCCTTAAATGATTGCTCTAGGTTTGGAAGTGTTTATGGGTTTTTTGTGTGTTCATTGTCTAAACATTGCTTTAGATTTTAGTTTCATGCCTTGTTTTGTTTTCATTTTCGCTTATTTATGTTATTAGATCATTATTAGCAAATAATCTAAGGTTTATATATTTTATAACACTTTTAGAAATTTTAATCTTTGGGTTTCAGTTTGATACTGAAACTCATTTCCATCGAACTGTAGAATTTCAGTGAAAATCGAACTCAATGGACCTTCAATTATTGATGTGCATGCATGAATTCAATCTTCCTCAATTTTGATTTTGATTAAAAACTAGTTTGGGATGAGTTTTATGTTACTGGGATTCAAGATGAACATTCATTGAGTTATTCATCTCATATGTTTTTCATTCGTTTTAATTAATTATTTTTAATTTTAGTATTTTGTTTATTTAGTTTTTGTTGGGTTGACCCCTATTAGGTTAACTCAATAAGGGTCAAACAGTTAAGTTGATTCAATTGAGTCAACCAAATGACTTAATTTGGAACTAAAAGTTTATTTATTTGACATATAATTTGTGTTATGTGTTTTTTACTCAAGAGTGTGTTTGACAAGCACACTCTTAGAAAAATGACTTTTGCCAAACTTGGCTTTACGAAAATCATAAAGATTATTCTTTTTATTGTTGTTGTTGCAAATGGCCAAATGTCCCAAAACAATCATGCATTTTTAGTTCGAATAATTTCATTTTTGATTTTGCATACACCTCAAGATTTCAATAAACAATGTTTTTTTTATCAAACTTGCGATAACAAATATTTTTTTTTAAATGATGACCAACACAAATTAAAATTAAAATATTAATTTTTTTTAATAACTGTGGAATTAAAAAAAATAAAAACAAAAATTAAGAGCATATACATTTAAACATGAACAGAAATAAGAATTATGTAAACAATATATAAAAAACAAAAAAAAATTCAAAGAGTAATGAAAAGTGAAAACCACAGTTGAAATAACTGTTCAGTACTGTTTGAAATTGTGATCTCCTTTAGCAATTCTATAAAATAATAGTCTTGGTGCCCGTAAGCTGACCCGTATACCTCAGTTATAAAAGAAAAAAAGTTAAAAAAAGTAATTCCGGGAATTATTCATGGTGTGCGTAAGTTGTTCTAGACACCCCGGTTATAAAAAAAATGTATACGTGAAAAAAAAAATCATGGTGCACGTAAATTGACTTGAACATCACAGTTATAAAAACAACAACAAAAATATATAAATGAGAAAAAACAGGAAATAAAATATAAAAAAAAGTGTATCCAAAGGTGCTCGTAAGTTGACTTGGACACTCCAATTATAAAAAAAATATAATCGCATGAAAAAATGGGTCTAGAAATATATGAAAAAATGCATGAAAAAAATGGGTCCATAAATTAATCGTGGTGCGTGTAAGTTAGCCCGGACATCCCATTATAAAAAAAATAGAAGTACGGTTTAAAAAAGAAATGAAATCATGCTTTCAAATAGTAATGAGAAAAAAAATTACGGTGCGTGTAAATTGATAGGGACACCCCGGTCATGGAAAAAAACATATAAGTGGGGAAAAAATATAAAAAATTGGATCCAAAGATTAGTCGTGGTGCACGTAAGCTGCCACGGATACCATGGTTAAAAAAAGACACAGCAAAAGAGGCCTGATTAAAAAAAAATTGACCTGGACACCCTGGTTTTAAAAAAATGGATTTTTTTTAAAAAAAGTCCCTGTTTATTTAAAAACAAACAAAAAATATTTGGCTATAAAAAAAATATAAGGGGAAAACATCTTTTTAAACAGTAATGAGAAAAAAATCATGGTGCGCGAAAACTAACCCGGACACCTCGGTCATGAAAAAATGTATAAGTGGTAATAAAAAATAGAAAAAAAATAATCCTGAGATTAGTCGGTGCACATAAATTACAATGGATACTTCGGTTTAAAAAAACAAAGAAAAGCCCTGTTAAAATAAAAAAAAAAAACAAAACATACCTTTTCAAACAGTATGGAACAGTGAAAACACGGTTATTAAAAAAACACTTTTTAAAAATAAGCACAATTATATATAAAAAAAAAAGATGCAAGGGGAAAGCACATTTTTAAACAGTAATGAGAAAAAAATCATGGCACACATAAATTAACCCAGACACCCAGTTCATGGAAAAAAAATGTATAAGTGGAAATTAAAAGGGAAAAAAATGGATCCGGAAATTAATTGTGGTACGTGTAAGCTGTCACTGATACCTTAGTTTAAAAAAAAAATGGAAAGCAACTTTTCGAGACAGTAATTTTCCAAAATCAAGATTTTAGAAGGCAAAAAAATTCGGATTTTAGAAAGAAAAAAACAACCAAAATCAATTTTGTTGATTGAGCGGTTCGAACTCCTACGCACTGAATTTTGCGACGTGCAGTGAACCCCTTGGCCACAACCACTCCTTTGTAATTTCTAATCTACAAATAAATAAATAAATAAAAACCTGTCTAAAAAAAATGAGCTCATGTAGGCGCAACGCACCGGAGCAAACATCCAGTTCACAATGCCAATAGGTCTAAATGAACAGTGTTATTACAGTAATCAGCCGATATATTTTAGCTATTAGGTAATACGAGTCCTGCAAAAAATTGAGGTGTAAGTCTTTTGCACGGCAAGCAACCCAGAGCCAAAACCATTTACTAAGGAACCATCAAATCTTAAAATTATTCCAGAGCCACCAAAAGCAACTTACCTCAAGTAAAACATATCGGTACATTTTTAAACACAACTATCCTATTACCTTTTCAAAGCTTTGAAAATGACCACATTAGTGAGATTTTGCTACCAACTCTAATAAAATAACTAGATATCTAGAAGACAATTCTCAAAACCCCTAACACCATCACACCGACCCAACAACAAGATACTTGATGATAAAGTCTACTAACTATACTAATGATTGCTAATACAATGTTTTGTTATTTAATAATTGTGCTATCATTATTTTATCTAACCAACCATAAAAACTATAGTCTAGAAAAAGTATTTCAATTAAGTGCTGGCTGCATGCGCCACCCTTTATTTTCCTTGAACATGTAACACATGGCATCTTATTCCATGGGATATGTAATTGTGCTTTGCAAATAATGAAATAAATTTAAAAGTGAGCAGACTTGTGAATTAAAGACAACAAAGTTTATATATTCGTCGTCATTATAATGCTATGAACTAGCTAGGGCTAGCTTCATGTGCTGCCCTTCCGCTAAAACTTTGTTTTCATGATGGCTCCATCTTATTTTAATTATAATTTGAGTTTTTTTTTTTAAAAAAAAAACTTTATTTAAAAAAGCTATAATTTATTGTGTTTTTTTTTTTAAAAAATTAAGTTTTTAAACCAAAACACAAAAACTACTATAATACAGTGTTATAGAATAATATAAATCGTATTCTGGAATTTCATCTATTAATTTAAGTTTTTAGATGAGATGGTTCTTTAACATGCTATCAGAGCCTTGTTGACCTAGTGATCACGAGTTCGAATCTCACTATCCCCGTTCTATTTGATAAAAAAATTCAAGTATAAAGTAATATAGGTTGTGCAAGTTTCAAGCCAAAAGACTTTCACTTGAGGGTGTGTGTGTTAGAGAATAATATAAATCATATTCTAAGATCTTATTTATCAATTTAAACTTTTAAATAAGATAATTCGTTAATATACATAACATATATTTCTGGTAATTATACCCATTAGCCTCTGTCTTTCTAAGAAATTTGCAGCATGCAACTCTCTCGAGCCCAATGCATAAATATCATATAGACAAGATGAGTTATTTTAATTATGATGGGTAGAAACTTTGAACTAAAAATGTTTGTTTTCATATGATTCTAGATTCGAGTATTATAGTTGTTAATATAATTATCACTATAAATTAAGATAATTGTTAAATCCAGGATTTGTGAATTTAATCAAAATACATACAAAATAATCTGTATATTGAAATTAATAATATAAATAAAGTTTTTGACTTCCAGTCTTTATTTCAAAAGGCGTAAAAACGCTGTTTTCAGACAGAATCGATCAAGATTTAGTCACTCCTCATCATTTAAAAAAGTTTAAAGAGCTATACAATATAGCTTTTCATAGCTAAGATTTCAAGGGAGGATTTTTAAGTGAAACTCGTACAAAGTATAGATGTATATTATTGGTTATTCAATTATTTTTAAAAATTATAACAGAGGCAAAATATATATACATACATACATACATACATATATATATATATATACATACATACATATATATACATACATACATACATACATATATATATATATATACATACATACATATATATATATACATACATACATACATATATATATATATATATATATATATATGGGGTTTAAGATCAAGTACCGAATGCGCTCTATAAAAGAAAGAGGGATTGGACTAATGAATCATTAGTGCCCTCTCATCTCCATATCCTCAGGGTAACTGCAATGATTGTTTTACTTTTATTATTCTATTTTTGGCATCTCGGCCATGTTTTATTTGGAAATTCGTTTTTGCATTGTGCATAAATTATTGTACGGAAAAACACAATCTTCGTCTCGTGAATATAAAACAACAACCCTATGTTTGACCATTTAGGAAATGGTCTAGCGATAAAAATTTGAAATTAAAATATTTATTTCTTGTGATTTTAAATTTAAACCATGTGATTGCTAATATAATGATCATGAGATGTTTATATAGTCATTAACTTTAAAACCTATAAAATTAGATAACGTATATGCAAATTTTAAAATAGAACACCAACCGTTAATAAAAACACAACTCGTCAGTGCAACATTTAATAATTGGTCTCTCAACTCTCGTTAAGTTGACATTCCATTCAAGTAACAAGATAAATTCTGCACATATGTCATAATCTTTTTGATTATTAATTTTTCAATGTTAATTAAAATGAAAATTGATCTAGATAAAATATTTATCTTTTATGTAGCATATTTAATATTTAAATACGATATATTATGTTCATTCTCGAACTCTTTACCAAACAAGAGAATATATTTTTTTTCATGGGTTCTTGCCATGAACTCCGTTATGTATCCAACCATCCTAGATCACATCTTATCCCAATTCTCTATTTTACATCCCATGTCCATAACGCATACCCATATACATAATCTTATTTTACATCCCATGTCCATCACGCATACCCATATACATAATCTTGGTAATTCCAATGATATCCCTTCTTTACACGCTATTTATGTTTTCCCGATAATATTTCACAGATTTCACTATCTATTTATACCAAATTCAAGCCGGGCTACTTTGAATTTCATTGATTTATATTTCAGTATATTTCTCTCCTTGCTCATCACTTTCGATTAGATTTTATTTGAGTCTACATATATTTTATTTATTTATTTTCATTTCTTAAATCCTCACCATTCCCATTATTAAAATACTCCTTTTATCTATTAATAAGTCATAGACCCACACTCCGCTGCTGGGGTTAAAATTAATTTTGTCTAGTTTTAATATGCATAATTTTTTTTTTGTTTTTTCTTTCTTTTTATATTTTGATTTAGTTTTGATCCCTTAATTTTATTAGTCATTCTGGGATAATTCTTATTTTTTTTTTGTATTTATACACTTCTATTTTTAATTTATATTTTTAATTGTCATTGTTATTTTTATTTACATTAAATGCAATTGGCGCTAAAATACATGGTAAGTTTAACTTTGATGGTGTAAAATGAAAGTTAAACTTTTATAAGCATGTATAGTTAAACGTGAAATGTTTGAAATACCCCACAAGTAACTCTTTAGTTTTGTCTTATTTGAGGCTACAAATGTTATTTTATTGTGCACTGAAGATATATAATTATCGGGACACTCCTACTGACAATTATTGGGTTTTTTTTTCTTATTTAAAGGTATTATAATTATTACACTATGCACAAAAATAAAAAAAATAAAAATATCCTTGATACTATGGCACTACTTTAAAAATATTTTACATAATAAAATGAATATCTAAAAAACTAATAATAATAATAATTTATTATTATTATTATTATTATTGTAAATAGTTTTGTTACAATAATAATCAAAAGTCATATATGCTGATTATTTAACTAGGATATATAGCATCATAAAAAAAATATAAGACCATTAATAATTTTTTGCATGTTAAAAAAATTTGTTTCTGGCTATGGTAAAGTGTAGGGTGAGTGACTTGTGTATTTTTTCATTGTGGATAATTTGACACAATTTTCCACCTGTTTTGTCTATGTCTACCTTTGTATATTTTTTATGTGATATTAAATCTGAACTATCATACAGAAAAAGCCACAAAAGTCAAATTTTAAGAGAAATAACATCAACTCATGAATTATTTTGAATATTATTATCATTATTGTTAAATTATCACAATTATTATAGTTGTTATTATAACTATTATTATACATAATTAATATTTTAATTATTATTGTCATACTATCGCAGACACCATTATTATTGTTAGAAAAAAAAATTAAAAACTTATTTTATTTTATAAGATTTATTCTTAATATTATTAGATTAAAAGTATTTTAGAACACCGACATTACATTAATTTGAGTTTTTTTTCCAAAAAAAACTGAGGTTGTTTATTTATATATATTTTAAGGCGTTCATATTAAACAAATGTCAAAATATATAATTAATCTAACATATTTATAGGACAAAAAAAACCTTATAAATAACCATCATCATTATTTTGAATGTCTTATCTATAATAATTAGAAATTTTAACACCTAAAAATATTAACGAAAAAGAAATTAAAAAATAAAATCAATGATAAAACAAAAATAAATATTATTAGCTTAAAAAACATTATTTGACTATAAGAATAGGTAAAAATAAAAAAATAGAAGAAAGGGAAAAAAATAATAAATATTAACTTTCAAATGATTACCCAAAGAAATTAAAATTTAAGAACAAAATATAAAAAAATACAACCTTAAGGAAAAAAGAAATGATAAAAAATAAAAACATAAATATATAATCAATTTCATTCAAAGGACAAAATTGAAACAAATACAAACTTTGATACCAATAATATTAAAGGATTTGAAGCTAATTCAGAAATTAAAAGTTCGAGGACCAAAATGAAATATAATATATTTGATGAAAGCTGGTTTGGACACCTCAATTATAAAAAAAATGGGATCCGAAGATTAGTCGTGGTGCGTGTAGTTTGACTTATATACCCCAGTTATAAAAAAGAAAATATATATATATATAAATGAAAAAAATAAAAAAAAATGGATATGGAGATTGGCCATGGTAAGTGTAAGTTGGTCTAAACATCCCGGCTATAAAAAAAATATAAGTGGGAAAAAAACAGAAAAAATTGGTCTAGAAATTAGTCATGGTGAGCGTAAGCTGGCCTATACAACCTTGTTATAAAAAAATAAAAATAAATATATAAATGGATAAAAAAAATGCATCGTGGAATTAGTCATGGAGCGTGTAAGCTAACTCGGACATTCACGTTATAAAAAAACAAAAAAAAATATAGAGAGAGGAAAATGTAAAAAAAATAGGTCTTTAGATCAGTTGTGGTTTGTGTAAGGTAGCCTGAACACTCCGGTTATAAAAAAAAAAAAAGAAAACAGCCATGTTATATATATATATATATATAAAAAATATAGGTGGTGAAAAAAATGAAAAAAAAAAAGTAAAGAAATTGGGTCCAGAAAATAATCATGAAGTGCGTAAACTGACCAGACAGTCTAGTTAAAAAATAAGAAAAAGACGGACCAATTATATATTAATAATAATAAAAAAAAATGAAAAGGAGAGCACTGTAGCAATTCACAGTGAAATACGTGGGGAGCTACAGTGCTTTCCCCACACTGTTTATATAGGTAATATAATATATTTTTAACCGACTTTGAGAACTTTATTTTAACCATCGAGTATTATCATAATTACTTATAGATGTAAAGATACCGACAGATAATATCTCTTATGATGAGGAAGCATATTTTAATTAGAAAGCAAATAAAAATAACTATAATTAAGAATATTAATCCACCCACGAAGAAAAGAAGTTTGACTCCAAGAGAACAATGATTCCCTATCCTATGGAACTAGTAGTAGTTATGACATTAGAAAAATATATAAATTAATCCACTTACCAAAGTAAACATTCTTAAAGCGACGAAGCTCGTGTGCTAATAATTTGACAAATCAATAATTAAATCATATAATAGTGAGTTGTCCAACATAATTAATAAAAAGAAGTCCAAGGGTTTACCGACAGGTTTTTTTTTAATTTTAGTTAGAGTTCAAGTTAAACCTAATGTAAACCATGATCTATCCATTGTTTTTTTTTTTAATTTTAGTTAGAGTTCAAGTTAAACCTAATGTAAACCATGATCTATCCATTCACACATTACAAAACATCTAAACGTTGTGGCGTTTTCACTGTGCTCCCTCTCACAGATCACTGTGGATTCGAGCAGTGTAGGGGCGATTTTGGCCCTCGGTCGCGCGGCAAAGTGGGGCTGTGAACGGGGCTATTTTCGGTTTTTTCTTTTCCCGTCTTTTTTTTTAAAATATTCAGCCGTGAACAGTGCATTTACGCTTTCATCCCTGGTAATAGGACAAAATAAGGGTTCCGGCTGGGGGGCACCGGCGTAATTGCTCGCGGCCGCACCGGTCCGGTCCGGTCCGCCGCCACTTTTGATTTTTAATTATTTTCTGAAATGGCTAAAGACGCTTTCAGCCCCTAATAAGACAAAAACACAGCCTTAGGTCCAGGGACAGGACGGTAATTGACCATACTTTTTCAATTTAATATTCGGTGTCTGTCAGGGCGTGAAGCACACGCGCCGGACGGTTTTTCGCCTCACGCCCTGTTTCGGAGGCGCGTGCGGCGTCCTAAGGTGGTCGGAAATTCGCTACCGCCACTCAAAACGATGCGCCGCCGCTTGGGCTTCCTCCCGCGGTGGCGCGTTTAACCTGAAAATGTCTGTGGACGCGGAGGAGGCCGGTTGAAACCTCCGGCCACGTTTCTCTCTCTCCTGCACGTAAATGTGCAGGAGAGTCCCCCAAGTTGTGTTACTTTTCACTTCGGTCCCTAAATGTTTAATTTTGTATGTGATCCTAATTTCTGTTATATAAGTTTTGATTTAGTTCGATTGAGTCCTCCGATTTTAATTAATTGAATGTCAAAAGTTAACTTAGGTCCTCCTACTTTCAATTTCCGGATTGGCTGTATAAAATTCAATTAATTCGGTACAGAAGTTCCGATTTTTGCAATTTTGTCCTCTGATTTCAATGGAGAATAAATATAATTTGCATTTCAGCCCTTTGACTTTTAATTTTTTAATTTAAGACCTTTATATTTGATATTCATTTCAGTCCTTATACTTTTAATTTGTTTTTATTTCTAGAATAATCCCTACTTTTGTCCATATACACATAAGTGTATTTAATACAATAATAATAATAATAATAATAATAATAATTTAATTATTTTTTTTCTTACTCTTCTGTGTTTTTTTCCTTTCTCCCGATAATTTGATAATATTTTTTGTTTTGCCGGTAATAGTAATAATAATTGTTTTTTTTTTATCTTTTGTTAAAGTTTATTGCATATTTTTAGTCTTTGATTTACTTTTTGTTTCTTTCATTATTAACATAATAATAATAATAATAATAATAATAATAATAATAATTGTTTTTCTTGCTTGCTCTTTTTTTAATTTTTTTTTTGCCCTCCGGATAATTTTGTAATTTTTTTTGCAATAATAGTTTGTTTTTTTTAATCTTTTGTTAAAGTTTCTAGGATATTTTGAGTCTTTCATTTATTTTTGTTTCTTTCATTATTATTATTAATAATAATAATAATAATAACAACAACAACAACATTAATAATAATAATTTAATTGTTTCTCTTATTTATTCTTTTGTCAATGTTTTTGAGTTTTTTTTTTCCAGGATAATTTAATAATTATTTTGTCATTTTCGAGGGGTTGATTCGTGATTATAATGTGCACATCACCAAGCCCATTTTCTTTTGTGATCTTTTATAACGCATTTTTTTTATTCTAAAAAATTTTATTTATGCTTGCGCAATAAACTCTACTTAAAAATTGCTACATTTTATCTCATAATCTATAATTTTTCTTAATTATATCATATAAATTTATTGTTTTTGATTTAATTATGTTAAATTATATACATAAAAATACCCGCGGCAACGCGCGGGCAATATATGTATGTATGATTTTATTTAATCATATATATATATATATATATATATATATATATATATATATATATATATATATATATATATATATATTACCTATAATATAAACGGCGTCCCTCTTTTCCTGTGCATAAAATCACTGTGTGCCAAGACACATTTCACTGTTCACTGGACATATTTTATCCGTGCGTCGTGCGAGTTCGTCCGTCTTTTTTTTTCTCCCCGGTTTGAACAGTGTATTAACGAAAAAGCCCCCCTAAATAGATAAAATAGTGCACAGGAACCAGGGGCATCACCGGTTTTTCCTCTTTATATGCACAGTGCACAGACAAAAAAAACCCCAAATAAAGACAAAATAACGCACAGTAACCAGGGTTACCGCCGTCTTTTCCATCCCGGTTTTTCGTAAATATCGGTGAGTCCAGGGGCAAGCCTGTCAAGACAATTTAATTATCTAAATTGTTCTGACAGTAATGTGGACAATAATTTTAACTGTTATAGAACTATTTTTTTTATTTGATTATTGCATGGTTTTTTTTATATTAATTCATTTAGTTTGTTTTTATAAATTCTTAGACATTGTATATTTTTTTATTCATATTTATACATCTATACTTTTAGTTTTTTTATAGTTTTTTTTCTTTTAATTTTATTTAAATCAGTTAAATCCTAAAATTTGAATTTAAATTGATAGTCATTTTAAATTTAATATTGCTTCTTTTTTTCCTTTATTTTATTTTTTTTCTTTTTTTCTCTTTGTTTTTTTTCTCTTCTTTTTTTTTTTTGGATTAGATGATTTTGATGATTTGACTATTTATGCAGTAATCATGATAATTTTAGTTGTTGTGTTTTTTTCCTTTTTCATACAAAAATCTTTTCCTTTTTTCAATGATTTTTCAAGACAATTTAATTATTTAAATTGTTCTGACAATAATGTGGACAATAATTTTAACTGTTATAGTAGTGATTATGATAATAACATGAGGATAGATTTTCAATTTACGTATTAATCTTTTTGTTGATAGAACTATTTTTTTTATTTGATTATTGCATGGTTTTTATATATTAATTCATTTAGTTTGTTTTTATAAATTCTTAGACAATGTATATTTTTTTATTCATATTTATACATCTATACTTTTAGTTTTTTTATAGTTCTTTTTTCTTTTGATTTTATTTAAATCGGTTAAATCCTGAAATTTAAATTTAAATTGATAGTCATTTTGAAATTAATATTGCTTCTTTTTTTCTTTTTTATTTTTTTTCCTGTTATTTTAATTTGTTTTTTGGATTAAATGATTTTTATGACTTTACTATTTACGCAATAGTAATAATAATTTCAGTTATTGGTTTTTTATTACTTTTAGATGATTTTTATTATTTGACTATTTATGCAATGATCATGATAATTTTAGTGTTTATGTTTTTTTTTCTTATTTATACTTAAATCTTTTGCTTTTTTTTTCTTATTTTCCAGGATAATTTAATTATTGAGATTATTTTGACAGTAATATTAATAATAATTTTAACTGTTATAATAATGATAATGATAATAAAATAAGGATATATTTTCAATTTATATATTCATCTTTTTATGGATAAAACTATTTATTATTTTATACAAATTTATAATTAAAAAATTCTATACAAATTTATTATTTTGTCTAACATTATGTTATAATAAAAAAATCTAACATAATTAATATTTGGCCCTTATACTTTTAATTTTTTTTTTCATCCCTTGATTTCTTATTATTTCTATAATGATCTCTGTTATTATTCAATGAATTCTTTAATTCTAGAATAATTATAATAATAATAATATAGTAGTGGTAATTTAATTAATTATTATTTAACAATAATAATAATTTAATTATTTCTCTTGCTTACTTTTTTGTTAATGTTTTTTAAGTTTTTTTTCGTCGAGGTAATTTTATAATATCTATTCTTTTGATAGTAATAACAATGTTGATTTTGATTTTGATTTTTTTATTAATGTTTTATTGTTTATATACTCTTTGATATTATTATTATTATTATTATTATTATTATTATTATTATGAATTATAATAATAACAATATTTTAATGCTTTTTCGTGCTTCCTTTTTTTTTTTTTATATTTCTTTCTCTCAATATAATTTACTGATTTTTATTGTCTTTATAATAATATGAATGATAAATATTAGTCGCTTTTTTCCTTTATTTCTTATTTCTTTTTTATTATTTTAATTTGTTCTTTGGATTAGATAATTTTTATTATTTTACCATTTATACAATAATAATGATTAATTTTTATTAATTATTAATTATTAATTTTTTATTAATTTTTTATTTTTTATTGTTTACTTATAAAAATATTTTGTTTTTTCTAATGATTTTTCAAGTCAATTTAATTTTTATTATTATTTTAACAGTAATGTTGATAATAATTTTAACTTTTATAACAATAATAATAACAATAATGAGGATGAATTTCTGGACAAATTTATTTTAACTAAATTTATAATACAATTTAAAAATATATATAATTAATATTTTTTACATTTAAAAAAATATTGTGTATCCCGCGGCAACGCGCGTGGGCACTTAGCTAGTCTCTCAATCAATGGCGACGACTTTAGTTTCCAAAAAGGATTGAGCTTTGAAGTGAGAAATTGGCAAGGTGGCAGGGTTTACTTATATCAGACGTTTATAAGAAATACGAGTATGATTTGTTTGTGAGCATAGCATAGCATAGCATTGTTTTTTATTTTTATTTTATTATTATTTAAATTTTAAATTTATATAATTAATAGGAGCAAGTTATATAATTAAATAATTATTTTTAAAAAACCCTCCAACAATATAATTATTAATTTTTTAATTATATTTAAATTAAAAATTAAAATATTGAAAAAATCTGTAAAAATTTCATTCACCATCAACTTTTGAACAATAACTATGAAGTATATGGCATACCAGGTTCCAGCAAGACAAAAAAAAATATGGCTTTTTAATTTCAAGTTGCTATTTAGAAAAATCTATTTTTGGCTGTCTAAATAGCTCCCTTATTTAAGTGAAAAAAGTTGCTACAAGATACTATATATATATATATTTGCCTCCCCTTATAGCACCCCCATTGGAGATGTTTTTAGACTTGAAACTTGCATAAATTGACAATACCATGTGCTTGATTTTTTATCAAATAGAATTGAGATGTTGAAATTCGAACTCGTGATCGCTTGATCAACAAAATTCTAATACTATATTAAAAAATTATCTCATCCAAAAAACTTAATCTGATAAATAAAAATCTAAAATATAATTTATATTATTTTATATAAGCTAACCATTTATCCCTTTCCCCGCAGTTTAGTTGTCATCTCAGAGATCATAGCTAGTCGCAATGATGCCGGCCACTCCTTTAACAGATAAATAATAACCATCACACCACGAAAATTAAAAATATAAAAGCTGAGCCTGTTCATACAACGAACACTTAACATTTTGAAGAAAAAAACATATTATTGATGATTTTCTTAGTAGCATGTATTCTTACAGCAACTTTATACGTAAATCTTGCACGTAAAATTCACAGATATGAACCACATATAGTTCCTTAAGGTGACGAGAGATCAGAGCTTGGTTCCTCTTCTCGTTAAACCCATGGCCACTGTTTTTTCTGTGATTGACATGAACCGATGTGAACCGGTCCCCCCCCACCTAGTTGCCCAGGTCCTCTCCTTTTCTCTCTACTTTCACAGGTGCGCATCCACCATTCCCATTTGCCCAATGATATCTCTTGGTATCTTTTAGGGCTTCGAGCCCGTATATGACTATTCAACGGCGGTAGAAGAGAAAGTTGCATGCATTTTTACTGTCAATTGCAAAAAACAAAAGAAATATCAGCTGGGGACGTTTCTGGGAAATAAACAGGGAGAGAGGCTTTGGCCACAGTTGCAGAAATGATCAGATGATGGAGTCGATCCTCTCACTCCATGATCATCTGCTGATGCAATCATTAAAGCATTATATTTACACGTACTGATTTTATTGATGGGCTTCAGCTATATAACGAGTAATCTCCCTTCCACAGACGTCAAATTCTCTTCTCATCATTTCTTTTTCGATTCAATCAAACCTTTTTGTATAAAAAATTTCAAGTTTGCTGGGCAAAATCTTTTTCTTCAAATATTTTAATTTCTTTTAAACTCATTAAAAAAAACTAAGTATGTGCTTAGTATTGCATTATTTTTTGTGATTACATTTTGGAAAAATAAGTTTAACCAAAACTATAAATTAAAACCCTTTTCAAACTCAAGTTTTTATTATAAAATAAAAAGAAAGCCAATAACTCTTAAAATTATAATTAATCTAAAAATATCTCTTAACGCAACGGATATTAAAAATGCCACGTGGAACTCCGTCGGCGGTTTCGGGACGGGTGCGTTTAGGACGAGCCAGGGCGGGAATCTGCTCCTAATTTGCCATTGAATAACTGGGGGCATGAGATAGATTGTACGGATGGATATCTGTCTCATAGTCCCCGGTCAAGTTGGTGTTAGCAGTCATCGGGGCCGCTGGAATGCTGATGTCACGTGATCAAAGCAAACCAGTCGTACCCTGCCAGTCACGTGGCGTTTCTAACCTCCAATAGAATCTTAATGAAAATATCGAAAATATCAAAACGACCTTGACTGGTGACTGATTGCAGCGCAGAGAAATACACTTTTTAGTTTTTTGGTGTGAGAAGTGACCCTTTTTTTGTATTAGGATCGGTGCCTTGATTTGACGGTTGGGGTTTTTTTTCGTCATCACCTTAGACTACACGTGTCGAAAACACTTTTGCCTGTTATGGTATAATTTGACAAATGTGTTCAAGCTTTGAATTTTGGATCATTGTGCTTTAGAGCATTCTCGAATCTGAGCCATTGACTGGACTGATGAAGAGGGGCATCATTCGAACTCCAAGACAGATCTAACGGCTGGGATGCTTCAGAATTTACAGTTGTGACCATTTATGATGACACGATTGACTGACCTGTATTAATTAAATTTCGTGTCCCTCGCTTTTTATCCGTTTATCAATCACCGCCTATAACATCGATAAAATTGCAATTATAGTCTTCTTTTTTTAGGGATTACAATTTGACCACACCATAGAGGTATCAAGCCTAATCGAGAGTAGATTAATCGATAAAATTATATTATATTACTTTAATAACACACACACACACACACACACACACAATCAAGTTATAAAATAGATTGATCAACTCGTGAGTAGAAATGGAGGTGTTCATGTTTACCATTTCTTTAAACAAAGGGGAGCAGGGCATGAACACGAAAAGAAATCCTGGGATCCAGCAAAGGTGGGATTATATGAATCCCAGCAATATCAGAAATACAGTCAACCGATCCCCCTCCATAGATATGATTGCACGGATATATGCTCAACCCTTAGCTTTTATAGTTGGATTTATGATGAAGTGCAGAACAAAATTTCTGGCGCCCTCGAAAAACTTTCAAAATTAATATATATATATATATATATATATATATATATATATATATATATATATATATATATATATATATAAACCAAGGTGGAATCTGAAACTTTTTGCAATGGCCACTAACTGCGTACATTAGAATCCAAATTGCCTGACTCCATAGTTGCATGCGCAAAGCTCTTTCTGCAGACTAGCTAGACAAGGCTCCAGCTTCCTAGCTAGTAGTAACTTTGCCATCCAATCTCCCTGCAGCAAGGATCTTATGTTATTATTATCTTCGCATTTTGAATGATATAAAAGGGAGAAAAATAAGGACCGCATGAGGAAAGATACAACTAAATAAATTATCACTGCCCCTCTCAAAAAGCTTAAACAAATTGTTCAGGCTAGTGATCATGGCCGCATGGTGATGCTCAGAAAAATTAGGCCCCATGCTGCCGAGCTTTCCTTGCCAAGGAATATCTTCTGATAATGTCTGGACCAGCAACTAGGTTTGATAGTCTTGCATGGATGGAATATCCTTTTACTTGAATAATGTTCAATGACATCTTGGTCAATATCTAGCTAGGTCCATGATGCTGCTGCTGCTGGTGGAAGCTGCTTTAGCTTCTTTAGTGGAATACCATCTGCTCATATAGCTATTCGACAATGATTCTAGATTGGCCACAGCAAATTTGACACCCATGAGCTAGCTGCGAATTTCATTCTATCATTTTCAAGGGGTGTTCTTGTGGCAATCATTGATTTGTACACGTTTTGCTGTCTCGGGATGCAATTAGATATGGTAGTGTGGTTCTTTAACAAGCTTTGGCAACAAATCTAAACATATCTTGTTTCTGAAGTGGTAACATATCTTCTTGCTACAAAAAAGCTTGGCGATCGAATCCTATGATTCTTTAGAATCTTTATCTACAGGATTTTGCCTATGAAGTGGCCCTATAAGACCATCACTCTGTTTTTACCTTCTGCTTTTCCTTTTCTTCTGTATCTTGTTGGTGGAACTGAAAAATATTGCCGGACTTGAGGGGAATGTAAACAGGAAACAAACGAAACCTGACACCTGGCATGTAAAGACCTAGCTAGCTACCCACAATTTTTGTCAAAACTAAGTAGCTTTATGCAGGCCTTAAAAAGAAAGATTGCCATCTTAGAGGCACCTTGCTCAAATTTCAACCCCATTTTTGACATGTTACTAGAAATTCTCTCTTGGTTCTCTCTTGTTTTTTTGTAGCATGCAGAAAGATCACTCATAAAGAGATTTGGTCCAACGATTTCTTACCTCTAGCCCTCAGGTCCACCTTGGCTACGGCACACGAGTCTCTTTAACCCGTTTGGTAACGCGGTTGTGTTTCAAACCATAATTATTTTTGTGTTGTTTGGTAAAAAATAAATAGATGAAATTAGTATGGGTCTCATAAAAAAAAAAAATCAAAACTGCTTTTCTTAATAAATAAAAGATTTATGTTTTTCCTGTGTTTTATTTTATTACATTAAACCACTTCTGTGACTGATTCTTATAAAAAAGACAAAGATGATGTGCGGCCACAATAATTCAAGCACCTTCATCAAGTAGACAACCCTCCTCCTCCTTCAACATGATAAACCAGAGCTTCTCTCTCTCTCTCTCTCTCTTTCCATGACGATGCTTTCTTTGTTTACACAATAATATCTCTCTCTCCACAATAGACTTTGAACACTCATACCGGCCATCACAGGCCACCATTTCTGTCATCACCATCATAGAAATAACCAGCTCGATCTTCTCTATACTTCGATATCGACCGTTAAAGCTCTTGTCGTGGTCGATCGAATGCTATTGTTTACGTGAATTTATTGTTTATGCACACAAATATATATATATATATATATATATATATATAAAGTAATTTCACAAGTCGACAATAATATTAGTATAAGCAACGAAAAACAAAAGATGTGTATGGGTCTCACAACGAAAAACATATCAAAACTGCTTTTCTTAATAAACAAAAGATTTATGTTTTTCCTGCGTTTTATTTTACTGCATTAAACAATGATCTCTCTCTCTCCACAGTAGATTTGGAACATTCGTACCAGCCACCACATGCCACCATTTTTGGCGTCATCATCATAGAAAGAACCAACTCGATTTTCTATATACATCGGTATCGACCGTTAAAACTCTTGTCATGGTCGATCGAATGCTATTGTTTACATGAATTTATTGTTTACGCACACAAATATATATATATATAAAGTAATTTCACAAGTCGACAATAATACGAAAATATGATAATCAAACATGCGAACCTATTTTTTATCGGTTTCAAATTCAATCACTGTTCCAAACATTTTATTACATATTTTAAACCGTAATAAATTTTTTTTTATAAAACAATTTTTTAAAAATATCTACTATAAAAATAAAAATAATACTTAACACCCAAAAAAACGATGTGCTGGTAGCTTTGTACACGCCATTCGTGACTCGGATAGAGATTCCATTCATCTCCGTATCTCACCTTCTACCTTCTTCTTTGATTCCGCACGTGTGTCTTACTCATGCATCTGTTAGCTCTTTTTTTGTTGTGTTGTTACTATTATTATTACTATTATTATTACTATTATTATTATTATTATTACTATTATTTATCTTGTTTTTTAAATTATTTTTTATTACAAAATATTAAATCAATATTTTTAAAAAACATTATGTGCTGATATGTAGATTAAAAAATATTTTAAAAAGAAGAGCTACATCGGTCGTCAAATTACTGAAATACACTTCTTTTTATTAATATTGTTATTAATTTATCAATACATTAAAATAATGAAAGGTACTAGAGAGCTTTAATGTTTTTCTGTAAAAAAATAATAATTTTAAAATATAAGCACACAGATTAGAAATAGGACCGTAAATTTCAATTAGCAGTTAGAAGAAGCAAAGTTTTGAACCAGCCTAGCGTACATGCTGTAGCATGGTCGCAATTATTATTAAATTTATTTTTTATTTAGAAATATATTAAAAATATTTTTTTATTATTTTTAAAAATTATATTTGATATTGATATATTAAAATGATTTAAAAATATCTATAAAACAAATTTTTTTTTTTTCATCGCCACTTCCTGGTCACAATCCCGCACAGCCACTAAGAACCTTTGAATGAGTTTAAGCCCCATTTTATATGAGAAAGATCTGATAAGATTTTTTTTATTAGAGAAAACTCACCTTTATTTAGGTATTTTTACGGGTTCGAGTTAAGTGAATAAAATCTCGACTATATCATGCTCTAATAAAATGAACATGACCTGACTGGAATCTAAAACTTACAAGCCAAATCTCAAATTCTTTACTATGATATCATGTTTTAAAAAATTAGTCAAACAATAATGGAACCATGATCAAAGTAGCCCAAAGAGACCTCTTTCTCGTCTTCCCCTTTTAGACAAGTGCTAAAAGAAAACATATTAGGTATTCTTGATTTATGGTTGTCCTAGGATCAACTCTATATATACGTATTTATATATTTTAAAAAAATATAAAATTCCAGTAATACTTCATCGGTAACCATTAGTTTTTATTTTATTTAAAGGTGTAGTGGTTGGTTATTTCATTATGCAATGAAAATATAAAATTGCAGTAATACTCTTTATAACAACTCTTGATTGTACACAAAAATATAAAAATTAAAAACATCATTGAATTCAAGGCTAAAATACAGTGCACAGAAATGTAAAACAGTAATTTCACCATTGCAATCTATAATAATCTGTGTTTATCGCTACAAAACCTCATTTAGCTTATTAATTAATATATATACACGCACTTTTTTTTGCCGAATTATATAATAGAATGTTAAAATCATTAAATAATTCATCTATGTATGTTTTGTAATTGCTTTTCAACCAAGATATAGCACTATAATGTTTTCCAATAGCATTTCCATAAGAAAATAATTATTTAAAAATATAGTCCACCTCTATAAACATTTCAAACTGAATAGAAAGTTCTTCACGATCAAGGCTTAGGAATATAATGAAAATGGAATAAATATGCCATGCAGTGGATATATGGAGTTGCTGTATGCCAAGGTGACAAGCCCATAAGGCCCAATGGGCCTGGCCGTAACTGGATCGTTAGGTGACATTTCGAAAACCTTCCAATTGTACTTCCTCCTCGTTTCCAGCCAATTATGAATCTGTACTACGTGTACTACCGATTATTTATTTATTTATTTATTAAAAAAGACAACAACCATCTTAGATATTTCCATGCCAATAATTCTCGATATGTTTCCACGATATTCTAAAAATCATTCCAAAAAAAAAAAAATCAACTTTCAAAAGTTATGTAAACGATGTTTTAATTTCGTATTATTATATATCTACATCAATTGGGTGGATGATTTAATTAATTTAGATTAATTATAAAATAACATTATTTTATTTCTTAAGGAAAAAAATAAAGGTTTTATATATAAATCAATCTGATTTTAATTAAATTAATTTTATCCATAATAAATTCTATCTAGTATTATATTTCAGACCACCAAATTAATAAAAAAATATTTATAATATAGATTTTCGGTCAATTTATATATACTTTAAATAATCTCACGAGACTTGAAGCTGAATTGGTAAATTTTATTGATGTATTTCAATGATGTTTGCTAAGCATATTGTAAATATTCACAATCCTTTCTCTATACCTTGTTTTATACCAACTTTTTTTTCATAAAAAAAGACATGCATGCTGAAATCGTGTATGTTTTTACAAGGAAAAGCAGCCGTTGCTTCGTTTGATCACGATCACTTTGACTGCCGGAGCATTGTTGTTGGAAAAACCAACCACCTCCCACCTCCTATGAGCCGACGGCCTTGGAAGGTTCTCCGGCACAATCGTCTCTAACGAGTTTTGAGTCCACGGAGGGCACATTCTCTTGTCACTCCACCGTGGCCCTTTCAAGTTTTCTTTTGATTCCACAGCCACTTGCATCTCCCTAGCCACGGCAAGATTTTCACCGCTCGCTGAATCACAGCCCACCTCAAGTCCAATTATCATGCATGCCGTGCCCAGTACAAATCGATTCCTCCACTTCTCATCCCTGAACCTGCACGGAGTAAAATTGTTCAAATCTAGCCATTTTAATTATTAAAGCGATCAAATTGGAGATCAATAGCATGTTCTCGAGACAATAATTGAGGTCTCGACTTACCAGGCAACCTGGGAGCTCTTAGCAGAGGAAGAAGGGAGGGTTGAACCAGAGCATGGAGAAGAGAGGTTGAGGCAACAGGTGGTTCTAACGGCCATATTCTCTCTTCTGGGTTGAAGGTTCAGCTGCTGGTGGCGGGTAGATGGTTCGATATATAGACAGGAGGAGTCAATGGAATCGGGAGCTGACAAAATGGCTGCTTGTGTTTGGACACGTGGGTTGGACCCTTGAAGCCAGCCACCATTCATTGCTTGCCGTCTTCCACTATTCCGCCTTCGAGACGCGTGTTGGGAATGTTTTCCGTGAGATTAGTAGCCCACGACAAGGCCGTCCTGCTCACCTGTCACACCACCCTCTATTGCTTGCAAAACTAATATTAAGAAATTACGGTTGGCCCATTGACTAGTAAAGCTGAGTTGGGTTTGGGCCTTTTGGTGGATTCATTTTGACTCCTTTCCATGGGCCTTCAATTTCTTTTCTCGATCTCTGTGTTATATGGGCCTTTAGCCCTCCTGTTACTGGACCACTTGCATTTCGACTCCGACTCCATCCTCTTGATTGAAAGAGATTAAATACAGTTTGACCCCTCCAGTCATTGAGAATCTGATGTTGAATTGAATTTGAAAAAATAAAATGAAATTGAGATTTATATATATATACACACACAATCATTTTATTTTATTTATTTTAAATAATTAAAACCTCGTCAATTTATATAACTTATGGATCAAGTAATGTGTAGTGACTTTGCTTTAGTCACAATATATCTTGATATATTTGTATCTTGGGAATTATACAAATAAAACCCTGAAATAGAAAGTTGGGTAATTAGATGTTTGGTAGTGTGGTTTAAACTGAGTTCGCAAAAAAATAAGTGTATTAGTGTTTGATTAATATAAAAAAGATAAAAAATGTGTGTCGGGCCCATGTAATAAAATGGACCGATTTCACAAAAAGCAACAAATAATTATTTTTCATTGCGTCTCGTCTCGTGGTTTCATGATTTCGAGGAGAAAAAAATATCATTTATATTTTAATTCCAAAATAAACCTTCTATCTTCCAAAATAAGAAGAGATTAAAAAAAAGCACTAGTCTTTATGGAAGGATTTGTGGGGGATTGTATAAGCTAAATTAAGCATTCAAATTTTTATAATTGGTTGTTATACTCTCATCTCTACTTAAGTTTTTCTACCAAACCTTGTTAATATATTTCCGCCTATTTCTCATTAATTTGAAAATAATATTTTTAAAATTTTTATTTTTTATCTTGAACTAATTATTTTTAGTATTTTAAGATCATTTTCATATGTTAATATAAAAAATATTTAAAAAAGATAAAAATAATCATTTTGATATATTTCTAAACGAAAAAACACTTTAAAAAACAACATCAACCACACTTCCAAACATGTACTTGAATTGTATGTTTTATTACCAAATGATTTTTATATCAACTTTACAAATACCATAACATCATACATTTTAGTAAATTAATATATATTTTCTTTTCAATGAATTAATGAGATCAAGAGATAATGTTGTTTTGTTGAATAAAAAAATATCTAATTTACTTGAATTATTCATTATATTATATTATTATGATTATTAAATCTATAATAGTTAACATGTATGTGTTTGTGGGTGTGCGCTTTAAAATAATTCACAAGTTGACAATAAAATAAAAAATATGATAATTAAATACGCGAAACTGTTTTTCATTAAACCTCAATCTCAACCACAGTTTTAATAAAACACTTCAATTTCAGTTGTGAAACGCAACTAAAAGTGTTTTTCATGAAATTATTTTCTCTAATCTCAATCACAACAACAATCACAATATCAAATATACCCTTCTAAGAAATACAACTTTTTATTAGTTGCTTCATCGTGAATGAAATTTTTTTCATGAAACTGCTTTTCATAAAAATACAATATCAAAGATAACTTTTTATAAAATTATTTTTTTTAATCTAAACTATAATAGCAATTACAAAACCAAATCCACACCACTTTTGCTAGTTGCTTTATCGTGAATAGGAAAATTTTAAGAAATATTAAAATCAAATCATGAAAATTCAATTTTTAAAAACCATTCATAAACAGTATTTATCAAAGATTATTCAAAAAATTCCGCAGTCAACAAAGGAAGTGACACAACCAAATCCGACTGAAAACGACGTCGTCATCATCAACCTGTATAGCCAACCAGTCAGAACTCCGGCCTTCACCAACTGAATAAAAACTGCACCATCGTTTTAAATGCGTGAACTCTCTCTCTCTCCCCCTCTCTCTCTGCATAGATCACAGTGCCGCAGTGAATTGCTAAAGTGGCGTCCTTGAAAACCCTAATTTAACCCTAGCCCTAACCAACCTCCAAATTGACCTCTTTACTACTCGTATTCTCGAAAAAAGTTCAAATCTCTCTACCTCCAACGTTTGATTTCTTTCTGAGCTGACTCAGTGAGTCACTTCTCAATTGACTGAACTCAGTGAACCAAAGTTTTTGGCCCTTTTTTTTTTTTTTTAAAAAAAATTTGGCGGTGGGTTTTATTAGGAATGTGAAAAAATGGAAGGAAATAATGGGAGTTCGGGTGAAAGTAACTGTAGACCACCAATACCTCTATCTGCTGCTGCTGCTGCTACTACCACGACGTCGTTTAGACAGTGTTTTAGCATTGATAATGTTCCTGTCAGTTGTAAAAAGACTCTGGTTCGTCACCAGTCCTTTGTAAGTTTCTAAATTTTAGACCTTTTTGGCATCTGGGTTTTCGTGTTTTTAGTTAAAAAAATTGGGTTTTGGTTATTGTTTATGATTAGTTGTTTAATGGGTTTTGTATGTAATTGGGTTGTGTTTGTTTTTGTTATTTGAGTAATTAAAATTTGGTTTTTGTTTGTATTGGATTGATTTTTTTTTAGAAAGATATTTTGTTGTTCTTCTCGTTGCATTATCTAACATACTCGTAACAATCACGGGGAGAATTTTTCGGGATAGATTAGCATTACCCACGTATAGATTATCATATGTGAACGGAATTAGGAAGTTAGAGACTATATTGGTAAGAATTGAAATGAGCTGAGCGAGCCCTGTTTAGCTTGTAGCATATTCTTACTCTGTTGTTATCAAATTCTTTTTGTTGGATTAGATTTTTTCTTATTACGAACTGTTTTCTTTGACTTTTGTAATAGTTTGCAAGTACTGGCGATGTACAGTTCTTTTTGTCAAGTTTTTGACCAGATTTTTGTGCAGGTGAAGACAAAGACGTTGGATACTCCTGTTAAACCTAACCTTGGTGCAGAAAATCTAGATGCAGATTTCGTTCCGATTGTTCGCTCTGGGGCATGGGCGGATATTGGCATTCGCTCAAGTATGGAAGATGTATACATATGCGCTGACAATTTCATGAGTGATTATGGACTCAAGAATGCTACTGATGGGCCCAATGCCTTTTATGGGGTACTATTTTCCTTCTCTTTGTTCTTCTTATAAATAATCATGTGGGATATTCGAGAATGCTACTGGCTGTTCTTTGGCGCAAACGATGTGTGGGGAACTTATGATTTCATTAGAGCACTGTCACTTTACATTTATTTATAAATTTTCTCCTATCAAATTTCTTAAAATTTTGCAATTCACAATATAGCACCATTTCAATCAAGTGTATTGCAGGTTGTTATACAAAAGTTGAGGCTTGAAAAAATTGAACCTTTTGTTCGCTTGATATTCAAGAAACACGATGTTTCTATCTTTTCTTCAGTTTCTGTTGTCTCAAAGCATTGTTGAAGCATGGTTTTGTGATTATTGTGGCCATGGTAAAACATCATGTTTTTGTGTTGTTGGTGGTAAATGCAATAGTGATGGTATTGATGTCAGCTGTGGTGATGACGAGCATCGATTCAAGTTGATTGCGTGTTTTATGAAATGGTGAACGTATGCGTGGCTGGGTAATGGTGGTGGATTGTTAAATGCTGGTGTCACTGATTTCAGTCTTTAATGATGGGCTGTATTAGAGGAATGATGTTATAAAAGATGTTTATGATGCTATTGAATATTGCTAGTGGTGACTGTAATGTGTTTGCAATGGAGTTAATGGTGTATTTTGTAAGGAGCCATTGTTGTGCTTACTTGATGTGGTAACCTTTTTCCTACCACTGATGTTGCAAGTCATGGTTTTGATGTTATTGTTGGTTTTTCATGTCTCACAGGGCACAGATCCTGTGTTGATAGGAGTCTTATGTCTAGCATTAGTCTGGGGATTGTAATGCTTGGCAATTTAACAAAGAGTTTTATATTGATGGTTAGGTGTTTGATGGACATGGCGGAAAGCATGCTGCTGACTTTGCACGCGACCATCTACCAAGATTCATTGCTGAGGATGAAGACTTTCCAGTGGAGGTTGAGAGGGTCATTGCTTCTGCATTTCTGCAAACTGACTCTGCTTTTGCAAAGGCCTGCTCCCTGGATGCAGCTCTTGCTTCTGGTACCACTGCATTGGCAGCTCTTGTTGTTGGGAGGTTAGCATTTATCCATCCACCAACTGTTTTATGTGTTCATGGCTTATTATATAATTTTCTTTCTTGGAGCATCAAATGCTCAGTAACCTGGGCTGTGATGCTTCTATAGTTAGATTGTTAAGCAGTGCTTTATTTCACCAATTACCCTGTGATGCTTTATTTTGGAGCCAAGAAGCAAGGTAGTTATGAGCTATCAAAGCCATAAAAGGCTTTTTATGAGACGGAAATAGTGTTTAGCCATATTCCATATTCAAGGGCTAGCCTCCATCTGGATATTTCTTAGGGAGGCTGATGACATGAGGTTTAAGGAGATAAAAAGCTGCAGCTAAATGATTGTAAAGCTTGGCCTTAGGTTCTCTTCTAAAAGTTGGTTTGTGAGGACTGAAAGTTTTTGACTATTTCATATGTTATTTATTTCTGATGACAGGTTGTTAGTGGTGGCAAATGCTGGAGATTGTCGAGCAGTGTTGTGCCGCCGTGGCAATGCCATTGACATGTCTAATGATCACAAACCAACATGCAGCAAAGAAAGGAAGCGCATTGAGGCATCTGGGGGGTATGTTTATGATGGTTATCTCAATGGACTACTCAATGTGGCTCGCGCTTTGGGAGACTGGCACATGGAAGGGCTGAAAGTTAGTGACAGTGATGGTGGGCCTCTAAGTGCAGAGCCTGAGCTTATGACTAGACAATTGACAGAGGAAGATGAATTCATCATCATAGGTTGTGATGGGATCTGGGATGTGTTCAGGAGCCAAAACGCTGTGGATTTTGCTAGGCGGAGGCTTCAGGAGCACAATGACCCAGTCATGTGTAGCAAAGACCTAGTTGACGAAGCCTTGAAGAGGAAGAGTGGCGATAATTTAGCTGTTATTGTTGTTTGCTTCCAGTCCGAGCCTCCCCGTAACTTGATTGCCCCACGCCCGAGGGTTCACAGGAGCATATCCGCTGATGGTCTGAGGGAGTTGCAGAGCTTCCTGGATGACTTGGCAAAATGAGGCAGTGACATGTTCCTCTCTCTCTCTCTCTCTCTCTCTCTTTCTAATTTGGAGTTTTAGTTGTAGTTTTAGATATTGATTCACTTGAGTTTCAACTGTAACATATGCGGCGGCAAGCTGATAAACTAATCAGTTCCTCTTTTAGAAGTTCTTGTTTCAGCCTTGACAAAGGTTTTTCATGAAGACATTTCGGGTATTAAACTTGTTCATCTATCCTGGGCTCATAATATTAGTATGGAGCCTATACTGAAGTGGTTTGTATTGGGTGTTTGATTTTGGTAACTATCGTTGCTCCATCTCTCTCTTCCTCTCAAGTTCCGAACTGTATTTGCATGTATAGGATTGGAGAGTGACCGTCACCTTTTTAATTATTTAAAAAAAAATAATTATTTGGCTGAAAAGAAAAGAACATACGGAATGAAATTGAAATATTTCAACTGATATTTAACTAAAAAATTTGAAATGGACCAGAATTTAAACTAAAATAAAAATAATGTTTTTTTTTTTTTTGATTGATACAAAATATTTGGAACAAAATAAAACGAAAAGTGACACCCCTGCTGCAAACAAGTTAGATAGGGCTCATATTCAGTATACACACAGAATATAGGATGCTGCAAAATTAAATTTGGACGGCAGCGGGTCATTTACATTCCAATCAACACGGGGCTTGGCCCGGGCTAGCAAACAACTTTATTTAAGGCTTTTGTTTTTATAATCTCTGAGTCGGAGTACTGTAACTATACCTATAAATGCTGAATTGATTTCCCTGTGAACGCTCAAGACTTGATTTATTTGGGGAGAGAAAAAAGAGATAGAACTTTTAGGCAGGTTTGGCATGGAACTTGCACGCACATAGCATTTTCAACATGAGCAAAATTTATGATCAACAGAACTGATAGAACCTGAGATATGATAAATTGTTGATTGGTTTGTACATTTTTCCATGTAAAAAGGAAGAAAAACCTGTCATCTTCTCTGGAAGTTAAATGTTTTGATGGAGAACGCAAAGGTGAATGCAAATAGCACAGACATCCCAACAACTACAGTTGCACAGATTCCAACATAGTCATGCCGAAAGCCGAAATAATTCCTCACGAAATCTTTCACTGTTTCATCACCCTCTACTTTATCCTCGAGGTCTCCATATTGTGAAGCCATCAATCCATAGAGGGTCCAAGAGAACGGACATGCCCAGCAGTACCATCTCCACCAGATAGGAACCCTCTGTTAGAATCAAGAATTAATCATCTTTAGTCATGTCTGTTCTTGATATTGATAGTAGATATAAAAACACATAGGATAGTGGGAAGTTACCGGTCGGGGAACGATGAATCCAGAGAAAAGGTTCCATATTGCGTAGAATGCAGATGAAACTAAAGTAGCAATGCTGTGGTTTGGCGTGATGGCAACATTCATCATGCCATAGAAAGTCATGTATAGTAAAGTGAAGTACATGAAGAAGATGTACCAAAAGAACTTGATAACTGTCCATTCGAAACCAATCATGGAGTACACTATAACTCCATATATAAGAGCCTGGACTAAAGTGTACGGAATTTCAATCATAACCTGCATGGAAAAACAAATGTTCAGGAGAGGAAACCTTGCGGCTGAATTTCCTAGAATCTCGAAACTAGCGAAAAGTTGCTGGAAGTCTCAAACGCAAAAGTCTCATCTAAGTATCCAGTGCTCTGAATTCTGAGAGCACATGTTCTCATGCTTGTGTCCTGTATTCGTATACCATGACTTTTGGCAGATGGATAATGCATTGATGAATGAACCAGTTCCTTCCCACATAGACAAATGGGTCGAGTAACGAAACCAATTTACCTGTGCAAAGGCATATGGCAATGCAGAATACATCCCTGCTGCTCTTTCTCTGTAAAAGACTGTTCTCTCAATATCGACAACTGGCTGCACTGACATAGCATTCTGCACTCCTATGAAAAGAACAGCGGCATACATAGAGCCCATCGAATTAAATATATCTAGTTTGCTCTTTCTGCAATTCAAGAACATTTCATTTTAGTTGGAGAGCCAGAGAGAAAAGGAGGGGGATTAGTGCTTATGTGAAGAATATGCTGAGCTTCTCTATACCTTTTGGAGCCCAAATTCCAAAATATGGTCCCAAACATTAAAGCTATGAATGTTGTGAATAACAGTCTCACTGCATTGTATGATGGGTTTCGCCAATATGACAAATGCTGCTTCCATAGGCAAGCCATGCACTGGGTGAAGGACTGTGAATATCGAGTTGGGAAGTATAGATCTTTTGAACCTGGTGGTGGAGCACTTAGTTCTTTGATAAAGGCTTTGTTTTTCCTGAATAATTCACTGAAAATTGTCAATAGCCTTGCAACATAATGTGCATCAGAAAAGATGTAGTTCTAGTGAAGCTTTACATAGATTCTTTGAATAATTTTCCAATCATAGCTGTTTTCAGCTCGAAATATGAGCACAAAATCCGCAAAAGTTTCCTTTTTCTTCCTCACTTCTTCTTATTTTGTTAAAAAGAAAAATGAAATGTGAGGTGGTCAGACCTGTATAGTTCTGAGTTCTTGTAGATATCGGTGAAGTTATCCTTGAGAACTGCTTCTTGTGCTGCCGAAGTAACCTCCAACATCCATGTTGCAGGATTGTAACCATCCTTGATCTTTGGAACTCCCTCTATTTCCTTCAAAAGGCTCAAGTCCTCAATATTAGGAATTTAGGAATAAGGAATGTAAGATTCAACTATCTTCTCTACCAAGCGAATGATATGCTAACCTCAAAATACTTGATTAGATGGCAAGCATGGCGGCCTACTGGACCCACATAAATTTCCTCACCTCCCCTTTTCAGCAAAAATAGCTAGAAGGTGACAATATCAGATGAGAACCTTTATGAAGATAATAGAAACAGAAACCGAACAGAAACT
The DNA here is from genome assembly GCA_015731905.1 of Salix dunnii. Classification (NCBI taxonomy): domain Eukaryota; kingdom Viridiplantae; phylum Streptophyta; class Magnoliopsida; order Malpighiales; family Salicaceae; genus Salix; species Salix dunnii. Next base: position 19,320,499 of record CM027664.1, read on the forward strand.
GTTTTGTAGCTCATTGGCAAGAAAAATATGTCTCACCTCGTCAAAAGCATCAAATATGTCTATGCTTGGCTGGTGTATTGTGCACACTACAGTTCTTCCAGTATCCACTGTGTTCCTCACTGTTCTCATAACTATGGCTGCTGCCCTGGCATCAAGGCCTGAGGTTGGCTCATCCATGAAAATTATGGATGGATTAGCAACAAGCTCAACAGCAATTGTCAACCTCTTGCGCTGCTCGGTGGAGAGACCATCCACACCAGGCAATCCAACAAGTGCTTCTCTTAAAGGGTTCAATTCCACAAGTTCCATGACCTCCTCAATGAACATCTGCAACACATTGATAGAATTTACTGTCAATAACCTGATGGCTGAACAAAAAATTAAAGTTATAATCTCGTGTCTTCTATCTAGAATTTAGCTCTTTCTATTCACTACAGTGTGCATCCTTGAAGTTGGATGCTTTTACTTTCACCCCTCATAGTTTTCCAACAAAAAGAAGAAAGAAAAGGAAAGAAATGTACCTTTCTTGTTTCCGAATCAACAACAGGGGAAAGTCGAAGCCATGCAGAATAAACCAAGGATTCATAGACAGTAACATGAGGGGAGTGAATGTCAGTTTGCTCACAGTATCCTGAAATGCGAGCAAATGTTTTTTGGTTCTTTGGATATCCTGATATATTTATTCTTCCATCAATATAACCACCAGTTTTTCTTCCAGATAATACATCCATTAAAGTGGTCTTGCCGGCACCACTAACTCCCATTAGAGCTGTTAGGACTCCTGGCCTGAAAGCACCACTGACACCCTTCAAAAGGTCCAGACGATCCTCAGGAATACCTTGAGCCTTCATTTCCTGCAAGTGTGGTGCAAAAGTCAGGATGCACACACCTCGGCCAGCATTTCAATGGAATTTTGTGAAAAGCAAGATATCAGAACATATATTTTTGAAATGTAGAGACTTCCAACAGATTCAGAAACTCTTCATGCAATAACTTTGGGAGAATTACTAAGAGAATGTTTTCATCCATATTGTCTGCAACTCCTGAAAGTTAAGCATCTTAATTGTTCTTTAAGCCTGCTAATATTAACATTGTTACTTCATAATTAAATCCTTAAGGTACCTGCGGCATGTCTACCGAATATCTTATTTCTTCGAAAGTGATTGAAAGGGGTTGAAAAGGGAGAACCATCCCTCGCTTATTTTGATTGGCATCACCAAGGCTAGGCATTCTTAAAGATGATGCCTTAGCTGAGGAGTTTCTTTTTCTGTCTTTCCCTCTTTCTGCAATGTTACAAGGAAGATTAACTTATAGCTTGCATCATATACGATACAAAAGCAATGTATCTATGTAGGAGAGTCTCGTGACTTACCTGAAGAGCTCTTTCCTATTGTTGACAGATCAATAACATTCCCAGTTCTGTTGGCATCTCTTTCAGCCAAGGCTTCTTTTGATAATATTGCCTGAGGCTTCCCAAATGCTGCAATCAATTCAATCATCAGAACCGCTTGCTCAACTTTCAAAACTGGACATGTAAAATGCAGACACTCACGGTTGAGATATTTTAGAGCCATGGTGAAAAGGAAGTTGAATAGCAAGATATATCCTATCAAAGCTCCCACTCCAATCCAGTACCAACGTGCTTCTGGAAAAAATCCACGAGACTTCAATAAAGTAACTCCTAATGACTCTGTTGAATTAGGAGGAATCTGCGGCGGCACAAGGATATTTCCATGTTATTAGTATTAGCCGAAGCATTTTCTTTGAGTCTTCAATATATACTCTTGTTGGAGTTCAAGAACATGAATCTTACATGTCTCCAACTATTCCCAAGAAATTCATTGACAGACACGGCATTCTGCACATACATCAACGGCGAGACCCAGTACCCCCATACCCACCAGGGCTTCACATTATCTAGTACAAAAGAATACAGGGTTCATCATCAGAATTTAATCTCATCACACTAAACAAAATAAATGAGAGTAAATGTATCCAAGTCACCTCTTGACAAGATGAATCCTCCCAGAGCTAGTACAGCAAGCACTGCAAATGAACCAAATGTGCTGGCCACAATTACGTTCCTTCCTAGTGCTCCCATCATTCGGAAGAGCCCAGATGACATCTGGTTAGCCAATACTAATATCAAGTACTGCTTGAAAAACCTGCCACGAAAAGCTTTCATCAAATTCTGGAACCTGAAGTCCAAAGGACTTGAAACAAATTCATTGACAAGTTCAATTTTCCCACCTTCCAATGTTGGGGTCAAAGCCTATACCATAATATGTCACGGTGGTCCATATGGCAACTTCTACAAAGGTGATTGGGATCTTGAGAATCCATGTAGGTATGGCATATGCCCATGGAGGATAGAAGAGAAGGTCTCTTTGCTTGTAAAAAACAGGAAGCTTCACGATGGTCATGGCAAGCTCTGAAAAGCCATTGAACATAATGATAATGATAGCAAAGAAAAGAGCACCGAGATAAATCCCCCCATCCGTTGTTGTGTTGCGGTGCATCTCCGTTCTTAGAAATATTGTCATTGTCATGGAAGCTAAAAGAATAAGCTGAAAATGAAGGAAGAACAACTTATTATTGTCACAACAGTGAAGATCTTAAAGTTTATTCTAGTTTTTGAATACATGCAGATCCTTGAGAACACAGAATATGGCTATAATTTCAGAAAACAAGAAGAATGCTCACTTGTGTGAATTTGAAAATGTAGAAAAACGAGTGCCTTTTCATGAGCAAAAATTCTCTTGAAATGCAAGCTTTCAAGAGTTCCTTTTTGCTGACACCATACTTCTCAGTTGATAGAGCAGAAGGGTGGCTTTTGGACTTGTCAAATGGTACAGCAAGTTCATCACCTAGTTTTCGACCAATATGAAATGATTGGAATGCTTCGGAAAAGTCCTTGGCTGAAACAAAGCTGTAAGGCTGATCTCTACGTGCCCAGTACTGCTCTTGATCTTTCCTTGATGTCAACTGTTCCATTTTACCAGAAAAGGTTGATTGACAAGTTCAAATCTGTTCAAAGAACGGTAAGGGAAACAGAGTAATTGAAGTTATAGCTAGAATTACTTCTTGTAAGAAGTCAGCAACTCCTTTCCTCTCCGGACATTTAAAACCCAATGATTCAAAGAATTCAAGAACATTTTCGCGTGGACCTTGGTACACAATTAGTCCATCTGACAGAAGAATCACGTCATCGAAAAGATCATAGGTTTCCGGTGCTGGTTGAAGTAGAGAGATGAGAGTAGTTCCGTTGAGAATGTGTGTTGTTTGCCTGAGTGAGTTCAGCATTTGGAATGTTGTTGAACTGTCCAAACCAGTTGATATCTCATCCATGAAAAGTGCTCTTGCTGGTCCAACTAACATCTCCCCTACATCACATAGACCAGAAGATGCCCAGGTCTGGCTCATGCTCATAAAGACTATCGTCAACAATACCGAAAAATTGCCTGATGTTTTACCTGTAGTGACTCGCTTCTTTTGTCCACCGGAGATGCCTCGTATCATTTCATTGCCCACCATGGTATCAGCACATATATCAAGTCCTGTAATCTGTGAATTTGTAAAAGGAGAAAGATTGGTTATATCCATATTTGTAATCCCGCAACTCACTGGCCTAATTAGATTTGTAGCAAGTACCTTGAGAATATAATATGTTGTCATACTAGTCTCTTGCCCTTCTAGTGCTGCTGCCTGCACAGTCCAAATATTTAGGGCATATATTAATGAGGGAAACACTTTTCACCCTATGATTATGGCTTCAACTCTATTGCAATCCTTCCTCACCTTCATGTAAATGTCAATGTCAGGATCTGGTTTTATATCTGCTTCTTTCTCCCTTCTTGATAGTTCAGCTAACATCTCTGCACAATTTCAGAATCCCTCAGCAAATTAATTTCAAATCCTTTATTAATCAAACAACTGATGTGTTGAAACAATGGTGTATCACTGACCGTAGCGCGGACCGACCCCTTGACATCTTGCAGAGAAAGACAGTGTTTCTCTCACAGTCATTTCTCCTATATGAAGATCAAGTTGACTAATGTAAGCCGATGTCCTCTGTGGTACAAACTCTTCCATCCCATGTCCGTTGTAAGTTACACTTCCTGAACACTGAAATTTCACAAATATCAAGGTGATATCATGTACAAGGCAAAATAATTTCTTGAAAACAAACACCAAAATCTCTATCTCCTTACTTTCAAATCTTTACCAAGTTTCCCAGCCAAAGCCAATAGTAAAGTGGTCTTGCCTGAGCTTGGAGGGCCTAAAAGCAGTGTCATTCTGCAAAATTTGAATGAACTAATGTGAGGAACCAACCATTTTTCAGAATTTGCTGTATAAAAACACTGGTAACCTAATGTTTTACTGACCTCCGAGGCTTGATGATTCCACTGACATCACGAAGAATGGGAAATGGTTGCTTTCTACTTGGAAGTAAGTGAAGAGAACTCAAGAAGCCCTTTGAAGAGAGGAAGAATACAGAGCAATCAGCGAGTTAAATTCACGGATAATAAATTTTGGTTAAGTAAAACAGATAGGCAAGATGGTACGATTTCTGTAACTTTTGTACCTCTAACATATTAGCAGGGAAGTTGAATAGTGTAGGCAATGCTCTACCTCCTACATAAGCTTCTGCTTCAACATTCAAATGTTCGAACCTGACTTCAATTGTTGGCATTTCCAGTTCAACTCTGAAGAAAAAGAGGCCAAATTGATCAAAACAAGAAAGAAAGTCTTCAGAAACTGAGATGAAATTGAAGTTTGAAGAACCAATACCTGTCAATCCTTGCTTTGAGCTTCAACAAGAACCTCTCATTATCTTCTTCAGCAATCTTAACAAGTCTCTCTAACAAATTCCTCTTCTCTATTAAACCAAGGTTTATAATATCAATCTCTCTTGCCTTACCTCCTTCTTCAGTAAAAATACCTCTCGTCAAGCGTAAATAAGTAGGGAGTTTTTCTAAAGCAGCCCATTTTAGATCTTCTTCATCATCTTCATCACGGAAAGACCTTGAAAAAACGTCAGAGATACTATTCCTCCATATATCAGAAGAAGTGCTTAAACGTGCACTCCTTACCCTGTATATATCACCAGCACCATCCATTTTTCTAGTTTCTCTATCAAAATGTTGCTACTATCATCCAAACATGAAGAAGCAAGAACAACTTTTGAAGTTTTCTTCGAGTTTCATAAAGAAAAACCAGACACACGTGAACTTTGTAATCGAAGCACTTTCGTCAGTTGGTTTGAATATTGTACATGTTCTCTGCCCTCTACCTTCAGCGTTTATGGAGGAGAGAGTAGAGACAACATTGTGAACTTCTTCTCTGTCCTTTCAGTTGAAGAATTGTTGGGGTTTGTAATCTTTGAAGAGGCTTGGCGTCAAGAACTGGTAGATACATGCATACATACGTACGTGTGTGTGTGTGTGTGTGTGTAGAGAGAGAGAGAGAGAGCACTGCATACAAATGGCCTGCATTGTATCGACTGCAAAATATACAAATTGCCTGATTGAAAATGTGTTTAAAAAGTGTTATTAAAAAAATTGAAAAAAAATATTTTAATTTTAAATTATATATTATTATTTTGAAATTGTTTTAAAAATCAAATATAATTTTATTCATGTTTTGTTTGAGTTGCAAGTTAATTCAAATAATTAATTTCTAACGTCATAGAAATAATCTAAGCAAGATATTGAATTGACAAGTAATTTGATCTGAGTTAAGAGCCGGTCAAGTTTTATAATAATAATAATAATAATAATAATAATAATAATATAATTTATATGATATCAATAATGTCAACGACAATACAATCAATGACTAATCTAAATAAAATAAATAAAAGGATAGTATGAATAAAAAAAAAAAAACAGAGCTAAATATAGCAGGGTAATTGGTTGACTAGTTTATAGAAAATCCATGACCAATTTACTGATTATTCATGCAAATAGAAGGAATCACTCATCTTCCATAGCACTTCAGTGAGTTCTATAAGCTTGTAAATTTAGTCTAATTTTACCAATTTTTCATTAGTAAAGCTCGATTTTATTGATTGTTGAGTTTTTAGTTCAATTTTACATATTAGATACATTTTAACTCCTGAAATGATATGATTTTATGAGTCAATTCATGATTTTAACTGTTATAATTGTGGCAATTGATACATTTTACTACTCACCGTGAAAGTATAATTTTTTTTACCCTTCCTTAAAAAACAATGACCTTGATGTTAAGGGTATTTTGGTCTTCTTGCATGACGCGTTAGTGATTACGAGATTGATCAGGGTGAAATTATCTTTTTATTTTCTAAGCACAACAAAATGACTCAATTACTCTCAAAATTTAAATCTTTAATTGGCTACCAAGATTTTCTTTTCTTTTTCACCTTTAAAACACAATAAAATTACTTAATTACTTTTAAAAGTAAAGTTTTTTAAACTCATATCCAATGATTTTTTTCATCTTTTTAGCCTGTTTTTTATTGTTATTATCAAGTTGACACATATAATTTGATCTATTCATAATTATAAATATTATTTGTCCAATATTTCTCTCTCCTTCCTTTGAAACTCGCATTGGTCATTTAAGATTTTAGAGTGTTATTCTTAGTTACTTACATAATCATAGTAAGTTGTCACATCATTAAATGGAATAGGTATATGTTGTGATGTTGGTTGATTTCATAATTTAAATCAAAGTACCGTTGATTGTCTCTCGACGATTGAAACTTCCAAGTCTTAGATTAAATTAATTATTATTGTCTGGGGGCTGAATCCATCTACAAATATTTTCATAGAAAGTCTAATAAATTTAAAATTTATTGATTGTAAATCGAAGGCAAGACAGATTTGGAATATCTTTGCTGTTGGCTCAACTCCCAGTGTTTTAAAATGGAATCTTCTAGAAGATAAATTCAAATGTTTATTCAATGGCAAAAAGCTTTTGAACTCCTCGTAAATTTTCGAGTTTGAGGAAAGATATGTATTTTTAATAAAAACCTAAAATAATTAACAAAACACATTTTCAAAGAATGAAGTTTCCCTGTGTTGGAAAATAAATGTCTATCATATATGATGATGCTTTTATTAATTTCAGTTGTTCCTACTCAGTACATGAAAATCATATCTATAATATATAATATAAAAAAAATCCACTTATAGGTTGTGGGTCAACTCAATTATTTATTACTAAGACAATGTTATTTATATATAGTTTTGAGTCACAAATCATAAAGTTAATTTTCCTGAGCCATTCTATATTTTATAACTATGATTTAAACTTGTAATTTTAGTGAGTCTTGCAATGCTAAATTAAATTAAATTATGAACTTAATAGAAGTTGTATATCCTCTTCTCTTGTTTGCTAGTCGACATTCCACTTCCATGGCATCAAGGATGTTAAATTGGTTTTGTAAAGGGGTTAGGTATCTTCTTACCTAATGAGAAAATGACATTTCCTCTATTTATTTATCTATTTATTTTTTATTTTTTTTCATGACGCAGCATTTGTATACAAGCTTGAGTAATTATTTTTTCTAGTGATGGGTATTTTCTTTTTAAAATATTAATATTTCGTCTCTTCTAACTCTTCTAACCACAACAACAATTTATTAATTTGAAAATAATTCTTGGTCAAAGAATGAGCATATTCAATGAAAAAAGTAGTGTTGATTCCATCATGCTAAAAGACATTTTTTTTTTAAAAAAAATTTAGTCCCATGGAATTAAACCCTAGAATTAATTTCATTGTTAAATTAATTAATTTTTTGGTGTCGAATTAGAAATTAATTAAAATATTTTGATATATTTTTTAATTAAAAAATACATCATGTACTACAATATCAATAAACATTTATATTTCACGGTCCATAATTACCTTCCACGATTTTGACTAGTTCGCTAGTATAGTGGATATAATTTTTTTTTTAATGCCTTAAAAATATTGATGTTGTCACTTTTGAAAAGTTTATTTTATTTAGAAATGTATTAAAATAATATATATATATTAAAAAATATTTGATATCAATACATAAAAATAATATAAAATACTATTTTTTTTAATTTAAAACATAAAATAAATATAAAAAAATTTCAATTTTTTTAATGTGCTTTTAAAACATAGTGTAAAACAAGTTTTAATAAAATAAATTTATTCAAAATCAGTTTGGTATTATGATAACTTTTGCGGATTTGATTTTAAAAAAGGTTTTTAAAAAATTTTTTGGTGAAAAGAACTATGATGAAAATACATGTTTATTTAAAAGTTTTGTTGACTAAATAATAATTGGTTAAAATCACACTGATTCTATTATTAAATTAGATAATAAAGATGTCATTATTAATATATAATAAATACAGAAAAATAATATTAGAATTCATATTTAAAAAAAAAAACACAATAGTCAATTGAAACACAATCAAGAACTTGATTTGAAACACTAAAAAATGCTTGAAAGTGTTGTTTTTCAGTACCAGAATTTCTACCTCAGTTTTGATGGCCACGTGTCATTTCCAAACTAAGTATTTTTTTGGTACTGCGGTCCAACTAGTTTTTTTTTATCATAATTCAATTTTTTTTTCATTTTAAATGAATTTTTTTGGTGTTTTTAGATTATTTTAATGTGATGATATCAAAAATAATTTTTAAAAAATATTAAAAAAATATCATTTCGATGTATTTCTAAACGAAAAACACTTTGAAAAGCAACCGCAACTACACTCCCAAACACCCCCTAAGATTTATATGGTTACCATACACTACAAACACTAGAAGTAATGTTTGAGTGTTTGGTATAGGTTTTTTTTTTTTAAAAAAAATATTTTTATTTTTTTAAAAATATTTTAATATTAATACATCAAAATAATATAAAAATACTAAAAAATATATCTGAAGCAAAAAATATATTTTATTTTTTAAAATACACAAATAAATAGACATTGATGATTAGTTGACATTCTTTAATTATTCTCTTTTGTTTCATTGAATAGGCTACGCAAATACTTTTGTTTTTTTATTGGGAATAGCAGCAACATTAATTATTACTTGATAAGTGAGATTAATAAAGCATTGGTCGGAGGTGGTAAATGTTATTTTTAAAGTATTTTTTTTTGTGGAAAGTATATAAAAATAATATTTTTATAATTTACTTTTAATATGATTATATTAAAATAATATAAAAATTAAAAATAAAATTAAACCACAAAAATAAACAAAACCTAACTCAAGAGTTGATTGCCATTCTTGAATTAATTTTACCCCCACATCTACATTGTAGACTATCAATGATAAAAATAATATGTTTTGGAAATCACATCCATTGACTTAGAGGAATTGGAATATCTCTTTCCTAAATTCTTTTTAGATATCTAGAACCTTGTTTTGAGAAGGGATAACTTTGACATTATGTATCATAAGTGTTATTGATTAATATATTTTTTTTATTTAATTTTTTTTTGTGTTTATATATTATTTTCATGTGATTATGTCAAAAATAATTTTTAAATTAAAAAAAATATTTTTAATATATTTATAAACAAAATCACTTTCAATGCATTATGTTTCAAAAGTATTATTGAGAAAAATTGAATTATTTTCATTTTAAATCAAAAAAATTTATTTAATATTAAAAATAATTTTTAAAAATTAAAAACAATATCATTTTAATATATTTATAAACAAAAAAACATTTTCATAATCAACCTTATTCGTATTTCCAAACCGTGATACTATTAATCATCATGTCTGACAGCTCTGATTCTTTTGACTTGGACTCGTATCGAGACATTAATCAAATACAACCTTGTGACAGGAAGATTTCTGAAAAGCTTGATTCTCGTTAGAATTCAAGACTAGCAGCTGGAGTTGCAAGCCTTGCTGTGGTGGAGAAGAAGTAACTCTGCCCTTGATCCTTAGCATCCAAGAGTAGTTTTTCTCAGTGTACTTGATAATGGATTGTAAGAAAAAGGTTGTCAGATAATTAAGAAAATTTATAAACCATACTGTCAAGAAAAAGGTTGAAATAGAATCTTGAGCTAAAGCTTTAATCTTCTCCTCCCAGCATTCTCCATACACTGATGAGCTTGAACTGCTTCTATCCTCGCAATTTTCAAATCCCGACTGACTTCTGTCACGTTAAAGCTCCTTGAATTCAAGCCCAGTAAATTAATCAACTGCAAAAACGAAGAGAAAAAGGAGAATGTTCAAGAGACGAACAGCTGAAATGTGTTTCCATATGGAGAAAAGAGTCGAGGGTTAAGATTGCGCTAAGGCTTACATTTGGATCAGAAAGTTCGTGGGATTTATAGAAACAACTTATTATTAGTTTCTTTAGGCCAGGCATTCCCTCGAGGAAGGGGGCGATGAATGGGATTTGGTCAGCAAGTGAACCATCAGATAGCAGAACCAGGTTTTGTAGATTCTTGAAAGTTATTGGAGAATCATTCTGCATAAAGAAAATCTGCAGCATTAAAAAGCGTATGGTCATCAGTTCTTTGGAACAACATGAAAGAAAAACAATGGCAATGATGCTTTCAAACAAAAACCAGAAACAAGCACTTGAGTTCATGGCCTAGCGGGGCTGCACCCGGGTTCGATCATCTCTGTACATGCCTCTCACCCCACTATATTTTACTTGTTCACTAGGCTTGCAGGGTGTTTAATGGGTTCGGGATTAGTCGTGGTGTATGTAAATTGGTCCAGACACCCCGGTTATCAACCAAGAAAAAACCAGAAACAGGAACAAAATGTGTTAGGAGGTACCTCAATAGGCCACGTATTTATTCTCAAGAATCTGACTTCGCTTAAACATTGAAGGAAATTGGCAGCACAATAGATTAAACTCTTTGAACGCTTGCAATGACGTTCAGATTCCTCACTCTTATGCTGACAAGAAGGCTCAATATAAATTCTTGCGCTCGTTAGTGACATGAACATGTGCTGCTTCAAATAACTAAAATCTACAGGATCTCTAGCCCACCATAAGACCTTGAGATTGGGTTGCAGAGGAAATTCACACGAATACTCATCTGAGGAGCTTATATTCAATTTCTCAAGGTTTGCAGCCTTGACAATGATGTGCCTGCGGGGGCGTCGAACTGCATGCAAGTCTTTTACTGGGGGGAAATATTGCGAAGAGCTTCCCAGAGAGCTCAAGTTGCACTCTGACAGAGTCAAATCTTGAAAGGAAAAGCTGTTGATGTTTAGAACGCAAGTACCTGCAAACCATCAGCTGCTAATCATGACATGGCTAACAGATGGGCAAACGATGCGGAAATGGCAGGCTTCGAGGAAATTAGACCCACAGACTCCTAGTTTCTCAAGAGACTCGCAATTTATCTTACAAAGAAAACATCTTCGGAACTCAGAGTCATGGACTGTCAGATTTTCCAGAGGACAGTTAAGGTTAACATGCCTCTGGGCTTTAAATTGGCACCTGTGTATTGTAAGAGCCTTAAAAGATGAACTAGATAAATTCCCACCGGTAAAACCAAAATTGCAACCACTTATTGTAAACTCTTCAAGAGATGAAGTTTTCATAATGAGACCACCGCTAATGCCATCAACATCCTCTAGAGTTAGCCTTTTAAGAGATTTACACCAGTCAGAAATTCTCTGTCCAAAATATATATCCTTTACGGTAACTGAATCTAGCCACAGGTCCTTCAGCCAGCCCCACCCTACTATTCGAAAATTTAGCCTCCCCGTCTGCAAATTCAATTTCAAAACCCTCAAAGATTCACATTCATAAACACAATCTGCAAAGAATAGCATCTCCATGGCTCTACATGGACTAGCATGTCAAGTTCTTCAACTCCACACTTTGTAGCAATAGTGACCCATGAATTAACAACACTCTCTCCAATATCAAACCTTCTTTGCTTGCAAGACCAGTGAACATGCAAACGTTGTAGCCCTCCTCCAGTCTTTTCACGCGATCGCAGAACTTTGCTGACATAAGAACAGAAATCGGTGTACCTTGCTCTTAAACAGCTATGATTAGAATCAGAATCAAAACCCGCAACGAAATTCAGGGAAGGGCTAGAGGCGCAGAGTTGATTTAACCTTTTTGATGCCACACCAAGACGTGCATATCATTAACACCAAGGAATGAGAAAATATGATGAACAATTTGATCTGGGAGACTGCTCAATATATCGCGTGTAGAGACAAGGATAAGTGTGTCTCGACGAGAGCTCATCATTGCCATTAACTTGGATGGACCTTCCATGAACAGCAGCACCGACTGAATTAAAATTAACGTAAAAAGAACACTAGCTAGTTAATCATCAATATTACAAAGAACAAGAATACAACAAAATATTCAAGTTCTATATAAATACGAAGGAGATGGTGCTGTAATATAATTCTTCATCATGAAAAGAAGAAGAAAAGTACCTGAAGAGGCTGCTGTTCTTGTTCGGAGCCGGCTAGATTGTAAGCACATGGAAATAAATTTTCAGGGTTTTACCAGCTGATAAACCTCTTTAGACACGAGCTTCCTTAAAAACAAAAATCAGGAGTCAAGAGGATGAGTTGACTTGAGATTGAAGTTACATTGAGATTCTGACGTTCCGTTCCGGAGACTGGACTCTGAAGTTTGAAGAGTGGAGATTGGCGTGGAGACTGAAGAGTATTTAATGGAGAAAAGTTGAGAAAAGAATGTATTTCACTGATGTGGGACAAGGAGAGTGCAGATTGGAGGGAAAATATTTAAAGGAGAAGAATTGACAAACAATTTTGTTTGTCTGATGTGGGACAATGTCCCACATTGGACAAATTCAAATTGAATTTGTCCAGCATTCTGCTGGACAAATTCTATATATATATAAAATTGTTGTGTTGATTTTATAAAATATATATATATATATATATATATATATAATTTTTTTAATATATATTAAAAAAAATTATAAAAAATATATATTATAAACAAATAAAATTGTTGTGTTGATTTTATAATATATATATATATATATATATATATATATATATATATATATATATCATGGAATCACTCTTGAAAATCAGTAATATTAACTTTAAAATTTATATTTAATTTTTTTTTACTTTAAATTAAATTTTTTTGATGTTTTTAAATCATTTTCATATCCTGATGTCGAAATAATTTGTTGGAGTTGGAGCTAGTACTAGTAATATCGATGTTGAGTGTTGACACCAGTATTAGTATTAATAATCCTTTCAATAATAATACTTTTGATAAATGTATTAAAAATAACGAGGAAAATGACGGGCATAGGACTGATTTTAATTTATATAACATATCATCAAAATATTTATTTTAAATTTGTTAGTTTTTACCTAATGAAATTCTATGAACATAATTGTTTTGTAATGTATTTTTAAATTATTTTGAATTATATATGAACCTTAACTAATGAAGTTTTATAGCCATAATTATGTTGTATTGTATTCAGAAATATTTTACTTATGATTTATGATTTTTTATTTATATCATATTGTGTCCGAATTTTACTTATTTATTTTTTTCAAAATCTGTTTTTTTCTTTTCTTTTTGAACATATGATTTTCAGTACTATTCTCTTTGTAATTATCTTACTATGGTATTTACTATTTTTTTGGGATGCATAATAAGAAATTCTAATTTTTTTATATTAATAATGTAGAAGATGTTTGATTTATATTTCTTTTATTTTAGAACATTTTACTTTCATAATATTTTGGAATTTTACAATGTTTCTAATTTTGAGATTATGTTTGTATTGTATAATTTAAATTTCATTTATCTTGAATTTAAATTATACTTGTTAAATTAATATTTTATTTTTTTTCATATATATAATTAAATAAATATGAACAGTACAAAACCGGAACGGAACGCCGGAATGCACCGAAACCGGAACGTTCCGTTCCAAACAAAAAATCGGAACGGTACCCGGAACGGATTTTACAACTATGATTTTTAGTGCTTGTGTTACACCCAATGAATTGCTTAAAAGATATATTTATGTACTTAATTGATCACACACACACACACACACACACACATATATATATTTTGTTTAGGAAAAAAATTGAAAATTTATAAAGATGTTTTTGTTTTTGTTTTTTCACTTGATTTTTTTTAATTTTTTTATTATATTTATTTAAATTTTAAACTTAATGGTTTATTTCAGTTGACTTGATACTAAAATTGTATTTTGATTGAATCCTTTTATCTAGATTATTTTTTGACATTTGTTTTTGTTGTCACTTGATTTGTTTTTAATTTGACTCTTTTACATCAAAATGGGAATTATAAATATTTTTTATTTTTTTTGGTTTATTAATTCAAAAATTATTGGTATTTACTACGAAATAAGTGTAATTTCATTCATTTCTTAAATTATTTCATTAATTCCTGGCCAAAATTTCATTTATTTTCTGCTTAATTAATTATTAGTTAAAATATTACATTATCTTACTAATTACCAGCTAATTAGGCACTTCATTATCCATAAATAAATAAATTACGAAGCTACAATTAAATCCAGTGATGTGCTTCAATCATTACTTTTGAGGAATTGAAAAAATATGGAATTAACAAAGAGGCTAGATTATTAAGGGGTTCAAGAATATAGTGGTGTAATGTATAAATATTTGAAACTATAAGGATTAATCGTTTAGTTTTGTTAAGTTATAGTGACTAAATTGTAATTTACTCAATACTCTATCTGTGGCGGTGGTTTTATGCTTGTGATTGGGTCCATGGGCCTGATTTTTCAGCCTTCTTTCTTCATACAATTTCAATTGCGCCTGTTGCTTTGTTGGTTTAAAATGGATAAATATTACTAAAAACAATATAATATAATAATAATCTCTATATTCTTGGCACTTATGATTTTCACCGTTCGATTTGAATTTGGGTTTAATTTTTCCATGAATCAATTTTTATTTTTTAAAAAAATTTAAACATAGCCCCTTGATCATCGAATAACTAATAAAAACGCCTGTCTATTCTTTCTTTTATTTTATTTCTTCTCTTAAAATCCATGCATATGATTATAATTTATTAGTATTTTTTTAAATAAAATAATTAAAGGATTTAACGAGAAGTTGTTCTATCTTCAGCCACTAAAATCCAAATCTTAAACTTAATTGTGAAATAATGTCTTCACGAATCCTACATGTATAATCTACTAATAAATACTTCAAATACTTTTATAAATATTTTTTTTTAACAAATACCTTCATAATAATGTTAGCTAGAGTTATTTTTTTCTCTATTTTTTATTTCATCTTTCGGGTTAATTAAAAATCAAACTCTATACATCCTTTTTGATTGCTTTATATGAAATTAATTTTAATTTTTTGACTCGAGTTTGACAAGTTAACACAGGTTAATTTTTATTGTTTTTTAATTTAATCCTTCAAAACTAAGTTGACCTAGAATTGAGATTTATATTTTATTTTTATCTTCCTTTTAAAAAGAATCTGAATGCTTAAGGATGAAATTGAAGAAAAACAAATCAATTAAGAAAATGACTAAATAGAATTAAGACTAAATTTTATTTTAAAAAACTGATAAAATCAAACAACCAACGATGGAATCAAAAATAAAATCCAATTATAAATAATCAATGTAAATAAAACAAATACAATTAAAAGAATAATGACTGAATCAAGAAATAAAATTGAAGGGATGATATAATTTTTTGCATCGCTAACATGCAATTCGAGGAAGAAAGAAAAGGAAACGAAAGAAAGAAAATATCAATTAGCATCAAACAAAACTTCACTACTTTAAACCTGAAGAGTAGAGGGTACTGAGACACATAAAATAATATAATAAAAACTTGATTTTAATCATCGGAGCTATCTATATGTGTCACTAGAAGGTGACAAAATAACTAGCGCGTGCCAACCACTCAACAATATAATTTTTTACGGGCATAAAATAAAAAATTCCCCTTTATAAAATTACAACCAAGCCCTAGAAACCAAGTCTAAGAAAATTACACGGCAAAGGTGATGGAGTGATTAAACTATTCATGTAATAATAATAAAAAAATATCCCTAGGATCAATAACAATAACAAAGCCATTAGAGAACGACAATTAAATCTTAAAGCCAAGGCTATAGAATTCACATAGTAAAGGTACAAAAAATATTAATAATAATAATAATAATAATAATAATAATAACATAAAAAAACCACACTCAAATTGAATTGTTTATGAGAAAATTAAAATTTTGGAAGTAAGACTTTAAAAAATAAAGGATAAAGGATAAGATAGTAAAAAAACTTAACAAACTGGTATTTTACTAAATAATTTTAAAAAAAATTGAAGCAAACGATTCCCCCCCCTATCATGTAAAAATATGACTTGTTATACTATATTATCTTTCCTCGATCATTTAAAAATCAGGGACCATCTCGGAAGTTTTTGAAACCACAATAAGGATTATATTGTAAAATGTGAAAATACAGGAATGAAAATGTAGTTTACCCAAATTATAATTAACATACTCGACAACACAGATAAAAACCAATCAGATCGGAGAAGAAACAAACCCCGCAAATTATCAGATCACGAAAATGTCAAGCTCATGGTCGCATGCACTCGTTAGGATCTCTCCTTACACTTACTCCGCGGTCGGAATCGCCATCGCCATCGGTGTCTCCGTCCTCGGCGCCGCCTGGTACCACCGCGACTTGTTAATTTTGGTGTGCTGAACCTGATGTTTTGTTAATTATTTATTATGGTGTTTTGCAGGGGGATTTATATAACTGGGAGTAGTTTAATTGGTGCTGCAATTAAGGCTCCTCGCATTACTTCTAAGAATCTCATCAGGTGATTATTATAAATTACTATAAACCCTATTTTTTTTTTAATTTCAATTTGATTTGTATTTAAAATGCTGGAATTTTGATTTTTTTTCTCAAATTTATTTGTTGATTTTTATGGGTTTAATTTTAATCTGATTTTTTTTGTGGGTTTTTTGGTTGACGATGATTGATTGATTTTAGGATCTGTTTGGGCTACAAACTTTTTCCTTGGCATCCATTGTTGTTTGCATTGGTAATGGGATATAAGAGTGAATCAAAATTGATGAGTATAGTCTGCATTTCTTTAGTGAGAAATTTAAATGCACTAAGACGCTCGTGGTTGTAGGTGAAATTTTTGCTTTGGGACGGATGGGATGGTGTGGATCTGTGCTATGTATATTACTTGTATATGCTTTCCGTGGTGCTGTGGTGGAGCTGAATGCTTTTGTGGTGGTTTGCAGAATCTTGGATTAATGAATTGGTCATCGGAATCATCATAATTTTAACTAGTTAGAGAAGGGGTTTACAAAATTGTTTTTGCGAGTGGGGACCTTGGAAGGTTATGCTGGGAAAACAACGTTACTGTCACAAAAAAATGGCTTGAGTTGTATATTTATAGGTGGTTGTGTGCAATTTGTATTTAGTTTCTTATTAGTTTATACTTGGTAGCTAGAGCCTTTTCATTCTTGTGACAATTCTTGAGAACCTAGCTGATGATTTTTACACATTGAATTAGAAGGGTTAATGAGAGTGTCTCGTTTAGCACTGAAATGAATGTATTGCTGTCTAGCTAGATTCTAAATGTTATTAGTTCAATTCTTCTCCTTTGTCTTCTCAATCCCCTTTCAAAGTGTGTCTCTACATGCAATGTTCTGCCATTTCATGAATGAAACAGCTCTTTGGTGAGAAGGGTGCTACATAACTGGATTATATTTGCTCATATTAATTTCAAGTTCTATCAAGTTTTGAGTTTCATGCAATTATGCAGGATGTCGTGATTGCAAAATGTGCATTTATTTTGCTTGTAAAGTTATGTTACATGATAGTTAAATTTGTGAAATTTAAGTGATGCCTTCAAACAGTGACTTGCCCAACTGCTTGTGTTTCTCAGTGTAATTTTTTGTGAGGCTGTTGCTATCTATGGCGTTATTGTAGCAATTATTCTTCAAACAAAGTTAGATAATGTTCCAGCATCAAAGATATACGACCCCGAGTCTCTTAGAGCTGGATATGCAATTTTTGCCTCTGGGATTATTGTGGGCTTTGCAAACCTTTTCTGCGGGTTAGTATCTTCATCTGTTTTACATATATCTTCAACTGAAACTTATGCTATGCATTATGAAGTATATAACACAAAAAATTCACAAACAGATGGCAAGCATAAGATTAAAACTTCGACCATTTTAATTATGTGAGCATTAGTGTTGTCATGATTCACAAGTCTATAATTCCCATTAATGATATAAGCTTTTCTTTTTCTGTTTTGATGGAACAGATTGTGCGTGGGCATAATTGGAAGTAGTTGTGCTCTGTCTGATGCCCAAAACTCATCTCTTTTTGTGAAGATTCTTGTGATTGAGATCTTTGGCAGTGCACTGGGTTTGTTTGGAGTGATTGTTGGAATTATTATGTCAGCTCAAGCAACCTGGCCTGCATGATCAGTATAATCTGTTTTTCTTCTCGGAATTCACAAAATCAGTTATGATGGAACCCAATACATGCTGTGTATCGTAAATGAACTTTGTATTTTACCTATTCAATTGTAGCAAGCTTGTAAAGACTTGAGTGGAAATGTAACGCTGTCTCTTCTAGTCATAAGTTTTGTCCATTTAAAAATAAACTTTGGTGGAAGGCTCAAAGCATCATTGCCAATGGCAAATTGGGAGTTAAATATTTATTCTTGGTGTTTGATGTACACTGTTTTTTAGTAGGTTTTGCGTGATATGAGTTGTTTTGAGTCGTGGATGCCACTCAGTTGTGCAATTTGCCCGTGTAAAGTCAAGAAGGATTCTATTTTTTCTAATTGAGCAGCATAAAAATGATACAAGTCATCACTCTTTTCTTTCTTTGTTTTTTAAGCACAAACACAATTTCTTGTCAATTAAGTGGATTATCATTTCAATAAGGATGACTTTCTGTTTTTTCTCCATCAACCAACTCCTATGCTACTAATGACATTGAGATTAGCCATAGCCCATGTAGTTTTTCAAAATATTAAGGGTTCTTTTCGCCACCAGCTTGGCTTAGAAGAATAGTTATTCAACTTAATCTGGGGTTAAATTGGCTAGGTGGGTTGACTCATGATTCAACTAGTCTATTCAAGCAATTTTTTTTTAATTGTTGCCTGGCCAGGTCAAGTTATTAACAGTGCCTGTAAAAAAAGAAAAAAGCTAGTGATTGTATGCTGATAATGTTTTGGCAAGATGCCTTATAATTTACCCTAATCTGGTTAGAAAGAGTGGTTGCTGTGCCATGAGGTTAATTGCAGAGCACCCTTTTCTTGTGAATTGTTACTGCTGAAGGCACCCAGAGTGTTCATCTCATCAAATATAACTTTCCTATATTCTATTGAAACACAGTCCTTGTTTGTTTATCATCGATATATGAATTTATACACGCAGTTCCGAAAAAATGAAAAGAGAAATAAAGAGGGCATGATAAACCAACAGTTTTCTGCTGCAGATATTGGAGTTCGTCAAGAACATCAGATATGATTGTGATCCTCAAGAACAAATCTTTTGGGACTCTGTAGTGTTAATCGGAGATGCTACTCATCGTCTGACAACTCCTCATGACGTGAGAAGCACAAACATGTCGATTTTAGATGTAGCTGTCTTAGGCAAATGCATCGAGAAGTGGGGAGCAGGAAACTTAGCTTCAGCTCTGAAAGAATATCAGTACATCCGGTTACCAGTCACTTCAAAGCAAGTTTTACATCCTCGGCCTGTAGATCGAAGGAACCGAGGCTTAGCTCTTCTCGATCATAGACCTTTTGATCCGATGACAGCAAGTGCAGAGGAAAGTGAAGAGCTTCAACAGAAACATATGCATTTCTCCGCCAGTGCTCTTTTGTCAGTTGATTGATGTTGTGCTCCTCATGATTAGACGAACTCCATTATCTGCAGCAGAAAACTGTAGTTGTTTATATTAAAATACATGTTTGATTAAATATGTTATTAATCAATAAATATGTTCCATGTATTTAGTTAAAATTATGATTGAATATGATAATGATATTAAAATTACTAGTTTGGCAATATATGCAAAAAATGACTGTTTTTAATAGAAAAATTACTAGTTTGGCAAGGGAGAGAAACTCTAGTTTTATGCAGTAACTAAGTGTTTTTTTTTGGAGTGTGATTGAGATTGTTTTTTAAAGTGTTTTTTATTAAAAAAATATATTAAAATAATATTTTTTTTATTTTTTAAAAATTATTTTTGATATCATCACATCAAAATGATCTATAAACATCAATTTTTTAAATTTAAAATAAAAATATATTTAAATTTCCTGATCGCAGTACCAAACATTCTTAAACATTAAAATTTTATGGTTTGGGAAAATATTGAGTTTCATAAAAGATTATGGTTGGATCACTTCTTCTTTTTATGTATCCTACAATTTTAAACTGTTTTTTATGTAGTAATTTAAATATTATAATTTCTTGGTTAAGAAAAATATAAAAAAAGTGTTTTTTTTTTTAATACATTTAGAAACACATTTATGATATCAATAGATAAAAAAGCCCAATACATTATAGTTGTTTTTTAAATTATTTTTTATTTATAAATATATTAAAATAATACATATTTTTTTATTTTAAAAATTTATTCCTGATATTGATAGATTAAAATAATCTAAAATAAACAATTTGAAATAAAAAAATAATAATAACTTAAATTTGATAAACCAACCCCCCGGTTAGTGGGTGTTAGTAGCAGAACAAAGCCCACTGGATCTTCAAAATTCTCTTATTAGCCGAACAGAAACTTCGGAGAATCAACTAGAAAACCAAAGCTTGTCAAAAAGAGAGACGAAACCCCAATTCACAAGCAGCCTTTTATACCCCATATTTCAAATCTTTGTGGTTCTGTCCTGTGGGTTTTGTTAGTAATCTATAATGGGGGTTGGGCGTGAAGTATCAATATCCCTAGATGGTGTAAGAGACAAGAACGTGATGCAGCTTAAGAAGCTAAACACTGCTCTCTTCCCTGTTCGTTATAATGACAAATATTACGCTGATGCCCTTTCTTCAGGGGACTTCACCAAGCTAGGTTTGTAATTGTTTCCCCCACTCTCTTTCTCTCCTTCTATATATATGTGCGTGTCTTTCTGTTTATTAATTCTTTTTTTTTCTTTTTTTGGGGGGGGGGGGGGATTTGGTTATCGTTATTGATTTGGTGAAATGGTTTATTATTGGGTTTTGTTTGTTTGGTTTTTCTTTATTGGGTTTGTTGTTTTGTTCTTTGTTTTGGATTTTCTTGTTGAGTTTTTGGGTGTTTCTGGAATTTTTTCAGTTTGTAAAAGTGTTTTTGTTAATGTTGTATGAATGCCGAATTCTAATGAAATGATCTACATTGTGATTGCTTAGCGTTGGATTTGAGAGTACAAAGTGCTGATTCTTTGAGTTTCTGCTTCTGTCAATAAAGGGAAGTTCCAAGTAATCCAAAGCCTGGTGTTGGTGTTTGTTCTAGTTCTAGTTACATGTTTTTGATTATTTGATAATGCTGGCCATGTCAATGTATGTGAAATGCGAATGAAAAAGAAACTAACAACCCAACTCGAGTGACCTACATGCTAGGTTTGATATTTGTTCACTTTCCATTTCCTTCATGGGTTATTTTCTCCATGAACTCATAGTCGGCCATTTAGTTTCTTTATACCAGTTTGGCAAGAGTGTGATGGTGTGTTACTTCAGCCTTTCTTTGGGCTCTTTAGTAACTCAACTTGCCTTTCTTTTTGCAATGTTTTGGTGATTGTTGTATAATGTGCTGGTTTCATTCTTCTATTTATGCAATGGTTTTATAGGTCCAGTAAAATACTTTTTTAGGCCTTTTCCTTCTTATTTTTGTGGATAGCTGCTTATCATCTCAAGATCCTAATTGTGGATTAGCTCATTTTCCAAGCATTTTTTTTCTATTGTAGAGTATTTCAAACCCTCGCCCAACAATGTTTTTAAATTTATACCCATTTCCTTCGGGGCAAAATGTTAAAATATTTAGGATTGACATTTCAGCTTTCTTAAATTCAAATGAACAAGTCTTGTAGTTTTGATTACTTCTTCTTAACTTGACCATCTGATATCATGATTTTTAAAAAATATCTTGAATGGTGTATATTCCTGAATTTCATTGATTGTAGTAACAAGTCTGTTTTATCTTGCCTTGCCTTTTAGTTTCTTGCTATCCTGATGTTTCAATGGATTTCAGTGCACGAAATGATTCCTGATTTTGTGAATTTCATTGCATTTGAGTCTCCATTCCTGATTTTTATCTGTTTTATCTTGCCTTGCCTTTTAGTTTCTTGCTATCCTGATGTTTCAATGGATTTCAGTGCACGAAATGATTCCTGATTTTGTGAATTTCATTGCATTTGAGTCTCCATTCCTGATTTTGTAAATTTCATTGCCTTTGAGTGGGAGACGATACTGTGCTGAGGTTTTCATGTGTCGTGCAAAATTCCAAGCTGCAAGCTTTTATTATCAGTTGGAAAAGTTTTGTATTCTGTCTATCAAAATGCTTTTAAAGCCATTGGTTTCTTAGAGGATTGATGTTCTAAATATGTTAGTCTTAGCTTTATGTTCTGAAATATGCAGAACATGTCTTTCTGCGATGTATCCATTGTGGAGATCCAAGTGCACTGTAGAATAAACATCGCAATGCTTGTAATTAATTGTTCCTCCATTTTTTAAAACATGCACCACACAGATGAGTGAAAATGCACTATACACATGACTTAAAGATACATGAAGTGTGGCATTGTTCACCTCAATCTCAATCGACATGTTGCTGGAGTGCAAAATTTCATGAAAAGTCAGTTGTATTAAACTTTGTTATTTTTTTCAGCATATTACAGTGATATCTGTGTTGGTTCAATTGCTTGCCGACTGGAGAAGAAAGATGGTGGAGGTCCACGTGTTTACATCATGACATTAGGTGTTTTAGCACCATATCGTGGGCTAGGCATTGGTGAGCAAATCATCTATCTTTCTTCTGTTGTAGAAATCATGATTTTTGATCATGCTGTTGATTCAGATACACAAATCATCGTTGTTAATTATGAGAATGAGCGATGAACAAATAAAAGGGCATAAAGAGAAGCAAGAAATGTACTCCTCGAACCTTTCCTTTACTTGTTTTCTGTCCGCCTCCTTGTTTCTTATTTCCTACTGGCCTTATAGGTTTTGCAAACTGTTAGCAGTGGAGTCACTATATAAAATAAGTATCATGAACTCCAAGCGCTATACAATTATGAACAGTTGAAATCCCTTTGCTGAAAAGTCGTCTGGTTTTTGGATTTATTCCTCTGAAATCAGTACAGAAAGCAAAGATTGTGAAAGAAAGTTTTGGCATGTGCCTTTACTGATCGAATTGGTATGATTATGCAGGTACAAAGTTGTTGAATCATGTTATTGATCTCAGCTCAAAGCAAAATATTTCTGAGATTTACCTGCACGTGCAGACAAACAATGAAGATGCTATCAACTTTTACAAGAAATTTGGATTTGAAATCACAGATACCATACAGAACTATTACATGAACATCACCCCGCCTGACTGCTATCTTCTTACAAAATTCATCACCGAGACAAAGAAATAATGTCAAAGAGCTAGTAGTTAAGTTGGGAGTTCACTTCTTGCCTATTTATTGAACTTTACCCTGGTTTAGCTGTACTATCAAATATCAGATGCTGGTATTGAAGGTTCTTTTTAATACTTTTGATGAAATGATGGGTTAAAAGATCACACCTGCTAAATTCCGTGGATCAAATTGAGTTGTTATGGTTCTAATCAGTTGCACAAACATTTTTGTAGTCTTGTATTTCTTTGAGGTACTAAGAAGGGCCTGGGTGTTTTATAAGATTCTGATTGCTGTCTTTCAGACGGATCAGAGAACCAATAAGCAATCTTGTGATCTCATACTGTGCATGAAGCAGTATCGATTTTTTTGGGTGTTCATTTTGAAATCCAAATCATCTGAAAACTAGCAAGACAGTTATGTAAAAGCAAGTTGTTGACAATGAATGCCTTTTGTTTGGAGATATTATCAAAATTCCTGTGCGCCCGTATCTTTTTTTACAATCGCTGATCTTAAGGGTCCGAATGTTATGGGTATGTCAATCCCCTTTCGGGTCTATTTGAGAGAGCTGTTGCGGTAGTTTTTCAAAGTGTTTTTTATGTTAAAATATATCAAAATGATATTTTTTTTATTTTTTAAAAATTATTTTTGACATCAGCACGTCAAAATAATCTAAAACAATAAAAAAAATATTTTTATTGAAAAAAAAAAGTAGTGCACCGCAGCAAACCTGCGGTGCAAAAGCTGCCCCAAACAGCTTCTTCATATATTTAACAGTCATATCCAGTTTGCGATCAACATCGATCTGTGCATGTTCAGAAAGTCAGACAAGGTCCAGGCATTGACATTGCTTGATAATCCATAGGAGAGTTTATGCAAGGTAGACAATTTTCAGGTATTGCATTGCTTCGCGTGATAAGATAAGAGTTTTAGGTTTTAAGATGCATCCACTGTACCTATTGGGAAATTCATATCCAGGTAGAACAATACTACCAGCTGGAGTTGGATAGCAATGTAGATGTACCCAAATATCATTGTCTCTCTCCCCCACTTCTCTCCCCTTTTACGTTATAATTATTGGTAGTTACAGGATACACCGGTTGACCATGAAAATTTCCAAAGAGTTCTATGCTAGAGCCAGGCTTGGCCAGGTGTATTAGACCCAAGTATGGACTTGCATGGAGAAGCAACCAAGGAATACATTTATCTTTTATTCTGTAGAGCTTTTATAAACTGTTTTCATTTACAACAGTCTGACAGTAAATAATTATAATATATGTACATTGTTCCGGGGTCTGAGAGCAGGCAAACCATGCCATGCTTCATTATCAGGGAACGCAGAATTTTCATCAGTCAAGCCATATTGTATCACTATTTGGTGTTTAGTAGGCCAAACCACCAGCAAAAGCATCTCCATCATGAAGAAGAGACTCTGTCAGCCAATAACCATCCCATGAACCACCGACTCTCTGCCACGCCACGACATATTAGAAGAGGTGATATGACTACATAGAGTGCATTGAAGCTCTACATTATTATTATTTTAAAGTAAAATGATTGATGAAACCAATGATCTTAAACCCCACACAGTTTCGCAGACGTCTAGCAAGCAAGACGGGCATAATGTGCAAGTATCATGGTTTCCAAAAAGCTAGACCTCCTAAGACTTTTGCATCAATATGATAGCGGTTACTGGATTACCAGTCAGCCTGATGACCAGTCCTAGAATAAAGCATGGCTTCCAGACAAGAGAGTCAGATCTAAGAGTTCGAATAATTACAGTTTTTGGATCTGCAACTTGATTGAGTGAGCATAACATCAAAGAACTTGCATTTGACTGTAAAAACACGTCTGAAGCTATCTATCATAGAGCAGTATGATAATGCATAACGATGACTCAAAAAGCTCGCTGACTATCTAGAATAAAATCCTCCAAAATTGTTTTGGAAACAGCTACTAATAGAGTACCATCCTCAGTCAACGCAATCTTATATGGAAACATCGTAAAAGATAACCATGACCATGATTTATCTATAGAAGTTGAGGTGAATCTGCAAGAGATACAGCTACCTGAACCATGGTAAATTGAAATATTTCTTCCTCCTCAGGGCGATTCCCTCGAATCCATATCCTCTGTTTGAATCGATTCTGTTCCATCCATAACACCCAAGCAAATAACATATACAGCAGAAGAGAGAAAATTTATCATATTTAGAAGAATTTATGACTCGTGATTTGATAAAAATCCTCTTTGTCCAGCACATATGCATCCATTAGTGAACTCGCACAAACTCATTTGCTTGTCGAGCAACAAACAAATTGAACTACTAGCAAAACGAAAACATGTCTTGACTCAAACCTCTTTCACGAACAAACTGCTCAAGATCTTCCTCTCCTTGTGACCAAGCAACACTCGATATGTTGAATGATGAAAAATCCTCCTGAACCTTTCAAACTGCAATGAAAATAGGTTGGCCAAACCGAAAAGAGGTATTAATCAACACATAAAACACACACAGAGAAGAAGATATAACAGAATCATGAGTATAATTCAATGGCACAGATACAAAGACTAAGAAATTAAAGGGTTCTAGACAGAATTCACTGACCTGCCCTAAATCAAAAAATGGTCCAAAATAAGTCGACCTTTCGAAAGGATCAAATCCAGCAAACTATCAAAAGTAAAAATACAAGATAATTATATTACCCACAACTTCCAATACTGCACAGTTGATTAAAATCAAAAGCGACAAAAAAAAAAAAAAACGATAAAAATCAACAAGGGGTGTGCTTAGAATCTACCCTATACATGACCTCAATCCCATAATCTTGACGAGGTTGATCATTATACTTCAATGCATCAAGCTGGCAATTAACAGCTTCTTCTGCACTAAACTATATCAAGAGTTTAACATAGATTTGACACCCTTTTGACAAAAAATTCTTAAACTTCTTTGATCTTTTTATGGTCAGAAAGTTACATTTAGTCTTGGGCCGAATGGTTTCTTCCTTCGAGATTCAAGCCTGTAATGTATCCGTCATAATCAAACCCAGAAAAAAAAGTTTAAAGGGATTTGTATGTGATAATTCAACAGGAGAGAGTGAGGAATTAAAGAGTGAGACAGGAATTTTGCTTACCAGTCAGCAGAGAGATAATCAGGGACATCAGCAGAAGCTCTAAAGCGAGAGCCCAGTTTGTAGTCTCCATTGATGATGGGCTTGTTTTTTGATAAGAGAGACAGGGACTGTGGGGTTGATATAGATGAACAAAACGACATCCTTGGAACGCTGAGTTTGTATGTTCCCTGTCTCTGAGTTTGTGGATGTTTTGAGGTTGATGAGGTCTGATTTGATCTTCACCGTTTAATCGCTTTGATTAAAGTAAAATTACTAGGCAGTTGAGACGGTTGGAAATAAGGCTAACTATACATCAGTCCCTATATTTCAGACTTTATATAAACCACCCCTTTTTTCATAATATATCTTAAGATTCCCACCCTAGTGGATAGGGATAGGTTTGTAATATAAAATAGATAGCGTAGTGACATGTAGTTAATGCTTACACACATGTACGTTTTTAAAATGATCACGTGATATTATTTTACTCCTCCGCGACTGATAAATAGTTAAAAGTCAAAATAAGTCAAATTACAAAACTTTAACTTAAAATAATTTAATTCAAATAAAATACTAAAATATTAAAAAAAGTAAAAGTTTTAATATAGAATAAAATATTTTTCCATCATTAAAATAAAAATACTGCTATTGATATTACAATAAAATGTAAATAAAATCATAAAATATATATTTTAACAAGATTTATTTTCACTAAACCTATCATCAAAGTGAATCTCTTCAAACATCAATAATTTCCCAACTTAAATCTTCTTTATCAAAAAAATGTTAGGGCTCATCGTAAATTTACTCGCGACGTTTTAGGCCGTGTCTTACGTGTATGAGTGATAGGGATTCATTCATGATTACTTAAGTTTGGGGACTAGATAGACTAATATAGAAAAATAAGGGACTGTACAAAATCTCAATGACTCAAACATATATATAACAGGCGACAGCCAAGGCTGTGCTCTAGTGTCCGCTGTGATCAAATCATAAAAAGAAAAATCCCTAGCAATCAATTCGGCAGCTCACCGGTTTTGCCACCGTGATGGCAGGAGAAACAGAGGAGGCGGTAAAGACGTTTGCGGATTTGGGGATATGCGAACAATTGGTGGAAGCATGTGAAAGATTAGGATGGAAAAACCCTACAAAAATTCAGGTAGAAGCCATCCCTCATGCGCTTCAAGGCAAGGACTTAATTGCTCTTGCACAAACTGGCTCTGGAAAAACAGCTGCGTTCGCTCTTCCAACTCTCCAAGCCCTTCTTCAAGCTTCAGTCACTTCTGTTCCAGTCTTCTACGCTTGCGTCCTCTCCCCCACCAGGTTAGCTTCTATATCTTCCAAGAAACAAACAAGTTTCCAACTTTTTTTAGTTCTGCGTTGTTATTATATTTTTTGTTTCTTGTAGGGAGCTGGCAATTCAGATAGCTGAACAGTTTGAAGCTTTAGGGTCCGATATCGGGTTGAGATGTGCTGTTGTAAGTTTCCAATCCCATCAGTTTTTGGTCTTTCATATACTTTATCGTGTGGGTTAACTCTCCTTTTCTTCTTTTAACAGCTTGTTGGAGGGGTGGACATGGGGCTACAGACAATTGCCCTCGTAAAGCGGCCTCATATTGTTGTAAGTGTTTATTTTGCAGGCATGATAATAGTTTTGACTTTTCTTAACATGCAAAAGGAGAGGTTGGCTTGTTGGTGTGAGATTGGTGCCCAGTTAAAGGAGCTAATATTTGAGAATGCTTCAGTTTTGATTTCTGAAGAGCGAAAGAGTGATGAGTTTCCCTTGTTTATGGCAGTCATTTAAATACATTACTGTTCCCTGTTTGAGTTTTAAATTGTTCAACTATGGTGCTGTTTTTTTATAATTATTTGACACATGGCCTGTGGGGAACATTCTGCTTGTTTCAGGGTGACATGAAAGCATTGTGCACGTCTTTTTTTATGCTTAAAAAACTTGCTTTTTAGTTAAGGCATGCTTGATTTTTAAATAGACTGTAAACTTCAAACACATTCTCTCTCTCTCTCTCTCTCTCTCTAAATATAAATAGGTGTAGTTAGCCAGTTATTCTACTGTCGCTCCTTTTCTCTGCTCACATGATTATTTGTGTGTCGGTTCACGTTATTTGAGCATGGAAATTCTAAATTTTTAGGGTTTCTTGAATGTAAGTGAAAATGAAATTGCTGATGGTGCATTTTATGAATTGTGTGATGTACATCTTTTGTAGGTTGGTACACCTGGGCGCCTTTTGGATCATTTGTCGAATACAAAAGGATTTACTCTCCGTACACTGAAATACTTGGTATGATCTCTGTGATGTTATGGTGCTTAAATTAGTTTCTCAAGAAACTATGCATAATTCATCTATTCACCAATTGATTCTGTACATTGCAACTGCTACATACATAGTTATGCATGTGTACTAACATGCACTAGAAAAATGTTTATGCATCTAGGTTTATTTTTTGTCATCAATCATGCTTCCTGAGATGCGTGTTAGTTTCCTTCATATTTTAATTTCTTGAATGAAATATACTGAATTGAGATCCACACAGAAGCATAACTATGTTACTAGTATCTTCAGCAAATCTACATAAGTTTATGGGTTGAAAAACTTAACGATCTTGTTGCTTTGATTCAGAAGTAAAACTTAAAAGAGAGAGAGCCTCAAGTTTCACAGCCTTCAAGCTAGACCAAAATAGCCCATAATTAAGAAGTCTTAAGTATTACTTGAATAGGTCCTCCTTCTGTAGTCTCTTCTAATATAAGTAGGAAATACAAATTCAAATCGGAATAAAAACTTCTAATACCTAAATAAAAGTAACAGTAAAATGTATCAGGGCCCTTTTATTATAATTAGTCAAACACAAAGAGTTCTGAACAAATATATCAGCGCAAACAATCCCTAAACAAATTTGGGAGTAGAAACTAGTCCTGTCAAATGGAGTCAGGTTTCCATATAATTTGGGATAAATAAAATCAATTATCTAGAACACGGCACCCTAGTCCACTTAAAGAAGGATCCAGTTTGTGTTGAGTAATTTGTCCAGGGACTATTTGTGCTCTGACTGATTGTATAGGGGGCTTGACACATTTTACTTTAAAAAAACTGGATGGAACGTAACATCACTTGACAGGAGTAGCAGTAGTTTTTATCCCTATTTTTTTAGGGGCTGTTAGCGCTGAATAATTTATTTAGGGACTCTATTTACTGTGATCAATAGTACAGGAGGCCTTGGTACATTTTACTCCAATAGTAATCCACCATGGACACTCTGACATGCTTTAAGAGCATCTCTATTTGCATGTCATTTCATAGTTCAATCATCTAACATATGAGGCAAGACGTAAATTATATTGAAGGCTCATTGGCTAAGCAAGGAGTGGAAAACGATGTTCTTCTCACTTCAATGACTTTCATCCCATTTTCCTTCAACCTTTTTATCTTGCTCTTTGTATTTCTGTTCCATTTTCTTAATGCCATCCACTTGATGGCTTGGTTGCTGGTCTTTCTCTAATCAGTAAATTATAATCTTGCTCTCGTCTTTCATCAAACAAAACAAAAAATAAATAAAAATATATACTATGATTAGTAAATGTTGTAAGACTCCCAGGTAAACTAGAATTCCGTTATAAGCAACTTTTTTCTGGGAAAAAAAAAATAGAATTGAAGAATTCCTAGTTCTCTGTTTTTTTTTTTTGGCTGCATCAGTTAGTGTCCCCATTTTAGCAAAACGTTGAGAAGGGTGATGCTCGTGACAGTGCTGCTTCCAGTTCATGCCTTGATGTATTGGAAGTGTTAATCTGTCTAAAAATGCTAAAAGTAAAAATGTTAATGTTACTTATTATCCTTGGTACCTTGAGTACTAATTATTATTATTTTGTGTCACGTGCCACATTTGACAGATCTTGGATGAGGCAGACAGGTTGCTAAATGACGAGTTTGAGAAATCAATGGATGAAATTCTAACTACTATTCCGCGGGATCGGAAAACATATTTGTTTTCTGCTACTATGACAAAGAAGGTTGAACCGTATGCATTGTAATTATAATTGACATTTAAATCTGCATGCTGTTTTTGTTTCCCATGAAGTATGAATGGATTCCTTGCAAATGAATGAAATAAGATTGACAATTTTCTAGAATCTATTAAAAGCTGATTACAGTAGTTTAGTATGGCTGTAAAAGGCAGGAACTCAATACTTCTCTGTAAAGATGACTCTCAAGGTGGTTTTTCATACTGGCACAAGTAGGCGCTTGGCTGGAAAATAAGCATGAGGTTTCAAAAATAGCTGTGGCTGATATCTTTGTCTGGAATTTTGAATTATTAAATGATTTCCGCATATTTGTAATGAAATAAATAAAGCCTGACTGTAGAAGAAAAGAACTGCTTTACAGTTAGAAATGAATTATATTTGCTAGAAATTGTGGCCTATTCCATGGAGGCTGAAAGGAAAATGAAGAAAAGTTAATTAGTGGGCATTCAACAATGAACAAATTTGTTCTCTTGGTTTTCAGGTTCGAAAGCTCCAAAGGGCTTGTTTAAGAAATCCTGTGAAGGTGAGGCTATGATTTTCATCCGTTGTATTTAGTTGTTGCCCTTTTCTTTTTTCATAACTGTTAACACAAATTGCAATTTCAATCATTTCAGATAGAAGTGGCTTCCAAGTATTCTGTTGTTGAGACATTGAGGCAGCAACTTCTCTTTTGTCCTGCTAAGTACAAGGTTTTTTCTTTTCCTAATGGTGGAATATCTTTGAAAATATTTTACAAAAGGACTGGGCATTGAAGTATACAACTAATGGTGATTGTCAGAGCAAATAGGGAAATCGAAAATTGATTATACTGATAGGAGAATTTATTTTCGGAAAACTTGTAATTTAAGAACGAAATTTTAATTTGTATAAATGCAAGGCAGCTGATGAAAGCCAGGCTAATGGTTTTGAAACGTGTGTGGATCCTGCCATTCATGTTTTATCGAGGTTCTCTTCTAAAGAGGAAGTAATGCTCTTTTCTCATTATCCATAATGATGGTGAACACACATCTTGTAGCCCTTTCCCATTCTGATCCATATCTTTTACTGCAAGATCTGATAGTGCCTTGTGGTCTACTGATCAGTCAATTGATTTATCTTCTAAACCTTTCATCCATACCCTTCCAGAACTACAAATGCTAGTTTCTTTATCATCGTTCTTGAACCTCAAATGCTCTATCTGATAGTAGAATATGATCTTCTGACCAGTTGGGAGACATCTTTGTTTTTTGAAATCCTTTCTTCTGCATTCTTCCCCATTCCCAAATGCTCTATTTATCCTGTAGCTGTTTTATCCAGAAATCTAAGGTGACTTCCATTGTTGACATTCTAGTTTAGTGTTCATCCTAAGATTAAAACTACAAAATTTGCTGCAGCTTAGATTTCCTGACAGGGCTATGCCTTGTGTTGTTTGCTACAGAACTGGGGAGTCTCATGATCATTCTTTGCTGTGTTGCCCTATAGTTTGGGATTTCTGGCAAGATATCTTTCTTCTGGTATTGAAACTTTGTCATTATTCTCCTCAGTATTCTGGTACATTCTTCTCTTTCTAAAAGTGTTTGTTTCCTTTGACCTTATAAAAGAACAAACCAGGCTCATTAGGGTGTCTGTTTTCGAATTGTTATTTGAAGGCGTGATAAACTAGAGGTGAACTTTTATTTCGTTCTGATCTCTAAGGGAAGCTTCAGGATCTGATTAAACATTTTGATCTTCTGTTAGGCATAGGTAATGGAGCATCTTGCATGGTGTAAATAGTTAATTAAGAAATAATCCTACATGTCAGTAATTGTTTTTCTTTTTAAAATATTCAATTGAGGAATTCTTTTTTGGTTTAGTATTGTGAGGTTTGAATCTTTGAATTTAATGGGCGAATGCTTTAAGCTAGTGAGGTCAAATAACAGTTTCCATCAAAGTTGACTGTACCATGAACTTAAGGCACACAGCAGAACTGATATAAAAAGTATTGCTTAATCCCATTATCTTGATCGAGCAAGTTTTGCATGTTTCAGATCTGTCTTATCAAGCATTCACTGTAGTGGTGATAAAGAAAAAAACACTTAAAAATGGGATTACATTATGCATATAACAATGGAGAT
This sequence comes from Salix dunnii, assembly GCA_015731905.1. Lineage (NCBI taxonomy): Eukaryota > Viridiplantae > Streptophyta > Magnoliopsida > Malpighiales > Salicaceae > Salix > Salix dunnii. The sequence goes on from CM027664.1 coordinate 19,353,348, forward strand.
TATAATTGTTTAGTCTTGTGCTCCAAAAAGCTCAACAAGAAACTGCTTCCATTCATTTTCCTTTCACAGTTAATGGTTCTCTTAGGCTGATTTGCATTCTTTATGCCTGTAGGAATGCTTTCTTGTATATGCTCTGACTCTGAAATCTGGAGCTTCTACCATGGTTTTCACACGGACATGTGATGCAACTCATTTTTTGGCCTTGGTTCTTCGAAATCTTGGTCTAAGGGCAATTCCCATTAATGGCCATATGAGTCAAGTAAAATTATTTAATCATTTTTTTCTTCCTGATTTTGCTTTATATACATGTATATATTCTTTTGATCTTCTTGCTTTTGTTGCCTCAGGTTTCTTGCTCATTAGAAATTGTCTCTCACTTTGTCTGTGGAATATTTTTGACAGTCTAAGAGGCTTGGAGCCTTAAACAAGTTCAAAGCTGGCGAGTGCAATATTCTCATATGCACAGATGTCGCAAGTAGAGGACTTGATATCCCATCTGTGGATATGGTTGTTAATTATGATATCCCCACCAACTCTAAGGTAGCCTACTATTTTCCAGTGTCTTCAGGCAGCAGACCAAGGATGCCATAACTTGAACCTTCTTCTTAGCCTTGTCAGAGCCGTGATTACTCTTGCCAGACTGTAGTTGATAATTCTTTTCTATCTAATTTGTCAATTTTCCTATTGATTAGTGCTATGCCCTAGATAAATTGGAGGCTGACTAATTAGGAACCAAGAATTAGATTTAATATTCCAGTCTTGGAATGGCCCTTGATTGCTACAGTAAAACAATTTAGCCTGTTTTTATTGCATGAGAGATGACCCAAAAATCCATAATCCAGAGGTAGAATACCTGTATATTCATTTATATGCATGTACGTTGCCTTTTCTTCTTTCTGAAAAATCTGGATTAATTTCTACAACTTCAAAATCGGGTGCTTCAATCTCAATGCTTTATTTGCATAAATGAAAAATTACTCCCAAAGGAGAGGAAGGGATGCTGCCTTGGATCTCAGGGCTGCCTATGCTTATTTTTCTCCCTCTTGTGGAGTTTTGAACTGTGGTTAATTGTTTCTCCTTTTCTTATCCTGGCATTTTACCCTGCATTCTCATTTCTTTGTCCAACATTCTTGCAATTCCTAGTTTGTAATTATAAGTATGATCTTGGAAACTACACTATATGCCAAACATTGCTGTTCGTTTAGATGACAAGGAACTTGTTTGGTTGTGTGAGAGTATTTTGCCTATTTTAACTTCTCTTCTGATTTTCTGTGGGTTGCAGGATTATATTCATCGTGTTGGGAGAACTGCTCGTGCAGGAAGATCTGGGTTGGCAGTATCACTAGTTAATCAAAATGAAATTGGGTGGTTTAAACAAATAGAGGATCTCATTGGTAGGTTGAACATTCGATGAGGCTCTTGAAAGCAATGTGTTTTATGTACTAAGCTGTGTACTATGTTTCAGGTATTAGGATGTCAGATATTCGTCCTCATCAAGAGGAAATCATGCTATTGCTGGAGCGTGTCACAGAAGCCAAAAGAATTTCACAGAAGGTATTTTAAATACATTACTAAATTTATCTTTGTTATACTATATGTGGAAAGTAATAAAGATAAAAGATAAGCCTGTGATGGTATGGAGTTGCTGGTGTTGTTTCTAAAGTTCTTCATTTGTTAGCATATACTTTATTGGAAGTTCAAATACTGCTGTCAGCCTTTCTAGTGGTTATTTAGGTGTTCATATGTAGTATAAACTTGAAAATGGTCAAGAACCAATAGAGGAGGTCAAAAACCTTTTCGAAGTTGGATTTTCCTGAAGTTGTATTTTCAGCTAATTCTAAGAATTTTTTAGTTACAGAACATTTTACTTTTGTTTGGTTGTTGACTGATAAAAACTCCTACAATTGACACAAATTTTACACCTTCCTTTTATATTTATCCTCTAAAAATTTAATTCTCTAATCTTCAAGTATTTATTTTGACCACTCAGTCGGTTATTACAAAAAAAAACAAAACTATGGTTATTTTTATTAGTTGTGTCCACGGTGTTAAAAGTCCTGTAAGTGTAATTCCTCAATTGAACCCTGGTTGAACTTCTGATTCTGATCTTGTCTCTTTGGTTTACTAGTGTGTCTTAAAACACCAATTATTGCTACAAGTCTTGCCATTGGCTTTGTTATTTATCTTATTTGTTTGCTATATCATGTTCTGAATTTCTGGTCACAGTCTTTTGTTTTACAATCTTTTGTTTTAACTTCCATAGCAAATTAAAGAACCTGGAGATAAGAAAAGGAAGGGCAGAAGAGACGAGGACGAGGAAGAAATTGATAAATACATAAGCAGGAAGGATAGAAAATTCAAGAAGAACAAAGGATGATAGCAGCAGTTTCTCAGTTCAAGTGTTTCTAACATAATAGAATATTTATGCAATTTTTTGGATCATAACATCCGTACATGAAAGCCCTGATAATCCACTGATAGAACAGGACGAGACTTCTGGTTTTAGGCTATTCTTTTTTATCCATTCCTCTCTTGGATGATACTAGTTTAGTTATCAATTTTGCTGATGAGAATGGTGTTTATATTTTTCACTCCGAGAAATTTGGCACTTTGTCATATTATGAGCCTGAGAAGTTAACCATTAGTCTACCCTGCCTTTGATCCTAAACTTTTTATCCAGTTACCTATTTGCCTCTGCGTGTGTTTGTGCTTGAAACTCATTTTTGGGCATCCCTGGTAGCCAAAACCTCAGAGCCTGATAAGTGGGGCAATTTGCCTCAAACCTTAGCCAAACTACTACTAAAAACTAGCTAGCTGGTCGGATTTTGGATCCCAGCTGTTTGTGTAAATTAGCAGGCATGTGCTCTAGATCCATTCTTCGCTAGATTCTGAAAAATAAATGACGAATAACAACTAATGCCCAGTTTTATTAGGTTTGCATTGTGATACACTTGCTTGGGTAGACTGGTTCAAATTTGATAGCTATGCTATCTAGTGTACACGAGGAATACCATGATGTTTTTTTTATTGGAAAAACCCCAGTTCAAATCATTCCACAAAAAAAGGATAGATTGGACCTAAATCATGATTTTGTGCTGTTAAAAATTAGATTTTCTATTATAAAAATAACATCTAAATCTAGTGCATGGTGAAGTTCAAAGAATGAGGGAGGGACTCTCACATGGTGATAGCCTCTCTGAGAGCACAATCATCACCAAAGATAGTGAACAAACAGTGACTTCAAATCATTGCTAGGAAAAGCAAGGACACCAGCTATTATCCAGAAGAAAATGGGCGACCATAAAGGTACTTGACATATTAGTTTCACCAACTCCATGTTTTGATCCCTCTTTTAAACATTCAATTGCTGCTTTGATTGATTTTTTTTCCTTTTATTATTGCTGCATTATTCTTATTTTTTTATTGTTATAGATTAATATATAATTATTTTTGAAATCACTTACGATAATTTAAACTTTTGATTGAGGTTGCTATTTTCTGATATTTTTCTCTGCCAATGGTCATTGACAAGTATTTGATGATAATAAAGAATAATTACAGGCAATTAATTTCAGGCAAACAGCTCATTGCTTTTTGTTTCTTGTTTTTGCTTGCTAAGCCATTTCTCCCTTTGCCAAGCATGTGACTGATGACCTGGCCAACTCCTCTTTCAAGATCCATTTCTATTTTTATATGCAAGTAAACTCTATTTAGAAAATATATTTTATGAGTCAATTGAGCGAATAAAATTTTGATTGTCTACACAATAAATATACATTCTAACTTGAATTCAAAATCTATTATGCAGATTGTAAGTTTTATATCATTGTGTTACGCTTCAAGATTGATCCATTTTCTTGTGGTAGTGACCTTAAGTGATAATTAACTCATAAAATTATTAGAGAATAATATAAATTATATTCTGGGGTCTCACCTATAAGATTAAGTTTTCAGGTGAGATAATTCATTAACATGATATTAAAGCTTTATTGACACCATTCTATTTAATAAAAATCAAGCACAAGGTAATGTGACTTTATGCAAGTTTCAAGCCTAAAGGATTTTTAACTGAGAAGATATGTTAGAAAATAATATAAATCATATTCTGGGGTCTCACCTATCAGTTTAACCTTTTAGGTGAGATGGTTCCTTAACAAAAATATCAATAATTAACTTGATTTTTTTCATTTACATTTGATGTTTAAAAAAACTATTATCTTTCATCTTTAAAAAACCAAAGAGTGCTATGTAAAATTATATGCTTATAAATAAACCCAAAATCCGTTAATTTAGCGAAGAAAAAAACATGTAATTTTATAGTTTTTAAACTTTATTTTATTAAATTATGGTGAATATATTTTTATATGTTTAGATTATTTTAATATACTAATATTAAAAATAAAAAGTATATATTATTTGATATATTTTTAAATAAATAATTATAACTACCGCACAATTCTATCTTTATCGGTCGGCAATACTATCATTATCCAGTTTCACAAGCCTGATCCTACGAGTTTAAATTACTTACGTAACTGTATCTGGAGGAGAGCACGTCATGTAGACCAGACATTTCAAAAATAGCTTTTCTCGACCGTTAAATTGTGTCGATTTCACAACGTTCCAGCATTTTATTGGGCATTTAAGACAACTGGAATGGCTTCGGAAGAGAAGATAGGACCCACCACTTGCAACCATGTTTTGCCACCTGACACCACAAAAGCATGAGCACAACTCATACAAAGCACAAAAGTCTGATTTTTACAAGACACAAAATTGCCTTCAGGTTTCCCTCACTCGTGTCCATTGGTTTCTCAGATAAGATAGGGCATCCACTTCTCTTCAGATTTCTCACTCGAGGTCAGTTTTCCCTTCTGGATCGTTGTTTATAAGCAACATTTCGTACGGCTTGAACTGACATGTATTTGCTTCTCTCTATTTTGTCGTTTATCATTTCTGTTGTTGATAAAAAGACTACCATGTAGATCTCCTTTATGTCAACAAGATTGAACATTTTTGTGATTTTGAGAATGTATATGATGTTGTGATGTAGTTTTGTGATGGGTTTCGTCCTATTTTGCAGGGCTGAAGGTTCTTTGACTTCTTGCTTATGCATTTCCTGAGTCTGATGCAAAAGTTTCTGTTTTGATATTTTGTATTGGTCCTTCAAGCATATTTGGGGTTTAAGCCCTTTTCCTGTTGACTGTTGAAAATCCTCAAAGATTCCGACTCCTATCGTAGGCAACTTTTGATTTTGGTTGTTGATCAACGAATCAAGCAACAATGTCCGAGTCAAATCAAAATAAACCCTTGATCCAGCCATCATCTTTGAGAAAACTCCCTGATTTCAAGCAATCAGTGAAGTTGAAATATGTGAAACTTGGCTATCATTACCTTATTACTCATGGAATGTTCCTGTTTTTATCACCGATTGTTGTCGTTATTGCGGCACAGCTATCTACATTCTCGATCCATGATCTACATGACCTTTGGGACCATCTTAAATTCAATCTCATATCTGTGATCCTCTGTTCAACCCTCCTCGTGTTTTTGTTGACCCTTTATTTCCTTACCCGACCTCGCCCTGTTTACCTAGTGAATTTTTCGTGCTATAAGCCTGATGATTCTAGGAAATGTACTAGGAAGATTTTTATGGATAGGTCGAAGTTAACAGGTGTTTTCACCGATGAGAGCATGGAGTTTCAAAGGAAAATTCTTGAGAGGTCCGGTCTTGGGGAGTCGACTTATCTCCCTGAGGCTGTTTTGAGAGTTCCTCCAAATCCATGCATGGATGAAGCAAGGAAGGAAGCTGAGGCTGTAATGTTTGGTGCAATCGATGAGCTGCTTAATAAGACGTCTGTGAAACCGAAAGATATTGGAATTCTGATTGTGAATTGCAGCTTGTTTAACCCAACACCATCCTTGTCTGCCATGGTGATCAACCATTATAAGCTGAGGGGGAATATTCTTAGTTATAATCTTGGTGGCATGGGTTGTAGTGCTGGTTTGATATCGATTGATCTTGCCAAACATCTCCTTCAAGCGCATCCTAATTCTTATGCTTTGGTTATTAGCATGGAGAACATCACCTTGAATTGGTATTTTGGGAATGATAGGTCAATGCTTCTCTCAAATTGTTTGTTTAGAATGGGAGGGGCTGCTGTTTTGCTTTCAAATAAAAAATCTGACTGGTGGCGTTCTAAGTACCAATTGGTTCATACTGTTAGAACAAATAAGGGTGCTGATGATAAGTGCTTCTCCTGTGTTACTCAACAAGAGGATTCTATTGGAAAGGTTGGGGTTTCTTTATCGAAGGACTTGATGGCAGTTGCAGGGGATACTTTAAAGACTAATATCACTACCCTTGGCCCTCTTGTTTTGCCCATGTCTGAACAGCTGCTCTTCTTTGCCACATTGGTGGGGAAGAAATTCTTTAAGATGAAGTTAAAGCCATACATCCCGGATTTTAAATTGGCTTTTGAGCATTTCTGCATTCATGCTGGGGGTAGAGCTGTGCTGGATGAATTGGAAAAAAACCTACAGCTTTCAGATTCGCATATGGAACCTTCCAGGATGACACTCTATCGATTTGGCAACACTTCAAGCAGCTCTCTTTGGTATGAATTGGCTTATTCAGAAGCCAAGGGGAGGATAAAGAAGGGAGACAGAACATGGCAGATTGCGTTTGGGTCTGGTTTCAAGTGTAACAGTGCTGTCTGGAAGGCTCTGAGGACCATAAACCCAGACAGGGAGAAAAACCCATGGATGGATGAGATCCACCAGTTCCCAGTTGATGTTCCAAAGTTTTCAGCCATACAGTAGACGCGACAGTTCCATTGGTTGGCAGGGGTGTGTTTCCGTCATGGTGACAGCAATCACCGAGTTATGAAACCTTTCTCATGTCTTTGCTTTTGCAGCAGATTTATTATAGAGTGAGTGTAGAGTTATGCTGCAGTAGATGACTTGAAACTAGGTTATCCTCCGATGAGCAGAATGCTATTCATGCATCCTATTTGTTGCAGTTGATGCTTCCTTTCTGACATTGCCCGTGTTGTTCTAGCTCCCGTTTTTTGAAGTCTACTATGGCATCTTATGCTATATGTTCTCCTCCTCGTCCCAGACATGATTGTTTTTATCCCAACGTTCGATTCTGGTTGCCCATTGTTTTATAAATTGAAAGCAGATCATACAGCGAAGGGGTAATGATGCTTGCTCTGATGATGGCTTGAAATTCGATTTGTGTGTATTTTTGAAATCATGGTTGCCCTTTACCAAGCCATTGAAAGTATAAGCGGTCAAAGTTTTGTGGATTCATGATACTAGTAATTGCAAGATTCACCAGAAGCCAAACTCCCTATGTTTGTGGCAATCATAGCAGTGCTCGTAACTCAGAGAAGCTGAGAAATAAAACAGGCGTATCCTCAAACATTCTTTTGTTTAAACCATTTTAAACCCCGATAAAACATTAATAGAAGTCACAAGAGTAAAATCGAACAGGATTTTAATCGGAAATACATTCTAGCAGCTCTCTGTTCAACCTGGAGGATTGTCTAACAACTTGCAAACAAAACCTACATTGTTCAGTTACCAGCTACAATCCGAATGATGACGGACTGGGGCCAATTATCACCCCATGTAAACAACACAGCAGTACATCTCATGGATTCAGCTTAATAATACAATGAACCGAAATAACATTATTCCTTGGAGGATTTGTTGATGAGCGACTTGTGAATGTGAGGGATCACACCGCCACCAGCTATGGTTCCTTTTATAAGGGTGTCTAGCTCTTCATCACCCCGGATTGCTAACTGCAGATGCCTAGGTGTTATACGTTTCACCTTAAGATCCTTGCTTGCATTTCCTGCCAGCTCTAACACTTCTGCAGTAAGGTACTCCAAGATAGCAGCAGAGTAAACAGCGGCAGTTGCACCCACTCTTCCATGGGCTGTTGCTCTTAATTTCAGAAGGCGGTGGATACGCCCAACAGGAAACTGCAGAGATAGAATAGAATGAAATAGATGGTCAAATCTCTTGTATTTCCAGACAAGTATAAATGGTCAAGTCTAGAAATGGAAAAGCTTTGCTGAAAACAGGGAAGAGGTAACAATAATCAATCCTCAGACACATAGCAGCCATGTAGCTAGAAGAGTACAATCAGCAGCCATGCAAAATGATAATCCATAGTTGTAACCAAGATCAAGACTAGACCTACAACCACCCAACAACTATGAAGCAACTGTTTTCTGGCTGCATTTATTCCTCTGAACATGTGGGATCTAAAACAGGGTTGAAAGAAAGAGCGCAGTTAGATGCAAGTACAATAAGCATAAAACATCTAAAAGCCAATGGTCCTTGGAACCATAAAGAACCAAAATTCTGATTTATGTTGATAAGCAATATAGCACAAGCAGAGCCAAGATATCCACACCACTTTAGATAACAGCACTGATAAAAACTTATCAAATAACTGGTGACCAAAAGAACTTTTGGCTCCATGTATCTGACTGCATGACAAGTCTTTATTTAATGTTTGACTTGCTGAAAGAATCTTTCCTGAGAATGTGTTGATGCCTGGAATTGATAAGTTCTACTACTCCATGTTAATCACATTCTAAAATATCATGAAAATTAGTGGACCAAATGAGCCATCATTATTTTTTAACATTAAAAGTCAATTGGTAAAACCTAAACAATTCCATCATGCCCCTGTGCTTTAAGAACCAGCTACTTATGTCTGGAAAGAATAGATACCTTAAAGTCCTCAACTGCATGCCCTATGAAAAAACATGATCATTTAGCATAACATTTAGTTGCAACTTTTCCAAGGCAAGTACTTCTATAAGCCTCCGATTGCATTTGCATTAAAGGGATTTATGACAAATGCGGGTTACTCAAAAAATTAAATCCTTAAGAAACCAAGGGCTAGTTTTCTCTCAAGAGATTTACCTTCTCTCCAATGGCTACAGCATTCTCCTTTTGAGCCTATTTACAATATATTTTTCTATCATTCTAGTTCTAACTTTTTTATACCGACCCCTTGGAGGGCCGCGGGGGCTCGGTATTTACTCAAATTTCTCTAACTATAAAACTCAAGCTCAACTAAACCCGATGGTTACCTAAGTCACACCAAGTACCAAGATTCCCCTCAATTTCACATATCTCAGCTTACTCTCTCGTTCACAAATTAAAAAAGAGATATTAAAAAAAATCGATGGAATTGGATAGCAAAATCAATACAGTATCTCATGGCCCAGGTAATTTAAAAAAGAAAAACACAACACTCTAAAACTTCAATAAACCCAAGCACGAAGCCAGACAGAATAACTAAAACAAAAAAACATAAAGAAAATAACTAAAAATCACCAAATAATAAGAACCCTTCAAGCATCTAAGCAAGTAAGATTAAAACAAAAGCAAAAATTCAAAAACCTCATCAAAAGAACCCCCTCCCAAAAACATAAAAGACAAGAAGAACCTGAAGACCAGCACGAGAAGAGCGAGAGGTGGGTTTTTTCTTGTCCTTGTCTTTCGATTGAGCTGGGGTTTTGCTAGTTAACAATCCCTTTGCTCCTTTGCCAGACATCTTCTCTTCCAAACACCAAACACAGACCTCGGCTAATGGATTTGTTTATGGAGACAAGAATCCAAAAGGGAAATTTATAGATCCTAGGACGGGAACTTAAATGCTCTGAAGACGAGATAATATTACGTAAAAACCACCCGTTTTGTGGAGTTATTTATGGATTTTAGGGGGGATAGGAATGGGAGCATGAACTTATCTTCGTAGGACCAATAGTCAGTGTAGTGGGAGATGCATCGGGTGAAAGTATAGATACGTCCCTCAACTATTACACTTCTGTCATATTCACCCCTATGCTCCCCTAAAAAACGTAATTGGCTCCTTGGACCTTAAAGCCATCAAAATATTATAACCATTTTTGGCTAGTATCACCATCTTTTCTGAGTAACTAAACTATCATAATCATCACTTTTGTCCATTATCATCCTCTGTTCTGTCCCCAAGAATCACCCTTTCTTCTGTCCCAAATAATAACCAAAATATCACCCTCTTCTATCCCAGGAGTCACCATTCTTTTGTTCCAAGACAGTATACAACGTCATTGGGATCGTGTATTAAGATTGAGTATCTTTCCCCTTCCTAATCGTGATTGATTTTATGACAATGAATGATTATGGTGGCCGGTTGTAATAGAAATTGATAGCAGATCATACAACATTGGGGTTAATTTTGCTTCAAATTAAGTGTCAAGTGGAATTTTTAAATTATGACTGCCCCTTACCTTGAAATTTATCATTCTTTTGTTTAACCTATTTTAAAAACTTCCACGAAACATGAAAGGAAATTGTTGAGAGTAAAAATGAAAAGAACGGCAATGGATTCTAGCAACTTTCAGTTCAACCTACTGGGTTGTCTCACAGTTTGCAAACTGACACAAATATAACCATACGTTGTTCAGTTCCTGCCAGAAAGACAAGAAAACCAGCTATCATCGAAATGAAAATGGACAAATTATCACCCAATAAACTATTTGTCAATGTACACAACACAGCAATCCTTCCCATGGATTAAGTTAATAATACGATGGACAGCAAATGCATTTATTCCTTGGAGGATTTGTTGATGAGCGACTTGTGGATGTGAGGGATAACACCGCCACCAGCTATGGTTCCTTTTATAAGGGTGTCTAGCTCTTCATCACCCCGGATTGCTAGTTGCAGATGCCTTGGTGTTATACGTTTCACCTTCAGATCCTTGCTTGCATTTCCTGCCAGCTCTAGCACTTCAGCAGTCAGGTACTCCAAGATAGCAGCAGAGTAAACAGCTGCCGTTGCTCCCACTCTTCCATGGGCAGTTGCTCTTGATTTCAGAAGGCGGTGGATACGCCCAACAGGAAACTGCAGTGATGATATGGATTAAAATGGATGGTCAAACCTTTTATGTTTCCAGACAGGTATAAATGGCCAAATCTAGAAATGGAAAATCTTTGCTGAAAACAGGTGATAAGCTTGCAAGACAATGATCATTATTCAGGAAGTCTGCAAATTCCTAGAACACACACCCCTACTTGTACAAGCAAAAGTAACAATAATCAATACCCAAATGACAAAAATAGTACAATCAATTGTAATGCAAAATGGTACTCCACAGTGGTACCAAGACAAGACTAAACCTACAAACCAGCAACTAAGAAGCAACTGTTTTCTAGCTGTGTACATCTCTCAAAATGGGTGTGATCTAAACAACATTCACAGAAAGAGCATAATGAGATGCAAGTACAAGTAACACATGAGAAAAAATTCGATGGTCATGAGGGTGCATAAAGAACCAAAGTTCTGATTTCTGAAGAGTTAAGCAATACAGTCAATGCACAGGAATAGCAAAGATATCCTGACCACTTTAAAAAATATTGTTGATTTAAACATTGTCAAACTGATAACCAGAAGAGCTCTTGGCTTATATATCTGACTGCTTCACATGTCTTTTTTAATCTTTGGTTAACTTGTAATCCTACATGATTATGTGTTTCTGAGATTCAGACTTGTGTGGAATTGATAGCTTATACTAATTCATACTTGTTGTCATTGAAATTGCTGGGCCAAATGAGCCATCTGTAACACTTAAATTTAACAGTCAACTGTAAAACCTAAATAGTCCCGTAAAGCCCTCAACCATATGCCCACTGAAAAATAACATCCTCGTCATCCATTTCAAACTATATTTCTCAATCACACTTAGTCACCCTGATTTATATTCAATTCATTTTACAAAATTCAGTTCCTCAACAACCTCAAGGTACTCCAGCTCATGAAAGTCCTTATTGAGCAGCATCTCAGATAACCAACCAAGAATACATCAAAAGATTGCAGGAGACGAGGAAACAAACTTTCTTCATAACAAAATCCCAAGCTATAACATGTAGTTGTGATTTACATATGGCACATATGAAAATTTGAGGCAAATATCAGTTACTCAGGAAACTAAATCTCAAGAAACAAAGGGCTGTTTTCTCTCTAGAAACTGAATTCTTTTCCTTTTTCACCTTCTTTACAATTGGCACTGCATTCTCCTTTGAGTCTATTTACATTATTTTAGCCTATTAATCTAGTTCTTACTCCTTGTACAAATCCTTAGAGTCATCAATTCAGCTGAAATGATAAGTAAAAGAACATAAGGAAAACTCAATTTTTACTATCAAATCCCAGTGGTTTAGATTTCAAAACTATAAAATCCAAGCTCAACTAAGCCCAATAGTTATCTTAGCCACCCTAAGCCTTAATTTCACATAAATCTCAACATTCTTTAAGAAATAGATTAACACCCAGGCAAAACATAAATTAATAAAATCCAAGCTCAACCTCAATAAATTTCATTAACAAAATCTTCTCAAGAAAATACTTGCACTGAAAACTTCCATACACCCAAGCAAGAATCTAGAACCAGAACCAAAATAAAAGCAACCCAGCTACAAGAAAAACTAAAACTCGCTAAATAATAAGACAGCCCCACATAAATTAATAAAAAAATCATGAAAGCATTAAAGAGAAGCCAAAATCCCAACAAAAGAACCAGAGAGAGAGAGAGAGAGAGAGAGACTGATGACACGTACAAGAAGAGTAAGAGATTGGTTTATCCATATGGGGTTTTGAAAGTTATACCTGCCTGGAATTGATAAGCTCAACTACTTCATACTATTTGCATTTCCAAAATATCATGACAGTTACGTAACCAAGCATGCCATCTGCAGTACTTAACTTTAGCAGTCAATTGGTAAAACCTCAACAGCTCCATAATGCTATTCAGTACCCTTATGAATAACACATACAGGCGTCCTAAAGTCCTCAGCTGTATGCCCTATGTAAAAACGTAACTATTTAACATCCTCCTTATCCATTTCAAGATACATAACAACGAAATGTTTTCCCAGCAGTGCTTACTCGACCTAAGTTGTATTCAGTTTAACAAGGTTCATTTCCTCTACGACCTCAAGCTCCCCAAGCTCAAGATATTCCTCACTGAGCATCTCAAAGCAACAACAAAATGTCTAAAAAGTCAACACCCATCAATATTTCAGCATAATAAATACTCTTCAGAACACACCAAAAGATCGCAGAGGCCAAGGATACAAACTTTGTTCATAACAACATCCCAAGCTATAGCATTTAGTTGCAGATTTTTAGAAGGTACGTACTTTTATCAGCCCCATATTTTTGCATTTGCATTAAAGAGAATTAGGTCAAATGTGAGTTACGCGGATAAACTAAATTCTTTTTCCTTTTTTCACCTTCTCTCCAATGATTCCTGCATTCTCTTTTATGTCTATTTACATTATATTGGCCTATTATTCTATTTCTCAATTTTTACATAGAATCCCCAGCTTCATCAATTCAGCTGACATGATGACTTGAGGAGAGTAACAAAACCCGATATTTACTGTCAAGTTTCAGATGTTTAGATTTCAAAGCTATAAAACCCAGGCTCAACTATCCCCAACAGTTATCTTAGTCGGTCGCCCTGAATGCAAGTTTCCTTAATTTCACATCGATCTCAGTTTGTTTCTCTTTCACAAATTGATAACTCAATTACAAAGCCTAATGATATTCTTACAAGAAAAAAAAAAAACCATTAACACAGTTGATTAACAGAATCAACATAGTTTCTCATGTCCGAGATAAAATAATAATTATTACACAAAAAAATACACCTTGCAATCAAAATCTTCAATAAACCCAGGCTAAGAATCCAAAAATCAGAACCAGAACATAAACCCATTAAGAAATTAACTAAGACTCGCTAAATAATAAAAAAAACCCATAATTAAGATTAAAACAAGAACAGAAACTCGAAACTCCAAAGAAAAACCTGAAGACCAGCACGAGAGGAACGAGAGGTGGGTTTTTTCTTGTCTTTATCTTTAGACTGAGCAGGCGTTTTGCTCGTCAACAATCCCTTCGCTCCTTTCCCTGACATCCTCTCTTCGAAAATCCAAACTGCCTTTGGCTCGCCCTTAGATTTTCTTTATATTTCTTTTATTGAGACCACGTAAGATAAACCCAAAAGGACCTCGGATTGTACAGTTGTAATTAAAATGCCATGAGGAATTGTATTGACTTACGGAAGAGGCTTTCGTTTTGATGTAGTAATATATATATTATTTAGGGGTAATAATGGGAATATGAACCTATCCTCCTGGGACAATGTCGAATGGATGGGGATATAAATAGGAATAGTTTTTGTTTAGGGATCTTACTGAACATTGAGTGATATCACCCTGAATTATATTCCAAAAAAGCTATGTGCTGGGCCCAACTGCAATGCCTTATTGAAATCTTGAACATCGCTGTATTATCCTCGGCCCATGACTGTTACGATGAATCATAGAACCTTGCACTTATTAATGGGGGTATGTGACCCTGACTAATCATACTAATAAATTTTTTTTATGCTTGGTATGTATTTGGAATTGTGATTTAAATTTTATTTTATTTTAAAATATATCAAAATAAATTATTTTTAATTTTTTTATAAAATTTATATTAGTACATCAAAATTATCAAAAAATATAAAAAAAAACTTTAATTTGATGTTTCTTTTAATGTCACGTATAATTTTAAAAAATATCCAAAAATATTTTAAAATGCACTTTCTATCATCCACGTGACTTTGTTATTTGTATAATATGATAGATTTATCATAGAATAATATAAATTTTATATATATTAAAACATTATCTAGTAATTTAAATTTTTATATGAGATAGTTGATGTGTTATAAAATTTTATTAACCAAATAGTTGAGAGTTTGAATTTTATGATCTTATTTTATATAATATAATATAATTAACCAGAATTGAAAAAACATGTAAATAAATATACGTTATTAATACATTTTAAATCACCCTTATACACTAATGTAAAGTGAATTAATTCCAAGGAGTACAAGGGTTCATATACATGGCAATTGCCTGTGTTGCTGTCTCCTATTGTAAACATGACTAAAGTTAATATTTTATGATTTAATTTAATAATTAGATTTTAAAATAATTTTTTAACATGGTATTAAAAGTTTTAATGATAAAATAATTGCAAATTTGAATCTTATAATTCATTACAACTAATTAAAGATACTAAAATTATGAATAAGAATTTTAAATTTCATCCTTTGTATTCTAACAAATTAAATTATTCATCCTTTGTATTCTAACTAATTTTAAATTTCATCCTTTGTATCCTAACTAATTAAATTAATAAAATTAAACATGAGAGTAATTGAGAGTTGTCCTAGCTTCAAATCCAAAAATTTTAAGCTTGCGAATGGCTTGAGTTATGAGTGGGTTCACAGGTTCTTGTCAACCATTTTAATTAAAAAAATACCATTTATTTTATTTAAAAAAAAAAGATATTTCTCAGAGTTGATTTTATTATATTTATGTCTATCAAAATGATTGACAAAAATATTTTTAATATATTGATATCAGAAATAATTTTTAAAAATAAAACAAAATATTATTTTATTAAAAAAAAACATTACAACACTCCCAAATACCATTAAGAAAAATCAATCCACAATTTCATCCAATCTTTTATTTTGGATCGAAAAATCTTTCATGAAAGAATAAAAAAGTGTTTGACATTAAATTTTAATTTTTTTTATTTTAATTTTTTTTATGTATTTTTATATTATTTTCATGTGATAATATTAAAAATATTTTTAAAAAAAAAATATCATTTCAATATATTTTTTAACATAAAAATATTTTAAAAAATAATCAATCTATATTCTCAAAAAAAAAAATAGCCTTGAATGTATCGAGCAAAATGTCAGAAGCATCTCTGCCTTCCCACGGGGGAATTAATTACGTGGTCGCCGTATTTTATTGGAAATAAATCCATAAAATTGCTACAAAATATTTTATTTTTATTAAAAATTTACATGTCCTAGTTCTCATCAAGAAAATGTAAATATTTAATCGAAAGTATAATTAAAATTATTTTTAAAAATATTTTCCAAACACATTTAAACACCTCTATTATCCATGACAAGATGAAGGAAAAATCCTTCCCTGTTAAAACAGCACTAAGTGCTCTTTCGTCGTGGCATGCACGCGGATCAGTTGAGCTTCATATCGAGCCCTAGCAGCTCTCCTGGGCTAACCTGATCGGACCTCCAGCAGATTTTACATTAATGGCTGAAAGAGATGGCGGAGAAACTCCGAGCAAGATTACTAACTGCGCGAGGCTGCATGGGCGGTGTTTAGCAATGACATTACTGTGCGAGAGTGATGCTTGGAAAAAGTCTAAGATTATATGTGAACGAAAAAAATATCAACAATGAGGGCTAATTAAATTATTTATTGTATATTTTCGTTGTAGGATTTATAATTTGTTGCATTCGCTCAACCACCTTGATTTTTTTATATAAAAAAATTATAGTTTAACTGATATTATTATTATTATTATTATTATAAATAATTAGATGATCGTGGAGTGTTTCTTCTTGCTTGTATTGTATCCAAGTTCGACTCATAGAATATCGGCTGGTTGACCTTCTGAATTATAAAGTCAACATTTGTATCCTTTTATGCCTCACTGCTCTAAAATTATTAAATAACAACATGATTGCTCATAGAAATATATCGCACCAGGTAAAATATCTTTCAGCATTTACCGACATCCTTAGCAATGACATGTGTTTCATTTATAGCTGATGAATAAATTACCAATAAACAGCAAATGATGACATACATGCTGACTTATTATCCTTTCATTCATGGATCTCCGAGATATTTTCTCCCCGAGCAACTTCAAAGATAAAAAATTATTTTGGAGGATTAAATTTTTAAAATAATATATATATATATATATATAATTTTTTTTATTGATACGTGTTTTAATAGTAAAAATAATTTTAGAAAGCTATTTTTTAATATTATTTAAATATAGTACAATTATTTTGTATGTAGTTTAATTATGCAAGTAATTATACAATTAAGGGGGACAAGTTATATAATTAAATAATTATTTAAAAAAATTCTTCAGCATTATAATTATTAATTCTGTATATAAATTTTTATTCTTATTGGGTTATTTTTAAATAAAAACAAAAACAAATATTTTTTATATAATTATATTATTTTATCATATATATATATATATATATATATATATTCTTTAGCTTTTCTACATGAGCTGCTATAAATAGCAGCCCATGCATATAAAGTTATTTTTGTCTTTGCAAATAACATTCTCATTGAAGTGTAAGAACTTAAATAAACATGCTAAAAAAATATTTTTTTAAGTTTTAGCTCTGTAAATGACACTACTGTTGGGGTTGCCTACTTTTTTTATATATAATCTTTAAAACATTTATAATTAATTTTATAGTTAAATTGATAGTAAAAAATGTGTTCTTGGCCCACCAATATAGTTACATGACTGTATCTGGCTATTTAATTACGGTTGGCCAAATCAAATCATTAGAAAAAAAATTGTTTTTTTAACAAAATAAAAAAGATAAATCTTACTGGAAGAAGAATTAAGGACCTTGCTCATACTGTTAACCAATTAGAATACAAAGTTTTGTGGCAACAACATCGTTATCAAAATCGTGATTTTGACACGACACGGAAGGGGCTTCGAAAAATCGGATCATAAGATCGGATCATAAAATCATACCTGAATTTTTCCGTACAAAAATCATAAAATCATAGTTAAAATCGTATAGGTAGAAAAATCGTAAAATCGTAAGTGAAATATTTTCGAATACAATATAATATAATTATGGTCATAAAACTTCATTAGTTAAGGTTCATACATGATTCAAAATAACTTAAAAATACATTACAAAACAATTATGTCCATAGAATTTCATTAGGTAAAAACTAATAAATTTAAAATAATTAGTTTGTTGATGTGCTACATAAATTCAAATCAGTCTCATGAAGGTTATTTTCCTCGTTATTTTTAATACATTCATCAAAAGGATTATTATTGAAAGGATTATCAGTATTAATACTGGTATCAACACCGATATTGTCAGTACTACCTCCAACTCCAACAAATTATTTCAACATGAGGATATGAAAATGATTTAAAAACATCAAAAAAATAATTTAAAGTAAAACAAATTATTTTTTTCAAAAATTTTAAGTATAAATTTTAAAATTAATATTACTAATTTTCAATAATAATTCCATAATATATACAAGAGAGATAGACAGAAAGATAATTATATATATATATATATATATATATATATATATATATATATAAAGAGACAAAGAGAGATAATATTTTTTATATATATATATATATGCGCGCGCGCGCAGTGGCGCACCCCAATTGGGAGGAATTGGGAGGGGCGCGCGCCAACTGGCGCCAATTGGGAGGAATTTGCAGAATTGCAAAATCGGACCGATCCAGTCTGATTTTGTAATTTTATCCGAGTTTGATCGAGTTTAATCAAGTTTGATCAAAATTGATTTTTCTTCCTGATTTAATAAGTTTTGATGAGTTAACTCGTAAAATCAACTCGCGATTTTAATAATGGCCAACAATCTCTGAAAATGTTTCGGGGCCCATGGATCAGGCCACGCTTGATTTTCCCATCGGACATAACTTTTTGGTCAAATATTGACTTTAAAAACTGTCGGATATTGTAACGGTAATTGTTTTTTTAGGCTTTTTTTTTTAAATGTCTTTTTTTATATATAATATATCAAAAGTATTTAAAAACGTTAAAAATATAATTTTTTTAAATAAAATATTATTCAATAGCCAGAGCCTATGTGCAGAGAATATTAATGGATACAACAACTAGCTGCATGGCCCATGTGATTTATGGTTTAGACTTTCATTCTCAATGGAGGCCGCATGCGCATGTTAGATGTTTCGGGCATATTAGATGTTTCGGGATTTAGTTGACCGGTTTTTTAAAGTATTTTTTATTTAGAAAAAAATGTATATATTTTTTATTTTTTAAAAATTATTTCTGATAAAAATAATATAAAAAATCATAAAAGTTATTTTGAACTAAAAAAAAAATCAATTTTTTTTAAAATATTTTTGAAAAACAATGAAAATAAAAAAAGGTCAGAAGGCGCTGACATTGGTACTATGAGAGGAATTCGTCGTCGCATGTAAGGTAGCATCAAGCATGTAGATGGGCATGCCGTGTGTTCATGATGTTTTAACACCTTGACTTTGTCAATGCCTTAATTAGATTACTCACCGGAGCCGATATTCAACTTGTAGATGAAATGTCACAGAAATTAGTTGGTATGTCCCATCTTCTGGTTGGCTTACCAATCTAACACCACTGACTTTTCAGAAAGGAATTAACCCAGGGAGATTCATAATCCGGGCTTCGGGGTAAGTTGAAGATCAGCAAGACAGAATCACTCCCTCCACACCTTCAACAAAGGTTAAGAAAGCGCAGATAATTGCATGTGATCTGTCTGTAGATTACTTCGCACTATTAGGGCTAGTCATGGAAGGTTTCACGGTGCGAAACAAAGTGGACGCGATGATGCAACTTTGCTTGGCGTTGGCTGCTCATATTAGCAGGAAAACAGAGGAAAGCATGGTAGAGAATGATATCTACGAACTGATTTGAATCACCAGTCAAGAAATCTGCAGGGCACAAATGGTTTAAACCAGGGCTTGAACATTCAAAAGGCTAGCTAGCTAGTCACCAGCCAGCTCTCTAAATTCAAGCCTGGTTGTTTGATCCTTAACGTGCAGTGCAGGCAAAAGAATACCCTTGTCTACAAGCATGATAGAATATGATCTCCTTGTGAGATATTACCATTATACCCTTGATGACACATTTTTATTCTTAATTATTCAACCCATTATCATGAAAATTGAACATTGATCAATTGTCTTTTTTTTTTTCATTGTTAGGAGGAGAAAATTAGCTATTAAATTGGTGAGAGGTATCCATAATTTACCTATAAATAATAGCATATATACTCCATTTATTACTATTAGTAGTTATAAATCAAAAGATTTCTCTCGAGATTTTTTTCTATTATTTTAAAGTTATATTGACGTGGCATTGAGATTTTTTCGGAGTTTGAACAAAAATAACTGTAAAAATAACATTTGATTATATAAACTGTATAACACTTCTTGCATTGTCTTGCTTTGAGCAGCAAATTATACTTGTAATAAAAGGTAACTGGTCCTGGACCGAAGCATTTCCTTCTTCTGTTTTTTTATTGATTCAAGAATTTACAGCGCACCGTCCGGGGGAGGAAGAAATACTCTTCAATTCTTGGAAATGAAAAGTTTCAAACCCTCTAGAAGAAATAGAATTGATTAACAACATGCTTAATTATGTAATTTATTGAACGTGTCGAAAGATACAAATCCAATCAATATTGTGGGCTATCTCTAGCTAGCTAACCCAGAAAACTAATCAAGTTGACTTCTCTCCCTCCTGCCCAGTACTATCTAGAAACAGATGTCCTCTTCATCAAACCCTGCACAGGAAAACATGTGATGCTTGGCAATATTCATTCGAGATGGGGGGGAAATCGAGGATTGAGAAATCAAGACCAAGGACTACCACACAACTTACTGTTGAAATTCCACGTTAATTAACGTTGCTGAAGGGTCTGCGATGGTGCCAAATGCGGGCGCGGCAAGGACTATGGTGGCTCCATTCGATGAAGGACTTGACCTTGACGTTTGCGCCCGATCCACGATCCTAACCTGAACCATCTGGTCCGGGAGGCAAGTTCTAGGAACAGCTGCGCTGATACATCTCACCAGGTACTGTCTCCCGCAGGCTGCGCCATTATCCCATATTCCCTCGCCGGCGGCGGCAAACATGTTGCTTGATGGGAACTGTGATAACGAATCTCCATAGCAGGCGGTGGCTGCATTACAATCACCCAGGAATGAAGAAAGAAAGTTAGGAAGGAGGGAGAAGCTTTTGAATTTCAGTTATGGAAGTTATAGTAACGGCACTTACGTGAATATGGGGGGCTGTAGTGGGCACTGGTGCCAACGTCGCCATGTGAGAGTTGGAAGAGAGCTGCCAGGAGCAATACGAGTGGAAATAGAGACGTTTCACCGAAGATAGACATGTCGATACAAGGAAATAAAAACCTTCTAAATATATCACGAGTCCACCAGTTGTACATCGCTAGATTATAAATATGCACGCTTCGATAAGCCTGGTCAAAAGTCAAACTTCTATCCATCCATATACATTAATGCAAGGTTATCAAAATCATTGTATTAATATCGTTTTTTTAACCCGATATGAAAAACATAATAAAAAATTAGATTATAAATGTTTTTAACTAATTATATATTGATAATTTCATATAATAAATTAAATAATATTAAAATCTGATTAAAAAAAGTTAACAATATTATAATTAATTAATAAAATCTGCTAAAATTTCTTCATGTAGTCCAAATGTCTATTTTTCATAAATATCTGATAGATTTTAATGGTGATTTCAAACACATTGTTTTTTCTCGTATGGATGAATTAATAAAATTGAATTATCTAGTTTTTCTTCCAACTAGAATTGCAACAAAGTTACACCTATAATTGTTAATGTGTCCAAAACAATACATCAATATTTAATTTAATAACTTTAACAAGATTTATCTAGCAATTTAGATTCTCTGAAATAATATGTTTTTGAACTCCATTCGATTTGAAAAATTACGATAATATTTTCATATGTCTAGTGTGCCCTTATAAAATTCTAGTTAGATTCAATATATAGTTTAAAAGAAATGTCCAATCTCACAAAACTGATCTATAAATATTTTAAAATCTAGCAAACTCGTAGAGTTATATCGATTTTATTAATTTTACACTAGATGAAAATTAATTCTAATATTTTAATATGATTTTACACGTAAATACATGCGAGATTTTGATAACAATGCATCCATGTATACTGGACATGACAAAAATGATCAGCACAACTAAAAGTGCTCTGTTTTTCCAATCTCGGAATACAATTCACAAGATATGAATGTGTTTTGATGCTGATTCCTAGAATGGTAATATGTCCTGAAACAATTTCAAGTGTACTTGTTAAACCCATCTTAACCCTAAAAACACCATAGTATGAAGCTTCTTTCAGGCAAAGTCAGTAAAATCTAGTTAACCTGATCAAACTTGATTAAGTTTTTACCAGTATATTTTTAAATAAATAATAATAATAATTAACTCGGATTTACTTAATAGTCTGTGTAATGACCCGAAACCTTTTCCAGCTCAATTTTCGAATCGATCTGGACAACAATGATTTAGGGTTTATACAGGCTATTAAAGTCTTAAACTTATATGAAACTAGATAATTCCAACTGGATGGTTATATATAAAACTAGATAATCTGTCGACTTCGAGAAGGTATATGGTTGGGCGTCTAGGTTAGATAAATGCTGAACATAACAACTGATAAAGGAACAAAATATATAAATGTCATCAGCCCGCTCCTTGCATAATGCTTGCCTTTGGCATGCGTTTGCCGTCCCGAGGATGAAGTTTTCAATGTCTCGATGATTCGATTGGATAAATTATTTTTTATTATTTTTTAATATATTATTTCAAGTGAAATCTCTTTGTACTTGAAATTTACACAAATTTATACTATGAAGATGGTAAATTTGATCATGATAAAATTATTTTTTTATCAAATAGAATGAAAATGATGAGATTCGAACTCGTGATCGCTGAGTCAACAAAGCTTTGATACTATATTAAAGAACCATCTCATCTAAAAACTTGAATTATTAGATGAAATTATATAATATAATTTATATTATTCTCTAACAATGCCATATCTTTTGCATGAGGTTTGTGGTAAACTTCATGAGCTTTGCACAAATATTTTTAAAAAATAAGGAATATTTGTGTTTTTGTTTGTAAGGGAATATAATATTAATATTAAGGCGATGTATAATAAAAATGAAGTAAACTTTCCATATTTTATAAATTATTAAATTATAAAATATATATTGTGATGATTTAGTTTAATAAGATTTCGACATTCTCAAATGTGCTGGTATAGTTATCAATTATATAAATTAATTTTTATTTTTGGATAACCTTTTCCCATTAAATTATCAAAATAAATTATTATATAAATTAAACCATGCACATTACTAATTTAATTAATCTGGACAATAAAATTAATTGAAGGATAAATTATAAAATAAAATTTATCGAATAAAAAATATGGACTCAATCCATGATATAAAAACTGAGGAGGTCTGATGCTGATTAGTTTGCGGTTTGGGCTTGGGCTGGGACTTCTCTGTCAAGTTTGTTGTCTTGGGAGCCCTTAGGTTTGGTCCATGAGCCCGTTCTCAAAACATTCTTCGTGTGTTTTTATTACTGCAAATGCTTTTTTTAACAATATTTTTTAATTAAAAATAGATTAAGATAATTTATTTATTTTTTATAATAATACATCAAAATCACATCAAAATAATATTAATTAATATTAAATGAAATAATTTTTGATAATATACAAAGATTGACGAGAACTTTTTTTAAAAATAAAATAATATTAAATGAAGCATGGTTAACACTAGTAAAAGGATTAATGAATTATATTGTAAGACTAAAAAGACTATGGAACTTATTGTAAAACCTAGAGGGACTCGTTTATAATTTCCTCCATGACTTGCTAGATAAGTCAGTCGCCTGAAGGAGATTCTAAGATGACCGAATCTACGTCGTCGTTTCAGCACAGCAAGTATAAAGTTTCTCCTCCTCCATTTGCTAACTAGCCGCTTGATCACAAAGACAGTACAGAGAAACAGAAGAGGAGAAGAGAAATCGAAGAAAACAAGAAAGAATGGAAGCACCAAAGACAATCGAGCATCAAATCGGAGAAGTCCATGACACTCTTCGATTCGGCCTTGATGCCAAGAGAGGCGAAATCATTGGATCTCACCCTCTTGAATCCGTCTTTCTCTCTGTAATCATTCATTGTCTTTTCTGGATTGAAAATATGCTGATTTTGTACCCCCTCCTTTTTGTTGTCTGTTTGGTATATGTTATGGAATAAGTATGATAATGGGGTTTAAGGGTTTTGTCTGAAGTAGATTGTTGAAATTAAAGTTAGTTTCCTTATGTTTAAGACGGTAATAATTTTAGGTTTTCTTTAGGTGGAGAAAAATCAAGAGGACATGAAGAGAATAACGCTTGCAAACGCTTACGGGGCAGCTTTTCCTGTTCAGATGGGTATCGAAAGGCAGATGCTTTCTAGGTATGTGTTTTTTACTGATTGACTCTTTGTTAAATAAATAACCTTTCGCTGGTGATTGCTTCTTTTTTGTGCGTGCTGTAGAAAATTGAAAGAAGGTTTTTGTTTTGTTGTGAATTTCGGTTTTAATTGTATTCTCATACCTTTTTTTTTTATCTGAAAAGTGCAATGAGATTGTGCATTAATTTGCAGATTAGGGGAAATTTTGCTCAAGTGCTTTGTTTAACTTTAGGTTATCAGTATAAGGGCATAAAGGCTGAAATGGGGTGGATCTTGCTGAACATTACGTTTAGTTTTAGTTTTTTGAAGATGCTTATCGTGTAGTGATTGGATGTGAACTTCAGGGTTGGAGATCTGAGCAGTGTGCTAAAGAGAGTAGCAATTAGTATGGAGTTGTTATTTTCACATATAGTTTGGCTGTTGATAGGGGGCCGTGAGAATTTCATGGTGCTACACTAGAGCCATATTAGGCAGGAGTGTTCAACTTCTTAGTGTTGAGCAAGTTACTATTAATGTGAATTTGGATCATCTGCACTTCAATCCTTCCCATTTGGAATTTTAAAATTCTGTCTATGGTGTCATCCTGGGTTACTACTTGGTTTGAGGGGCTCATATTTATTATTAAAAAACAGGAGTATATGTTCTTGACCTATCCTTACAATTAAGAATTAAGAGTAGCATGTTCCACACTGTATATTGGAAAATTAAATGGGCTGGCACTGTATAGTTATTACATGCCCTCATGCTGAAAGGGATACATCAACTTGAGGTATGGGAATATTGCTTCTTCTGAAAACTAGATCATAGAGGTTCATTCATTACTTGCACATTTGCATGTTGTATTCCATATTAGCTCCAAATTGCTGGGGCTTCTTTTTCTTTTGCCTTGGTTCTCCACGTGTTGGCGCACACACACATAATTTTAGAAGTTTTACATTTGTCAAATCGTGCTGCTATTTTTGCATTATTTATCTTTGTGAACCTTGTAGATTCCAGAGGCCGCCAGGACCTATTCCATCTTCAATGCTTGGACTAGAGGCTTTGACAGGAAGTTTGGAAGATTTTGGCTTTGAGGATTATCTGAATGGTATCTACTTCTGTTTGCTAGCCACAAAAATGTTATTTTCAGTTTGATAGTATTTGATTACTCCTATAAAAACTGCCTTTGCATTTTGAGCTGGATAGATTTTGAATTCACACTTTACTTCTCTTAATATAAGTCTTTGAAAAATCATCATCCACATTAATAATTATCAAGGGTAGGTTTATTGTCTTTCATTGGATTTTAGGGTTTTGCAGTCGGTAAAACTGTCAATGAAGGCTAATGATCTTTCATGTAATTTTGGGGGTCTGTTCATTCCACTTGCATTACGCATCTTTTGCTTTTTGATAACCATGCTTGTTCTAGTACATTAATTACACAGATTGTGTTTTCAATTTGGGGTTTCGAGGGTAGATGTAATTATTTTGCACTTCAATTTGTGTGATAGATAAATTGTAATTGGTAAAAACATTCTAAACATGGGGCGCATTTATTTTTTTGTCAACTTATGATTTGTTCCTGGTAAAGTACATGGTAAATTTGGCATATGCTTTCAGATGAATTGGCATCTTACTTAGTTTTATGCTGACTTCTACTGACGAGTCCTTTCTGGGCTGATACTTGCAGATCCTCGTGAATCTGAAACTTTCCGTCCAGTGGACATGCATAGTGGGATGGAAGTTCGTCTTGGAATGTCAAAAGGACCAGCCTGCAAAAGCTTTATGTGATCTGATGAGCATTCTAACAATGCCTTTGATTATTTGTACTTGAGATATTTGGTCAAGACATGAGAGTAATTCTGTGATGAATTTGGCTTTGTTAATGAACATCAAACTCAACAATTTATGATATAATGGCTTTGTGATTTTGTACTCTTATTGGATCTATTATCAATGATATTAGAATATCAATTTTAGGCTCGGGACACCATAGTAATAGCAAAATTAATATCGGTGATCCAAAAAATATTTTTTCGGTAAAACCAACATATTGTATTCCATTTGAATCCTTTGAAGAACTCGCCTCCTGTTATATCGTCTCTGCAGTAGCAGTTTACCCTGCTTTCATGCTCTGCACATTACAAAATGAATGCATCAAATCATTTGCAGCATTTTAACAACTCATGAGTGGAAAACAATTCTCTCCATGTCTGCTTTTGTCAAAGAACGAACTTTCCATCCTCTGCATCGTCATTTTTTTGAAATGAAATCTATTCCCTTCCTTTGTGATGCCTTCCAAAAGCAAAAAGGAAAGGGGCTTGTTTGTTCATATTCTCAATGAGTGAGTTGGATGGTACAAAAGTTTCCATCAGCAAATAAACTATCCGTATCTCTTATTGTTAATTAATCTACGACATAATACAAAATCAATGTATCACAACAATATAAAAATAAAAATCAATTTATCAGAAGCATAGAGCCGAGTTGATCAGCAGGCATTTGCCTCAATATGAACCTGGAACTCAGCTTCCTGAACTGGAGTCTAAGCTCTACGAGCTTGATCCAATGCATCCAGCAGTGCACAAGTTATTCATTTGAAGTTGTTATTTTGCACCTCTGCTGGACATATCTTCTGGTTGTTATACGTTGAATGAATGAATTAAACAGCTGTAGGTGACTACATAAACCAGAATAACTTTTCTGATGTCGTTCAAGTCTACACAACGTTGTCTCTAGTTTTCTTGTCATTTTCTTTTACATGTGCCTAATTTCTACCTTTTAAGCACCTAATTTCAAACCCTGATCTATTTTAGCCCAAAACTCTAAAACCTCTAAAATACTGCCACCTTTTAGTCTTGTAGTGCAACCCTTGAACACATATCAAGGCTTTCCTGCATCAGTTACTAGGACTTTTGCTGAAGTTCATTATATTAGGCACTCTTTCTGGTGTCGCTGTCCAATTTACGAGCTTTTCTTTTTGTTGGCAGGTTGGATTACAGAGTTTATCAGGAGACACATGAGTTGACAATGCTAATTGCATTGCAACTCTTCAAGCATTCCCAGAGGCCATTAAAGACTACACAATAACCCCTGAAAAAGCTCTTGCTGGAGACCAAACAGCAAAAATAGGTAGTTATGTTTCTTTTCTTGTAGTGCCACCCCTTTTTCAATCAGCTCGGGGAACGCAATCAGGTGTCTGAATAATTGAATTACCAAGTTTCCGTGGATTTTGTCTCACCAGAAGCAAAAGCAACTCTTCACTCGGGCATTGATTGATTAATAAATGAGAAGATCATTCTTGCAGACAAGGTGATAGTCAAGCATGCTGTTACAAACATCAGTGATGGTGATGTTCCACTTACACATGGATCATCTTCTGCCGTTGAAATGATACTATTACATGTTCATGAACTTGGCAAAAGGGTGCGAGTCGTGGCAGTGGATTGTCATCCAAAGCTTGAAGGTCAGCTATTGCTTCCTAGGTTGGCTGGGAAGGGAATCAATGGCGCAGACACTCGTATAAATGCTATTTCCTAGTTTCAAATAATAATATAAATTATATTATGGAATCTTACTTAATAGTTTAGGTTTCTAAGTGAGATGATTTTTTGACATTGTATTAAAATCTTGTAGACTCGGCGGTCACGAGTTTTAACCTCACAATTTTCATTATATTTAATAAAAATTAAACAGGTAGTGTGGAATTATGCTCAAGTTTCAAGTTTAAAGGGTTCACTTGAGAAATAGTGTTATAGAATAATATAAATTATATTTTGGTTTCACCTAACAATTTAAGTTTTTATGTGAAATAATTTCTTGACAATCAATAATATTCTTGTAAGTTTATTTTTGCATATAGTTGGCATAATCTTATAGTTTACAAAGATAATCAATCAAAACTCAATTTGAGTAGAGATAAAAACTAAAAAAATCAAAATTTGAAGCAACATTATTCTTTTGGGATGAAAAAAATGGAACCTATTGAGAAATATTTGATAATATCATTAAACCTCGATAAGAGTTGCCATGAAATAACTTATTTACAGGGTCAAATTTAATGACCAATTAAGTGTGGGTTAACTTTTCAAAAGATAATATGATATTTTTTTTTATTTTAATATTGAAACAGAGATATATTTAAATCATACCAACTAGGGTTAAATAACAAAATTCATAACTAAGATTATAAGTATGTTATTAAGATTATAAGTATGTTATTTGGTTCATTTTAATGTCCTTATTTTCTCTCCATCTAGACTTTTAACGGACTTGGGTAGGATACCATTCAAGTCTAAATGAAAGATTTTTTTGAATAATTAGGGATTAAATTAAAAAAAAAACTCAAAAAAGATGAAAATCTGAGTCAATTGAAGGGTTCTTGTATAGCAAAAACCAAAGTCAGTTATAGTCCTTTAAGTTTTAATCTTTTAGAAAACAGAAAATTCGAACTTCACAAAATCAAGTACTACTTAAATGGATTAGTTTTTTCTCCCATGTGGAAACCAAAAGCAAGCCCGTCCAAATGCATTATCAAATTCAATAAATAATAAATTAATTATAGAAAGATTAAATAAAAAAGTGAGAGTAAAAAAATAAAAAATAATATATTGGGATTGTAAAAATCAAGGAATCACTTAAGAGCTTTAGTTTTTCTTGATTAATTATTAATTAATTAATACTCATGTATGTTGTGAACTTGATATAATTAAATTAGTATCTCAGTAGATCAACTTGCAATCTTAATAAATTATTTTCATATTTTTTAAAATAACTTAATTTCAATTATTTAGTTCTAGAACACAGTTCTTTCTTGTTTCAATTTTCATAATATATTCCTAAACATGTTCATTTGATTTTTTATTCATTATTTACTCCTCACTCGAATTGATTGCAAGGCCCATTAGATAGGCCTATTCTCATTCAAAGTCTTGCTACTAAATTAAGGCCTAGACCCAGCCCATAAAACACCAAGGTTAAACTTTCCAAATATAACTTGACCTTTCCATTTTCTCATTTCTTACCTTTTTCTTATTCTTTTCTTTTTAAAAACAGTTGATACCATAACCACGTCAAATTATGCTCCCTTTGTCTTCTCTCCACTTACTCGTTTAGATTTCATTAATTTTTTTCACTTATTCCATCTGGATTGCAATCATATTTTAGAACCACCCTTTTTGGCAACTTTTCTTGTGTCTTATCAGCAGAAAACCTGGAATTTTTTTCACTTCTTAAGCCATTAGATTTTGCTCAATCAAGGCAGCTTTTAAACAATCAAGCATTGGTCTATTTTGTGTTTTTTTGGGGAAAATAGTGAACTCTTAGAGGTGGGTTTTTGTTATTTTTTCTGATGGGTACTTCCGCTACTCAGTGCCCATATGGAATTGCTTCACATTCATATGTTGAATTTGGTCACAAATTGGAGTTTTCAAGCTCTAATTTTCCTTATAAGGTGGAATTACCAGGATTAAACTTGTATCCTAGTTCTGTTTCCACCATTAACTCCAAGGTTTGTAAGTAAAGCTTGTGTCTTTATAATCATATTGCACAAATGATTACTCAATTTCACAAAATCCCTGTTGAGCATATTGTAATGTAATGGAGAGAGGTGATAATCTAACTTATGTGCTAGAGACAATTTTACAAATAAGGTAGTATTGTTTTGACAATTTTGATTACATTCAATGGCTAACGGTATGGGTTAAGCAAACAAAATAAGTGTAATTTATCGAATGGATGATTGAAAGAATTTGATGACCAGTGAGCTTGTTTGTTTATAAATGTTGTATTGGTTTGCATTCAATGGAGCCACCTAGGAAACTAGCGACCCTTCTCATATTTAGTTAGTTTTGGTCACGGACAAGTTTACTGCATGTATCCAGGATGATGTTCCTAGGCGGAGGCTACATGTAAAGATTATTATGGTAAAGCATGAATCTGTAAGGTTTGGCATCATGCCGGGTTTTTTTTTGTTGATGCAGGTTTGTGTTAGACGAATATGTGCTCTCCCTGATATCGATGATATATTCTCGGATATTATTGCCACACCATTACTTGATGTGGTTGAAAATCCTATCCACCTGAAGAATTTAACCATTAAGGTTAGTTCATGAACTTTCTGCATTTACCATATATGTTCCACGCCATTAACATTTCATCTTATTGAATCATCGAGGATTGATCTGTGCAGGAACTGAAACTATTAGCTGGTGAAATACGAACAGAGTTGTCTTCCATAATGTCAAAGACACAAAATGACTTTAAGGCCAGTTTGGCAGCGGTTGAACTGACAGTTGCAATTCACCATGTTTTTCATGCTCCAGTGGACAAGATACTGTGGGATGTTGCGGAACAAGTAAGATTCGCAGCTGATTCCATTCTTTATAGAGGACTATGTAGTCATCAAAGAGCAGAAGATAGCGTGCTTAGTGTGGTTTGTTTGTTACTTTGTGTTGTGCATCCCTATAGAAGTGTTGCTAGCATGGTTATTTTCTTTTCTAAATATTTTTTGGAGTGGGGATGGAGTGTTGCTAGCATGGTTATTTTCTTTTCTAAATATTTTTTGGAGTGGGGATGGACTGGGGATTTACTGATGTTACTGGCTGGTCAGAGACTGAACTAAAGAATTTTTCAAAACAACTGGCCTTTTGTTTATGGAAATGATTGGTTTTCAGTGACCATATGGTCCACTTTTTAAGTCAGTTCCTTGTTCTTTGTTGGCAGACATATGCACATAAAATTATCACTGGAAGGAGATCTCTTATGCATGCGCTAAGACAAAAGGAAGGTCTTTCTGGATTTACATCCCGGTCTGAGAGTGAATATGACCCGTTTGGAGCAGGACATGGATGCAACAGTATTTCTGCTGGAATTGGTAAAATGCCATGCTATCAGCTTCTTATGCATTTCTTCTTTATTTTTTGCTCACTTGTCTGAATGTGCAACCTCTCCAGAAGTTCTTGCACTGTATCTCACATATCTACTGTGATAAATCTTTTTTGCCCGTGCATTTACCCTGCTGATATATTAGAATGTGTGCTATTCTGCCAACCAATGAGATCACCTGTCCAAGTTTGGGCTGTTAACTTTAGCTCATAAATTGTTGTTAGCTCCAAATCAAGCTGTAAAACTCTTGCTTAAATGCTTCAGAATCACTATCAGAATCAAACCTAAAAAATGGAATTTGACTTGTTTATCATCAGGCATGGCAATTGCTCGTGATATTAAAGGGAAGCGGGAACGTATCGTTACAGTCATCGGCAATGGCACAACCATGGCTGGTCAGGTCTATGAAGCAATGGGCAATGCAGGCTATTTGGACTCAAATATGATTGTGATTTTAAATGACAGCCGACACTCATTACACCCCAAGATTGAAGAAGGCTCCAAGACTTCAATCACTGCCCTTTCTAGTACCCTAAGCAAGCTCCAGTCAAGTAAATCGTTCCGGAGGCTCAGAGAAGTTGCAAAGGTACTTTCAGCATTTTTCCATTTGCCAATATGACTAAACTTGTATTAGGGTCATTAACTGACTAGCTTGGGTAGAGAGAATGGAAAACTTCTATGATTGAGAATACATTTTTTTGAGGTAATTTAGAAATCTCTATTAGCACAGTAAAATTCACAATCAGATTTAATATCTTTTCCTGACTTAATTCTCTATTGTTTTAATTAAAATGAATTCTCTCCCCCTCTTCTTATTCCTTATCAAGGGTGTTACCAAGAGGATAGGTATGCATGAATTAGCAGCTAAAGTTGATGAGTATGCACGTGGTATGATGGGTCCACTGGGATCAACTCTCTTTGAAGAACTTGGATTGTACTACATAGGCCCTGTTGATGGGCACAATATTGGAGAATTAGTTTGTGTTTTACAAGAAGTGTCATCTCTGGATTCAATGGGTCCTGTCCTGATACATGTAATAACTGAAGAAAATGAGTGTGCAGAATGTAAACAACCTAGTGAGGCAATGGAGAACCAGCAGGAAGGTATTTTGAATTCTTATACTTCAATCAGCATTGAATTTTCATAGCTGACTATCAATTCTGTGCATTTATGCTTCGTTCAGGATCAGGTTTTTGGTGAGAAAAGGAAATTTGAATTCTGATATTTCAATCAGTTTCACGTTTTACTTAGCTTTTAGTGTGTCCGGCCATCCTCTTTGAAATATCACAGGCAGTACTTCTTGTAGCTGACTATTCAAACCCAGAATTTTTAACTTTTATTTAATTTTCTCTTGTGAGTGATGCAAATGGACAGACTCTTATTTGTGTCTGTATTTTTTATTCATTATATAAACCTGGGGCTCAGTTGTTTACTTGAAAGACATTTCCCCCATGCATATTAATTGTAGATGCCAAATTACTTCCCCTCGCCATGCTGAGTGACCATACACGGTTCTGTTTTGTATTTAGTGTTTTTTTCTTTCTTTTTAACTCATGAAGTTCCATTGTAATAGTTTTCCCATTTTTGCAGGCTCATTTGATTCTGATGGATTGCTATATAGTATACATGCTCGAACATACAGTGATTGCTTT
The DNA here is from genome assembly GCA_015731905.1 of Salix dunnii. Taxonomy (NCBI): domain Eukaryota; kingdom Viridiplantae; phylum Streptophyta; class Magnoliopsida; order Malpighiales; family Salicaceae; genus Salix; species Salix dunnii. Next base: position 19,386,137 of record CM027664.1, read on the forward strand.
GTCAAGGCTCTGGTCATGGAAGCAGAGAAAGACAAAGATATTGTCATTGTTCATGCAGGAATGGAAATGGATCCATCATTTCAACTATTCCGGGAAAGATTTCCAGACAGGTTTTTTGACTTGGGAATGGCTGAGCAACATGCAGTTACATTTTCAGCTGGCTTGTCATGCGGGGGGTTAAAGCCATTTTGCATAATCCCTTCTACTTTTCTGCAGAGAGCTTATGATCAGGTCTATCTCTCTCTGCTTGTGTATGGAATTCTGTATGCCATGAATACTGCAGTATTAGATCCTGCCAAATTTTCATTTTAAGCTAGTAAGATTTGTAATTCTTGTTGATTTTTCAAGAGAAATAGGATAGCATGATGTCAAGTTTTGGAAAAATAATTGCAACATTAATTGCAAGAAAAATCTTAATTTCTCTAGAATGTTGCTCTGTGGCTTCTCCAGGTGGTCCATGATGTAGATAGGCAGAAGATTCCAGTTCGTTTTGTTATTACAAACGCTGGATTGGTAGGATCTGATGGTCCGACTATGTGTGGAGCATTCGATATAACATTCATGTCATGCTTACCAAACATGATTGTTATGGCACCATCAGATGAGGATGAGCTTGTAGACATGGTGGCTACTGCAGTCCATACTGATGATCACCCAATTTGCTTTCGGTATCCGAAGGGTGCCATTGTTGGAACTGATCATTATACACGTAGTGGTATTCCCATTGAGGTAATCCTTTTAATATGCCATACTTGTTTACTTTCCCTTGCTATTGATATCACCTTTCCTAAAATGATTTTAGCTTTGATGCAGATAAAAAGTGTATTAGTTTTTGCTAATTACCATTTAAAATAAAAAAACCAAAACAGTTACAAAAAAGGGGCAGAACTGATGTTTTGTCATGCCCTCTATAATCTGTGACAATATAATTAGTTCCATCTTAGGAAAAGTGAATCACAATTCACAGTTAATCTATCCACAATGGTGTTCAGCTAATTTAATTGGCATAGTTCAGAATCTCTATGATATTCTTGACTAAACCTTTTTCTTTCTTTTAATTTTCAAAACACATTATAACTGGTGATTCCCATGACTTCCATAAGTTTTTTTGGGCCAGTCTTTTTGTATAATATTAGTTAATGAGCACAGAGTGCTCTTATGCGCTGTTTATGTGGAGCAGATTGGAAAGGGGAAAATTCTTATAGAGGGCAAAGATGTTGCTTTGCTTGGGTATGGGGAAATGGTCCAGAACTGCCTCAGAGCTCGGGCTCTACTTTCAAAACTTGGCATTGAGGTAACTGTTGCTGATGCAAGATTTTGCAAACCACTGGACATGAAGCTTCTCAGACAGCTATGTGAAAACCATGCCTTTCTGGTCACAGTTGAGGAAGGTTCTATTGGAGGATTTGGATCCCATGTTTCACAGTTCATTGCCCTCGATGGACAGCTTGATGGAAAAACCAAGGTAAAAATCTCACAAGAACAGATAATATCAATAGTTTGTTTTTACTAGGGAGAGATGTATCATATGCTTCCCCTGAAACACGAACACTGCTGTCGGAGTAGTTTTTGAGCTGTAGACGTTGTTGATTGATGTCAATTCATTACTGATGATAGGCTTTAATTTAGAAACTGAATACTGCATTAAGCTACTTATTCTTTCCTAAATGCAAATTTTTCCCAGTGGCGACCAATTGTTTTACCAGACAAATACATCGAACATGCATTGCCAAAGGAACAGCTTGCTCTTGCTGGGCTGACTGGACATCATATTGCTGCAACAGTGTTAAGACTGCTTGGTCGCACCCGTGAAGCTCTCCTTTTGATGTGCTAGAAGTCTTTTCTCTCCTGCACTATTAGAAGCAATGCTCCTTCCGGAGGTGCCTCGGAAAAGAGGGCTGAAAAGAGAAGAAGCCCAAGATGACTGAAAGTACACACAGGTCATTTTTCTGATTTTTTCTAACCTGCTTTGCGTAATTTCTTGTTAGCTCACAGGTTATTGATGTAAAATTAGATTCTCGATTGTGTAAACCAACGGATGAAAATATATGTTTGTAACTTTTCGAGCAGCTGTCACTGCATTTATCTTGATCTCAGATTTTCTCCATAATTCTTTCTTCCATGAAACACATCCACACATGGTAACAAAGTGAAGATCTGACCTACCTGTGAAATAATTCATCAGGGTTCGCAAAAAACTGAAGCACAAGCCCCTATGCACGTCACCCTGTATACTGTTTGTGGGAATTCCTATCCCAGGAGAGCCAAATATTATCATTTCTCATTATCCAGTACATTCAGTACAAGAGCCCTTTCCTTTCGTTTTCTTTGTAATACAAGCAACATTTCAATTATACCCAATTATGAATGCAAAACCAGCCATGTAGAGTTGTCCTTCCTTTACATCGAACCTTCCAACCCCATAAGTAGCATGGCACTACAGACAAGCACCATGGTTTAGCTGAAGTCTCGAATGCCTAAGCTTTGATCATTGTTACAATGCCAATGGCCATAAGAGCCATTGGTTTTGAGTAAACAAGAAAATGTAATGGTCGTGATGGTCATCGGTTTTGTGCACATTCTGAAGTATCGACTTGTCGTAGCAACCCCCATGGTTTTGCAGCTTTTCCATTTATAGTTTCTTGAACAAACAAAGCCAAGATGATAAAACTTGAGGCAGTTGATTCTTCTAATCTATACCTTGAAAGCTACAAGTACCAGACTATAACCAGGCAAGTCATTGGCCGAAATGAAGTGACAAAACTCCGGTTAGGTATAACAGCAAAACCCGACCAAACTACCTGTATACAGTAACTTTTCAAGATTTGCCATGTTCAGCTGGTAATGACAGATGAATTCATGCTAATTGCTAGCCAGTGGGTGACAGGTTAGGTTTTCTTAACGGGACCATGCTTCTCTCTTCCTGTGGCAACTCACCCTCTAAACATAGAAACGCGTACACCAATTTTAATGAGAGGTAGGAAATTTACTCTAAGAGGGGGGCTGAATTTATTGCGACCAAACAATTATTCAAAAATGAATTAACAGGTTATAGATTAAAGAATAAATTGCATTTTATTCTATTTTAAAAACTGCATAAAAAAGTAGATTGAGTTTTTTTACTTAAGAAAATATATATTTTGAAGAGCCACAACTCGTTTGCAACTTTGTAGATCATGTTTGATTAATATTTTACGTGTTTGGTTAGAAAAAGGGGATTAAAAACACAATTAGAATGAATTTTTATATTTTTCACACAAATACACTCAAAGAAAGTTCAGCAAAGGTCTCACAAGAACAGGAACCTGTGATTAGTTTAATATGTTTATGTCAAAAATATTTTTTTAAAAAATAAAAAATATCATTCTGATATTATTTTTCTAAATAAAAATATTTTAAAAAGCAATTTCAACTACACTGTCAAACCAGGCTCTAAAGAACCATTTGTTTCCTTCCTTGTTATTCCTTTTGAGAAGAAAAAAAAACTAAATTTAATAATTTAAAATTGACTATGAACAGAACTTGTGATAAAATTAAATGGCTTAGAATACACACACACTAGCTATGCACCCGTGTTTTGCCTGCAGATAGAACCATTTTTTTCAACACAAAAAATTATTAAGAGTGTGGGATTTTTTTTTTATGATGCTGTAAATTTGGGCAAAATAATAATTTTGGGTAAAAATGTTACAGCACGCAAGTTTTTAATAAAATATATAAATTTTAAATCGACATGAATTTATTTGTTTAACAGATTTCAATGAGATTACTAGTATAAAATTATCATATCAATTAAAAAAGTAAGGAGATATGGATACTTGAATAAATGCATTTACTATATTAGGATTAGTTCATTTAATAATTTAATTTAAATTAAACACTAATAAAATATAAATAGTGTAGACACCTACAATAACTAAACAACAAAAACAAGTAGTTAATTTTTCATATATAAAAAGAAAACATATAATTGAAAATCCATTGTTGCATCAATATTATTATTATGACCATAACAATTAAAATCATCATTACAATCAATGCCCAAATAGCAAAGATTATTAAATTGCTCCGATCAAAACACTTTTACAAAAGAGCAAGCAAGAAAACATTAAAAAAATCATTAAACTTGTCATTATTATCGCGTAAACAATGGAAAACTATAAAATATATTGAAGAATACAAAAATTAATAAAGGGCAAATGAAAACAAAAAAAAAAAGAGACAAAACCAAATAAATATTATGAGCAAAAACAATTAATTAAAGGAAAGAAAAATAAACAAAAAAAAAGAATAAAGGATGAAATAAAATATAGCATACACGATCATTTCAATTAAAGAGAAAAATAAGGAAAAAAAACTTCTATAAAAAAAATCAAAAGGAAAAACAAAATCAAAAGATAAAAGATTGATTCGAAACGCCGATAAACAAAGTGAATCGACATGTATTTTGTCACTGCAATAGAGATAAAAGAGGTAAAGAAAAATTGATCACCAAAGATTCTCTATTTGTTGTATGCCGACACAAGCACCACCATATGGAAGAGGACATAGAAACATGTGAAAAAATCTAAAATACCCTTAATAAGGAGGGTAATTTTTGTTGGTTTAAAGGTTAAAATAATAACTCTACTGTTAAAATACATAATAATTTATGTATATAGCTACAGTAAAATATCAACTAATTTTATATATTTTTGTATTATGCTTTATCTACCAATTTATTTCTTTAATTACAGCAAACAAAACGACAAAGCCCTAAAAAACACAGATCCTCTGCCGATCAACATAGCCAATGCGGTGAGAACACGTAAGCTACTTCCCCGATTCTGTAGGTCCCACAAATAGGTAGGCCCCCACAAAAGTCTCATAGGTTTTGAACTAAAAAACTTCCTTTCTTCCCTTCCTGTCACATCTCCATAATTTTCTCTCTCTGTCTGGAGAGAGAGGGAAAAGGTTTCGAGTTTTTGAGGGACAAAATTTATGAGGCCAAGTTGCCAATATCTCCGGTCACCACCACCTCTCCTCTTCGTCCGGCATACCCTCCTTCATTTTCTTCATTTTTGATTTATTTAATAGGTAAAAATGGCTTACTGTATATTATTTTGCCATGCTTTATTTGTTTTTACCAAAGAATTTGGATATCTATGATATATGCATTTTTGCATGCATGGCCGTGGCCTTAATGAATATATTTCTTCGCCACCATGTTGAAAAGTCTCTTCTTAAAGGTGAAAAACAAAATATTATATAGGTGCAATAAATGATAGTGAATTTGGTCTGTTTTTTTTGCTCCTTTTGAGAATGAATTTGAGGATGAAAGAATGGAAGTGATTTGAAGATTTTTTTTTTTTAAAAAAAAAAACCTTTCATTTCTAGATATATTATTTTTATTTTTGTAGAAAATGCAATATATATTGCAATGAGGGGTCTCTCCTTTTACCTTGATATGGCAATGTTTTTAGATTAATTTATAGATGTTCAACTGGAATTTTTTTTTTTTTGGTTATATAAAAGGTTGATGAATCTAACCTTGGCTGCTTGTTTATTGCATTAGAAAATGGAGAGCATGAAGAGACCATTCAAGGGAATAAAAAAAGATGCGAGAGGGAGAATAGGATGTTACAAGGATGATTGGATTAGTGGACTGTGTTCAGGCTTCAGAATATTGGCTCCAACTTTTTACATCTTCTTTGCTTCTGCCCTTCCTGTGATAGCCTTCGGAGAGCAATTAAGTAGAGACACAGGTAATTACTCAGTTTTTTTTTTTTTTGTCAAATTTGAAGAATTTTGAAAGATAGAATCAAAAAGGTCAAGAACAATATTTAGCCATTAATTGTAGCATGTATACGTGCTGAGGATTTTTAAGGTATATGATGTGTTGTGATGGTAATGAAGATTGTGTTTGTTTTATGTTAGATGGAAGCTTGAGTACTGTGGAAACCTTAGCTTCTACTGCTATTTGTGGAATAATCCACTCGGTTTTCGGTGGACAGCCATTGTTGATTCTAGGGGTTGCAGAACCTACTGTTATTATGTACACTTATCTGTACACTTTCAGCAAAGGAAGGGAAGAGTTGGGGAAGAAATTATACCGAGCTTGGGCTGGTTGGTAAGGAATTGATAAAAAAACTTGTATCAGGAATTTTAGAGTTCTTGAATGAGCATATGTGCTGTCATTTATTCATTGTTCTTTTACTGTTTTTTCAGGGTTTGTGTCTGGACAGCACTCCTGCTAGTTCTTATTGCAATTTTTAATGTTGCTACGATCATCTCTAAATTTACAAGGATAGCAGGGGAGCTTTTTGGCATGTTGATTGCAGTCCTTTTCATTCAAGAGGCTATCAGGGTACTTGTTTGTGGTTGTTCTTTTTGTGGTAGATTTTGGTGTATAATGGGGCTGACCCTGTTAATTTTTGAACTGCAGGGAGTGATTAGTGAATTCAATATTCCTAAAGATGAAAATCCAAAACTGGAGAAGCACCAATTCCAGTGGCTGTATGCGAATGGATTGCTTTCTGTAATCTTCTCATTCGGTGTATTGTTCACTTCCCTTAAAAGCCGAAGGGCAAGAACATGGCGATATGGCACGGGTAATGAGCTAAAGTTCGGTGTGTGGATGATTCACAGAATACACTTTGTTTAGATTTAGTTTAGTTTTCTTAATCTTTTATTCCATTCTTGCAGGGTGGCTCCGAGGTTTTATTGCAGACTATGGAGTTCCCCTAATGGTCTTGTTATGGACAGCATTGTCGTATGCCGGACCCCGCGAAGTTCCTTCTGGGATTCCTAGGAGAGTCCATGTTCCACTTTTATGGGATTCTGAATCACTGGAACATTGGACAGTGATCAATGTACTACTCAGCTGCATTATTAATTACACTAGATAGTTTAATTTCCGAGGATATATTGAAATGTTAGTTTTTCATTCTGCACTCTGCAGGATTTTTTTCTCAGGTTTCTGTGGGATGCTTGACAGAGCAATTATTATTTTTTCCTAGTCTTTGGTTAAAATTTTAATACAGATTTAACAGTATTGGTCTGATTTATAAATAATATGTTTCACACGCTCAAATTGCAGGACATGCTGAAGGTTCCTCTGACATACATCTTTGCAGCCTTAATACCGGCTGTTATGATAGCTGGATTATACTTTTTTGACCACAGTGTAGCTTCACAGATGGCTCAACAGAAAGAGTTTAATCTCAAAAATCCATCTGCTTATCATTATGATGTCTTTTTGCTTGGTTTAATGGTACGTGATAGAATCGTGCGACAGTTTCTTCTTTGTAAGTTGCATGTTTAGCTTCTGTAGCTCCTTACCATTATTTTTGCCCTATTTGCTGCCTGTTTTCACGAGTCCAGACTTTGATTTGTGGGTTGCTTGGACTCCCTCCTTCAAATGGTGTCCTACCCCAATCCCCCATGCACACCAAGAGTCTTGCAGTTCTCAGGAGGCAGGTATGGTGCACCATCTGAAGACATTTTCCTGTTACATGTGTCGGGTTCAATTTGTTTAGATTCTTAGATGTTATGGGCTTGTTCTGCAGTTGATTCGAAAGAAAATGGTAAAGAGAGCAAAGGAATGCATAGGCCGGAAGGCAAGCAACTCGGAAATTTATGGAAGCATGCAAGCTGTATTTTTAGAAATGGACGCGTCTTCACCAGTAAGTGCTCAAGGCTTGTTAGTTTATAGCCTACCAGTGTTTGGAATATGTTAGTTTGCAAGTGTGTTTCTTTCTAAATTTGACAGGAATTTTTCTGCAGGATGTTTCAGTACATGATTTGGAGGACTTGAAGCAAGCTGTAATGAAAGATGATGGAGGGGATGATACGAACAAATTCGATCCTGAGAAACACATTGATGCTTATTTGCCTGTGAGGGTTAATGAACAAAGAATGAGCAACCTGTTACAGTCAACCCTGGTTGGGGCATCAATGTGTGCTTTGCCTCTGATAAAAAGAATACCTACATCAGTTTTATGGGGATACTTTGCCTACATGGCCATTGACAGTCTTCCAGGGAATCAGTTCTGGGAAAGGATGTTGTTGCTCTTCGTCACTCCTGGCCGGCGTTACAAGTAAGCTACACAACAAACTAATAGATAATCATGGTGAATGATACGTAATGCTTTTCTAAATAGTGATACGAGAAACACTTCTTTGTTCTAAGAATTCTTTACAACATATCAATCGGCGGTGACAATGTAAAACAAGAGCTATAAATCTTAGAACAAAGTGGATGATGCTAAATTTCTATAAATCTTAGATTTTTACCAGCTACTTACCGGATAATGATGTATTTGATCCTGCGTTATCTATAAATCATAGCTTTGCACCATTGTATTAACTTCTTATCTTACTGTATGTTCCTTTGGGCAGAGTCCTGGAAGGTTTTCATGCTTCATTTGTAGAGTTGGTGCCGTTCAAGCAAATTGCTATCTTCACAATCTTCCAGCTTGTCTACTTTTTGATCTGTTTTGGAGTGACATGGATACCCATAGCTGGAATATTGTTCCCCCTACCATTCTTCATTCTTATTGGCATAAGGCAGCGCATCCTGCCAAAGCTGTTTGATCCTGACCACCTTCAAGAACTGGATGCTGATGAGTATGAAGAAATGGCCGGAGCTAAACCACGAAGCCTTTCACTCAGGGTACAATCTTCTAAATTATTCTATTAATGCTCGATTAGTCTATGGACAATATAATGCTAATCGCTATAGTATCTATGAAAATGAAGAATATGCTATGTCTGCTAATTTGTTTTCTGTTAATAACAAAACATTGAATGCAAACTTGGGCTGAGGATAGTTTTGCTTGGTGTCCTAGCTTAGTTTGAACCACAATCTATTTTGAACGAGATCATAAATATCATATTCTTGCAAATGATAACTTGGTGCAGGAAAGAGAACCACCTGATGTAGGGTCTGATGGGGGTGCGGATGATTTCTATGATGCCGAGATACTAGATGAGATGACAACCAACAGGGGCGAGTTGAAGCTTAGAACTACAAGCCTCAAAGAAGAGAGTTACATGAGGCAAGAAATACTTATCTCCTTTGTCCTAAAGCTTTTTTCTTTTTCCAAAAGTATCTGTGTGATTCATGCTTATGATGGTGTATGGTATGGTATGCTTGACAGGTCCGTCCACAGGAATCAGGATGATGTTTGAAAACAATAAGCGCCTCGACAACAATTAGGATATGCTACAAGTTCATACCAACGAGGATAGTCCTCTATTTGACCTTATGAAGATGAAACACAAGGACCTTTTGAGCAACAGTGTCGAAAAGAGAGAATGCCAGAAAGAACAAGGTTGCTGAAGAGGCTTTATTCATAGCTCATGATTTGTTTGCCACATATCTGATACCACGAAAAATAGTTTGAGAGGGAAGGAGACATGGGAAAAAGGGGATACTCTTAGGAATGCAGAAACCTTCATATGTTATTCCTAACAAAGTTAGTGAAGTTCTTATTATTAGTACTAGTGTCATTTTTTTACTCTTCTTTAAATAGGAAAACAGATTGATTATTAGAAATTTTAGAAATCTTTCATATTTTTTGTGGTCACTTTCCTTTACTGTTAGTTTTTCCCAGTTTGCAGAATCACATTAAGCTGAAGAAGAATACATTTCAACAGAGATATACGATGGCCTGACCTTTCTAGATTCTCACTTTGAATTCTCATTACCATCAGTTAAACCTCTACGGAATCTTGAGGGTCTTTTGATATGCTCATTCTTTCTAACAGCTGATGATATTAATGAGATCTTGAGTCGGTGTATAATGAAAGAATGACGTAGGGTTTCTCAAACTCTAAATTGTAGAGAAAACTCTATATTAAAAAGTTAATAATCAATCTTAACTGTTTTGAAAATAAGCTAAACTGATCTAACTAATTAAAACCAAATAAAATTAAAATTTAGTAAAGAAATCCAAAAAAAAAAGTTAATGGAACGTTTGCTCATGTCCCAACTTCATGCCACTCATGCTAACTAGTGAAATGTTTGTGAGGAGACTTATTAGAAGAAGCTTTCTGTTTTTGGCTGTTAAAACTAAAGCAAGCACCGAAACTATACTGGTTATTAAAAAATATATTGGTAGTGTCTCTGATGGTGAACAAGTGAGGGTGAAAGACGGCTCTTGTTAAGGGAATTATCTCAATCAGATATTTGAGTGTCCCTTTGATCACTGGGACTCGCTTATACTGATTTCAAACCACTCCTACAAAAGATTAATGCTAGAATTCTCCATTTTCAAACAGCTAGTTCATCTTCTTTGATGGTAAGTCAATTGTATTAAGAAGCTAAGAGAATGGAACTCTTCTGTGTAGCTAGGAACATCTGGTGTTTTCTGTTGAGGTTAATTTCCTTGGGGGTTGCTTGGTCCATAAATGTCAGTTGAGAAATTGAAAAATTGAGAGTGTGAGCATTCCAAATGATTGAAGTTGGAATTGGAGAAAAAAAACGAAATTAAGAGACATCGTATGGGATCATTCGGAGCATAACAAGTAAACGGGAGGAATGTCTCTCTCTGATGGAACAAGTGGCATCCTTTAGGGCCCCTGGTAAAGATTTCTGCTATGAAGCTCATTCACGAATCAGGAATCAGGGTTGCCTTCTACTGCTAAAATTTGTTATGTTATTTCCAATGGTGTTTGGAATTGGCTGAATACTATATCTGATGAAATGCAGTCTGCTATTTATGGTGTTGTTTATCCCTCAGACTCTATTGATGATTCTGCAATTTGAAAACTTTCTCCTCATGGATTTTTCAATTGCAGAAGCTTGAGGGGGCAGATTAGAGAAGGAGGGACCAGGGTAGATTGGTTTAAGCTCAGGACCAATTCATATCCCCAGATCAACAGCTTTATTGCTTGGTTAGCCATCTTGAATAGGCTAGCCCGACAAGCTAAGCGAGGGAGGCTTGTTGACCTTGATTGTGTTTTCTGTGAAGGAGCAATTGAAGGCAGGGATCCCTTATATTTCTCTTGTCCAGAAGTGAAGTGCATATGGAAATTCATTGTGCCCGATTTGCAGCATTCTAACGCCAGTACGTTATCTTCCGAGATATGAATTTGATTTTGTAAGGACTTGCAGAAGAGTTTCAAGGCCACTGTGATAAGGTTTGCTTGGTGCAGCTATTTACGGCAGGATACAAATACAAGAAATCATGAGTACAAGCATGTAATAAATCCATATCCGATTCTCATCATTATTATTCGACTCATTGCAGGATTTCTAAAAGCTCTAAATTTCTGTTTTGATTTTTGGTTTGGCAAGGCCAGTTTTATATTTTTTTCTTGCAAAAAAAAAACAGCACTAGGCTTGCTCAAGTACAGATTCACTTCACAATTTAATTTTCACAATTTTTACAGGACAGGGGTCAACATGATTTCCCCACATTTAAACAGTTGTATATTCTTGCAGGTGACTCACATCCTCTGATATTACTATAGTATCATGGAACTCACACCATTCAGCATTGCTTCGATAATCAAAAACTCCTTTTGGCTCCTTCTACCTTCACATTTCAGTTGTCATGCTAACTTTTCAGATTGGATAATACATGATCTATTTACTCTCACGGTTTCTCTATCTATACAACATGATCCAGAGGAAAATGTTGAAAAATGGAAGGAGAAAACAAGACTACAGCAAGGAGTAATGTGTTTCTCAAGTTGGATAATAAATTGGCCCACCTTGAATTCTGGATAGATAATATGAACTTCAGAATTCAGGTCAATCTGTCATATTATATTTTCACTGCCAGGAACAAGAACAAGATGATCTCCATCTCTTACGAGTTCTATGTCTTCAATTTCAGCACCTTCTTTGGTTAGAATCTTGGTGGCAATGCATCCAAATTTTCTAGCACCAATATCAAGAAGCTCTTGGAATGATTTTGGTAATACAACAAGTTTTCCAGCAACTTCACCCTTATGAGGACAACTGAGAGTCACTCTAGCAGGATAGTTCGAACTTGGGAAACCTGTAAAACGGGCTGGAGATGAAATCATGCCATTCTCACCTGGAAAAATAAATAAAACTTGTCTTTATTTCAAGTAAATTTGACAAAAACTGAGACCATTTTCAAGTTTGTTTAATAATTAATGGTTTCTAGTTATTTTTTCAATGAATGAGTTAATTACAAGCTTTCTATTTGACTGTATTCTCTATTTTCTTGCATCATTCAGTCTCTCCATAACTCTGCATTCTGTACTCCTAGTTTACCTAACATGCAATGCAATACATGGTTTACCTCTAAAAATTTGAAATCCGTGAGTGATAATTATGTCTTGGTATTCAAAAAAATTCAAGGAATTGCAAACACATAGGCATTCTTACCAGTACTAGCAACTGACATCATCCCAACAAGCGAGTTTTGGAAATTGTCTGTTCTTCTCCTTCGAGATGGCGCAACATCATGATGCAAAGATGGAGAAAATGGAGGTATTGTAGGCTCACTATTATACTTTGCAATGGACTTGCCACCATATGGAACCGATAAATGCTTTGGAGTTGTGGGAACTGTTTTCTTATTTTCCTGCTCCCTATTGTCAAACAAAGCTTGAATTTCCTCTTGGCCCTGATGATCAGCCAAAGCCCTTGGTGTCCATCCATGGAGATCTGGCTTATCAACATCGGCTCCTTGGTCTAAGATGAACTTGACCATTTCGGTGTTTCCTGAAGAGATTGCTGTATGAAGTGCAGTTGTCCCACAAGTTGCGGGCAGTGTTACATCTCCACCATACTCGGCAATTTCCACGAGCAAATCTAAGTTATTTTGCTCGGCAGCTGTAAGAGAAAATTGGCCCACATCACCAGAAGTTATTGCTGCACCATTTTCTGCGAGAAGTTCAATTACATTTTTATGATTCCCCTGCAGTGCTTCCCATACAGGAACAATGCCTTCTGAATCTGCATGAACAAAATTATTGTTAGATTTCTGTAAGAAAAGAAGGATTTATGAGTCAGACAACTCGGTAGAGATGTTTATGTTTGCTTTTTAGCTAGAGTTAACCTTTGATGTTAGGATCTGCTCCATACTGTAGAAGTAGGGCTACACAGTGCTCGTTCCCTTTTGAAGCCGCGATATGCTGTGCATTCCATGTCCACACAATAAAGAAATTCTTGTAAGACAATAATGTTTGAGAATAATGTTCATGTGATATGTTTAAAATAAGATCTGCATACCAGTGCTGTTCGTCCATTGTCATCCAATTCATTCGGATCTGAACCCTGTTTCAGCAACTGATGCAGCAATAGATCGTCACCCCTCATTGCAGCGAAGCACAGCGTAAGAGGCAAATCCATTCTGCCTTGAGTCAGCATGTGCTCCGTGTCCCTCAGAATTCCTTCCATCTCTGGAAAATTCAACTCTTTCATATGCTGCATCAACCATAAAAGGAATTATAGCTAAGACAATCTATTCTCCTAATAGGTACATCAAACCCGAGGCATAATTCACATGTTGATACATTATGATGAATGATAGCCCAGCCCTATATTATTAAATTTTGTGAGCTTTATTTACTAAGTTTAATTTAGTTATGGTTGGATATTGTATTTATTAGACTATAAGTCTAATTGCTTGTTCTAGTTAGAATTTTAGTTTTTATATTCTATTTTTTAAAATGTTAGTTAACTTTTGATGAATTGAATAAAAATTACAAAGTTGCAGATTTTTCTAACCGCCATTCTTCTTGTCCTTGGCTGTCTTATGTTTTTTTGGTGGCTTCTTTTTTCTCTTCTTGGCTAAGTACTTGATCCTCAAATCTCTTTTGTCCCTTATCGTCTCCTCTAATAACAACGAGTACCTAGAAGATCTTAAGCAATTAACATCTGTTAATAATTCAAGTGGTATTGGGATTCAAATTTCTGAGCTATATCAGGGGAGCACTTGGAATGGAGTATAATCTTTGGCCTGTAACAGAACTGAACCCAACATACATAATGGAAGGACTCGTGTCCATGATGTTGCACGTACAAAAAACATGACGGATATTTTACAAGCAGCAAATTGCTTTCTCCATACATTTTCTGATCTTATTTTGAAAGAGAGAAACTTTAATCCATAGATCAGGCCTTAAAATAAGCCAGAGAAACATCTCACTTGCTTTTACTCATTCTATCAGGTAATGAAAAAAGTTATGACAGAAGGTGGTTAATTACAAAGAAACAATCAATTACTGAAAATAACTAGAATTCTGGATGCTTGAAGGGCTACAAACTTTGAAAATCACTAGTATTTGTTTAAGTGCACTGGCAATAGTTGAAAAAGAATGCTGTTATAACTTTTGCGTACCTGAAGAAGGTTGTTCATGATTATTGTCCCATCTCCAACATTTGACTGGACAATATTTAAAAAGGCAGTTCGGTTCAAACGTAGGAGCTGACTCAACCGTTTGGTTCGAACTGTGAATAACTGTGGTCTGTAACAAAGCAGACCTATCTCACCAACAACATCTCCAGTCACCGCCTCACCAACAACCTGCAATCTTAAATTAGAAATTGAAAATTAGCAGTTTCTATGATAAGCAAGCTTTAATTATAAATTTCTAGCTCAATACAAGTGGTGAAATTGGTGGAAAGAAATCAGAAACAACTAAATCAAGAAACTTGCCTGCTCTATTCCATTCCTCCGCATGATAAGTTCCTGCGAAGTAGATTTGTAAATAATAACATAAAAAATGTCCTCTAGAAAATGAAGATCTGCGTTCCAAATAAAGTCACACAAATGGAAAGAAATGCTATGCCATTCAGACTCAATGGACTTCATTTAAAAGTTCCTGAGATTATATGTTCACGCCAGAGAAACATGTTAAAATCTCGTATTCTTGATGTGTCATGCTCTGAAACCACATAGGACATGAAGAGGTTGGGGAAGTGAGGTTCAGTTCTTACCACAGCACCAGTGACCAATATATACAAATCTGATGGTGCTTCATTTTGCAAAATTACATCTTCTCTGGGTGGAAAGTATTCAGCTTTCATCTCTGTGACCTTCAATATTAAACAGGTTGCAGAGTTAGAACCAAAAATCAGATATACAAATTTAGCTCGAAACCAACAGGGCATAATCTTTTTTTTATGAGCTTGTAAACAAAGCATTTATGGCTTCTTTCACGTCAAAAACAGAAAAAAGCTTCAACAATCCTTCCATGATCGATCCAGAAGATGAAGTAAGAGAATTACCAATTGAAAGAGCAAGTCATTCGATACCCCACGAAACAAGTACACTCTATCCACAAGTGAATAAAAGAGATAGTTAGAAATGCTTGATCGAATTGCCTTAGGAAGAGACTCAATGGTCTCTTGTTGATGCAATCCCTCCGAATCCGTTCTGTACTTCAGACTCAAATGAGCAAGCATCTGTTCTTGTAACCGAACAGGAAGGTGGTTCCGTTGCGCAAAACTTGAAACAGCTTGGATAGTATCTCTCTGAAATTCCATACAAGTGATTAAGGGAAAGGTACTTCATTTAAGCAGTGTTGCAAAAACTACGAGTCTACGACAAGCTTGCTAAGCAATCAAAACACAGAATATAAGACAAGTTACTCACAAATTGCCTGGTTCGAGAGGTCGCTTGGACAACCAAATTGGTCATGTTTCCGATCAAATACGATGTCAGTCCAAGATCAAACATCATGTATAACATGGCGAATACCATCTCATCGTAATTAACAGCATGCAAATCACCATATCCAGTGGTAGTGAGCGTGGTTATAGACCAGTAAAGGGCTTTGACATAACGAACCCACAAGCTCTCAGTATGAAAATCTTCCCAAACGGACCCAATCCATGTTTTACTTGGATCCTTGTAATATGCAGCTAGACGATAGAACAAGCAACCGGCCATGTGAACCACAAATAGAGTAACCTACAATTACATCATATCCCGGATAAGACTAGGAGTTTTTTTTTTCCACTTCAAGAGGCTCAAATATTTTATGAAAATTACCCAAATTTAAGTTATAATGAGTTCATGCATATACTCACACATACGAGCTTCGATAATCGAACCGCAAAGTAGTTGTAGTTCCTATCCTTTTCCAATCTGATGTAACGAAAGATTGAGAACAATGAGGAGAGTTCTTGATCTATTCAATTGCATCTGTAAAATGAAGCCAAAGGCTGAAGATAGCATTTACCTTGAGAAAAAGAGACTAACTCGCCGGAGACGCCAGAGGCGAAGCATACTAAAGTACCCATATGACTCAAATTTATGAGGCAATATTTCCCTGACAAATTCAGATGGGATTGTAGAGATAACATCAAGAACCAACCAGGTTCTTGCATACCTCCAAGCAATCTTTTTCCGGTCATCAACTAACAGATAAGAATTTTTGTCAAGGTAAGCAACAAAGAAGGTCAAAATAATATCAATGGCAAAAACTCCGTTGACAACATTTTCTGCTATGGCTAACCCCCCACTGGGTTTGCTAAGGTAACCAAACTCAAATGGAGACACCCATGCTGTGTAGAAAACTAGAAATACCAAGAAAGTATCCCAAAATCTGCAACATTAAACGTTTATTGTTCAGCCATCAACAAACATGAAGAAAGGAATAGCAAAATCTGCAATAAAAAAAAAACCGAGGCATTGATTATCTCAACTATGAAAAAGAACACACGGGAATTTCACAATCAAGAACAATTTCCACACACAAAATATCTCAACATTAGTGTAACACGATAAATTATTATACGTAGACAAAAGTAATCACATATTACACTGTATAGCGATACTTGTATCCATTTCACCAACAATTTTAGTTCACGTTAATTATATTTCATGCATGGAAAATTGTGCCCTTGTATGTCTGTCTATGAGATTTAACAAGTGTAGGACCATCATGGGTTTGGATTGTTTTCCCAAAACCATGGCTTTAATTTTTAATTATCGTATAAAAACTCCAAATTCCAAACCCAAAACATATAGTTAATGCAATAACCTGTAGCGGGGGTCGAATGGGGAGACAATGAAGCGACGGAGAAAGACACGGCGGTTGCTACGAGCGGTGGCGCCAAGAGAAGGAAGAATCTCATCAGTAAGGCTAAAACGCCCGGCATCATCTCTTGACAATTGCTCAAATTCTTTCTCATGAATTCCACCTGCTTCTTCACTTCCTCCGGCACTTCCGTAAAAGCTTCCATTGTCTAATCCTCCTTCCTGGCCACAAAACAACACTGCCCTTTTCTTCATCGTCATTACCATATATAATACTTTTTAACTCGATTCTCGAAATCAAGAAAACTTAACCAAAAAGAAAAGAAAAAACTTTTTTTTTCGAAAAGATATATGGGGACTTGTGCTATTTTGTTGTCATTGCTGTTTGCATGTTCTTGTCTCTCAAGCAATTTCTAGCTATGTGCTGTTCATTACGTGACTGGAAATCTTTCTGTTTCAGCTGCACTTATCACGCTTCTCCCTCCATAATGTTCTACCCTTTTCTTTTCCGTATGCTTAAACTGTTATTATTATTAACAGCTTTGTATTCTCATGCTACTGTTACATGGACCTTTTTTATTGGTTAAGAGTTTTATAGTAATTTTATGCATGCCGGCCGGCAAACTCTTTTACAGCACCATTAAAAAAGTCGGGTCAGTCAAGTACTTAGATTCTCGATTATTATTGTTGAAATTATTTTTAAAAATATATTAAAGTTATTATAAATTTATAATAAATTATATTTATTATGTATTAAATGTCCATTACTCTTAAGTAATTCTTGATTTCCATAACTCTTGAGTTCATTTCCTTCTCCTATAAATAGACCACTTATCTTGTATTCTACACACATTTGGAAATAATAGAATAATCCATATTAAGCAAGATATTTCTCTCTTGTTTCTTTTGATTATGTTTTGATGTCTATGCTCTTCTATGTTAATTATTTATTCTTTTTATAACACGTTATCAGCACGATACTCTAACCAACTTATATCAATTTTAATATCGTCATTTTTATTATTATTGTCATTTACTTTTAGCATATTTTCTTTCACTATTATTCATAGGAATATATTTGTAGTTCCCGAAGAACAAGTATTATAAATTCCTGAAGAATTAATAAATTAAAAACAAGTTCCAGAAGAACTAGTATAACAAGTTCTTGAAGAATGAATATCATAAGTTCTTGAAGAAATATATAAATTAAAAAATAGTTCTTGAAGAACTAATGTTACAATTTCTTGAAGAAATACATAAATTAAAAAACAATTCCTGAAGAACTAGTATCAAAAGTTCCTGAAGAATTAAATTAATTAAATATAGTTCCTGACGAACTAATATTTCTAAAGTTCAACAAATAATAGTCTTGAAGGAATGATTTTCCTGAAGAATTAAATAAATTATAAACAATTCCTGAAGAATTAATATTTTTCCTTAAAGATTAAATAAATTGAATGCAGTTCCTAAAGAACTAGTATTTCTGAAGCTAAACAATCTTGAAGGACAGAGCTTGAATCTATAGCTCTTGATATTTTTAGAAATAATTATTTGTCATGAAACATTGACGTCGAGATTCATCTGGAAGTTATGAATCTTTGAGAGACCATCAAAGAAGAAAATAATATGTGGTAAAATCTAAATAAAAGATATGACCACCAAATTTTATCATACTTCTTCAAGATTGTTGTGATTGGTTGCACCTGAAGTTGCAAGATTTTAAATTGATTAGTGAATATAATTTTGCTCCTTTTCAAATTACCTCACAGCTGAAATTACGTGGTAAAGATATCAAAGATGATCAAATATTAGAGAAAACATTCTCTACTTTTCATACCTCAAATATTGTCCTGCAGCAACAATCTAGAGTGCATAATTTTAAAAGGTTCTAAATTATTCTCTAAAGTGATTAGCACTTTTATCTAGAAGACAAGAAAGAACCAAGGATAAAAGTATGGAAGAAATAAATGGAAAATGAGAAGAGATAACCCTTCTAAAGTAAACCATCATACCACTAAAAGTGGAAACATAATGAATAGTGGTATAATTTTTCATGATGGAGATTTATGTCTAGCAGACAGTGCAACAATGCACACAATTCTCAAGGAAAATAAATACTTTGAGTATTTGACATTAACCAAAGTTAATGTCACTACAATATCAGGTCCAGCAGACATGATTAAAGGTTTTGGAAAAGCTAATATTGTGTTACCAAATAACACAAGATTGAGCATCAAAGATGCATTATATTCACCTGAGTCCAGAAAAAATTTACTCAGTTTTAAGGATATACGTTCTAATGGTTATCATATTGAAACAACAGATGAAGATAAAAAAGAATATCTTTATATTACTGCATGTATTTCAGGCCAGAAGCTTGTACTTGAGAAACTACCTGCTTTCTCTTTTAGAATTTATTATACGATCATGATATCTATTGAATCAAATATTGTGATACATCAGAAGTGTCCCAACCCAAAACAATTTATGTTTTGGCATGATCGACTTGGACATCCAGGATCAACAATGATGAGACGAATTATTGAGAATACATATGGGCATCCTTTAAAGAACCTGAAGATTCTTTTACCAAGTAAAAATCCATGTGTTGCATGTTCTCAAGGTAAATTAATTACCAAACCGTCTCAGTCAAAGGTTCTTATAGAATCATCATCTTTTCTTGAAAGAATTCAATGAGATATATGTGGGCCTATTCATCCACCATGTGAACCTTTTAGATATTTTATGGTATTGATTGATGCATCAAGTAAATAGTCACATGTTTGTTTGCTTTCGAGTCGAAATATTGCATTTGCTAGATTAATAGCACAAATTATCAGACTACGAGCATAATTTTTTGATTACCCTATCAAGAAAATTTGACTAAACAATACTAGTGAGTTTACTTCCCAAGCATTTGATAGTTTTTGCACTTCTATTGATATTGATATTGAATATATTGTTGCTCATGTACATACTCAAAATGGTCTAGAAAAATCATTTACAAAGCAACTTCAATTAGTTGAAAGACTATTACTTATGAAATCAAAATTCCCTATACATGCCTATGAACATGCTATATTACATGTTGCATCACTAGTTAGAATTAGACCAAGTATTTACCATAATTATTCTCCTTTACAACTTATTTATGGTATACCACCAAATATATTTCATCAACGAATCTTTGGTTGTGTGGTATATGTGTCTGTAGCACCCCCACAAAGGACTAAAATGGGTCCATAAAGAAGAATAGAAATTTATATTGGTTTTGATTCTCCATCTATTATTAGATACCTTGAACTTTTGACTGGTGATGTTTTTAAGGCATGTTTTAAAGACTATCATTTTGATGAGAATACTTTCCCATCATTAGGAAAAGCAAATTCAGTGCTCGAAGTTATCTCATTTTGATCCAAGGAAAAATCAATATGAACTTGAAGTTCAAAGGATAATTCATTTACAAAATATTACAAATCAATTACCAGATGTTTTCACCAGTAGTGAAAAGGTAGTTAAATCTCATATTCCTGCTGCAAATGCTCCATTTAAAATTAAAATTTCTAAAAAGAAAAAGGTCAACATAGCAGCAAATGAATCTATACGACGCCTGAAGCGCGAAAGACCTATTGGAGCCAAAGACAAAAATCCTAGAAAACAAAAACTCCAACGAATAGATGATGGTACTCTTGGAGAGTCCTTGTCCATAAAACAAACATCAAATCCTATGTCCAAATCATCTCCTAATACTGATCCTCCTGAAGAGGAACCTCCTGAAGAGAACCAGATACCTGGAAATAATGAGATCTCTATAAACTATGTTTATACAGGAGTGATTTTGGAACGAAATAAAATTATCATAGATGATGTATTTGCATTTAAGATTGCTTTTGGCATCATCAGAAGTGATGATGAATTTGAACCACAAACTGTTGAAGAATGTCGACATAAAAATGATTGGCCAATGTGAAAAGAAACAATCCAAACAAAGTTGAATTCACTTGCAAAACGTGAAGTATTTGGACCTGTAGTCCATATACCTAAAGGTGTTATACCTGTTGGATATAAATGGGTTTTTGTTAGAAAACGCAATGAGAACAATGAAATTGTGTGATATAAGGCACGACTTGTTGCACAAGGTTTCTCGTAGAGACCCGATATTGATTATAAGGAAACTTATTCTCCAGTGATAGATGCAATCACTTTCAGATTTTTAATTGGTTTAGTGGTCTCAGAAACATTAGATATGTGTTTAATGGATGTAATTGCAGCATATCTATATAAATCATTAGATAAAGACATCCATATGAAAATCCCTGAAGGATTTACAATGCCTGAAGCTTTTTGTAATGAACCCAGAAGTGTTTATTCTATTAAATTACAAAAATCTTTATATGGATTAAAGCAATCTGGTCGAATGTGGTATAATTGTCTTAATGAATACCTCTTAAAAAGAAGGTTTGAAAATGATGAGATTTGTCCATGTATTTTTATTAAGAAAACAATATCCGGATTTGCTATTATTGCAGTATATGTTGATGATTTAAATATTATTGGTACTCTTGAAGAGCTCACAGAAACTGCAACGTATTTGAAAAATGAATTTGAGATGAAAGATCTTGGAAAGATAAAATTTTGTCTTGGTTTACAGATTGAACATTTTTCAAAAGAAATATTTGTACATCAATCGATGTATACAGAAAAAGTCCTAAAATGTTTTTATATGGACAATGCTCATCCTTTGAATACACCTATGGTTGTTCGATCACTTGATGCGAAAAATGATCATTTTTGACCTTTAGAAGAGGATGAAGAAATTCTTGTTCCTGAAGTGCCATATCTTAGTGTTATTGGAACACTTATATATCTTGCAAATTATACAAGACCAGATATATCTTTTACAGTAAATTTATTGGCAAGATAGAGTTCCACTCCCACAAAAAGACATTGGAATGGAGTCAAGCATATATTCCGCTATCTTCGTGGAACAACCAAAATGAGATTATTTTATTGTGGATCAAATTCACAATTGATTGGATATGCAGATGCAGGATATCTCTCTGATCCTCACAAAGGAATATCACAAAAAGGTTATCTATTTACCTATGGCGGTACTGCAATTTCTTAGAGATCTGTCAAACAAATATTAGTGGCTACTTCATCAAATCATTCAGAAATTATTGCGATAAATGAAGCAAGTCGAGAATGTATTTGGCTATGATCAATTATCCAACACATTAAGAGAAAATATGGATTGTCAGCCATTGAAAATAGTCCTACAATATTGTTTGAAGATAATGCTGCCTACATCACTCGACTCAGAAGAGACTATATTAAAGGAGACAAAACAAAGCATATCTCATCAAAGTTCTTTTATACTCACGAGCTCCAATAAAAGGGAGAAATTGATATCAAACAAATCAGTTCAAGTGATAATTTAGCAAACTTATTTAAAAAGTCTTTACCGGCCTCAACTTTCAAGAGACTTGTCCATAGTATTAGAATGCGTCATCTTAAATATTTGTCATAAGACATGTACTTTTGAGGGAAAGTCAATGCAAATTGTACTCTTTTTCCTTCGCTTAGGTTTTTTCCCACTGGATTTTTCTTTGCAAGGTTTTAATGAGGCAATTTGACATTGTTTTAATGAATCCTGAAGTATTCATATATAGATTTTGAAGTATCTATATAAAGTCCTCCATTGAATTTTAAAGTACATGGTCATTCAAGGGGAAGTGTTATAAATTCATAATAAATTATATTTATTATGTATTGAATGTCCATTACTCTTAGGTAACCCTTGGATTTCCATAACCCTTGAGTTCATTTCCTTCTCCTATAAATAGACCACTTATCTTGTATTCTACACACACTTGAAAATAATAGAAGAATCCATATTAAGTAAGGTATTTTTCTCTTGTTTTTTGTATTATGTTTTGATGTCTATACTCTTCTATGTTAATTATTTATTCTTTTTATAACAAAAATAATATATTTTTTATTTTTTTAAAAAATTATTTTATATTAATATATAGAAAAAAATATTAGAAAAGGTTAATTTAAAATAAAAAAATAATTATTTTTAAAAATATTTTTAAAATACAATATCAAATGAAATATTTAATATACTTGCGATGTCTAATTATTTAATCATCAATGAGATGTCTTTGTTTCATTTACAAGAAAAGATGTCATGTCATAATGGACTAAAAAAAGAAATAAAGTGACAGGACACAGAATTTTAATTTTTATGCAAGAAATTTAATTTTTATTTATTTATATTAAATTTGATTGGATTCATTTTTCATTATTTTATATTAGTTTTTAACAATTTAATAATTGTTTCAAGCAATTTAATAATTTTAAAACACAAACCAAAACCAGTCAAGATAATTAACATCAAACTATATTATTAAGTTAGCTTTCAAAATAAAATCACAACCTAAATTCGATATGTCAACTAGCTAGTCTTTTTTAGTATATAACTAGTCTATTGGTTTCTGATATGCACATTTTATAGAGGGAAAAAATTAAAGAGTAAAATAAAAATATTCAAGTATTGACAATGCATATATTTTCCTAAAAAATTAAATGATATTTTGATATAATATTGAGATAAAAAAAAATATTTGATTCGAGTTAACTTGAGCTGACATACAAAACTTGCAGGGATAATCTTGAAAAAAACAAATCAAAAGGTTTAATGTTTAATTAATTTAATATTAAAGAATGATATTAAAAAAATAATTAAAAAAACATTTAGAATCACCTTAATTGCTTTGATTTTTCTTTTATCTAGAATGAGCTTAATTTTATTTTATTTCGCATAAGCAAATTAAAACCATGAGAAGCACGTGGAAATATGAATTTAATATATTTTAAAATAAAAATAATTTAAAAAACAAAATCAATCGAAATACCAAAATATAAGCTAATGTTTTTCGGACAAATTAGAATAAGCTTTGAAGCCCTCCAGATTGCAATAATTTCTTAAATGATCGCATGCCTTGCCTTAAAATTATATTTCACCAAACATTATATCATGCGATTCGAAATCTATCATGCGGGTCCAAAGACATGGCTTGTCGATTCCATAAAGCAGCAAAACGTGAATGCCACGTGTTGTGTTTTTCTTGCTTGGGTCTAAAGCATGCCTCTTTTAATCAATGTTATTGAATTTGGTTAGACTCGTGACATTGACTCGAGACTTGATTTAGACCTAACCCGGTTTAATAAGAGCAACTCGTAACCTAATTAAAGCTCAAATAATTATTTTTAAAAAATAAAATAATATCATTTTAAATTAAAACATTATTAGTCTAGACTTGAAATGATTTAGATACATTTGCTTTTAACTCTTTTAGATGGATCGATGTCCATCAAAAAAATGATCATAATGATAGTTAGAGGGTGTTTGACTTAAAATAATTTAAATACATTTTTTTATTTAAATTAAATTTTTTTAATATTTTTATATTATTTTCATGTGTTGATTTTAAATATAATTTTTAAAAAATAAAAAAATATTACTCTGATATATTTTTAAACAAAAAATACTTTTAAAAACAATATCAACCACACTCTCAAACTGTCATTTAATATTACTCACTTGTCTTTTAAACAATATTTTTCTCAAATTGAAATTAATGTTGATTTTGAAAGTATTTTTTTAGAAATATATTAAAATAATATGTTTTTTATTTTTTTAAAATATTTTTAATGTAAAGACTTCAAAATGATCTAAGGAAAAAAAAACAAAAAGTGACACTTCAATGTTTTTATGGGACATATGTTTTATAAAGCTGTCTGGAGAAGTCAATTGTGATATTTATTGGTAGACAAGAAATAAATCAGTGATAAAAAAGGCGATGCTCATGCTCTGTCTAGGCCTTCAATCAGGAGAAACATGTCCCGGACATGATTTTCCCCTCTCTAAAAATCAAAGTGACCACTTGAGATCACTTTACAGACTTCTGAGTTCATGTGGATAGGCCGGTGTTGGTATTGCTACTTCTGGCTTGATTGTCATGTCAATGGCAATACAGGTAATTTCTTACATGGAACAACCACGATCGAGGAGCTTGCTTGCACTACCAGTCCTCTCATGGATCCAAATAATCCAATTTACTTCCCACCTTGGCTATTAAATTCAACCATGTACTGGGTTTGCTCACTCTAATCACCTATTTAATTAACCAATTGTAGACTCCAAGACATGTAAAACTAGTTGAGATACTCGTAATCTAATTCGGATATTCATATTCCTGGGTGATTAGTTCTTATGACCCCATCCACGATGATTATTGCTAATCCTGGTTAGTGTGCCTTTAATTACACGAGAAACTATATTTTTAAAAACACGATTGATCACATACGCATATAATTTATTTGTTTTTTGAATGCGATAAAATCTTACTTTTCATGCAATGTATTCTATGAGTCTAGATAAATAAGTAAAATCTTATCAAGAAAAATATATTCTGATTAAAATGCGAGACTTACTATGCGTATTACAAATCTTCTGTAGTCACATCACGTTCTTTAAAGACAATTTAAATTATATTTGATTACGCTTAAAGCATCTTTTTTTTTTTATATAGTCAAACATAGTTTAAGATGTTGTTGGTCGGGTATATAAACGAGACATTAATGCTTTCGTCTACCCTATTTATATTTTGATTGTTTATATAGTTTGTTTTTTTAGATTAGATAAGGATATCAACGTCTAGAAAAAATAATTTTCATGAATATATCATTGAAACATTATTTATTGAAAAAGGAGAGAATCTAGCTAATAAATTTATGATATTTTGATAGGGTCTACAACTATGCTTCATGAAATGAAATCTAAGTATACTTTATATTTGACTCATACTATATCATGCGCCGTAACAAATGACAAAAAAAACATGAAATTTAATTTATAATAAATAAAATATTAAAAGATAAAATAATATTTGCAAGTATTTTGTTTTTTTAACTTGAGGGAAAATAAGTAATTATATTATTTTAAAAAAATGAAAAGATAATAATAACCCTGATAATCTTTTAATGATCAATATATATATATATATAATCTTCAGAAAAACCAAAATTACTCTAGAAATTAGAGCACACAAAATTCTCATGAATATATCATTGAAAATTATTTATTGACAAAATTTAGAAGAAAAAAATATGTTTTATAATTTCTATTAAGAATAAATAACAACAACACCAACAGGAGAAAGAAATTAGATACATGCCCAGCCCTTTAGCCCGAAAACAAAGAAATGTAGCCCAGCGAAACACACAGTAAGTCCAAGGCTTTATTGGGTTTATGCAGCCCAATCTTACATTAAATGGTGGGCCTATAATATCCCCAACTAACTACCCAATTCTTCCGGAAAAGCCCATGGAAAAAATTGCTGAAAAGAAGAGAAGAGAAGAGCCATGCAGACTAGAGTCTAAATTCAAGCAGGCACCTGAGACGGTGAGTGGGAGAGAGACAGAGAGAGATCTTCCAAAAAATGGCGTCGTTTTTGCAATCATTCGTAGATCCAAGAAAGAACTGGCTGGCCAAGCAACACATGAAAACTCTGTCCTCCCGCCTCCGCAGATACGGTCTGTTTCTTTTCTGTTCTTTTCTCAAATCCCTAATTATTTTCTTTTTTCTCTTTGTATTTTATTGAAATCGATTTAATTAGGGCTCCGATACGATGATTTATACGACCCTTATTACGAACTGGATATCAAGGAGGCGCTTAATCGCCTCCCGAGAGAGATCGTTGACGCTCGTCATCAGCGTCTGAAGCGTGCCATGGACCTCTCAATGAAGCACGAGTATCTTCCTGAAGACCTTCAGGTATTTTTTTTTTAATACTTGTTACTCACATTCGTATTCCTCAAAAGAAATTTATATTTTTTTTCCTCTGGTTTTATAATTTTAAGTATTCTTAATTTCATAATTAAAACAAATTGTATTTTTATTAGAATATTCTGCATCTTATAAAATCCAGACTTTTTCTTAGATACCTGTATTTGTTATCGAACATGTGTCGATGATGTTCATGCTTAATTACGCGTGGTGTGAGTGTACGTGTTGTATCATGGATGCTCGATGTGTTCTCTATCGTCGTTGTTTTGCTTTTTTTTTTTTTTTGTAGTGCAATATATGCTCTTTGATGCCTTAAGGGTTCTGTATGTTTTCATTGTGCTTTTGCAGGCAATGCAAACACCGTTCAGGAGCTACCTCCAAGAAATGCTTGCCCTTGTAAGTTTTTATATTTTTTTCGTTTAGAAATTGATTCTTTCTATTTACATTTTTCTCCATACCTCCAAAGCTGCTGATTGCAAAGTTGCACCCTTTTATTTTCTCTTACCTGTTTTTGGCACATGCATATACCCAATTTGAGCTATTTACGCCTGCTGTTGATAACTTGCAGCTGATTCATTATATTTTTACTTGTGCTTTTTAGGAGTTGCTTATACTCCCAGAGAAGCACTCCCCTCTTCGTGATTTATGAGTTGTTTTCATGGTGGATCCCACCTTCATTTGAGTAGACTAGTAGTGCTCCTGGAGCACCTTATAATAACTCCGTGCTTTTACTTTGTTTTGTTTAGGGTACCAAGTAGTAAGCTAGAGTAGTAAATGTTGTTTGCATTTTCTCTTTATGATCCTGTTGGGGAACTCTTTTGAACTGGGATTTGTTACAAGCTAGAAATAACAACAGCCTCATGTCACATTCATGCTGTTTTCCATTAAAAAATGCTCTGGCTGCTGTCTATGTGACTTACAATTACAAACAGATGCTTTAGTACTTAAAAGCATGCTGCCATGTTTTTTGTGCATTTAGCATGTTGCTGCAACAATAGGATTTTGTCTTTTGGTCGTGTCAGCTCTTTGATTCAGAGAAGATTTCATGCACAAGCTCACTACCATTATCTATACTGCTGTAATCTGCTTATTCTATAATCAGACCAAAATAAAATGCAGGATGCATTTATTCTTCCATTGAAGTTCTCATGCTCGCAGCACAATCCTGTGTGACATGATCACATGAACAAGATGGACATTCATAAGGTTTTGATCCTTGCAAGTCCCAAAAATTTGGGCATGGCCATAGGTAGATATGCTGTCTTTATAATCTACAACATATAGAGTTAACATGGTGGGGACTCTGTTAAAGAACCCTTGAAAATATTATGTACAGTTTTTGGGCAAAAGAGTTGTCATAATTTCATGTACCGTCGATGTAAATAATATCTATTATTGGGTACTGGTATTGGACAATCCAGGTGGATTTTTTTATAATTTATGTGTCTTTTGCTGTTCTCTTGCTGCTTTAAAACTAATTCATCTCCTGCTTTATTGACTTTTCAACTAATAAAGTAACAGAAGATAGCCTGATCTGCAATGTGTGGAGGTTATCTAAAATTGTGTAAATTAGGATGTCCAGAAAATTGTCTTGTGTTTAGCATGAATTTCTCGGATAAGTGGATTTACCTAAATTTAGAAGCAAGCTACCATTTCAGTCTTTAATATAGGTCTTGCTTCATTCAATTTGTTGTTGGATCACCTCTGACAGTGGAGGACTTGTTCTTTGATAAATTTTGGCGCCCGAGCTGCTGCTGTGACCTATACCTGTATAATGTCACAAATGTTGGCATTTCCTTTATCTTATTGCTTATATTAATTTCAGCTAGGAAAATGTTTTTGCTTTCCTACTGGATGCATCATGGTGATTGATGTTTATGCTACATCATCTGTCAAGATTTGGATTGTTTATGACAGATTCTGTTTATTCATCCTAGATTTTGGCATTGTTTTCATCATAATGGAAATCAATCGAACAATTTTTTTGATCAAATCTATGCAAATGAATAGGCCTGATATCATTTATGACAATACTTTTTGTTACGCTATAATGGATTTATATCCTACTTTTCTCTCATGTCGATTTATTGGATTCAAAATTTAATTGGACATTGTCTAGATAAATTAGCTTTTAGCTACTGATGGCGCTGTTGTCTGCTTTCTTGGGGGGAGGAGATGAGCGATCATAAATTTATGAAAAAATAAGCTGCATGTGGGAAGCATTGTTAAGGATACATACAAAATTCTAAGAATTAAATATGATTGGGGTAGAAATGCGTACATATTTTGATTTGCTTAGGGGAAAGTAATTAGATTAAGTTTTTGTTACCACAAAAACAAGAACTAATTAGTTGAATTGGAGATATTATTAAAGAATATCCGACTTCAATAAACTTAAACCTGCTTCACAAGCTGTGTTAAAATGAATTTTTTGATTATGTTTTGCAGGTGAAGAGGGAGAGAGCAGAACGTGAGGCTTTGGGAGCTCTGCCTCTTTACCAGCGCACCTTTCCTTGAGATTCTCAGCTCCCCCCATTTTTCTTTCTTATTGAAGTAAATCTTGTTGAAAGTTTATTTAGAATGTTTGGGTTGCTGAAGGTGAGATGGATGGTCTCTCCTGGGTAAGTTTTTGCAATCATTTTGTGGTGGTGGTGGTGATTTAATAGTGTTACCAAGTTGTCCTTTACTGACACCATTTCCAATAATCATATACAACTCTGCTATTTAACTTCCATTTCATGGTTAACTGCAATAAAGAGAATTGTCTTCCCTACTTTCATGCATTATTTGTAGAAGATTTATATTCTCTTTTGATAGTGTTTGAACCTGTGTGGTTTTTACCCATAAACAAGGCAAAGCGACTAGGCCCAGCATGAGCCTCTTGGCATCATTCTACGATTCACTTGCTTATCATTTTTTTTTCCCTCTAAAGGTCTAGCGGATGAATGCTAATTTTTTTGCATCTTCTGTCACCAGTACAATAGATCACAAATCTATGTGGCTGATGGCCATGTCCATATGGGCCTACAGATGGAGTGTGGTGGAAACAATAATGGAGTCGGCTTCTTTATTTTACCTCTGGGAATATGCTGTCTTAAAATATGGGGGCTGTCTTATTAAAAAAAACTTGTTGGTTTAGAGAAAGTTAAGCTTGAAACTAGGCTCGATTGCAGTGTTTTTTTAATCAACTTGATCAAGCTGGACTAGGTCTATCAACCATGGTTTGAGTCGTTCACATCATGCTAAGTTGCTTATTATTCCATCTGCTAGCACGCACGAGAGAGGGGGAAAGAAAGCTCTGCCGCATTTACTTTTGTGGTGGCAGAAGAGGAAATCCATTCGTTCCTGTACATGTCTCCAAAATCGATGGCATTTGGCGACAGTTGATTTTTGACACCATGATTTTATGCCCCCTCACATGAACTGCTAGCCAGAATTACGTCCACAGACTTGTTTTTTCTCGCCTCTTATGGGTTTGTCTCCATAAATGTGTCCATGTGCAAGTGCTCTCATGTTCATTTGCTCTCTTTCACGTACCTGCCTCGAGGTGTGACTGCTTCAGAATCAATCTATTGTCCTTTCGATCAGTAAAAAGAAATGAATGGCTGCCATGGAAGAATGACAGAGTACCATAACCAGGTGGTGGCTGGTGCAGAAAAAATGGCCCTGTAAGCCCATGTTCAAAGCATTTTCAGGGGGTGTTTTGGAGTGTGGTTGTTGTTGTTTTTTAAAGTGTTTTTTGTGTTGAAATACATCAAAATGATATTTTTTTATTTTTTAAAAATTATTTTTGATATCAGCATATTAAAATGATCTAAAAACATATAAAAAAATACATTACAATTAAAAAAAAATTGAATTTAGGTGAAACCACCGCTCACCCAAACAGACACTTAGAAATCCCACCCAGCTGTTCTTCTTAAGCACGAGCATGGGAATTTTTGTTTGAGAAATGCATGTGAACCTGGGAAATAAAGACTAAAAACTACCTTTTCAAGACATATCGCTGTCATTGGACTAGAAATTGCCAAGTTGTATGATAGGGACACACAAACGTCTTTTGTCACCAATCTATATGTATCAATCATGGTTTTCAGGCTCCAGCTGTAATTAGGGTTTAGACTACAAGGTTATTGAATCATTTTTCTTTTTTTTTACAAAAAATATTGATTTTGAAAAAAAATAAAACACCACCTTCCTTCTTGTCTCCTGGAAACTGCATGTACCTCTCCCGAATTCCATGTCAAAACAAGACTGTTGGGCACCACTCTGTGTTGAAAGTTTTTGAAAGTTATTTTTATTTAAAAATATTTTTAATTCACAGTAAAAATCACCTGAATAACAGTAGAAGAATCACCTTTTGTACTGCAGATAAATTGCAGATAGGCGAACTACCATCTACCATCTCGGGATCAGGGAGAATCTAAATGTTTAGAGTGAAGATCGATCACACAAATCAATGGAGCTGGAACTAGATTTGCCAGTTGTTAGAATGTCCATCATCAATCATTGAAAGCAGAAGGGCCATTTCACTCTGCTAATATTTTGGAAAACCCACCAACCTTCTCGATCTGTAATCCTGTGAAGATCCATTTCATGTGGAAACTCTATCCATATCCTCATGAACTATGACTTGAGTGACTTACAAAATAAAAAAGAAAAAGAAAAATATCGAATAAAATAAATATATTTATCTAGAACAGTAAACAAACAAAAACTAGAAGAGATGATGCTGCAATAGGAGGTGGAAAGAGAAAGAGATCTTTTTTTCTTGGAAGGGATCAGACGTTTTGAGAGTTATCAAGAGACAATCTTAATTAATGCAGAGCTACGTGGCCAGTTGAGTCTCCGTCTGATTTTTCTGAGGCCATGACGGTTTGGTCGTCTCTATCGGAAAATCCAGCTTGCCACCATCTTGCATCTCATCTCAAGCCAACTTAATATCTTAGCTTTAATATAAAAAAATGAGTTTTATTTATATGTTTTAAATTATTATTTTGATATACTAATGCTATAAATAATTAAAAATATTATTTTAATATATTTTTAAATAAAAACACAATTGTTACTATACTTTCAAATATTTTATTTAATATTTATTCATTCATGTATTGATTTTTTTTTAATGTAAGATTATAATACTGGGATTAGTTCACATATGAACTTGTAATCTATACCGGATTAATTTAAAAAGAAATTAATAAATAAAAAACAGTTAATCCATTTATAAACTTGGATTAACGTAAGATTTGAAGTTAACCAAGTTAGAAACTCAAATCTCTATATTAATTTTAATTTTTCAATTAAAATAATATCTTTCTACTATCCAGGGAAAAACAATATATTTATGTTGTAGTATTTTCAAAACAATATATAATAATAATAATGATAATAATATGAAGAACTTTCACTAGGATTTCTAATCCTTTTCAGCACTAAGATCCATCTCGACAAAGCACTTTTCAAGTGTCACCTCGTCACCTTGAAAGGAATTTAAAAGAAATTGATTAAGGTTAACAACCTTGTTAATCACGAACAACCGATACCTGTCAATGTCTTGATACCCTCTTAAAATCAAGATCTCGTTGGATATTTAATCATGGTATCTTTCTTAATTAAGGAACCATTTACTTGTTTTTAATTAATGTTTTATTGAAAAATGGATAGATGAATGTTTTGAAAAACTAGTTTTAATATTAATTTCTCTCTCTTTTAAATTGTAAATTAAAAGAGTTGATCTCTTGTTTGTTTTTAACTATATTTTAGAAAATAATTTTTTATCATAATCGATATTTAAAATGGTTTTAAATCTACATTTTAATTAAAATCTTTCGATTAAATTGCATTCACATATCCAACACATATTTTATTTTCAAATAGAAAACGATGAGATATGGCTATTAATTTTATATTGTGATGATTAGAAAACTTTATTCGGATTTGTTTTTCACGGGGATGGAAATATGTTTGTCTCGAGAACATGAATTTAAACTTTAAAATAATATTATAGACTCATTTATTTTTTAATATATTTATATCCTATATATCACTTATTTAATAAAAAAAAATGTCTAAAATTCTATATTATATCCGTTAGTTTTTAGTATCCATTCATATATTTACTATCAAATTATTATTTAATAAAAAAATAAAAAAACATATGTATTTGAGGTGTATATATATGTGTGTATTGAGTAGTGAAAATATAATACACGTGTATAGATAGATAAAAATCAAATTAAATTATCATAAATATAGATTACTATATCTCAAGGTTTGTGGCTTGTATCCGAATTTTAGGACTATACATAAACAAAAAATTAAAATTAAAAAAAATCAATTCAAATGACTAGTCTCTTTTACACTACCATGCAACATTAAAATAACTTAGCTCAAGATTTATAAAGATAATGATATTTCTAGAATAGATTTAATTCTTAATGGCCATCAATTTTTTTAAAACCATGATTTTTTTCCAATAATCATGTTATTAATTAATTAAATATGATATACTTCTAATAAATGTTTAGCACGATCTCATGATAACATAAGCTATAAATTCAATCTCTTTTATTCGATGATTTAATTTTTTTTTATTAAAATAATAATTTTTTATTTTTTTTCTTGATAATATATTAAAATAACTAAAGAACTTCAATACACGTAACTTGCTAGCATTAATCTAGGTAACATATTGTAACATAAAAATAAACAATATATTTAAATATGAAGACAAATAAAGCCAAACAAAAAGTCTTCTTGGTGTCCCCGTTTACAAAATTACAAATAATTGAGCTCCCTATTACACGCCAGCAGAATTACTGGAAAAGATGTAGTAGCTTTAGATTTTTTATTTTAAAAATATTTTTGAAATAAAATAATTTTTTTACTGAAAAAATTTATATTTATATTTAATGGTGTTTTTTTTAAATAAAAAAATATTATTTTAATATATTTCTAAAAAAAACCTTAAAAAAAAAAAACACAACCACACTTCCCTCACTTCCCTCAATTAATTATTATATCCAAACCAGCCGACAAGACAATAAACCTCGAACAACCAAACGTAGATTCTCCAAATCAGAGGAAAATACATAGAAATTATATTAATTACAATCGAAAATTAGGGCATGTATATCCTTGAAATTCTAAAAAATTATATAGATCTGAATTTTGGACAGAAAAGGCCCACAATACCCGGGCCGAGCCCCCTGGGCCCCTCTATCTTCTGTTCATCTGACCCACTTTCCTCATGCCATGTTTCTCGACACCAGTCAGCACTGCTGCGCCCATTTGTTTGTAGCGCAGGGGCACTTTGGTCCTTTTCTGTGCTTGGGATTTGATGGGAGGATTTCTCTCGATACGAGAGGTTACTTGCCGAGCTATAATACTGTTTGTATGGAATAAAAAAACATATTGATTAATATTAGTTAGCTCCCCAAATTAATTATAAACTTTATAAACTCCATTGAGTAATATTTATTTTGGATTAACAATATATTTTCTCTATATTTTACTTTTTGGCATGTAATTTAGTGTTTTTATTATAATCTCAACACTAATTTCATCTAATTGAACTATAAAAATTCTAATTGAAATAGAAGGATTTAGAAGATAGTCTGGTTAACATTACATTTCAAAATACTTTTAAAATTTTAAAAAATAGTTTTAGAATAACAGCATGTAATAAAAATATATTTGTCTCATCATAATTAATTTATCACGTCATCATTTGATATTTGTGTCACAATTGCTATCTCCTCACTTAAATGACATCTCATTAATATTTTTATATCACTTCTTCAAACTTGACTTGATTGTTACAATTAGATAATCCATATATCCATTTTATTTAATTTTTTAGAGTATAGTTAAGGTTGTTTTTAAAAGTTTTTTATCTAAAAATACATCAAAATAATATTTTTTATTTTTTTTAAATTATTTTTAATATTATTACATGAAAATGATTTAAACCCACTTTTTTTTTAAGTTAATATAATTCACATGATAACTACAAGACCAAGACACTGTCTAACAACACCTAACTCATGATGATCACAAAAATTTATATGATTATTAGTTTTAGAATTTATAAAATTAATCGATATTGATGCAAGCTGATACAAACAATCCTGTTAATAAAAATATTAAAAAAATATAGCCAAAGGCAAGAAATGTCCAAGGCTATGCATGGTTTGCAGAGGCAACGGGGGAGACGAAGCACGTGACCACGAACGACATCTGTCTTCAACTTCTACCAAGAGACACATCAAGATTTTGCGTTCACCATCACATCTTGTCATTAGAAAATACCATCACCACGTCAATGATTGTAATTTCATGGAAACCCAAGGGTCTTTTCTAGTTCACGGCATGCATATAATAAGCTCATGCCCTGCACTTCCTCTGCACTCCATGTCTTCTCCTTCCTTCAGACAAGAAACTACTGTAAACGACTCAAAATGAGAGCAGCCATGTTACTGTCGGTGCTTCTGCTCGCCACTAGCCACGTTGCCTTTTCTATCAAAGATGGTAAGCTTTAAACTCCATGGATGTCTGTCCCTTCATTTGCTGCATTCCTTCAATTGCTAGCTCATTGAAAGCATGCTGGTGCCCATTGCGGGTGCTAGCTAGTTATCATTGCTGGCAAAGTTTGCTGTGCATGAAGCTCGAGGCTTAACTGGTTTCTTACAGCCATATTTTGCACCTTGTTTGCTGCTATCTCTGTCCATATATATATATATGCTTATATTTGTGATGTTCTTCAAAGCAAGCAGTCCTTAATTGAGAACCCATTACTCTTTTTTCCACCATTATTGACCTTATATAAACCACATAGCCACAAGGTTCCTTCACAGAAAAATCTGGAGATTTGGAGTCGCAACACGGTGAGGTTACTGTTCATATAGCAGAGTGGCAACCTATCAATTAAATTTAAAAGATGAAAGCGGATGTTCGTGGCTCGATTTTGCAGCATAGTTTGCCTTCATGGCTGGCTTTCCAGGCACCTGATCCTTAAATTGGATCTCGGTAGTAGATGGGATATATATACCAGATCACACCAGCTTACTATTTTTAGCAGAGTAACCTGTCACTCTTGTCTCATCTCATCTCCGAAATGTTTTTCATGCCCTTTCTTTCTAGCTTTTCATATTTTTTAAGATCTCATATATAAATCTGCAAATCTCATTCTATAGAAGCATGGTTATTAAGCTGGACTCTGGGTCGAGTTTGTGCAAAACATGATCTTAGATAGAGAGTGTTGACTTGGGTCAATAAAAGTTTTATTTTAGAAAAATCATAACAATATTATTTAAAGTTTTTCTTTTTTTTAAAAAAAATAAGACTAATTTTGACTAGGTCAACTCCAAGTTGATTTTCTTTATACCTTTAGATTAGAGGGCCTTAAGTTAACCTACTAATGAACTTGTCAAATTACCAGCTGCGTGCAAATCTGCCAATCATGCCATACCAAAAAAATATAGACTTGACATTTAGCTAAGGTAGTGTGGGGGCACAAGTGCAATAAACTCGTAGAATTTAGACTAGAAATGTTCAAAATAATATGAGTCTGACAGATATATTACAGATATATTGAATAAAAAAAACTTGTACTTAATATTTAGCCAAGTTCAAAGTAGTATGATCTGACAAGCAAACTAAACTTGAGAAACTTAAAGTCAACTAATCTTCTAGGATAAAAATATTAAACATAATAAATTATCATGCCTCTCTATCCAGAATCATCATTCATAACGATGTAATGATTTTCTATGCTCTTAGATGTAAATAATATTTATTTCGCATTAATGTTGGTGAAAGCAAATTACAATTTAGTCCTTTTTTTAAAAAAAAAAGAACGATGAAATTTAAGGGAATAAATGCTCTGTGAATCATTTAAATAAAAAATCAAAATTTTTGATCTCTTAAGATAAATTCATGTATATCTCATAGCATCAACCATCTTATAACTAAAAAACGAATATCTTTGTTTTCTTTCACATCATTTATAATTGTTATCATAAATATACGAATTTGGAGGGTATTTTAATCTTCTTTTATCATGATATTTTTTGCAAGTGCTCAAGTTTAACATAAAAGAAAATAAATATAAGTGTGTAAATTAAGATATTGATTAACCAAATTATAATATTAAGTAACCTATTATTTATATATCTTGATTTGGCACCACATCATTTAGTAAATGAACATGATTTCGTAGTCTTCAAGGTTTGGACAATAAAATTCCAGTTTATCTATAACACAATGCAGGGCTAGTAGAAAATGGGAACTTCGAGATTGGCCCGAAGGCATCGGATTTGAAAGGAACAGAGATGATCGGACGCTATGCATTACCAAAATGGGAGATTTCCGGCTTCGTTGAGTACATTAAAGCAGGCCAGAAACAAGGGGACATGCTGCTAGTAGTACCAGAAGGAGCCTACGCAGCCCGGCTCGGAAATGAGGCGTCAATCAAGCAAGTTCTAAATCTCACCGTGGGAATGTATTATTCCATCACATTTAGCGCAGCTAGAACCTGTGCTCAAGAAGAAGAGCTG
This sequence comes from Salix dunnii, assembly GCA_015731905.1. Classification (NCBI taxonomy): domain Eukaryota; kingdom Viridiplantae; phylum Streptophyta; class Magnoliopsida; order Malpighiales; family Salicaceae; genus Salix; species Salix dunnii. The sequence goes on from CM027664.1 coordinate 19,423,504, forward strand.
AACATTTCGGTCTCTCCCGAGTGGGGTGTGCTACCGATGCAAACAATGTACAGTAGCAATGGATGGGACTCGTATGCTTGGGCATTTAAAGCCTTGCTTGGAATCGTTGAGCTTGTTATTCACAATCCAGGAGTTGAAGAAGATCCTGCTTGCGGTCCACTTATTGATTCAGTAGCCATTAAAGCTTTATACCCTCCTAGACCAACAAATAGTAAGTTCTTTACAAAGTTTTAAGCATTAAACTTATGTGTAGCTTGCTAGGCATGGATCATCGAAGAAGTTAGCGAGTCCCATTGAATTATGGCGAGTTGTTAACTGGTTTGAACAATGAAAGAATCCTAGAGGTAATCAGCTCCTGTCTCAATGGATTACAGATGCAGTCTGCAACTTCTCCTGCCTAGCATTGGTTACTGGTTCCTGCTATAAACACCAAAATGTTGAATTAATGCTAACAACTTGTATTTTCATTCTAAATTTCGCAGAGAACATAATTAAAAATGGGGGTTTTGAAGAAGGTCCTTATCTGTTACCTAACACAACCTGGGGAGTCCTAATCCCACCCAACATTGAAGATAAGCACTCTCCCCTCCCTGGCTGGATGGTTGAATCCCTAAAAGCAGTTAAATACATTGATGTTGAACATTTCTCGGTGCCACAAGGACGACGTGCCATAGAACTTGTAGCAGGCAAAGAAAGCGCCATTGCTCAGGTAGCCCGAACCATAATCGGCAAAACCTATACCCTCTCATTTGCAGTCGGAGATGCCAGCAATTCATGCGAAGGCTCAATGGTTGTCGAGGCGTTCGCCGGCAAGGATACGCTCAAAGTTCCTTATGAGTCGAAGGGCAAAGGTGGATTCAAGCGAGCAGAGCTTAAATTTGTAGCTGTTTCAAACAGAACAAGATTAATGTTCTATAGCACATTTTACACCATGAGGAGCGATGACTTTTCTTCTCTATGCGGACCTGTTATAGATGACGTGAAGCTGTTGAGTCTCCGTAGAGCATGAATCATTGGAGAAGCTAATTAAGGGTATATTATCAGATGGATTGGACTTTGGATGTGTGGATTTCGGTCGCAGTTATACTATATATCAATGTTTTTGAAATATTTTTTTCTTCTCTTTTTAAGTATTCTTGATATGAAACTTTGTGATTGTTATTAATCTCACACTTCCCTTTGTATTTTGAGTATTTCTGTCAAATTCTGATCCACATCAAACATGTTTAGAAGCCATGTGTATTCGCTATAGTTTATACATATATATATACGAGGTTGTAAATGAAATTTTGGTACCATGGCTGTGTTGGATGCAGCGCAAGAGATGTTACCCTTTCGGATAATTGTGTAAATTTCTCCTGTACCAAGAAGCATATTTAACAAATTAATGATAGGTTTTCACACCCATATAAAATCTTTGTGAATCTCAGCAAACCCTCCAGGACGCCCCAGCTTGAGGACTCTGCGATTCCTGAAAAATGAACCCATTTTCATAGTATTGCAGGTGTTCGGTTTGGAACAGGAAAAATAGAGGAGATGGCATTAATATCCATCCCCAAGCTAGCTAGGTTGACTGTTGTGTACTTGCTAGCTGACAATTTATTTTTGGCTGACATTTTCATAGTCTGGATGATCTCATGAGAACATGTGTGCATTCTATGATGTTGATTTGGATTCGTCCTTGGTTGTCCAAGAAGAAACAAGTTAAAGTTTCTAGATTATGTTTATCCGTATTTGTTTTTTTTGTTCTATTGAAAATTATTTTTTAAAATGTTTTTTTTATTTAAAATATATTAAAATAATAATTTTTTAAAAATACATTTTTTGACATCATCCTATTAAAATAATTTAAAAATATTTTTAAAATATATTGCAAAACACCTCCTTGGTTGACACTCGAAACAGCCATTTTCCACCATCTTTTATTCGATTCAGGATTCCTTTGCTAACGCTTTTATCCTTCGAAAATGTTCTGTCTGTCTCCAACCTCTCGGTCTTGGATATCCGAAGCTTTGTTTGATTGGGAATTTGAATACTTCTAAGAGATTCCATCACTTTATGCGTTGTGATCGCAGTCATGGTTCATGCACAGATAAATTATATGATGTTTAAACTGTTATTATTTATTATATTGGTGGAGAAAAAGAATGGGGAAAAGAGAGACATGGGGGACAGAATTGAAAATTGGTTTTAAAAAAATAGAGATATAATTCTCTTTCATTTTTATAGTATAAATATTTATAATTACCAAGATTTTTTTAAGGGTAGGCGACGATGTGCTGACCAATCCTTGCCTGAGAGACGAGGGCCAGTTTGAGTGGCTGAATGGCATCTCTTCTTCGTTGTGGAAATGGCGACAACGGAGATGTGACCTGAAATTTTCACCACTTGGAAAAAGACGATAGAGCCCACCAATAAGAATATTCGACACAAAGCAATGCCGAGTGACTTTCATTCGAGATTCGTTGAGTCATTAGAATTATAGCTAGAAAAGCACTTGCATATTCGTGTCAGGCCTGTTCTGATATGTATATTCTACACTCGATTAAAAAACAAATTAGTTTTTAAAATGTTTTTCATTTGCAATGCGTTCAGCAATTACTCGTTCATGCTGCCACTTGAATCAAGGCCGAAACGACTTGTTTAATATACTCACATGAGTGCAGTCACAAAACACCCAGAGTCACCCCTGGCTGGCACCAGGTTGACGTTTATTGCAGCGGTTTACAAACTTAATTCACCCTGGTTTTAATTCACACCGGAAAAGAGGAACCACCTCGGCTACCACAGTAAGAAAAGCCATAATTATAATCACTAGTCAGCACAAAGCTTACAAATTAAGGACATAGAGAAGCACTAAAAGCATCATAGAGAAGACCTAACAGCATCCTGCAGACATCAATAAGTAGCATAAAACTGTAGGTATGAAGGATGGAAGAAACAAGGCATCACACTCCTGGCAGAATCATGAAATGAGCAACTCAAACAAACTGGCCAGTAATAGACCCGAAATCAGTCCAGTTTATACCCATACAAGTCAAAGGACATAAATCCATATCCTCAAAATCATATAATCAAAAGCCTCATTCCAGCAATGACAGCACCCCCTCTATTCTTTACTCGAAAGCGTCGTCGTCGTCGTCTGGAAGAGGTTGACTAGCCGCGGCAGCAAGCTCAGCCTCATGCCTGTTAAAATTACCAGCAGCAAGAGAAAAGATCAAAAACCAAACTGATTTGCTGTTTCATGTTTATAAAAAAAGAATCAATACTTGATAAACACACACACATTGATTTTGTGATTTGTAACTTCTTTTCCTTTGGGTTTATGTATAAACAATGTACACAATATACATGCAGATTTGTTAATATCCATGGAGTAAGAGAAAGCAATACTGGCCAAGGAGAGCTAATCTTAAATGACATTGAACACTTACTGTGCCTGTGCTGCAAGGTCAATAGGCACTTCAGGGGGAGCCAAGGCTGGCGTCTCAACAAAATGCAAGTTAGGATCCCTAAAGTCACAAAACAACCCCAAACATTATCACTTAATAGATATTACAAAAGGGTAAAGGCATTCAGATTGACAGGATGATGATCCTTTACCCAGCAAGTTTTCTGGCAAGGTACAAGAATGGCTTCTCAAAATTGTAATTGCTCTTAGCTGAAATCTCATAGTATTGCAAGTTCTTCTTCCTGTGAAAAGTAACCTGTTTTGCCTTCACCTGCCTATTCTTTACATCCACCTTGTTACCGCAGAGAACAATAGGAATGTTTTCGCAGACCCTGAAGGGTAGGCAACAGGAGATAATCGAAATATATTGAATCAGATTGGCAAAAAGAATTCAATTCAGTGGATCAGAACAAAGAAATACACACACCTGCAAAGATCCCTATGCCATGTAGGGACATTCTTATATGTCAATCGTGCAGTAACATCGAACATAATGATAGCACACTGACCATGGATGCTGCATGGGAAACCAAAAAATGTCATTCAGTAAATTACTTTGAGTTGCTTTTGTACAAAAAACCAATCAGAGAAGCAAACAATATGGGACATGGCTAACAAAGATCGCTAAAATCCATAATCCACCTTCAAGAAGAATCCCAGAAGTACACACACGCAATTAACATCAGCACATGGGAAACAAAATGGAAAAGAAAGAAACCCAGCATCATGCTGGTACCCACCCCAACAATTGAGACAGTTGCAAAGACATCCATGCAATAAATCTCATGATAAAATGAAGCATACAAAACACTAGATTCTAATTATGAGCGTATGTGCAAAATCCTGTCAGTGAAACTGAGCACGTCTATCATTAAACCATTCAGAGTGCTAGTGACCCGATAACTAAGCAAAATTAAATAAATGCCAGGCATGATCCAAAACATCATGCATACAAATAGTATGCCACAAAAACTTACTAATATCCATCTCTAAGACCACCAAACTTCTCTTGACCAGCTGTATCCCAGCAATAGAATCTAATTTTTCCACAGTTGGTAAAGAAATCCAGAGGATGAACTTCCACACCAATAGTTGCTGCATCCACAACAAACACAACATTCAATCAATCACATACAGCATCAGGAATCAAAACATAAGATTATTCAACAACAAACAATACAAATTCCAACTTACGCTCATATTTCTTCTCAAACTCTCCAGTAAGATGCCTCTTAACGAATGTGGTTTTCCCTACAAATCACAACCACCAAGAAGCTAAAAATCAAAAACCCAAATTCCAAACATCACTAATAAATCAATATTTCAATCAAAAAGCCAATTTTTTAAACAACAAAAGGATCGAATCTCCATATGCCAAAGAAAAACACAACAGATCAACACAACTCAAAACCAAAATTAAAAAACAACACGGATTTAACCCAACAAAGCGTCTGAGATAAAAATATTTATATATACCTGTACCACCATCACCGACAATTACAAGCTTGAAGCTTGGATAATCAACAGTTTGCTGATTTGGCAAGGCCTAAAATTAACAAAAATCCAGCACAAAATATCAGTACAAAATCAATAAGAAATCAAGAGATTGCAATGTAGATCTAAAAAAACCCTTAAAGACTGACCATCTTGTTTAAGTTTTCAAAACAGCGAAGCTTTTTCAGAGAGGCGTGCAGAAGGCGAGGGATTAGCAAGGCTGTTCTTCTAAGGGTTTTATAAAGAGAGGTTTTAAGGAGATCATTGCGATGAGATGCGTGCAGGGGTTGGCAAATCTGGGACGTTGATGGCTGGAGGACCTGGTTACGTGGAGGGTGGATATTTTCATGATGTTTGACATGTGTACACAGAGAGGGTAGAAGCTACGAGGGTTTCAGATTTCAAACTTGTTTAGGTGGCTTATATCTAACGCATTAATATAGGCCGTCGGATTGAGAAGAGATCACCTCATCGTATGTGGGTGTATTGATTTATGGTAAGCGTGCCCGGATTGGGTTTTAAATTCTCTGGGCCGATTTGTGTGTGGGAAGTGGATTGACGGTTTATACAATAATAGATATTTTCATCGTTCTTAGTGGTGTTTGGGAGCGTGGTTCCTGTTTATTTTCAAAGTATTTTTCATGTCGAAATATATTAAAATAATATTTTTTTTATTTTTTTAAAATTATTTTTGATATCAGCACATCAAAATGATCTAAAAACACTAACCGCCGGTTTTTAAAATGACAAAAAAAAAACATCAAAAAACAACAAAAAACAGGTTGGCAAGCAATGCCAAACAGGGCCTTAGTCCACGAGTTGATTTGAAAGGTGCTTGGATTGTGATAGAAAAACATCAATAGAAAAATAAATAAATTATTTTTTATTTTTAATTAAAATTTTTGATATTTTTAGATAATTACGATGTATTGATATAAAAAATAATTTTAAAAAATAAAAAATATTATTTTAATATATTTTTGAATAAAAAATATTTTAAAAAACAACCGCAACCACACTTTTCAATAGACACTTGATATTTTAAAATGTATTTTTTAATTTATTTAATTTGATAAAATTTATTCAATTTAATTAGATTTTTATGCCAAAACTACATTGTAATGTCATCATTAAAAATTTTTGGGATTAACTCTATGATTCAAGACCGAACCAAATAAAGTTTGTAAAAAAAAACAGTTTATTTAATAAAATCATATTATTTTGAAATTAAAAAAAAAAATCATGATCTCATGCCGATACCCATATCGTGTCTTATAATTATAATTTAGTGTGTGTTTTGTGTTTTGGTATTGTGATGCAAGATTTTTTTATTTTTTTAATTAAAAATATATTAAAATATTTTTTTTAGTTTTCTTATCAACACATTAAAATTATTTTAATTCCCGTGATTTTATTATAAGTGTTTTTAATTAAAAATACATTAAAATAATATATTTTTAATATTAACACATTAAAATCATAAAAAAGCACATAGAATATCAATTTGATTTTTCTGAGAAGAAAAATAATTTAAAAAACAAATTACAAACTACTGAAGTAATAAACAGTTTTTTTTACAAAAATAAAGGCTCTCTTGAGAAAGAAGTTATTTAGAAGAGTTAAACTAATAATATAGCCTCTTGAAAAATATAAATATAATATGTACTCAAATAAATAGATATCTAGAAAAAAAACATATTTTAATATATTTAATGTCGATAAAAATATTTATTAATATTAATTACCAGTACAACTTCAATAAAACCTCTTTTTAATATGAGTGTATATATAGATATATATCAAATATTTTTTTTTATCTTTTCATTGATATATAAAAAAAAATCTTCAATTTCAAAATATTATTTTAATTCTTTAATATAAATATTTTTTTTGAGCTTGAGACGGAAAAATAAAATAAAAGATAAAAAAAAAATCTATTTTCTTCTCCTTTTTTTAGCTCTTCCTATAGAATATGCAACACCTTAGAGCAACTTTAATGGTAAAAGTTATTTTATAGAGTCAAATCTTTAAAATGATTTTTTGAATAATATATATATGATTTTTTTATTGATGTGTGCTTTAATGATAAAAACTAGTTTGGAGAGTCTTTTTTTATATTATTTCAAATGTAGTAAATTATCTTGGATGTAGTTTAATTATGTTATTAATTATACAATTAATAAGAATAAGTTATATAATTAAATAGTTTTTTTTAAACCCTCTAATAATATAATTATTAATTTTATATATAATTTTTTACTCTCTCATTGATATATTTTTAAATAAAAATAAAAATAAATATTATATATATATATATATATATATATATATATATATATATATATATATATATGTATATAAAAGGTGGCCCCACCTTTATCTTCTCGGCATGAGCTGCTATAAATAGTGACTAGGAATGTTATTTTTAGCTCCGACACCCTATTGCAGTGTAAAAGAGTAATTAAAAAAGCTAAACAATTATTTTTTTATTTTTGAATGCAGAGATAGCATCCGCTGCAGTTGCTCTTAGTAGCCCGCAGCTGACGAAAACAGTGGACCGTTCCATAAAGGCTGGGCCTGAAACCACAATCAAACTCTATTTGACCGCGTTGATGTGAAGCAGAACCTAACTCGAGGCTCAGCGTTTCGCGTCGGCTTTAAGCGAAGTATTATCCCCTACTACACACGCCACCTATACCCTCAATCATTACCGTCCAACACACACAGGTCCACAGCCACTAACGTCCCCGATCTATCTACCCTACCCCTAGGGTCTCTCACGCTCCTTAAACCTCCTTTATAAACCCCTCATCCCTCACAAGTACTCAAAAATTCAAATTCCAAGCAGTAGAAGCTCTCTTTACCAGTTCGAAATTGAATTTAAATCTTAACATCAAATGGTGAGCAGCTCTCTTTGAAGTATTGGTTTCCTCCATTTGATCTCGATGGTGTAATAATCCAAAGAATTAATCATTATTTTCCTTTTTGATGATCTGGGTTATTTTTTCTGTTTGTTTTTGGTAATTAATTTAGGCTTTGCCGAATCAGCAAACTGTTGATTATCCAAGCTTCAAGCTTGTTATAGTTGGTGATGGTGGCACAGGTATGTGCATCTGTTTTGGTTAAATCTGTCATGAGTTTTTATGATTTTTAATATTTTTGAAGTTTTTTTTTATATGGGTTCTTTGTTTTGTGTTGATTTTTAGTGTTGTTTGGGTTTTGATATTTTTGATAAAAAAAAAGGAAAAAAATTATTTTGCTGGAAGGGATTTAGGGTTTTGATTTATGGCAGAGTTTTAGATCTGGGGTGTTGGTTTTATTTTTATTTTTTTTATTAAATTCTGTGATATTGATTTTTGGCTTCTGGGTGTTTGCACAATGCAGGGAAAACAACATTTGTGAAAAGGCATCTTACCGGCGAGTTCGAGAAGAAATATGAGCGTGAGTTTATAAATTTTGTTCTTATTTGAATCTTTTGTTTTTTTATTAGTCGGTTTTGTGGTGTGGAAGTTATTGATTCATTTTTGTAATGGATGCAGCAACAATTGGTGTGGAAGTTCATCCTTTGGATTTCTTCACTAACTGCGGAAAAATTAGATTCTATTGCTGGGACACAGCTGGTCAAGAGAAGTTCGGTGGTCTCAGAGATGGATATTAGTAAGTATTTGTGGCTGCTTTTTGATTTAACGATGATTTTTATGTTGTTTTACCTTGCATTTGTAATTTTTTTCTGGCATAGTTATAGGCTCGTTAGCACTTTAATGGTTTTATTATAGAAGATATGTTCAGTGTTACTGATAGGATATTGTCTGCTCTCAAATAATTAGAATTAATTTTTTTGTACTTCATTTTTTTAGGAGATTTATTGCATGAATATATCTGAGCAATTGGAGAGATCATTTGTTATTGGGGTGGGATGGATTTTAGCACATCTATGCTGGCCTTGTATTATGTTTGATCTTCTAATGTTTTCTGTACAAAAGCAATTTGAAATGGTTTAGTGAATAACAATTTTTTGTTTCTTATGCAGCATCCATGGACAGTGTGCTATCATCATGTTCGATGTTACTGCTCGGTTGACATACAAGAATGTCCCTACATGGCATCGGGATCTTTGCCGGTGTGTTTAATCCCTTGTTATAACATTTTTGGCTTACTAGCTTGTTTTTCAGACTGATTGAATGTGTTTTGTTTCCCTATCTTGCTGTCTTCTTTTCAGGGTTTGTGAGAACATTCCTATTGTTCTTTGTGGAAACAAGGTTGATGTGAAGAACAGGCAGGTGAAGGCAAAGCAGGTCACTTTCCACCGGAAGAAGAATTTGCAGTACTATGAGATTTCAGCAAAGAGCAATTACAACTTTGAGAAGCCCTTCCTGTACCTTGCCAGAAAGCTTGCTGGGTAAAAGGATCGCTGTTATTTCAATTCAAAAGCCTTACCTTTTATGATATCTCCTGGCCATACCTATCAAAATAAAATACCTTACTGAAGTCTTATGACTGCAGGGATCCCAATTTGCATTTTGTCGAGTCTCCTGCCCTGGCTCCCCCAGAAGTTACAATTGATCTTGCAGCACAGGCACAGTAAGTATTGTGTTCTTTAAGAATTAGCTCTTCCTCCCCTGTCCATTCCTCTTCCCCTCCTGGATATGCTGTACACCATGAAATGTTGATCTGGTGACTTGCATATTAAAAAAACTCAGATTATTTCAGAGCGTTTTGTTTTTGTCGGTTGCCCTGTATATGGGTGTAATATTTGCCTTTTTTTTCTAATGACATGTTTCTGTAAGTAGTTTATCTTTAACCATCTCGCTGATGGTATTTTTGACAGGCATGAGGCTGAGCTCGCTGCTGCAGTTAGTCAACCCCTTCCAGATGATGATGATGATGTATTTGATTAAAGTGTTGATGGAGGGCGTGGATTTTGTGGCCGGTGTATTGAGGGGCTTTAATATACCATATGGCCTTGAGGATGTGGATTCATGTCCCTTGACATGTACGAGTGTAAACTGAATGGTTCTAGGTTTATCATTGACCTGTTTGTTTTCTACTGCCTGTTTCATCTTTTTGAAGGTATTGCCATGCTTTGGTTATTCTTCCATCGTACCCTACAGTCTTGTGTCGATTTCTGTAGGATTTTATTAGTGTTAGTTTACATCTTAATCGACCAGTGTTGTGCTGATCCCATTTATGCATTTTCGTTTATTTGCATGCGAGGGTGAATGTTTCGTGGTTTCCTAGATTCATATGATGATATAATTGTGTGGGAGGAAAAAATGTTCGATGCTTCGATGGATCATAGCGATGATTGGACTATAGCCAGTACAATTATCACCTAGGTTTTGCTATTTTTAATCTTTTAACACGATGAAATTATTATGGAAACTGCAACTGGGGATTCCATGCCAGGATGTTTGGGGGGGAACGGTCGGCCTGATGCCTATATGGTGTATATAACCAGAATTTAAGCAGTCGTATAGGCGAGTCGTGATGCTAATTTTCAATACTACTGCCTCCACTATGGAGCAAGGGATTTCATGTTACTGGCTAATAAACATACATGTATCGTCTAATATATTAACTTGTGAAAAACATATTTATATATTACTATTTTATTTTACTTTTAAAAAAAGTGTAGATATTCAAATTTCTTATCTATCTATATATATATAAAATGATCCATGATGCCCATTGTCATCCCTTGTGCTATCAAATGGTTACGTAAACGGCACCTGGAAGGGTTTCAGTCATTACGGGGTACATAAAAAATAATTTAGGCAAGAAAATCACCCTTCAATGAATGATCCCAACAATTCATAGACCTCCTTTTTATGAACAATATATTTGCATGTTTACAAACTTGACAGCCAGTCCCATCCTTGCAAGTAAATTTGCATGTTTATGGTCAATGCTTCTTTTCAAGCCTCGTGTATCAAATAATGAATCTATAAAGCTATTTGTTTTGACAACCTAGCCACACTTCTTAAAAATCTTGAGTAGACCCATCTGAATGTCAGTACCTGTTACACCATAATAAACCAGTCAGTCCAGCCCTTCTCCCTTGTTACTTATCACTTGTACAGTGACGGATAAAGAAGGATGAGGTTACATGTCGTTGTTGCCATGTAAAGGAGGCTAGACTAGTTTTGCCGATGGTGGTGGCGCCGAGAATGGTGGCCTATGGTGCTCAATTGAGAGAGGAGAAGTTTGCTGCAGTGGAGAAAAAAATGGATGATGTTGTCGCTTGAGGAGAGAAAGTAGCTGTTGTGGCTAATGCTGGAGAAGTACAGTTGTTACTAGGGAGAAGAAGGGGTTGTTGTCGCTGGTGTCGTTGGAGGAGAGTGAGCAGGTACGGCTGCCACAAAGTTGATGCTTGGGTGGTCACTAGAGGTGCAACTGCTGTTACGGGAGAAAGAAAGGGTTGTTGTCAAGGGAAGAAGAAACTATCATCGGGAAGGCTACTACCGATGTCAATTGATGACACCGCTACCACCAAAAAAGAAGAAGGTGGACTCGCTGTCGAAGGAGAGGAGAGAAAGAGTGTGGTGGTGTCTAGGGGTTGCTAATTGTTTATCCTCTTTTCTGTTTGTTTTATTTGATTGCTTATATAATTTATTTTGAATATTTATTTTCAATTCTAAAATTTAATTTTTATATTAATTTTGGTTCTTATATAATTGCTATTTGTTTTTTTCTTATCATTTTTTATTGAAATTTTTATCTATCAAATTTGGTCCTCATTTTTATTGTTACTTATTTTATTTGAAATAATTTATGAAATGTTAATTATTATTATTATTTTAATTTATTCTTTTTTTTTCAATTTCATTCATTCAACTAATTTGTATTTGTTCCTCATTATTTTAATAAACTTAAAAAAATTAATTTATTAATAAATTATTTTCATCATTTCATAAGAAAGAGTGTGGTGGTGTCTAGGGGTTGCTAATTGTTTATCCTCTTTTCTGTTTGTTTTCTCTAAGTCCCCCTCTTTGTGCCTTTTTTTTTTTTTCTTGTACTTCATTTATGTGTTTTGCCTTGTATCTTTCATTCTTTTTTTTTCTATTCACTCCTTGCACCTTCTCCTTCCCAGATATTTATAGAGATGGAAACGACTTCACTTCCCAGTTGCGCGTACATAATGGTGTTCAACCTCTTCTATAATGGTGTAGCTGCACTGCTCAGACCACTGAACAATGCAGTTATACTTGTAGATTTTTCAAAAAGATATAAATACATCTTGATATTTTAATTTATAATTATTCTAATTTCACTCTTAACCTTGAACTTTTAAATTTATAAAATTTTAAATTTTTAAGATTTTAATATCAGTTTTAAATTTACGTGCTTTTTTTTTATTTCAATCCTTGGTCTTGAATTTATGTAATTTAATTTTTAATTAACCATCAAACTTTTAATTTTCTTCAATTTCATCCCTGATTTTATCAAAACTCTCGTACTCGTCACTTGCCCACAGAACTTTTTGCTGCGGAAAGCCCTCTATTTGGCATCTTTATATACCCAAAAGACAGCTCGCGGAACAGCAAACAAGGATTTATATGTTGTTCAGCTACTGGAACAAAAAATTGCGTGAACATCGAACTGCGCAGCCCCGAGTGTCAAGTGAATCGAAATATAATAACGTATCAGATGTTAAGCTTTTACCAGTGACACAAGCTCGGTTACTTTAAAAAAACAAGCACAAGGAAATGTGGCCGTTTATATTATCTATTATTTAACACGATTACATCAGTAAAAAGGGATCTAAAACAGAGTAGCAACTGATGCCCGCAAAAGCTCTTGAAAAGATCCAAGAAAGAACCAGCTGCAAAAACTTCCTAGCAACAGTCAGAAAAAGGGATCCTGGAGTGAACCAGAAAGAATTGGGAAACAGAGGAGGTCGGTTCACGGATACTTTACTTTGAAGGACCTCTATAGGGTACAAAACTCTGAAGGAAACATGATGGGATTCAAGAACTTGAAGCTCGAGAAAAGAGATTTCCATCTTTGACTTTTCCATTTACAAGAATATCATAAGTAGTATCATCAGGAACAAGACCTTTGTCGAGCATCTCATTATGCAGTCTAAAAGCCTCTTGTAGATTGCCCTCTTTAAAGTGTCCAGTAATCAGCGTGTTGTATATGAAGACACTGGGAGTCATACATTTCTTGTCCATATCTTCCAATATTTTCTGTGCATTCTCTACATGTCCTTCATTGCAAAGACCGTGTATAAGAACACTGTAAGTTATTAAATCAGGCATGATACCCTTAGCAAGCATCTCTGCATAAAGTTCCCAAGCAAAGAGTAATTTACCCTCTTTCAGCAACCCAGAAATCAGCGTAGTGTAAATTTGTAAATCACAAGGAATCCCTTCATTTATCATTCTCTTGTGCAAATGCAGCGCTGCTTCCATATTCTGGAGCTTCCTGAAGCCATTTATCATGGAGCTGTAGACTACTCTATTTGGAGCTAACCCAATTTCTTGGAGTTCAGATAAAAGCTGGCTTGCATTTACCATGTCTCCTTTTCTGCAAAATCCATCAATCAGAGCACTATATACAGTAACATCCATCTCAATACCCTTGTTTTTCATCTCATCCATCACCTTCAAAGCAAGATCCACATTATTGCTCTTGCAAAACCCATTAATCAAGTTAGTGTAGGTGAAGACATTTGGAGATACTCCAATTTTACACATCTCTGTATACACAGCCAAGGCAGAGTTGACTGAACCCTCCTTTACAAATCCATCTATAATGCAGTTGTATGTCATGCAGGTGGGAATGAAACCCTCCTGAACCAACCTCTTCAACCTATCCTGTGACTCCAATGTGCGACCAGCTTTGCACAGACCGTTGATTATAATGTTGCAAGTGAAATCTGATGGGACAATATTTTCACCTCGCATTCGATCATACAAAGCAAAGGCATATTCAGTGTCACCTTTTTTGAAATAGCCATCCATCAAAACAGAATATGTAATCAGATTAGGTTTTAAACCCTTTTCAACCATCTCCACAAACACACCATTTGCTGAATCCAAATCACCTTGCTGGCAGTGGCCAAGTATCATGTTGTTGTAAGAAACTACAGAGGGTTGAACACCTTTTCTCACCATCTTTTCCCAAACACCGCAAGCTTCACTCATCTTACCCTCCTTGCATAACCATGATAAAAGAGAATTATAAGTGAAAACATTAGCAATACCACATGCAACTGCCTCATCAAACAGCTTGGATGCCTCTTCAGGTGACTGTGCCTTCAAGTATCCCCGAATCAAGGAATTCATGTTGAAGACAGTAGGGGAGATATCATTGTTTTTCATTTGGTTGTAAATCTCATAAGCCTTATCAATATTCCCATTCTTACAGCACCATTCAATGATAACTGCATATGTAACATTGTTCGGACAGATTCCATTCTCATTCATTTTATCGAATAATTCTAGAGCTCTATCCAAGTCACCTTGCTTGCAATAACCCTTCATCAAAGTCGTTGCCACCACCACATTCATTGGCTTCCCACAACTTAACATCTCCTCTTTAACTTTCACTGCTTCCAACATTTTTCCTTGCTTCATGCAAACCCCAATAACCCGAGTAAAAATGACCTCATGCGGCACCCACCCCTTATCTCTCATCTCCCTCAACAACCCACATGCTGCAACAGAATCAGGTTTCTTGCAAACAGCCTCAATAACAATACTATAGGCCCTGGCATCAAGCTCTACTCCTTTATTTTTTGCCTCTCTAAACCACCCCTCTGCCTCATCTAATTTTCCTTCTCTCATCGATGCACGAATCATTACACTAATTGTGGCACAGTCACCTCTAACCCCTTTCGAAACCATCTTATTATACACATCCCGCGCCTGACAAATCATATTATTCTTAACTAATTCACTCAAAAATATATTCATAACAGTAAGACAAGGAACTATATCTTTCTCGATCAATGAATTAAAACAATCAAAAGCATCGTTAATCCTCTTAGTTTTAACATAACTATTCAACAGGTAATTAAAAACCCGAGAATCAGATTCAAAATCCAACCTTCTTGAACTCTCAATTAGCCTAGCAACAACAACACTAGGCACGGGTCCCCAGTCATCCGAAGCGAATCGATTAAGCAGATTCCTAGCCTTTCCACAAGTCTCTGTAGACTTAGCCAAAATGTGGAGCAAAACACATAATGCATCAACGCTTCTGATAAGCCCTCTCTTTTGACTAGCCCAAGTGAAGTAACTAAGAGCTGATTGCGGATCATTTTGGTGGCTTAGAAGGGTGTTTATGCATTGGGTTTGTGTCAAAACTGAATCTTGCGAGGTTAATGCGGTTTCTCCAGGAATATCGGTAATTTTCTCGGGATAGTTGGTGTTTGGATTGAGAAGCTGGGAAGGTGAAGATTCTGAGATGGGGTTATCGGGGGATTCAGCTAATTGTGGGTCGTTTTTGTGATTCGGGAGGGTATTTATGACATGGGTTTCTGTCGAAACTTGTGAGGTTGGTGCGGATTTTCCTGGGAAACTGGTGTTTGGATTGGTATTCTGGTAAAGTGGGGTTTCTGAGTTGAGGTTGTCGGGGAGTTCAGGTTTGGAATAGAGGGTTTTGGGGCTTTTGATTGAGCGGAGAGTGAAGTGAGGGATTAATGAAGAAATCGGTGATCTCATTTTTGCTTTGGTTTTTTGGAAATGCAGAAACAGAAGAGAAGAACCTAACCCTAACAACGTTTACAGTTAAACCTCACTTCTGTTTCGACTATCCAGTGGAGTCCGAGTGGAGAGAAGTGAGGTAATCATTCGCTGGGCTTCTAACTTCCAACACAGATAGGCCTTGCTAATCTGTACCACTTTTCAATGGAGAGGGTACTGAAATACTTGTGTTAATTTAGTGATAGATCACCGAAAAAAGAGCAACTTAAATTAATCTTCGGATAAAACATGACCCGACCATTAGTTTCTTGTTCTGTTTAATTTCGTGTAGTCTTTTTAGCTTAGCATCCTCACCATAACAATTACCAACTCGCAATTCTACAGGCATTATTCAATGCCCAGATGCTGTGATTTTTTATTCAAACCATGAAGATTCAAAGGCGGCTGTCTTAAGATTTGCAAAGATGTGAAGCGTTTAGTCGTTATCAATCACAGGTGAATTTGAGCTTGGATCACTGTTTTATGCAGACTCCAGCGTCTGTCCTGAATTCTTTACACCTGGAGAAAATAGTGAGTTGGCCTAACCGTATCCGCTACAGTAATGCTTTCCTAATCAATAGACGCAAACTAGCCCTGCAAATATGACAAACCTAGCCAATCCAATTAACAGCATTCACGTCATATCAGACAACAATACATACCACATTTTGTTCAATAGATAAAAGCACCAAGGATCCTCATCGAATCTATTCAATGACTAAACCAGTCCGGAGACCTTGTAAAACTGTAAATCACGCTCAAATAAGGTAGAGCCAACTCAAAGCGAAACTAGCACGCCAATTCAAAGTTGCAATAGCATCCTCAGTCCAGTCAACCCTGTCAAATAAGGTAGAGCCAACTCAAAGCAAAACTAGCACGCCAATTCAAAGTTGCAATTCGTTTCTTTTTTGTTTTTAACGTCTAAACCACTAGTCTCACAAATAAGAGGCAAGTTAACCATACAACCACTCTTAAAAACTGGGAAAGAAGAGGTGAATAGATTAGCAGCAATAAATTGGAAAGGGTAGAAAATTCATCAACTGCAGAGATTATACATAAATTTCCATTTATTGAAAGAGCTCCTTCTACGCTTCTCCTTGCATGGTATTCGAAAAATTGATACAACACTCAGCACTACGCAAGCCTGTTTCAGCTCCAAATTCCTGGTATGAGAAGGGGAAAACATTGGATATGTTTGGAGTGCCCCTTGAATTCCACCTCTATCAGAGTGCTTGAATTCGGCATTGAAAACTCAAGACATCCGTGTTCATAAGTAAGCTCTTTAACTCATTGCCCCCATGCTAACCAAAAAATCGGGAAACAAAACTTAGGACCCCTTGCAAGGAAAATTAGGGGTGTGGTAGAACTTGAAAGAGACCCAAGAATTAGAAGATGGGACTCTTGGATTGAAAAATTATGATTGTTGAGAAAATAGATAGTGGAGTAAGGGTGCAACCACTGCTACACTTAAACTGTTTCCCAACAGCGCATAACTGCAACCGGAAAAAAAAAATCAGTCAGATGCATTACACAGTTCCATAGTTATGTTCTCTACAAAAGGTGTGAATTGATTCAACAGTCTAGCACAGTATTTGTATTGAAAAAAATATAAGACTGCCAAGGCAGACCCCTGCACCTGTTTTAAACAATGCCAAACAGACACTTAATTCCAAGATGAAAGATACAGAGAGTGAAATGAAAAAGATGATATCTCAAACATGAGAATTTGAAAAATAGATTCAGAATGGCAAGCAGCCTAGCAATTCAGCAAGAAACCTAGATCGACCTGCGAGCTTGTCCTTTATTATTCCAACTTCAAAATATTTTGTACACGGCCTTTAGTTGATATTTCATCCCGAGCTTTCAACTGCTGTATACTTGAAAAGAATGAAAGTAATCTTTTGTTTTTTAATCAAAAGGGTGAATCTTGACCTGCCAGAGGCACATGTTCTAAATAAAGGAAACGTGGATGCATGATCTGCTTCAGTTGGATGTTGTAACATTTCAGAAATAGATGCGGACAAAATAAAACATACCATTGTCTAAGGCTTATTGCCTCTGGGAACTGAAAATCATCAGGGAACGAATGCAAATTAGCGACCTAATAAAAAAGATGATGAAAATAGTTAAAACAGATAAAAAGTTCAGCAAAAAAGGATACAAGCAGAATCTACTCACCTCCCTAGGGGTAAAATATCTAAGCCCTTGCTTCTTCAATGAAGATGCTTTTCCCTTGATGTTTGGCTGGATATCCATTTGTAATGTCATGTGAAAAGGAAAGGGCACAGTATTAAACACAATTTAACATATCAGGAATATTGTAAAAGGATTTCCATGGCACTTAATATAACCATACATTGAACTATCATGAACCATCAAATTGAAAAATAAGCAACTAACTGGTTTTGTCAAACAAATTTGGCCAGGTCCACATGATCGGCAAAGTGGTGTCATGTAACTCAATAGATACTGAGTTATTGTGTTTGGCACTGAATCCACATGAAAGGACCTTGCAGCAGATCCAAACTAATATTTTGAATGGAGTGCTTAGGATGATTGAAAGCAATTGAGCACGGGTTCTTGAAATAAAAGTATAGCTGGAATTAACAACTAAAAGCTCAACCAAAAAAAACAGTGGGGATTCCCTGCTGCAGGGTTATATATCTGAAAGTTTGAAATGAAATCATACCTGGATAGTAGCCAGGAGGGATCCGGTGCCTTTCACATATCTATAGTAACTCTTAGTAAAACAACAGCATCGCTTTGAATCCGGATAGACAACATCTAAACTCTTTAAGGAATACTTTCAGATAATGAAGAGGATAGATGAGGTAAATTTGAAGTGCATAAAATACAAAGAAGCAAAAATAACAAGGATACCCATTGCACTTTCCCACCTCTCAATCAAGCTTAATGGAACAACATACTGGGACATTGTATTAAGATTTCTTTCGTCGATGTTCTCCAAAGCTCCAGAACAATCCAATGAGACATCAGTTCCAGTTCCTTCAGTCACCTGATCACTGGAGCTCTTGAACTCAAGAAACCTCTCAATTGGTTCACAAGAATGGATCAAAGTATCCCAGTTTGCTGGTGGTTGATCCCATCCATTTGTTACAGTATTTTCATTATGCTCTAACAATGGACTGGGAGACCAAAGCAATTTGTTATTGCAGACTCCATTTTGAAAGGATAAAGGCTTTCTTTTTGCCTGTGCAGTTAATGAATACAGGTGGCAGTTATGGATATTATTAGCACAAAACATCTCGTCTAAACAAAAATGCTTCTAGACTTCATCTAAGAGCTTAATTTTGTAAAAATAGTACAGGAGGCATTCAGATATGACTTATTTCAACCATATTTATTTCTCACTTCAGTCGATTTTGCTACAGAAGCCACAAAACTCAGATAAAACTTATTATTTATTTATTTCAGCAACAGGAAGTTAAATGTCAAAATTTGTTTTGGTAAAACATCAAATCTGATAAAGAATCAGGTACATGATGAAAATGAATACCATGCTTTGCATTACCAAAAATATTATGGGGATGCTAGATGGTAAAACAGATACAAGAGTTTACATGAAAACCTAGCACAGACATTTCAGGATTCAATATGTTTTTTCCATTTATGATCTTACTCAAGTATTGATTTTCAAGATCATAGGCAAGAAGTTGTCCTAAATTCAATCTCAGCTTCTAGTTCAAGAATTGCAGTTGTTTATTACATTCTTAAACGTGTATCATGGGGCAACAGAAAAATGATATATTGAAGCAGGAACCTATAAAGATCCAAGTAAAATAACAGCTTGTATGCTTCCATGGGTATGATTTTACCATTTATGATATTTCTTATGCAAATTTTGGTTTTCAAGATCTCAAAAAAGCTGTCCTAGATTCAATCTCAAACCCAACTCGAGTTCATGAATTCCAACCATTTATCACATTATTAAACTTGCATGGTATGTAGACAGCGTGGTGATACATTGGAGCAGAAATCTATAAAAATCCAAGTAAAATAATAGTTTGTATATGTCCATGAGAAGCGATAGAGTGGAGCTTACCAAGCAAAAATAGCGTGGCCTGGAATAAGGCACACCAAACTGCAGTGGGCTCAATATAAACTCTTGAGTAATATATTCAGAACTTGCTAATATCTCTATCATTTTTGCACGTGTATCTGAAGTCTGCATTGAAAAGGCAAACGACACAGAATAAGTAAGAGTTTTACAATGCAAATCACCTGGTAAGTCAAACTAGTTCGGAACGAACCTCGAATCCAACAACATTTTCCACAAACAACATATTTGGAGGTTGCTTTGAATGAGGAATAAGTTCAAGAATCTTGAGAAAAGAAACCGCTCGAGCATCACCAGATTGCTTTTGAAGACCTAATCAATACGTTAACCTGATTCATTTCCTCCAATCCACAAAACAATCCATGGAGAGAAAAAACATCCGCACGCACGCACAAACAAGTAGTAGTTTTGACCTTGTCGAGTGTAGGGTTGACAAGGTGGTGAAAGTAGCCAAGTGTGTGCCCCGTAGTTGTCAAGATCAGCAGCCGTCAGAGTCTCAATGTTACCCTATAGTTCCCAAAATATATAAGAACACAAAATGTAAAGGAGAACTTTACAAAATTCTAGGCTCAATACACAAAAACTATATAGTTAAAACTCACTGCAGCTTAAATACCAATTGCCAAACAACAACCACACGCGCGCACAAACAGTAAACCAATGTCTAAGACTCCAACTTCGGGGAACTCAAAACCCATATTGATAAATGAAAAGGTAGGAAATGGACAGAAACCCGTTTTTAGAGCTTCTCATGTGATAAAGCATCACAGCGACTCAAAATTACAAGATCAATATTCTTGTTTCGGGAGCTTAATGCCCATATAGCAATTATTAGCATAATGGGCACTTGATAAAATCCAATTTTAGAGCTTCTCGATCAACAAATCACCACAAAAACTCAGATTTACAAAAATTGAGATGCCAGCGCCACAGAATAAAGACCTCGAAGCTCAAACCTGATAAGGACGGTGGCCAAAATTGTGTTCATAAACATCATTAGCGTTGTCATTTATGTCGAAAGCTTCCACTACTTTTGCATTGATACCAGCCTTCATAAGTGAATATCTCTAACAAAACACACAAAAAAAGAGCATTACTTGGTGATGCAAACATGTGTGCGTAGATATGGGGGCGTTAGATAAATTACCATGCCACCAATACCACTGTAGAATTCCAGGATTCTCCATGGCTCTTCTTCTTGTTTGAGTAGAGGACCCTTCTCCTCCTCCATTGATTCTTTCTTTCTTCCTTTCTTTCTCTGCTTCGAGTTGACGTTTTGAGTTAGAAATCCAGGTTCGGTTAGGGGTTTCGAGGTGACTGAAAAGTGCATTTTGCTGGAGTATCAAGACTCGCCGTTTTGGACCAGTCCACTAGCATGATGCCACCTTTTTTTTCTTGTTTTTCTTTAATCAGTATATAATATTATGTTTTAAAAATATTTTTAAAAAAATATATAAAAAAAATATTTTTAATATTTTAAGTTATTTTAATATGATGATATCAAAAATAATTTATTAAAAATAATAAAAAAAATATTTTAATATATTTATAAATAAAAAAATAATTTTAACTACATTATCAAATAAATACTAAAATCAACCATGTCCATGAGCCTGTTCAAAGACATGATTGAACGGGTTAATCTGACTCAATTGAAACAATACTCTTTAATTTTTTTAAAAAAATTTTTATGTATATATACAAAAGCTAAACTTGTTTTTACTAACTTCTCTAAGTTGACTTTCACAATAATATCTTCGATTGTTATGAAATGTTATCATCAATTATAATATAATATATATAAATAAATCAAGAGACTCCTCATAAAATTTTATTTTAATTTAATAGTAGGATTGGGAGATATAATTAATATTATAAAATTATTTATTATTTTAAAAAAATATTATTTTGACGAAACAGAACAGGCAAAATAAAACCGATTCGTTTCAAACGGTATTTAACTAAAAAATCTAGAATAGTATAAAATTTAAACTGAAATAAAAACAAATTTATATTTTTTAATTGATATAAAATATTTCGATTATTTTAATCACAATGGAATAAAATTGACGCTCCTTTGGGCTGACCCAAATGAGGTAGTCATTTTTTGCCTGATTTTTTTAAAAAAAAATACAATAATATTATAACAAACACTAAAATATGTCGGTAAAACACTGTAGCTCCCCACACATTTTACTGTAGATTGCAACAATGCTTTCCTTTTTTGTGCGTGACTTTTTGCTTTTTGTTTGTTTTTAATTTCAAATTGTGTTTTTCTTTTTTTTCTTTTCATTTTATTCGTTTCTTTCTTGTTTTTTTTTTCTTTTTTATTAATTTTTTTTGTTTTTTTTCTAATTATTTTTTTTGTTTCTTGTCTTTTTTTTGTTTTTGTTATTATATTTTTTTTCTAATTAGCTTTTTTATATTTTCCCATGAAATATTTTTTTTATTGATTATACTTTTCTTTTTCTTTTTCAACTTATATATATTTATTTTATATAATTAGAGTGTCTACCTAGCTTAAATGCACCATGATTAATCCTCGGATTCAATTTTTTATAGCGTTTTTTTCCTTGACTATATATTTTTTTTCTTTTTTTTTCATGAAATTTTTTTTTTTGGTTATATTTTTTTTTCTTTTTCCACTTTATATATATATATATATATATATATATATATATATATAATCGAGGTGTCCGGGCTAGCTTAAATGCACCACAATTGATTCTTGGATCCGATTTTTTTATAGTTTTTTTTGTTTTTTCTTGATTATGTTTTTTTCTGATTATTTTTTTCATTTTTTTTCATGATTTTTTTTTCGCTGGTTATATTTTTTTTATTCCTTTTCTTTTTATACTTATATATTTTTTTTATTTTTTTATGATTGAGGCATCCTGGTTAGATTAAGCGCGCCACTATTAATCACCGGATCCAATTTTTTTGTTATAACCGGCGTGTCCAGATCAGCTTATGTGTGCCAAGACTAGTACTCGGACCCTTTTTTTTTTTTTTGCTAAAGTTTTTTTCTTATACTTTTGTTGTGTTCACTTATATATTTTTTTATAACCAAGGTTTACGGGCCAACTTATGTACACAACAACTAATTCCCATACCGAATTTGTTTTATAAACAATATGGATTACTACAATGCTTTTATGCTTATATTTTTTTTCTTTATTTTATATTTTTTTTTGTAATCATAGTCTCTGAGTCAGCTTATGCTTCTTCTTTTTTTACTTGTATTTTTTTATATAACCAGGATCTCTGTGCCACCTTAGGCGCATAATAACTAATCCTCGGACCAGATTTTTTTTATAACCAGGGTGTCCAGGGCACCTTGAGTGCACCATGACCAATCCCCCGACCAATTTATTATTTTTTCTAAATTTTTCTCCTTATACTTTTTTTTTCACTTATACATTTTTTTTAATCACCGGACCAATTATTTTTTGTTAACTGGTGTTTCTGGATTAACTTAAGCACATCATGACTAATTCCTGAACCAAATTTATTTTTTTAAGCAATATGAATTGTAAATGGTATGGAGAAAGCATTGCAACTCCCCACACATAGTATTGTTGATTGCATTAGTACTTTCCCACTACAATATTTTTTTTTCTCCTATTTTTTGCTTCTTCTTTTCATTTTTTTCCTTATTATGTTTATTTTAATTTTTTTTCCTTATTGTTTTTTCCCCAAAACATTTTTTCCCCATTATACTTTTTTATATTCTTTTTTCTTTTCCCACTTTCTTTTTTTTTAACCGAGGTGTCTTAGGCGCACCACGATTAATTCCCGTGTCCATTTTTTTTTTTTTTATAACCAGAGTGTTCAAACCAGCTTATGTGTACCATGATAATCCCCGGACTCATATTTTTTTTCTAAAGTACTTCCCCGCTGATACTTTTTTTTCTTATACTTTTGTTTTGTTCACTTATATATTTTTTATAACCGGAATCTTCGGACCAGTTTAAGCACACCATGATTAATTTATAAACTGGATTTTTAAAAAATAATATGGATTGCTACAGTGCTTTCATGCTTATACTTTTTTTTTCCACTTGTATATTTTTTTTAAAACCATGGTCTTTCAGTCAACTTAAACTTATATACCCTTGTAAGACAAAATTCAAAAGTTGTCTATAAGGGTGTATTGGTAATTTTTTAATTTTTAATTATATTTTCCGTAGCAATGTTGTGGGCGCGTCTTCGGGCACGACATAAATTTCAGAACTCATGCACATTTCAGATGGCGGCGGCGCCATAAAACTTCTAAAAATATATAATAGTTTTTTACATGTTCATTTTATTGTGTAAAATATGTTTAAAATAATATCATGATATAAAGGTATTTTCATTTTTTTTCGTTTTCGTGCATAGCACAATAATTATAATACCCTTAAAAAAGACAAAAACCAAGAATTGTTAGTGGTGGTGTTCCAATAATTTTATTTTTTTAGTGTACAGTAAAATAACTTTTTTAGCCTCAAATAAGATAAAACGAAAGAGTCACATGCGGTAATGTTTTAAACATTTCACATTTAACTATATATGCACAGGAAAGAGTTTCACTCTTATCTTACACCACCTAAATTAAACTTACTACGTTTTTTTAACGCGAGTTGTATTTAATATAGATAAAAATAACAATAAAAAATAAAAAACTAAACAAAGAGCAAAGGTGTATAGATACAAATAAAAAATTTAAAACTATCTTAGAAGGACCGAAAAAATCAAAGGTTCGAAACTAAACTTAAAAAATTAAAAATTAAAAATAAAAATATAAAATTATGTATTTAATCTAGATAAAAAAATTTAATCCTTGTAACGGCGCATGGGTTTACTGGTAATAAGATATTATAGGGACAAAAAAAAAAAACAAGAAAAACTTCCAAAGAAAACCTCTTCAGGGTCTTCGTGGAATCGGATTTTTTTTTTTTTAATGTAATAATTATGCTCAATTACCTTAATTTTAATTTTATGGTTAAAATCTTTTTTTTAAGCAAAACATCATCCCCATGCCCGGGGACACGTCCGTCGTTTTAAAAAAGCAAGCACATTTTAAGGCACGAAACTCAATAAGCCCCGAGGGTAACACTGTAATTTAGCAATTAAACAGAAGGAGCTAGGCTCTACTTGCTAGCAAGCAGCACGTCGCTCTCTATTAATTTTTTTCATCTCACCTCTTCACCCACGCACCGTGTCTGTGGCTCTGCGTTTCTCAGGTAAAAAATTAAACCTTACCTTTCTTTTTCATTCGTCTCTATTTATTTTTATTGTGATTTTTATATTTATTCCCCTTGTTTTGTTACTCCATCTTCTGATTCTCTTGTCTGATCTAACACGCCCTGTCAGGATTTGAGCCCTTTTTTTTTTTTTATTCTACATATAGTTTTTTCGTTGTTTTATTGGTAGATTTTATAACAAGTGATTTCTTGGATATGGTTTTTTTTTAGGTTTTGTCTCTTTATTTCACTCCTAATTTGTGCATGTAGCCAGGGTTTAAGGGTCTTTTCTGGCTAATTAGAGTTTTGCGTGGGTACTTGCTTTGTTAAGATTTTTTTGCTGTTGTAAATTAGTCAAGGTTGTAGAGAACGGAGCTACTTTTTTTGTTCCAGGATGATGAGTTTCTGGTAGGTTTTGTTTATTGTTAAAGTTGGCACTGGATCTACTGGAACGGTTGATGTGAGCTTAATTCAATGTTTTTTTGCAAAGATGGTAATGTGTTATTTGGGTACCAGGTTATTGGTTATGGTGGCTTGAGTTTGTGATACTAGTAAGTTATGGAGAAGACGATGGCGAAGAAGAAGAATCCGTTGGTATTTATGGACTTGTGTATCGATGGCGATCCTAAGGAGAGAATGGTTTTTGAGGTATCATGTTTCAAGTTTCGACCTTGTAGGACGGATGAGGAAATACGTGTACGTCAAGTGTTGCTCTTGCATTTTTATTAATTTGTCCATGATTTTTGCTCTGCAGCTTTTCTCGGATAATGCACCCAAGACTGTAGAAAATTTCCGTGCTCTTTGTACAGGTAATAGTTACATTCTACAGTAGTCTTTGTAATGACTTGTCTTGTGATGGCTGTGCTGTCTCGTGTATCATTTATCTGTCCTCAATTTATGGTTTTTCTTTTTGTTTCTGGATGGGAATACTCTCTTTTCAGCTGCTGTGTTTTTAAGTTTGTATCTGAAGGTTGGTTCAGTAGATTTTAGAAATTCAAGTTTGTATTCATCTGTTGCTTTTCTGATGTTTTCAATCTCTACATTCAGGGGAGAAAGGAATTGGTCCTAAATCTCAAAGACCATTGCACTACAAGGGATCCTTTTTCCATCGCATCATTAGAGGTTCCATGGCTCAGGTTTGTTGGTCTGTCTAGTGTACATCTAGATTTTTCTTACATAGGTTTTCTTAGTTTTCTTGTTTGAACATGGCCTAGAGGTGGTCCATCTTTTAGTCAGTTACCCTTGTTTATGCTGTAGGATTACAGGGCTGATGGTCACGACTGCATTTCTTGTGATGTAGTTTTAAGGTTGTACTTACTGAGTTGTCCATCCTCAAAATTTTACTATGCTTCACCATGTCCAACCCATTTTTGTAACAAATAGTTTTGATAATTGGTGGGCTAAGATCTTGTGTTAATCTTGCAGGGTGGTGATATTTTGAAACGAGATGGTATGCAATTCTTTTTCTTGTCATTAATCTTTTGTTTCTTGTTTCAAGCAGTTTATGATTTTTCATGGCACATGAATTTGAAATTATGACCTTAGTTTTTTTTTAACAATTCTTATGTTATTCATCTGCTTCTAGAATTTCTGCTACCCCTTATTTCCCCCCTTCAAATCTAGGGAAAATCAATTGATTTGCCCTTATACTTAGACCTAATCTCCAATTAATCATGGAACTTTTAATTGCATCTGTTTTACACTTGAACCACAATAAAATCTCTGTAATGAACTTCTGCTAGTGAAATCTGTTAAACTTGGTTTTGTGTCCTGTACATGCTTCTTCCCTGATAATTGATAGGTTTAGTAGCCATTAATGAAGGGGCTCTGTCACGGGCATTGGTTGAGAAAGTTATTCTTTAACAACTTGATTGTATAATATAAATAGGTTTCTTTCAGTTTCTGTTTTAGTCTTGGATAAAAACTTTTCTATCTCAAAAACTCAGATATCTATTTTCACATCTCTGCTGGGACTTAGATTTGGATGGAAGAATTTAATAAATTTCTTCAATAAAAGACTGCGTGGATATTTCCATTATGCCCTAGAGGTATCATGGATGCAATTGATAGTTTAGAGGGTAGATTAAAGGGTAGGTCCAAAGTATAAGGGTGGATTGATCGACTTTTTTCCTGAAATTTACAATATTTTATAGATGTAAAATCTAGTTTGTTTTAGTGATTACCGATTGTAAGACAGGAAGCTTTGGCCAAGGGATGAGACTATGGTCCATAACATGACTCTTATGATTTTTCCCTAATATCTTGTCTGAAATCAAAGTTCCCTTATAATTGACGTGTTTAATCTTTTATGCAAAACAAATAAGCAATCAGAATGAAACACGAGTTTAGATTTTCAGGGGATAGGACATCCTGAAATGTTTTTGCTCTTCAAATTCTTAACTATTTGTTTTCCTCTGATGCAGGGACCTTTGGAGAGAGTATATATGGGGGCAAGTTTCCAGGTGAGAATACTTGAAATCTTTTGTCCTTGGATCTACCGGTCTTGCATTGTCTACATGACTTGCATTATAATTTTATCTTGATTTTCTAGGCTGCGACATTCATGCAGAAAGTTAAAGCGATCTCAATTCAATGTGGTAACGAGTGTTTTTTGTGGCACTATTGCAGATGAGTCTCCAAAGCTAAAACATGATGAACCAGGTCTTCTGTCCATGTCAATTGCTGATCGTGATGCTTTAGGTTCTCAATTTATTATAACCTTTAGGGCTAATCATCATCTTGACAGGTTTGTTAACTCAAGAAACTTGCCAATTCCTTGAAGTTTATACCCTCTTTTTCACTCTGCTTGACGTGTCATAACATCTATGACTTACAGTGCTTGTTGTGGATTTTATATGACAGGAAGTATATAGTCTTTGGGAAGCTTGTGCAAGGAAATAAAGTACTGAAGAATATTGAAGAAGCTGGTGATGAAGAAGGGAGACCCACTGTAACAGTGAAAATAATCAATTGTGGTGAACTTATCGAGGGTAAGAAGTCCATAGTCTGCTTGTGTGCCAATATGTGACTTTGTTGTGGGCCTGTTTTATTTGTTTTTTAGTGATCCAATGAGTGTAAGGAATACTTTCTTTCTTGTTTCCCTCTCTTTCTGTGCTATCTATTTTATTTAAAATGACATGCCACTTTTTTTCCACAAGTTTTACTTTCAATGTCATTTATTTTTCTGCAGACAAGAAGAAAGTAAATAAACTGAAAGTGGAAAAGCACAAGAAATCTTCCAGAGACAGAAAGAGGAGGAGAAACAACCTCACAGAGAGTTCATCTGATTCTGATATGGAATCAACAGAATCTGATAGTGATTCTGACTCCTTGTCCTCGTCATCTGACATTAGTTCTTCAAGTGAGGATAGGCACAAGAAGAGAAAGAGAACTTCTAAACGAGACAAACATAGACGTGGTAAAAAAAGAGACAAGCGACGTGAAAAAAGACGAAAGAGACGTGACAAGCGATCCAAACGTAGATCAAGAAGGTAGCTGCATTGCCATGATTTCATAATTTTGATCTTCAAAAGAAATCATCTTGGTCAATGTTACTTTAATGTTTTTATGGGAGTTATCTTCTTAGATTCAAGATTTCTGCCATTAACAAGGAGCAATTCCAAACTGCTTTGATTATCCCTCTTCCTGCCTCTTCCAGAAAGAAACAAGTTGATCTTTGGTTTTATAACCTCATATTCTTTCATCTCTTAGATCATCAGATAGTCTCACAGATGGTGAGAGTGAGAGTGAAACCAACTCTGATGACGATGCTCT
The DNA here is from genome assembly GCA_015731905.1 of Salix dunnii. Taxonomy (NCBI): domain Eukaryota; kingdom Viridiplantae; phylum Streptophyta; class Magnoliopsida; order Malpighiales; family Salicaceae; genus Salix; species Salix dunnii. The sequence goes on from CM027664.1 coordinate 19,452,217, forward strand.
TGATGCTCAAGCAAAAGAGAGGAAGTGTAGAGATCCTTCTCAGAAAACTGGTACTGCCTCTTGAAGTGATTCTATCCGAGCCTTTGCACAGCTCCAAAATCGCTACAGAATGTTCAGAAAAGTTCATCTGATTTCTCTTGCATCTTTATTTTGATGCATGTTGTGTATGTGTCATCTGCATTTTGACTGTACTGGTTCATTTTAAATTTGCTAATAATTGGATGCTTGTATATCAGATGCTAACAATGTTGGAGATGGAGCAAAACTTAGTTTTCTCCTGAATTGCTGCCTTCATTTGTATTCTGTTCAAGTTTGGTGTCATGGCCATTCTCCTGTGATGGTCATGTATTCTGCATTTAACAAATATTGGACTACTTGCTCTGTGTAATGTTGTGCAGCTGATGGTCAGTCTCCTGTGGTTTTGGAGGAAGAAGGTGCCTCCCTTCCTTGTAAAAAGAGGGAGGAACCTGATATACTAGAAAAGGAAGATGGTGAATTCCCCAAGGAAAATGGATCTCGACGAAGTAATGGCATTGAGGCAGATGCTAAATCCTATGGAAGCAAAGATAGAGAACCTGATATCAGAGATGATCACCCAGGAAAATCTAGGTCTACTTTCCATTCTTGTCACGCCCCAGTTATTCTTTATGCTTACAGATTCTTCCAGATCTGTATTTTATTGTAAGTTGATGAGCAGGAGCCAAAGCATGAGTCCCAAGAGGACCATGAGTAAGAGTATGAGTATTAGTCCCAGGAGGAGCCTGAGCAAGAGCCCGAGTGTTAGTCCAAAGAGAAGCTCTAGCAGGAGTCACAGTGCTAGTAGAACCCATCCTCAAGTCTCACAGAGGAGTATCAGCAGGAGCCCTGCTAGAAGTGGCAGCAGAAGTCCTGTGAGGGCAAAGAAGGCTAGAAGCATAAGCACAAGTCCTGTGAGATCTCGATCTCCTAGAAGTTTAAGCAAGAGCCCTGTGAGAGCACCACCTCGAAGAAGCCGAAGCAGGATCCCGGTCGGATCCCACTCTCGATCATTGCAAAAATCAATCAGCAGAAGTCCTTTAAAGGATTCTAGGAGGAACATGAGCAGAAGCCCAATTAGATCTCGGAGAAGGAGAAGCAGAAGCAGAAGCCCAATTAGATCTCGGAGAAGGAGAAGCAGAAGCAGAAGCCCAATTAGATCTCGGAGAAGCAGAAGCAGAAGCCTGATTCGATCTTCGCAGAGGAGCGTCAGCAGAAGCCCGGTTAGATCTTCCAGGAGGAGTGTCAGCAGAAGCCTGGTTAGATCTTCCAGGAAAAGTGTTAGCAGAAGTCCAATTAGGGCGTCAAGCATTAGGAGGAGCTTCAGCAGAAGCCCGGTTAGATCTTCCAGGAGGAGCGTCAGCAGAAGCTCTGGCAGGGCTCCTTCAAGGAGAAGTGTTAGCAGAAGTCCAATTAGGGCGCCAAGCAGGAATAATCGTCGCAGCTACTCAAGAAGCCTAAGCCCTGGCATACATAGGGCAAGGTTTCCTGATCGAAGAAGTTTGTCAAGAAGTGTTTCCCCGAATGGGTCTCCCAGGCGCATCAGGAGGGGAAGAGGTTTCAGTCAACGATACGCTTATGCTCGGAGATACAGAACTCCCTCTCCAAAGCGTTCTCCTGTGAGATCCTTCCGTTATAGCGGGCGTGATAGGTACCTGCAAGCCAATGTCATTTGGTTTCTGCTCACTTTCCATTATGATTTATTTAAGTATTGTGAGCTATTCTGTTCATCTAGATGATGTATTTTCTTAAATGACAATTCTCACTTTATGATATGTTTATAGATATTCCAGTTACCGAAGGTATTCTCCTAGGCGTTATAGAACTCCACCAAGGTCTGTGATCTACTTTGTATTTTTGGCTGATTTAATTTCCTATCGGATTGTGTAGTGAAACTGGAATTACAGTTTACATGGAAGTTGCAAGTGCCTTTTGTTTAGGGGGATGATTCCAAAGAACGTAGTTCTGGAAGTACTTTATTTATACTTGGTTGTGCATTTTTCTATATTTTGAACTTAATTTCTCTCTTTGACACTGTTAGCAGACATAGAGGGAGGAGAAGCCGTACACGAAGCCCTTCTTTATCACGCAGCCCCCGTTATTGTAACCGTCATTATAGCCACAGCCGCAGCCGCAGCCGCAGCCCTGTTCGCAGTCGTTCCCCAGTTGATGTGTCCAAGTCTCATCTGTCTCCACGAGCTGCAAGGCAGCAGTCGCTGTCTAGCAGCCATAGTCCATCAAAATCACAATCTTCATTGGATTCCCAGTCGCCGAAGCGATTCATCAAAGACACATCAAGGTCATCATCAAGGAGTCCTGGTGGGAAGAAAGGCCTGGTGTCATATGACGATGGTTCTCCTGACTCTAGTGAAAGGTGACTTGGGTGAAAGACTTGATGTTGACATATTCAGGACAAGCTTGGACTATGTAGCCTGCATTTTGAGAAGCTCTGTTGTTTTTTCCCTCCTCTTCCAACTGAACCTAAATTGTTGGGTTTTTTTATTATTATTGGGGAGATAATGCAGTCACATAATTATCGTAGCGTGGTTTAGATTTATCTTCGGCATGTTGCAGGGATATAGAGTAAATTTATCATATAAAGGAACCTAAGATCAAGCTGCTGCTGGTAGTCCATACTCTTTCCTGGTGTTAACTTGCTAAAAGTTGGATGAAGTGGGGGTGGGAGATAATTTATGTGCCTTGGGTTGGAGACTTTCTTTCCAAAGGTGGGATTTTTGCGTTTTCAAGTTGTATCAGTTCGTGGGGCATGTGGTGCCTGAACGAACATGGCTGTGATGCACTTGTGACTTCTGTCATTTATTTTTGTCAATAATCATTATGGTGGTGAAGTCTGCTCATGAAACACCTTTAACTTTGGTATCAGCTCTAAGTATCTGTCACCGTCTTTCCATTATATGACGAAATTGGACATGTGACCATTGGCTTCCAGAGGTTATTTCTGGAGTGTTGATTAATCTTTGGGAATATGATGCTGGTGCTTCTAATGTTTTTTATTTTTTTTTAAAAAATTATTTTTTATATGAATGTATTTAAGCAATCTATTTTTTTTACATTAAAAAACAAATAATCCGTTAAACCTCAGGCGACTTCCGATAAATGCACGCCAGAAGCTGAAACATAAATGCACGCCAGAAGCTGAAAACACCATTGCAATCTCCAACACTTGACGAACTCCAGTTCACCTATACCTCCAAAGCATGCATGAACAACTGAATTGGGTTTCTTTGATTTGAGCCAACTCTAAAACTGATGTTCATCAATAGAGGTTTACCTTCCTCTCATCTTTATCATCCACGTTTCTGTCGCATAGTGTAACCGGTCCTGCTTGCCATGCCTTCCAAAACCTTTCTATAATGATCAGCCTAAACTGGGTCAAGCTCGTAGAAACTTTCGGCAAGCAGTCCATAATTTTTCCAAATATGCATCTTTAACCGTCTTGAATACCATGACAAGGTCAGATTCAGAAATAAAGGGACTAAATACACCAAAAACCAATTTTGCACAAGATGATTAAATAGTGCGAAGTAAACAATATGTTCCTTAAATATTTTTTACTTTCTCAACTGAATGTGCCATCATAACCTCATTGATTTCAGTATTAAAATCAAAGATAAAGCAATAATTGTAAGAAATACAACAGATATCAATGGACAAAATCCAAATGCATATGCACATACACCGAGACACGCATTCCACAAACACAAGGTTTCCCCAATAACCTTCAAGCAATGGGAGAAATGACCACGGCAGGTTATTAATGTCATCCTTCACTGTTAAAACAACAAAAAGATATTGAAAATATAAAAAATTGTAATAATTTAGGACCAGTCACTTGCACCATATAAAGAAGCTCCACCATCAAGTGTTTCTTCAACAACTATAGAAGGTAAGGTTGTATAGCCTGCAAACACCCTCAGCTTATGCATTGACTTTTCCCGTCTACCTCCCCACTTCCCACTTAGACAAAGAAAATGTCCATTAGCATGCCTTTCTAAAAATACGATCAATGCATGTCTTTCTAGAATAACAATCAAAAGTAGTGAAAAAAGGATATGTATTGTAAAAATTCAACACAGTTGTAACGGTCATCGACATCAACAATTCCCATTTAACCCACAAACACAGTCAATATTCTCTATTCCTTTGGAATGTTAGGGATGAACATTTATATAATTATAGCATTTTCATTCATCAACACAAGCACAGTTCTTAAAACAAACCATTTTGGCACTTCTTTCCACAGGATAAATCAACAAGGAGGAAAGGCGTGACAGGGTCCAAATATCTTTGTGAAACAACACAATTCAAAAAAAGCAGACACAAGCAAGCACAAGCAATTACCGTTACTTCTTACTAGGGACAAAGCAGGTTAATTTTTCAGGTTTCATTGATGTTTCAACGATTAAAAACTGACGTCAAAATAATACCGTAGCACAAAGTTATTCGATAGAATAAGATACTTTTCATCAAGTAAATATTCAAAACTGATTGCAGCCCGCAAGAACCTAGTACAAGTTTGCACCTATGTTCAAACTTGCACTCGATCAAAATGTTTTAGAAGGCATCGACTTATTTTAGCAAAAGAAAAGGAGCTGCCACTCGAAAACAAAGTTCTAGTAACTCAGTCAATAACAGATAAAACCACGCAAAACAAAATCAGCAAGGGACTATTTAAAAGTTCATAAAGTTTCTAATGTTCTAAAATCTGAGATGTAGTCGTTCAGCAAATTAAATACCACAATAAAAGTCATTCTGTACACATCAATTCACCAGAGGGACCAAAATAAGAAAAATCAGAGTAGAGGGACCAGATACTACATTAACCCTTTTTGCACAGAACACTTCATTGCCTAGCCAAATAACCGATCAATTTGTTCCTTCAAAAAATATATATGAAATTTTACACCAAAGATTTCATCATAGCCTTATTGCATTATCTTCTGTTTTGTAGGAAAAGAAAGAAAACGATGGTGACATAACGATAACAACGTGGAAAACCTAACCCTGCTCTTAGATTTGAAATTATTGCAAAAGGAGGGAATTTTTTTAGGTTTTCTTTCTGTTCGGATGCCAAAGACCCAAAATCGTACACATTGAATTTCTGCTAGTTTTAGAACAAAACCACGAAATCAAAATTTCAAACCCTAAAACTAATCTTTAATCACAACAAAAAAAACAGAAAAACGAAAGAGCAGGAAGGAGTATCGTTTGGAAGGCGTTGAAAGAGAAGGCTGAGGCTTTGTCTTGTCGCTTGCATTATTCGACTAGTGCCCTCCCGTATTCTGTTACCTGAATTTTCTATGACTGATCTGAACCCTAACCCTGGGAAAAACTGCCATAAAAAAGAACCAAAGAAAGAAGCAGCAGGAGAGATAAGGGGTACCGGTGGCATGTCTAGTGGTGTGCTTATAACGGTTAGGAAGCCTCGCGTGATGTGTACGCTGGCGGGGATCTTTTTTCGCTAATTTAACAATGGGCCTTGTATGCAGGCCCGTAGTTTCTAGGCTCTTAAAGTCTCTCTGCCAAAAATGACCTGCAGAAGGTCCAAATGAAAACAACCTAGGCCTTAGCCTCTATAGTTTGCACTTTGCACGCTCTCATCAAAGCAATTTTCTCTGGAAAACAAAAACAAAAAACAAATTCCTTCTATTATTATTAATTATTAGATGACACTAAATAAATAAGAGTTTATACAATCTCACTCACAAAACACTATTCATAGCACTATTTAAAATAAAAATTCTTGCTATTTATTTGTTTATAGTTTATAATTATAGTGATAATAAAAGGGTGTTTATTTTTGTGCTGTAACCGGATGTTGCAAAAAAGCCGAAGGATTGAGTGTTTGGTTAATTTTGAGAAGCAAAAATTTGACATGGGACCCATTTATTTTATTACACAAACCTGCATTTTACGGAAAGCAGCAAACGTTTCGATCCGGGGGATTGTATTTTAGTTTATTATTTATTATATTTTCAGATAAAATATATATTTTTAATATTAATATAATCTAAAAATTAATTAAAATATAAATAAATATATTAGAAGGAGATCATAATATAATTTTTGTCTGCAATCCTAATTTTATTTCAGATGATATTATTACATGTTATTCTGGGATTGTAAAAGTCTTCATGTATGGATTTATAGTTCGTGATAAAGTGACAAGTAGTTTGGTGAGAAAATAAAAATAAATGTTTAATTTACTTAAATTATTAATTATATTTTATTATTATTATAATTATTAAATATTTAAAAAACAATATACACATATACTTTAAAATAATTTATGAAAATTCTGATAACTAAATACATGTAATTGTTTTTCATTAACTTCAAAGTCAATAATAATTTTAATCAAATACTTTAAAAATTATTTTGAATTATAGTTAAAATATTTTTCATAAAATTATTTTTTTAATTCTAATTGTAGAAGGCTATCCTTGGTAGTTTTATTTTATCAAGATGAAGGATTATTCTTGGAATAATATTTCGAAATTCACAATTGCTTTGTGCAGACTGATGGAAGTTGTTGGTCCTGAAGATTCATGTGATGTCGAGGAGATGACAATCGTAGATCTTGCTCGCAGTCTCAAGCTGGAATGATGTTCGATGAGAAGAGAGTTTTGTATAAGATTCAACGATACGCACCTTTTCGTCCTTTTTGTTTTCTACTTCATTAGATCGCGCGATCGGCAATGTAGCGATTGTTCTGGCTGGTTATCCATTGGTATGATTCTTTCATGGACTCTGGTTTGATTTTCTTAAAATCAACGGTTACATTTGATTCTTTAATAAATCAAACTTGATCGTTCTGCCTGTATTGTCCTTCCCTGTTCTTCTGCATTGCGGCGTAGCAAACCTGGTGTCCTCGTGCCATCACAAATGTGCCATGAAATTTTTTCTATGATGCTAGGTGGTGCTTTGATGTAACCGGGTCGTAAGAAACTGAAGGTTTCTATTAGCAGTCTGATGGGTATTTTTCACTGTTTGATGGGGATCCGCCTCCAATAGATCGTACTGATACCATATTTTTGGATGAACAGGACAAAACCTTGGCAATAAAAGACTATAATTTTCGATCCAAAATTGGACAGGTTTAATTTTTTCCAAGTGATTCCCAATACTGGGTTCTATGGTGAGGGTTGGCCGGCCTGTACTAATCCCCGCTAGACGATCACATGTTTGGCCATGAGAATGCTTTCGAGCCAAAAAAAATCTCTTGATTTTGTCATTTTTGGAATTCTTGTTATTTTTTTCTTTGGCCAAACTAAAGAGTTGTAGATCTTGTTAAGAGACAGAACTTATCATACTTTATTTTTAGAAATAATATTACGAATCAAGATTCTTGCTGTGCTAATCTTATTCCGTCAAACACTATCTTTTTTTTATCGCTCCCTTCTTTGTTTTTGCGCTTCCATCTACATCATATTTGCCATCTAACTTTTGTTAACTCTTCCTGTTCAATGGTAAACCATTTCTATCTCTAGAAATCCTCCCAGCCATTGGTTGGCTCTATAAAAATATGATTGGCCTGTTTTCTTGTGTTTGTCCACTGGTCTCCGAAGTAAGAAAATAACTATTCTGTAATGGAAACTATGGGATTGTCGAGACAATGCTGCTGACTTGCAGAACTGATAATACAAGAGATGGAGATTTTACCAAAGCCATTACACATTGGAAATTTCAATCATTCTGACTTCATCATTTACCACATGATTATATAGCTATGTTAAGCATATCAGCTGTGTGAACTTCGGAAATTGCTGCTGCCTCTTGGAAGACTAGTAAAACCATGTCAGTAACCCGGCTTCGTGAAACCATTACTGAATGCCTTGCTGATGTTCAATCAGACTCTGTTGATGCTCAGCAGAAAGCTCTGCAAACTCTGGCTTCCATTACCAAAGTCAATCCCCAAAACAGGAGCTTGCTCGCACAAACAGACGGTGTCATATCTACCCTTCTTACCCTGACCAAAACTGCCTCCTCTATCATCAGAATTCTAGCGTTATCCATCCTTTTCAACCTCTCCCTGAACCCTGATCTAAAGTGGAATCTTGCAGATATGGAAACCATTCATCACCTCAACTCAATAATGCTCACAACAAGTTCACCTGAAATCAGCCGGTTAGTTTGCTCTTTGATTTGCAGCTTAGCAATGCTAGACAAAAACAAGGCCAAGTTTGGGGTGGCAGGTACTGTCCAGGTGCTAGTTGGTGCTATTTCAGGACCTCGATGTCCCGCCTCTCACCATCTCCTTAGTTCCTTGGCTGAGATTGTTCAGTTTCATGGGAATTGTACATTGGCTGTCCGTTCAGGAGCAGTCGAAGTACTCATTGGAGTGGTGGAGAGCACAGATGGCGAAGATTTGGCTGGAACTTCTCTTGCTGTTCTAGGTCTCCTAGCTCGGTTCAATGAAGGATTGAATGCCTTGATAAGAACTAACCAGATTGTAAGTTCTATGTTAAATGTTCTAAAAGGGAGGTGCATGCTGAGCAAGGAAGGCGCAGCTGAGATTCTTCTTCGGCTTTTCGACGAAAGTGAAGGATGCGTTAGAGATGCTTTCAGGCTGCCAGAGTTCTCATCTGTCCTGGCTGATATTTCAGTGAGAGGATCATCAAAGGCACGCGAGAAGGCAAATCAGCTACTGAAGAAGATGATGGAGGCTAGCCTTGATCCTTGTATTGATGGGAATTCCCTGTTTCTCCCATGGTATCAATGAGGCTGCTAAATAATTTTCTTTATTTGACAATTTGTTTACCAATAATTTTGAAATCTTCAGCATCAGAATGTCTGTAAAGCCATTGATTGCACAGTAACCCATTGATCATAGTCTCATAACTAGGGTGATAATAAAAATGATCAGCAGCTCAGGAATCTCAATTCATTTTCCTTTGATGAATGATTGAACTAATATTTCTTGTCGTCGCCTGTTTCATTTTTCTAGAAAAATGGTACTGGTTTTTTCTCGACAATACCAGAGGAACCTTTTCTAGCCCTGTGTTTCAAGTGCTCATCATCATGAACAAGAAAAGGCCAGAGAATCACTTTGTATTTTCCCTTTCTCTTCATTCATGTTCTTGAACGTGATGTCATTGGCATTTGTAGGCTGCAAGGGTGGCCTAGGATTGAAATAAACAAAGATTTTTGCCGAATGGGCACCTCTTGAGTCTAGGCTAAGGTCATTCAATACTAAATAATATTTAAAAAAAAAAACATTTAAATTAACTTAATAATACGAATTCTTTTTTAAATCAAATCTGAAAAGTCCATTTAAAATACAACCCACTTCAGCTTTTTATCTCAATCGTCGGTGCATGCCCTCCCAAAGCCGAAATGAATCGGGCTTGAATCGGGCTTTCATTCTGTATCATCATCATCATCATTAACCACTTAAGAGCTCCCACAACCCTGCAATCATATGAAATCTATACAATTTGCAAGGAGTCAACTTCCACCTTCATCTCTCCCAAACCCCACCAATATATACCTGTTCAAATTCTGAAACCAGGGAATTATTGAGTTAAGATTTGTACCGCATTAATTAATACAAAAAAGGTATATCTTTATTAAAAAAAGATTCGAGAATTCATCTTAATTACATAAATAAAAATATTAATCATGATTAAGATCAGGATATAACTTAAGCGAGATACTCTAAGCACTGTTATTTGCGCAGCTGTGCAAGAAACTTCACTCCAAATTGAGCAAAAAGAAATGGCTTCAGCCTACATGTTTTTGTCTGCGTATCAATGAATAGAACCCGAAGACTTCTGAGCCAGAGGAAATCTGCTTTAGTCCCTCTCGTGATTGATTCCATGGGCCAGATTTACATGTCGGGAGATTTGGTTTAAGCGGTTTTTTAAAGTGTTTTATTATTTAAAAATATATAAAAATTATATTTTTTTAAAAATATTTTTGATAATAGCATATTAAAATAATATTAAAAATATTAAAAAATATATTTCGACACAAAAAACTTTTTAAAAAACAACCGCAATAATAATCTCAAACACTCCCTTCGAATGTGATTCCTTTCTATTCAGCTGTGGGGGCATGAAAAGAGTTGAAATCCTAAAAAAGTTTGATACCATCACCTGAAATTGCATAAAACTAATAAATAAATTAGATATTTGAAATTTGGATTCCCTTCTGTACACAATATGTGAGGGTTGGCATTGTGGTTGGGGGCATGTTTGGAGATAAATTAATAATATCGATTAATAATATTTTTATTTTATTTTACTTTAGATTTGAGGTTTAAATAATATTTTTATTAATTCACAAATCTTTATTCTCCTGATATATTAATTTAGAAAGCTTTAACTTTACTCTTTGTTAATTACAAAGGTTCGGATTATATTTTGTAAGAATAGGCGATAACTTATCCTAATTAAGGTCCACAAAGTACATGACATGATAATAAAAAATTTGAAATATGTATCGTAGATCTTGAGTTTGAATCAGAACATAAATTTTTTATAAGAGTCTGAGACAATCGGAATTTTACTCGCTCATTTAGGTCCACAAAATGTTTTGCGGTGCTTTCTAGAAGGTGATGATTCCTCAAATCCAAAAAAAATTCTTCTAATTAATAAAAAGTTAAAGGATATTTGACATTATATTTTGAAAAAAAAAATTAATAAAAAATTCAAAGAAATAAAGTTATTATTTTAATAAAAAAAATAAAATTAAAACAAAACTTAACTTGGCAAGTCACCCAAAAATGAAATTAGAGGGCATCGGTTATATGATCTTATATGTAGTTAGAAGGGGATGTGGGAGATTAAAGGCTTCGTTTTTTAAAAAAAAAGAAAAAAAAAAGAGGATGATGTGAGGGTGAGGCAAAGGAATTCCAGCATGGCGGACAAGACATCCTTGGCAAAGAGAAATCTCACGTTGTCATTCATCTGTCACTCCGACCTCACTCCATCCATACTTCCACTCCCCTGACGTAGTGAGGCCCAATTGAGGCCTGAGCCGTCACACGTGTTCGATAAAATATTAAAGTATGCCCAATTTATTTATTTATTTATTAGGGTGGCATAATAATTTGATTGGAAAACAGCTCAGAAGTTGGAACCCATTTTACTTTTATATACTTTAATTTTAACAAGAATATATTTTGATATTAAATTTTATTTTATTATTTCTCTTTTCTTTTTTTATAAGAGAGATAAATGGTTGGATTTGAGGAGGAAAAAAAACTATTCATTAACATCAATTCTAACCTTCAAACAAATTAAAATTGATTTAACAGGTTTTTCTAGATAAAATATTTTGATTTATATTTATCTTTTAATTTTTACAGTTTTATTTTTATTTACTGTTAAAAAAATTTCTATTGAATTATTTTAACTTCGCAATCCATGACACGTGTTAAATACAATCTTGGTATATCTCATGTCTAGATCTTTCAAGCCAATTTCATCATCACTAGCCTAAGAGATTTCAGATGTACATAACCTTTATAGTATTATCCTTAAGTGTTTTTGATGGGGGTATGGTGTTGCCCTAATGAATCAATCGTATAGTGAGAAATACAGCTTTATAAGTTGGAAAAAATGGCGGCACTAATTTAAAAAAAAAAAATTATGCACAATCATGAATGATTCAATCATGCAATATTGATATTTTTCGATGGGTGAGGATCATCATGCGTTATGACATGAAATATCCCATCATTTAAAAAATAAATAAATATATATAGAATCAACTAGTCAAAAAAGAAATTCTTCTATTATGCATAGATACATTAAAAAATATATATACAATCTTGATTATATATTATTTATTTATCTTGGATTCAAATCTAACTTAATTAATCAATATATTTTCATAATCTCAATAGTTTTAGTTTACATAAATTCATTTTTTATAAAAAATTATCTAACTATATGTTATTATAAATTATGCTAAAATGTAAATCCAATTAATCTAATCTTAAATTAAATCCAATCTAAAGATCTAATATGATTCAATGAAATTAGTTAATTAATTAGTACATTAATCAATATTTTGTGCATAAAATTAATTACATGCTAAATAATTAATATCTCTTATTAGTATATCTTGATTTTAAAAAAAAATCTTCATTTTGAGAAGATTACTTCATGATCTAGAGAATAATTGATTAAAAAAGTATGGGAGTAAAATGGACATGTAGATATGCTAGAGGGGCAATTTGGTCATAGAAATAAATGGTCGAAAGAAAACCAAAAGAACATTGATATTTTGGACACACATGTGCTTTGGGGGTTCCACTGTCAATATGAGCAGAGCAAACAAAACAAAGGTTGTAAGAGAGGAAGAGGAAAGTGAAATTTGAAAAAGGCCTCATGCTTTTAAGGGTTTTATTCCTAACACAGGTTGGTGCCATTGAAAAGCTTAAACCCCACATTTCCTTATTCAATATTATTATTGTTTCTTTTCTTTTCACTTTTTTTTAATTCAGATCTTCATAGATGGACATGTAACAAGCAAGTTCATGGTGAAACTAAGTTGAAGGTTTCAACTTCAAGATTTGTATGTTAATGGAATTCATTAAGCACTTAAAAAATTAAAAAGATGGGTTCTTTTTGTTATTTTGAAATAATAAGGAAAATATTTGCTATTTGTGGTTACGTTTGTATATATTCCTCGGTTGCTATAGTTGAAGTACTTTAGTGTCCACTGTCCACAAAGAATAGATTCTTGATGTCTTTGCATTGCTACCTTGAAGTCTTTGTCAGCTCATTTTCTGCATCAACGTGCTAATTTGATCCGTGTGGATTCGTTGTTCATGAAAGGCCGCTCTTTCTTTTTTGTCACTTTCTCTATCTTTCTTTTTCTTCTTTTCTGGGGTGCCTTTCACTTCCTGGTAGTTTCTTTGTGGAAGGTTTGAGGCAGTGTATAACTGGTGCTAGTAAGAGGCGCTGATATGGATTAGTGGGTTATATTCCATTTTCACCCTCTTATACGGTTATAAATAGTGGTGTGGTCAATTTTGATTTTATTCATTGCAGGAACTCAAGAGCTCGGCTTGAACATTCTTAAAAAATTCTGCTCAGTTTAAGTTTGTTTGGTGGAATACAATGAGCTACAATACCTCCGCTGTAGGATCTGGTTGGTCTTTTTTGCCGTTCTTGTTTGTGGTATGTGTGTGTGTGCGCGCGAGGGTTGTGTGGCCTCTAGGTATCTTTTGAACTCTTTAAATTTTAACATTTCAGGCAGTAGGAATACTACAAGAACATTTGAGTTTGGAAGGACCCATGTGGTGAGGCCTAAAGGAAAGCACCAAGCCACTATAGTTTGGCTGCATGGCCTTGGTGATAAGGGATCAAGGTGATAATGCCAGCTTTATTCCGCTGAACTGGTGCTTTTATTGCTGTTTTTTCTCTCTCTTATTGGTTTCCATATGAAACGTTTTTAGCTGAAGAACTCGCTTTTCATGGTGGTTTATTGATGCAACTGGAAGTTGATTGTTTCTTATCAGAAGCAACTTGAATAATTGTCTATTTCTATTGTGGATTATACGAATGTGCATGGAATGACAGCTATCAAGATTAGGACCACCAGTTCTTTTCATAGCATCTATCAATATCATTAAGTGTGATCCTGCTTCACGAACAACACTTGGTGAAATTCTATTCTCTTTATCTTGAGCATGTCCTATATGAGAATGGACTTGTTTTCCTCCTACAAAACGAGAGAGAGAGAGAGAGAGAGAGAGAGAGAGAGAGAGTTCTGGAATGTCAATATCTTGTCCTGTTCTGCTGGAATTTTTTGGCTTTTGATTAACTTCTTGAACTGTGTCCTTTTCCACAAGATTCTTATCATGATTGATCTGTTGGAGAGGGAAATTGTACATGAATTAATTAAACACGATTAATTGTCTTTTCCTTCCATCTCCTCCATTGATCTAAGCTCAAAGCCATAAGTGGATATTCCAAGGCTTAGAATAGGGGACCACTCCTACACTAGCTTGTCCTTTCAATTGGCTGAGAAATTATATTACTAATGATATAATAATGTTAATCATTTAATTGTCCATTTTTTAGAATATGGTTAGGGAAATCAAGTGTGAGATTGATACTGTCATATAATATGATCTATACTATTAACATTATTGCTGAGGTCCGGTGCTCAACTTTGAGGGTGGTCCCTAAATGTTGGAAGGTATTTCCCAAGTTATAATAAGATGCCTTCAAACTTCTTGAAGAGTTGTAATGACCCCTTTGCAATGGGGTTTTGATTTGTCGTTGAGGGAGTTTGGAGAGTACCCTATGGTGATTGAATGAATTTCCCCCTTTTGCACTTTGTTTTGCAGCTGGTCCCAGCTCTTGGAAACCCTTCCTCTTCCAAATGTAAGTAAAATTATTATTATAAGTTGCTACACAGCTTCTACTTGTACACATCCAACATGCATCACTATATGCCTTAATTCTTCCTAGTTCTGAAAAATATATTTTTAGCAGATGACAATAACTTTATCATATGGTTCCGTTTGAATTTGACTTGGCAGATTAAATGGATATGCCCAACTGCTCCAACCAGGCCAGTAGCAATTTTTGGTGGATTTCCATGCACTGCTTGTAAGAACTACTTTGTGAATTTCTTTTCTTCCAGTTCACAAAATTTAAATGGCCACAAGCTCTATTACTTGTCTTGAGCTAACCTTGCATGAAACTAACCTGCAACTGTTTTTATGTACCCTGTCAAAATGAAAGTCTTCATTCATGTCTTTCCTATAGTGCCAGTAGAGAAGATGGACTGAATAGTTTATGCATCTCATTTCAGGGTTTGATGCGGGGGATATTTCAGAAGATGCCCCAGATGATTTGGAGGGGCTAGATGCTTCAGCAGCACATGTTGCAAATCTTTTATCGACTGAGCCTGCTGATAGTAAGTAGCTTTTAAGTACTATTTAGCACTTTTCCTGGACTTAGGGCTATTCATGGTCGTAAACTTAAAGCAGCTTCACTAGATCAAATTGGTATTAATGTATTTCTCCAATATGAAGCTTGAACTAAGGGTATGCTTGAGAACATGCTGCAAACTCTTCCACCGTTGCTCTCTACTTTGGCTGTCTATGTGTCCTAAGGAGAGAAAAGAAGCTTACCTACCTCTTTTACACTGACAGTCTCACTGTGAACTTTTTAAAACCCTAGTGAGCTATTTATTTATTCATTTGTTTGCTGCTGTTTTTTTGGGCTGGGCTGGTTTTCATTGTTGTCATCTGAGTGTGCTTTGAGATTTGACCAAAAGACCTCACTGTTATCCTTATATGATCATCGTGATATCACAATTTGTAAATATTCTTATCAGGCAATTAACTTCATTGTGCATCCATGAAGTTTTTGGTTTATTAATCCTGTTTGCATGTCGATTTGCCATGCATAGCCAGGAAAAGGCTGTCAGGTGCATTTTGAATTGTGCTTCACTTATTTAGTTGTATTTCTAGTCAGATTTGATAAGATATGGACACACTACTTCGAACGAGGTAGGAGAGGTTGGCTTGCATGTAAATGAAAGCATTTTTTCTTAAGTTGCTAGGAAATATGGGTGTCCATATTGATATGCTTGTTTCCTCTTAACTTCACTTCTTTTAGCATGTCAATAATGAATTACCGCACCTTCAAGTAGCTCAGTAAGTAACCGGTGTTTTCATAATTGTTTTTCAGTCAAACTTGGTGTAGGTGGCTTCAGTATGGGAGCTGCAACCACCCTCTACTCTGCCACATGCCACATTTTAGGGCAATATGGGAATGGAAACTTGTACCCAGTGAACTTAAGTGCAATTGTTGGTCTAAGTGGCTGGCTTCCATGTTCAAGGTTTGGTTTCAGAGTTCTGACATGTGAACAGACATAGACACCTTAACCATGACCAGACACATGATAAAACATGAAATACATGTGTTGGTTTAGCAATTTATTCAGAAAATTATTTCTTGTCTTGCAGGACCTTGAGGAACCGGATGGAAAGATCAGATGAAGCTGCAAGACGTGCAGCATCCTTGCCCATCTTGCTCTGCCATGGCTCAGGTATTGGCCTTCATCCCTCAGGCCACAAGTTTGAATGCATTCATTTTCATTAAGGATACCTTCATTGAGAAGGAGATGGAAAGACAAACAAATTTTGCCATCTGCATTTCTAATGACTTTGGTAGAACATCATATCTGCATGTACAGAAAATGTGATTGACTTGCAGACGTTTTATAACAATTAATCATGGGTAGATCATTTACATGAAGCGAAATTTTCCGGTACTCTTAAGAATACTTGAGATGGACAAACAAGATTATATTGTATGCAGTTCCAAAGAAGTGAGATCACTTTTCTCTAGGCTTTTTAACTGCTGAAAGGTCCTTTATAGCATAATGGTGTAAGCCACATTTAGAGTTCATAACTTGCTTTCTGTTTGCAGGTGATGACGTGGTTGCACATAAACATGGAGAGAAATCAGCACAGGCATTAAGTTCTGCTGGATTCCGAAATCTTATGTTTAGAAGCTATAATGGGTATATCTATCTCCCACGAGGCATTATAGCATATCCAACCATATAAACATTTTGTTACTGGCACCAATAATAATAATAATAAAAATCTCTACTTTCATGCAGGCTTGGCCATTACACGACCCCTGAAGAGATGGATGAAGTTTGTAACTGGCTAATCACTAGGTTAGGTCTCGACGGGCCACGGTCTTAAAAAGAAACTATCAAGGAGCAAGGGCACGCAGGGTTACAGAGAATGTATAATGGATAGGAAAGGCATTCCAGAATATATGCATGGTGTGGGGTATATGGTATAGCTCATGGTTTGATTCATTATTCCTCGACGTCATTTTCTTAAATAAGCTCTTTTTGTCTGTTGATTATCTTTTTTGTCTGGGTTTACTATCATATTCCGATGGCTAGCAGGGTGTTTTAGTATTATTGTTTTTTTTTTTTTTTTGGCATCTAGAGAGTTGGAAAGGGGGACATGGATGAGTCTTTCTTGCTCTGAATCCAAGAAATTATATGAGCTATTTGACTGAGAATAATGTATCTGTGAGTTTACCTGCATTAGATGAATTTCAAGTACAAAATAAAAGCTAGATATGGGCTTGGCTTCTCCCTTTCCTGATGTATTGTTATGATCTTATCAAGAAGCATTTATAGTGTCAAAGCCTGAGAAAGTTTCTTAATCAAATGTTAAATAAACGACTAACAATCCAACCAATCTGCCTAATAATGTTTTTCCAGTTTTCCTCGAGCAAAGGATGGCTAAAAGCCAACCAAGTTCTCAAGGCCAATATATATATATGCACACGCACCCACACACGGGGAAAGGGCAGCTCGGGATGGAGGCTCTCTATTGAGTTTTGGGTTTCAAAGGGAATCAGAAAATTGACTAGTCTTGACAATAAGTGCTTCAATTATCATGCATTGGGCTTTGAGTAAATTCCCATAGCATGCTTGATACAGCACAAAGGCTCACGGATCCAACTTGCTCGGACAGATAAAAACTCTGAAAAGGCTATGCAAGTTTGCTACTCTAAGAGCAATTTTGATGTAAAATGTTGTTTTGAAAAATTAAACTGATAAAATAGTTCGTGTAAATATAATTTTTTTTGTACATATATATTTTAATGGTAAAAATCATTTCAATTAGTCAAATATATTTTAATATATACAAACCAATAATATAAAACAAATTTTACATAAAATAATTGTGGCAATTTGGATAATATTTAATATTGTAATAATAATGGTTTTTTAAGAATTTTTTTTTATCTAAAATATATATTAAAATAATATTTTATTTATTCAAGAAAAACATATTTTTAAAATCATATATGAAAACAATTTTAAAAAATAATTATTATCACAAATAATGTATGACACAACATCAAACACGACCTCTAAATTAAACCTCTGCATCTTTCTCTGTTTATGTTTACTTATTTCTCCTAGTCTCCAACAATATTATATAAGTTTTGAATTTTTTGAATTTTCTATAATAACATGTAAAAATGACCTCTTAATGAACAAAATACTATTTTAGATAAACGTACTTACCATAGTATAGCTAGTAGGTTGAAGATGCTCTAAGCATCCTGCCGGTGAATCAATCGAATTTCAGTTTTTGTAGCAATACCAATGGCCAAGTTCAGAACTACTCTGCCGTCCAATTATAATGTGAAGATTTTTAGCACGAAGATAGCAGTAGGAAGCAGTCAAAATGACTCGATACGATTGGACACTAGAAAAATCACTGTGAGCTCGTTCGACATAGGGTTAAAGGGAATGGAAATTTTGTTTTTTCACTGATCAACAAGGACTGCCTTTAGTACTATCCACCAACCGTTAATGACATCCATCGACAATAGAGACATCTAATTGCATACCAGAGAGATACGAATTGGAGATGGAATACGAGTGGAGCAAAAATACTTTAAAAAACTGCATACGATGATGTTTGGCCACATCTCTAGCATGAGTTCACGTATATTCCGAACATGTGGTCACTCGAAATACCTACTTAAGCAAGATTGTGACAATCAAGTATTTAACTTATCAATATGAGGTCTTTGTCCGAACCTGGCGCAAAACCAAAACCTCGGAACACAGCTGCATGTGTACTTTCCTGGAATGAAGTCTATCCAACACCACTGCAATACAGAGGAGCACATTGATCAATCAAGGATAAGAATATATATCAAAAACGTTTTAGCAAATGGCAAGAAACATGAATAAAACTCACCTAAAGTGACAGATGTCTATACTTCTAGCATTTCTGTCGGGTGCAATCTTTGGAATCGAGACAAGGAGTGAGGGGCGGGAAAGAAGGCACAGATTTCAAAATGAACTTGCGCCCACTTTTCAAGCCTGCTGAAGAGCTCGATTGAGACTCTTGAATGTGACTTTGGGGGGGAGAAACTCGCTTTTTATTAGGAGAGCTTGATTTAACAGATGTGATAGGGGCAGAAGAATCCTTTAATAATTCGGGTGTGTCGTCTTCCAGAATGTCACAAAGCCCACAATCAGAGTCCTGTGCTTCATTTTTTGTCTCACCTAACCGAGTCATTGGGGTAATTGGTGAACTACGCCAACAAAGAGAACTGCCAGATGAGAGACGAGCACTTCCAGGATACACCTGAGGTTGTGAAACATTAGCCTTGTCCCGTGTTTTAGATGAAGCCGAAGAAGCCATCATGATCGAGGAAGGATTTAGCAGTGGAGTATGATCAGAGAAGTCGGCAAGCCCATCGAATTGTGGTGAAAATTCGCCCGTTATTTCAGTAATGTTATAATCTAGTTCCTGACCAAGGATAGCTATTTCCAGGGTTTTACTTGTATTTGGAAGCATGTCGTTGCCGTGTGAATTGCTTGGAGAGCTTAAGGATTTTGCATATGATGGCAGCATGGAAAAATCAGACTCGGACGATAAGACATACCTACCAGGAAGGAGTCGGGATTTTGGTGTATCCTTTCCATGGCTAAGAAAAAAGAACAATTAGCTATTAAAACAACCTGGTATAAAAGATTCTAATCTCTCCAGAACAAATACATCTTAACCAAAGAAATAATACCTTAAGTACTCAAATGATGGCGTTGGTGGTGTGAGGCTGCGCAGATCATATAGTTCAGCATGTAAAAATTTATTGTTTGCAACCATTTTCAATTTCTCACCAGCCATGCCTTCTAAATTTTCTTCATTAGCTCTTTTGCTTACTATTTCTTGAGTCATAGCATATTCTGTATATACAAAGAGAAAAATCATTCATCATTCCACCGGTAGAATAGTGATTTTAACCACTTCTATTTTTGGTGAATCCAGACATTCTGTTTCTCCGTGACACATAATATCTTTAGCCACAATAACAAAGAATTTTTAAAACTTTCCAGATGTTATGTTCTCATTAGATTTAATCTCTTATAAAGCTGGGAGGAGAATCTAAAAAGGCTAAGACTTGAATTTTCAATTATTTTTTGGATTCAAACCACAAACACACCAAATTGAGCAAAATCTTATCATAATTTATTATAAATGATGTCAGCTAAAGAGCTGAGGCAAAATATTATTTCTGCATAATTTCTCACCTTCTTTCCTACCATGGATATTTCTGCACCCTTCACATCGACAAGCATTGGAGCATCCGACATTAGCCTTTTAATGTTTAAACATGAAAGGATAGAAAGTTAGAAATATTGAGAAATGAAAAATTGTGACAAAGGTGATTACAAATTCAGATATTAACAAAATACTGCACCTGATAGCATTCACAATACTTTTTCACACACATTGACCTTTTGCAATTGCATCCTGTCTTATGCTTCCCTGAGGAGGGTGTAAACAGGCCTAAATCTTCCTGTGAAAATGCAAACATGATCACCAAATTCCCAGTCAAAAAGAAATTGATAATAAACCAAAAAAAAGGGTTTGGTACCGCATCAATTGCTTGAAACTCAGTCACACGCTGTACAATCTTCGGAGCGAAAGCAAGTGGATTACGTGATTCGATTTGTTGTCGTGTTTCAAGAACAATATCGTCATATTCGGGCCTGTTAAAGCACCCCTGGCAAGCACAAGTTCCAGCACAGTAGATTCCGGCTGCAAAACAATCACAGTATCTGACCAAATAGGAGGAGAAAGTTATTTTTATATATATATATATTTAAAGAAATTACAAATATGTGAATATGACTACCAAGAAAACTTGAAATCACTCACAGTTTCAAACATTTAGTCTTCCTACAGTTGCAACGTTTGCAATCATCACCAACAGTGCTTGATGCTTTCTTCCTGGAGATCATAAGAAGTTCAGTGGTGTACTTATTTTGGAGAGCAAACTAAACGCGCCCGAGCGCGCGCGCAGAAAGAGAGAGAGAGATAGAACAAAAGTTTACGATGAAAATTATCACATAAACATGCCTTTTCTTCTTGGGGCTTGATGGGCTCAACTCAAAATTGCCAGCGTGCCCTGAACTAAATCTTCTCTTATTGTGTGGGGTTACCTGCTCTTGTGGCTGCAAGTTACTGTAAAATTCCATGTTGTGAAAAGACTCAGAAGTTGTAGGGCTTGTAGCAAGTGAATCCTTAGCTTGGAGCACCCTATCTCCCGCAGTTAATGAGACTCTCTCAACTAAATTTAATAGTTTGGAGCAACTAATTTTGTTCTCCACTAAATGGTGGCTCATGGTAGGTTTTGATGCACTGCTTCCCATTGGCAAAGTGTTGACAATGCTATTGAGATGCAAGCCAATACCTGAAGGCTTGGAAACCGCTAAGGGATACCTTCCACTTATATTAGCGGAAAACATAGCGGTCATAGTTTGCTCCTTGTAGGGAGAGATAGTTAGCTCCACCTGAGATGAATCCAAAATCTCCAACTCTGTATTGGAAGCAGGTGATATTGAACCAAATAAATTGATTGCTGTTGTTGGAGAATAGGTACCATCCATTATAGTTTCCTGTTGAGCTTGTTCAAACTGAAGGCAGCGTCTACTCATGCCACGCTGGAGCTGACCGACCTACATTTACATTGCAATTACACTACTCGAGAAAGAAAATCCTACTAAATTTTGATTACAAAAGAAATAATGAGGGCTACTAGTTTCATGATAACATGTGAAAGTGCACAACCGACTTGCATTAAAGTGACATGACCCTAATTACATAAACAATGTTTGTATCATGCAAGAATAGATTAAGATATCCATAGAAAAGCCATCGTATGGACTCGCATGAGGAGAAGAATAGCACTCGGCAAATCCAAAACCTTGAATGGGATAGATTATCTGTAGAAAAGTTTTTCTTCCACGCGCACTTCAAAAACACAAGAAGAATCACACGATTTTCCCTTATCAGCCTTTTCCGCATCCACACTTATCACTCCTCATATGTTGGACAATGGCAAGCTCCATGAATTTTACTTATTCCTATTAAACAGGAGAGGCACAACAGACTAGAACGTGATTCATAAGAACTTTGTAATTAGGATAGTGTGCAGTTCCTATTATTAGGAAGCACCACCAAAATAAAGCCCAGTACCGATAACATTTGTTCATTATTAATTCTTAGTGGCTATGAATTTAACTGACCAATGACATGAAGAAAAAAATCTCATTTGAAATATGCATTATCTATCAGCATCTCTGCTCTTTCGAAATAAACTTGGAAGATGAATTTAAGATAAAACTTTTTATACCTCTGAACCATTAGATGTTCTGAGTTGAATAGGTTCATGTGCATGAGCAACCTGAAAAGGTAGGAAGTAGTTGAGTGAAAAAGGTAAACCTTAAAAATTACAAGGCCAACATTCTCATCTTTTCACAAAAGGGTCCACACGTCATATTCCTAGTTTCATAAACGAAAATAAACTCTGTTATTACCTGAGCACCTGAAGTGCAGCATTGATGCCTAGAAGCATGGTCTACAAGCAAGTCAGACCCAAAATTCGGGCAAACATGAGATGGCTGTTTGGCAATGCTTCCATCCTCTTTAATCTTTTCCATCTTAGTTTCAGACGTTGGCTGCTCCTTAGGATCCTCTCCATCTTGCTCAGGCCTGGCCTGAGACACCTCCCCTTTCGTCCCCTTATCATTTATGTCATCAGATTCCACTATTTTCAAGTCCGTTAAATGACTTTCTGATGCCTGAAGAGCATCGTCAGATTTTTTCACGTTTGGGTTTACCAAATCAACAGAGTCTGCACAATCTGCATCCACAGGATCAGATAAGTAATCATCAACACAGCCTGAGGAGCTGCCAGGTTGGTCTTGTTCAGAGTTATTGACATTGTCGGTCGTTTGGGCATCAGCAATAAGATTGCTAGTCAAACACGTGCTAGATTTCCCCATATCCTCCAGACCATCAACAGCTTTCTTGCTTCCATCATCAATCTTAGATGTTTCTGCTTCAGAGATCTGAGGATATTGAAACCTGGGAAAGCAAAACACTAGTCATGTAAACAGTCTTCAAACCTTAATCCATGGCCTTTAAAACTGTAAGAACAGTGAAATCTAGAATCTCAAACCTTCGCAAGAGATATATTTGACGGTCTGATGCTGTATGTGGTGACTTGAAGACAAGTGGAGGAGAATTGATTCCTAGGAGTCCATGTGCTACATGTGCAGTGTTGACAGGCTTAATAGGCGACAGATTGCTTATGTAATTAGAAAATGGGGATTCCTGGAAACAGAGGAAGCAAAGTACTCAGGATTCACAGCTTTCCTTTTTTTTTTCCAATCGAGAACATCCACAATTCTTGATAACATACACTAGAAACTTTCTGGAGAACCCACCATTTTCATAACGTCAACAGCGCATCTAATGACAGCAAAGCAAAAATAAAACTAACAGATACCAGTTGAAGGGTATAGGTATTAAAACGGAACAAGAGAAAATCAAAATCTTAAACTTTCTACTAGTTGTGGTTCCAAAGGGAATTTCAACTCATTTACACACCACACAGCAAAAACAATACGACAGCCTTCAGATGTATTATCTCTTTGACTGGTTTTTATTAACACCTAATATATCAAGGAACCATAATCTCCACAGAGGTTCCATGCAACTTCATGTGCTTGAATAATACTAAATGCCCTAATTCAGAAACGAAAGCATGTTTGCAAAAAGCACATAATTCAATGCATCAAGCCAATAACCCCACCAATGCGACTTCAAAACCTACTCCTGCAACAACACAAAATCCTCATCACAAAGTCTACAATTCAGATTAACTAAATATCCTCAACTTCAATCATGGATTACTCAATTGGAATATTTTTTCCCAAGCTAACCACATATCTTCACCAGCAGGAAAAAGAAACACCCTTAAAAAACATTTTAAACAACGAAGCAACAGGTTAAAAAAAACAATAAAAAAAGGCAGCCCTTATTTTAAGCCCTTTCACGAAATTGAACTAAAATAAATCACAACCAGATCCTTAAAAAACACACAGATGCAATTAAACCAAACAAAATTCCTACAAAAAAACAACAACACTAGGATGGTCACACTGTATTGTAAGAAACCAACATGCATAAAAACAATTAAGCAAAAAAATATGGAATGAATTAATTAAGAAATTAAATTACTTGAACCGGAGGAGAATCTGATGAACTGACTGTGGTGGCGGTGGCGGAGATGGTGGTTGTGGTCGTGGTGGCTTTAGGAGAATCCATGAAATGAAACCCTAATTTTGATAGCCCTGTAAATCAATTGCAGCATTTTAGTTTTTTTTTTAATCTGCTCCTCTCAGGGTGAATCTGGAAGTAGAAAAACAAACTGTATTTACTTTTTTCCTATTTTTAATTTTGATTTTTTTCTTGGGGGGAAAACTAAAGATAAAAAGAAAAATAGAAGACGTAGGCTATAGACGCGGCTTTTAAAAACAGAGCGGGAAGTTTTTTCACATGCCGTTGTGGGCCTCACTGGTCTGGGCTTGCTCTTAATGGGCTCCACTTCTATTACACTGAAAAGGCCATGAAGCTCGATTTGACAAGTAGAGGACTTTCTCCTTATGTTCTTGAGTTATTGGGTTTTCATTTAAGAAAAAAAAACATCACTGAAACCATACAAAATCCTTTCATAAAAATTAAATATTTATCCATGAATCCCAACTTTAAAAATGATAAATAATACAGGATAAAATTTTAATTTTAAATTTCATAATTAATACTTGGAGATCTATAATTGTTAAGTTCGATACAATTTAATTGCCTGATTTATTTTAAATATGTGACTTAAAACTTAATTTAATATAAGTTTTAAGTTTAATGAGTTTTGATATCAGTATATTTGAGTTGATCCATGATCAATAAATTAACATAATAATTTAATAATTTGAGTTTTTTATTTTGAATTTTAAATTAAATAAGATAATAATATGGTGATGTGGTGGAGTGCACCTAAGACTAATTAGGTTTTTTTACTAAAATTTTTTTTATTGCAGTCAAGTTATTTAATGCTTGTTTGGGAGTGGTCTAGTTTGTTTTAAAAGTTTTTTTTAAGAAATATATTAAAATTATATGTTTTTGTATTTTTAAAAAATTATTTTTGAGTATGAAAATGATTTAAAAACATCCAGAAAATTAATTTAAAATAAAAATAAAAAATTTAATTTTTTATAAAAATATTTTAAAAAAACAATAAAAAAATTATCTTAATTAGGAAAACTCAACCTGATTGAATTAGATGACACCGGTGTTTTATGGAATCTTCAACCCAACTGACCACATGCAAGACCAGGTCCAGCAGCAAAAACCTTACCCCTCAGCCCCCTTGCCGGCCTTAAAATCAACACATCATCCGATTGGGCTTTACCTCAATTGTTTTGCCCTCCAAAGCCTACTAGAAGAGCCCATTTGCATTCGGCCCAAAGAGATATTAAAAAACGAAAAAACAGCTGGGGAAGAAAAAAAACATGCATGTTTAAGAAATTTTAAAAAGTTTTGGATGGTCATAGGCTCCTAGCTACCCTTGGTCCCAAAGTGATTCCTCCGGAGTACGAGGTAAAATTTTCTCTCTCTAAAAAATTAAAATAATATATAAAAATTATTTTTAATATCTATAGATTAAAATGATTTAAAAAAATTAAAAAAAATCATTTAAAATAAAAAATAAAAAAATCATTTCTTTTTCAAAAATCAATTTTAAAATGCCATGTCTTTTTTATATGAGGAAACTCTACCCCTCGAAAAACATCTTTTATGATATCAGGTGAACGAGTAAAACCCTGAATATTTTAGATTTTTATAAAAATTAGATGTCATAACTTAAATTTAAAATATAATATACAAATTATAAATTTTTTATCATCATGTCACACGTACAAATGCCAAACACATACCATAAACTAGAAGTTACTTGCCCTGGTGGTGCTGTGTTGAGAATTTGGGGTGTTCACAGTATATATTTTTAAGTGTTTTCAAAAAAGTGATTTTAACTTGAACAGATATTAACTTATAAATATCGAGGTAATAAAAAAAATTAAAAAAAATAATTTGATATTTTTTCAGATAAAAAAATTCAAAATTTTTGAAGAACAATTTATGAACCGCAATGTCAAATAACTCTTAAATTAATAATTGTTTTAGTGTTTTACGCATGATTTTCATGTATTAATGTAAAATAATAATAATAATAATAATTAAAATTCTGATGCATATCACGTTCTTCCCTTTTCTAGCCTATTTCTTAATTAATACCATGTAAACTTCCTCCCTTTTATAACCTTTAAGTATATATAAGCACCCGAAGAACCTGAAATTTATTCCTGTGTCTCTAATTAACTCTATATTTGTGGGTATAGTTATAATTATTTTTAAAATAATTTTTTATTTAAAAATATATTAAAATAGTTTTTATTATATTTTTAACAAAAAAATTTTTGATATATTATATGAAATTGATTTAAAAATATTAATTTTTTAATTAATTTTTTTTTTTCAAAATACTTTTTAAAACAGAGTGTGAAGTAGAGCTTAATTCTCTGTGATAGCACTACAAGTTATGGGATATTGGTGTTAAGAAACCATCTCATCTAAAAACTTAAACTTGTAAGTATGGTTCTAGAATATGAATACACTTTGAACTTGAAACTTGTATAGACCCGTATTATTTTGAGCTTGATATTATCAAATAAAAAAGAGGTGGTGAGATTTGAACGCAGAATTGCTGAATCAATAAGATTATAATACCATGTTAAAAAACTATTTTATCTTAAAATTTAAATTTATAAATAAAATTATAAAATAACTAGAATACCGAACTCTGTCGAAGCAGAAGTTAAAAGATATTGGAGGAACAGAAAGCAAAAGAAAAGAGGAGACTTTTATCACTATTGATGATACCACGTTCATCTCTCCCGCCTCACGTGCATGCAGATCCTAGCACGCATCACGTACGTTGAGCATATTTACATTTAAAAATTTTCCATGGTTTTCCCTTCTTTTTTTATTCATATATTCATAGAAATGTTTTTTTTTATTTTTTTATTTATCGCAGCCAAAATTTTGTATCTGTTTCAATACCATTTCTTTTTTACGGGTACAGGGATATTTTCATGCCAATTTTTACATAATTAAAACTAAATTAACTATTTTAAGCTAATTTAACATATATCTAATTTTTGAGTAATTATTTAAAATCAGTTGTTTATAAATATTCTCTTATACTATTGTAGCTAGGACTCAAAATCAAATACGTAATTCCATTCATGCGTGTAGGAGGGGCCAAAAGGAAAGATTTAATGCACCTAATTGGTTAAGTTAAGAGGATATATTATTCTTTTTCTAGGTTTTGAATCTGAATTTTTCTTATACAAGTTTAAGATTTCATACCCTATTTGGGAGTTTAATTGGAATTGCTTTTAAAAATATTTTTCGTTCAAAAATATATTAAAATAATATTTTTTATTTTTAAAAAATTATTCTCGACATTGCCATGTGAAAATAATTTAAAAATACTATAATGTTTTAATTCTAAGTAAAAAAATATTTTTTTTAATTTTTATCAAAAATACTTGTAAAACACAGGACAAACACACGTCATTTAAATATTAGGCCATTTGCAAACAAGATATCTAAGTATGTGTTTGATATTATAGTAATTTTTATCGCCATGCTTTGAAGAGTTAATTTAAAAACAATAAAAAATTATAACTTTATTTTATTAAACAAATATATTCAAATTAAGATAAACAAAGACGACCATGTTGAACCACCAAAACAAAACCGAGCTAAGTTTATTGCGCGTGAAGTAAAAATATACTGGAGAGAAAAAGGGGACGCATCATCAATGATGTTCATGCATGGAATTACTGGGAAAAAGTGTATATAAATTCCAGTGTCAGCATGGAATTCGCTGGCATCTTGTGATTGGAGAGATTAAAAGGAGAAAGCAGAAGAAAGAGGGTCAGAATTTATACGTTAGGGTTCATAGGGGGAGGGTTTTGGTCATGGTCATGCATGGAAGCATTTCCCAAAGAGAATCGAATCCCCCTTTCTTTTTCACAGTTTTTGCCACAGCCTTCTTTAACATCCCCCAAGAAAATGGTGGGTGTATTGCCTTCCACGTCGATGTTTCGATTAAAAATAATTTTAAAAAATAAAAAAAATATTATTTTAATATATTTTTAAATAAAAAATAATTTGAAAAACAATATCAATCTCATTTATTTTTTTTAAAGGGAGGAGAAAGAAAGAGGATGGGCATCGGAGAATACAACTCGAGAGATGGAGGATTAGGAAAATATAAAGATATTAATTATGAGAAGCTATAGCAAAGGGAAATGACATTGAAAAAGCCATTGCAGCAGTGAAGATGGAGAAAAAGAAAAAGAAAAGATGGTCAAAATCTGAAACCTCGAAGACTTCTCTTCCATCATCAGCTTCAACTATCTTTATCGAAACCCTAACATTTAATTTCTTTTACTTTAATTTCTAACCTTACTCTCTCAATCAATTAATTAATCACGTTTTCCCTTCGAACCTTCCTCAAATTCTACACAGATACAAGAAGAGATAAGACCTCCAGCCATGTATCTCTCTCTCCCTCTCTCTCTCCCTCTCTCTCTCTCATCTTCTTCTTTTCAACCCAAGCAATGCGAGAATATCATATTTAATTGAAATGCAAAAGGACGTTCCTTGAAGTTACAACTAGCTAGCCATGCAGCTTTTGCTTTTAGCTTCAACTATGTTCAAATATCAAGCAGGAAGCTGGGCTAATTGGCAAATGGCAAATAATATGTTTTACTAAGAGATATCGCAACTTAATTTCAATTACAAGAGCGATCATACGAGGTTATGTTGGATTAATGTTCTAAAATACATGGAAGAGACAACGATGTATTTGATTGGAAAAACATGGTCAGAAATACAAATTAAATTAATATTTTAATAACAGTTTTGAAATGGGGTTTTATAATTTAATATTAAAAGTATAAATAAACATCTTCTCTATATCATCATTATTTACGTTTCTTCCGCCTTGATATGCTAAGCAAAAGCTAAGCTATATATAGAGCTTGTGTTTAAACTATGAAGATAACCTTAACTAGAGTTAGTTCGAGGATGCTCGATGACCATCAAATCATAATAAAAAGAAACCTACGTGCATCGTAAGAGATTAGCCATCTCATTTTAAATAAAATTAAGTGAAATTCGATCATAATTAGACTTCAAATGACAATTAGGTGGCTAATTATGCTCAAATGGTGTATAATCATAATTAGTTCAACTATTGGTATTAATTTAACGTTGTTCCCTGTAATAATCACTGCTGAAAATCAATCAAAGCTTTCATATATGCATACATACATACATATAAATAACCACAATTCAGAAATTAAAAGTGAAGGAATGAATGAATTGGGGTTTTGTGTCAGAACCCTTTTGACTTATCTCCACAATTAAGTCCTAAGAAGTACAAAATAAAAGGAATATTCAAAATCGAAAAGGAAGCACCATTTATCCTGTATAGTGACTGCTGGCAAGCAGGTGGATTCTCAAAGTATATTATTGAAAGGAGACATGACCTCCTGGATTGTTATTCTAAGATAAGATCATTAGAAGTGGGGTCTTCTCTCCAAGTTCCTGTTTTTTTTACAACACAGGTAGAATATTCATTTTGCCTGGTAATAAGCAGTGAATTTTGTTCCTCGTTATCCAATCTGATGACTCACGAACTTGGGCCTTTCCCTGATCCCTCTACTTGCATGGATCCCTTCATTCTATCTGTAAGAAAAGGTTTTAATTTCCTTCGGTTCATTGTTTGCAGGAATAAAAAGATTTTAGCTGGGCTATGTTGTGCTGACAGGTTACAGCACATACTTTATGTGGGGACAAACACAGGGGCGGATGCAGGTCTGGAGAGTCTCATAAATTCCATAAAATCTTCAATTCCTTGATCTATATTCTGATATGCCTGCCAATAGGTATATGCTGCAGGCTACCTTGAAGCATCATATCAAGCACTTTTGTTTTGGAGGAGTAGAAAATCATCTCCTGTAAAAAAATAAAATATTTTGTTAGCCTAATTGAACGAGTAAAATTTTAATTGTATTTATTATATAGAATATAAGTTATTTGTCATTATATCATGTTCTCTCTCTGTATATATATATATTCTGAGAGAGTAGCAAATTAATTAGAGAAGGAACTGCATCGATGGAATCGTGATTTCAATTATAAAAGAACAAATTACAGGGCAACTTCGCAAGTGCTATAGCTAATTAAGTGAATGTTTTTATACTTATATATATATATATGGATATGCTTATACACAGTGAAACTTGATGATTGGTCATGATAATGTCATTGTATTTGAAAAAAAAAATACTTGCCCTAGTTAATCAATATGTAGCCAAGGCATAATTAGATTACTGATAATTAAGGATGTTTACAGACTGTTTTTGAATATTAATTTAGTTCTAGCGATCATTATGCAATTAATTACTGTAATCAAATTAATGAATCATGAGGAAGATTAGCCCTAACTTATATATACTGCCCCCTTTAACCCACAGACATAAGCTAGGCCCAGAAAGATAAATCTGTTACAAGATTTGATTGGATTAATCACGTACGCTGATCATAACTATGTTATTATAATTAGACCTCAATATCGATACAATGGGGGCTGACGGGAATTCTTCTAGTGTATGCTGTTCTCTCTCTCCTGAAAGTTAAGCTATTTTCACAATCATTTTAAAAATTTACTAAATTTCAAAATATATAAAAATAGAGATTTTTAAGAGAATCTGAGAAATCTGGTTTTTATCTTTCCGCTATACAGGAAGCAAAGTGAAGAATACGAAAAAGAAAGCCTAACCCTCCTGCCTACCTCAATCGAACCCATTATCGGGGTCTAAAACATGTATATAAACAGCCTTAACCCCAATACATAAATCACAAGTCCTCAAACAATCTATTGCTCTTTCAACTACTAGCTAGCTAGGTTACACTTCTTCATTTCTGTACGTGTTGATTCTCGATCCTTCTGCTTTGTCAAGGTAAGGCTCTTTGCCCATCTTCTTTTGGACCTAACAACTTGCATTTTGGTCACATTTTCACTCCTGGAATTTGGATTCAAGCTCCATGTAAACCATACTTCATAATCACATTAATTTTGCGTAGAGTTTTTATCAGTACAAATGTGTTTATAAAAGTCTCCTTGATGCTAGAGAAAGGAAGATGAGCAGACCAGGAGATTGGAATTGCAGGTCATGCCAGCACTTGAACTTTCAAAGGAGGGACTCATGCCAGCGTTGCGGTGATCCAAGGCCCGGAGAGAGAGATCACTACGGAAGTTTTGGTGGAAGATCATCAGGGGGCTCATTCGGATTAACGGGCCCTGATGTTAGGCCTGGTGATTGGTATTGCACGGCTGGCAATTGTGGAGCTCACAACTTTGCTAGTCGTTCAAGCTGCTTCAAGTGTGGTGTGTCCAAAGATGAATCCTCTGGTGGTGGACTTGATGCTGACATGTCAAGGATGAGAGGTTATGGCTTCGGAGGAGGTGGAGGCAGTGGCTCTAGCCGTAATTGGAAATCCGGGGACTGGATTTGCACCAGGTTGATGCATATTAATCTTTTTATACCTTTCAAATCTGAAAAATACTTAATTTGGCACCTCTCCCCCCCCCCCCCCCTCATATTCTTAACTTAAATTTCACAGGCCCGGTTGCAACGAGCACAACTTTGCTAGCAGGACTGAATGCTACAGATGCAATGCACCCAGAGAATCTAGCAGCAACAAGTCTTCGTATTAATCATCGATATCGATAGCATTTTTGTGTACGATTTGCATGCACTTTCGAATACAACCCGATATATGCATGTGTTAGTACAAATTTCAGTTTTATTCAGATAACATATACTTGTTGTTCATAATCCAAAACCCAGGTACGCACTGCAGTGCTGCAAGGAGGGAATTAACGAAGAAGGTTCATGAGAAACCTGGGATTAATCATTTCGCTCTTAATTACCTCTTTTTTTGTTCTTTTGGGTAGCTGTCCTGTGCTGAGAAGCTTTAGAAGGATCTTGGGAGTGAAATTAAATTCAAGGAGAGCTTTATCATAATTAGCTAGTACGTAATTTGTCAGGTTTCTTAAATATAGACATGCAGTTCTGTACTTGGTATCAATTATGTTATTGTGTTTTTGAGACAGGTTTAAGCCCTTGTCTTTCAGTCTAAGGTGTGCTTCATTTAGCTAAATTAATCATGAAATGCTTCTCCTTGTTAATATTAGAGTTATTATAATATGTTTAATTACCAGTACTATTTTTTTTTCTGGGGCAATGTTCTAGATACAAGGCTTACAAGACTGCTTTTTACTTACAGTGGTCCAAGGAATATTTGACTTAAAAATTACTGTAAATTAATTAATCACCATTCTCCATATCTCTACAAAAGCAATTAAAAGGAGTTGTTTCATGGACCACAGAGGGATCTTTTTTGTTAAACCAACGCAAGAAATTAATGAGTTTAATTTTGGATTAAATGGATATCTCTGAGATAATTTAATTAGCTAGGACTTAAATTGACGATTTAGTTTAGCATCATATCTTCCAAACAATGAAAGATAATATGCCACTATAACACTTGAAGAGAATTGGATGCGAATAGCTTGAAGATTATATACCTAGGATGCTCAACTAAAACCCAAGTTTAAATAATCTTCAAGAATGATATCTTATTAGCTAGAATATCAGCTTCAAGTCAGTAATTCATAAATTTAAAACTTGACGCGTGTTAAATTTGATTTGATTTGATTTATTTAAAATCTTGATTTGCTTGGTTTCCTAGTTGATCAGGAACATGATAATTGACTCCTTTCTTTGTACAGGCAACCAACTTATATAATTAAGTTTTTTTTTTCATGTGAGGGGACCATCTCTAAAAAACATATTTTATGGGTTCAAATGAACCAGTAAAAACTTGATTATATCAGATTCTTATTAGAGATATACACCTGATTCAAATTTAAAATCTATTGTACAAATCATAATCTCTCTTTAATCATGCCACACCCCTTTGAGACTTATATAATTAAGAGTTGTTAGCACCTCTTGACTTGATAATTATGTTTGTTTTCTTTCTTGATATAGAAAGTGATACAATGCTCCATAAATGTTTTCTCCAACCATTCTTTCTAGTTTATGTTCTCGTTGTTGGAATACTCTTATATTCTTAAGCACATGTTTGCCGAGGAAAATGTTTATGAATTAAAGATTGATTATATTACAAATAGTTTCATTAAGCAGTGTAAAAAGACTAGCAAAATGTACCTTAACGAGTTCAAAGATCTTATTTAATCTGTAAAAACGAAGAAAAGAAGGAAAAATCACTTGTCACTCTTGTGCTTGGCAACAATGGAAAGGTAAGGCATTTATGATATACTAAGAGGCAACCCTACTAGTGTGTGTGTGTGTGTGTGTGTGTGTGTGTGTGTGTGTGTGTGGACTTTATGTGCTTTAATATTTAGCGGATAGGGTTAGCTTTGTGTAGTCTAATGAACTGAACATCCAATCTCATCAGCTCTTGGGTGAAAATATTTTAAAAGTATATTTCACATAGGATTCCAAAGTTTAGCTTTGATTCCAAAGCTTTTAAGGCTAACCTTTCATGGGTTCCCTCATTGACCTCTTGGGTATACGTACGTTTAGCATGAGAAAAACAAATATTGATTGGTCAAAAAGCAACCACAGATTTATTAGTGTCTGCTACTACACTCCATTATATAGCTTTTAGCGAGATTCTTTGTTTCACTTTAAGCTTGGCTTTGTGTGTCCTTCATTTGCTTTGTTGTTGATGTTAGTGAAGCCAAGTACTTGCCCACTTAATCATATCACCCCGGTGCATGGCCATGGTGGTTTAGCAGCTATTTCTTTCGGAGGTTCACGCCCCAAGTTTTCACTGCGCTGCCATGATTGCATGCCCTCTTTTTCTTCCGAGGAAGGTTTAGCTGTACAGTTCTTCAGTAAACATTGCTTTGTTTGAGTTCGAAGCTTATCCACTCTCTTTCCTTTTCTTTCTAAAAAGATGAGCATACACAGCTAAATTTCTGATAAACGTGCACAAATTAGCCTCGGGGATGATTAGAAAGAAATAGAATACATTCACAAGGGCTTGAAAGTAAATGATATATCATTTTACATTTTCTGATTACAAGGATGAGTAAATATAGAAGCAAAGGCATGATCAATCGGTGAATTTATCTATCTATCTATCTATATAATGGAGAATATGATTGAGATTGTTTTTGAAAGTGTTTTTAATTCATAAATACATTAAAATGATTTTTTTAAATTTTTTTTATATAAATACATGAAAATAATCTAGAAACAATAATATTTTTATTTGATTTTTTTTTTAATATTTTTAAAATACAATGTTAAATATAACAGCGTAGAGAACCGATGAGATCTAATTACCAACACTGTGATGGTCAATGGAAGCAAAAACAAGAGAAGCTTTTATCCAATTCAAGGCATGGGAATTGAAATCGATAAAAGTTTCTCACCTTTTTCTAGCTTTTATAAAACCAAGCATGCTCGAACCTATTGAAGTATTTCTCTTTCCTTCCTTCTACAAACCACACATGGCTGCAAGCTACTCTCTTTACACACCTCCATGCTACCTGGCTTATGCTATAATTCCAGGGAAAATTCATTATATATATATATATATATATATATATATAATATTCTTCCAAGTTAAATTTATTTTTTAAGGGCTTGTGAGATGATTCATTAAATTTAATTTTGAAAGCTAAACTCGTGAACCAGCATAAAAACATGCTCATGTGAGTTTGAGTGGGTTTCTCACTTCATGATTTCTTCCCCGGCCGATATGTATACGATGAGAAGAAAAAATGAGCCGAATTCAAAATCAATCAAGATCATGGGCCTATACCTAATCCGTTCAGGGAACGGCCCATGACAAAATCTTGAGCCCGCTATTGTGGACCTGTGGAATAGATGGCCCGTATCTATCAATTTCTTTCATACAAGAAATCCAGATCAAAATCTTCAACAACGGCGATGTAGTTCAAACAGCAGCAACAGCTGTTTTAGTTCAGGTTTCGCGCTTAAATCTTCTTCTCCATCCATTCAACTGTGTTCTCTATAGTGAATTTAGTGTTTCTTTATCACATAATACTTCACAAATTGTTGTTTATTCGTTTTTGTATGCTGGATTTGAGGTCCACAACTTGTTCGATAAAATGTATGAAAGAAAGCTGCAGATTTAAACGGAGATGAAATTGAAGACCTAGTTTTAAGAATCTGATATTTTATCAGTGAGTATTGTTAAGTTTCCTGCTGCGTGGTTTTTTTATTATTAGATAGAGGAGGCTGTTAGCTAATGATGGTGTGTAGACATGTACAGAAGTTTCTCATTGGTGCAAACTACTTTGAATCCAAGAGAAATGGAGTTTTCCGTTTGCGTTTGAGGCTTTTCCATTCATCAGGAGAAACCCAAGAAGAGATTTTGCCTATTGAATGGTATGAGAAGGTGTTTCCAAAGATGACAGAATTGACCCGCCAGTTAAAACATGTGGATATGATTGATGGGAGGTTAGTGAATGTCAATGATGGGTCTGTCATTGTTGATGAGTATATTCAGAATAAGATGCATACTTTGAAGTCACTGGTAAGGTTTTTTGTTGGGTCCCCATCGGTTCAGCAAAAAGTTTCGGAAAATGTGAACGGATTGTTAGTTGATGGAAAATGTAGGAACCCAGGTACTAGTTTTAGTAAATCAAGTGAAAGAGAGCCAATGGTTGTGGATTCACTAACTAAAGTTAGTAACTTTCTTAATGTATCTGCACAACAGAGGAAGGTAGTGCGTTTCACAATATGCCAACAGGTTACGCAGCATCGGATTTGGCGAGGTGCGCTGGAGGAGATACTAAATGACCTGAGATCAGAGATGGATTTACTGAATTATAATTGTTTAGGCAAAGGGAACAACATGGGGTATCAGATAGTTTCAAGCTGTTTAAAGTTCTTAAGTGATATGGACACTTTGTCCGATCATGACTCCACTTCGTGGATGAGGCTTGCACCTGCTAAACATGTTGATTCTCCTCCTAGTTGTGGTGGCTGGGAGGATGTTCTTGAGATGTTTCATGATCTCATTCAGTGTTTGAAAGGTGAAAAGTGGCCAGTTCATCATGTGGGGAAGCTTGAAGCCATGAAAGAAGGCTTGTCTCAAATCAAGGATGTGTCGATTGATAAGAGTCTTGGTTACAAGGAGGTTCGACATCAAGAAAGCCTGGTTCAGAAGAAGCTCTCTAATACATTGGGTCACTCATCCCGCTGTTTGTTCACGCTTTTATTGTATTACCTTTATGGTCATGTTAGAGACATCGAAGTTGACATACGTGGTGGCCTTTATGGTGATGGTGAGAATGCATTCCTCTTGAGCATGGGAAGGATTTTGACTTCAGACGAGGAGGAGATGGTTTGGAGTGGGATGAAGCAGCTAGACAGGGCTCTTAGATTATTCAAGTTCGTATGGGAAATAGCAGGGATGAAAGGAGTTCTGGAGCTGCAAGGTCATCTATGGTGTGTTGGGGCCAAGGATAGGACACTCACATTTAGAGGAAACCTATTTTTTGTACATGGGATTAGTCTTTGATCAAACTGGCCTGTCTCCAAATCAGTTATAATCTTAATGATTTTATAATGGTTGCTAAAGCAAGGAATGTCTACCTTTCGCTGTGGTTATGAGGACGTTATTGTCACCTTTTGCCTACTGCATTGATAACCCATCTTTTAATTGATAATTTCCCGCAATCTGAGGGTAATTTTTACAATTTGGATTGCAGGGATTTCAGAATTCTGCTTGCGAATATCAAGTCACCTTTGCCCATTATCAAATTGGAAAGCAAGCAAGTGTCCACTTGGGCTATCTAATCTCCAGCCTGCTCCGGCAC
This sequence comes from Salix dunnii, assembly GCA_015731905.1. Classification (NCBI taxonomy): domain Eukaryota; kingdom Viridiplantae; phylum Streptophyta; class Magnoliopsida; order Malpighiales; family Salicaceae; genus Salix; species Salix dunnii. The sequence continues at coordinate 19,489,167 of CM027664.1, forward strand.
TTTCTACATTTCCGATTTTATCAAATGTCACCAAAGGGATAGCCTGGCAAGTGTCACCAAAGGGATAGCCTGACATTTTATCAAATGTCACCTGAATGCAATTTCATTCAGGTTCAGCGATAGGAATCGAGAAAAGATGCTAGCCCTCATTTGAAGAAAAAACTTTAAACCCTATAAATGCTTGACATTTTAGCGAGGAAGAATGAGAATTCTCCACTGCATGATTTACATTGAAATTGAGGTCAGGAAAGTCTGAAATCTTAAAAGCAATGTGGGACCATACAGTAATTCAAGTGAAAAAACTTCCATTTCCGAGAACCATCTTTCCACTACATTCAAAAGAAGTTCAAATAAGGTTCATGATCTGGGCTCTGGCTATAGAATCCTCAGCTTAGCGATCAACATTTTTCCCAGTGAGATTTAATAGCAGATCTATTTTAATATTTCAAAAATGCTTTGGAAAAAACAGATAAAAAAGAAATTTGGCGGTTAAAGGAACATCATTTAAAATTGAAGCGTGAATCTCATTTCAGCTTAGATTTTGAAGAGCTCTGCAAAGGCTTTGCAATGGGCCGAGGGGCGGCACTTTTCACAACCTTCTTCATATCAAACTTCACAGACGAGAAAGCACAGACTAGGGCAATCAACATTGTTGGGTATACATATACAGCCTTAGCAGGATCTGTATTCACTGGCTTTCCCAGGATCCCTTCCTTGACAAGCCCCCAGATTATAAGAAGTGTTCCAAACATGCTCATCCTCCCAGGTTTTAGAATGCCAACAAGAGCTCCAGCCACAGAAAAGTAGCTTCCAGCAAGAACCTGGGGCAGAACACGTAGATATGAAACACTGAGTTATAAACGTGAGCTTGTTGAAGACATAAAGAAAGCTCACAGGCACAGCCTGATGCCCATGAGAGTAAAATCATGCTCAAAACAGTATCTGAATAGGAATCTACAAGGAAAAGAATTTCCATAAACGCAAACACAAAGGAAAAAATAGCATCTGCATTGCTTTTGATGACAACCAAGCCATGGTGTCCGGGAGTAAGAATTTAGCGAGAACAGTTTCTACATGGTAAAAATGAACCTACGAGGAATTTAAGGACAAAATTGAGCTTGCACATAACAATCAGTCATTATATCTTGTTATTCACTAAAGATGAATTTGGAGTTCAATTTCGTTTGACAAAATTATCTGCATCCCCTATTCATTATCAATATGTAAACTCCTTTCAAACAACTTAATCATTCAACAAGAAAATGCTGATATACAAACTGCATGTCCTTAAAATTTCTGTAAGATTGATTGGTCAGCACGATTTATTGCCAAGAAGAAGTAATGTGTCTCCCTCCTCTTGTATAACACAAAAACAACAATGATTATAGAAAGAATACGGGAAGTTGAGAAGCAGAACCTCTAAGCGCTGAAGATCAGTTACTGCAGGTGCTTCCTTCACACTGGTCAAGTTATAGATATTCAACAGTTTATCCCAGCTCGGAACAGTCATGTTCCTTACAAGCCCATTCACAACGGCTCCAGGGTAGAGAAGAGCTTTCACTACAGGAACAGGAAAGATCTCACTAGCTATCAACTGGGACGATGTCACATGGATTGGCGTTGAGCACATGCCTGATCTACATGGTATCCTACACACAAAAAAAAAAATAAAAATAAATACAAATTAAGCTAAAGTGGAGCACATAATTCTACATTCTCTTCCCCGATTGTATATTTAGACATATCAGTCCAGTCCTATCACGTCAATCCTAGTGCCGGATTACGACTTCGAACGCCAAGTTCACATTATAACTATAGTTTCTCGATTTCATAGTTTCCTTACTACACACACACACACACACACACACACATATATGAATCAAAAGCTATATGTGTCACTGATTTAGGAGTTGTTTAGTTATAGGTTGTTTTTTCAAATGTTTTTCAGAAATATATCAAAATAATTTTTTTTTTTTCAAATTGCTTTTAACACAAACATGTCACTATAATTAAAAACACAGAAAAAATGAAGTAGAAAATAATTCAAAACTTCTTAACATCGCGGTTGGATAGCGCTCCAAACACCCCAGGTAAAGTAATATGGGGTTGAATCCATCTTGAAATGGATTGGTCAACCCTCGTTTTGTAACCCAATTACTTGATCGAAGAAGAAACCCATTAATCATCCCATTTAGTTTCCCCACTGATCTTATTCTCAACCTTTCCATGCTTTTCTCAACACAAAGTAAGCAAAGCGAAGCAAGAAAGCCGAGTAAAATATCTATTAAACTAAAGCTAATCTTGGAATTGACAAAATGTTAAACTAATGGAAATTTATATGAAAACCGTGGATCTTGAGAAAATGAAAGATTAAGAGGAAGAGGAATATATTTGAAAATCAAAACAAAACAGAGAGGTAGCAAGTACCTGAAAAGAGGGACCTGGAGAAAGATGAGGAAGAAATAGGTGCGAGCTGCGTATGATGTTAGAATGCTTACCCAGCTCCTTTTCCTTCTTGCCAGTGCTGTTGTTGCTGCTGCCGCTGATGTTGATGTTGCCATTATTGAGATACCGTGTTTTGCAACTTGCAAGGTGAGAAAGGATGGAGTGCCTGTGCCAGGAGACTAAAAAACAGCTCCAGGCAGGCCCAAGTGCCCATCAATTTTTTAAGTTTTAAAAATATATTTAATTTTTCAAAAATATTTAATTATTTTTTTAGTATTTTTTATTTTAGTACGATAATGTAAAAAACAACATGATTTTTTTAAATAAATATTTTAAAAAAAATATATTGTACCACAGTATAAAAAACCATAACATAAAATCTAACGAATCATTTTATAAAATGTAATTATTAATTTCGCAAAAACCATATTCTAAAAAAACAGTAAAATTCATCCAAAGAAAGAAATGAAAATAAAAAAAAAATCACTAAAACCCTATGGGTGAATGAAACGACGCGTTTAGACCTTATCCCAAAGATATTTATTACAGATGTTTATCTGCTCTTTCGAGGAGAATGGCTGCAAAAATGGCGTTCGCTCTGTCGTCTTCAAGCGCCTCAACAGCATTTCAAAGAATAATATCTTTACACTCTAGTGATCGACTCCATATGAGGCCATCCAGTCTCCTTCTTTCACGTCACTTTCTTGCTACCTCCACTCTCGCCTTCTCTCGCCGTCGAAACCACAACTCCACGGTCACTTCCTCTTCAAAGAAAAAGAAGGTAAATGCATGTTTACAATAGCTATATACAGCTCTTGGTTTTCGCTTATAGTTATTATTATTGGAGCTCTGACAGGTTCCCATGCTCTTTTTGTGTGTATCTGTGCTCAAGGTTAGGTTTGTTGAATAATTTGCTTAGGATATTATTAGTTAAGTTGAAATGGAAAGAAGAACAAAAAAGAAGAGAAAAATTTGACGACACATTTGAGTAAAATTGTAATTTTTTGATATCCGATTTGAGTTTTTTCCGCTTTTATGATACATAATAACAAGATTGAAAGAAATGGGCCGTGGTGAAAGTCTTTGTTTGGTTACTGGGAAAATTGGAGGCGAAGAAGAGTAAAGGAAAGCGCTGTTTAATTTTTCTTGCAATGGAATAGAATTATTTATTGTTTCTTGAGAAAATGAAATGTTTTTCTTTTAATCAATTCAATTGTATTTGTTCCATTTCAGTGAGTTTAATTATTTCTCTATGGTTAATTTTAGTATAAATAAATCTTCACTTCACGAGATAGATAAATAACAAGGAGAGGTGAATTTTTGCATTTTTTAATAACCTGTTAAGTTTTGAAAACCTTAAAGTGATTTTTAGTGGAAAATCTTTTGTTTATATTTTGTGTTATTTATCAAAAAGATTTTTTTTTTTTGTTTTTTGCTTAGAAAAGTGTATCTAAGAAGGAAGTGAGGGAGGAAGATGAGATAGATGAAGATGCATTTGAGGCATTGTTTGGAATGTTAGAAGAAGACCTTAAAAGTGATGATTTGTCCATGGATGATGTTGATGATGAAGATGGGGATTTAAGTGAAAAAGACCTTGAAAAGCTTCAACGTGAGCTAGAGGAGGCACTAGGAGTTGGTGGAGATGATGACGATGAGGTAGAGATGATTAGTTCAGTTGGATATGATGTTGAGGATGATGAGGAGGAGGAGGAGGAGGAAAGACCTGCGATGCTTAAGAATTGGCAACTTCGGAGACTCGCACGAGTTTTAAAAATTGGACGCCGCAAAACAGGTGTAAGTGTCTATTCAGCGATGTGATTTTGACAAACTTCAAAATATAGCAGCAATTTCGAAAATTTCTGGTTTATAAATTTATTTTTCTTTTGTTTGTAGATTAAAAGTCTTGCCGCAGAGCTTTGTCTTGATAGGGCTGTTGTTCTTGACTTGCTTCGTGACCCTCCTCCAAATCTTGTCATGATGAGTGCTGCATTACCTGATGAACCTGCACCTTCAGTGGTGATGCCGGAAACTAAACCAAGTGATATTGTTTTTGAAGAAACAAGAGACGAGAATGCTGTAAAATCTGAGAGTGAGATGAAATTGCCAGTTCATGTTATGCAGGATAGTTGGTTTGCTCGAAAGAGATTGAAGAGAGTCCATGTTGACACTCTTGAAAGAGTCTATAGAAGAACTAAGAGGCCCACTGTAAGTCTAGTTTCTCAACCTTCCCTCCTGTGAAAAAGCTCTCTGCACTGATATTGCATTTCCTGTGCTATGTGAAATGTGGATCCAATAGTCTTAAGAATATATGAACTACTAATGAATTAGAGGAAATGGCTTTATAAATTATGTGATGCACATGCGAAAAATGTCATTCAGTCAAGGTTTGTAAGAACTATGGTTTTCCAGAGTATTGGAAACAGTTATACCCTTCAATCAGTTTTACATGCACGTGGGTGTCATCAATACACACCAGCCTTTATCTTTACTCTTTCCTAATAAAATGAATCCGACCCAGCTGAAGAAGCTCCGTCATCAATTATTATCAAGCCTTACTCTTAAACTCTTTCTAGATTAGTTTCCTGCTTATACTGTACAAACTTTTCACGAGGTTTCCATTGTTCAATTCACAATTATGCTGTATTAATATGGGGTAATCCTTGTTCCTTATGTCCTCTTGTATCTATACACAATGCAGAACACAATGATTAGCAGCATTGTACATGTGACAAACCTGCCCAGGAAAAGAGTGGTGAAATGGTTTGAAGATAAACGTGCTGAAGAAGGTGTTCCTGAAAATCAGAACCCATTTCAAAGGTCTGTTCCTGAAACTGTATCTTCAAGTTGAAACACTGTATATTTGTAATGTATCTGATGATGGCATTTGAGGTAACATATTTAATGCATCAACCCTTTCTCTTTCCCTGAGGTTGCCGTAAAACAACACAACAAAGAAGTCATTGAAAATTCCAGTTCCCAGTCACACAAAAACAGTAAAAGAAAACGAAAAAAAGCCTCCTGGATTGAGTTTGATTTAGAAATGATCTATTGTCTTTCGAGTGGAAATAACTAAAATCATCCTTCTTTCCCACTCATAATATTGCTGCTATGTGGTTTATTTGACATGTTTGACAGGCAGTTGCAAAGTTGCCAATAAGTTTGCCAGATCCCAAATTGGCATTTCTTAACATGTATTAGTAGAAATGGTAGCATGTCGATAAATTCATTAGAAAATATGTAAAGAAAATCTCTACGTAAAGTAAGTTCTGGAAGGCTGTAGAATATTTCTTGTAAGAAGATAAGAATGCTTCTAATCCTGTGATGATGATAAATACTGGATGCTTCCCGTGGGTGTGCTGTATAATTGGGTTGTCACAATCTGTCTTTATTGCGCACATAGTTAAACAAAAGTGTGGCACTTTCAATGTCTTGTAGCAATAACTCCTATTTTTACATAATCAGCAGTGAAAGAGAGTTTTCTTCAATATTGAGGTTCGGAAAAGTCAAGAAATTGGTACCAAATCTCAGCTCTGGCCGTCAAAGCCTTTGAAAATGAATGGGTAGAGTGTTCTGTTAGGGGTCGTAGACTCGTAGGTTCACTCTTGTGTGCACGCAAGCACTGTAAAGGGAAAGCGACTCCATACGAACTACTATGGATTTTGGCATGATTCCATGGGTCTTTTGGTGAAAATGGACACTGAAAAGTATGGCAAATGCTTGGATGCATCCCCACTTTCGTTGTATATTTCTCTAACTCACTAATGGTTACCTACTTTCACCTAAACAACCTGAAATGGGGAGAGAGTTGTCTGCCAAATTTCTTACACCAAATACAAGAATATCTAGTTCTCTAGTCTCTGCAAAATACACAGAATACCAAATTTTGGCAGTAGTATCATGCTTTGATAAATTGTCTAGGTAATTAGATTTTTTACTGTTTTGGCTTATATGCTTAGAAAATGTCCTTGGTTTCTATCTGGCTCGACAAGCTTCAACAAATAGCTACAAAATTTTCCTTGACAACATCGTATACCTTGTGCTGTTTCTAATGGAACTTGTTGGGTCCCTATCTCGACAAAAGATTGCACAAACAAGAGTTGAAGCGTAGTTTGGCCGGCATGGGAAAATACTTTCCCGGCCATGGATCCCATCCCATGACCTATTTTCCCGCAATTCTTACGTTCACATGATTTCCTTTATATGCTTTGGGACATCAGTTATTCTTGTACTTCAATCTCCCAATCTACATAGGATAATAAGAGTGGCCAAGAATTAAGGGCATGGCAACTTTGCAGAGATCAACTGTTTTTAGGAGGCAGGGTTCGTCTGGAGTGGTATGGGAAGATAAATGCTTCTTAAAAGAGGACAGGGTAGAGCTGAGGTCATGCCAGAGCACTAGAGTTGTTGGCGTGACAGATCCCGGCAACTTGAACGCAGCACCCACTTCTTTCCCTCGCAGCTATTCAACTGCCCCCATTAATCAATCTTCCAAAGCTTTTGGGAAGCCCCCAGGCATCCCTAAATCCAAATCAATAAAAAGAAAACTGCTCTCGAATTTACTTTTTAGCAGCAAGTGATTTTTAAGGAAGATGAGCTATGGAAGTCATGTCATGTAGCTGCTTGCATCTTCCACTTCTTTTTGTTTAGCAGCCATGATAGTGGCAATCTCAAAACTGAGTCATGTCTCCTCCTCTTGCTTAGCAAAACAGAGTGCCATTAGGCTAAACATGTATTATACCTTAAAATGAATGCAATTCCTTAATGTTTAATCTTCAGTGATATAATATGGTTAAATTTCCAGTTATAATACTACTGCAAGGCTCTAGTCCTACCTTGTTAGACCAGACATATGAATCATTCGATTTCAGTGGCTGCAATGATTTGGAGACGAGGATGAAGGTTCTGACTTGCAGGTAATATCTATAAATGATACTGGCATTAATTATATCATGCTTACAACTCCCATCGCGATATTTTCTTAGCTAACGTACGACTTTCTTGGCCCTGTCCATGCTGCGGAAGAAACAAAAGGGTGTGAGAGAGCGAGCGACAGCAGAATCACTGGAATCTGAAAACAAACAAGTGGGAAAGCGAAGTCTTTCCATAGGGATGCAAACGGCATTTTCTTTTTATAAGTTCAAGGGTATATATTCCTGTTACTGAAGAAATAGACCTTTCAAGAATTTATGAATCAATTTATGACCCCGACTCTTAACTCTTTTCAGTTTTTTAGGTGTGTGGGAATGTTTATAAAAAATATTTAAAAAAAATTTAAAAAAAAATTATTATTAGTTTTTATTTTAAATTTAAAAAAAATGGATGTTTTTAGATCATTTTAATGTATTAATATTAAAAATAATTTTTAAAATATATATAAAAAATATTTTAAAAATAATCAGAGTCAATTAGATTGGATTGGATGCTTGCTTTAGCACTTTATTCTTCACCATTGCAACCATTTGGAGCAGAATGGTTCGAGTCTAAATAATGTGCCTATATTACCTTATTTATCATTGCGTTTTGTTGTTAAAAAAATTTGAAATTTATTTTATTTTATTTTTAATTTTTTTTATATTTTTATATTATTATGATATGTTAATGTCAGGAATTATTTTTTAAAAAATATTATTTTGATATTTTTTTAAATAAAAAATAATTTTAAAAATAATTATAATCATGCTCTCAAAAATATATTACAAAAAGTAAGACCGCAATTTTCACCCGAAGAACAATTATTCGAGGACATTGAGAGTGTCCAAGCCGAAGTCTTGCCCACACCACCTAGACATGTTTAAAATACAAAATCAAGATGCTCATAGGGTTTGTTTGGGGAGTACAAGAGAAATTTGTTTTTTATATATATTTTTTTTAAAATATTTCTTACCTAAGCAAAAAAAAAATGATAAAAAAAACATCAAAAAATAATTTGAAGCCAAAAAATAAATTCAAGATTTTTCAAAAGCACAATTCAACCATATTCCTAAACACATTTTTAGTTTAAGATTCGGGTGGCAAGTTAAATAGATTAATTGGAGTTAATACAAACACTTCTTGTTTCTTTTAATAAATTAAAAAAATCACTTGTAGCCATTTTTTTAATAAATTAGTAACGTTGTCGAGTTTGTTTTATTAATATAAGTATTTATATTAACTTTTATATATTTCGATTAATTTAACTGTTTCTAAAATTAATAATTATATAAATATTAGTGAAAATAAATTGCAATGTTTATTATTTGTTGACTGCAAGCTGGCGCCGTCCCTGCCTAACATACGCTGCTAATTGAAAGTAGTGTTGCAGAAGTTTCCATTGCCAAACTAACTCCCTTGACACCAACATTTCAACTCTCGAGGGATGGGATAAAAACCAAACAAATCATGCTTAGTTCCTTGTCGATGACAACAATGAACTATCTACTTCTAACAATATCACAGTCCATCATGGATTGTTTATTATCCAATCTCTTTTGGTGTTTATAATAGCATATTCCACGATAATATATTTTTAAAAATTAATTTTGATATTAAAATATCAAATAATTATCTAATAAGTGATTTAGTGCTAAGAGAGTGTGACTAATAGGTTTGTCCCTTGTACAATATATCGTTGCTAATATGATGGTTACTGGAAACTTACATGATCCATAGAATTAGTTAAAATATACACAAGCTAGTCTAAACATCCACATTAATTAAAAAAAAAAAAGAATTAAGTCTGCCTAATTCATCGAGTGTTTAAGTTAACATCAAATAATAATTATTTTTATCAAACAATATTATTTTAATCATTTTAAAAAAATATTTTTTAATTAATCTAGTTTATTTGTTGTTAACTTGTATCCATCTTCTAATCAATTTGAACGTATGATTTCAACTCAAATTTTAAGTGAGATTGCACATGATTGTCACATGCACATGTCCTAACATACGTATTCTCCACGTCATCATGGCATTTAATATCAACATTCAAATAATAAATACTTTTTTCCAAAACCAGGGGGGGCGACCACCTAGAGCCAAAAAACAGGACATGGTCATTGCATGCCTCTTCCAACTTCCATGCCAGTCATCAGATTACACGCAATCCAACAGTCCATATTGCTCCACGATTATACTCTACAATCCTTTGATTAGCCTATCTTGTCATGGCTTATATGCTTCCACGATTTCCATGTCTCCATCGTCCGATTAAAATCAAATCTAACGGTTTTAAATATCTCTGCATCTTACTCGTTGTGGCATTAATATCCCGCTCTTTTTTCTCTCTCTAAAAGCCATTAAAAAGATTTTCTTCTTTCTCTCTGATCTCTAAAGAAAAAAAATATAGAAAAATGCAAGAACAAGCGACCAGTTCAATTCCTGCTTATTCTTTTCCGTCTAGCAGTGAGAGATCTTCAAGTTCTGCTCCTCAGCTTGAACTCAAAGAAGGTCTTATTTCTATCTCTGTTTTTTTTTTTTTTTTAATTTTTTCCTTTTACTTTAAAATGGAATTAAAGCAGTTTCTTTACTAGATTTCATTGCATTTTTTCAAATTTATTGTTTTTCTTCGTTATTTCAAATAAACCTTCAAAATCTTCATCTGAGTTTCTTGTACTGAGAGTTTTGCTATTTCTGCTTGAAATAACTTGCAGTAAAGTCACATTATTTTATTTTTATTTATTTCTCCATGATCTCCAAGTATCTCAATTGTTTTTCATTCTGGGTTTTTATAGAAGCATTAATTTTCTCAAGTGGGTCTCCATTTTTTCATCGCAGTTCTCATTAAGATCCCTTAAAGATTGAAACTTTCATATTACATTTTTATGTTTAGATTTTTTATTTTTTTGCATTTTTCTTTGTTAATTTTAGGTATGGAGAGTGATGAGGAAATAAGAAGAGTGCCAGAGATAAGCGGTGAACCGGCCGGAACATCAGCCTCTGGCAGAGAGACCGGCTCAATTGACGGTCCGGGCAGAGTGCAGCCTGCTGGAGAGGGGCAAAGTCAGAAAAAGAGAGGAAGGAATCCAGCTGACAAAGAAAACAAGAGACTAAAGAGGTAATGATTTGATTTCATTGTTTTACCCCTTCTTAGCGTTTATTGTGGGGCTCAGAACCAGAGGAATATACATATCATGTTGATTTGGTGATAAATAGTGTTTTGTGGGGGTTGGTATTGGAAATTCATCAGGTTGTTGAGGAATAGAGTATCAGCCCAGCAAGCAAGGGAGAGGAAGAAGGTTTACTTGACCGAGTTGGAAACAAGAGTTAAAGACCTGGAAAAGAAGAATTCTGAGCTCGAAGAAAAGCTTTCTACCTTGCAGAATGAGAATCAAATGCTCAGACATGTATGTTTCCATGGTCCCATCTTTACATCATTTTTGCCTTGCAATAGTGTTAGCTCATCACTAGGAGACTATGGCGTTATGCTTTTAAGATTGGAAAAAAAAACGTAACTAAGCAACATGCATGATTGGTGAATGAGGGCAACAATAATGAGATACATTGGATCTTGGCATCCGGATGCGTATTTAAGAGAGAATAAATTGAAATGAAAGGCATGACCGATGAAAGAAAAGTATGTTCATGAACTTATCATTATGGGAGCCCACATGAGGCATATGACCATATCTTTAGTTTTCATGACTGATATTTTGTTAGATATTTTGTTTGGCTGCTGTGGTAGAATTTTAGGCCCGATAAAGCCAGAAAACAAATAGATTATTTTAACAATGAGTATATAGCAACTAGCACACCACTTGGTCACGTCCAATTGCCAATAATGTTGTAGCATGTGCATTTGAATGTCATCGTTGTCAATTACTGCCCATTTGAATATTTGTCTTTCAAAACCTTGCTGTGTTATGAACCTTTTGACACCTGCCTACCATGGCACAGTAAGCATGGGAGCTCCTTGGGCTCTGAGAAGACCTCTAGCTAGTGGTGGTGGTGGTTGTGGGCCACTGTTGAACAAGGCTCCATCCATCATCTGCAATAGGGCTGAACTGGGCAAACAATACACTATCTGAATTTTTCTTAATGGGCCTGTTTCTTGAACCCGATTAACGGGTGCATGATTTGAAAAATCCCAATGACATCCAAAAACCATATTGAATTGTCTGGTCACTTGTGTAGGATGTTTTTATTCTTCGATCATGAAATGGTTTTACTTCTTGTTGCAGATACTGAAGAACACAACAGCAAGCAGGAGAGGAGGCAGCAGTAGTGCCAATGCAGATGGTTCTTCATGAAGAGAAATATGCATACAAGAGGAGTGTGTAGACGAGAGATATTTTCAGCAAAAATATATGCCTTTTGTGAATTGTCGTGCATGGAAGTAGTACGACTATAGGACCTTAGCAAAGCTTGATCCTGAATTATGTTAATTACCCACATAAAGCTGGGCACCATCGCAAATTCAATAAATTTCAGAGTTACCATGTCATGTGTGCTTCCTTGCTTGCTGGTCAGGGTTGAATTTAAAAACCAGGTTACGATAATTTATTTATTTAATTATTCTTTTAGCGATTGCATGTGAGATAAATTCTTTCACGTGATAAATATATTTGACTCACTCCTGGAAAGAAAAAAAGCCATTGCAAAAAAAAATATTATTGTGAAAAACACAGTTTTACCGAACTCCTGAAAGGAAGAATGGACAAACAGTAGGCTTGCTACAAGACTCCTTGTATACAAGGAGGTAGCTGATTCAGGTCAGGAGTCATCGTGCGTGCGATCAAATTAGGGTTGTCCATTCTATTTTGTTCCATTTAAAATGGCTGGAATGTTTCATTCTGTTAATAAAATTAAGATAAAATAGTATTGTTTTTATCTTGATTTTAATTTCAGTCTATTCTAAAAATTCTAGTTAAATTCTAGCCGGAACGTCTCGGTTTTGTTCCGGATATACTGTTCCGGTCTTAAAATCTTCTTTATTTTAATTATTTTGTGATTTTTTTTAATTTTGATATTATATTTATTTGATTTTATATTTCTATTGTATAATTTAAAGTTAATTTATCTTGAATTTTAATTATACTTGTTAAATTAATATTTTAATTTTTTTCATATATATAATTAACTATATATGAACAGTATAACTTTTAAACAACACACCGAAATACTTTAAAACCGAAATATTCTATACTAATAAAAAAATTAGAATGACAACCGGAACGGTTTGAGAACCTTGTAATTAACAACGACACCTTGCAGATGTTAAAGCATGAAGAGGAATCTATGGGAAATGAAAACGGTGAAGAAATCGAATGGGTTCTCTTATATATAACTAGTAGGTGACATGCACGCGCTAGGATTTTTTTATGTACTGTAATGAATTATTTTAATATTTAATTAGTAAAATTATAATAGATAAAATCTGTTAGAAATAAGCTTTTTTCTGTCTAAAAAAAACATTGTAATTGAAATGCAGGGGAAGTGGTTTGTATATTTTTTTAATTATAAATAACTTAGGTATATTTGTCTATCTATTTTGTTTATGAGTTGTCTTTTTTTTCCAGCAATAGTAGATCTAAAATATTGTACATAAAAATATTGTAATTTTTTCTTACAAAATCAACGTAAAATCCAATAATTAAAATTTTCAAATAAATAAACTTGAACAAAAGAGAAACAAATTTAAATTAAAAGCATTTTTTTTATTTTATAAGATTTATTTCTCATATTATTATACTCAAAGTATTTTAGAACACTAATATTTTTTCAGGTAAAAAAATCCTATTTTGCTTCTCTCTCTGTATATATTTTAAGGTATTAATATCAAAAAAATATTAAAATATATAATTAGTCTGGCATATTTACAGGGAAAAAATTAAATATAATTATTATTATTATTTTGAATGCCTTATCTATAATAATGAGAAATTTAAACACCTAACAATAATAAAAAGTTAATTAAAAACAAAATAAATGATAAAACATAAATAAATATTATTAAATTTTAAAAAAATTATATTACCTGAAGAATACATAAAAATTCAAAATCAAACAATAAAGAAAAAAAATAATAAATATCAATTTTCAAATGATCACCACCACAAATTAAATTTAAAACACTACATAAAAAAATTTCAACCTTGATAACAGCAGAAATAATAAAAATTTAAAACAAAAATTAAGAACATGTACATACAGACATGAAAAAAAATAGAATATGAAAAGTATATAAAAAATAAATGAATTAAAATAAAATTCAAGATTAAAAGTATAAGGGCCGAAATGAAAAACACATATATAATGAAATTAATTTTGCTCTCTTTTCCCTCTCTTTTTTTATTTTCTATTATTTTTATCTTTTTTCGAATAAGATGATTTTATACTCCGTGCATAGTAATAACTTTCATAATTATTTTTTTATTGTGTTTTTTTTTATAAAAATATTTATCTTTTTTTCTATTCCTCGGGGAAATTTGATGATCTTGATTGTCTGGATAATAACGTGGATAGTATATTTTACCTGTTATGATAACGATGACAATGCAATGATATTTTTTTTATAAATAGAAAATTAGCTATTTATTTTTATTATTTGATCACTGTGGTGGTTTCAAAATTATATTTTATTTGTTGTTTTCATTTTGAATTATAAAATGAACTAATTATAATACAGTGAATTCAATAATTCAGGTACCTAAATTTTCTTGTTTTTACAGGAAACTCGCACTCTATAAAAATTTTGCACATATTTATTATTTTACTCAAATTTATATTATAACAAGAAAACTCACATAATTAATATTTTTTTGAGTTAAAAAAATAGGATACCAATAGCGGCAAAGCTCAAGAAAATGGCTTGTATATATATTTAAGCAAAATAATGGATGATAAAGGGATTATTTTCTATGTAATGGTATTTTAAGAGTGTAAAAGGAATAAAAAATAAAAAATAAAAATGTTCAAATCTATTTTGATTTTATAAGAAAATAAAATAATATTGTTTTCAATTGATTTATATCAGATTCAATTAACTAGACTATTACATGATGAGACTATGTTTAATAACTTTCAATCTAATTTGGGATTTAAAAAAAAATACAGAATTGAAATTTCAATTGAGTTATTAATTATAAAGAGTGAAATATGGGATATAATCTAAAATTTTATTTTATTTCCAACAACAAGGCACTAAATAATGAAAATAGACCATCCTGGTTGATAAAATCAACTTAGTCATTTCCTCAAAAAACTCCGACAGCCACCGGAGTAGAAAACTCAAGCTACCGACAATAGCCGGTAAATCTTCGGGCACAGCCTGTCAACAGCAAAAATCATTTTCAACTCTAATGGTCACTTTATGGTCCAAAAGACAGGCACTGATACGTGTCTGTACGTGATTGGTTTTAATTCTCGTAAGTCATGAGACAACGACTTCTTTTGTATGGGCAAATAAATCATATTACAACACGTTATCGACCGCACGGAAAATAGTACACCAGTCAAGTCAAATGGGAAAAGGACGTTCTAGCTGTTATGACGTAACTCCAGCCGAGTGCTCTTCGGCTCCAGCTTATGCTTCTCGGCTTCCCAATCCACAGCCTCACTTTTCCATTAACAAAGCTCCCTTTTGTTATTCTGGTTAATTTTAAATTATCTTTAATCTTTTTAGATTATTTTAATATGCTAGGTTAAAAATAGATTATTTAAAAAAAATAAAAAGATATTATTTTTTTAGACCATGTAAAATGAAAATAGAGTAAATCATTTTAATTAGAGAAGTTATAGGGTGGTTATTGCCGTGAATAAATAAAATATTTAGTTAATATTTGTTATTATACATGCACTGTCAATTAAAATAACAGAGAAATAACACGTGTCAGATTAGAAAATTTTTTTTGATGATAAATATATTTTTCAAAGGGAAAATATATCAAAACATATATTAATAATAATAATAATAAAAAAAAGGTTATGCTAGATTTAGGTTTCTCATCGAGAATAATTTCATTCGTGCTTTAATTATGTTAATAAAAAAATAAAAGAAATTATAGATTTTACTTGTGCATTGAAACATATGAATTTATCAGCATGCAAGTATTTAAAAAATCATATCGATTGACTCTATTTGAACAATATAAATTAGAAACCATAACGCTGAACAATTAAATTTAATTATATATTTGAACTTTTTGTATTAAAAGTATTAATTAAAGATAATTACTTCTAGAAAATATTTTTAGAATAAATATTTTTCAATGAGTTGATTAAATTTAATCTTTTAATACGTGATTCAATGGGAAATATTTGATACACAAAAAATTCATATGTATTTTTTCTTACATAAAGATAGGCCTCATGAATAAATTTTATAATATATTATATTAAATAAAAAGCGCAGCCTAGGTAAATGTTGATCTAGTTTTAATGTAATTTTTTTTAAAAAAATTTATTTATAAATATATTAAAATGATCTTTTTATTTATTAAAAACTATTTTTGATATTATTACATGAAAATAATTTAAAAATATTAAAAATTTTTAATTTAATATAAAAAAATAAAAAGATTTTTTTAAAATATTTTTAATACATGGATTTTTTTTTTTTTATCGGGCACAAGCCGAGCGAGAAAGAGAAACTTTTTTATTATATAAAAAAACAAAGCAAAGACAATTATCATTATTATTATTAAAAAAAAAGAACGTAAAAGAAGAAGATAATAAAAAGACAAGCGCTCATAACACTAGACTGACAGAGAGCCAGCTCAGACTAAGGGGTGTTTGATAATGGGTTTAGAAAGTATTTTTTTGTTTTTTTTTTAAATATTTTTTTTAAATTAAATTTTTTAAATGTTTTTAGATATTTTTATCTAATAATTAAAATATTTTTTTAAAATAAAAAATATTATTATGATATAATTCTAAATAAAAAATATTTTAAAAAATAAATTTAAATACAATCGAAACAGTCATTACGCTCTAAAGAGGAGAGAGAAGAAGCAGCACTCCCTAACAGTCACTAATCTCGTAAGAAGAGAAAGAAGAGACAGACAGAGATGTCGTAATTGAGTGGGCGAAGATTTCCACACTACTCATTACCTTTCCACTCGCAGCTCCATCTCCATGTCTCCATGTTTATTTGAAGAAAAGAGGGCGTGAATTGATTTTGAGAGAATTAAGAAAAGATGGAAGCAAATGCGGGTATGGTTGCAGGGTCTTACAGGAGGAATGAATTGGTTCGGATTCGACATGATTCTGATAGTGCGGTTTGTCTTCTTTACTCTGAGTTTGTTTTCCCATTTATATTTTATGGGTTTGATTTGTTTTGGTTGCATTTCTGTGTGTTTTTGTGGATCCGAGTGCTGAATTTTGCGGTAGTGATTTTTTTTTGGCGGGGTTTTGTTAATTATGCTTTGTTCTGTTACGTTGACTAACAATCACTTGATCTAGTTGTCAGTCGTTGTGAATATGAGTGTCCAGTTTGATCTTGATTTCTTTTAGGAGATTTGGCCCCATTTGTTATTCTTGATATTACAGTTTCCTCAAGCTAAGATCAGTAGTGGTTTACATCAGTGAGGTTTTTTTAAAGGCAATTTTAAACAAGATCTAATTATATAAATCAAAGGACACTACTGTTTTGGAATTTTTATTTATTTTCAGCTGGATTCCTTGATAAAGTAACAATTCCGACTGTATGGCTTCAGATAATGTTTATATATTTTCTACTTGGGATCACTTGAATGCTTTAAGCTATAACAGGTTCCTCATGTCATGTAAAATTCTAAAAGGGCAGCAATTCCAATGTCTAGTATGTCAAGAAGAAAGAGTTCAATTTTCTTGATTTCATCTTATTTAAGATGATAAATCACTATGAATTGATCTTGCTTCCTCTTCTCTTGTGGAATCTTGGGCTCATAATGTGCCTTGCTTTGGGTTTGATTGCTTCATTTAATGTTCCACTAAATTCCCAACATTGATAGCTGTTAGGTAACTGAAGCTGGAAGATCTTTGATAGAGTACAATTGTAGAATTGATGCTTATTTTATTGTCGCAGCATTTGAAAATAATATATTTATTTTCTCTATGCTAATCTGTGTTTTTTTGTGGAATAATGCAGCCCAAACCCCTCAAAAACTTAAGTGGACAAACTTGCCTTTGTGGGGATAATGTTGGAGTTACAGAGAATGGTGACATCTTTGTTGCTTGCAATGAGTGTGCTTTCCCAGTTTGCCGTCCTTGTTATGAGTATGAGCGAAAAGATGGGACTCAGTGTTGCCCTCAGTGTAAGACTAGGTATCGAAGGCACAAAGGTTAGCTTGCTTGCTTGTTCTACTGCTGGGCTATATTCTGTTATGCAGTCTTTTTGTGATATATCAAAGCTGGAATCTTATGGATATTTCAGGGAGTCCTCGAGTGGATGGAGATGAGGATGAAGATGGCGTTGATGATCTAGAGAACGAGTTCGATTATACCCAAGGCAATAGCAAGGCAAGGAGTCAGTGGCAGGGTGAAGATATAGAACTTTCTTCATCCTCTAGACATGAATCTCAACCAATTCCCCTTCTCACGAATGGGCAGCCGGTATGCAGATTAACCAATTTATGGTTTATTTATATGAATTTCTGGGAAATGCAAAATAGATAGAATAACAATAAATGCTTCTACTAACACACATTATTTTGTACATCCTTATGAAATTTTAAACCTTTGTCCATTTAATGTGTTTCGGGCATTGATGCTTGGTGGTCCAAGACCACAAACACAGTTTTAGTTGTGGTTAACCAAAGCATCACTGTCGGCGCCTTGGTCATTTTTAAGCCTGTCATACAGGTTCACAAAGTAAAACCACAATGCCAAACAATCTATTCTTTGTATTACAAGTACAAGTTGTGTGCTTTGAGAGCTGCCATTTTCTTGTAGGTTGGGTCTTCTTGTTTTCTTAGCTAGAAAGATAATTGAAACTGAATCTTCTACTGATTTAACAAGTCCACTTTCTCTCTGGAAAAGAGAATTCATGGGGCATGTCTCCCTTTTAGCGAGAAATTGACATGAATGTCATGTTGCTGGTTTTGCAATATCCAGCTTATATGGGTGCTGTATTCAGGTTTCTGGTGAAATTCCCTGTGCTACACCCGGAAATCAATCTGTAAGAACTACATCTGGTCCTTTGGGTCCTGCTGAAAGGAATGTTAATTCATCCCCTTATACTGATCCAAGGCAGCCAGGTAGTTAAGCAGCCTGATTTTGAGTATTTATATATCACTCTCTTATGTGTATGGCTTTGAGTTCATCATGCTGCCTATTGCTACAGTTCCTGTTAGAATTGTGGATCCGTCAAAGGACTTGAATTCTTATGGCCTTGGCAATGTCGACTGGAAGGGGAGGATTGAACGCTGGAAGCATAATCAGGAGAACATTGCCATGCACTTCACCAACAGATACTCTGAAGGAAAGGGGGACACGGAAGGCACTGGTTCAAATGGAGATGAACTTCAAATGTGAGTTCCCTTCAAGATCTATCCTGCATCATTCCTTCCTCTGGAAGCGTATTCCTTACAACCTCCCATATTGAAGCATGGATTTGCTTTCAGATTCTATTAAAAGCATGGACTAATCTTCTCATATGCACTCAATTAACCATTTTGTATCTGCATTTCACTTTTTGTGTCACAGGGCTGATGATGCTCGACAGCCTTTGAGCCGTGTGGTGCCCATTTCTTCATCTCACTTGACTCCTTATCGTGTTGTAATCATTTTGCGGCTTATTATTTTGGGATTCTTCTTACAATATCGTGTAACTCATCCAGTGAAAGATGCATATGGTTTGTGGTTGACTTCTGTTATATGTGAGATTTGGTTTGCCTTGTCCTGGCTTCTGGACCAGTTTCCAAAATGGATGCCTATCAATCGTGAGACCTATCTCGACAGGCTAGCATTAAGGCAAGTTAAATGCATTGTATTGGTAACTAGATCTTGGTTGAAGGTGTAATTGTTCTTATTGCTTCACTAACAGCATTTTGTATCTTTTGCAGATATGATCGTGATGGAGAACCATCACAGCTAGCTCCTATTGACATCTTTGTTAGTACAGTGGATCCCATGAAAGAACCTCCTATTGTAACAGCAAACACCGTGTTGTCCATTCTTGCTGTTGATTACCCTGTCGACAAAGTATCATGCTACGTTTCAGATGATGGTTCAGCAATGTTGACATTTGAAGCCCTTTCTGAAACTGCGGAGTTTGCAAGGAAGTGGGTGCCTTTCTGCAAGAAGCACAATATTGAGCCTAGGGCCCCCGAGTTTTATTTTTCCCAGAAGATTGATTATCTGAAGGACAAGATACAGCCTTCTTTTGTGAAAGAGCGCCGAGCAATGAAGGTGAGTCAGAAGAACAGCATGCCTTGTCTAACTTTTGTCTGCATTTCACATGGATTAAGTGGGCTCTGGTGCTCTTTTACTTGTTTTCAACAGTATACATGAGAATGAGTATGATTATGTGTTGTTCTTTTACTTGTTTTCAACATTATTCATGAGATTGAGTATATGTCACAGAGAGAATATGAAGAATTCAAGGTGCGGATCAATGCTCTTGTTGCCAAAGCACAGAAGATGCCAGAAGAAGGTTGGACTATGCAGGATGGAACTCCGTGGCCTGGAAATAATCCCAGGGATCACCCAGGAATGATCCAGGTATTGTAATCCTTCCTACATGTACTCATACACATCCTGCTTTTGTTTGTTTTTCCCATACAATTCACACTTTCTGGCATACGGTGGAGAGCAGGTGTTTTTAGGTCACAGCGGGGGGCTTGATACTGATGGAAATGAGCTGCCTCGTCTTGTATATGTTTCTCGTGAAAAGAGACCTGGATTCCAGCATCACAAGAAAGCCGGAGCAATGAATGCACTGGTTTGTCATCTTAATCTATTGTATAATTGGGCCCCTTGTTCCAATTTCTCAAGTACGTTGATATGCATCACAGGTCATGGTACCATGAGTGCTGATTTTTTTGTGCATATCAAAAAGCAGCTGCTAATCTATCTTCTCTCTCTTCATTTTTCCCTTAAATAAATGGAAGTTTTCACTTGCATGTACCGTGGTTTGGTTCAAGATGATTGATTTTCAGAACTTAGAGGCCTGCACCACAATTTGTGTGCTAAAATTAAAATGTTTTCTTTCTTGGTCTTTCTGTTGAGTAGATTCGAGTTTCAGCTGTCCTGACCAATGGTGCCTATCTTCTGAACGTCGACTGTGATCACTACTTCAATAACAGCAAAGCTCTTAAAGAAGCCATGTGTTTCATGATGGACCCTGCCTATGGAAAGAAGACATGTTATATACAGTTCCCACAACGTTTTGATGGCATTGACTTGCATGATCGATATGCCAATCGCAATATCGTTTTCTTTGATGTAAGTCGTGGTTGATTTATCATCAATCTAGAAAATATTCCTTTCCGTGCAATGTTGTAATGGATGGCTCATGTTTTGTCATTGTATCTTGCAGATCAACTTGAAGGGTCTGGATGGCATCCAGGGGCCTGTGTATGTTGGAACTGGTTGTTGTTTCAATCGGCAAGCCCTTTATGGTTATGATCCGGTTTTGACAGAGGAAGATTTGGAACCAAACATTATTGTAAAGAGTTGTTGTGGCTCAAGAAATAAGGGAAGGGGTGGTAATAAGAAGTATATTGACAAAAAGAGGGCAATGAAAAGAACTGAATCCACCGTCCCCATTTTCAATATGGAGGACATTGAGGAGGGTGTTGAAGGTTGGTTTCTACAAGTTTTTTTCTCACCTGTCCTTTTCAATTAATATCCTGTACTAGCACTGCATCTCAGTAGTTTAGTTTATGATGGAGCATGGTCAGTCCTCATTTATACGTGGTAACTAACGTTTTGATTACCTGGAATTTTGTCATATACATTAATTATTTAAAAGTAATGCAAGTTTCATTAGACAATGCTAACCTTATTCTTGTATTTCATGCCATGTGGTAATGATAAACTACAGAACACCCCATTTGAGATTGATAATGATTTTGATTAAACTTGATGGTGAAAACTACAAATGATTACAGAAAAGTTTACACAGCATGTTTTTTTAACTGAATTCCTTCTCTTTTGCAGGATATGATGATGAGAGGTCACTGCTTATGTCACAGAAGAGTTTAGAAAAGCGTTTTGGTCAGTCGCCAGTTTTTATTTCTGCTACCTTCCAGGAACAGGGAGGCATTCCACCGACAACCAATCCTGCAACTCTTTTGAAAGAAGCTATCCATGTTATTAGCTGTGGATATGAAGACAAGACTGAATGGGGCAAAGAGGTCAGTCTTTACCTTCAGCAGTAATTGGTTAATCCGATCAAGTTTTGTTTATAATATGTTGGCTAATTCTTTCTGTTGTTGGCCAGATTGGATGGATCTATGGTTCTGTTACTGAAGATATTTTGACTGGGTTCAAGATGCATGCTCGTGGTTGGATATCAATCTATTGCATGCCTCCTCGACCAGCATTTAAGGGGTCTGCTCCTATCAATCTTTCTGATCGTTTGAACCAGGTTCTTCGATGGGCCTTGGGATCTATTGAGATTTTACTGAGCAGGCATTGCCCCATATGGTATGGATACAACGGAAGGTTAAAGCTCTTGGAGAGGCTAGCATATATTAATACCATCGTGTACCCTCTAACTTCACTTCCACTCCTTGCTTACTGTGTACTTCCTGCTGTCTGCCTTGTCAGTGGAAAATTTATTATTCCTGAGGTATGTGACATTTTCATTTCCTTTGGTACCAGTTGATCATGCGATTCAGTTCTTAATTAACAAACCAGTGATGTTGCTGCAATTTCTTTTCAGATAAGTAACTATGCTAGCATGTGGTTCATTCTGCTTTTCATCTCCATTTTTGCTACTGGAATACTTGAGCTTAGATGGAGTGGAGTCGGTATTGAAGACTGGTGGAGGAATGAACAATTCTGGGTCATCGGTGGTACATCAGCTCATCTCTTTGCTGTCTTCCAAGGACTTTTGAAAGTGCTTGCAGGTATTGATACCAACTTCACTGTCACTTCAAAAGCTTCTGATGAAGATGGGGATTTCGCAGAGCTTTATGTGTTCAAATGGACATCTCTTCTCATCCCTCCGACCACAGTCATTTTCCTAAACATGGTGGGTATTGTGGCTGGTGTGTCCTATGCCATAAACAGTGGGTACCAGTCATGGGGTCCTCTCTTTGGCAAGCTCTTCTTTGCTATCTGGGTCATTGCCCATTTGTATCCTTTCCTGAAGGGTTTGTTGGGTCGGCAAAATCGTACGCCAACAATTGTGATCGTATGGTCCATTCTCCTTGCCTCCATTTTCTCACTGCTATGGGTGCGCATCGACCCCTTCACCTCAGACTCCACAAAAACTGCTGCAAATGGCCAATGTGGCATCAACTGCTAGATTGTCTCCGGATCATGTTGTCATGGCTATGCCATCTCTTCTCAGAACCTGCCCTCATGTATATATAACCAGAAATCAAGCTACTAAACAATGCAATTAATTTATGTAGAGGGTTAACCTGAAAGGTGTACTGCTGGGAATGCACAATGAAGAGCATAAACACGTTAGAAGAAAACCCTTTAATTATATGATCTTTGTTGCACCAAAAGGTGTTTCTGTCCATCCCCGCATGAGCAGGTGTTTCTTGACTCTTCAAGTTTGTTCATGCCATTGTTGTGCAGCTTCCTGTTCTCATCTTTTTGGTAAAAGTTTATAGAAATACCCATCCATTGTCTAGGAGTTCTTGGCTAAAAAATTCTTTCTACGTGCAGGACTGCGTATCATGGAATTTTAATCTGCCACACAACTCTCTGATTGCATCTCATCTCCTTTACTGTATGTTTGAGATGTATACCCTCTCTAATTAATTGATGGTGATTAACCTCCTAATCCGGAGTCTAATAATAGATATCAATTACCGGTCACGATTAAAGCAGGCGCGTAGTGATTGATTTGCAGTTGGATAATGTTCTTGATTGATCTTATGGTAGCTTTTACTGTTTAATTTTTTTTTTTGCTTTTAAAAAAATATTAAATTAATGTTTTTATGAATCTAAATTCAATAATTAATCAAGTAACCCCATCTTTCATACACATTTTTTAGCATAAATTTTATGGTAGTCAATAATAGCTAAATACTAATATTTATTTCATAAATTTATTTTGGAGAGAGAAACACGAGAAGAAAAAATCACATATGAAACCCAATAAAACTATTTTCACCTGGTCTCATTTTTTTTTCTTCTCTCTCTCTCCTTTTAATTTTGTTTTGGGCCCAAATTGAACCTGGGCCTGAAATAAAGCTAGTTAAAGAATGGGTGGGCTTGGGGCAAACCTTGTAAGGAAACCGACACCGTATGATACGAACGAAATCCCGAATGAAAACCCCTAGTTAAGGCAGAGCAGAAAAGCAAAACTTCGGTGTCAAGGGTTTGTTGACTATTTATAGGCAAAAAGAAAGAAAGCAAGAGAGAGATTTGGGAGGAGAAAGTGAAATTAGGGCTTTTCTCTTTCTAGAAAAAACAGTGTAAGCAGCAATGGAAGTAATCACGGATGGTGTTAACAACTTAAACATAGCAGCAGTAGCAACAACAGATTCAGCCAATAACAAGAAGAACCGAATCCAAGTTTCTAACACCAAAAAACCTCTGTTCTTCTACGTTAATCTCGCCAAGGTATTACCAAAACCTCCCCCTTTTCTTTTCTCTAAATTAGTGTTTTTTTTGTTTATTATTCTTGCTTTCTGTCCGTTAGTTGCAGAGGAAACAAGCCTGTTTTAGTTTTGTGTTTTTTTGGATGGTTTAATGATTTAATTAGATCTCTGCTTTTTTTATGGTTTTTTTGTTATTTTTTATGTTTTAGCTAATTTTAGGGATTTATTGCTGTTATAGACATGCGTGGGTCCTGTTCTATTCTTTTGTCCTAGGTTTTTCTATTTAGGGTTTTTTTCTTGGCCCCGTTTTGTAACGCTAGAAAAATTGTGGATGAGAGAATAGATGAAGGGAAGCTTGTGTATGTGTCCCTATTATTGCTTTAGAGATATTTGTTTTTTTGTAAAAATATGATTGGATATTTTGATTCTGTTGCTGATTCGTGTTCGTATGCTTAGTCTGGAGGAGGGTTTAGTAATTTTAGCTTGGTAGAGAGAAGGAAAATGGATTTTTATCAACTGAAGAAGTGTTTGTATTCGTGTTTGTGGTTTTGCTTAGCTGTTTAATGGCTGAATTTTTGCAGAGGTACATGCAACAGCACAATGAAGTGGAGCTTTCTGCTCTCGGGATGGGTACAGTTTCTTTAGCTGTCATCTAAGGAGTTTACTTATTTATTTATTTTTTTACTTAGGAGGCATTTTGGGTCTGTTGAAATTGTAATTTTTGTTTATTCCGTTTCATGTGCTGATTCAGCAAATTGGGGGATTTATTTTTTTAACTTGGCTTGGTTATAAATGAAATTTGATTTGACTATCCACTATTTTAGTCACGAAAAATAAGAAGGGATTGCTGCGCAATATAGTCATACTATGCTGCCCTCATGTGAAATTTATAGCCACAGTTGCTATATAGTCCAATAAGTAGTTTAGTGTCATATTTCTAGTTATGGGAGAGTTTGTTGAATTTGATTTTTATGTTGTTACATGTGCAGCTATAGCCACTGTCGTTACCATTGCTGAGATCTTGAAAAACAATGGACTT
This sequence comes from Salix dunnii, assembly GCA_015731905.1. Lineage (NCBI taxonomy): Eukaryota > Viridiplantae > Streptophyta > Magnoliopsida > Malpighiales > Salicaceae > Salix > Salix dunnii. The sequence goes on from CM027664.1 coordinate 19,514,277, forward strand.
GCTGTTGAGAAAAGTGAGATTTTTATTCTTTTCTTATTTTATCCTTTACAACGAACTTGATGTTGAGAGCTTGATCACTTATTTTGTGTGTTTATGTTTAGAGATCATGACTTCCACGGTTGACATGAGGGAAGAAACAGGAGGGCGTCCTGTCCCAAAAGCAAAGGTAAATATCATCAGTATAACCTTTTGTTGGACCTCATCTGTCAGATATGCTGTTGGGTGCAGTAGATAGAATCCTCTCGGATAAAGATTTCACCAGCCTTCAATTTGGAATTGCATCTGTATTGCTCTCTTTGGAAAACCAAGGATTGTTAACATCAATATATTTTACTAGTAACAACTCCCTACATACAAGCGTATGCATTTTTAGGTTTGTTTTAGAAGATGGAACACAGATAAGAGTGTAATGTAAATAAGGTTTTGCCTTGTCTATTTTCATCAATTGCTGTAGACGACAGGGGATGTAGATCTAATCATCAGGCAAGAGCCGTGGCTTAGTTTTCAATTTGATCAAATCTGCTCTGTGATGAGGCCTCCACCCTCTCGTGTAGTCTGTACTGATATGAGCAAGTTGCACATCATTCCTTGTCGATAACTAGTTTTTTAGAGTTTGAAAGACTTGACTTTTTGGATATGTTTCTTGCAGATTGAAATATTGCTAGGGAAGACAGAAAAGTTTGATGAGTTGATGGCTGCTGCTGCTGCAGAGGAAGCTGCTGCGGCCGAGGAGCAGAGTTGAGCTTGAAAAGATGAATTTAGCTTGTTCTCTTGAGTTTCTTTATTATCGACAGTTGTAACCTGCCTATCTTGGATTGGAACTATCAAGTTTAGTAGCTTGTGATGATATTTCTTCTAGGAGTTTTTGTAATAACAATGCCTTAGCAAATTCAAAATTCAAATTTGTTCCCGAGTTATATCCTTGGTGGAGTACGAACCTGGTTTCTATTACTAGCTGGCCATGTTTTTTTTTTTGAAATGGGTGATCCAGAGCCGCTGGCCCCGACTAATCCATGCCCCATAGCTGGCCATGTTGTTACATTGCATCTGCACAAAAAAAACCAAGCCCTTTTTAACATATTTTCATGATCAAATCGAAGCTGAGTTTCTCCACGAGTAAAAGAGAAGAGCACATTGTACTTGGTTGGATTCATGGTCGAATGTGGCACGGAATGCTCACTTCAAGTCAAGTAGCATGTTGCCATTTCATTCCTCCAACGAGCCTAAAGGGATGTGGAAATCACAGAATTCACCGTGACGCTGCCGTCTGAGATGTACAAGGTGGGAATAGGTTGATTAACCAAGAGTTCAGAGTTGCGATCCAATAATGTCAGCCGAGAAATAACATTTTTCAAAATGCAAACGTCGGAACAACCAGGAGAAAAAGGGTAAACAAAGGCAATACATGTTTTCTAACCGCCCAAACAAGTTTGCGGGACCGTTTCCTAAACCAAAAATAAAAACCTCAATGGAGACAAAAACCCAAGATAAATTAACTTGGTATAAAAAAAAAAATGCTGCTATCTCGATTTTCCCTTTTGCTTTGACAGAAAAAAGCTCGAGTCATTTTCTCCTTTTATGCTTCTTCCTCATCCTCTACAAGTATCTTTTTGCATGCTTCATAGCACATGAAAGATATCCCAGCAGCAGGGACCAGCTTCATGCAACTGGGTCCAAGCCCCTTATATAACCCCTGGATGCCTTCTTGTTCCAGTATGCAAGCTAGAGCATGGATCACATTCCTGTATACTTGTCTTCCGCTGAGAGCTCCTACCTGCATGTGCTTGCGGGCAACTTCAAGGGGGAAAGTTGCACTACTTGATATGGCACCAGCAGCAGATCCTATTAGAAGAGTTTCAATGTTGCCAATCTTCTCTTGCTTATAAAATTTTCGGTAGGCTTTCCGTAATGTGTCATAGGCAAAGTAATTTGCTGCAGCATATGGAATAACACCAATAAGGCTAGGGGCAAGACCTCTATAGAGTTCTCCAGGGCCCTCTTCACGGAGAATTTTTAAGAAAGCATCTACTATCCCATTATAAACACCTCTCTGCAAAATACATCAGACCCCATGAGATAAAAGAACATCATTCACGCAGGATTTCAGTTTCTGGTTTAGGTTTTGCACATACCTGTATAGTTAATCGTGTCTTGACCAACTCGAGCGGGTACGTGCACAAAGTAGAGCTCACCCCAGCACATGCCCCGGCAATTAATGATGCAGGAATTGAAAGTTTTGGCTGCTCCCCAGGTGCAGGGGACAACTTCTTGTTTACCGTATCATATGCAAAAAGCTGCAGGCACAAGCCAGTTACAAGGGGGTGTTTGGGAGTACTTATAAAAAAAAATAAAAAAAATTATTTTTATTTTTTGCTTTAAATAAAAATTTTTTGGTGTTTTTAGATCATTTTAATGTGCTGATGTCAAAAATAATTTTAAGAATAATAATAAAATATCATTTTGATATATTTCTAAACAAAAAACACTTTTAAAAGCAACCACAACCACACTCCCAAACAAGAATATTGCTTTGAATATGCAGAAGTTGCATGACTTATTTATCATTCTCTATTTTAAAATAAAAGGGGACAAGCGAGACTGTAAAGGCATTGTAAATTAATAGAATGACGGTTCTAGAGAGAGCTGACATCAGTAACTTGTTTGAAGTCCATTTTTGAAAACAGAAGGTTGTTAATTTCACAATTCAAACAGAAGTTTGATAAGATCAACCTTTGTTTACCGGTGCAATCCAAATGAAGAGCTTATGCCAGACAGGTAAAGCTGGCATCTAGCTCACCCCTTGTATTAGCATTCTAAATTTATTAAAGCTGACGGGAGTTGTCCTAAGGTGCAAGATATCTACTCATCTGAAACAGAGATTAGTTTTCCTGCAATTACTTGGTAGTCCATAGTTGGACCGTGATAAAAGTATAAGAGGCCGTCAAACAGGGGGAACCTGGCCTTTACCCATCCACTCAATTTTACCCTCATTCTAGCATTAGTTGATGGCCCTGTACTATCGACAACACCTAAACCGATCCAGCTAGTGCACAAGCAATGTGTTAGAGATACTTGAATACTTGTGGAAATAGTAAAGCCTCTTCTTTTGAGAAAAAAAAAATGCAAGGTCGATTATTGCCATTCAAGCAGGGACTGCCATTTGGACCATTTATTTTCATCAAACCAATCGTATAACAAATTCGTGCGAGTGTCATCTTAAAATTAGTTTTGATTCCACATTACCATTTTCAATTTCATACTTGTATTAAAATTTTCATTCTAATTAAAACTCTAACAAACCTGAATTCTAAATTCACAGCAATAAACAGAAAAAGGTAGCTAATAAGCACTGACCATGGACATTCAAGCTTCAACCATATAGCATCATCAAAACAATTCATAGCCGAACCAAAAAGTTATCAATGATGAGGCAATTTACAACCAGAATAAAACACACAACCTGTGCGAACAGAAAGTAATCATCGATGTTGACACCCAGAAAAACATATATAAACAAAAAAATGAATGACAACAAGAAAACAGAAAAGAGAGAAACAATAAATGCCTACAATGAGCACAAAACTTCCTTCAGCTCCTCAATTACAAGACTGCAAAGCACAAATCAGTCCACAAAAATTGCTAGCCATCAAATAATAAACAAAACCAATCAACTTAATCAACAAAATTCACACCAACAGTCAATTTAACCAAAAAAACCATTTCTTTCGCAGTGTATAATACATAAACCAGAGAGATATTTCATTACCTCAATGGCCTTGCTAGGGGCAACACGAATCACGTTAACCAAATTGCCTCTAAACAACCCTTTCCATCCATCAGTCTGAATTATATTATTAAAAACCTCAGTTGTACTGTGTCCATTACTCCCCACCATCAAATGGGTCCTAATAGTCTCCAAAGGAGCCACAGCAGTCCTTGAGATAGCCCCAGCAATCCCTCCACTAATTAACCTTCTTAATGAAGGGTTTTTAACCTTAATCTTCAATTTAAGCCCACCTTTCTTCTTCTTCTTCTCCAGAACCCCTTCCTCCTCTTGAAACCCAACAAATGACAAGTACTTAACACACAAATCATTGTATAAAGACTTTAGGCTGCCGTTGTCCCCCATACCCATTTGGTTAACACTAGCAAAAAGGCCTCCTGCAGGAGGGAGATACTGCACATCTTGAAAGCTATTCCACTGAGACCCCAAACCGGAAATCCAGAGAAACCCATCTCTATTATCATCAAACAACTGGTTTCCACCCCTAGCCATGAGTCAAAACCTTGTAAACAACTTCTTTTATGCTTTAATGAATACCCAAAAGTTCAAAACCGGATATTTTAGACAGGAAAAGATTGGATTTTGAGCAAATGGGCACCTAAAAAATCCATTTTTTAATACTGGTATATGGTAAAATTGAAAGAAAAAAAAAGTTTTATGAAGAAACCGAAAGATAGAGGTTACAATGAAAACAAGAACAGGGAAAGGAAAAACTTCGAGTCAAGAAGAAAGCTAATAATGTAATTGTAACTAGAAAGAGAGAGGAGGGGTTGGTGAATCTCTCTCCTCCTCTTTCCCTGTTCCCCTCTCTATAATGTTTGTTTTGTGACTTGGTTTTATTCTTATATAATATAGAGAGGGGTTTTCAAGGCGGGGTTGAGTTAGGTTTTTGTGTTGTTGGCAAAGTGTAGTTATGGGGAAGACTGCTGTCTAATGGAGTCTCTTCCTGTTCAAAGATTTTGGGCTTTTTTTCCTCTTCTGCTTTTGTTTGTGTATTTTGGTAATTTGGTTGTCATTTATGGGCTATTAGGTATTTTGCGAATTTCTAAGGATATTTACTTTAAGCCATTTAAATATTCTTGTTCTATATTTAATCAATTTTTTATTTTAATTTAGTAAATGACTAAGCACGCCCCGACTATAATAAAAATTCCTTCCAGTTTGTCCAATGTATTTGGTACGTTTTAATTGCCATGATATCATTCCAAATATTTTTTTTTAATTAATATAGATGTTCAAACAACTTGTATATATTTTAATTAATTTTAAAATTAATAATTATATAAATTTTAAAAAATTATTATACTCAAACTTGAAATCATAATAAAATAAAATCTTTAATTTCATGCTTTTATCATGATTATTGATTCATTCCGAACATTTATTGTAGATTGAGATGGAGCACTTTTCCAACAATATTTTAAATACTCCATTCGTTTTCTTTTTTGTAATTGATATATTTGTATATAATAAAAACTCGTAAAATTATTCTATCAAACTGAATAAAAAAATATATTTTAAAATCATTCTAGCGCCAACCATTTATTTTTTATTGTTGTTTCGAGATAAGAAAAAAAAAAAGATGATGGCAGTGAAATGACATATTTTTATTAAAATCCATAAAAAAAAATAATGATCAAATATTAATAAAGGGTATAGTGTTCAAATATTAAAGAAAAAAGGGAAGTATTTACACCCATTGGCATTGTGGTTGTACCGGTATTTTCTAAAAATTTAATTTTTTTTATTTTAAATGAATTTTTTTATATTTATAAATTATTTTAATATGTTGATGTCAAAAATAATTTTTTAAAAATAAAAATATATTATTTTAATATATTTTCAAATAAAAAATATTTTAAAAAATAACTACAACTATATTTCCAATATTAAAAAGGTCCGGTGAATTTGTTGCAACCCAAAAAAAAGTACATAAATATATATATTATGAAAATCACATCGAGACCCCAGACCCACAGCATAAACTACTAAGCAAAGCGGCCCTGCTGGCTCCAGCAACTTGCAAATCTCAAGCCTCTTTACCTTGTTCGAGGAATTATTTTTAAATCTAGAGATTCAACTAACCTCAGTCTTTGGCAGATTTAGGTTTTAATAAGAATAATAATAATAAACTCAATTCCCATGGTTGTAAATATGGATTCAGCTAGTTGACTCTAGCTTATTCTAGTCAATTTTCATTAATTTTATTTTAAAATTATAATAATGTTGTTTTGATTCTTTAGTAACATGTTTGCTACCTTTTAATTTATTTTGATAAAATTTAATACTTTCAAGTGTTCGAAATTGAATCTCAAATAAATTTAATTTTAAAAATAATAAAACTAACATTTTCAAAATATTCATTTATCTATTTAAAAAAAATATAAAGAAATAAGATGATACCAATGATAGTAGTGTACAGAATAAAATAAATTAAAATTTATCTTACCAAAACACATTTAAATTCAATCTATTTATCAATCAAACACAGTAATTGAATTAATTTACAAAAAAAATAGAATTAACCCTTCAAATCATGATTAAAACATTACTTGAAGTTAACTCGAGTTACAAATTTTAAACCATTCTTGACGGCATCTAATGCATAGTTTAGGATAGTCAATTTATCAGTTTAATATATGCATAGAGGCCTCCAGGGTTAATTTTTGGTGAATAAAATATTTGAAACGTGAATGGTCACCCATCTTGAAAATGAATTGAACCTTTAGAGAAACCCCACCGGGACAACGAAGAGTTGTCTCGAAAAGGTGACCTGGTAATAGCGTGAAATTTATAAATTAATTATTATTTTATATTAAAATTTTACTGTTACTGATATAATATAATATAATATAATATAATAATTATTGAAAGTTTATATAATCATTAATTTTAATGTCTGATGAATTAGTCGAGATGCTAAATGATTGCTAACATTATTTTATATTAGAATTTTATGGTTACTAATATAATAATCATTGAAAGTTTATATGATCGTTAATTTCAATGCCTAGTGAATAGTCGAGGTGCTAAATGATTTCTAATATGATGGTCATTAGAGACTAATATGATTATTAATTTCAGGGTCTATTAGATTAGTCGAACTGCATGCAAACTGACCTAGACACCCACATTATTAAAAAAAAAAAAGTTGTCCTGAATAAAATAGTGTTTATGATTTTTAGGTTATGTTATGAGAAAGTAAATTTTGAAAATTACTAGATAGGTGAAAATAAGTTCAATGTGCATATGTTAATCAATTTAATTAAAAAAATTAATAGTTTTTCTAACATATGCTCCGGAGACCTGTAATTAATGTATTTGGAAAGCTCCACTTATATAATTAATAATAGATTTTTTTAGTTGTATAAAAGTATTTTTACAATATAATATTGCTGAGCATGGAAAATTAAATTGTTTTAATTGCATCAATTAGCGTGTGCTCTTATGACATGCAATTTCACCTTGACTAAAAATATTTTTAGCTAGTCTCAATTACAGATCAATAAATAAATTAATAATTTTATTAAATTTACAAGAAAGTATATCACACATAAATACCGCTAGATATATAAAATAATAGTTTTATTATATATAAAAGTTTGCATAGTATAACCTCAATAAATTAATAACATCGATACTATTCTTGCTTTATACCAACTTAAATTTGAATAATATATTAATTGATTAATAATTTATCATGGTTCTGATAATATTAACCTCTCGTAAAATAATAATATATTATTTTACTGCGTTAAGAACCTCAATTGTAACGTTCTAATATCTAAAAAGAAGGTTATGATATTGTATATTATTTTTAAAATAATTTTATTAATCAAGAATACATTAAATGTGATTTTATTATAAAAATAGAAGGATCCATGAATTAAATTTGAAAAAAATCAAGGCTGGTCAATGAAATATAAAAAAGAAGCAAATAAGTGATTGTGTTGATGAGCAAAATCAAATAAATTTTTAATTGCTACAGGATCCACCCTTGGACCGTCTTTATTGCTTTATTACTGTAGAATTACATTTCACTAAATAATATCAATTCAATGAGGTAATCAAGTAATTTATAAATAAAATAAACTAATTCGCAATAAGCAAGTGTCTGGAAATGAGATTGTTTTTGTTTCCAATTATATTTTAAAAATATATATAAATCTGAAAAATATTAAATTGATTTTTTAAATAATTTTAGTGTATTAATATTAAAAATATATATATAAATATTTCTAAGTAAAAAAACACCCTCCTCCACTGCCATGTTTTGAATTAAACACGAACCAATTACTTGAAAGTTAGGTGTCCTGCCAAGTTGCCACCAACCCTGCTTGCTCAAGCATGTGTTAGCACCCGCATTTTCCATGTTTTCCCGACAGATTTCCATGTTTTCTCTCTTACAGCACGCCAGATTTTCCGATGATGGACATCTGCTGCATCTGAAAAGCACAGTGTCCACAAAACGCCAGTGAAATAATATACACACAAAGCAGATGATAGAAACTCGAACATGATGGGAGATTATTATGCCTTGACCGTACAGAATCACAGATGATCACCGAGTCTTCCATTAAAGATTTTCTTAGATCTCTCTGGTGTTCCATATGAAGATCATAAATCCAATCCAGAAAATCGACGCAGAGTCTTACGATATAGGGATCAGGGATAGCACGGTTGCAGAACTTTCAAGGGAAGGGACAACTAAGCAAGCACCCAATGTCTCATTTCAACACCTTCAGGTTTTGGCCCAGTGTAAGGCAATGAGCTCCTTACCTCAGAATTAGTTTTTCAAAAACCAGATATAAACAAGATTTTTAAGTCAGCTGAGAAAGTAATAAATAAGGTCGTCCAATAATAAAGACACATGACTCTTAGACCTTCACCTATAAAGATGACAGTGCATCTAAAATTGAGTAAAATAAATAGAAAGTTTTTAGACTTGATTAAGTTTTTGGTAAAAAAAGTCAGAATTTCGTTCAATATGAATATTAATTTTCTTTTTCTAAAAAATAATAATAATTATATGTACCTAAATAATTATGAACATTAATTGAATAAAAACTGATGATGATGATGATGCAGTGATAGTTGTAAATTATTATAGTATCTAAATAGTTGTTTTAGGTTCGGATATGTATAATATAAACCCATGCTACCCTTCCACCAATTAAGAACTTTGTTTGTGCAGGAAAAGGGCATTTTGCTTTATCTTTGTTTATCTGAGCTTTGAACGTGCTCTGCTTGTTTTATATGCAGTCACTCAACTCTATCTATCTATCTATCTATCTATATATCAATTCTGACAGTTCCGTAATCTTATTGTCTCGAATTTGAATTTCAAAAAAAAATATCAGAAATATTTTTTTATAAATATATCAAAATGATGATACATGCTGAATGATCCGTCAAAACCAGATTAGATAGAGGTGAAATCTCCCACAAGAATTAAGTTCTTCATATCTCAGCAATAGCCAAGAATCATGTGACACACAGTCTTATGCTCATCTAGAAACACAATTTAACTGGTCAACACATGATTCATATTGCTGGTAAACAACGATAAATTTATTCTTTTTATTCTCTTAGCTTTACGATGTGGCCACCATTGACAGCTACAACCCCTAAAAACAGAGGAGTATAAACTGGGCAGCTGGCATGAAAAGGGGAGCAAGTACTAAGCAAAGTTTATAGCTTCTCTTCCTCGATCAGCTCTAGCCATGGTATTCATAGCCATAACAGTAATAGTCCTTAGCTTACTCGGCAATGAAATAGGCTTTGTTCTTGGGGATATCGGGACTGCTACTTCTTATGGACCACCATATTTACGTGAGTAGATTTTCATGTTTTGCGTTTACTGTTTTTCTCTACAAGTTTCTTCTTCAAACTTGGTTTATTTATTCTAATCTGTGTGCAGCTACTAAGTGCAATGGGAACAGAGAAGATCAATTCCCGCCGGGGAACTTGTTTGTTTCTGTGAGTGAAGGCTTGTGGGATAACGGCGCTGCTTGCGGGAGGCGTTACAGGTTGAGGTGCCTGAGTGGAAATAATAACCCTTGCAAGGACGGGACTATTGACGTTAGGGTGGTGGATCTGTGCAGAAAATCACCGTGTCCTTCAACTATTCTCTTGTCAAATGATGCTTTCTCTGCTGTATCATCCTCCCCAACCTCAAAAATCAATGTTGAATACATCCAGTACGTAACCCCCCCCCCCCCCCCTCCTCTTATGAACTTCCTTTCTCACTCATATCAAAACTGTTCTTGCAGGATATGATGGAACAAATGTTCCCGAACTGTATCAAGCAATCCGACAGATAGAAGCTGTGAAGGGAAAATGGCGTCACTGATCTGATTAAGATACGTAATCCCATTTCTGATTGTTCCATGTTGTAATATGAATATCTATCTCCAATAAAACTCTGATTATTAGATAGATGGCGCATATAATTATACTAATAACTATTCTCAAGCAAAGATCATAGAGCGAATCAATAGAATTACGCACCCTTCCTCAATATGAACAGCTAGCCTCTATGGCCTGGAAAGACTGATATACCATTTGCCCTATGCCAGATCCCACATGGTTTACAATCCATGAAAGTTGTCAAAGATAAGACTTGAACGATGTCTTGATAAGTACACTTGACGCTCATGATTGCATGTTGCTTCGATTTAATGGAGGTAGAAAACGTCTAATTTAAAACCAAAAGCGATGGCTAATCCACAATCAAAGGTTCGCACAAATGATTATAACTTAGCTCGTGAATCTCTAATCTTTTGGAAATATTATGCGTGGGTATTCTTCTTCCCAGGAAAATAAGGTGGGCTCCCGTGAATACACAAGTTCACATGACTTGTCGCCAGTGCAACCAATTAATCTTGAATAATGGAGATATCCCACTGCTTGTTAATGGTCATAAAAAAAAAAGAAAAAAAAGAAAGAAAGAAAGAACCTTAAAGCAATGGCTGTTTAATTTCCATCTTCTCCCCTAGCATTTCCCATGAAGCACCAGATATGAAACCATATTGTTAGAATATTTCTTAGGCTAAACCGTGTAAGATCTGTTTCTAATATTGTAGCTAGTTCAAAGTCAGAACATTGTCAGGAATTATTTTTTTAATTATAATTTTATCATAATGTAAATGATGTTTTCAATATCGACCAGTACCTCAAGGAATATTGTGAGCTCTGCTTTTCACAAACCCACTAGTGGAATATGTTTTGGTACACAGTATGGTAACATGGTCAAAACAAAGCAACGACGACGATCCTTAAAAGGAATAATATTAGATTTTATTGGTGGTTATTTTTTTAAAAAATAATATTTATTTTTTAAAAAATATTTAAAATATAACTCGTCAAATCAACCCAAAAACATATTCTAAAAAAATAAACAAAACATATTTTTTTAATAAATTCATTCAAAACAAATTCCCACCATAACTTTAATATCGGAAGAACAAATTCTCGCATCATCTATCATGTTCTTCTGGCTAATGTTTGGCTGTAATTTTAGCATCAATAAAAACATATCATTCAAACCTTGCCATGAAGTGAAAAATACTAAATTTCCCCAAAGTCAACAAATAGACCTTGAAGTCAACCTTTAATTTACTTTAGAAAGTTAAATGTAGTTTTGCATTTATAGTCACTATAATAATTATACTTTACGAAAAAGAATGAAAAAGACAACATTAACCTCAATCAATTAAACAATAGCTAATTCACGATGGGGCGAGAATATGAAAATCATTGTAGAAAAAACCAGTTAATTGATCCCATGAATTTTTAAAACCCTAGTTAATATTTGAAACTCAAAACCCATGAAATTAAAAAACTCAAACTTTCCTTGTTTCCATAAAAAAATTGTCGGCTCTCAGAGCACCATCCATGTGCTCCATGCCCTAGCCCTAGCCTGGCCAGATCAACTCCCGATCAATTTATTAATTTTAAACCTAAAACCAGTTTAATTTAATATTTTCTGTGATAACATATTCGCATGGATACATTTGGTTTGAAGTCAGCACACACGGGTAGGTATTCATGAGTTTTGTTTTACGACAACCTTCATTTGGATTTATATCAAGGATGAGAATTGAAAGCAACCTAACTTAGCATTTGGGTCATCAATTTTTTGTAATTTGTAACATTTTGTGTTGCGGTCAAGGATGAGAATTGAAAGCAACCTAACTTAGCATTTGGGTCATCAATTTTTTGTAATTTGTAACATTTTGTGTTGCGGTCAAGAAGAAAAATAAGATTTAGCTTAACAAGTGTATTTTTTTAAAGAAGATGTAATGGTGGTTAAGAAAATATGCTGCTTCTTTTTTAGTTTAAATCTTATAGCTTGTATTTAAAAAGTATTTATTAAATCAAGATAAAAATACATCTTTAAAATCATCTAAAAATTAGTATTTATTGACACATAACTTCACTCAAAGATTTCTTTTATTATAGAATTAAAAAACACTCTTCAACTATAAAATAATTATTGAAGTTTTGTGTCATAGTTGGAAAAACTAAATTATCTTCCTTGGTACGTATAATATACAGTCAATTTTTAAAAAAAAATCTTGATACCTCAAAAATAATTTATAGTGTTTTGTGTTGTAGTAAAAAAAATAATAATAATTCTAGCAACTCTAAAATAATTCCATAGTTTTGCATTTTAATTTTTATTAAGTTCATGGCTATTGCAGATGGAGCAAGAGAGAAAGACACCGCTGAGCCGAATCAACAAGACGCTCAGTACAGTAACTTTAGAACTATAATCTTGCAAGATAATTCTCAGTGCTTATTCTCTAACAACAAGTAATCAAATGAATTGGAGATACCGGGCACAGATGCCATTATTAGAATATCAAATGAGTTAGAAGGGCTAAAAATGAATTACCAGTACGATTAATTATTTCTCAAGATGACGCTCGAGCTTGTAGGTTGCTTGAAAGAATGTTTCCAAATCCTTGGTGCTGCTTCTGGAAATAAGGGTGAAGACTACGAACCCCTTCCAAATACAAAGGTGTTTGCATTTCGATCAAACGAGAAACCTGCGAACACAACTTGTCTGTTAATATGATATCCACTTAAGTATATAGCAAATCATCACCAATTGCCACACGCTACATAGTTTTAATAATATAAACCCCAAATAATATGATCACTGATAAAAAAAATTGTAGAGAAAGGACATAGTTTCCAAAATAAGCAGTAAGATGAATGTGGCTTGCAGACACCGTTCAATTTAATCATGGCCTCTCTAAACATCATTGCATATATGCATGCTGATAGACGAATTATGCCATGAGCAAATGATAACTGAAATACAGGGAGGAAGTGAATTTAAAACCAATGCCCTGCCTGCTATGCTAATATTCTGTTCAATTTTCGGATAAGATTTCACATTTATGAGCAAAAAGTTAGCACCTCTGCATGCATTCATAGTACACCAAACACGGCATTCAAGATAACCTACCTGCAATATTTCTTTTGGCAAGTCTCGTTAAGTTTTAAATTTCCATTTTATTTTGGATCAATTTGGACTCCATTACCTAGCAGCTTGCTCATTTTTCTCATCAGCAATATAGGAAGGAGGCAACTATTGGTATTTTCTGTCACTTGGGAGGGCTTATTAAGTTTCCCAACTTTTATATTCTAATGATTCATCTCCAAGCATACCTATTAATTCAACTCATAAGTTTATATATATGCGGAGAGTGGAATTTGTGTTGAAAACATGTGGAGTACAACTTACTGCTCTTCGGAAGGCAAACATCTCTTCTTGTCCTGATAGCATAGAAACTATCCCAGATGGTGCGCCTACCGAGCCTACATTGCCTTTAGCTAAAACATCTGTGCGTAGTTTGCCACCTTCTGTCTCTGTTTCAAATTGGAAACTGGAAGCCATAAAAGTAACTTGCTCATGTAATCATGAAGACATCTTTGTAATAATGCTTAATATGAAGTCAACTGAACATTCATCAATGGAAGTTGGTGGCCGGAGTGATACAAGCATGGTATCATATTTTTGTCCTCTCTCAAGTAAATAATTAATGAACGTCACAAACAACCGTGTCTGGTGACCACCAAAGGGCAGTTCAATGCCATGAATTAATTCTCACTCGATTTCATGTTTCAAATATCACAAAATTCCATAATGATAGCATATGCTGCGCAATGCTTTTGATTGATTTATTTTATTACGCACGTCACTACAGTCCCTTTTATTACCTAGTCCTCTTCTATGACATAGTGTTGATTTTCAGTCAGGTTGCGCATCACTTTTAATTTCCAATTTAGCAATATGACCTCAAAATATAGTATACTTCCAGTATTGTATAAACCCTATAATCAATATCAACAATATGGACTCCTGCATAATGTTAATAGGTGAATCTCACTTCCATATCTGGAGTTCAGAGAAGTCTTTTTGATACCCAGTAAGAACAAACATATAAAAGTATCAAAATATTCTCTTGAAGTTCTATAGCAGAACTCTTGTTAGCCACGGATAGTGGCAACCATGTTGCACCTGAAACTTCTTGCAAATAAAAAAATTCAGGGGACTTCAATCAATTTGTCAAAAACTTTTGCACCATCACAACCTTCATGAAAATTTAAAGAAATTACATCAACAGCTTTTTGTGTGACTAGCGAAAAAGATAGTATCATATTGTCAAAGAACTGCAAGCATGTAATTCACAAGGTACATATAAAATAGGTGCAGTAGATTTAGAGCTTTCAAAATATCCATATTCCATAACTAATATAATAGCACAAACTCTGGATCAAAACATTTGGTTCAACTAAAATACCCTTGAAAGTTTATTAACTTGATGATTAAAATAGGAATTTGAATACCTTTTTGCCTTGCCTTTTCATATAAAGCTAATTATTAGTAGCTGTGTTAAATTTTCTTTTTCCGTAAAAAGCTAACTATTAGTAGTAGTTTTATTCAACCTATCTGTAATTAAGAAAAATACTAGAAATAATAATATATATAATTTCTAAGAAAATGTTCATCCCATTTTTCTATTTTCTGCCTATTTTAAACTCTTAAAAATATTTTCACTGTGTTAGAATTAGTTTTAACATATTTATATCACTTCTTATTGATACACATGCAATGCATAAAATACTAGTAAAAAGAAAAGAAAAACTACCTTTCCAAGTCAAAAAGTGTACCCTCTTCAGTTCCTTGAAACAAGTCATCAATAGAAGAAGCTGCAGAACAAAATAGGCAGCAATGATGATTGTACAGCTCATCTATGAGAGTGATGAATCTGCGTGCCTGAAAAGAAAAATTAAAATTTGTTATTGATGATGATAAAAAGGGAAGAACAAATGAAATATTGCACCATTGTAGTCTTACATGATTGTGCAGTTCAATAAAAAAAATCCCATCTCAGCACGCAGCATTATATTATGGGATCCCATTATAACAGTACATGTTTTGTAGAAAAAGAAAGCATATTTTATGGTTTTATGAATATGATTCAGCAAAGGCGGAAGGAAGCATGAACATTAAACCAAATACCTACAATTCTATAAAGGTAAAATGTTTTCAGGAAACAAAATATATGCCTAAATCTCTCTCTCTCTCTCCAGTTTTCTATCTTCTGTACCCCCCTCCAAACAAAATTTGTTATTCTCAAATTAATAATCCAAATTTGAATCAAATATTAATCATGTAAATATCAAAGCAGTATATTTGTGTTAATTGACCACGTACAAAGCCTTTGCTAGGTCTTGCCTCATCAGCAAATATGTTTGGAATCATATTGAGTTATATGAGTCTTATATGAACCGCAAACACAAGTTTTACATTTTGTGTTGAAAATTAACAGTGTTACCTTGTCACGGATTTCCATACTCATCAATGGAATATCAGAAATGAAGACAGTGTGATAATGTTTTGCTAGTGCAATATAATCTGCTGCACCTACCTGCATGTAATCAGGCAGCAAGGTATGTGACCACCAAAAGGGTGAAAAGTAACAAGAAGAAATAGAGAACTAATCACCAATGATCTCAAACCAGAAAAGGCATGTAACATCTTGGCTGTCTTTCCATCATACAAGACTGACATTACAAAAGGAAATCGAGTTCTAAGATCTAAAATGACATTGATGAGCAGCGAGAAAATAGTTAAATCAGTAAGCTTCGCAATGGAATTTCATAGAAAACCTGTTTGTCTTTCAGAAGTTTTTAAATCATGGCTATGTTTCCTTTTTGAGAACCTCTGTAACGTTTGGGCATAACTAACTCTCTTACATAAAGGAAATAAATCTCTGAAGTATCACAATAAGATGGTTTCAAATTTTTGAGGACCTCTTTTGCTCATTCACTATAATTTTTAGTGTTCTTCCAGCTCAGCTGTTGGCTCATTACATCGATTTGCAAATGAAAATGCCCCGGAGAACTCATATGCAACATGAGGGGGGGAGGGGTGCACTGAGAATAAATGGCAAGTTGTATACCGTCCGGCCACATAGATACTCAAAAGTGAACTTTGCCACTCCATTACAGCTTTCAGGAACATCCAACAATCTGGTTTCAAAACAAAATCACATTAAATTAGATAAGAACAGTGGATAAATATCTGAATACAGCATATTTGGGAAGTACCTCCCGAACATAACTGGGATTGTCTCAGAGGTGATTTGTCCTCCCAACTGATTTGTGACCTGACACCACATTTTCTCAAATTGCTTCAGAGTGCTGCTATCCAAAGGCCAGAAGTAGTTAACCTGCATCATGCATCTATCATCTCAACCACTAGATACCTAAAAATACTGATTAACAGAGACATTTCTATTGAACTTTTCATTTCAAAGTAGTTTTCAGAAGAGACCATCATTGGTATTGTAACCTTAGCTAGTATAAGTACAAAGGATACTGAAAAGAGTCATTGAGCTGCTAAGGAAAGACCATTCATTTATTGCAAAGGGGAATGTGGTCCTAAAAAGAGATGAATAACCATAGATCAAGTACCAAAAAGGTGGGAGTTTAAACTCAGATGATGAATAAAGAAAACCAAAATATATAACAAATCAGAGGTGATGAAAAAATAGGATTCACCTAGCTAACCACAGACTCTATTAAGCACTTGACCTTCTTGAACATGGCAGAACAAGTAAACATGTAGAGGGGGGAAGTGATATTTGTGGTAATACTGAAACTTCCTTGTTAGAAGGCAGGTATCTGGTATTTTCTATGTTTCTATTGTCGAATTTAAAGAATGTCAAATGAATTATCTGATGAAGCAGATCTAGATGACAGATAAATTGAGGACTAGATAATCATCCGATCAATTAGAACTAGAACTGCTTATCATCTTACCTGGTCATTAGATCTTTGTGCTATGAAACGGCGATAATCAATCTCACTTCCAATCAGAATTATCTCACAATGCTCCTCCAGCTTCGAAACCAATTTTTGAAAGATATCTCGCTGCATGCCATCCTAAGAAGCAACAAGGGCAGATTAGACCATGGTGAACAAAATTTCCCATGCTTTAAAGCAGTATTTGATTTTTGTATTGAAGTTAGGAAAAAATCACTGGAAGATATCACAATAAAAAGAAGATTCCAGCTGCAATCCAGAAATATGTCAGGTAATCATTATTAAGCTACATAAACCTTGAGAGTTCTCACCCAGGACACCAAAATTTAGAGGAATGAATATGCAGAAAGAAAGGAATGAGAATAAAAACCTGATTTAATTCCCTCGGTGCTCGATTACTGGTGGCCACGAGCACTGTTCCAGTAGACAGCAATCTGCTTAGAATTCCGGATAAGGCCACAATAGCAAATACATCAACAGTCTGTAATATAAGAGCAGAATTTTTAATTCATAAAATGAGTTGCAAATTCAGTTGGCCATTTTTTTTTTTGTAACGGCTTCGCACAAAAGATGAATACCAACTTTCAATACTCCCATATTGGATTTGTTGCTACAATCTACATAGGCAATCCAAGTAGAAATTTGAAGAAAGATAACCACAGATTACCAGAACATTCTACAAGATGCAACAAGATTCTCAACCTATGCCACACCATGAATCGATTCAATATATGGAAAATAAAAAACAAGTTCATAATTATAGGATAGAATTATGAAAGCATCAACACTTTATGACTGAGAAGGAAAAGTAAATGATTATTTTAATACATTTCTCAGATTACCTGTATTTCATCAAAGCAAAGAATGCTAGCCCCTCTTTCATCTGCTTGCTGGTCTATGAGAAACTCATCTGCTACAGCAAGAAGAATGTTTTTCATCTGCACATCTTGCTTATATCTCTCTTCAGCAGCTAACCACTCCTTGACTTTCATATCAAAGGGTAGATTTGTAATCCAACTAGATATGTTTGACTGCAAAGATTTTCCCTCTACTTGATTCTTCCAAATCTTATGCATATGTGCATTTATATTTAGCATAGCCTGCAAAAAAAAAAGGCACAGCAAAATAAGACTTTTCTTTACACGGAGTAGCAAATGAACAGCTCATAAAAATACCAGTAATTAGTCTCCCATAGCATACAATACATCCAAAAAGCTTTAAGGAAAACTACAAGCTTATCATCAATATCTGAACAAAGTGAAAATTTGACACATTAAACTCTCCAAGCTCTCCTTTTCGCTCCCTATCCCAATACACAGGTGATCATAAGAAATTTCACAACATCATGAGAGCAAAACAAGAAAAATCACCTCATGAAAGTGAAACCTTCTTCTATGTTTCACCATCCCTTCAGTCGCACTATAAAACATGTCCATCAACATCGTCTTCCCTACACCAAAAAAATCATCTTCGTCAGTTTATTGCATTCATATGAACAGACAAACAACAAGCAAATACTACTTCAAACTCCAAACACAAAACCAGATAAATAGCCTTAGCAGCAACATACCACTCCCAACATTGCCATAAATGTACAATCCTTTCGGAGCTGGAGGAACAACCGGCCTACGACCAACAAGTGAATTCAACTTCCTCTCTCTATTTAAGTATGAAACCCACCTGCCCACTCCAGGTTCTATTCCTGCCTCCTTTTTCCTGTTCAAACCATGTTCCATTACAAAAATTCACATAATTTACTAAAAAACATTCCAAAAACTCTATGTCTATACACAACAGAATTCACTGAAAAAATAAATAATAAATCCGTAAATTTGATTCCTCCAAAAATAAAAATAAAATACTGAAATTTAAAAAAAAAAAAAAAAACATCCCAAGAATTCTATTCCTCCAAAAAAACAGAATTTACTTGGGGGGGATTCCTCACCCGAAAATAGCGAATTTTTCCAAAATGCGATCCCTCTGCTTGTTCATTGACATCCAAATTCCTCCTCCGCCAGTTTCCTGTTTCTCCTCCGCTTCTTTGACCAAAAGCTTCAGCCTCTCCTCCTCCCTCTTCTCCTCCCATTCCGCTAACTTTACGTGATAATCCTCCATATCTTTCTCGTATTGTTGTAATCTAGAAAGCAGTTTCTCTAATTCAAAAGCTACTCTTTCCTGGTACGGATCATTCTGTAGCTTCCCTTGCTCAACCAAATTTTTGTACTTCTCCAATAGACTAGGAGGAGAATTAGAGTGAAAGCAAGGGGAAATCGAGTAAATCTTGTTAGAGATTGCTGATTTTTTAACAAACCCTAGTGACCTTAGTGAAGGAATTCCTCTCCTCATTTTCTTCTAGCGGTTAATTTTAACCAAATTTTGTGAGAAGGGAGTGAGAAAGAAGAGAAGAGCTTGTCAAGGAGAAGGGGAAGGAGAAGGCGGTGGCGACGTGGACGTTAAGAAGGTTAAACACGTGCATGAAATATGGTGGTTTATATTTAGTATATTACATCCTAGTCCCTGTTGATTTAACCAATGTTCAATCTTATCCCTGGCGTTTCACATTCTTACAACTCCAACTCGAATCTCCAAGCAGTTCTAATGTGGTATGTTTTCGTTAAATAACAAACGAAAAAACAAGACAAATCGCTTTTTGTTTTTATTTTCTGAATCTTGAGGATCAACTTAATTACCTATCTTTTTAATTATTTGATAATAAAAGGCAATAGCAAAAACAATTGAAAGCATGTATATTTTTCATAGATTTTGATATTATAGAGTATATTGCATTTAATTTTTAATTATTCTTAAATTGTGAAAGAAGTTCTTATAAACATGTCATATAAATGAAACATGTTTTAGAAAGTTTAATTAAAAAAAATATCAGTCATAATCAAATTCTTAAATCATCATAATATTTAAAGGATATTGTTAATGATTGATATGAAATTAGTAATTTTTCTTATTCTAATTTAATGGGATTGATCAAATATATGATGTCTACAAAAATCCAAATAATTTAAAGAAAAGATTTATATTTCAGATAATTGTTTAATCTTTTGGTTTTGTAAATATGATCCATTCTCCTTTTTAGATGGTTGGTGGTTGGTGTTTGATATCTGCAAAATAACTTTTTATTATTAATTTAAGGATTTTTTAATGATTATGTTAATGATTTTTTTCTAGAAAAAATACAATAACATTGCAAATAGATATTCTGGAAATAAATATATAGTATAAAAAATAGATTTATTTTAAGGATATGTAATCTATTATAGCCTGAAAGTTTTTTTATGAAGAGAAAAGATTAAATTATAATATCGTCTTGATATAAAATATATTTGACTTGGCATGGTATAGTAAAAATATTTTTGACTTAAAATATTTCTGATTTATTAAAATAAAATATCATTGACTTGTTAAAATATTAAAAATAATAAGTTTAACAATTCTCATGCCTTCATATATCTAGACTTAGCGTTTAACCTAGATTGGAGATAATAAATCATCACCCTAAACCTAATTTATTTGTTTAGAAAAGGAGGACCACCACACCATCATTTATTTTGAAAATCTATCTGCTTTTTACTTTGGAAAAAGGAGAAAAAATAGAAAAGGTTGTCATTAGAAATATTTAATCTATGAGGTCATAATGCAATATTTATGAAATTAAAAGGACTAGAATAACGTTTGCCACGACTATTAATACCTTTGCATTGATACTATCAAATGCAAATCCAAACCGCCAAAAGGAGCACTAATCCATACAACCAGCACCACCTCCCACCACGGCGGCCGGAAATACAAGAGCGGCGGAGCAGAGCTGTCTGGCTCTACTCCAAGCTTGCAACACGCTGTCAAAACTAACTCAAATACACACTCACATTATCAAATCAGGTCTTCAATGCAACCCGTTAGTCCTCACCAAATTCACTGCCACTTCCTCTGATCTTCAGGCCGTTGACTATGCTACTTCCTTTCTATTCTCACCGGAATCCGATACCCGTTTGTATGATACATTTTTATACAATACTATCACCAGGTCTTATGCCCAGACTAATAATTTAAAGGCAAAAGCTATTGATGTGTATAAGTTCATGCTTGAAAGGAACAATTTGCCTAATAAATTTACCTATCCGTTTGTTCTTAAGGCTTGTGCAGGTATTGGGGACTTGAATTTGGGGAAGTCGGTTCATGGGTCAGTGGTGAAGTTTGGCTTTGGTGATGAAGTTAACGTGCAGAATACTTTGGTGCATATGTACTGCTGTTGTAGAGGTGGGGAAGGAGGTGTTGAGTTTGCACGGAAGGTGTTCGATGAGATGTCTAAGTCGGATTCTGTTTCATGGAGTGCGATGATTGGTGGATACGTGCGAGTGGGGAGGTCTAGCGATGCCATTAGTTTGTTCAGGGAAATGCAAATCAAGGGGGTTTGTCCTGATGAGATTACTATGGTTTCGGTTTTGAGTGCGTGCACAGGTTTAGGTGCGCTCGAGTTAGGGAAGTGGGTGGAGTCTTATGTTGAGAAGGAGAGTGTACAGAAGAACGTTGAGCTTAGCAATGCGCTTATTGACATGTTTGCGAAGTGTGGTGATGTTGATAAAGCAACAAACTTGTTTAGGAGTACGAGAGAGAGGAACATTGTTTCGTGGACTTCAGTAATTGGTGGTTTAGCAATGCACGGACGTGGTGTAGAGGCTGTTGCTGTGTTTGAGGAGATGATAAGAAGCGGAGTGACTCCAGATGATGTTGTTTTTATCGGACTGCTCTCTGCTTGTAGTCATGCCGGGTTAGTTGATAAAGGGAAAAAATATTTTGATTCAATGAGAAAGCAATTTGGCATTGTACCTAAGATTGAACACTATGGATGCATGGTAGATATGTTATGCAGGGCAGGACTGGTAAAAGAAGCATTGAAGTTTGTTCAAGAAATGCCTATTGATCCTAACCCTGTTGTTTGGCGTACTCTGATTAATGCTTGTCGTGTTCATGGTGAGCTCAAGCTTGGAGAGAAAATTACCAGACAGCTAATCAGAAACGAGCCCATGCACGAATCCAATTATGTGTTACTGTCTAACATCTATGCAAAAATGTCCGATTGGGAAAAGAAAACCAGAATTAGAGAGGCAATGGACATGAAGGGGATGAAGAAGATCCCTGGGAGCACTATGATTGAGTTGGACAATGAAATTTATGAATTTGTAGCTGGAGATAAATCGCATGCACAGTCCAAAGAAATATATGAGATGGTGGATGAGATGGGGAAGGAGATGAAGAGGGCTGGATATATTCCAACCACTACAGAGGTGTTGCTTGATATCGATGATGAAGATAAGGAAGATACTTTAAATAGGCATAGTGAAAAGCTGGCTATTGCTTTTGCTCTTCTGAATACACCACCTGGAACTCTTATTCGGATTGTGAAGAACTTGCGAATTTGTGATGATTGCCACTCTGCTACCAAGTTCATCTCTAAGATTTATAACCGAGAAATAGTAGTGAGAGATCGAAACCGGTTTCATCATTTTAAGAATGGCCTGTGCTCATGTAGAGATTTCTGGTGACAATCTGGACACGGATATTCATGATTATTGATGCATGGCTATAATCTCACAACAATTTGGAACATTTTAACATGCAATCAATCTGTCTCATGGCTATTTCATGGATCACACACCTGGTACAAATAATGACCCCGCTAGATATTTGAACAAATTATGTGGAACACTTGATAAGATTGTTGAGGCCAGAAACTGATCCATTTTGATATTCCATAAGAACCAGATGGTAGCATATACAGTAGGAGGTACTTATGGTTTGCAGCATCAGGATGAAAATGCTGCTGGTATGAGTTCATCATTTTGCAGCCATGTTTCTGCATTCTTCTCTTTGTAACTTCCAGATTGGGTTTTGGTTTAGACCGGGAAAAAAGATTGTAGTCGTTAAAAACTTACCTTTGTTGTGAATGCCATTTATGTACAAGTCAGAGAATGATAAAACAGAATTGATTTTTGATTCTGTAGTACGCACAAAAAAGAGCCTTGATTCTCATTTATTCTGTAGTAGATTTTCTTGGAGACAACTTCAAAGACACCTAGGGTTATTGGTAATAAGGTAATACTTTAATTGTCTGGAAAATTATTGTTAGAAAGAAAAAATTTCTTGTTCAAATGCAATATTTTTCAGTACAGAAATTTGAAAATTCAGTTTTCCAGTCTGAAAAATACATGTTAAAGTTTCTCTATATTTTTTTCTTTATGAGTTTTCCAATTTCTTAGGAAAAAACATGAACAATAAGGTTTTTTATTTATTTATTTACTAGCATTTTCTAGCAATGCAAAATATTAAAATTATTTTTTATATATATTTTTCATATTTATTTAATATCATAAATTTAATTTTTATCATAAATCTAATATAATTTTTTTTTGTAGAGTTCATAATACACATTTCATGATGATTTTTAATTTGAATGAAATAAAATTATCATTCTACAATTATATTATTACATTACAAATACAAAATATTAAGATGATTAATATAAATTTTGGTTTTGATTTTTTATATATAAAAAATATTTGTAATTTTGATGTATTATTTTTCAGTGAAATAAAAATCATCTTCAATATTTTGTTAATAAATAAACATATTTTTTTCAACTTTTTATAAGAAAAAAATGAAAATGAAAATAAATAAAAAAAATTATGATACTAAATAAAGAGCTATAATTATGTATTATTTCCTTGCTTGTTACTATATCACTAACCCATATTGAAGGGTAACAATTTTAAAATATATATAAAATTAAAAAAAATATCTGAATTAACTTATGAAACTCACAATCTTACTTATAAAATTGAAATAGCTCATAAAAAATATATCAAAAGAAATTATAAATTTCAATTCATAATTTGTGCCATAAGATTTTAAAAATAACATAAAAATGATATGAGCCAATATGTCAAACGCATGACTCTAGTTATTAGGCCTAAATAATCTTGTAAAAATATTTAAAAAAAATAACTTCATTTTAACATAGGTTATTTTTTCAAATCAACAATATTGGTTGTAAAACTAAGATAATCTCATAAAAAATCAAATCAAAATAAATTATAAAATTTATTTTTATTTGTTAGACTTAATGTTGAACGATAGAATTTATTAAAAAAATATAATTAAACAATAACACACAAAAAAAAAAATCGAAGAAACATGAGATAACACATAAGCATTGTTATAGGATCATGAGATCAAAATGACCTAATAAAAAACAATTCAATATAAATCATGAAACCTTATTATTATTCAAACACAATATTAAATAATAAAATGAAAAAATTATAAGAATAAAAATTAATTAAAAAACTTATGATTCATGTCATATGTTCAGTAAAACAGTAAATCTAATATTAAAAATAAATTTTTTAAATAATAAAAAAGAGCACTATTTAAATAAATAATAATTTTTAAAAATGTACAGATAAATACCCCTTCTGTTTTATTCTCTTTTATGAATATATTTATAGTTAAATTAAATTCCTGGCGATGAGGCTCAGGACAACGATTCATAGAAATTTGCCAGTACTTTTAAGGCGATCATCCTCCACTTATTGTGTCTGTGGGGTCTCTCAAAGAAAGCAAAGTTGAGAGAACGAAATCTTTGGAATGAACAGAGCTGAGAATCAAGGTAGCCCTTTCACTATCTTACCTAGGATTTGATAAGTGCTACTAATCTATTCGCCATCTGCACAATTGTGATTAGATCGGAAACCTATTATGATATTAATGGGCTGTTGTTACTGAATCTCAAAATTATTTTTTATTTATTTTTTAAATTAAATTAAACGATTAATGTTTTTATATTATTTTTATAAATGATATGAAAAATAATTTTTAAAATATAAATAAAATAGAATTGTAATATATTTCAAAATAAAAATCACTTTCAAAACCAGATTCTCATACACGCACTGAGTTAATGCATTAGGTTTTTTGACAAATCAGCTAGAAAGGAAGTAAGGCATTCTGATCCAAAGTGGTCGTCACTGTCATCATCTTACATGCTAGGTTTTTGAAGTTGTAAATGGTTTAATCTTTGCTGGCAAAATATTCATGATATGTAAAATAAATTTGAGTTGGAACATATATTTTTTATAAAAATTTAAAATAATTAGAAATTTTTTCGTTTTCAGGAATAGAATCCAAAAACAATTAAAAAAAAAATCGATGTATCTTCGCATGAATGAGTTGAGGGGGATCAGATAAAAGAACCTTGTAAGCCCTGGGCATTTTTCTTTTAAGAATCCCACTTCCCTTGTTCATCTTGTTTATAGCAAATGCCATGTTTCTTGTTCTAGCAAGGCAATCTCTCTCTCTCTATAAGCTTAATGTGTTTGGACGGCTAGATTGATCCATTTGTCTCCATCTCTTGAGAGGGACACGTGCAGAAACAGGACAAATTCTCCATTTTAGAACATGAAAGCATCTCTGGTTTTCAAGAAGAGCAAAAGGGTGTCCTCTTTTCTCATAGAAGACACTTTAAAAAAACAAGTAAACAACCACTATGACACAGAATGGAGAGGGGCTGGGATGTCAAAAACTAGCAGAGATTCTGAGATTTTGTCAAAAGATAGGCTACTCTCAAACTGTTGGCAGTCAAAAACTTGGAGGAAGACTCCACATCTTGATTTCCACTAGAAAATGATTTTGTAACACTAGAATGAACTAGTCGATGATCAAGAGAAATATCAATAATTCGAACCAGTAGACACTCAAGCCTTGCCGGTGAGCAAGGTCAAGCAAAAGAATACGCACGCGTCATTGCCGTGGACCGGTGAATTTATTTTTCACAAGCGTTGTCAACTTCAGATATTCAATTTTCCCCTGAAGTTCTTTCAGAAACAAAATCAAATCAGTAGGCTGTTGCTGTACGTGTTTTTCGGTAAACGGCTGAGAAAAGTGATCGAACAATCCTATGCTTTCCCTTGAGTCAATTGACCAAAGAATCATGGCATGCAGACTCTTTCTGAAAAAGGTTAAACTGCTTGGAAAATTCACATTGCCGTGGAGCTCTCGCCACAATGACGAACACCTATGTGTCACTGGATTGCAATTCATGCACGTCGATGGCCTTGACGATTCATCGGCTTGTCCTGTTGAACATTGATGACTTTGCACTCAAGAAGATACAAAGGATGTTCAGTATCAAGGACTCAAGTGAGGCCCCTAGGGTTGGAAGGTTCAGGGTTATGAATAGGAAAGTGCAAATCGTTCATTAACAGATCCCTTTCTTTAAGACGCGTTGCAGATGATTCGTAGAGATTTACAAACTCTTTGAAATTCCATAAACTAAGCAACTTAAGATCAGTGTAATGATGCAGATCAGATCCTCGATCGATGGGAACAGCAAATGTCATGCTTTGTAATGATCGGGGGGGTTTGACTAGGAATAGCTTCTAAACTCCTGGAGAAGGGAAGAATTCATTGACAGACATGACAATTTACAAAGCACACTCCTGCGAACAGCTCTATAAGCAAATACATGAAAATGCGAGATGATATTTGCCAACAGGGACTAGCATCATCGATACTCTTCTTTTTATGTCACTACTGATATTAACTATGGATGGAGCTGCCATTTTGCGTGGATGATTTCAACAAGATATAGCAAGACTAGAGAAACAATGTTATCTATTCAAGTACCTAATCATGCAAGAAATTAGGGGATCGGCAATGAATCAGTTTGGTTCGTTGTCAGTGTCCTGAATGCCCAAGCCGGGGACAGTCCAAGAAAAGCTAATTGCACCCCAAAGGCATTGGGATTGTTGGCAACAGACAAGGCAAAAGTGCTCAATTCTCAATGAAACAGATGCCACAAGAGAAGTTGCAATGGTTGATCCACATGCAATTGACTTGAACATTGATTTACCTCTATCAATCAGTTACCAACCCATTTCCTTTCCAGATCACAGTTTGGAAAGATTCCATTTTCCTGTTTCAGAGAAACCTTCTTTATACCATAAAGAGGCTCAACTTGAACAGGCAAAATGGCACAGATCAAAGCACAATAAATCAAACGGAAAGCAATTGTGATTCAAATCACAATAGAATACACCTGTGATGTAAACATCGCATCTCCACAACAGCATTGCATTGAGAAAAATCAACATAGGTAATGAGAATAAATAAGCACTGAAACTTCATCAATGAAAGATGTCCACATAGGTGATGAGAATAAATAATCACTAAAACTTCATCAATGAAAGATGTCCCTTCATAGACACCGATTATATAAATAAATAAATAAAGTAAAAAAAAGGGTAAAAATACAGACATTTGAGATTTTTACTCCGATAAAAGACAACTCGGCAAAGCCGATTGCACATATTTCAAATCTCTAACATTCAACTAGCATATGACAAAGCGAAACCTAGAGCCAGCATACCCAGTGAGCGAAAGCAAACAGAAGCACAAAACTCCTCTTACCTCAACACCAATCCTCGGTGGTCCATATGTCCCTTCCACTCTTATTTCCGTACTCTCTTCATCCAATCTTTATAGCTAAATAAACTCTTAGTAATAAAAAGTTAGTCTTCTGATTCAGTTCTCTTCGCGTTTCCCTCTCCTTCCCTCTCTTCCAACAACCTTCCAGCCTCCTCATCAGCCTGCTGAGCCTTCTTCTGTGCCTCCTTCGCCTTCAAAGCCTGCAACTTTGCATGAT
This sequence comes from Salix dunnii, assembly GCA_015731905.1. Taxonomy (NCBI): domain Eukaryota; kingdom Viridiplantae; phylum Streptophyta; class Magnoliopsida; order Malpighiales; family Salicaceae; genus Salix; species Salix dunnii. The sequence goes on from CM027664.1 coordinate 19,542,122, forward strand.
TGTAATACGCAACACCCAAAAATGCAAGCCCATAGCCAAACAAATTGATGGGGGTCACAGTATCCTTGATAACCGACCAAGAAAAGGCGATCAACAACCAATCCTTAACCACACCAGCCACATTCATGGTCAAAGCCGAAGTTTTTCCCACAAGCAAGAACACGGCAAGATTCAAAGCAAAAGCACACAAAGAATTGGTCCCAAAGATGACAAAATCAAAATGGAAACTTGATGTCTCCTTCAACACAGGGTATTCCACAAAAATCCAAGGGATAGTCAAGAAAGCCAAACAGCAAGGCGCGACATAATAAAGAGAGGTAATTGGATTCAACGTAATCCCTTTAGAAGTGAGCAAGATTTGAATCATTACCAGTCTAGTAGCCTCAAAAGCAACAGCACCAAGCTGAAGAATAACCCCCCAAGTATCAAATCTAGCCTCCCCATAAGCAGCAATCCCAACACCAACAGAGATTGATATCATATTAGCCATAGTATTAGACTTAAAGCTCTCTTTTTTAAGCATAACCCCAATAGAATAAACAGCAACAGGCATCAGGGCTTTTAACATCTGAATAAAAGAAACAGATAGGTAAATATAAGCAGAGTTAGAAAGCCAAAGACTTAGAGAATATAGAGCACCAATGGGAACAACAGATTTGAGATAGACATCTCTAGACATGGAAACAGGTTCGACAAATTTGAAAACTTTAATGAGAAGGATGGCAAGACTGGCACAAAAAGACATGTGGATCATGGTTAGAGAAATTGGGAATGGCCAATTATACATCTTTTTGTCAAGGATGTATTTGTTGTAAACAATAACAGTGAAGGATAGGAAGATCCAGATGGCTACATAGGTGTAGGAAAGCAAGATCTTTTTCATAACACTGTCACTTAGAGATCCACCCTTTCCCATTTTGGCTGGTCTGGTGGAACTTCCCTGGGAAGGTGGTGGTGGTGGTGGTGGTGTGCCAAAGGAGAGGAAACAAAGAGGAGAGATGGTGGTGTGGATGGAGAACAAGAGGGTTTGGAGTTGTTGATGTAGGGGAGAGGTTGCAATATTTGAGTGGACTTTTCTAACACCCTGTTGTTTTCTTGTGCAATACTTGTCAGATTTATGGGCTGGGCTTCTTCTTGTTCTTCTGTTTTTTTTACTTTCCATTGTGTTACTTTAACGTAACAGTACGATTAGTGGAGTTTGAGTTTTTTTTAAATTAAAACGATGCTCGAATGTATTTTAAAATATATTTATTTTAAATATTTTTTATGATTTTGAAGTGTTAATGCTGAAGATAAAAAAAAAATTAAAAAAGTATATTTTAATATCTTTTTAACTGAAAAATAGTTTTGAAATGTAGTAGTTTTTATAGGGCGGTAATGATTATTTTTTAAAATATTTTATTATTTTTAATTTTTTAATTACTAGAGACTTTTATATTCATAATTCTGTCTATTTACTCTGAATTTGTGGAAATGGTCAACTAATTAAAAAAAAAAGGTTTTCTAGAGATTAATTATTTCGTTTAACTCCTTTTTTATGGTAAGTCAATAAATTAAAAGTCATGACCTCTCGAAATTGATTAAAGTCAAAGAACAGGATTTAAATGCATTTTATCCCCAAAAATAAAAAAATGCTAGCGACGTTTGATAGTGTTGCATATATTAAAAAAATATATCGGCCACAGATCCGTTCGTCCCCCTGAGGTATGCACGAGTGGACAGCATTCACGAGTGCTAGTAGGATTTATCTATAATTATAAAATTATTTTCTTTATTTTTTTAGAAAAATTAAATAAAATTAAAATTCTCTTGATAGCATATTTATTTTTACCGTGGACCGTTATTGAATTTAACCCAAACTCTTGCGAAAGGCCATTGTGCTGTTAACTATTACGTTATACCGCATCGCGTAATCATTATAGTAATAAACATAGATTATTGGAAAATATTAAATCTTAGATTTAGGGGTATTTTTAACTTTTTTTATGGGATTGGTTGATATTTTCTGATTATTTGAGGATGATTGTATTATTTTTTAGGATTATTGCACAGTCAAAATATAATTTTACCTCTGTCGGCATATTGCAAACAATCGAGTATCCGGAAGTATTTTTTAATTTTTACACTTTTATACACAGTGAAATAACTATATTGCCCTCAAATAAGACAAATATTAAGAGTTAATGGTGGGATATTTATTGTTTTTCATATTTTTCAAAGCAATATAAATACGGATATACCCTTAAAAGACAAAATTCAGTGATTGATTATAGGGGTGTGTAAGTAATTTATTATATATATTTATTTATTTTTGCAGAATACTATTGGCGCATCAGGAAGACTTGTCAGCGTTTTTCTTCCTTGTACCCTATTATTGGCGCACTCGGTGTCGTGTGGTGGTGAATAGGTTCATCTAGCGCCTTGCTATATGCACGACCATATCCTCTTCCAATGCATGTCATCTCAAAATGGTCGTAAAAGTGATCATGGTCAATTTTTTTCTTCTTTTTTTCTCTTTTAAATCCTAAATTATATGAAAATCCCCTTGGGCTATAGTATTTTTAGTTTAGTCCCTCATTTTTTGATTTTTTTGTTTGGTCTTAATTTTTGTTATTAGAGTTTTGATTTGTTTTAATTATGTTCTTCAATTGAAATTAAGTATATGTTTGACTTTCATTTCGATCCTTATTCTTTTAATTTTAGAATATTTTTAAATCCTCTGATTTTTCATTATAGAAATTTAGAATTTTTTTTCAATTTTATAATTTGACTGGAATTGATCATAAATTATTTTTTTCATTTCAACCCTTACTCTTTTAATTTTTTATTTGATTTTGCTTTTTTTATTTTTTTTAATCATTTTGCAATAGTCCATGTATTTTATCCGTGTTTATATATATACTATTAGTTTTGGTTTTTAATTTGTATTATTTTTTCTTTCATCGAGGTTATATTTTTACTCACAACAACAACAACAACAACAACAACACTAATTTTAAATGTTGTAAACGTGACAACAACAGTGACGTTGTCAATCACGGTGATAATAATAATTGTAAATGATTGTAATGATTATAATGCTTGTGATATTAATAATTATGGTTTTAACTATAATAACAGCAATAACTCATAAAACAATATGATGAATATTAACAATGATATACATAATCATAATAATACTAGTTATAATTTAAATGGTATTAATAAAAATATGACAAAAAAAGTTAAACCTGGTTGTTTAATATATTTTTTAAAATGTTAATGGTGTTGGGATTGTGTTTTTGAGGTTCTACATGTGAGCAAAATAATCAATTAGGAAAGAACTTTATTAGGTAATGTCAAAAAAACTAATTACATGGAACTTTTTTGTGTCTAGTCGTAATGTTAAATAATATATTTTATAAGAAATAAGATAACAAATTAAAGACATTGTTGAGTTACAAGATTTTTAACAAATATAATATTGAATAGTAAATTATTAGATTTGAACAATTATATATGGAGAAGCTATAAAAAAAATATTTTATAATAAACACAACATTAGATGATAAATTATTTCAATTATTTTTTTCATTTCTATTATTAAGATTGGAGGGGGGGGGGATATCATCAGCATACAAAAAATAGGACTTGATTTAAATAACAAATGAAAAAAAATTACAGAACAAAATTAAAGGACAAAAACAAATTTTGTAGCATTACCATTATGAATATAATTATTATAATTGCTTGGATTATAATAAAATTTCTTGTTTAATATTTTTTATTTAATACTAATGTTAAGTCATACAGTTTAAAGAAATAATGTGAGAAATTAAAATAATAATGAGGCATGATTTTTTTTCAAGTGATTGACATGGGGTATAAGACTTGAAACATTATATGTAACAAAATTACAAAACTTAATTCTTAAAAAATAAAAAATAAAATGATAAATTACATAGATTATTATTGTTATTGTTATTATTATTATTGCTGTTAAAAGTAAAACCAAACACAATATTAGCATCATTGATTTTTTTTTATATGAACAACAAATGAAAATAATTGCAAAACAAAATTAAAGAGCAAAGGCAAAATAAGTATCATAATCATCGAACATAATCTAAGTTAATTTATTATTTTCATTTATATTTGCCCAAATTTTTTTTGATTATTTAGTTTTTGTATATGTTCATTTTATTATGGATAAGGTTTTGAAAATAATTATGATGGTTATTTTTAAAATACTTTTTCTTAAAAACATGTTAGGTTGATTATATATTTTGATATTTGTTTAATATTAATATATTAAAATATATAAAAACATTGAACTAAGATTTTTTTGAATTTCAAGTGAATTTAATCTCAATGTTCTGAAATATTTTTAATATAATAATATCAATAATAAATCTTAAAATAAAACATACTTTAATTTATTTTCAAATAAAAATAATTTTAAACTAAAAATATAAACAAGTCACTCGTAGATAAACACAAGTGAAAAAACACAGAGACAAAAGATCACCAACAATAAAACATTCATTATACATGTATAAGTGTAATCTCACACCACCAAAGCTAAACTTATTATGTTTTTGTGTATTTAATAAAAAGATAAATAACAATAAAAATTTTAAATCAAAACTAAGAGTATAGATACAAAAATATAAACAAAAAATAAAAATTATATCAGAAAAAACAGATAATTAAATGGATCAAAACTAAATAAAAAAATAATGACCAAGATATAAAACAAAAATTACATATGCACAAAACAAATGACTCGTATTTTTTTATTACAAGACTCAAAACAAGGAGTAACCTGGAAAAAAAAATCAAGACCGCTACATTAATTTAAATTAATTTTTTAGTGAAATTATAATATATTGTTCCCTCTATGAAAACAAATCTTAGCATTGATAGAGCAAAGTTTGACTAGGTTAACCATGTTATTAAAAAAATCAGTTGATTTAATAAAATATTTTTTACTATAAAATTTTTAGATTGCGAGTTGCATCTTATCAACAAATAAATCCATAAAAAACAAAATGATAATATATATAATTCTAAAATTTAAATTCTAAACCTTAAAGTCATTAAAAAAAATAATTTTTTTACGAGTGCAATATATCGTTATATCTGTGTTTGGGAGCGTGGTTGCGATAGCTTTTCAAAGTGCTTATCGTGCCGAAATATATCAAAATGATATTTTTTTTATTTTTTAAAAATCATTTTTGAAATCAGCACATCAAAATGATCTAAAAACACCAAAACATATTAATTGAAAATGCAAAAAAAAAAAATTCAAATTTCGGCGATAAACAATTCCAATCGCAATGCCAAACAGGGACTTAATAAAGTGAAGATAAATTTGGTAGTTTGATGTCCTGGATTTGGAAATAAATATGGAAGTGTTTTTGAAAGCATGCAGCAATAAATTTTTAAATTTAATTTATTTAGAAATATACTAAAAAATAATGTATTTTTTCATTTATTAAAATTTATTTTTAATATCAACACATAAAAATAATTTAAAAAATAATAAAAATATAATTCAATGTCAAAAACTCCCGAAACGCTTTTATTGCAGTAAGCAATGATTTAAGAAAATAATCGAGCAACCACGTGAAGACAGCATCGTATTTGGTGCCGTGGTGTTGACTATCCTTGCTAACTACCGTGACGGGCGCGTTGGCCTTTGTTAAACAAAAAAGGACACGTCAAGCCTATTTTATTTCACAACAAAACCTTATCTTTCCAATTATTACCAACCTATATTTCTCAAACAAAATAATAATAATAAAAAAAATGATGATACTGTAGCTTTTGGGCTAACACGGAGCAAGATTGTGTCTAGACACGTGCCAACTAATGCAAGTGTTAGCCTTAATTAATGGTTTAATTATATAATCTTAAACTTAATTGTGCGAGGATTAAGCAAGATCTAGCTCAAAAACCGGCACCATTTCTTGTCTCTGAACCAAACGAAGTGTGCTGGGAATATTCAGAATTTCAGATTCCAAATCAAATTATATTTCTATTCAATACGCGACGTTTATAATTGAGGAAGAGAATATCAAATTGCTATCTTCCCTCACCAAACATCATGATTGCTCAAGAGAGAATGGATAGGGATTTAGTTGAAAAATTAGAGATATTAATTAATTGAATATCATAGATTTCAATTCAAAGAAAGAGAGAATATAATTTTGTTTTATTGTTTTTGATAGATCATTGCAATTTATTTTCTCTTTTCTTATTCTTTCAGTCTTTATATTTAAAAAATACTTAAATGAGTAGCAAATGGATGTCAATAACTACTCTTTATGTACGATGAGAATTCCACTCGTAGGGAGGATTATATTTTTAATATTTTTTTTATATTGTGGTGGTTTATGTGATTGCAGTTTTTTTTTTTAATAATTTAGTCGTGTTTTTGTTTAAGGAAAATAAATTTTTAAAAATACATATTTGGTTGGGATTGTTGCGAGATAAATTTTTGTATATAGAATAAATTTAAAAAAAAAACAAGTTATTTTAGATTCAACAAAACTAAGTTTTAAAAAGCAATCATATATATGAAATTCAGTCAAAAAATAAGAATTATTTCACTAACAATATAATTTTTTTTTATCTATAATTAGATAAAAAAAAAATCATTACAGAAATAACTATAAAAACCACCACAAAAACAAACAATATTAGTTATTATTATTATCATTTGAAGTGTTTGTTGTAGATTGATATTTGGTGCCCGTTTAAGCATGTAATTAAAATTGTTTTTCAAAGTATTTTTTATTTAAAAATATATTTTTTGTTTTAAATGCATTACTTCACATTGTTATTAGATATAAAAAATTGTCATATAAATAATTTTTTTAACACCTCTTAACAAAAAATATATCTAAGCTAATTACTGGTGCTATTTTTTTACATTTTAAAAAAAAATATTCTCCTTATTACGGATTGCAAGGCAAATGACTTGTATAAACTATAAAGTTTTAGAATTTTATTGTAGCAATAAACAGTTAAATATGAAGTATTTTTTCATTTTCATCTTTAATTCCTGTTATTTTAATTTTATTTGTCAACGTTGAATTTTTTAGATATTAGACTTAATAATTTATTTTGAGTTCTATAGATTAGTCGTGCTAACTCAGGTCAATTTTTTAAAATTATTTATCTCTTGAATTTAATTTCCAATATTAGATTGATTGAGAATGAAGTCTGATATTTTTTTTATTTTATTTTCATCATTTAACACATGGTTTGTTATGCTAATAGTGAATTAAACCTCACAATTGTTTTTATATTTATTTTATACGAGTCTATCATAATCTTATAACCCAGGTTGTAAATTTTGAAGGTCGATCAAATTAACTCAAGTTTTTATAGTTTTTTTTTTTAATTCCATCTTTCAACGTATTGATCGAGACTCATATATATATATATATATATATATATATATATATATATATATATATATATAATTTGCATGCTATGGAACTATCATGGTCTCCTTATTAACATTTGTCAGGTTTATCTCGATTAACTTGTATTTTTTTTTATATTTTTTTTCTAGTTTAATACTCCAACATTGGATTGAATGAGAAACCGAGTTTTATATATTTCTTGCTTGTTTTTTGTGAGGTTTTCATGATCTCACAATCTGAGTTGTGGGTTAAACCTATGAACTCAAGTTTTTTTTTTTATCTTTTTATTTTATTTTATAGTTCAATACCGACTTGTTCAAGAACCAGGTTTCATGATGTTTTTTAGTTTATGTTTCGTAAGGCCACATGAGTCTCCTCACCAAGCTTATAAATTGAAATGATTGATGATTGAGCTCTGTGATTCATTTCAATTTGCTTTTTACATGGTCATGTGGTATTGTGATCAAGGTTTAACATGTTAAACCGTGTTGATTTAATTTATTTTTTTAGTTTAATTTTATTTAATATCGAGTTAATTAAGAATTAAATTTAATATTTTTTTCAATAAGATAATTAGAGTCTCGTGGCCTAGCTAACAAATTTGATAGATTAGTCCAGGTTGATCCGAATTGTTTTGATATATATATTTATTTTAATATTTTTAAAAACATGTAATTTATATTTTTACCGTGTACTATACTTGTTTATATACTTGCCAAACAAACAAATTCACATTAAATCAATCTCCACATGTTTTAACCTTTTTAATGCTGAAAAATAGACTAGCAAAAATAATTGAATACAGTTTTCACATCCAAAAATAATTAATAGCAAAGAGTGGGCAATAATGTAGTTTTAACTAAAAGACTGTCGTTTGCAGATGAAAGTGAAACCACAGGATAGGATAGGATCCTCGCTGCAACTAAACCTTGATTTGACTAACACTCATCCGGGATTTGAAGCTTTCTTTAGCCTGTCATGACCGTTTAAGGTCGTCACCAAGATGATGAAGGGTGTTTGAGAGTGTGGTTATTGTTGTTTTTTGAAGTATTTTTCATACTAAAATATATTAAAATGATATTTTTTTATTTTTTTAAAATTATTTTTGATATCAATATATCAAAACAATATAAAAATACCAAAATATATTTATTTAAAATATATAAAAATCAATTGCAGCCAAATACAAGTTTAGCCTTCAAGCAGACACGGAAAGTGCCATGCTGCCAAACCCATTGATTTCGAGGATCAAGGGAGCTCTAGAAAGGCACTTTTCCGGGTCGGGAAGAGCCAAGAAAGGCATCACCTCCCATGTGTGTGTGTGTGTGAGTGTGTGTGTGTGTGTGTGTGAGAGAGAGAGAGAGAGAGAGAGAGAGAGAACTAGTGGGAAAAAAACCTGCAATCAGGTTTTAGATCCCGTAATCAACCTATTTAGTGATGATTAAAGTGTTTAATGCATGGTTAGTGTCTTGTTATTAAAATAAAAACAAAATACTCAATAAGTCAACCATCTTGTCATGAAATTTTGTATAAGTACGTAGCTATCTGAAATTGACTATGAGAATTATAAAAAAGAAAAATCCGAGGATGTTCATATGGGCAGGGATCTAACTAGATCTGACATTAGAGCGTTGATTGTCTGAAAGTGAAATAATTTTTGTTACAGAACACACTTCCTCCTTGTCACAGTATTAAATATATTTTATTGTTTTTTTATATCATTTTAATGAAAGGCTGTGAAACAATTTTTTTATTTTAAAAAAATCACCCAGCAAACAAACAAAATTGCATCATAATAAAAACGGGTAAAGCATCGAGTTGGGATAATATTTTACATGCCTAGCTGTTAATTAATAGTAATAATAATATTTATTGTAGATAGGACTGTTTTTTTTTAATTATTATTATTAATATGGACGTCTGAATTATCTTGCGTGTATCTTAATTAATCCTATAAATTTTAAAATTAATAACCATGTAAATTTTTTATTAATTAATATATTAACAGTCACATGATTCCAATATTATAACAAGTAAAGTAAATCTTATATTCACAAATAACATGGGCTACAGGGTGTTTAATACTCGTTTTAAAAGTGTTTTTTAAAAAAATTTAAATTATTTTTTTGATATTTTTGGATTATTTAATATTTTTTTAAATATAATTTTAATATATTTCTAAAAAAAATTTACCAGCAATTTTAACAATAATTAGGAACAGTTCCGAAACAAATGAGAACAGGTGGACAAGGGACAAAACAAAAAGGTTTGGTAGCGTGTGGAAAATGTTTCCACCAGAAAATACCTAACCAAGTTAAGAATTTTGACTTTTTCAACGCATGTGGTCTCCACCTCTAACTCATTTAATATTCTATTCCGACTGCATGCATAGCCATAGCAAATTTCTGATCTCGACCTTTTCTAGGCCATTGACCACTTCTTTATCGAGACCAAGCAAGTGTTTATTCTTGTATTTTTTTTAAATAATATTTTTAATTTTAATATTATTATTTCAAATTAATTTTTTTAATATTTTATTGATATTAAAAAAATAAAAATTTTATCAAAATACCAAGTAACCTCTTGAAGCAGTCCTTTTCACGTGCTGCAAGACATTTTTCTAATTTACAAGACTTGGCCTCATTTGACTGGGTAAATCTAGGGTGTGGTTTAGATTAGGTCATGTATCATTGATATTGCGTCTGATTTTAGATTAGGTCATGAATCATTAATTTTTCAAAATAAAAAATAAAAATAAAAGTTAATTTATCAATCCATGAATTCTATTTTTCGTTGATTCAAGAGATTTTTTGTATTTTAATATTTTTTATTTTTATCCACAGCAACATGGAAGAAAACATTTGCTTTACTGAATATTTTTTACTTTTTATATTGGAATATGCACGTGATTGCGTTTTTTTATCAATAAAAGTTTAAATAATTTATTTTTCAGAAAATCTACTAGTTATTTTTTTTGTATGCATGCAAAAATCCATTTAATTATTTCTTCTGCTAAAATATAAATTTTAAAGCCTGCACAGTTAATAATATTTTTTAAAACCACAGATATTAAAGCGCAAAACATACTCTAAAACTAAGAAAAATTACTGTACATCATCAACAACTTCATACGTGTATCTCTATTTTTATGGATAGAAGGTTTTAAGTTTGACTCAGAGTATATATTTTTTATAAAAATTTAAATAGTCAGGGTTTTACTTATTTATCTGGGTTCACAAAATATATTTTTTGGGAGTGAAGTTTCTCAAATAAAAAAAAATCACTATTTTTCAATGTTTTTAGTGATTGTTTGGAAGTATGATTAAAATTATTTTTATTTAGAAATTATTAAAATTATATTTTTTTAAATTATTTTTGATATCAGCGTATAAAAATGATCTAAAATTATCAAAAATAAAAATATTTAATTATTTAAAAAAATATTTTTAAAACAAATAGTAACGTAAGTCTCTCTTGATTAAAGTGACCTAAATTAGGTTTTCACGCAGATTTATCTAGTCTCGAGCTCCACAATTAAAGTTATATACATTTCCCAACTTTAAATACTTTTAGATTTGAAACTTGAAAGTGATTTGTTTTTATTAAAACGAATTGTTTTATTTTTATAATACTAATTGATTGGGTTTTTGAAACGATTACTGTATTATTCAATTCAGTTAAAACTATAATATAAACTGTACAACTATGATAATTAATCTTTATTTATAGTTGCAGATAAGGACAGGATTAAATTAATTCCTTTTAAATATTAAACACGTCAGTTTGAAAATCAGCGATCTATTTAATATTCAATTAAGGAGTGACTTATTCTTTACACTAAAAAAACTGGACAGACAATACTCTCAGACATTTTTTTTGTTGACATTACATCTCAATAATATTTTTTTAAAAATCATTATTTTTATTTTAAATTAAAATTTATAGATATTTATAGATTATTTTTATATACTAATATCAATAATAATTTTTTAAAATAAAAAATATTATTTTAATTAATTTATTATATTACTCCTGTGTTTATTAAACGAGCGCGGTAAGGTGAGGCTAATTTTAACTTAATCCTCGTAGTTTAATTAAAATAATATATTGCTCCTCGTTGTTGTAAGAAACTATATATTTAATCATATACTCTTAAATCATTTTCATAGGACTAATTAATTAATTAATTTTAATAAACTATAAAGACTATATTGAAGTGCCTGTGCTTCCATAAATGTCCTTGGAAGTTCCTCCAAAATCTTACACCCTCGTGATTCTGAGATTGATCTGGAAGTAGCAAAGTGGCCCTCTGTCTCTCTCAAGTTTTCTCCTCCTTATACCATTCGTATTTCGATGCCTTCTCTAATTTCTACATCCAGTCAGTGTCACCATAATTAATTAAATAATTCTGTGGTTAGTTTCTTTATGACCGGCAATTTAAATTTTTTCAAATATCATTTAAACTTTATCCTGGAAAATAAGTAATTGATTTTATTAGAAACATGTTAACATAGTTCAAGAAACCATAAGGAAAATGTAGCTTTTATCAATTAAAATATTTTCTTAATAAATTATTTATTATTTGAGTTTTTACTCATATAAAGTGCCTGTTTAGTAGTATAATTAGAATTGTTTTTGAAAATATTTTTGGTTTAAAAATAAATCAAAATTATATATTTTTTCTTGAAAAAAAATTATTTTAACATCATCACATGAAAATAATATATATATATATATATATATATATATATATATATATAAAAGCTTTTTTAAAAGCAACAAAAAAGAGATTTAAAATAAATTCATGAAAGAAATAATAATTTTATTCATTTTAACTGAGAAAGATTAAATTCACCCACCTCTCAAACTTGGGCAACATGCATATTCACAATAAAAAATAATTTTTAAATCCATTTCAACTATTAATTGCTCCCAACATAGATTTTCTAACTAAAGTCTTCGCACCAAGTCAAGCCCATGATCCCATCAATATCTGGCGAAGCCGAATGCATGTGACCCTCCACCGGCTGAACCATTGCTGTCAATGCCTATCAATATCCTTGTTTTTTAGCGAGGGGACACAATATATGTTGCCAGAGGTAAAATGGAAGCCCAAATGAGCAATGGGTAAAACAGAGGCCCAATACTATCTTAAGCTCTTGATAGCCCAGCCCATACAAGATCTATCAAACTATAAAAGAACAAGAATTCTCAAATTTCCTGAATCAAAACCAAAAATTCCCTGACATTTCTTTCTTCTTTTTTTTTGTTAATTTTTTCTGGAGATTTGCTGACTGACTTTGAACTGGGTTTAATCAGGTCAACTAAGTCACTCAAATCTTGGTTAGATCAATCTAAGTTAATATCTTTTCAGATTCAATTTAAAATCTATATGTAGTTTGTGGATTTTTCACGCCGACGTATATAATTCGTGTTATGTATAACAAAAACAAATATCATAAGGGAAAACACAGCAAGAAAAACGAGGAAGCTTTTGTAAAAAACAAGTCTAAGTCTTGAACCTCCTGGAAAATTCCTTGCAGATTTTGGCTATAAATTTACCCTGCGAGGCAATGAGCTATAGTTTCTCCCACTCTTTGGAGCTTGAAAGTATGCGTGAAAGGCGTGACACAACTCTACTCATAACAGGACGGCGTTTCCAATTGTCATCGACACAGTCCTTGGACAAGAAGGCCATCTTGCCAAAACAAGGAAATAAGTCAAGTCAGAGAAAAGTTCGAATCAAAGAGCTGAAACATTTCGACAAAAAAACTCAATTAAGAGCAGCTTCCTAGGCCGATCAACAGGCAATGCGTTTGTCCAGTATCTTAACATAGAAGGGAGAGATACAGAAAGACAGAAACATTCCCCCCTGTCTCTGCTGTTTCTGTCTTTTCTCTTCCTTCACGCTACCTGTAACTTCAAATGCATAAGAGAAGGTAGGTGGAAACGAGTCATACCTGACAGAGTGAATCTTTGTCGTAGGAGGTCAGATTTGGATCAATGCATTTGGCCAGCTCGTCGAAAGAGTCCTGCCTATCATTCAACGCTGACAGCATCTGGATCAACAGAAATATAAACCAAATTAACTTGTAAATGGCATCTGCGAAATTATTACTTAAACCAGCCTAGAAACTCTGGCCACCTTTCTTGTTCTTATGGAAAACCTGTTTAAGAGCAGCACCGATGAGCATACTCACGTAGTCCACCACAGAACGATGTTCACCGAGCAACCCATTTTCAGGATTTGCATCTTTACTTAATGCTGGCTGACCAGTGAGTAATTCCATAAGAACAACACCGAAGGAATAGACATCGCTCTTCGCGGTCACATGTCCATCTCGAACATACCTAGTTTCAAGGGAAAATTATGTTTCTTAATGGATCATATGTATTGAAACATCAGTAGATGAACAGATGATGATGACAACAAAAACCAAACCAAAAACATCAATGAGAGTTAAGTAAGTACACATTCAGGTGCAAGGTAACCAAATGTGCCAGCAATTCTGGATGCTGCTTCACCTCCAGTATCTGGAGATTGTTCTAATAACTTTACCAGCCCAAAATCTGCAATCTGTTGGACAGAAAATGAACATCAAAGGGCTTGGAATGAGATGAAATCAGCCAGAATTGCCACACAATAGTGGATATGATTTAAACAAAAGAAGAAGAATTTATATGCAAGTGCTCAAAATTTAAGGAATGAATCTCTCCCATATACACAAGCTCAATATCCAGAGTATTTCGCCAAACACCATTAAAAACTACTGCATTAATACTTACCTTTGCGTGGAAATTGGAGTCTAAGAGAATATTGCTTGGCTTGACATCTCGATGGACATAGTAAGGTTTTGTGTGTTCATGTATGTACTCAAGACCTTTAGCTGCATCAAGAGCAATCTGAACTCGTGTAGTCCAAGGGAGAGGTTTATGACCTGCAAATGCATCAAAGCTTAATAACCAACTTGCAAACAATCTGAATTATTATGATCAATTGCTTTAATACCATCCTTCAAAATAATTAGTTGTAAGGCAGTGTTTCTAAGATGCATATGTTCAAAAGTAGAGGCTTTTAGAGAATAGTATAAATCATATTAAGAATCCTTACCTATCAGTTTAAGTTTTTAGATAATTTAGTTCACTGACATGGTATTATAGCTTTGTAGATCTAGCGGTCACGAGTTTGAATCTCACCATCCTTATTCTATTTGATAAAATTCAAGCACAAGACAATGAAAATCCGTGCAAGTTTCAAGTTCCAAAGGGCTTTCATTTGAGGGGTGTGTTAGAGAATAATATAAATCATATTATAGAGCTTTACCTATCAACTTAAGATTTTAGATAAGATAGTTCTTTGATACAGACACGCGCACACACATATACATACACAAACATGCATACATGCAATCATGAAGTAATTTCATATTCATTTGATTATAGAGTTTTGCCTTATTTTACCAATTGCGGCAAACTAACATTACTAATCCCTCATGTTCCTGATGTAAGATAGCAGAACAGATAGTAACCTGGAGCACAAATATATGAACTTGAAACAGAAAAAAGGTATGAAGTTGATGCACAAAGGAAGCATCGAAACATATTGGTCTAGCGGTGAAAGGACTAAGAAGTGGATATGGAGTGTTAATGTTTGTAACTGAAGTAGAAAAATAATATAAATCAATGTATATTCGTGAGGCACAAAGGCACGGAGTTAACATGCTAGATTCACACATGCTTTTCTACTACTTAAAAATCATTTAAAGAGAATTTAAGCATTCCGCTCAACTTTTGTTGCTATCATAAGCTGTAGAACAAATAATTCATAATGACCGATGATACACTATCCGACAACCTAGTGATCAATAAGATTGTTCTCACAGTAATTTGACACAAACCAATTCCATAAAACTTTGAAATCATAAAGAAATTCCACCATTAGCTGTAAGAAGTTGGCAATTCCAAACCTCTTAATGCAGAGCTGTGCAGATGGTTACTCAATGCACCATTTTGGGCAAATTCATAAACAAGAAACAAACACTCTCCACCAGCCGCATATCCAATAAGCTCGATCTAAATAAATGTAAGTAAAAAAACGCTCAGAAATATATAGAATTGACAAAAGTATGCATGGTGTGCATCTACAACAAAATCTTGACATTCCAGACAAACTAGATTAAGGGCATTATTGAAGAGACTGACAAAAAGAACCTTACCAAGTTTATGTGATGAACTTTACAAAGAATATTTAACTCTGAGAAAAACTCTTTGGAGTTTTTATCTTTCATCTGCTTGATCGCCACATCCTACATGCATATGAGCATGTATGGTGAAGATGTTTCTATACCAACGAACAAGTTTTGCACAAACATTAGGGGGGATCATTTTAGGCACATTGGCTCTCTTACAGTTCCTCGTAGTTTTCCAAGGTAGACTAATCCGTAAGATCCTTGGCCAATTATTAAAGATCTGCTAAAGTTGGAAGTGGCTTCACGTATTTCATTGTACGGTAGAACAGTAGCTTTGTCTGAACCGATTGAAGAAACCATGCTTTCTTCAGATTCTGCAACAAAATATCTCATGAATCAATCACCTTATAGGGCTAAGACATGGTCTTTAACAAGCTCCGCTACACTGTTCCATCTGTACTATCAAAAGGAGGAATAGAAAAGAGAATCCATTGCTTAAAATTCAGATGCTTCACTATGAACTGTGGGAGGACGTGATGCAAGATAACAGTGCAAGCAATTCAATCTCCTTGAAGAAGCTATCGGTTGTCGAGCTCGCTTCTTCATATGTTTTTTCCAAAATACAAGTAGGATCGACAATAGCGCGGCAACTAAAGCAGCTGAAATGGCTCCATCCACAATACAAATTCGAGATTTTGATGGTTTTTTCGTCTTCTCATCTGCAACGCAGAAAAAATGAACTTACAATGACAATCTGCTATGTAATATCTCCTCAGATGGATTTCACTCATTCATAAACAGAAGCCTGTTTTACCGTCAGGAATAACATCATAACAGCATAAACAATATGCACACACACACGAAAAGCCACAAAGTGAACATGGTGTGCTTCACCTTGAATTTAGACACGTTAAAGTTTATGACTGACCTTGGTTGTGATCATCAATGGAAGTAAGGTTATTAAAGCCAGCTGCATATAAACATCCATGCAAAACAAAAAAAAGACGCAATTAGGTTTTGAAACCAGCTGCACATATATACCAGAAGTCTTATCTGTGATCTAGGAAATGAAACCTTCTAAGAAGACAAAAGGGTTTCAATTAGCAAAAATTTACCTCATATACTCTAATTCTATACAGTCAAAGAATGACCAAAGGGCAATTCAAACAACATGTAATTCAGAGGGAAGCCCTTATATAAGTTCAAGTTACCAGCCGAAGATACTGGCATTTATCATAGGAAACAATATAAATAGCAGAACCCTTTATCTTAACCTATATTTACTCATTGCCTCACAAGGGATGCACCCATAGTCTTTCTTCCGTACTAGTTTAAGCGTAAACAGTATATTTGACAACAGAGAAAACAAGTATCAGAACAGCAAATATTCACACAAAAAAATGATCTTACATTGTGCTAATCATCAATCACAACACAAAAATTACTTCTCTTACCTGGTGTGGGGATAAACAAAATATCCCCCTCACGGATAATGTCTGGATTGTCTAGCCCACTCAATAAGACGTACAGTCTTGGTTTCATTAGCTTTAAACCGAGAGCTGATTGTAAAAACTGTATCTCCATTTTGAACCTTGTATGTTACCATGTCTGCATTGTTAGAACAGCCACATAAAACATCAAGAGTCACAATTATCGATGGAATCAGCACCTTTTCTGGCATTGCCACCACAAAGAACCCGAATCTCGACGATATGCTATCCCATGTATCCTCCTTTTGGACTTTGTAATCCATGTGCCAAGTGAAGAATCTGTGCTCAGCCAGGCAGCTGCAATTTATCATAATCAGGAAACCATCAATAGTTCTCTTCACTTCATCACTATCCACATTGAATAAAGAAGCTGTTTCATCAAGACTTCTCATTGTATTTGGAACTTAGTACAGTGAAGCAGGACACGATTCACTTAAAGACACACTGCATTGCATTGGAGAGGCATGGAAACTACGGAAAGAACTCAAGATAGAGATCCAAAACACAAAACTAACAAAAGGGTTCATATTTACAAAATACGGAGAGCACATTTTCTCTAGTATAACAGTAAAACTCACTTCCTGACAGCTACCTCAAGCAAGCAATAAATACTACTACATGGGAAAGTACTTCACAAAAGTTTCTGGTCTTTCTCTCAAAGATTTAGCAGACTTCTTTACTTTAGTAAAATGATAACTGGAGATAGAAATGAGAAAAGGGTCTCTAAGTGCGAGTGATTGTTTAATGGAATTGAATATTGATAATGTTGAAAGGGAAGAAAGAAACATGAAAGACAGTCCAAAGACTTTTGTAGCCATGAATTTGAATGGATTCTTGATCAGCCTGTCCATTTGGTGCATATGTGCTTCTCCTTTCACTTTGACGTCAATCTCCTTGGACCATGTTTTCAATATCCCAACAACACGGCCGGCTTCTGCTTGTCTCGCTGTTCGTCTCTTTGCGGTACCTCATGTATTCCAAGATTATTAATGTCGAAATATTATATATATATATATTCATTTAGTTTTAGTTCTCTTATAGGAAAGCGTTTGTAGTCCAACGGTTAGGATAATTGCCTTCCAAGCAATAGACCCGGGTTCGACTCCCGGCAGACGCACGCACCGATATATCTTTTCCCTTTAAAATTGTCGATATTACAATTTTGGCCTCTAAAGTTTACTTTCAATCTTAGGGGGAAACGATCCTGTAACTTTAAAATCCCAACATTTCATTTTGTTCTGTATAAACGAATATTTAATCGATCTTTATATTCTAATTGATTAATTTAATATTTTCCTTACAAAATAAGAATGTTTTTAGTTCATCATTTTTTTAATTTTTTATTCTTTCAAATTTACTAAATCAGCTATAATATTTTTTCAAATCAACCTCACACGAGACCGAACGTTTCTTTCCACTTGTCTCTTCGTCCTCCCTCCCTCCAATGATCTCCCTCCTTCTCCCCCTGTGACAGCAAGATTTCGAGCGTTTTTATTTTACATGGGTCTTAACAGTTCAGGAATAAGGAAGTATCAGGAAACTTCTGTAGATATTGTTTTCCAAGACAGATTCCAGGGATACGCATCGAAAAACGGTCCATTTTCTAGAATGCACGTTGATAATACTTTATGTTGTATAAAAACATGTTCGTGTCGTTAACCAAAAACATAACCAGTATGAATCCATCATAGGAAGCAGACAACACAGGATGATACAATGTAAGTCTTCTTCTGTCCTGTTAACTGATATCAGTAATAGCATAAGCAACGTGCTCTATTGCAGTAACGTTGATCGAAAATGGTGGGGTTTCCGGCTCCATTAAGCGTGGCTGTGTTACTGGGCTTTCTAGTGTTGTTTCACGTCATCAGGCATCATATCCATTGTTGACTGTTCAAGCCACCAAATCCTTCTAATCATCACACCTTCCAACTTAGTTCCTATTGTTGGGTTTGGGTTTCCCTCTTAGGAGGAGGATGGCCCAATATCTTATGTGGGTTTAGCCCACATGAATGGACCCACTTAGAAGGGTAGGGCTCACTTCTTTTTAAGCTGCTGAAAAGAACAAAAAGAGACAACAAAAGTGAAGAGAAAAAGGGAGAGAGCCGAGAGGAAAAGGAGAGAAGTTGCAACAGAACACTCTGTCTTCTTCCTTTGATTGCCAGCTCGTTAACCGTTGGATCGGGCTGAGATTTGGACAGCAGCTTCCAGACACATTGATCTTTATTCTGAACGGTTGGATTGAAGATTGGAACTGTGAAAGTTGATCTGCTTGACAAAAATCGGGGCTGTCAGTTTGTGAGCCTTCTCTCAAACTTTTCTCTTTAATTCTTGTTGTATTCCAAGAATAGCTTAATCTTGATGATATATGTTGTAGCCCTTAGTTTAATCTAAGGAAGAACATTGTGAACACATAATTTGTGTAGTGGAATTGTTTGAGTGGACTAAGGTCTCGTGGTTTTTCCTTCTCATATTGGGAAGGTTTTCCACGTAAAAATTTGTGTGTTGTGCTTGTGGTGTTTGAATATATTTTCCGCATATATTTTGCTCTATTTAGGAGTTTCCTATAGATTTACACAAAGAGGGAGTGTTGAGTATTGTTGATTCTCCCAACAAGTGGTATCAGAGCTTGGTGCGATTAAGCACCCTAAATATCTTGTGTTGAATAATGGAGGCTAATCTAAGTAGAATGGTGTGTTTGAATGGTTCAAATTATCATCTATGGAAAGGTAAAATGGAAGACCTGCTTTATGTGAAACAATTCCATTTACCCGTGTTTGCGTCTGAGAAGCCAGAGAATAAATCTGATGAAGAATGGACTTTGATACACAGACAAGTATGTGGATATCTTAGACAGTGGGTAGATGATAATGTGTTGAATCATATTGAGGGTGAGACACATGCACGCACACTTTGGAAAAAACTTGAGGAGTTGTATGCTCGTAAGATTGGGCATAGTAAAATGTTTTTGATGAAACAATTGATGTATTTGAGATACCAAGATGGAACTCCCTTAACGGATCACTTGAACACTTTCCAAGGAATTATTAATCAGCTTGCTGGGATGGGTATCAAGTTTGACGAAGAGGTTCAAGGGTTGTGTTTACTTGGTACATTGTCGGACTCTTGGGAGACATTTAGAATGTCACTATTTAACTCAGCCCCAAATGGTGAAATTAATATGGATCTGGCTAAAAGTAGTATATTGAATGAAGAGATGAGAAGAAAATCACAGGGATCCTCTTCACAGTCAGAGGTGTTGGTTATAGAAAGAAGGGGGAGGAGTAAGAGCAGAGGTCCGAAAAATAGAGATAACAGCAAAAATAAGTCCAACAGGTTTGCCAATGTCGAGTGTCATCATTGTGGCATGAAAGGGCACATCAAGAGATATTGCAGACAGTTGAAGAGAGAGAACAAAGAGAAAGGGAAGGAGATACAAAATGACGATGACAAGAATGATAATCGAGTTGCCACCACTACTTCCGGAGATTTCTTCACTGTTTATGATGATGATGTCATTAATTTTGCATGCCATGAGACCAGTTGGGTGATTGACAGTGGTGCTTCAACTCATGTTACACCCCGACAAGATTTCTTCACTTCTTATACAGCCGGTGACTTTGGGACAGTGAAGATGGGTAATGATGACTTGGCCAAAATCGTTGGTATTGGAGATGTGTGCTTGGAGATGAGTAATGGCATGAAGTTACTTCTTCGTGATGTGAAGCATATTCCTGACATCCGCATGAATTTGATATCTGTAGGCAAACTTGATGATGATGGGTATTGCAACATCTTTCATAATGGTCAGTGGAAGCTCACCAGAGGTGCTATGGTTATTGCTCGAGCTTATAAGCTTTCTATCTTATACATGTTGGAAGCAAAACTCTCCAAAGATATTATTAATGCAATGGATGACGAGTCTTCTACAGAGCTGTGGCATAAGAGACTCGCCCATGTGAGTGAAAAAGACTTGGAAATATTGGCTAAGAAGAATTTGCTACCAGGAATGAAGAGTGCATCTTTGAAAAAGTGCACACATTGTTTGGCTGGGAAGCAAAACAGGGTCTCCTTCAAAAGTTCCCCTTTTGCCAGAAAGACAGGTATACTTGATCTTGTACATTCAGATGTATGTGGTCCTATGAAGACTAAAACACTTGGTGGCTGCCTTTACTTTGTGACCTTCATAGATGATTATTCAAGGAAATTATGGGTATATACCTTGAAAAGCAAAGATCAAGTATTTGATGTATTCGAGCAATTTCAGGCTTCAGTTGAGAGACAAACTGGGAAGAAGTTGAGGTGCATCAGAACAGATAATGGGGGAGAGTATTTGGGTCCTTTTGATGAGTATTGCAGGCAACAGGGTATTCGGCATCAAAGGACACCTCCAAAGACTCCTCAGTTGAATGGTTTGGCTGAAAGAATGAACAGAACACTGGTTGAGAGAGTAAGATGTTTGCTTTCACAATCACAGTTGCCAAACTCCTTTTGGGGGGAGGCTTTGAACACATCAGTACATGTCCTTAATCTTACACCATGTGTTCCACTTCAGTTTGATGTACCAGACAGGGTTTGGAATGGCAAAGATGTTTCTTATGATCATTTGCGTGTCTTTGGATGTAAGGCATTTGTGCATATTCCCAAAGATGAGAGATCAAAGCTGGATGTGAAGACCCGACAATGTATCTTCCTAGGCTATGGCTTAGATGAGTTTGGTTACAGGTTGTATGATCCAGTTGAGAAGAAACTTGTGAGAAGTCGAGATGTTGTGTTTATGGAAGATCAAACTATACATGATATTGAGAAGACAGAAAAGGTAGTGCCTCGATATAGTGATTGTTTGATTGACTTGGATTCGTCTTCTTTGATAGATTTGCCAGCACAAGTTGAACATGATGTTCAAAATGACTTCCAAGTTCCAGATGATACAGATGTTCCCTTACAGGATGAATCTTATGATCAGTTGCCAATACCAGAGATACCACCAGATGTTCCACCTAGAAGGTCTACCAGAGATCGACATCCTTCCACTCGGTATTCTGTAAATGAGTATGTGTTATTAAATGACGGGGGAGAGCCTGAGTGTTATGCAGAAGCCATGGAAGATGAACACAAGTCAAAGTGGGTTGATGCTATGCAAGATGAGATGGAGTCATTGCATGACAATCACACCTTTGATTTGGTGAAGCTGCCAAAGGGTAAGAGAGCCTTGACAAACAGGTGGATTTATAAGGTGAAGCAGGAAGAATACACTTCACAACCACGGTATAAAGCCAGACTGGTAGTGAAGGGATTCAGGCAGAGAAAAGGCATTGACTTTGATGAGATTTTCTCTCCTGTTGTGAAGATGTCATCCATCCGTGTTGTCCTTGGTTTAGCAGCTAGTCTAGACTTGGAGGTTGAACAAATGGATGTGAAAACTGCCTTCCTTCATGGTGATTTGGAGGAAGAGATTTATATGGAGCAGCCAGAGGGTTTTAAGGTAAAAGGAAAAGAAGACTATGTGTGTCGGCTCAAGAAAAGTCTTTATGGTTTGAAGCAGGCACCTAGACAATGGTATAAGAAGTTTGAGTCTGTTATGGAGGAGCAAGGCTACAAGAAGACTACTTCTGACCATTGTGTTTTTATGCAAAAATTCTCTGATGGCGATTTCATTATTTTATTGCTTTATGTTGATGATATGTTGATTGTTGGCATGAATTCTTCAAGAATTGACAAGTTGAAGAAGCAGTTAAGTCAGTCATTTGCAATGAAGGACTTGGGGCCAGCAAAGCAGATTCTTGGGGTTCGTATTCATAGATCCAGAAAAGATAAGAAGCTGTTTATATCACAAGAGCAATACATTGAGAAAGTGCTTGAGAGGTTCAACATGAACAATGCTAAAGTGGTTAGCTCTCCTCTTGCTACACATTTTAAGTTAAGTACAAAGCAAAGCCCTTCGACGGATGAAGAGAAGGAAGACATGGAAAGAATTCCATATGCCTCAGCAGTAGGAAGCTTGATGTATGCAATGATTTGTACGAGGCCAGACATAGCTCATGCAGTTGGTGTTGTTAGCCGGTTTCTTTCAAATCCAGGAAAAGAACATTGGAATGCGGTGAAGTGGATTATGAGATATCTACGAGGGACTTCCAAGATGTGTCTTAGCTTTGGGAGTGGTAAACCAATGTTGGTTGGCTATACGGATTCTGATATGGCTGGAGATATGGATACCCGTAAGTCTACTTCGGGTTACTTGATCACCTTCTCAGGAGGGGCTGTTTCTTGGCAGTCAAGGTTACAAAAATGCATTGCACTTTCTACAACTGAAGCAGAGTTGATTGCAGCAACGGAAGCTTGTAAAGAGTTGCTATGGATGAAAAGGTTTTTACAGGAGCTTGGTCTCAAACAACAACAATATGTGTTGTTTTGTGATAATCAGAGTACTATTCACCTTGCAAAGAACTCTTCATTTCATTCGAGGTCGAAACATATCGATGTAAGGTATCATTGGATAAGAGATACTCTCAATGATAAGTTGTTAACTCTTGAAAAAATTCATACCGATGATAATGGCTCTGATATGCTAACGAAGGCTCTAACAAGGGAGAAGCTTGAGATATGTTGCTCGATCGCCGGGATGGCGAATCCCTCCACCTAGTCGGGAAGGGGGAGATTTGTTGGGTTTGGGTTTCCCTCCTAGGAGGAGGATGGCCCAATATCTTATGTGGGTTTAGCCCACATGAATGGACCCACTTAGAAGGGTAGGGCTCACTTCTTTTTGAGCTGCTGAAAAGAACAAAAAGAGACAACAAAAGTGAAGAGAAAAAGGGAGAGAGCCGAGAGGAAAAGGAGAGAAGTTGCAGCAGAACACTCTGTCTTCTTCCTTGGATTGCCAGCTCGTTAACAGTTGGATCGGGCTGAGATTTGGACAGCAGCTTCCAGACACATTGATCTTTATTCTGAACGGTTGGATTGAAGATTGGAGCTGTGGAAGTTGATCTGCTTGACAAAAATCGGGGCTGTCAGTTTGTGAGCCTTCTCTCAAACTTTTCTCTTTAATTCTTGTTGTATTCCAAGAATAGCTTAATCTTGATGATATATGTTGTAGCCCTTAGTTTAATCTAAGGAAGAACATTGTGAACACATTATTTGTGTAGTGGAATTGTTTGAGTGGACTAAGGTCCCGTGGTTTTTCCTTCTCATATTGGGAAAGTTTTCCACGTAAAAATTTGTGTGTTGTGCTTGTGGTGTTTGGATATATTTTCCGCATATATTTTGCTCTATTTAGGAGTTTCCTATAGATTTACACAAAGAGAGAGTGTTGAGTATTGTTGATTCTCCCAACACCTATTTGGGCAAATTAAATGCGTGAAACTATACACGACGACTAGAGTTAAGAGTAAGAAAGAAAGAGCTTGCCTGGAAGGGATTAGAAAAATCTGCACCACGTCTCAATTCTAATGTCTCTTTCAGGGTCTAGGAGTTGCTGTATGTGATCTGGAGCCGAGATAAAGAGATGTGGAAAATGTTAATCGAGGTGCTTTAGATGACCATCTTTTTGACAAACTTTGCTTCGCGAGTGAATGTCAAACTTTATTCGTGTAGCAGGTCATCTTATGCAGAGCAGGCCATGTGGGTAGGATAGAGAAATGATTGCCATTGATAAACAAAGAAAAGGTTAGATAGAGAAAATGAAACGAAAGGGGGAAATGAATGGAACCCTATTTTCAAAGGACCATGGAACGTCGGTGCAGACTAGAGCACACAGACACATTTCACACCAATGTAAGTGTAAATTTTGGTCCAGAAAAACTAAACAAGCGCGAGAAGTTCTGAAGTTGACTCTCTTTTAGGAACGATGCATGTCTTACATGAAGTTAGGCCCTTTAGCTTTAGAGGTGGCCACGGCTCGAATCTAGACCAGTTTTTTTTAAAAAAAATTATACATATTTGATTCAGAAAACCCACATTTACCACACCTTCATCCCTCACATGGCTTGAGAGAGTTAAATGGGGATCTAGCTTGTTGACCTGTCGAGCCAAATACCCAACCTGACCTAATTATTTCTTTTTTCAAAGTCATCGTTCAAATATCCATTGCATGCGGTGCCTTCGAATATCCCATCCCAGGGCCAAGTCTTTACATCTAAGACTATACGATCATCTCTAAGCAACTGAAGTAGCAGACATGCTATAAACCCAACATCCCACATCGAATATTACTATTTCGTACAAATTAATGATTGACAACTCAACTTGAGACCCAACTCACTCGGAACCTAGACCGATACTAATTCACGAAAAAATAGAGAAATAAATTGAATTGATAAAAAAAACCTAGGTGAAGCCTAGACCAATACTAATTCAAGAAAAAATAGATAAATAATTGAAATAAATTAAATTGATAAAAAAAAAAACTATTATTTTTTTATCAAAACAATAGCATTTTGATCATTTTAAAAATAAATTAGTATCGGTTAAGGATTGAACTTTTTATCTTTTAATCCAGATCTTACCTTGACTTGAGTTTTACAATTATAATAATAATTTATTATTATTATTTTTTTATCTATTTTAGTTGAATAGTTTTAGAATTAAAAGTTTTTTTAATAGAATATTTGATGGATAAAAAATAATAAATATTAAATCAAAAATTTACTTCAAAATTATCCTAAAATTAATTATTTTTTTATATCTATATCTCTATTTTTTTACATCCTTGAATAGGAAAAAAATGTAAATAAAATTGAGTTTTTTTACAAACCTAATTCCGTGACCTGGTCCACAGATAATTCCAGTAAAATTGATGTTAGAGCAGCCCCCTTTTATAGCAATACATCATCACCTATATGTAATAATAATAATAATAATAATAATAAAGTGATAAATGAAGTAAGAAAGGAAGAGTTAAAATTACCTGTTCCTCTGGTAGAGTCTACTATATTAACCTGGCTCGAACCAGACGCGTCGATTCCATCAGTGTTCGGACTGTTTCCAGGTGCAGTGATTGTAAGGCCAGAGACAGAGACACCCTTGCAATCTCTCAAGTAGACATGGCTCCTTGGACTGTTGACAACACTAAGTCCACTTAATTTAAGGTTATTACTGTTTTTAAAGAGTAGAGCCTGCAACATTAATTGTCAATAATTAGGTTGTATTGCAATCAGAAATTAAAACCTTTAAAATCAATACCAGCAGGGCTTCAATAGTTATAAAATGTTTTTAGCCAACAGTTTTTATTTCATTATTTATATTTAAAAAAATAGATATTTTTGTAAAATTAATTGGGTTAGCCCGCCACCGACCCGTAGATTGACCGAGTCTTATAATCATGGTTAAAACAAGTATTTTCCAATATGAAATTCACTGAAAATATAGGAGTTTCTTCCTCGTGAAATATTGAGCACCTTTTCTGGTATCATGCACTGCTGTCCCTGAAAAAAAAAGGAAACAAACTAATTCTTGATTAATTAAATCGATGGAAACCTTAAATGTTTGAAACTAGGATAGTATAATACACGTATAAAACTGGGAAATGATACAGTAATTACATGATTCCACCACAGTGAGCCCCGACCATCAATCAGGCCTGATCCGTCCAGGACCAGACCGTTTACGTTAGAGAAACATAGCCAGCACAAAATTCCACAGCCACCCCATGCAGCGACGGTGCTCGGTGCTACAATGCTCCCTTTTACCTGAATGTGAATGCCGGTGGACTTGCAAGGACCTTCAAATTTTACAGGTTTCAATAAAAATGTATGCCCAGCTGGGACTGCAAGTGCCAGCGTGCCTCCACTCGCTCCACACAGAGAACCCCATGCTTTTGCAAAAGCCTTTTTCCATGCACCGAGTCTAAGTTAGTGAAAGCTCTCTTCTTCATATAATAAAGAAATATTTTTTATTTTTATTTATTTTTTAGAGAGATTAATTAGGATTGGAGTGTTTACTGGGGAATCATCAGTCTTGCCATCTCCAACGGCACCAAAATTCAACACATTGAAGGGCTTTTGGGCATCTCCAAGGCCAATATTAGACAGATAATAAAAAAGGTGGCTACCAGCAATTCCTGCGTCGAGAAAAAAAAGGAGGGGGGGAAGCTTCAGCTCAAGGCAAGTAAACAAAAAAAAAATTTTATTTTACATAGTTTTCCCTTTATCATAAAATATTTATTTATGAACACTCCCGGGGAATTCCCTGCCCTCCCACGACTCGAACCTCAGTCCTACCTCTCTCTTTTTTAATTTAAATAAATTATCTTAAAAAATATATTTTATGAGTCCAAATTAACGAGAAAAAACCTAATTATCCTAAATTTTTATAAAACATGCATACTCTGACTCGAAATGAAAATATACTATATAAATCTCAAACTCTTTATTATCATATCATATCCTTTAAAAACTTCTACCCTTATCTCTTGATGTATGAAATTGCAGCTGAATATTCAAGAAGAAGTGAAAGTTGACGTCAATAGAACATTTGTAGTTCGTAGCAACAGGAACAATTTATCACCATTTCATATAATTAACTTGTTGAATTTAGCAAGGAAGGTTTTGGCTTGTGTTCAGTGCAGTATTTACTCTTGTCAGTTATTTGGGTTTGAGCCCTGCCATATATGTTTATTATCTCTACTGTCATCATCCAATTTTTGGGTGACTCCCCAAAATATACCAAAAAATAACAAAAATAAAATAAAAGGGGCTGGTGTCGGCAGAAAAATTAATGTGAAAATTTTGAATGTTTTCGAAAGCCCGGTCGTACCTCTTTTTTACTCAAAAATGAAGGAAAATGCAGATTCGAGGCGAAGATAATTTATTATTAGATAAATCTGCGTAAAAATTAAGTCAGAAGACATAATTATATTTTTATGGGTCAATTTGATTTAATCGTTGGCCGATGTAAAGTGTAATTATGCTTCGGAATTAATTAAGCCCAATTGAAGGATTTAATTTAGCGCAAGAGCTTAATTATACTTTAAATGGGTCAAATTAATTTTATTAAGGTCTTAATTAGTGAGAAATTAAGTTTGGAAGCCGAATCTGGGTTCAATTGAGAATATAAATTGTAATTATTCTTCCGAATTAATTGAGAGCCCAATTGAAGGATTTAATTTAGCGCAAGAGCTTAATTATACTTTAAATGGGTCAAATTAATTTTATGAAGGGCCTAATTAGTGAGAAATTAAGTTTGGAAGCCGAATCTGGGTTCAATTGAGAAAATCAGAATTTTCGGTGGCGAAACTCTTCCGAATTAATTGAGAGCCCAATTGAAGGATTTAATTTAGCGCAAGAGTTTAATTATACTTTAAATGGGTCAAATTAATTTTATGAAGGGCCTAATTAGTGAGAAATTAAGTTTCGAAGCCGAATCTGGGTTCAATTGAGAAAATCAAGATTTTCGGTGACGAAACTCTTCCGAATTAATTGAGAGCCCAATTGAAGGATTTAATTAAGCGCAAGGGCTTAATTATACTTAAATGGGTTGAATTAATTTTATTAAGGGCTTGAGTACTGAAAAATTAATTTTGGAAGCCTAATTTGGGTTAAAATTGAGACGATCGGAATTTTCGACGACGAAACTTTTTGGTTGGAATTGGAAGCTAAAATTGAAGGTAAAAACATCATTCTTCCCGTCGAAAAATGCTTTTTGTGATAAATCATTTTTTTAGTGTACTTTACAAAAAAAAAAAAAAAGAGAGACCTGAATTGAACAGACCTGAATTGACTGGACTTGGCATGCCGGCAGCCATGCTTGTGGCATGCCGGCAGCCATGCCCTGCAACTTACCCACTGAAAACACCATGTTGTGGACATCAATCCCATACCTGCAAGTTGCAAGGTTAGCCTATAAATAGGGAGAAAATTGAAGAGGAAAAGGGGAAGAAAAAACGGGCAAAGGGGCAAAGAAAAAAAACAGAGCAAAAACGCTGAAAAACTGAGGAAAGAGACGAGATTCTTGCAGAGACTTTGTGACAAAAACAACAAGCCGAAACAAAGAGATTTCACAAAACAACACCCTGATCTTCATCTTTCTCGGCCGTCTCTCTCTCTCCCCTATTACACACAGCCCCAACAGCCATCTCTCTCTCCGTCGTGGAAGGACATTCAACCATTCAAAACCACATTTGATCACCACGGTAAGCTTCCCCTCGACGCCATAAACTCATCAACACTCTTCGGCGACTCAACAGACCAGGTGGCAGTAGCAGCAACGCAAGCACAGGCGACTTTGAGAGCTTCCTCCGGCCACCACAGGCCACCGTTGACGACGACGCTACTACTGGGACAACCACCTCGACCTCCTCTACCCATCGGTGCTAACAGGTACACCTCTCGTCACACTCGAAAAATCACTGTTGATGGTCTCCTACCTCTCGTCGTTCGCCTGCATGCAGGGACGAATTTCGTCCCACTGCATGCAGGCCCGCTGTTTGAGTTGGGCCGGGCACGAAGCCCGGCCCATATGAATTAAGGAGGTGGGCTGGACTGGAGACCCAGTCCATGAGAGGTGGGCTGTCAGCCCACCTAGTTTAAGCCCAGCCCAGAAAAAAAATAAAAAAGTTAAAAAATACAAAAAATAAAAAAAAGAAGTTTTTTTTACTATTATTATTACAAAAATAAAAAATAAAAAAAATGTATTTTTTTTTGTGCATACGGCCAAATTCCATGATTTTTCCATGCATATTTTTTGTAAAAATTATATTGCATCTTTCTCATATTTTGAAACGAAAATTGGATATTGTAACCAGTTTATGATTATCCGTTGGGATTTGGCCAAAATATCAAAAATAATTTTAAATATTTTTGTTTTATCTATTAGGGTGTAAATTTACATTGTAAAGTACATCCATGGATGAAAGAAAGGGGTTTTAAACTACGGTGTAAATTTACATTGTAAAGTACATCCGTAGATAAAAAAAAAAAGGGTTTGTAACTACAGTGTAAAATTACATTGTAAAGTACACCTGCAGACAAAAAAAAATGTTTTTTTTTTAAAATGCAGTGCAAATTTTTTAACTTAGAAAAACAATCAAACAACATTGCAGCTTACCATAGGTAGGGTGCACTGGGGGTGATGCGTCTTCCCCTTGCACAACAAGTCCCCTTACCTAGACTCTCGCAGACCATTAGGTTCCTAGTGACCTTAATACTAGGTGGCGACTCCTTATAATTATAGTCGTAAATTTTACGGCTATAAAAAACCCTCAATTTTCACCGCGCGTCGTTGTCTCTCCAAACCCGCGGGGGACGGCGGGGCGCGAAGCGCGAAAAATCACCGTCGCGACATCTACGATGTTTTACATGCTCATATTAAAAAAAAAAAAAACTCTTTGAATATAAATACTTTTATACTATTTCTCAAGAGTGAATATATATCCAGTACTTTTATATATATACATGGATGTTTTTTTTATGGAAGCTATTAGAGAAAATAAATAAGTCTTGCAAATAAATATTGCTTGATTTAACTTAATATTTAAAAACAATAATAAATATAGTTTTAGTTAAAAGTAAATATAAAAAGAGTATGGATTTAAATGAAATCTGAGATTGTCGCATGCTTTTAGAGAGAAAACACTTCTTCCACTACTTCAAAATATTTCAAATATAATATGTTTTACTTTCAAGATATAACAATCCGTTTAAATTTTTATTGCAGTAAAAATCTCTCAAACTTTTTATAACCCTTATTGCTCACTCAAATAAACTTGGGAATATTTAGAAAGAAATAAAAATAAAAATATATATGAGAGAATAGTTTAAGATAGAAAAACACTTTTATTTATTTATTTTAAATCTCTTTTTTCATATGAATTGCATCCGCCAACTATATATATATATACCTTGCAAAAATATATGTTACTAGTCATATTTAAAACAATTAAATACGATAATCAATTAATATCATTAAAATATAAAATAGTTATAAAAAATAATTATAACTATTATAGTAATTAATTATAACTGCTATAATAATTAATTAAAATGATAAAATTAAAATAACTGTTTAAGTAAGCATATAAAAAATAATTTAAAAAATATATATATTTTTAAAATATTTATGAAACTCAGTGCAAAATAAACAAAAGAAAATACAAATACACGTGTTAGCAAAAATCCATGTCTCACCTGTTTATCTTTGACTGTGCAAAAGTAATTGAAGCCTGGAAGTTTGTTTAATTTATTTTCACCAAAATACCCCTTCTCCTCTCTTCTCCTCCCTGCTTTCTCGAGAACCCAGTGGAACGGTTATTCTCATCGCCCTCATTTTTCAATCACTGCAACGATCTCTCATTGTTGAAGAACCAACACCGGATCTACACAAACCACCATTAAGAAAACCACCACCAGATATGTTTTCCTGAAGTCCTGCAATCCCTTTTTCGTGTACAAGCAAGTGTTTTCTCCACGAAAATCTAGGTAAATTCTATTTCTTCAATTTCATCGGTTCATGTTCTGAAAAATATCGATCTAACCAGATATTTCACTGTTGAAAATTGCATCACTGTTTATTATTGCAAGAACTATTGATTTGCTCTTTATAATTCTAGCAGGCACTCGTGGTTATACTCTTCTTCTTTCTCAGTTGCATACTTGTACGAGATTGATTCATTTGTTGATGCTGAATTCAAAAAGGAAAACAAAAAAGGATTGAATTTGTAGCTTTGATTATTTTGAGTTAATAAGAAATATTAATTGTACAATGTCATAGAAAGTTAGGGTTTTAAAATAATGCAGAATTACAGAACATAAAACAACAGAAAATAATACTCGCAAAAATTACTGGTAGGATTAATATGCTATTACTTCCCAATAAATAAAGGTTCTTCAGTTTCTTCAACATTTATGACAAAACTTCAAAACCAACATTCATACAAAACATAAAAAGTTCAAAGCTGATGAAAACACCCTGCATTGAGAAAGTATTCGTGGATTACAACTACAAACATACTCATAAACAGTCACTAAACACCCATACCTAATCATCAAAAGTTAAAGTCTCTTTGCGTTTTACATAAAGTATTTGAGTTCCATCTACACCATGAGGGAAACTCTAAAAAAGATAAAGAGACTAGATGATTTGTCGATGCTCTTTACATTTCACTATTCATCTGTCTTCTTCTACTTTCAGTTCTTCAAAAACGAAATCAATGTAAATTTGTTTTGAAGATTTTTTTTATTTTTATTTTATTTTATCAACATTGAATTGATTGAATTTTTTTAATTTATTTTTCGTAGTATTATTATATATAGTGACCTGGATTTTGAATTTAATTAGTTAACAGAGGTTTGACTCATGTCAATCAAATATTATCATCATTTTAATATTTTTGTTAAAAAAAAATTATTTTAAAATTTTAAAATTAAATTATGTATTTATTGGTCACTCGGGGTTTTTTTACTTATAAATTAGGTCGAATCATATTGTAAAAATATCACCAATGCATAAATATTGTTTTTTATATGATGAAAATATGATAATTAATGATCTAGTAGTATACACTACTTTGCCTTCCCCAGTGATTGAGGATCCAGGGGATGGGGCAAGACAGCGGTCATGTTCTCTGGTTCCTCAGAATTGCTTAAGCGGTTGAACGAAGTGAATGACGACTGAACGGAGCGGTTGAACGAAGTGAATGACGACTGAACTGCCCTTCCGGCATTGTTCCAGGATCCCAATGACGGAACCTATTCTTCCTTTATTCTCTCATCTAGCCCTCAATTTTTATGTCTGACTAATTTTAGCTCTATTACTATGATTATTTTATCAATTCAACCTATTTTTACTAAGTAGGGCAAAACATAAAAGTTTTTTTTTTATAAAAAGAATCATTCCAGGCGCCTAAACGTTCTCAATTTGCTAATCATAACACCTTCCAACACTTGCCGCCTTTAAAATAAAGAGCAATTGATGATGATGATAAAATAGATCAGGATAAATCAAACCTTTAACAAAACCACCACAAAGCCTGCCTGCCTTGAAGGCTCGACGGATACACATAAACAGCGAAAATACACTAACTAGACAAAATGAGGCATTCAGCTTTCAAAGTATTTCAATTTTACCCTCCAGAACATTAACAAATGATGAAAAGGAAGTCGCCTACAAAACTGAACTAGCTATCATGCATGCTAGATAAAATTGTGCCGCGATGTTTCATGCGCCATAATAGCAAACTCTACTTAATTCTCGAATAACCAAAGCCCCAGAAGCTACAACAATTCAAAAGTTGGATACATCATTGGGTAAGATTCTACCAAAACAATAGCATTAGGCAGAGTATGGTTTGCAGAACATATAAAGATAGAATGGGACTCTAGCTCCATCAAAACCTACATCATAAGGATTGATTCACTCCTTTAAGATGGCACTGCAAAAGAATATGGTTGAAAAGAATCAGCACATAAACGATAACTAAACACAGCCGCAGATATATTTGGGGATTACAAATGTGTATGTGTATATATATATATAGTATAGGAACTATATGTTGACCCCGGAATAAAATATATAGGAACATGAAACAAGGTTACAGGCAAAAATACCAAGCTAAGGATTTTCCAGTGAAGGTGCACCAGAATATTATTCATCATCGATTACCATTATCACCCCAGAAGTTTTAAAAAAAAATGGAAGATGCAGACAGCATAAGACTGGTAAGCAAGGTCACTTCTTATTTGCTTCGGTTAAACATTGAAAAATTTAAACAAAATCACTAGGTTCTTTCCGTTGTCACAATTCAGAATAGCAGGATACGCTGTATTAATAACTTATAATGCATTGAGAAACTTACTATATGTAGATGTATCGATTTGCTCAGGAAGCTCCTTTATATCCACTTCAAACCTCTCTTGAACCTGCATTCAGCCATCGAGATTTAGAATGGGCAAGAAAATTAAGAATATAATAATGATTTGATGAAAAACAGATAAATAGGATGACCTGGTTGAGAACATCAGAATCCGATGATGATGATACAAAGGTAATTGCTAGGCCTTTTGTGCCAAACCTACCAGCTCTACCAACCTGTCATGGATTTGACAAGAATGCAAGAGTGAGAAATGTGTGCCATTTTACCCTATACAATGCACTAGAAAATAAAGCCAACTTGCGAATATGCTGAACAAGTTCCATTGATTTTACCCTGTGCAAGTAAGTGTCAGCAGAGTCTGGCATGTCATAGTTAATGACAATGTTGACACGTTCAATATCAATACCCCTGCCAACCAAATCAGTAGCAACAAGAATCCTTTTATGACCTTCCTTGAAACCCTTGTAGCGCATCAACCTGAAAATGGCACACGTTAGCATATAGCTTATCACTTGCTCATTTCTAAATAAAAAAACTGCAAAAATCATTTTCAACTAGGTCATCAAAATCAACATGACCTTGAAAAGAAAATAGACCACCTTATGGAAGAGGAGAAAAGCAAGGCAAATTTCAATTTGATATCTAACCACAAAGAGTCCATAAAACAATCAAATAATTAACAGAAATGATATAGAATACCAATCAAACTTGTACATGGTAATTTGTTATCTGTGCGTTCTAGTTGCTCAAATGATGCACCCAAAACTATAGACAATACATGAAGCTTTCAGAATATGAATTTCAAAACCCAGTGTTTGAAAAATCAGTCAAGAATGTCCATGTTTGCATTAAACTAGAGAATCCCGAGATGCAGTCAAACACAAACAATCAATTCAAGAAACAAAGCTGTTCCGGTCAAAACACGCCTAGTCTCAAATAGCCCTAGTGCGACATTAAAAAAAGGACAATTAAAGCAAGTATTGTTGTCCGGATTTTTACCAGAAGACCTAGCTAACCTAAAGCAAAGCACAAAAGGTACAACGATGAAGGGCAAAATTGAAGCAGAGTTGCTAATGACATCACATGAAGGATCTACATACCTTTCTTCCTGTGACATTCCAGAATGTATGCATATTGAGGGGAAATTACACTCCACGAGTAACTTGTTCAGCTCAGCTGCTCTGCTCACACTTTTAACAAAGATAACAACTTGGTTGAAGTCCAGTGCATCAAGAAGATCATTTAACTTTCTGTTTTTCTCCAGCTCAGTCAGTTTGATGTAGTGCTGTATTTCAATTTTAATCATCAGATAGATGCCCCACAAACTGGTACAATAAACTTTTGTCAAGAGAGCTATGGTACGATGATGTTGTCCATGTAGAGCAATTGCTCTGAATAGGCAAGTTGTGAACACATCTCTAACAAAGTTTCCAGCCTGTCAGCAGTGACAAGCCAGCACAGGAGCATCATCTTTCTGCAATACACAAACCCTTCTCGCTCATAACTCTATATTCTCTCCATATGGTAAGCCCTCTGCTCCTCTTCCTTTTTCATTCATTTTATATCTTACATCTGCTCTTTCAGGCTCTCTCTTTCTCCTCCATACCCTCTATCTCATCTCTCATCAGTAGCCTCTCACTCAAACCCCATCCCTAGCATTATAACCTGGAGTTGCCTTACTCCATTAACAACAATGTAAAGCATCATACAAAATCTGAAAGCATACCTGCACAAGACCATGGAGGGTCAACTTGGCTTCATCATCGACGTAAATTTCCATTGGCTGAAAGGAACAAATATCATTGTAAATCATATTAGGAGCCTTCATGAAGCTAATGCTATCCAGAAGGAAATGAATGATGGATTGGCATCCCTTCAATTGAGATCCTTGTCCATCTGAATCGTCTGCTTGCGGATACTTTTTTAGTCATAACAAGCAAGTGCCACCGCAGCTCAATACAACTCTATTTGACAACTGATGTCATCACAGAGAAAGGAGACCACCCCACCCAATCCCATTGCATTCCCCTTCCCCTGCCTGCATCCACCCACCCCAATCCTAAAATAAAAAAGGAGCTATATCCTAACAAACGTAAAGACTCAAAGAAAAAAACATAGAAATGGACATACAGCCACACCACTCTCACACCTGCCCCAAACTTGAGCGTTGAGATCCCCAGCCATCAAAACACAATTTCCAGAAAAGGTGCACTTATTGATCTCCTAGACAGACAACAGGGTCTAAATATCTGGAAGGCTGACAGAGACATCTGGCATTATTAAAAAGGAAAAACTTCTAAATTCAAGTATAACTGGTCATAAGACATTACATCTTGCATGAATTTCTTGCAAACCGGGCGGATTTCTTTGCTGAGTGTTGCAGAAAACATCATAACTTGCTTATCATGAGGTGTCATCTTGAAAATCTCCTGAACATCTCTCCTCATGTCTGCAAAAAGATAATGAGAAACATCAGCAAGATTGACATCAATATCCAATAAAAATGGAGAAAGCAAGAATCTTAGGCCAAGGTTTATGGATAAAAACTTACCGAGTGATTCAAGCATTTTGTCACATTCATCAAGTATAAAATGTCTGACATTCTTCAAAGAAAGGTCCTTGTCTCTAGCAAGTGCCAGGATTCTTCCAGGTGTTCCAACAACAATATGAGGGCATTCGTTTTTCAGTAGATCCTTGTGAGATTTGATATTGACCCCACCATAGAAAACAGCAACCTTGGTATCAGGCAAGTAAGTACTGAACCTCTCGAACTCGTGGCAGATCTATAAAGTAAAGAATAGCCACAAAAAATGAGGGAAAACACCTTCATATATTTCAATATGGAGCAAAGGTGAGTAATACTCTGGCAAGTGAATTTTGTGACTTAAAGATACCTGGTAAGCCAGCTCTCTAGTGTGACATAGAACAAGGGCAATAACTTGTCCAGAGGTGGGCTCAATTTGCTGAAGAGTAGAAAGAACAAAAACAGCAGTCTTTCCCATTCCAGATTTAGCTTGGCAGATGACATCCATTCCCAAGATGGCTTGAGGGATACATTCATGTTGCACTGATGAATTACCAAAGAAAATTGTATGGAAGGAACCCTTGGTAAGTAAAACATAACCTCTCGGATCCTTTAATTGAAAGGTTTACCATAGCAGAATACAGCTCCAAAATCAAGAGTGTGATAATTGTATATTACCTGAAAAGTTACAAATTCAGTAAAAAGAGGTGCAAGGCATTACAGTACAAGCAAGAAAAAATAAATTTTGACGCTATACATACATGAATTTCCAAAACATAGACTTAGTCCACCAACACTTAAATTTATTAGACTAAAGGGACAAACAAAACCATACGAAGAGATGCAACTTCAGAAAATTCCTTAAAACTAGTAAGTTTTAGACAATTCAACTGATATCTATCTCCTTGCAAGATGCTCCAAATCCTCCAACAAATATAGACAAGGTAAACTATACACCACTTAAACTAGTAAGGTTTGTACATTTCAACTGATATCTATCTACTAGGAAGATACTTCAAATCCACCAAAAAAGCATAGACATAATAAACCTTAAACCATTAGAATTTCTGAGGTGTTGAAACCATGCATACCACTAAAATATTTACATGTTAGTTTTCATACTTGTCGAAAATTGAACATATCAATAAAAACACAACTTCAAAAACAAAGGTTATTTAAAACTAGAAAATGGTACATTAAACACTATATAGAGGTACAAAGCAATATAATACCTTCAGAAGGATGCTCAAAACCCGAGTCGACAATAGACCGAAGAAGCTCTGGCTTCAGAAGGAAATCTCTGAATCCTGAACTGTGAATTCCAACATATCCCCTGCACACCGAAAAATAAAAAAGCCACATGAACAAAAGCCATTGAAAATAACCATTAACAAGACAGCTCAAATATACAGAAAACGTTTCCTGTAGATCTATCAGTCTCCGCCAAAATCCACAGAAAAAGCAGCCTTTAAACAAAAAGAATACTCACTTCTTAACGGCTTCGCCATTAACTTTAGCGCCGACGGAGTCAGGTGCTTTCTCGTCTTCTTCTTCGTAGTCTAGAAGCTCCTCCTCGTAAGTGTCTATGTCTTTTGTTTCGCCCATGATTTCTATAGCAAACAGACACAGATCTCGAAGTTAGTGTTAAGAAAATTAGGGTTTATGAAAGAAAACTGGAAATAGATCTGAATAATTACGGTTTTGCAATGAAATTGAGGAGAGAATTAGAGAGAGGGGAGGAAAGAGGGAGTACCTGTGAAAATAAAATAAATGAGGGTTTGGGGGTTTAGGGTTATGGCTTGCTGCAAAGGAAAAATGTTAGCGAGAAATTTAAAGAAAAATATAGCTTTTCGAGAGAGAGATGGGAAACGAAGACCCGGGGGGTGAGAGTGATTAGGGTTATGTGGTTCTGTATGTTTTTATACTATGGAGGGAGGTGGAAGGGGGATTTTTGCGTTTACCATAGTGACCCTGTGACTTGTGGTTAATTTCGATTGAGCTTTTTTCTCGAAATTATCATCTTCTTGTACTTGCTTTTTTGAAAAAAAAAATTATCCTTGGATTTAAATTAGTAAATAATTTTTATAATTATTAAAATTAAAATAATTAATAAAATATATTAGTTTGAAAATAATATATAATATCTATACATATAAAGTTTGATGTGATAAAACAGTTTAACATATTCTATTATAATAACACTAGTATCGAAGTCTTAACATCTAAAATTATCATTATTATTATTGCAAAAATAATAAAAATATTAAATTATCTCTAAAAAAAATCAACAACATTAACAAAAAAATTAAGCAGGAAAAAAAACTAAAACTATTATTATTATTATTGCGTTAGAAAAAAAAAAAACAAAATTAAATCAAAGACTAAAAACAACCTAAAAACTTTAACAAAAGAGCAAACAGGAAAATAAAATAAATGATAAAAAATAATTATTAGCTGAAAAAAATCACTTGACATGAAAATAAAAAACTGAAAGAAAGAACAAAGAAAAAAAATAGAATATCAATTTTTAAATGATCATAAACACAAACTAAAATTTAATACTATTTTTTTCAAAAAAAATATCATCTCAATAAATAAGAAGATAATAAAAAGTAAAAACCAAAACTAAGAGCACACATCTATAAATATAGACTATTTCAAATATATAAAAAATTAAAAGTACGAGAGCCGAAATGAAAATCAAATATATTATCAGTTTCAATCAAATGATAAAATTGAAAAAATTAAATTTTTTGTACTGAATATGCTAAGGGATTTAAAATCAATTCGTGAATTAAAAAAATAAGTACCAAATTCAAATCTAAATATATAATCAATTTCAATCGAATGGTCCAGTTGAAACAAATCAAAACTTACATAAAAAAATAAGAATCATACAATACAATTAAATGTTGATGGATTGAAATGAAATAATCATAAAAACAGGGATTCATCGCATACTTTAGCATGAAGAAGAGAGAAAATTGCCAAACAAAGCTCAACAAACCACCATCACGAAATCGACCACCCAGTGTTGCGATGCGCCATACCACGAAGAAGAGTGCACGATGGCTCATCTTTTGATACACCAGAAAAGGCATTTCCCTCCACCGAATGACCCCACGCGCCTCACCCGAAGCCCGTGCGAGGTCGAATATTGTCGGCACGCGCGTCAAACGCCCTTATAGTACTTGACAATAATTACATTTTCATTGTATTTTATCTTATTTGAGAGCAAATTAATATTTATATATATTTTTTAAAATATGAAATATCTAAAATACCCCGAAGATAAACCATGATTTTTGTCTCATATGAGGGCAAAATAATTATTTTACTATATAATAAAATATAAAATTACTTCAATACCCCCTGACAAATTTTTTTTTTTGTCATTTTAGAGGGGCATAATGATTATTTAATTGTGCAGGGAAATATAAAAAAACAAAGATCCGACAACTCTAACAAACTAAATTGACCGAGCAACACTATTCTAATCCACAATGAATTTACTCATGTACTATAATAACTTATTCCGATTTCTTTTAGTATATTAGTCTTATTAGATAATAAAGATAACGGGAAAGAGATTTAATTTCAAAACATAACCCCCCTCCCCCTGACAAAATGGTTTTTTTATATGAAATTAATTTTTTTATATTTTTATATGATGATATTAAAAATATTTTTTTTAAAATAAAAAATATATATTATTTTAATGTATTTATATAAAAAATATACTTTAAAAAACAATCACTATTATGTTTTGAATATATCTTCTCATACAAAGTTACTTTGGAAATTAAAGAAGCCCAGCCCATCAAGAAAACCGATTTTTCTTCTGTGCAATGGAAATGGGCTTAGATTTCTCATTTCATGGTGTACGAAGACCCGCCAACTCTTGCACAGCTAGACGCTGCAGTATTGAAGGTGAGGCACTTTTCATGTTTAAATGAATGTTTTTGAGTGAGTTCATCGTCGAAAATATTTTTTAATTAAAAATATATTAAAATAATTATTTTTAATATCACTAGAAACATCAATTTTTTTAATTTAAATAAAAACTAAAAATTATTTTTTTTAAAAAATATTTTGAAATATCAAACACCTCCTAAATCATCAGTGCCTGTTTAGCTGGTGGCCAAACCGGCGTTTCAGTTTATTTTTTTTATTTTAAATAAATATATTTTGTTTTTTTAAATTATTTTAATATGCTGATATTAAAAATAATTTTTAAAAAATAAAAAAAATATTATTTTAATATATTTTAACATGAAAATACACTTAGTCTTCCTCTTACACAAAACAGTGTGATTTGTGCTGTCTGTGACGGGAACATATCATTCATCGCCGCATCTCTCGCTGCCCCTTCAGCCGTCTCTTTCTCAATCCTTTTCTCCCTCCCGAAACATCCTTGAACCGGAATCCATTGGAACGTGATTCCTCCGCCGAGGAAGGCACTATTTCTGGAGCAAACCGCTTCACCGTCCCATCAGAAAAAAACTTGCAGGTAGCCACGTGTTTCTGCAACAATGAACAATTTGTTCATACGCGATTAAGACCCTAATGTTTCACACAAAGCGACGGAGAATTAGTGCTGAGATATAGTATTTGAAATTACAGGTGAAGTTGTTTTTAGAAATATTTTTAGTTTAGAAATATATTAAAATAATTTATTTTTATTTTTTAAAAATAATTATAGACATTAACATATTATATTTAAAATGATATGAAAATATATATAAAAAATATAATAAAAAAGAAAATAATTTTTTATTTAAAATAAATATTTTTAAAACACAGTATTCAATACCCATGAAAGATCATATGGCCATGCTGACAAGTGATGGTAACGAGAAAATTCGGGGTCCGGGTCATATTCAGTCAATGATTAATAGAAAACTAATGCCATCTAAGCTGGTATCATGAACTATGCATTCTTATCTAATATAAAATATATAAAAGTGAAAAAGTAAAAGTATTTAAAAAATACTTTTAAAATACAAAAATAAACGGATTCTAAAAAATTATTAATTGCTATGCTTTTTCAACATTTTTTTTAAATACCCTCATCTTATTTTATAAGATTTAATTAGATATATTATAAGAAAATACATGACTTAATATTCTAGTTAAAACAATCATTTGGTAGACTTAAAAATATAATGAATGATGGTATTTGAGTAAAAAATATTTTACAGAAAAATATTCTATAGTCAACCTTTAAATTTAATTAATTTACTAAAAAATATTTTATGGCTACGATATTTTATAAATAATAGTTTACTCAGTATCATATAACAATATCAACATGTCTTTTTTCACCACCACCATATTTATTTTGCTTCTAAAATAAATAAATCCTCAACAAAATGTTTTAATAGAAACTGATTTCGTTAAAAACGATAAAATGCTTCGCGCCAGATAGGGGTCGAACCTATGACCTTCTGCTTAGGAAACAGACGCTCTATCCACTGAGCTACAGGCGCTGCTTGTTGATCTCTCCACTACGATATTTATTAAACTAATTAACCAAACCTCAGCAAATGCCGGTGGTGAGAGATTCACATTGTTGTTCCTAAGAAAAAACAGTCATCGTCCCTGAGATATAAATAAAGTACAAAATAGATAAAAAAAAAGATAAGAATTTTGTTTTCAAGAACATAACAGTCACATCCACATTATATTCCACAAGGAAGAACTAACAGGGCATCCATTCCAACATTTAAGAATATACAAAAATAAAATGGAGTGATGCAGGGAGCTATGGCTCAAGCACACCACTGCCAATCCATGTTGTAAAATATAGGCGAGGAAAAGTTAACAAGTTAGTAATTTTGATTTTCTCGAAAACAGAATCTATTTAGCCGTTTGTTCCAAGACAGTAACTTTCTTCCGATCCCCATCCTGAGCATTGCTTTGCAAAGGGGGCAATGAATACATGTTCACAGTCGAGCTTCCACTCCGAATCTCCTTCAAGACACGAAGTGCTGACAGTGTTGGTTTCACGTACATGCTCTCCATATATTCTATCTCTGGGAGTTCGTTGGGAACTCCGAGTGACCTCCCTGTATTTGCATTTGAAGTTTTGTCGTCACGGCTCTCTACCTCAGTTGAGTGAGGGGAGATAGATGGTTCATTTCTAGAGAAAACTCGATCAAGCATCGCTTCACACTCCTTAATAAGCTTGGTAAGTACATGAGTTGTGTAGAATGGCTGTTGCATTACCTTTTGGATGAAGGGCATGCGAACCAGAGCTCCACTTCTCTTATCATATTTTTTCAATATCTTCACTAGCCCTGCACACAGAATACAGAGATTCATAAGAATACTTGTTGAATCAGAAAAACTCCCATTCAAGTGATT
Source organism: Salix dunnii (assembly GCA_015731905.1). Taxonomy (NCBI): domain Eukaryota; kingdom Viridiplantae; phylum Streptophyta; class Magnoliopsida; order Malpighiales; family Salicaceae; genus Salix; species Salix dunnii. Next base: position 19,584,904 of record CM027664.1, read on the forward strand.
CGACAACTTAAGCCCAGTTTGGGATATGTAGCTGCCTCGGAAGCAAGTTTCGTTCTTCCATTTTTTTTACTTCAATTAACTAAGCGACCCTCATCCATGCAAATATCAGAGACTTGGCTCTATATAAGTCTGGCTTACAATTTTGCCATCAGCAGCTTGCACCCACCCTAATCAATTTCTGTCAAGCGACACTCCTTACTCATGTCAACTCGACAAAATGGTTGCTACTATTATAGCATATGCATTCTTATTAGCCATAGACAGTCATTTTGTAAGCCATTTATCATAGCATTAACAATGTCACCGAAAGGCTAATTGCTTACAAGGATATAAATCCTATTGAATAATCTGTTCGTCATGTTTAATCCACAAAGATCATGGGGCTTCACCAACCACGGAAAAAGATAACAGGTACCTGTGTAGTTAAGGGCACTGTAATTCTCCAACAAAACCATCTCTCCATGAAAATCCACTATCTCCCTCCCTTCTCTCATCAGCTCTTCATTCGAATCCTTCACCTTCTCTACTTTATCTTGCAGCTCCTGCATGACAACCACAACCACAAAAAAAACCCTTCAATTAGAATAAAATCATTTCCAACCAAATTTCCCCAAATCCAATCGCTTCTGAAAAATAAATGCATTTCTAGTTTATAAATTCTACTCTCTTATTTATGTTCATGTCAACGAATCACTTTCAAATCCACATTAACCACAGAAAACACGATTCCTCATCTTCTAAAATTCAATTCAAAACCCCAAAGATTTATTCAATATACTCAACATTACTCACTCCCGCTGGCAAAGGAGGGAGTATAATCCAGCCTCGTTAAATAATTTTGAATTTCCTTTTGTAAATAATCACTGGCAAATCCATAAAAACCGAAAAACATATATATTAGTTTCTAGCCAAAATTCAACACATTATTAGAATAAAAGATAAACAAAAATCAAGCATCTGGTATCAATAAAAATCAAAACCAATACCTCAAATTTATTTTTTTAGAAAAAAAAAGAGAAGAAAAAAAATTAAAATCTATACCTTCCATTTGATGACAGAATCCTCTTCTTTCTCAACAATAAAAGCATTAAACTTCTCCATCTCATCCTCTAAAACCCTAACAAAATCAATCACCTCCTTATCCACTTCACCACCAATACCATCACCATCACCGCCATCCATTTGATCATCATCCAATCTGGGCCGTTTATTCAGCGGTTTATCCCCATCTTTAGGATAAATTAACTTCAATTGTTTCTTCAAATCTTTATACGACAAAAACTCATCTCTCCATTCCGGCACCGTTTCTTCTATTAAATTACTTAAGCTCTTCCAGAACTTCATTCCGCACCTGATCGCCGCCGCAGGAGAAGACAAGATCGTCAAGTTATCGCTAATTGCTTGTGAGATTAGCGATTGGTGAATTGATTGGTTGATTACGAGAGGTAAAGATGAGAGAGAGATTAGAGGTGGCTTCGTATTGGTTAGAGAGAGAAAATGCGAGAGAGAACAAATAGTGAAGATTCGTAAGAATTCGAATGTCCTCTCTCCTGATCCTGTGATAAGGAGACGATTTAAGTCATATATTTGGTTTGCAATTATCGTTGACTTTGTTTTTTGAGATATTTTTTTTTAAAAAAAACATTATAATATTATTTTGTTTTAGAAAAATATTTTAAATATAATGTAAAAACAATTTAAAAAAATATATATATATATATTTTTTTTTTGTCAAAAATGCTTTTAAAACATAATACCAAACATATACTAAGTCTTTTCAAATTACTACGAGAGTGTTTGATATTGTTTTTGCTTTTGTGGTAGAGATTTAAAAAAAATAGTTTCATGAAAAATATTTTAGCTGCAATTCAAAATAAATTTTAAAATATTTGATTAAAACTGTGGTTGAGTTTGAGGTTAATGAAAAATAATTTAAAGTGTTTGGTTACCAAACTTTTCATATTGCTTTCAATTTATGAAATTACTTTAAAGTGTGTGTATGTATATACATATAGTTTTTTAAATATTTAATAACCATAATATTAAAATATAATTAATAATTCAAGTAAATTAGATATTTATTTTTATTACTCCATCAAATCACTTGTAATTTTATCACGAATTAAATCTATATGTGAATTCTTCTACGATCCCGAAACAATATATGATAAAATATCATTTGAAGTAAAATTAGGATTGCAAGACAAAAATTATATTGTGATTTTCTTCTAGTATAATTATTTATATTTTAATTAATTTTTAGATTATTTTAATATTAAAAATATATTTTTTATATTAATAAACATATATCATGTAAAAATTATTTATATTTTAATTAATGTATAGATTATTTTAATATCAACAATATATTTTTTATATAGTTTAATTTTTTATGTCGACCCCTAACCTATAGTTTAATTTGTAATGATAGACCCAACATTCGAGATTAATCAATTGACCACATGGAAACTTCCTTACGTAACACATAACTATTACTGCCATCACTTTTCCTTGTATAACTAGGATACTTGAGAAATCAAACTAATAATCTTCATTACCGAAACCCATGAGAATAATTAAGCCCCGTAACCAGCCTAGAATAAAACCCAAACATATATCTCACACTATTACTTTGCAACCTTAACAAGACTTGAACTAGATCGAACCTAAACTGACTCTGTTGGGTTGAGAACATCATCAACTTGGTTGGTTAAAATGGAACTTCAATCGGCATCATATCAACTTGTTTATAAAGAATCTCATGTTATACACATTTATTGTATTATTACCTTTTCCTATTTTAAAGTAATTAGGACCAATGAAGTTTATATTAACTTAAAGAGATGACATACTGGTTAAGAATACATATTTTTTTAATCCAATTTTAGAATTAATATCCAGTATACCTTATATCAAATTCAATGATAACAATTAATAAAAAAAAATAGTTAAGTAGCTTAATTTATAATTAATCCAATATAAAAATAGTAAAATTTAAATAATAAAAAACTCGAATCAATCTAAATTAACATATCAAAACTCCAATAGATAAAGAATGATATAACACCAATAAAAACATTTGCAAGTCCAAATCATGCTAAAGAAATAATTCCATAACAAAATATAAATATAATTTTAAGTTAAAAAAATCCAAAAAAATCCATGTTTTTTTAGCTTATTTATTAATGTAATAATAATGATTTTTTAAAGTTTTTTACTTTAAAATATATTGATATAATGTATATTTATATATATTTTTAAAATTTATTTTTAACATACCAAATCAAAATAATATTAAAAAAACAAAAAAAAATTAATTTATAATATTTGTTTTTATATTTTCTTCAAAAAATCAGTTTTGGGAAAGCACTCTTTTGTTTGCCCGCTCGCACCACCCTTACTTTCTAGCTCGCTCGCTCAAAAAACATGAAGATCGTCTCCATTCTAGCTTGATCAGTATCAAAACATTGAGAGAGGAAAACTGAAAGGTTTGTACTTCTAGATCGTGCGTTTGTATGTCCAGGTTTTTCTATGGAAAAATGGGGCTTTTGCATGAAATGGGTTTATGGGGTTTGTTAAATACTGTTTGGTTGCTGAGAAAGAGTAAAGAAAATGGAATTTAGTTGTTTTTTTTGGGTAAAGCTAAATACTTTCGTAAACGGGTTGTTTCTATTTGGTAAATTTGTTACGAGCATGAGAAAGTGTTTTTATTTTGTTACTTTAATATTATATGATCATGTCATATAGCGGTTTAGATTGTTTCTACGTTAATTAGTTTGTCCTGGGAGTTGCTATGGAAACACAGGACCTTTTTTATGAAATGAGTTTATGAGGTTTGTTGAAGTTCTGTTAGGTTACTAATAAATTTTAAGAAAACTGGAGTATTAGACCATGTCGCTTTACATGGTTGTTTGTATGAGAAGTTGATTACTTTATTTTACTTTTGGCAAATGTAGCCAAAGAATGAAACTTTGATGTTCTGTGCTGTAAGTGATTAATGACATGGCACATGCCTTAGCTGGTTATTCCATTTCCATAATTCTGTCTTGAGACATTTCCAATCTCAAGATTTATCTCGTTTAGTTTTTGCCACTAGTTGTGAATTTGTTCTTTGAGTTGTTTATTTGGGAGAATCTGTGGGATTGATGTTGCCAGCGTTTTACAAGAAATCATATGTTTTAATATCTTCGTTCTGTTTGTCATGTTTTCTTTAACAGGTTATTGTTAGAAGATCTTCCTATAATCCCTGGCAGCTGTGAATCTTTAACAATAGAATGGAAACAGAACGAAGTGCAAAAGAAACAGTGGTCACCCAAGTCAGTCTTGGTGGATTTGACATTCATGTCACTGCAAAAGATCTTTTGGAATACTTGGAAAGGGAGATTGGACTTGTTTGGCGGTGTAGATTGAAAACATCACAGACCCCTCCCGAGTCCTATCCCAACTTTGAGATCAGTGACATCACAAAGATCACAAGAACAGAAGATTATAGGAGAGTGGAGCCCCATGCGTTTGTGCATTTTGCAATGTCTCAATCAGCAACTTGGGCTATGGAAGCTGCAGTCCGATGTGAGCTCTTCTTGAATAACAAAGGATTGAAGGTTAGTTTGGGGCCTGAAAATCCTTTCACCTTGAATCAGAGGAGGAGGACAACAATTCCCTTTAAGCTATCTGATGTGGGTGTTGAGATAGGGACCTTGGTTAGTCGTGATGAGTTCTTTGTTGGTTGGAGAGGACCTCCTACTGGTGCTGATTTTCTAGTGGATCCTTTTGATGGGACATGCAGGTTTTGTTTCTCTAGAAATACTGCTTTCTCCTTCAAAAGTACAGCTAAACATGCAGTTATAAAATGTGATTTTAAAGTAGAGTTCATAGTGAGAGACATTAATGAGATCAAACAATACACAGAAACTTCATGTTTAGTTCTCTTGCTGCAGCTGGCTTCTGCACCTCGGGTCTGGTATAGAACCGCTGATGATGATATCAAAGTATCAGTTCCTTTTGATTTGTTGGATGATGATGATCCTTGGATCCGAACGACAGATTTTACAGCCAGTGGGGCTATTGGTCGGTGCCATTCGTATAGAGTTTCAATCCCACCTCGTCATGGTCCAAAGTTGAGAAAAGCCGTGAATTATCTCAAGGAAAGGAGGGTGCAGGAGGAACACCTCAGAAGACCTGTCAAGATTCAAGATGAACCAGACTTTGGAATGCCCTTGTCAGATCCTTTCTTCTGTATTCATCACAAGGAGGGAATAGCTTTTGATGTATTGTTTTTAGTGAATGCTGTCATGCATAAGGGCATATTCAATCAGCATCAATTATCGAATGACTTCTTCGACTTATTGAGAAATCAACCTACTGAAGTCAATGTGGCTGCACTGAAGCACATTTATCCATACAGACGCCCAGTGTTTGATGCTTATAAGAGGCTGAAAGTTGTTCAAGAATGGTTGCTGAAGAACCCAAAACTTTATAAAAATCAGAAAAAATTGGATGATATGGCAGAAATTAGAAGGTTGGTCATCACTCCAACTAAAGCTTACTGCCTTCCACCCGAAGTTGAACTCTCAAATAGGGTTTTGAGGAAATACAGGGATGTTGCTGATCGGTTTCTCAGAGTTACCTTCATGGATGAGGGCTTTCAGACAATGAATTCAAATGCTCTAAGCTTTTGTGCTGCTCCTATTGTCAGAGCCATCACTTCTTATTCCTTCCCTCAGAAAACAAGAATCTTCAAAAGAGTGAGGAGCATTCTGACTGAAGGGTTTTATTTATGTGGTCGGAGATACTCCTTCTTGGCCTTCTCATCCAATCAATTGAGGGACCGTTCTGCTTGGTTTTTTGCTGAAGACAGAAACATAAATGTGATGGCTATTAAAAGTTGGATGGGAAAGTTCACCAATAGGAACATAGCAAAGTGTGCTGCAAGAATGGGTCAGTGCTTCTCCTCTACTTATGCAACTATAGAAGTTCCACCAGACGAGGTTAATTCTGATCTTCCTGATATTAAGAGGAATGGCTATGATTTCTCTGATGGCATCGGCATGATCACTCCAGATCTTGCCCGGGAAGTTGCAGAGAAACTTAAATTTGATTTTGACCCCCCCTGTGCTTACCAAATCAGATATGCTGGCTGCAAAGGAGTTGTGGCTTGTTGGCCAGAGCAAGGTGATGGCATCCGCCTATCTCTGAGATCGAGTATGAACAAGTTTCAATCAAACCATACTATTTTGGAAATCTGCTCTTGGACTAGGCTTCAACCTGGTTTCTTAAACAGGCAGATAATTACATTGCTCTCAGCTCTCAATGTGCCTGATGCAGTATTCTGGAAGATGCAGGAACTTATGCTCTCCAAGCTAAATCAAATGCTTGTGGACTCAGATGTTGCATTTGATGTCCTCACTACATCATGTGCTGAACAAGGGAATGTTGCTGCTATAATGTTGAGTGCAGGTTTCAAGCCTCAGAAGGAACCTCATTTGCGAGGCATGCTAACTTGTGTAAGAGCTGCACAGCTTTGGGGTCTCAGAGAAAAGGCTCGGATTTTTGTTCCATCAGGGAGATGGTTGATGGGCTGCTTGGATGAGCTAGGGGTGCTTGAACAAGGCCAGTGCTTTATCCAAGTCTCCAACTCATCTTTGGAAAACTGTTTTGTGAAGCATGGCTCAAAGTTTAGTGAGACCAAGAAAAATCTTCAAGTTGTCAAAGGGAATGTGGTAATAGCTAAGAATCCTTGTCTTCATCCTGGAGATATAAGGATCCTGGAAGCGGTTGACGCCCCAGGACTTCATCACTTGTATGATTGCCTTGTCTTCCCACAGAAAGGTGAAAGGCCCCATGCAAATGAAGCTTCTGGAAGTGACCTTGACGGGGACCTCTACTTTGTCACTTGGGATGAAAACCTTATTCCTCCTAGTAAGAGTAGCTGGATACCCATGCAGTATGATGCTGCAGAAGCCAAAGAGCTTGCTCGCCCTGTCAATCATCAGGTAGCTACATGCTTTATTCAAATTTCCTCTCTGAAGTTTGTGGAATATTGTGGTGCTCGTTATGATATCTGAAAATATTTTGTTAATCCTGTTACCGCTGAGAAACACTTTCCTCACCTCCTTTGTAAATTGACACGTGGCTATTGAAAACCTTAATGTCAATTTTAACACTTGCGAACATGCTTGAATGCCTTTTCTTCCTTTTCCTCTTTTAATCCAGGATATGTGAATGCAGCACTCAAGTTTAACAAATCATCTAACTTTCTGAATCACAGGTGTTCTAACTGCACCTTAGATGGCACCACACCATTAGTTTTTACTTTTTTCTCTTAGTCAAATGCATGCACCAATCATCAGGGTCCATTAGTTCATGTAATGTTTGAAGTTTTGGGCATTATAGCGGTGCAGGTTCTGATTTTAATAGCAATTGCTCTGGAAAAATGCTCAAGGATAGGACTTTCCAAACTGTCTTTCCTTGGATAGGCATGCGATATCAGGGTATCAGCCTTTTATTTTTTATTTTTTAAAAAAGAAGCGTTGCTGCATAACTCTACTATTGCTGGACTGGAATATTAGATATGAGGGGAAAAACATGCTTTGAAGAAAAGGTATATATTTACTAGTGTCTACGAAGTTCTGTTGGATTAATTAATGTATTAACTATAGCATACCATTTTTCAATATTACTGAAGATTCAGATTTTAGGTAATTTTAATAATTCTGCACTTAGGGGATAAACGTTCTAGAATTCCATGCTCGCCACTGAGTAAATTACTAATGATTGTATGTTTGGCATGCAGGACATTGTAGAATTCTTTGCAAAAAACATGACGAATGAGAAACTAGGGGCAATTTGCAATGCACATGTAGTTCATGCTGATTTGAGTGAGTATGGCGCTTTGGATGAGAAGTGCCTAACTCTAGCAGAGTTAGCGGCCACAGCTGTTGATTTTCCTAAGACTGGGAAAATTGTTTCCATGCCTTCAGATTTGAAACCCAAAATGTATCCAGATTTTATGGGGAAAGAGGAGTATCAGTCCTATAACTCAAAGAAAATTTTGGGAAGGCTATATCGCCAGATAAAAGATGCTTATGATGAAGATGATGTGGCTGCGTCTTCTGAACTTAATTTTGTTCCTGGTGATATCCCGTATGATTTGGATCTTGAAGTTTTGGGAGCTACTGATTATATCAGCGATGCATGGGATCAGAAGTGCTCATACGATGGGCAGCTGAATGGCCTTCTTGCTCAGTATAAAGTGAAGAGGGAAGAAGAGGTTGTAACAGGGCATATATGGTCCATGCCAAAAGGCAGTGGTCGGAAACAAGGGGAGCTGAAAGAGAAGCTTAAACATTCTTACAATTGCTTAAAGAAAGAATTCAGGCAAGTCTTTGAGAAAATGGATGTGGACTTTGTGCAACTCGACGATGATGAAAAGAACATGCTTTATGAGCGGAAGGCGTCAGCTTGGTATCAGGTTTCCTACCATCCTCATTGGGTTCAGAAGTCACTGGAGTTGCAAGATTCAGATGGTGCTGGTATTTCAGTGACGCTGAGCTTTGCTTGGATTGCAACTGATTACCTTGCTCGGATCAAGATTCGGCATAGCAAAATAGGAAATGCTGACTCAGCGAAGCCTGTCAATTCACTGGCCAAGTATCTTGCTGATAGGATGTGACCAGCATCTGAAGGTGTTTTTGAGTTATATTTTGTCGCGGTCATACTTTTGGCCTGCAGGGCCACTCTGTCATGATTTTGTTAATAGCTAAGTGTCGTGTTTTTGTTGCAGTATAAGATGATGGCTTTTGAACTGGCATTATCACTGTTGTTCATAGTGTTCCTCTTGCAATAATAGTCATTTCAATTGGTTTCCCTATATTGAATGATCTGGTGGTTTTATTTCCTAAGGGCAGGCCAGAAATTCTGTTGTCATTTTTTGTCTAGGCATGGATATTTGGCACAAGAGACAAGTTGATTCATTGCACAACATGGAGCAGTAGGGTTGAACTGCAACACACTTCCATGTAGCCATTAGGATTCCTGTGGTCATCAAGGACCGCTTTTGGTCTCAATGGAACTTGTTTTAATCAGTAAAACTTAGTTTCTCACAAGTTAATATCGCATACTATGTGGATTGCTGTTGTTCGGGATTTATATTCTCTTAGTTGCCTGGTTAAGTTTACCAGCAAGCTCTTGAATTTAGGCATCTGGGTCTGCTGCAGGAAACCAGAAACAACAGAGCAGTACAAAATGAAAGAAGGATCTATCAGTTTTCTCTTGTATGATTGTTGCCCTGCTATATCCTTAGAGATATGGAGCAAATATTGATCAAATGGTCAGTGTGTAGTGTAGCTTCTTGTCCTGAATCAGGACTGATAACGTACACAATAATCTCCTGTCCAAAACATCAAAAGAAGGTACTCAAACCATTATATTATTTATCAGCTGAGCTTTTTTGTTTCAGGTTCCAAACTTGAATGGAAACCACTGCTGGCTCAGACTCCAGGTGATGAACATAACTGAGATTGCAACAAGCACTTCAATCAATTTTCAGATCAGATATTAGTGGGAGGCTTCAGCCTTATCAGCCTGTTGATTCTTTCTTTCTCTGTGTTCTCCAGGACTCCCTTCACATAAAATAACATTTCGATGCAAAAAATCAAGAAACACTGCGCGACAAAACAGTGACACAGAACATGGTCCTGCATTCATGCAAACCTGCTTTAAAGAGTAAAAGAACAATCATACCTTCCAAACAATTTCATCCAGACATAAACAAATCCTTCCATACTTGTCAAGAAACAACCTCTCACTTGGAGGTTTTTGGCACACATCCCTGATTGATGCGGTGATGATGAAAATCACTTCAGCCACTAGAGGAAAAGCAAACGCACCATATGAGAAACAATTTTCAACTTGCCTGTACTATACAGAAATAGACACAGATTTCAATCATAGAAAAAAAGGAGAACTTGCATTATGATGCTAGAATGCAAAGCTATAAGACTCGATCTGGCGATTGAGCCGAGAGAGAGTGTGCGTGTGTGTATTTAAAAAAAGAATGATTTTCCACTAATTCGATCCAGGCTAAATCCCTAATTGACAGATCAGATTAACGAGCTAGTATTATATACATGGGATAAAATGCACTTACAAGCAAGTTCATCATACTCATCTTTGCCAACAACGTAAAGATAAACATCTCCAATCACGGTGTAAACAACATAAACTGACCTGATTAATTATTTTTTGTTAAAAAAAAAAAACTGTAAGAAGATATATGGGCATTTCAAACAACAATTCAAGTCCTGTCTTTCTATCTATTCATCTATAAATTTTACGTGCAGAATTACATACTTATGTGAAGCAACAAAGAGCTCTTCATTTCTTGAACCTTTAAGATTGTCAGCACCCAATTTTACTAAAAAAGATCTCCAATGAGATCTTTCCTCAGCTGGAACTCCATTAAATCTGCACATGAATCTTCGTCAGCTTAAATCTACAAAATAACCCATTTTATAAATCAATTCTGTTATATATATATATATACACCTAAAAAAAACATAATTTATGATTCTATTCATTGATACCTGTGTTTATCACTGCATTTTCGATGAAATTACAGAGAGAAATAAATAAATAACGTGATCTTCACAGCACGTATAAGAATACACAGATTTATGTACATTAAAAACGGTACCGTTCGATTAGAATGTTTCCCTCGGAATTGGAGATGAGAACGGCCAGCAACATTTCTGCTTCGAATTATTTGTTTGTGTTTGTTTTCTAACTTTTCCTTTTCATATTTTTTCTTAGGGTTAACAACAAAATATTTGTTACCAGGTGTTAATTTTCTAAAATACTTCATTTTTTTTAAAAATTAACACAATAAAAATATTATAAAAAAATAAATCTTAATCAATTTATATACAACGTTATTAAATCTGACGTCAGTCTGCTGATGTTTAATTTTCCAGTCGTTTTGAATTCAAAATATAATTTGAGAAATATGAAATAAAAAATAAAATCCTTTGTCAATCAAAATCTGGGTAGGGGAGTCAATAATAATGTCTTGATCATAGTTAACATCATACCATGCAGTCAATCTTCCAAAGGGATGTGATAAATGAAAAGTTAAAAATAGAAAGATTAATTAGATTTTTCAATATTTGTTTTACTATTATAAAAAATCTACAAGCATTTGAGGTGACTAGTTCTTCAAAAACTTTCCGTAGATCTATCATCTAATCCCATTTTAGTTTATTATCTTCAAGACACTAATCTCATTTTAGCCTATCATTTTCAAGACATTAATCTCAAATCCGTCATCTAATTTCATTTTAGCTCATCATTTTCAAGACACTAACCCTAAATCTGTCATCCAATCTCATTTTAGCTCATCATCTCCAAAACATTAACCTCATTTTAGCTCATCATTTTCATGATATTAACTCTAGATCTGTTATCTAATCCCATTTTAGCTCATCATCTCTAACACTCTAACCCCAAATCCATCATCTAACCTCATTTTAGCTAATCATCTCCAAAATAATAACCTCATTTTAGCTCATCATTTTCAAGATATTAACTTTAGATCTGTCATCTAATCCCATTTTAGCTCATATCTCTAACACTTTAACCTCAAATCCATCATCTAACCTTATTTTAGCTAATCATCTTCAAAATAATAACCTCATTTTAACTCATCATTTTCAAGATACTAACTCTAGATCCGTCATTTAACTCCATTTGAGCTTATCATCTCCAAGGCCTAAATCCGTCATCTAACCCTGTTTTATCTTATCATCTCCAAGACACTAATCCTAGCCCATTCTTACATTTTCCAGGATGGATCATGTTGGTTTGACAAAACACACAAACTTAAAAGCTCCAGTTTTTAGCTTGGAGTATAAGATTATAGTGCCCTACCAATTAAATGGGGTCATAAAGAGGGAGGGGTCTCGTGGACAAGCATTTTGAGAAGGATTGACAAAGAACCGTCGAACACTTCAACATTATTACAAAAGTCCACAATCTACATCAATGGCTTGTTTCTTTATTGATACCCACCCACCCGCTTTACTTTGGAAACTCTAATTAACATGTAGCCATGCTGTGGCTCTTTGCTGTTGCCGGCGACCGAGATATATAGCTCACTACTATGAGACATGGAGCATTCATTTACGATTTTCCAGCTACTTGTGTAAGAGTTGTCCCTTCCCATTGTCAAATTCATCTTTATTACTTTGTTAGAACTTTTGGGGTCGTGATTTAAGCTGTGAAATTACGACTTTTATCATATGAAACAGAAAAACTTCTTGACTTGATAGTGGTGTATAAGAACCAGTAATATTTTATTTTATTTTTTATTATTTTTCTGGGATTATTTGATGGGAAACCCACTGATTAGTTCTTAATTTTCTGTAACAATTTAATCATTCAGCAAGCTGGATGTATGTTATTATTGATAATATAATGTTTATAATTATTTATCAGAATTTATTTTAACCGGCCCTGAAATGCCTTGAATACCATCCCCCCTGCATAAGGAAGTCTCTTTAATGGGATATGTTTAATTAATATTATGATTATACAAACAAAACCATTTAATCAGTACTTATAAATTGACCACGATGCTTGAGATTTCTAATCAGTTGTAAAAGTAAAATTCCCACGAATTCTAATTTTGAAATGGATAATAACTTTTGAATGGATTGAAGGCATTGACTTTTCAAATCCAAAAATATCAAATTAATTATAAGAAAACTCTATAAATAAATATATTAAGTGAGTCATAAAGTATATTGTTAACAAATCAACTCACCTACAATATTAAACTTGTTAGATGAGGTTCTAGAATATGATTTATATTATTCTTTAATATATTTCCCCTCAAGTGAAAGGTTTTTGAACTTGAAACTTACACAAACCCACAGTAATCTGTGCTTGATTTTTTTATTAAATAAAATAGAGGTAATGAGATTTGAACTCATGACCACTAGATTAACAAGACTCTGATACGATGTTAAGAAACCAACTCATCTACAAGATTAAACTTGTTATATGATATCCTAAAATATGATTTATATTATTCTCTAACATATATCACCTGTTACATGATCCATTACTTCATATAAACAGTTTTATTCAGGTATTTTTCAAGAAAATGTTTTTCATGTTACATTTTCTCCTTTTGAAATACATACCCTAAACAATTTTTCATGCTAAAACTCATGTTTTTTTAATAAAAAAACTCAAAATATATTTAATTGGAGATTGAGATATATTATTTTTGTTTGTTTGTTTAATACATATTTTTTCACAAATTTTGAAAATAACTCGGGTATCTTGGTTCTTTTTATTTGTCATAGTTGAATTTACTTTGACAAACCTTTTGAATTGTTATTTTTTTTGAATTTTATTATTTAATATTAAATTAGTTAAAAAATAATTATTTTTTTCCAGTTATATCCTTTAAAGTTAATTTTTTTTTAAATAATAGGTCTCACGATTTTATTTAAATGTTTTTTATTTATCACAATCTCATTCATCATTTAGATTAGACCGCGGGTTTGCCTTGATTGTCGTGCGTGCATGATTAGCTAAATTTGTTTTTAGCTTTGCCATTTTTTTAATTAGTGTTTTCTCTCTCTCTCCAGGCTGTGATTATTCTTTTGCTGTCAATATTGGTTCATTAATTGTCGTTATCTTTTCTTTTCTCACATGATTAACTTATCTGTAACATTTATGTTCTAATTTGACATTTTTAAATAAAATTAAACACGCTCGTGCATACTGTATTTTTTTAACCAGTAAAAAGTATACAAGCCCACAAATCTAAGTTGGTATTCTATATATATATATATAGATCCTTTTGGCTTGTTGTAACTATCTTTATTATACTTGTTTCACAAGTTTTTTTTCTTGTCCTTATTTTGTAGGTATACATGTGTCATGTATATAGTAATCAAATACTTGCATATTTTTGTGAGTAAATTGGCACAACTATAGACAAGGAAGCTGGTATATATGTATACCCCGCGTCTTTCTCATCGAATTAAAACTCAAGCCACTCTTAATAATGAAAGAAAAGGACAGGGTCTTACATACACATATACATATACATATACATATACCCCTTCCACAACTATTGATGCTATTGCAAATAACAGATGATAAACATCATGAGAGTTCACCATGTAATTGGCTGGTCCTCCCTGAACATCAAGCAAACTGGCTATATATACACTCCACAAGTTAAAAAACCCTAGGCTTGTGGCGACTAATCAACACAACTTTCATGGAGAAATGTTGTCTGGGTTTAAAGCAAATATTTATTGGTTTGCAGAATATGTTTTCCAGTCACCAATCACAAAGACCGAGTCCCTAAAGCCATGGAGACTATGAGATTGGATTCTATGATTGGCAACTGTATATTTTTGGGGAGATTGGACGGTGTATTTATGAGGTGACGATTCATATATAGGGATTCACATACTATCTAGCTACTGTGTAGAGCACGAACAGGGGTCAAGGAAGGTCCAATCTATAAACCCCACATGAAATAAAGGCTCCATGGAGGTCAATCAATTCCAATTAAGTAGCTCATCTATCATTTGCATGGTTATTTTCTCCTCTTCATCCGTACCATTTTCAGGTTCAATCTCAACCGATGACGATGACTTTGATGACAGCGAAGGTCGCAATTCCTCCATAACCTGGGTGCTCTTCCCGTTGCTATTTCCAAGCTCGACCCTCATGACCCAGTTTGAGCTTGAACGGGAGCCAGCTTTCTTTTGCCACACACCAATATGAGAGTTATCATTGTCGAGCCTCAGACAAGTGAGGGAGGGAGAAGGATTTTTTCCACAACATTTCCTTAGCTTTGAGTAGAGAAGCTCAGCCAGTGCCTTGGCAGGCAAGGGAGAGCTGCTATCTTTGCCAAGCTTAATGTCTTGATCAAGATGGCTCGCCGGGAAATTGGTCTTGGCATTTTGTCCGTTCACCAATATTGCTGCTTGATCGTATGCTCTTGCTGCAGCCTCAGCTGTCTCAAATGTCCCTAGCCATACCCTCCTCTTCCTACACACAAACATTAGAAAATTAAGAGCCAAAAATCACCGGAACATATATCCCTAGCTAGCTAGCCACCCCATACCACACTCTTCTCTCTACATTCAAGAGAAATGCAGAAGAGAACGAGGGATCATAAATAACAAGAGATCCAGCTAGAACATGATAATGTGGCTAGCCGTCTAGGTACAAAACACACATTTTTTACACCCTTGTAGCTCTTTATATTTTCCCATGGAGGCAGATGATCTTATTAATGAAGGGAGTGGGTGAGGTAAGGCTTACAGTAAAGGGTGGCGAATCTCAGACACCCAGGAGCCCCACTGGCGTTGCCTGACGCCTCTGAATTTCCTGGATTGTACCATGATTTGGGAAAGAAGATTTAGAAAAATAATGCAGAGATCATAATAACCATAAGCATGCAAGTACGGGAGTGATCAGAGGGATAAGTGAAAGACTTTGCAGGGAAGAGGTGATGAGAAGTAGACAAATATGTAGACAGATTTATGTGAATTGTCGGTGAACTGGATGGGAAAAGTCTAAGCTGCAATAAAGATTTCACCTAAACAAGTATTGATGATGCAGAAATCAAGCCTCTTGGCCAGCTAGTTAGCTAGCTCCATAACAACTAGAATAAATGATGGCATATGTTCATTGCTTTTCCCCAGCTAAAAAGGATAAACCAGGTAACCTCTAACATGTTCTACCAATCAAAACCAGAGGAGTTAAGGATCTTGCATGCAAGTCTATATCGTATTCTGCGTGTCCACACGCGCGCATCAAAATTGTTCGATTGACTGACGTAATGAATTCGCAATATTATAACTATTGATTGCTGTAATGAATCTGCGTAGTGTGATTATTTCTTGCATGAAAATAATATTTTGGTCTATCGAATTAGGGTCAACTAATTATTTTTAAAATAAGCAATACCATGATATTGTTTTTTAAAAAAATATTTTGGAGTTTTTCATCACTCCCATATTTTCTAATTAGATCATACTTAATCAACTTTTTTTAAATAATAATAATAAAAAAAATAAAACTAGTTGTTGATGGAAAGTGTATGCATGCTATGATATACATATACATATACATATACATATACATATACATATACATATACATATACATATACATATACATATACATATACATATATGTATTTTACAGAATTATCTTTTGCTTTTATCATATGGGTTTCATATTCTCGCTTAATGATGAATTTTTTTTTATAATTGTCAAATACATAAAATTTAGTTTTATTTATCATGCTATAAAGTATTGAAATATTATTATATTTCCATGTGAAGGGGTATGTATGGGTGCGCATTTAAGTTTGTGTGGCAACTGTTCCTGAAAAGCAAGCATGCACTCCATTGATTTGATGCCCCTCCTTTTCCTTTTCTCCTCTCCAAATTTTGCTAGAAATTAAAAAAAAATATGGCAGTGTTTAAATGGCATTTTTAATGACGAATTAAATAATCTAGATGGGTATAGCATTAACTTTATAAATATTTTTAAAATTTCTAAAATCAAGTGTTTTCGATCAATTCTCTCATCTCGAGACAAAATATTTTTTCCATTGATCTTAGATAGATAATTCTAGTTTAATCGACGCATTTATGAGAAAAATATTTCTTATGATTTATTTATTTATTAAATTTGAACCAAGATAATACATTTTAACTACTACTAAATGTATGTGCACGCACTTCCATGCAAAGCTGTCCACATAATGATCATGTGGTGTCGAACCTTCCTAACATTTATGTCTATGGAAGCTTTAAAAAAAGTCAATGGAACTTCTAAAAAATTATCAATATATGGCTTTTACTTTGTTTGAATCTTCTTTTTCTTAAAAAAAAACAATATATATCTGAAACAACTTTTTTATACCTCAATTAATCTCACCAAATTCAAAATTAATAGCTAAATAAATTTGTAATAATTATTATATTAATAATTATATCACTGGAACGTGAGATTATATGTAA
Source organism: Salix dunnii (assembly GCA_015731905.1). NCBI lineage: Eukaryota > Viridiplantae > Streptophyta > Magnoliopsida > Malpighiales > Salicaceae > Salix > Salix dunnii. The sequence goes on from CM027664.1 coordinate 19,601,967, forward strand.
AATAAACTCTTTTAATTTCAAGTTCTTATCATTGGCTATCTATTAGATGATTTGTTTGAATTTTCTCTTGATTTTGATGGTGACAGATACGTAATTATATTAGAATTACTTTACATGGCAATTAAAATTGATTTTTCTAAACAATCTCGAGCCATCCCCCCAACACCTTGACGTGTTTAAGAAAATAAAATTTCTAAATATTCTAATATCTGGACTCCATGACTACAAATCAATGACTTAACCATTAGGTACTATTAGAATGAAATTGTTTCGGCTCTACAAGCACCCATCGCGCTTGAACAATGTGGTTTGGTTTTGGTTCCAAAGGATTGAACCAAACCCAGCATTATTTCACCTAGCCATGCACATGCCACAGGAATGGACGGCAGCGGCGGCGGCAGGAGGAGGTTTAATTAATTCAGCTGCGAGTTAATCGATTGACATGGAGAATCGGTGCAGACAATTTAATAAATGGTTAAGAAAAAAAATGGTGTGGTGGGAACTTGCTGGAATTGCTTGCGGACAATGTCAAACACTATGGCCAATAAGCATATTCAAGAGGAAACTAATAATGTCGTGGTGCTTCTTCTTTCCTCCAATTAACAAATGTTGTGACCATGACTCAAACCTAGTTTGTGATCAATTACTTAACTCACAAGTCAACGAATCAATTACGATTTATTATTTTTCTATATATATATATATATATATATATATATAATTTAAAAAATAATATCAACAACACTCCAAACAAAATAATTAAATTTGAACGATTCTAGCCGTCTATTTCCTTGGTTTAGGCAGACCACATTATATTACAGGCCCAATTCTTCGAAACCCGCCCATGATTTATTTAAAAAAAAAAAAAAACTTTTGCACAAGAACGTGTAGGGAATTGTAATTCCATACACTTATAAAATTATATATGTGAGAATCTAATCCTGAATATTAGCTTTGGTGACTGCGGAAATTTGTTTTTTTTGTTTACGTTTGGAGATATTAAACCTTAAAATTGGTATTTAGAGAAATTTATTTGTTTGGATGTACCAAATCAAAATAAATATAATTTTAAAATTATTTAGAAAAAGAACTTTTAGTTTGATTGGTGAGAATTATTTTGTTTTAATCATGATATATAATTCCAAGTATTTATAATATATTTAAAACTCCAACAAAAATATTGAATTTTAAACCAACAAAATAATATCTTTATGACTTTAGTTGAAAAACTTGGATCACCCTTGTCGCGATGATATATTTTTCCATCTCCAGAGAAGAGAGACGATGTGGAAAAAAAAATTCTTACAATTATAAAATTACAATGATAATTTTGGAAAGTCATCACCTAACATTAAAGTTATTAGAAAGCCTAATAGTTTACGAGAGTACGAGTAAAAGAACTTATTGTGCAAGGAAAAGACGCATCACCCCTAATGCACCCTACCTAAAACAAGTTACATTATTATTTGATGGTTTTTTTAAGTTAGATTTTCTATTTGTTGATCTTTCCTAAGACTCGAAGTAGATCTCTTTTCATGAGAGAGTCTTCACCTTATGAGATTGAAAAACTTAACCGTTTTAAAATGTGAATTTTAGCACTGCATTTGTTATTTTTTTAATATCTATGGGTATACTTTACAATGTAATTTTACATCATGGTCGTTAATTTTTTTTTTTAAAAACAAAATGATTGTTGAAAGATTTTTGATATATTAGCTGAACTTTAACAAATAATCATAAACTAGTTATAATATCTCATTTTTCATTTCAAAACATAAGGAAAGATGTGATTTTTTTAACGAAAAATATGCTTGAGAAATTTTTAGATTTTGATTGTATGCATGCAATTTTCTTTTTAAATCAAATTAGAACTGACCCGATAAAATGGGTAGGCCAAGGCATATTGGACCATTTCTGCCCCATATCTTTCTTGGATTAGGCTACATGGAATGTCCAGCCTTTACTACATTTCACCATGTGAAGAGTAACTGACAGAAGAGAAAGAAGAGGTATAGAGGAGGTCAACCTGATTCCATTGGTATGGCTTGTGTCGCTCGATAGAGCGAGGTGAAGCTTGCTGCAATGTTTTTATTAATATGCTTATGATTAAAACAAAATATTTTTTCAAAATCCTATTTTAAGAAAGAATAATGCTACATATAACTAAATACGAAACATGGATGCTTCCCTAAAACTCACAAATTAATGGTGGGGGTTTAATTACATGTAACTTTTCTTATTTAATCATTTTGTTGATGTGAATATTCATTGATTCTTGTTTGGTGAAAGCTTGTCGTCTCTCTTCGACCTATATACCTCAAGTTTCATCAAGCAAATAATCTAAGATACGGAGCAATGTCGTAGCAGAATGCCTTGCTTCATTGACAGACAAAGGCTGGCATCGATTCTAACTTGAAATCCATTGTCTACTGATATATATATATATATAATCTTCCTCCTGTTGCCTCGTAGGGATGCATAAGATTCCAAGCTTCTTGTCTCCCTATATAGTTTCCAAACCCCGCCTTCTATTATATAGGATTTCCTTCAATTGCTCCTTCAAGGGCTGTGATAAATTCTAGCTCCAGGTATTGCCTAATTTTCTTCAGAAAAAAATCCCAAGTATTGAATCCCAGCACTGCAATAACTGCAGATTTCTGTTTCTCTACACTTGTTTCTTGAAGTGGGTGGCCTACTAATTAACCCTAACAACGCTCTTGTTCTTGGCTTAGGCATACAAGTTCTTGGGCTTGAGTGATTCTTGAGAATAAAAAAGGTGAAAATGGCGCAACGATTGCTTCATGGGACACTTGATGTAACAATATATGGGGTTGATCAGCTGCAATATGGATGTGGATTCAATTTGTTGACGGTAAGTATACCATTTGATGCTGTCAGGTTTTTGAAATTTTTAGTATTTTTGTTTTTCCTTGTTTGCTTTGTGAAATATATATTGATTTTCTGTGTGAAATTTAACACCGTTAGATTAGAGTCCATTAATTTTTTTGACGGGGTTATATTTGATGTTATCTTAAGAGATTATACTCGTGTGTGAGGAGAGGGGCGAGGCTAAATTAGGATTTATTTGATAATAAAATAAACATATAATGGTTGGATAATAATAAGCAATTCTTTGGAGGTGTAAAATGTATTTATGTTTTTGATATAAGTTTTTACATTCAAGGGTACATTTAAAGAATTTAAATTATTTAGGACTAGAATGAAAAATCTGTCAGCAATATTTTTCTATGTCAAATCTAGAACATTGAGCTGAATTCAATTAATTTTTTTTAAACTTTTATATTATTAAAAAAATTGTAGGTATATTGACGTAAAATAAGCTAGGATATATATGAAAATAAGATAAATAAATGATGGGTTTTGGAGGGGGGCAACCATAATTTTTTTTATTAAATAAACTTTAATTTGAGAGTATATGTTTAAAAAAATATTTAAAGTCATAGGACTAAAATGAAATTTTTATCAAAATCTAAGGATGCCACAACCTCATTGCAATGTCCCGGGTTTGATGAGAGTGTCTCGAATAGTAAGTTTGAGAGATTTATGTTGAAATTATTTTTAAAAATATTTTTTGTTTAAAAATATATCAAAATAATATTTAAAAAAAAATTATTTTTAATATTAACATATGAAAATAATTTAAAAATATTATTTTTTATTTTAAATAAAAATAAAAATAATATATTTATAATTTTTTTAAAAGTGACCAAATTGCTAAATATTAACGAAGATATCATTTACCACTGAAACAGGCTAAAGCCCAATGAGAGACAAAGCCTAATTAGAAGAATAAAACCTAGTCTAAACCCGAAGGGAAGCCCAAAGTTTTCTCCAATTTATTTCTATCCACCAATAACCATTTCCGTAACATTATAAATGAGCATGGTGTATTAATGAATTAGCCCTAAAAAATATTAAATGGTGTAGATGGATATAGAAAACATTTATCCAGATTCAATGAATTTAAGCTGCAATGCTATTTAAAAATAGCTCAAAATCAAATTACAAAATCTAGAATTCATACATAATATTTTCTTTTATATGCTTCGAGATTATTATTTTCTTAGAGGGGTGTTATAGCTTACATGTAAATAAATATATAGAAATTGAAATAAATGCAATTAGGCTTGTTTGTATTTTGCTAGCCTTTTAGATTCGTTCAGTGGCTTATGAGCAACCCATATATATTAACACACGGTTGGTATACCAAAATAGAAAATGTAACTTAAAAAACACAAAAACATATTCTGTTGAAGAAATGAGATATAAAATAAACCCCCCTATGTTCTTCACTTAGATAGGAATGAATCTAAAGATCGCAGGGGGGCTGGTAGCTTTTGAGATTGTAGATGGGTTTTCAGTCCTTTGATTTTACTTCAGGAAATGAGTGCTGAAGAATGACATCAGAAGTCATGCTTCAGTTCTCATTCCAGGTTTCTTATATAGAAAGAGCCTTTGAAACATCGGCCAGTGTTTACAGTCAGGATGTTTGCATAAGAGATTTTCCTTCTTGGCCAAATACTGGATAGTTGATGAAATTTGTTATCACATTATTATAGATTTGTAACACGAACCTGCTGATAATCTGTTGTCCCTGAAATCTTTTGACACTAACCCCTCCTACTATTACGCTTTGTGTTCTTAAAAATCTGGAGGCGGATGGATTTCGGAATTTCGGGAAACGATGTCTAGTCACAGTAAAAAGATCAATGTCTTGCTTATCAGAGGTATTCCTTTCTTGTTTTGCAGCAAAACAGCTTCAGTTTTCCAGGGATTTCTGAGTTAAGTTTTGTTATGCATTAAATCTTATGTTACGTTGTTGTAATATTTGGAACAGAAAGTCGCTGGTTCTAGACTCTATGCAACAGTTGATTTGGATAAGGCAAGAGTTGCAAGGACCAAAATGGTAAGAAATGAGCCTCATAATCCCCAATGGAACGAGTCCTTCCACATATACTGTGCCCATTCAGTCTCACATGTTGTATTCACAATCAAAGATGACGACGCTGTTGGGGCAACATTGATCGGAAGAGCTTATCTTCCAGTTGAGGATATCACCAACGGGAACGTACTCAGACGATGGGTTGACATAGTGGATGAAGAACATAAACCTATACCGGGAGGCTCTAAAGTCCATGTTAAGCTGCAATTCTTTGATGTTAAGCAAGACGGACGGTGGTCTCAAGGAATCAAGAGCCCACAATATGAGGGTGTTCCTCGCGTTTTCTTCAATCAACGCCGAGGTTGCCGGGTTACTTTATATCAAGATGCTCACGTTCCAGGCAATTTTCCCCCAACGATTCAATTAGCAGGAAAGCCTTATGAAGTTCACAGATGCTGGGAGGACATCTTTGATGCCATAAGCAATGCAAAACACCTGATTTACATAACTGGATGGTCTGTGTATCCTGGAATTACCTTGATAAGGGATCCTAGCAGACCAAAACCGGGAGGTGAACTTAAACTTGGGGAGCTGCTTAAGAAGAAGGCTGAAGAATCAGTGACGGTTCTTATGCTTGTTTGGGATGACCGAACTTCTGTTATGGAATTCAAGAAGGATGGACTCATGGCAACCCATGATGAAGACACGGAAAAGTACTTCAGGGGCTCGAAGGTGAAATGCATTTTGTGCCCTCGCAATCCTGATGTTGGAAGAAGCATGATTCAGGGTTTTCAAGTCTCCACTATGTTTACTCACCACCAAAAGACAGTAATTGTTGATTCCGAAATGCTCGAAACTGTACCAGGAAAGAGGGGGATTGTGAGTTTCATTGGAGGCATTGATCTTTGTGATGGGAGGTATGATACACAAGACCATCCCTTATTCAAGACTCTAAACTCAGTCCATCATGACGATTTCCACCAGCCTAACTTTGCAGGCTCCTCAATCAAGAAAGGTGGTCCAAGAGAACCTTGGCATGATATTCATTGCAAGTTAGAGGGTCCTGTCGCATGGGATGTTCTTTACAATTTTGAGCAAAGGTGGAAAAAGCAGGTTGGGGATAAACTTCTAATCTCACAACAACAGCTTGAAGCAGCTACAGTTCGCCCCTCGCCAGTGTTGCAGCCAAATGACCCTGAAACATGGAATGTTCAGCTATTCCGTTCTATTGATGATGGAGCTGTTGTTGACTTTCCTCAGGAACCTGACAAAGCAACTGCAGTTGGCCTTGTTAGTGGGAAGAATAGCGTCATTGACCGAAGCATTCAAGATGCTTATATCAATGCCATTAGGAGGGCAAAGAATTTTATCTACATCGAAAATCAGTATTTCCTCGGAAGCTCATTTGGCTGGAAATCAACAGATATCAATGTCCCGGATATCGCCGCCTTGCATCTTATACCGAAGGAGCTATCACTTAAGATAGTCAGCAAGATTGAGGCAGGAGAAAGGTTTGCTGTCTATGTAGTGATCCCAATGTGGCCGGAAGGTATACCTGAGAGTGGCTCTGTCCAAGCAATATTAGATTGGCAGAGAAGAACAATGGACATGATGTATACTGATATTACTGAAGCCCTCAAGAAAAAAGGGCTCAACACAGATCCTAGGGAGTATTTGGCATTTTTCTGCCTTGGAAACCGAGAGACTAAAAAAGTTGAAGAATATGCACCTCCAGAGGTACCAGAAGCTGATACTGATTATAGTAGAGCTCAGCTGGCCCGTCGCTTCATGATCTACGTTCATGCAAAGATGATGATTGGTGAGTCATAAGCTATGAACCTATTATTGCATCTTCCATTACGTTAAATTTAGCAGGGATTTGTGCCAATGCCATTCCTGCAGTGACAACAAAATGGAAATAGGATTTAACCTCCATAATCTTGTTGCCTTTTCAGTTGATGATGAGTATATAATCATTGGATCGGCAAACATCAACCAGAGATCAATGGATGGGTCTAGAGATTCTGAGATTTCAATGGGAGGATACCAGCCAAATCATTTGGCAACTAGTCAGCCAGCAAGGGGTCAGATACATGGTTTTCGAATGGCATTATGGTATGAGCACCTTAGAATGCTTGATCCTTCCTTCCACCACCCTGAAAGTGTTCGATGTATCCAGCTAGTGAATGAAATCGCTAAGGATAACTGGGAGAAATACGCCAGCGAAACTCTCGATCATGATATGATGTCTCACCTGCTCAAGTATCCCATTCAAGTTGCTAACAATGGAATTGTTACAACTTTACCAGGGGGAGAGAATTTCCCTGACACCAAGGCTAAAGTCTTGGGCACCAAATCTGACTACTTCCCTCCAATCCTCACAACCTAGGTACGTTATAAAATCAATCATATTTACATATAGCTATAACATCTCCCCAGAGGCATTGCAGTGTTTCCTTCTTACTCTGAATCTGTCTGTGTTTCATCTTGCAGAATATTGCTGATAATTTCTATTGCTCATGAATGCGCACACGCGCATAAAAGAAAAAGGAATCGGAGATAATCTGTTGTTTTTTCTGCCAGTGACTTCCTCCAGTTTATGATTTATCTAGTATAGAGCGAAAAAACTCACGAACTTTAACATGGATTCTTGACAAAGTAAAACCCCTGTAATCTCTGTCAAACAGGTGACCTATATTGAGTGTTAATGTTAAGGAATCTATAGATTCGAAACAATGCTTGCCATGCCCTCCCTCTCCCACTTCTAGCAGCACCATTTCCGTAATCTCCATAGTAACACTTTTCTTTGTATGCACTGTTATTGTCCTGGTGGGTCTCTCTTCATGTCGGCATTGTCCAGACCTCGGTGCTTGTATTATTATTAAACAGCTTGGTTTCTGAGAAAATGTCTTGCCGTGATAGATTCAAGTAGGGTCATGGTTTAACTTTATCATTGACATTTAACTTACAAAGCCTAGAAGCCATAATTTGGGTTGTTTTTAAAAATATATTTTATTTAAAAATATATTAAAATGATATTTTTTTTATTTTTAAAAAAGTATTTTTGAAACCAACACTTGAAAATGATATAAAAATACAAAAAAAAAAATTAATTTAATTTAAAATAATAAATAAATAATTTTTTTTTTAAAAAAATGTTTTGCAATACAATGCTACACATACATTTAACACCTTGGAAAAATAATAAATTAACCCTATGAAAATGGGTTATTATGTAGTACAAAATCCTTTTTTTTTTTTGTTTCACAATCTTTCACTGCCTAGGTTAAGAGTGAGAACAAAAATCCAATCACATAGGGGAAAAACTAAAAGGGTGTTTTACATCATTGAATGAGACTAGATCTCCATTGATTTACTTGAACAAATAAAAATGATACTATTTTTCAAGAAATAATAATATTAATTTAAGTTTTGACTAAGATCAAAACCAAATTTGATTGGATTAACTCCCATTATTTTTTCCTAAATTTAAATTGTATTAGGTTTAGTAAAAGCTATAATAGAATTAATAAAGATGATAAGGACTTATGTTTAATATTATTTTTAATGTAGGTTGGTGATGAATGTCAGCTTCAATAATAGAAGGGGTAAAAAGGAAAATATATTTTATAATAATAATCATAGTACTAGTATCACTTTCGATCATAGTGTGTAGTGGGCATCACCTTTCTCATATTAAATCCCATTCGTGACAAAAGAAAAGAAAAGAAAGGTAACCACTTGTGATTAATGTAGGATGGATCCACTAATTGTAAGCCCCACTAATCGACTATGAAAATTGATAGCATTATTAGAGATTTTTTTTTTACATAGATATATTTTTTATATATAAATAATTACGCTTATAATGCAAAAAATATTTAAAATTATTATGAAAATAAATAAATGGTGCCAAACCATGAAGATCTCTAGTGATGGAGGAGTACCATTTCTGTAGGGATCATTTTGAAGAAAAACAATCATCAGCAGTAGTGGAGGAATGGTAATAGTTGTAGCCATAGTATTGATAACTAGGTGGATATTTTTTTTAATTAATAATATTTTAATTTCACGGTTATTAAAGTTAATAAATATATAAATTTTTAATGATTATCGTATTAGTAATTATAAAGAAAATAAATTTTTTAGTCTTTGACTCTTATCATTAGACCACTTACTAGATTATTACAAGGTAGATATTAATTAAAATTACTAGAAATTAAATAAACTAAATTCAAAAATTAATGATAAAATATTTCACACTAAGAATTATTTTCTTACAAAATATATTACAAGAAACAAACATAAAGAAGAAAACTTCAAATGTACTTTTCTACGATGAAAGTGGTTTCTTTTAGTAGTTTTAAAGGGACGTGGTATAATGATAAATGACCCTAGATTTGCATAACAAGTCTTGAGTTCGAATCAAAACATTTACCTCTTATAAAAGTTTAGGACAACCAAGATTTTATTCACTTATCTAGACTCACATAATATATTTTTCAGGAAATGAGATTTTCTTAAATAAAAAAATAAATTTCTTTTAATATAATAACCTGTCAAAACTCTTAGTACAAAAGTCAACATCACATACGAAACTTACCCTTAACACAAAAGTTTTCATTTTTGGCACATAAATTATCTGCAATATCCATGAAACATTGCCATATTAACCTCTCAAATTTATTTTTTAAAATTTCTTTGCATTGCAATAATTTTTATGGAACTAGTGCTCTTAAAGTTAGCTAGCTTGATGAATTAATTCAATATTTTTTTAATTTAAGATGTGGTTTAGGCTTGATTTTAAATTAAATTGGTTGAGAGTTAATTGAATATATTTTAACCATTAAACTCTAAATCAATAAAAAATTGATTTGGTTTAATAAATAAAATGACAAGGTTTTAATTATTATTTTTAAGAAAATAAATTTTGGAGCAACACCTTTCTTTTCCCTGGCCGAACCAGTCAGGTGTTGCCCCAGCCAGCCAAGCCTCCAACTTCGAAGAGTTACTTTGCTTGCATGCAGTAGCAGCCAATTAGCAGCATCTCAACTGTGGACCTCCTTATATACTCAAAATCTGAATGGTGCTTAAAAAAATAATCCGTTCATTATTAAGAAACAGAGGCGTAGTCAGAGAGCCCTTTGGTCGAATCACTAACCAGAGGGTGGTCGATTTTTTCCAGGAAGGGGAGTAAAACCCATCAATCAATTTCCCTTATCTAATTCAATCATGTCATTTTTGAGGTAATCGCAAAACACCCACTATTTATTTCTCAAGTTCATGGTCAGATTAGTTGTTTTTTTGTCATGATTATTGATTTGATTTTTTATTTTGAGTGCAGGATTGATAATCCTCTCCTTCCTGGATTTGATTTTTCTCAGCAAAAATATATCCTGTCACTCTTGTAAATGCAATTGTGTGGACTCCTTCCTCCTTGGATCTCTCATCTTTTTACATGCATGGGGTAAGCTTTTTGATTCCCTTAATACAGGGCCTGTTGTTTACCTGAGTTTTTTTTTTTTTTCACTTTTTGCAAAATTATGTTGTTTTGTTGTACGTAACATCACATTTTGTGTACTTGTGGAGAAATTTCCAGTTTTCCTGAAGACTTTCAAGAAAATTAAAGGAAAAAACAAACTGTTGAATGCTTGTTTATTAGTAAAAGCTGAAAGGTTTTTTTTTTTTTAAAGAAAATGACACGATTGATGGGGGTAGGTGCTTTTTTTATTTTTATTTTTCCTTTTTGTATATTTTGGTTTCCCTAGGTTTGATAGAAGGATTTAAGGTTTCTTTGTGTGGTTTAAGTTGTCTTTTCTCTAAGATTTGGAATCTCATGTTATTATGTTTACTTGTCTTGTAAGCCAGCTTTATGTGGAGTGAACAAGAGAATCCTGTATTGTTCTTTCATTGAAGTAATGGCTAATTGGATACACTATACATAGGGCTATTCTTTTGAATAGGATTTTTTTTCCTTGTAGGAGGCATGTATTCTATAGGTTCTTTCTTGACGCAACTGGGAGAAGCTTTGTGATGAAACCTTGTAGGTCATTTGTATTGTTTTCTGGAGCTTGTTTTGGGGCTCTCTTTCTTTTGGAGATGGGATCATTTAAGAGAAAATGCAAGGCAATTTTCAGTGTGAGGAGGATTTTTCCTTTGTTTTATTGATCTTCTTGTTTTGTTTGAGTATTAGCTGAGAAATGAACACATGATCTAATTTGAAAGAACACATAGCTTGTATTACGAGAATGTTTGTAGATGCTTAGCAACACACACATATTCTATGTTTAGGACTGACATGAACTGATCTTGTATCAAGGGCATTTGAGTGGTTACGTTTGTGTCTTTTCTGATGAATGATCTCTGTTTGTTTTAATGGAATGAGTACCTTTCTATATGTATGATTTGTTTTCCTTTTATCTTCTTTTTTTTGTGTCAGAAAAGGAATTAGGAAATTATGATGTTGAGAGCTTTCTATTCTGGCAGGTTTTTATAATTGCTGATTGTTACTTTGTAGATTGTAGGCTGTAGTGTTGGTTCAATTTTATTGCTATAGATAGGTTACTGGGTTTGCAAGATCCGTGGTCATGCATCTCACATATACAAAATAATTTTCTTGCTTTTAGAATTTTACCTGGGTTGGTATGTGTGCTTATCATCAGGTGAATAATTAAAACAATTTGATGGCATTACTTTTTCTGCCAATTAATTTGCAGCAATTGCACATTATCCTCGGTAGCTTGACCAGTCCTCCCCTTGTGATTGCTATTTATCCTATGAAGCTTTGCTTATACTTCGAGTGAATTATTGATCCCCATTGGGGATACATGTGCAACTCTGAAATTGATTTCTTAAGCTGGGGCGGGGCGGGGCGGGGCGGGGCGGGGCGGGGGGGGGGGGGGGGGATGTTTCATTTATAATCCTCTTACATTTCTACCATTTTTGGTGCTTCAATGTTTTCTTACCTCCTCTGGAATATTTGAGTATCAAATTGTTGATAGTTGGTGCTAATCATGTCAGTGGTGAAACCTGATTTGTAACAGAGCAGAGGTTGTTTTGGATGCTCTGCTAACCCCCCTACCATTAGCGAGGCTGATGCAACATCAAAGAGACTGAGAGGTCAAGAACGATTAATAAACAAGTCTAGCATAACAGACGATTTCTGGAGCACAAGTGCAGGTGAAATGGAGAATAGCGCAGTGCATTCCCAGGGCACATTAAACCAGCTGCTTGATCCCTACTGTAATGCTGGAAGCACCAGCAACAACCCTCCTGAATTTGTTAATCATGGCAAGTTCAAGTCCTTCATTTCCTGTTCTGTGTGATTGTGTGCTTTTGTGGAATTCTCACTTAACATGCCACTTTAGCCTAATTCGGCTTGGAACTTGGCTTGATTGCAACAATCCTACAGGCTGTTAGAGTCTTTGCGTGAGTGTTTCTGTTGTATAAGTGTTTGTGGGTTTCTTCATAGTAAAATATAAGAATTCTGCAATTCTTTCTCCTTTTTCATTTCATTCCGCCATTCTCTTTACTGATGCATCTGTCAAGTGAAGTATCTGAATAACAGTATTGGTTGTAGGTCTTCTTCTCTGGAATCAAACAAGGCAGCAATGGCTTGGAAATAAAAAAACTCAGAACAGGATTCAAGTTCGAGGGGCCATGATAAGGTGAATAATGTTCCCTTGTTTTGGATACTTCAAGCATGTGAAGCACTTGTTTGGCATGGAGCAATTTAAATACCAAATGTTCTTGCAAGTCTTCTTAGTTTGGTTGGTCGATGCTCCAAGTTAACTATTTAAATTTCAAAATATGGACACAAATTTCCAAGTTTAGACAATTGCTTGACTTTTGAATATTGTTGGGGTGTTTGGGAGTGTTTATCATAAGCATTTGTGAAAAAAATTGAAAATTTTTTATTTTTATTTTTTACTCTAAATAAAATTTATTTGGTGTTTTAGATTATTTTGATGTGCTGATGTTAAAAGTGATTTTTAAAAAATAAAAAAATATTATTTTAATGTATTTCTAAACGAAAAGTACTTTCAAAAGCAAGCATAATCGCATTCCCAAACAAGTTTATCAATAGCTAATGCAACAACACCCTTGTGGAAATTATCTATCAAACATCCCTGTAATAGTAGTGATTTTGATATTTTAAGAACACTTTGTTGTCTGCAATTATGTTATGGCATTCATTTTTGCTTTTCGTTAACTCTTATGTTTTGCAGTTGGAATGCCACCTATGATAGTCTACTTGAGAGTAACAAGCCTTTTCCTCAACCTGTCCCTCTGGCTGTAAGTCTCTTCCTGCCCAGGTTTCTACTTTAACATTTGGAAATCTAGTTCACCATTCCTCGTTGCTTATTGCATTCAAATGCCAGGAAATGGTGGATTTTCTTCTTGATGTCTGGGAACAGGAAGGCTTGGATGACTGAATAAGCTTGGAAATTTTTACAAACCCTTTTTCCTTCCTCCTTTTATTCTCGCATAGTTCTTCGGTGCAAATATATTTACAGGTGCTTTTTTTTTCCATACCTCCTGGATTGCCCAGAAAAGAAAGTGTATAGCTGTTAGTATTTTCCAAGAGTTCATCTGCCTTCTGCCGGAGCACCATTACTTACTGGTACTGGTTCCCCTAAAACTTATCAAGGCATCGCCTTTGTACCAGACTGGCTTTGTGTGACAAACTTTGATCTAATTTATGGGCTGTTATTTTTTTTTTAACAACCACATCATAAATTGCTTGCAACTGGAAAAAAGTTGCATTGTTCTTACAAGATCAGTCTTGTTCCAGGTTCATGACCTGCCTTTTATTCTGTGGAGGATCTTCTTGGAGAGCGATTGTGCCTGATCCCAGATCACAGTAGGAGTGATACAGGTCTACAAAGTGTGGCTTAATGATCTGGGCTGAAGACCACTGCAAGCTAAAAATTAATATTATCTGTATGCGACTACTCATTATATTGAAACCCTAAAGTGAAGTTTTCTCGCTAAGTTTTTTCTTTTCCCCCTTTTTCTAAAAGCAATTAGCACATTTTTGACGTTGATTATAAAGATAAAGGGAAATAAAAAAAAATCTAAACGAGTTTAAGTGAAACCCTAGACGAAATTATCGGTCTGTTTCTTACTGCCTTCCCTTATGGTCTTAAAAAATTTTCAAAGTAGATCGTTTATCTCCTGCATAATCACCATTCTGGTCTCTGAGTAGACCGAACCATTCTATTATTGCTGCTATAAGGAGCATGTGCTAGCTTTTATATCAACCGGACACTTTATGTACGGGATATTACAGTGAGCGGAACTTGAAGATTTAGAACTTCAGATCCTAGTTGAAACAATATGGGTAGTTATGTAAGATGCAGTGCTTGTTTCAGCTTTTCAACATGGCTTTTGTCCAAAAAGCAGGCTGAAAAGCTAAGACAAGCATGCTCGAAGAATGGATGTTTTATGTAATTTTAGGTCCATTCTCCTCTTTTGATTCATAAACCACGAGATAATGAGTTATTTTCGGCTATTTAATGCATAGTCATTAGATCCAATTTGAGCATGAATGATTATGACAATTTCTTTTTATCAAAATGATAAAGTTTTGTCGATTCGACTCAGTTTGAAATCATGTTAGCTGAGCTACTAAAACCCGATTAGTTCAACTAGATTTTATCCAACCTCAAGTTTCCCGAATCATCTCTCAGGGTCAGCAGGTCAAGCTCAGTGTAAGAACTATGAATCATGAGTTCCAGGAAGAAGATAAACAGATTTGAGTGGCTATAATCTTTGAAAATTTATAATCACCTGGTAATCTCATGCTATTTTTCGCGAGCATCAAAACTGAATTCTCTTCTTTGGTGCTGGGATCTTTAGGTATGAGAGTGATTGCATCAGCGATAATCAAATCAAAAAACAGGGATAGATTTGACTCCCGAATGCATGAAGCTTAGCCTCCTAGATGGACCTCATCTCACGGCTCTAATTAACCCGTGTGATTCACATTGTTTTGGTAATGGTTTATTATCAAAAGATTGTTCAGGGTTTTATGAGCATGTCCTATTTGATGGGATGGAAGACCCTCACCCTGCCTCGTCTCTCAATCAAGCCAGGCAGTCCTTAAAAAACCTCTATTTAGCTATTATGGATTCTATTTTCATGCTATTTTATAGAAAATCTAATGAGGATTGAATTAAAAAAAATAATATTAAAACATGAATATATTAAATCGATTCATACTTTAAGATTTAACCTATCAATTTAATGATTACGGTGATGAATTTACTTTTAATCTTATAGAAAATAGAAATACGCCTGTTCTTATATGTATTGAATAATGTATATATTTAGAGAGACACATGCAGAGCACTTTCTGTCCACCTAATAAATAATCAGAGAAAAGGGGAAGATATAACGTTTTGGATTCGTATGGAACTCATGAGCTTGTGATTTGCATTTGTCCACGACAGTATTCCTCCATGAGCCTCTGGACATGGGGTCGACGCCATTAAATTCTATTTGCATGAACTGGTTTTGAGTTTTGGTGCTCCGAACCTAGCATGCAAAGTTCCTCGTTAAAAACAAAAAAAATCATGCCCGTCGAGACACCTGCCATTCATTCGGTAAGTGACGAAGCCACGTGTCAGTGAATGGGTGGTTGCCCCCTGATGTTTTAATCTGACATGAAAGGTCCTCGAGGAATTTTCTTCTCATCTTAAAAATTGCTATTTGGTCCCTTCTAATTGTACTCTTTTGTAATTTTATTACAAATTGGTGTATTATGTATGTTTTTTAAATAATATATGGGGAGGGGGGGGGGGCGCATTTAACATGTTTGTATAGTTAAAACAAATATGTGAAAATTACAAGCTATAAGTATATATGTAATAAATAAATAAATAAATATATGTATTGATAAAAAAAACATAAATATATTTTTTTTAAGAAAATAAAATAATAAAATTAGAGAGACAAATTAAATTTATTTAATAATATAAAAATGTAAAAAAAAAACTTTGCAATATTTCACATATTAAAAATATTTTTTTATTTTAAGAATTAAAGTTCATTTATATAAAAGATAAAAAAAAAATAGATGAACCATAAAAAGGTCTTCATAAGCTATATATATATATATAATTTTAATTTAATAAAACAAGATGAAAAATTAGATTAAAAAACATTAGTTTGAAAACAAATAAGACAATCTAGAGGAAAAGAAAAACATATAAAAAGCATGAATTTTAAAAAAAGAATTATAAAAACAGAAATGAAAAGAAAAGGCAAAGGCCAGGAGTTGCTGAGCCTGGCAAGATAGGCTGCCCACTGGTCAATTTCATTAGGGCCCACACGCAAGCCTTTTCTAGTGGACCAGCGTCAACTTCACTGGGGCCCACACGCAAGCCTTTTCGAAGCAGCCCTTTTCAAACTGGTACACTTAATTTTAATTGACTTCACTTCTCTTGAAAACCTGGCTTAGCCCCTGCATTCGATTTAAAAAGTAGAACTCATTAATGGACTGTGTGAGTGATTGCTAGCCCAATGTATAATATATATTTTTAATTAAAAATACACTTAAAAAATATATTTTTTAAAATTATATCTGACATCAAACATCAAAATAATCCAAATATAATTTTTTTAAAAAATCAATTTAATATCTTTTAGATAAAAAATAATTTGAATTTATAAGCGATCACGAGGGCAAGCTGGCCCTGCACAGTAAACTAAAAAATGGCTCAAGAGGCGGCTTGATCAAGTTATTAATCTATCAATCAACATTTAACAGCATAAAAAAAGTGATCAACGGTGTTTAATTAACTTGACAAATAAAATAAAATATAAAATATGCATGGAAGAATGGAACGAAATAGTCAAACTGAGCAAGTACATGCACTTGCAGAATTGATGACACCAAATCATTCATGATTTCGAGGGTGTGCCTCGTGGATTCCATAGCATGCCTCTGATTAAAAATAATCAAGTGGGCTAGGGTTAAGACCAAGTAGACGGGGAAGACAGCATAAACAAAGCCAAGTGCCGGCTTTTAAAGAAAGGGAAAGGGGTGCGTGGCTCAGTCAAGAGAGATGGATGGATAACAGAGAATCCCTTGTGACTTGGGTAAACAAACTCGACATTGATGACCCTTCGAGCAGAGAATTCCCAGCCCCTTCGTGGCTTGTTCATGAATCTAAATATTCCAGTCTCCAGATTTTTTTATTAAATTAGATATCTAAGATAAATTTACGTGTATCTGAATTAATTTTATAATTTTTAAAATTAATAATTATATAAATATTTAATAATTATTATATTAAGAGTTATAGAACTTGAACTTGCAATTACAATAAATAAATACTTTAATTTTAATCTTTCACTGATGTACTTGCTCAATCTTCAGATTTGAAGGGTTAGGGTTAGGGTTGGTGATTAAAGAACATTTTTCTCTCTTATATTTTAAGTTTGATTTTTTAAATTAATATATAAAAGGATTTATTGTTCCAAATGTATTTTATCCGAATCGAAGATACCAATTTACAGAGTCGTGTGCTATGTTGGGGCTAATTTGTTTTTTTTTTTTTTAAATTATTTGATATTATTATTAAATGGAGTTCAATAAATCAAACTTAAAACCTTATAATCATATTTTTTATTCAATCTAGATTTAAGCCAACTAATTGAATGCAAAAGAATTGCACAGGAGCATTGAATGCTGGAATTTCCATGTTATCATCGTCACTTCCCTAGAAGGTGATCATAAATGGGGTGTGGTGCTCCTCATCAAGCCCCGTAACATTCCTTTCTTCCAACAACAAATTGATCATGGCTCGCCCAAATCTCATCGACACAATATTCCCACTGTTCCAGCACAATAAAAAGGTACGGGAGTTTAAAAAATTATAATTTATTTTATCAATTTTAAGAGAATGGAATAATTTATGGGTAAAATATTCTTATCTTCTTATGATATATTCATCTCTAAAGGTTACAGCATATTGAGGTTCGTGCTGTTATTTTGTGTTTTTAATACTTTTTTAATTAAAAATAATGTTAGATATATATTAAGAAAATAATTAATAGCCGGGGATTCACTAGCCAGCTTTCACGAAATATAAGCCCAGAAAACGGATTGCAATAAAAAGGAGAAAAAGGAAAAGTTGCCAGTGAAATTTAGCATAGCAATACACTCTGTCAAGAAAATTACTCTGCATTATCAAGCACTGCAATTGCAATCTAATAGAACAAGCTCACATGCATGCATGCTCTAGCTTTGCATGTGAATATATATATATATATATATATATATATGATTTCTGCCTCCAAATTCCTGTCAAAATGCCGGGGTTTCGATCCCATGACAGGATTAGTGGACAGATACAACTGGATCCATTAAGCTGATTATAGTAAACTCAAGCTGGGAGGCGAAGGGCTCCTGTTGAATTTAAATACAAGCAATTTGGGCTAGGAAAATGCATCAAATTTGACGAAATGGACTCCTCTGCACGTATGCATAGGATTTCTCAAATCCTGTGAGCTGGGGACACACTCACACGTATTTAATTTTTATTTTTTAAAAAAATGTTTTTAAAAACTATGCATCGAATCATTCAACAAGGATAGGATGGATGCGTAGAACAGAGACATTAGGAAATTAGCAAGTTGGATCATGTCATGTCCTAGGAAAATCATGAAGCAAAAGCACAAGTTGTTGATTATCCTAGATATTAATCAACCAACTTGAAGTCTTCGCAAATGAGGTACGGAGAGAGAGGTGAAAGGCCTGTTTATAAACACAAATAAATCGGTCAGATTCCTGGAACTTGTCTTCACATCCCATCAATTACTATATAAGACGGGCAACAAATTTATATTCTGCCGTGTAGCTATATATAAAAACATAATTTTTTATATATATATTATTAAAATACATATTTACATGTATCTCAATTAATTTTATAAATATTAAAATTAATAATCATATATAACAAACCCTCCTTGAATTACCATGTTGTGAGAGTATATAAAATTATATATATTTTTCTTAGAATTTAGACCTAGCTCCGATCAAAGAAGAAACAGCAACAAGTTTGTAGTTTTCCCAATTGAAAACAGTCATTCGCAGGGAGTGATTAATATCCCTGTACTCTCTTTTAACCTTTCCTGGTCACCGGTCAAAGTTTAAATATAAAGAAAGCAAGTGATTTTGACCTGGATCCATTTTTTCAAAGCTACCATCATTGTTATGATCTAACTTTTGCTTCATTGGTTTTCAATCTTTCAAATTGAAAACGCCCGTTCATCGCGAGGTTATTTGCAATTTGCCATGCTGTTCATGTGCACGATTCCCAGTGGAAGCAGCCTCCCTTGCGTTTTCTCCCGCGTAAATACGTGTTTAGGTATGGAAAATGCGATTAAAAATAGAACGGAGCTTTCACACGTCAAAATTGAAATTTACTTGCATCTCATTTAAATGATTTTAATTTCATAGTTAATAAGGAAACACACTCGTTTATTAGATTCATTTGTATTCAACCTGACTCACTGAATTAGTCAATATATTTCTTTTTCTTTTTTTTTGCTTTAGATTAGTTTTATTTGTGTTTTCAGATTAAAAATAAATTTTAAAAAATATTTTTTTAATATATTTTTGAATAAAACACTTTAAAAAACAACTTTAATCACCTGTGAAATAAACCCTTAATATATTAGATTCAGAATCTTTTTTAAAACCACGACTCAATTAAAATAAATGATTCCACAGTTAATTTATTATTAATCCGATGAAATTAACATTAGATGATTTATTTTATTTTATCTAGAATGATATTAATTGAGTTTTTATTTTAAATCTCGTCCCAAATATAATTTTTTATTTCTTTTTCTTTCAAGGAGACATGAAACATCATTGTTTTTCTACACTAC
This sequence comes from Salix dunnii, assembly GCA_015731905.1. Taxonomy (NCBI): domain Eukaryota; kingdom Viridiplantae; phylum Streptophyta; class Magnoliopsida; order Malpighiales; family Salicaceae; genus Salix; species Salix dunnii. The sequence continues at coordinate 19,621,777 of CM027664.1, forward strand.
GAACGAGCAAACCCAAATATAAATTTAATTTATTGATGTTAAAAAAGTATATTAGTTTATTTATAATAAAAAACAATTTACAGGGCCCGAAATAAAGGCATGATTATGATTAGTCACCCTCTAATTACTCTTCAAATAACTTTAAGAGACTAATTAAACACGAATTTAATGTTCACTTCAAAATCCATTACGCGTCACCACCAGTGGCTAAAAAGACCAGAAAGGTCATTTCTTCGCGGGTAATTATTCCCCCCTTTCCATGTGGTTTGAAGTCGAGCTTTCCTGGACCATCTTCCACGAATTTTCCAAACCGTCTTACGAACCGTTTTGTTTGTAACTATGTTTTAAAAATATTTTTTTAAAAAAATTATTTTAATTTATATTTTTAATATTTTTAGATTATTTTGATATTATGATATCAAAAATAATTTTTAAATAATAATAAAAATATTATTTTAATATATTTCTTGATAATTTTTTTTTTAAAAAAATAATCATAGTCGGAGGCAAACAGTAAGTTATCTTTCTTTAAAAACACACCCCTCCTGTCATGGCAGTGATTATTTAGAAGCTTATTTACTGTTGTTTTTTAAAATATATTTTATTTAAAAAATATTAAAATTATTTATTTTTTAAAAATTATTTTTGATATATATACATGAAATTCATAAAAAAATATTATTTTTTTTTTTTTAATTTAAAGAAATACTTTTGAAACGAATAGCAAAAGAGTCCAGATTTAGCCTGCCTGGAAAACCATGTGTGTTTTTAATGGTGCTGATTATTGCTTCCTTGATAGGTCGAATGGTCTTAAAAGATGTGAACGGGAGGCACTGCCCAAAATAAAATCTGACAAGGAGGATGGCTACTTTTCTGTTATAATTCAAGTTGTGTGTGGACAAGGGAAACTTGATGCAATTAATGGAGATGGTGAATGCCCTTTCTATTTGCCTTCACGGTAATGGACGTCAAAGTTTGGTGGCAGTGACAGCCTGCACCGCTGCAGTGGTGGTGGGGTTGCCGAGATGTGATGATGGTGACCGTCGATTCTCTCCCTTCCATCTCGTAGACTACCCGTCGCTCACTGCCTGTCCGTAAATGGGAAGGAATTATTATGTCCCTACAACTCCCCATATTTGCTACAAATTAGCTTCTTCAAAAATTACCCCACCTTCTTCAAAAATTAACATTTATATATATATATATATCCACAAGTACAATTATTTAAAGCAGAGGTAGGGTTTCAAAATACATGGACTTAATTGTATTTTTATGCATAGAACAATACTTGTATATTTTTATGCACACCCAAAGTTTCTTGAATATTTTTTCCCATTTGAAATTCAAGATTTATTTCTCAATCTCATCCTTCTTCATAATTCTGGATAATTTCCGGATGCTGTGAAAAAATAATATTCTATGGAAAAGAAATGATACCATGCAAAAGAATTACTATAACAAACAATTAACACGAGGACGTGACAAAATATATGAAGACCTTTTTCTGTACTGAATTTATATATAAATAATTAGGTATCCAAAAAAAATCTAAAATTTACATCAAAGTACATTTCAGCACCGTAAACATAATTAATCTCAAATGATATATTTTTTAAATAAAAAACAATTTTTATTTTTTAAAAACAAAACCGCTATGTGGTATATGGTATTCAATGAATCAAAAAGTGGCAAGGGAATATTAATATAACAAAGCAACCCCACCTTCTCTCATGTGCAAATTCATTGCATGTGGGCTGTACTAGTGTGTATTGTCATGTACCATAACCCCCCCATTCACTTTCTGTAATAAAAGCCTTTCATTAGCTATAACACCTATTCTTCATTCATTTATCTCTCCTTTTTCCCCTATGTCATTAGGGTTCCCGTGTCCTTGCAGCTCAAATCTCGCTCATGAATTCTTGTTTTTCTGATATATACAGTTTTTTTCTGGTGATTATCTTCCCGGGCTCTCTTTTTTCTGCTCTCTTTGGAGCGTTTTTGGGTAGATTTTGCCTCTCGGGGTTTTCTGAGCTGTTTCCATGTCAAAGGTCTTTGGGTTTGCTGGTAAAGACTCTTGATCCTTTTCTTTTATGCTCTTAAATTCCATGTATTGTTTTGTCTGCTGAATCATATGTCTAGTTAGCTTTGAGATTTGCTTTTGATCATATGGAATTATTGACGTCTGATACATTAAGGTTTCTTTTTTGGGATTTTTTTTGTAGACCATATGGGTTTTAATGAAATTTTGCTGTTGGAGAGGTGTTTTTTAGAGCTTATTTTGGATTTTTTTTCTTGTTAAAACAAAGTTATAGGTTTTTTAGACTCGGATTTTATAGGATAGGTGCTCTGTTTTAAGAAAGATCTCGAAGATGAAGGCTTGTTGTTTGCTTTCAAATATATTTATTGGGATTTGTTTCAGTTTTTGGTGTATATTGACAAGGTATGTTAGGATTGACCTGTGGGTTTATTGTGAGGGAAATTGTTCTTTGAGATTTGATGATGCTGTCTATTTGTGGATCTAGGGGTTTTTGATATTTTCTAAGAAAATCAGATGTGTAAACAATTTTCTGGTGGAAAAAAAGATGAAATCTTTAAGATGTTTACCGATGAATAATTGTTGATCGGAATTTGCACATAAGATCCAGATTGGAAAGTTTCGTTGAGATGAGTGCAACTTGTTTTGTAGTTGTTAAAGGAATTAATTATCAACTTGAAACATTTGTGCCTTTGGATTTTGGAGGATATTGATTGCAGTAAATTTATTGCATTTGTTTGATATGTGCTCGCTGGGCTTACTTTATTAATGGAGGGTTTTGGTTTTTCAGGTGAAAATGATTTCTGTCCAGGGGGGGCAATTTACACAAACCTTAAGGAGCAGAACCACTTTTTGTCTGTCAGCCGTCCAGTGGACGTGTACTTTCCTTTGCGCAAGAGGTCTCGCATCAGTGCTCCGTTTGTCTTCACTGAAGAGAGATTTGAGCAGAAAAAACAAGCTTCTATTGAAGTTTTGCCAGATGAGTGCCTCTTTGAAATCCTCAGACGTTTGCCTGGAGGTGATGAGAGAAGCGCCTGTGCTTGTGTTTCCAAGCGTTGGCTTAGTCTTCTAAGTAATATCTGCAAAGATGAACTTTGCAGCCAGAACGAATCAGCTGAAAAGAACACTCGGGTGAAAAGTGAGGTTGAAGATGAGGGAGTTGAGGGTGATGGATACCTGTCCAGGAGCCTGGAGGGGAAAAAGGCCACAGATATTAGACTTGCAGCCATTGCTGTTGGAACTGCTAGTCGGGGAGGATTGGGCAAGCTTTTTATCCGTGGAAGCAATTCTAGTCAAGGAGTGACAGGGGTAGGCCTGAGAGCCATTGCCCGTGGATGCCCATCTCTGAAGGTTGTTTCCCTGTGGAATTTGCTTTCTGTTGGAGATGAAGGTCTATCAGAGATTGCAAATGGCTGTCACAAGCTAGAGAAGCTAGACCTTTCCCATTGCCCTGCAATTACTGACAAGGGCTTGCTTGCAATCGCCAAGAGCTGTCCCAATCTGACTGATCTAGTGATAGAATCTTGCACAAACATTGGTAATGAAGGTTTGCAAGCTGTTGGCCAACATTGCACCAATCTAAAATCCATTTCAATTAAAAACTGCCCAGCTATTGGGGACCAAGGAATTGCAGCCCTAGTATCTTCTGCCTCAAATGTTTTGACAAAGGTGAAGCTCCAAGCTTTGAACGTTACTGATGTGTCCCTGGCTGTCATTGGACACTATGGCAAGGCAGTAGCTGATCTTGTTCTGACAAGCCTCCCAAACGTCAGCGAGAGGGGTTTTTGGGTCATGGGTAATGGCCAGGGGTTGAAGAAGTTGAAGTCCATGACAGTTGCATCCTGTGTGGGATTGACAGATACTGGACTTGAAGCTGTGGGAAAAGGTTGCCCAAATTTGAAACTGTTCTACCTCCACAAATGTCCCTTCTTATCTGACAATGGACTCGTCTCATTTGCAAAATCTGCAGTGTCACTCGAGAGCCTGCATTTAGAGGAGTGCCACAGGATCACCCAAATTGGGTTTTTTGGTTCCCTTTTAAACTGTGGTGCAAATCTGAAGGCTGCTTCTCTCGTGAACTGCTTAGGGATCAAGGACTTGAAGCTAGACTTACCCGAGCTGTCTCCTTGCAGCTCCCTACGATCACTGTCCATCCGTAACTGCCCTGGTTTTGGTGACGGTAGCCTTGCTTTCTTGGGCAAGCTGTGCCCGCAGCTGCAGAATGTGGAATTGAGTGGGCTTTTGGGAGTAACTGATGCTGGGTTTCTCCCACTGCTTGAGAACTGTGAGGCTGGCTTGGTGAAGGTTAACCTTAGTGGTTGCGTCAATTTGTCTGACAAAGTGGTGTCAGTGATGACTGAACAGCATGGTTGGACTCTCGAAGTGCTAAATCTTGATGGATGCAGGAGGATAACTGATTCAAGTTTGGTGGCAATAGCAGAAAATTGTTTCTTGCTATCTGATCTTGATGTCTCAAAGTGTGCAACAACTGACTTTGGTATCGCAGCCATGGCTCGCTCAAACCAGCTCAACCTGCAGGTCCTTTCCGTGTCAGGTTGCTCTATGATATCAGATAAGAGCTTACCTGACCTAGTAAAACTGGGTCAGACCCTCTTGGGGTTGAATGTCCAGCACTGCAATGCTATAAGGAGCAGCACTGTTGATGTTCTTGTGGAGAGGTTATGGAGGTGCGATATTCTTTCCTAATTGGGGGAAGGATAAAAACTTAATCCAAGATTAGGGTTGCAGGTGTAAAGGTCGGGGGTTCAAAGTAAGCAGGAAGCCTCAGATAATAGCCAGCTTTTGTGAGCAGCGGCGCCCGCTGCATCTTTGTTTAGTTTTTGGGCCCATCAGCCATGGGTCTTTCCACTACCATCAGTACTTGGGTTCCCTTTTCCCGGGAATGTGGCCATTTATCCTCTTTTTTTCTCAGGTTTCCGATCACTGGGAATCTGTTAGAAGTACTAGTTTCTTCGTGGCCATCGTTCCCTGAGAATACAGTAGCCAAGTTCTGGTTCCAGGTTTCTTTTTTCCCTTAGTGTTTCAGGGTGTTATCACTCGGTGTTTTAGTTCAGCCCCATGACTCCATGCTTGGCTGAAGCTTTTCGTTCAGTGTACCAGTGAAGTCTGTCCATATCAGGCTTTCAGTTCCTTTGTTTTTGTAATCATGTTTCTGAACGTGATGGTTGGGTCGGTGTTTTCCTCGAAGGGTGGGTTACCGCTACTGGTCTGTCTTTCTGGTTGCTTTTGGCAGTTCGGCTTTTCGGTGCCTCGTTGTCTAGGGTTTTGGCCGTGGCAGCAATTATACAGTCTGCCATGACAACCTCTTTCATGGGGGGTTGTTTTTTTATCCAAACCCTAGTTTTTTACAGGCTCCATTTCTTCATGAACTGTTGTATTTTGCAACCATTTTATCATGTAATGAAATAGATATCCACCCTTAGTGTGATGTCCATTTTGTCGTGTAATGAAATAGATATCTACCCTTCGTGTGATGTATGTTTTTATTTATCTTAATGGAAATGATTATAAATAAAAGCTTCTGCATCAATTTATCATAATTTTTCATCAGATGATAACAGGAAGTCATTACAGAAGAATCACAGTGCAACCAACCCTTTTCAACATTTCCCATCTCAAAACAGTATCCTTTGCTTCGGCTTGTTTGTAACGCATGAATTTATGGGGGACATGGTGGGTCATGTGGGGTCACATGTTGTTGCTTGACTTTACTTTTGGTTTCGATTGGTTGGGTGTGACTTCATGCTGAGTTGGGTTCAATGCATCTACCAGGTGAATTGAATTTGTTGCTTATTTTCTTTCTGTGGTGTCTGGACTTTTATTGGAAGCTTCATAGCTGTTTTTGTCCTTGTACAGTGGTTTGAAAAGTTTGGGGAAATGCAAGTTTTCTGATGAAACTATTTTTGACGAGATGGCTACCAAAACTGAAAATTAATATGATAAAAAAAAAAAAATACACTTGTGAAAATGGAAGGTTCACACCCACCGGTTAGAAACTTTCCTATTTTTTTAACCTAATCAAGACATACGTTTAAGTTGTAGTTTGCCGCAATAAAGTAAACATGATTTAGGCATTTTTGGAACTGCGATGGATTTTTTTAAGAAATATATTAATATTTTTATAAAAATAAATTATTTTTCATGTTAGAGCATAAACAAGTTAAAATTATATAAAAAATTTTGCTTTTGCTGAAAAATAATATAATTACATTTATATTGATTACCGTGTTGAAGCATGTAATGCAATTAAGAGTGGATAACTGTCTGGCTAAATGGTAAGAGCTTTTGAGGTTAAGAAAATTGTTTTTTTTATAATATCATGTTTGTGGCTTGTAGTTGCTAATATGATGATCACTTGAGGTTTATATAATTTCAAGGTTCTTGGAATTACAAGTGCAAATTAACTAATCCGAACATCCATGTAAAAAAAAAAAATGGATATGTTGAAGCCTGTAATATAATCAAGAATGGATCTGAAGAATCCAGAGTGGTTAGCTATATAATCTCTTGGATTATGATGGTTAGATGTGCGAGGGCAACATAATTCAAGAAGCTGATCATAGACAAATCTGTAGTGGTTGCTAGCATAAGAATCCATCGTAGTGGAAACCTTTTTTTTTTTTTTTTTTATCAGCTTTCTTTCACCATCTCATCACTACTAGACTTTTCACTTGAAAATCTCATTTCTGTGTTTGGTTAACGACTGAGGCTCTCAAATAAATCACAAAAACCCATTAAAAATAAATTAAGCAGTGTAATATTCAAAATATCTCATCATCACTGACAAGATATCTCATGTCCCCAGCACCACCCCTGTGAAACTGGCATTTACAAATCCCGTCATGGATTCGACAAATCTCGTCACATGAGAAGGGGCTTGGAACCAGGGCTGCTTAATGAGGGCTATTCTGATAGTTCTTGCCTGTTTGTGTAGACTTTTTTTTTCTTATCCGATTCGAAAATCCAGCCGTTCAAGTTTGACTAGCAAGAGTGAAACCAGCTGGACCAACAGTTTGTAAGCCTGAGTCCCTCAATCCAAGCTTCAATCCTGCAGTTGCCTTCCTGTTTGCTGATGGGGCTAGCCCAAATCTCCGAGCAAATAGCATGAGGCTTGTGCTCGTCACCATTATCTGACAAATTAGAAAGAAAAAAGCTGTTTCAGTTCCTGTTTAATCTTTGCGGACAAGATGTTCAATTTTCTTGCAAGATAACAAATAGATAGAGCAGTGAAAATCATTACCAAGTTTGTGGATGAACCAATGAAATCCACACGAGCACCCAGGGCTCCATTTCCTTTTCGCCTTGTAGGCTGAGCAGCTGCCTGCATTTCGTGAAGGATTTTTCAATATAGTCTACAAATGTTCAAGATTGCTGTCAATATATGTAGTGGCTGCCATTTTTGTTTCTTTTAATGAAAAAAAAAAAATGACCTCAGAAAACCACTCTCCCTTCTTTTATAATTTATGATACAATTTGGGATCTAAAAGACGATAGCCACCATGATCGATTTATGGCTTCAGAATGTTAGAAAGGATAAGGTTTCTTGCTGAGACGGTCCTCTTGTTCACATGCTCACTTGGGATTTTTCTTTGATCTTGGTTCTGAAAGCTGCTGGTATTGTATAGTCGCTCTGTTGTGTTAGCTAATGATGGTTTACTTGTTTGTGTGTATGGACATGTTGCATACGTCCATTAAAATAAAAAATGTATTTAATATTATGTTGCATATTTTTCAAATTTATTTTTATTTGAAAATGCATAAAATGTTTATTTATTATCAATATATTAAAACTATTAAAAAAAATACTAAGAAAAATATATTGATTTTGTATTTCTTTCAAATAAAAGTACTCTTGAAATGCATTAAAAACAATATAAGCTATCATTTAGTTTCTCGAATAATCTTTTAAAAAATACTATTAAAATGCATATATTAATAAGCATTTGGTTAACATCACGAGACATAAAAATTAAAGATAATACAAGAAATAAAAATGTCTAATGTATATTTCTAATTAGAAACCTTGCACCAAATGAAATTAAAAATATATTTATTTAAAATGCTGTTAGGTTTATATACCAAAAATATGTGTGATTTTTTAATTTGATGTTCATGAAAATATATTTTTTTTAATTTTATTCACAATAGTCCTAATTCCTAACATTTTTTATTTGGATTGGATGAGTAGATTTTCGAGTTTCATTTTGTTTTTTTTAATATACTAATAATTTTGGAAATTAATATATTCTCATTCATGTAATAGGCTAGTATCTGTGGAAGGCCCATTTTGTTAATAAAGCCCAATACCAGAGGAAACTAGATTTATCTCCGGAAGAAAGTAAAAGGCCCAAGACTTGTGATACACTCAAATCTCTTCTCCATGAAGGTTATCTTTGTTAGTTTGTGATTATTAGTATATTGGTATAGAAAATATTTTAATAGTGTTTTTTAATTATTTTTTATATTTTTATATAATTACATTAAAATCATTTTAAAACATAACCAAAATAACTATTTTAAGCAAAGAAAATTAAAAAACACATTGAAAACATATTGTAACACAAAAATAAACTCCACCCGAATCTTTTTTTTTATTCGAGAAAACTTCATCCCTTGAAAAGTGTATTTTATAGATTCAGGTGAGGGAATAAAATTTGATTGTCTTATATTTTTATAAAAAATATACAACCTGACTCGAATTTAAGAACGGTTTTCTAGCAACCCAAATCTTTATGCTTTAGAAACTCGCTATTTACAATGGACATTGAAAATTAAAAAAAAAAATGATTGCTAAAAAACTATAATTCAAGGAATATAAGTGATTGATTGATTATTATATTTTGTATTGAGATATCGAGACTTGCCGGATACTGATAAAAAAAAGCAATAATGACATTAGATGGATATAAGAAAACAAAGAGTACGATAATGAGATAAAGAGACATTTCAATCGAATGATAAAAAAAATTGAGAAAAAAATAAATAATTTAAGTTAACTTGTTTATCAAACTCATGAACTATTCACGAGAGTACTAGTATGATAGTTTTTAAAATATTTTAAAAAATAAAAAATAAAATATTAAATGATAAAATTAAAAAAATAATTTTAAAAAATAAATAAATAATTGGGTTAAACTTTAAAATAAAAGAAAATACCTTTTTTTTTAAATACAGCTGAAACGAAAATAAAATACAACAAAAAAGAACATTCAAATGAAAGGAAAAAACAAAATCAAATTTAAAATTTACAAAAGAATCAAGATGAAAATAAGTCAATCAAATAATATAAATCATATTCTGGACTTCACATACCGGTTTAAATTTTTAGTTGAGATAATTATTTAACATGATATCAGAAAATTATTTACCCAACGGTCACGAGTTCGAATCTCATCATCCTATTTTATTTGATAAAAATAAAGCGTAAGGTAATATACACCCATGCAAGTTTAAAAATTGAATGATCTTTACTTGACGAGATATGTTAGGGAATAATATAAATTATATTATGAGATTTTATTTATATTTTTAAATAAAATAATTAATTGATAAAATAAAAAGAATGATATATGAAATTAAACAAATAAGTGGACAACCTAGATTGTTTGATTCGGCAGCTAGTTTCTCGAGGAAAAGAGTGAGAAAGGAGACATAAAATACACGACATTTTTATTTCTCAAAATATTTTTTATTTAGAATATATTAAAAAATAAATAATATTTTTTAATACCAGAGTATCAAATAATCTGAAAATACATAAAATAAATTAATTTAAAAAAAATATTTTTTAAAAAATGCAGTGTCAATCACTTCACGAGGAAGGGGACGTTGTGAAAATTCTGAAGTGATCAAGGATGGCAAATTTCCTCCATCGCACACGTCGCTAGAAGCATGTGCAGCGAACTGACGCCTGCGACGCGCGTGACAGTCACCTTTCCTTTTAAAATACTTTTAAGCTGATTAAAACACCTAATTTCTCTTGAATTGGCCGGTTTAATTCCAGGAAAAAACAAGTGAAAAGACAAAACAATCCTGGTTAAAAGTTTTGAAAACCACGATTTGAAGGGCAGTTAAGTTAATTCATTGCGCATTAAAAATCCAAGCTAGATTCATGATGCTTTGCTGAGAAAACGTGACATCCAATCAATATGACATCTCATTTGGTCCTTGTTGAATTACAATATTACCCATCGATGGTTTTCTTAGCAAGAGGAAAAGAGCTCCATGACACCGTTCCGGTGAACACCACTTGCAGTAAAGTCACTAACCCTATCATTTTATTTTTTTAAATAGTGAGATATTAAATAAAGCAGTATAAATTATAGAAGATATTAAAACGGTGAGATATTAACTGCATAGCAGGTTGTCACTGGTAAAATTTAAGTTCGAGCTCGTGATGGCTAATATTATAATTATTAAAAATTTATATAATTATTAATTTTAGAATTCGAGATTATAGAGATATGTACAAGGTTACAAGTTGACCCGAACAATAACATTAATAATTTTAAAATAATAATTTTTTACAAGGAAAAAGAAGATCAAAGGCCAACAAAAAGATTAAACAAGGCCTCATTCCACACCATTCACATAATGGCATTAGGTTGTTATTTATAAATGTGATTAAGGTTATTTTTTAAAGTGTTTTTTATTTATATATATATATTAAAATTAATATTTTTTTATTTTAAAATTATTTTTAATATTGACACGTCAAAATTATCCAGAAAATAATTTAAAATAAAATTTTTTATTTTTTTAAAAATATTTTTAAAATACAATATTAAACCGTGGAAGTTATCGCACCGTCGAAGCTGGATGTCACTCACGACAGTTAAAAAAAAATAAAAAATAAAAACTGCTGTAACCAAGCATGGCGGGTGAGGTTACAGTGGGTCCAAGAAGGATGATTATATTTTGATGGAGCGGTGTAGAGAGGTGGCGTTCTGGTCTGCGGCCATGGTAGTGGTTATCATCTGGCTTAACCTGTCCGTTGTTAATCAAAGAGATAGACTGTGATGGTTGTGCTTTCATGGACCATACTTCCCTTTTTTTATTCATTTTTAAATCGATAAAGTCCCGGGAAATCCACCGGAAAGCAAAAACCAGTTGCCAACGTCTAGTGATTGAGTTTCTCCTTTTTCTTATGTACGAATTTTTGGAACATGGATTATACTATTCGGAAGAGTAATTAATTTTGTTTTTAAACGTTTCTTTATTTAAAAATATAAAAAAAAAAATATTTTTAATATTAGCAATACAAAATGGTTTTAAAATTTTAAAATATAATTTAAAATAAAAATTTTATTTTTTTCAAAAACATTTTTGAAATGGAATGTCAAACATTATCTTTGTTTTTATGGATCTTTTTTTAGAAATATATTTTTGTTATATTGATGTTAAAAGTTATTTTGATATATTTTCGAGTAAAGAATACCTTTAAATATTATTTTTTTTAATTTTATATATACAGTATTGTTTTTTATAAAAACTATACCTTTTCAAGTCATACCAAGCTTTTTAATGTATTGTTTGATCTAGAAAAATAACATAAATGATATCTTGAAATTTTATTTTATAATTTAAGATTTAGATTTAGATTATTGTTTAATATAATATTGGATATTTTTAATTAAACGATCATAAATTTAGATTTAAATTTAAATTATATTCTTTATATTTTATTAGGCATAAAATGATAATGGATTCAATAACTTAAATTTAAAAGTCTATTAAAATAATTTTTATGGAGTTAAATTTATCCATCACGACGTCATCAGGAAAAAAGAAACCATGTGCTAAAAGCAGTGCTCTAATCAATATTAGAAGATAATATAAGATATTATTGGACCAAAATATCATCCACCTCGCTAGCCAGTGCCCTACGATGATAAGAGCATGAGAAAAAGACAACCTCGTGGCCAACAAAATATCAAAGTCAGCTTGACATAAATCCTCGAAGATTCATCGTGTCCAGGTCCCTGGCTAGCTACTTCAGTACCTTTACCCCAACACCTACAGTTGCTGAATAATGAACGGCCATAAACCCGCGCTCTGTTACAGAGATTAAATATTTTTTTTTGTTTAGTTTTAATATATATATATATATATATATATATATATTATTTCTGTTTTTATTCTTTTTTTTTAAGTTTAGTTTTGATCCCTTTATTTTTTCGGTTCTTATAAGATAGTTTTTAATTTTTTTTAATATATACATCTTTACTCTTAGTTTAGATTTTTATTTTTTTTACTTGTATTAAATACAATTTGCATTAAAAAATATAGTAAGTTTAGTTTTGATGGTGTAAAATAAAAGTGAAATTATTTCTTATGTATGTATAGTTAAACATTAAATGCTTGAAACACTCTGCAAGTAACTCTTCTATTTTTGTCAGAGACCCCAGATATGTAAAAATATATATATAAGTGAAATAAAAAAAACTAAAAAACAAAAGTTTAAACTGGCCCAAAGACCCCGGTGATATATATATATATATATATATATATATATATATATATATATATATAAGTGAAAAAAACAAAAAAAAAATATAAGTAGGAAAAAACTGTAGCAATCCATATTGTTTTAAAAAAAATCGGTTTGAAAATTAGTCGGGATAAGCTTAAGTTGCCCAGAGACCCAAGTTATAAAAAAATGAATAAGCTAACAAAAAAATATAGGGCAAAAAAATAAAATAAAATGGTACGGAGATTAGTTGTGGTATGTGTAAGCTGGCCTGAACACTCTAGTTATCAAAAATAATTCAGGGTGGGGATTAAGTGTGGCGCGCTTAGGCAGGCCTAAAAATCTTGGTTATAAAAAAAAAATAAGTGAAAAAAAAACAAACAAAAAAAAAAGCAAGAAAGCATTGTGGTAATCAGTATTGCTTAAAAAATAATTTGGCCCGAGAATTAGTCGTGTTGAGGTTAAACTAGCACGAAGATCCCAATTATAAAAAAAATATAAGAAAAAAAAAATATACCAGTAGGAAAGCACTGTAGTAAAAAAAAAATGGATTCGGGGATTAGTCATGGTGCATGTAAGCTGGTTTGGATACCCCGATTATAAAAAAAAAAGGTTAAAAGATTAATTGTGGTATGTTTAAGCTGGTCCGAAAACCCAGTAATAATAGGAAAAAAAAAGTTTGTGGGAAAAAGAGAGAAAAAAGAGCATAATATGAAGAAAAAAAACTATAGAGGGGTAGCATTATAGCAATCCACATTAAAATGTGTGGAGAAGCTATAGTGCTTTCCTCATATCGTTTGTATATATAATTTATAACAAATTAATATAAATTATATTTTGATATTTTATTATATAGTTTAAATTTTTAGTTAAAGTGATTTTTTAATAAGATATTAGAGTCTATTGACTTTTAAATCTTATTATTTTTATTTTATTTGATAAAAAACCAAATATAAATTAAATATTTATGAATTTCAAGTTTAAAGAATATTTATTTATATTAAAAAATAATATAAATTATATTTCATACTTCGATTACCTATTTAAAATTTTAAATGAGATATTTCTTCACCCATATTCAACTCAACTCACCTGTTCGAGCCAGATTATATTTCTAATCAATATACAGATTGATCTAATCAAACAGACCGACTTGATTAACTCAATCAAACTCGTTGAGTGATTTAATAACTTGCTCTGAGTCAAAAATCTAAAACTCCTTTCTCATCCCATGTATCTATATGTGCGTGTGTGCGCTGCCTTGTTTTCATATTTTTTTGTCCATCTTTGAGACACCATTTCGGGTTTCTACAGAAACAACAAGATAAAAATGCTTCTTAGAAGTTCTTCTTCGCCGGTATTGAAGACACTTGTCTGCCAGTCACCAATAAGCCGGCAAGTGTCCATGTGCCTTCAAAGAACAGCACCAGAGGCTGATATTAAGCCACTCTACTTGACCAAAGAGAGAATGTTCTCTAAACGTTGTTTCATGTCACCAGTCCTTAAGGAAAAAGAAGCGGTCGAGGAGGAGAAGATTGTCTGTGCAGGGGGTGGTGGTGGTATTTCTGGCAGTGGTGGCGGCGGCGGCGGCGGCGGCGGGTTCTGGGACTCAAGTCATCAGCCTAATGAAAGTGATCATGAGAGCATGGATGTTTATTACCAGAACATGATCAAGGCCTATCCTGGCAATGCTCTTCTTCTTGCAAACTATGCTAAATTCTTGAAAGAGGTATGCTTAAAGCAATATGTGCCTGTGTTTGTCTCTGTTTCTTGATTTCCTTATGAAAACAAAAAAAAGGGAAATTGCTGTATCTAATGAGAGACGTGTTTTTAGGTACGTGGTGATGTTGTGAAGGCAGAGGAGTTCTGTGAGAAAGCAATTCTGGGAAATGGAAGTGATGACGGGAATGCTTTGTCAATGTATGGAGATCTAATATGGAATAACCATAAGGACATCGATCGTGCTCAGGCTTGCTTTGATCAAGCTATCAAGTCTTCTCCCGGTGACTGGTAAATAAAAATATAAACGTGTTTGACTTCTTTATAGATGGTTAGGAGATATAATCTGTTTAGCTAATCAGATTCAATTTTACAAATTTTTGTTGAGCAGTTATGTGCTTGCTTCTTATGCTAATTTCCTCTGGGATGCTGGTGAAGAAGAAGAAGAAGAAGAGAGCAAGCAGAATGAACTTCAATGTGATAGTTTGCCATCATATAAACAGACACACAATCTTCCTCGAGGATTTCCTCCTCTGGCTGCTGCTTCTTAATTCAATGTGATAGTTTGCCAACATATAAACAGATATATATACATAATCTTCCTCGAGGATTTCTGCTTCTTAATGCTGATATAGCCTGACTGTGGTGTAAATCTTATGTTTTTACACCTTCCCTTTCGTAAATGGAACCTGGTTGAGAAATTACTGATGCCAAGTCAAGATGTGCGACGAGGATGTAAATTTTATGTTTTCACACCTTTCCTTTTGTAAATGGAACCCCGTTGAGAATCTGATGAAAAGTCAAGTTGAACGATGAAGATGGTGTAAATTCCATGTTTTCACACCTTTCGTTTTGTAAATGGAACCAGGTAGAGAAGTTTCTGATGCCATGTCAAGATGGATGATGATGTAAAATGGACGGTGATGATCTTGCACAATGGTTGAAGGGAAGGGAAATATCTAGGAGAAGATAGGATTGATAATATACGTGCTATGTTCAGGCATTAATGAAAGAAAGGTATTAGAGTTTCTTTTGGTACTATTCTTGTCGTGTTATTGTGGATTTATGTTCATGCTAAACTATTCCCGTGCTTTGAGTACTTGCTCGTCCTTATCCTGTTGAAGATATTCTTGACTTCCAAAATGGTCTTTCATGTCCAATTTAGGACTCACATGTTCTCCTGGGCTGTCTTCTGAGTTTTATTGCCAAAATGGTTAGAGATTCAAGGCACAGAAGAAGAAAAGGGAATGCGGACAACGAAGATGAAGGGCAATACTGATGATTAGGCCCATCTGATAACAGGAGACATCTCCAGATTTTTGCAAAATATGTCGAACACAGCAAGCAAATGACACGTGAGCTAACCATTAGCTTGGAACAATTGGTCTGCTCTCCTTCGTTCTCAGGATCTACTGGTCACTGTAAATGATAATTGGTTTCAGAAATCGTGGAATTAGTTAAATTACATGCAAGTTAGTCCGAACACTCGTATCCACAGTTAATTAAAAATTAAAATTAACATGTGAGCTAGAATGCAACGCTGCTATTAACTAAAAATCACAACCCATCATGCAAAATCTTTCACGCCTTCCTGCCGTTTTTGTTCTTAAACCGCCAAGGTAGCTTGAGATTCCTCTCCGATCACTACTTCCTACTTCCCATCTTTCTGAACTGCCTCCTGCTCATGGGCAGGAGATGCACCTTTATTTATTTGAATACAGTGGTATCTTCCTCATATGTTGCTTCAGTAAATGAAATCTTCCCCTCTGGAAAAGGGCTCTGATCTCTAGGTTATGGGATCAATTATTTTTATCAGATAAATTGGCCTCAAAGCAGTTTAGTAAGGAGCTTCCACTGTGAATTCTTCTGAGAAAACGGGGAGATTGCTTTGGTAAAAATGTTGTGAGATATACTTCTCATTCAGAGTCTGCGGAAAGCAGGGGATAAACTCTTCCTTCGTACTTCATTTCTCATGGGCAGAGAATTGAGACCAAAGCTGGCTTGTGTGATTCAAAGTGGACGTATGGTCACTGGGATTGGTGTGACATGGTGCCGGGTACTGTGTTTTCATCTATATTTGTATTAAGATTATTATTTCTGGTGTTTTGTATTTTCGAATTGTATTGTTTATATATATATATATATATATATAATTTTCATTTAAATATAAAGATAAATTAATTTGAAATTATACAATTTAAATACAAGTAAAAAAAATGAGAGTTGAATCAATATGACCCGATCAACTCGACAAATTCAAAAATAATATGAACGACTAAAAAAATATAGTTTGACTAAAGAAATCAAAATAGCATCTTCTTAAAAAAAAATATTGAGACAACAATTATTAAATTAACTTAAATCAATTTAGGTTAGTTTTTCAAATATATAACCCGAGCCGTGAAACCATGATAATCCTAGATAAAAAAAAAATTAATTATGAAGTTTAATTTTTAATAAACTCATTGTTAAATAATTAAATTACAAGAATGTTATCATTATTTTAGCAAGGTTTTTCTAATATTTAATTGCACTGCAGCTTTAATATGAGATATATTAACATGATATGAGACTACTCATAAAATTTCAACTCAATTCAAAGATTTATTTAAAAGATATAATTGATACTATAAAATTATATATTATTTAAAAAAACTATTTATCATAACAAAACAAGTAGACTAGAACCAAAATATTTTGGATGAAATTTATGAAATAGACTAAAACTAAGATACTGAGTGTGATGAAACCTATTTTGATTAGTTTTTTTTTTTTTAATTCGGAACAAGATGTTTTGTCATTTCATTCGGAATAAAATAAAATTGATAATTTTGATTTAGATGTATTGTGAAGGTATTTTTATCTTAAAAAATATCAAATTAATTTTTTTAGTGCTTTATAATTATTTGAATGTGTTGAAGTTAGAAATAAAACATAATCTATTTTTTAAAAAATACAAAATATTTTTAAAAATATAATATCAAGCTCGGCAAATAACAAAACAAAAGCTTTTCAATGAATGCATATTGGTAGCACGTAGTAGACATCCTCCATTGACCATTAATTTATCACACCATAATCATATGGTATTTGAGGATTGCTGTTATTTTCCTTGCTACAAAGATATCAAATAAACATATATTAATGAGTACTCAGCGTTCATGAAATGATTTGTGGAAAACTAAGTAAGCACATCATAGCATTGCCTATCTAACTCCAGTGGTTAAGAAAGGATTCACAGCTCACACATTCAAAGTCAACTTAATCAACAACATCCAGTTGTCCAAATATAAGAGGTCTACAGAATAGCATGGCCTATCTAACAACAGACTTCTCCAAAATTTTGCTAAATATTTTTAATACAGCAGGCAGATAAGAAATAGCATGTAAATTAGAATAACTTTTGCAAGAGATAACATACAATACTGCAAGAATGTAGAGCTCTAGAGAAAAGACCAGCAACCTCAAATCATGCACACAAAACAATCAATGCTGCTGACTAAGGACAAACACAACCATCACAATCTATCATGCAAAATCCTTCTCGCCTTCATCATCCAATAAATTCAGGTCTTTCACCTTTTTATTTACGCACATGGATTTGAGGGTTTTTGCATACACCATTCGATTCTTCTTCTGTTGTTGAGGTCAAACCACCAAAGCTACTGAGTCTTTCGCCAACGTGGCCTGAGCTTCCTCTTTAACCACTATCTCATCTTTTTTGGGGGGGAATTCGCTCTCCTCATTCTTTGAAACAGCTTCCTGCTCTTGGGTGGAAGATGCACCCTCATTTGATTGATCGGATAAGGTGAGATTTTCTTCATTTGATGCTTTAGGCAATTTAGTTTTTTCATCGTTTGCGTTGGATAACTTTGTCTTTTCAGAAGGCAGTTTGGGAAGGGACTTCCTCTGTGGCTTCTTTGGATGGGCGGGGGATAGTCCTTTGATGGGGATGTTTGAAGATACTTTCTCATCCAAACTTAGCCGACCTGGCCGATAGCTCTGGCTATTGTTTCCTTCAGTGTCTGCAGGGGAGGAGCTCTTCTTTCTACCTAGCTTGGGAGATTTGGCTCTTGTTGTGGGTATCTGCATCAAAATAAAAACATCAAAACCAATGTAATTTCAATTGAATAACAGTCCTGCCAAATATATCAAGACAAGTTCAACAAAAGATCAATGCAGCCACATAAAGACAACTTCTCAAATAGGATCAGACCATCCAAATCACAAAGTGTGCATCCATTGTAAAATGCAAAGGCAAACTTCAACAGGACTCGTAAACACAAAGCCATTCATGTAGAGTTAATTAGGGTGTTAATAGTCGCATGTTAATTAAGGAATCTTGGTAGCATTAGGGGGTTTCTCCCAAAAAAATTCCAAGTAGAGCATCTTGGCTAAAAGTTTTGTTACAGAAGAAAATTAAAGATTGTCATGATGTAGCTTTTAGTGTTGTCCAGCCAAAATCTAATACATTGTTGCTACACCGGGGAATATTTTTACCCTATCACTGTAGGTATCCAAATGGAAAAGGACCATAATAGCATTCCATAAGGTAAGGTTTGTTGCAAAATCTGAACGACTGGCATGGTAAAAACCTGCAGACTGCAGGTGATTAAAAGCAATGAATCGTTGGTACAACACTATTACTAATCATTCATTGCAGCAAAATGTCTCATGATACAAGTGTGGACAGTGAAAGAGATGAATCCTACCGAGCAAAGATGCTTGTAAAGCAAAATAATCATGTTATCAGATGCAATAGGACAACATGCAAAGACAAAATAGCACTTGATGTAAACATTACAGTCAAAGACGGTAACTTGATATAGTTCCTTTACTTTAAACTATAAAAATGCTAAATAAATGAATCTGAGATAGATGGAGCACTGGGAACATAAAAACAAACATCATAACCCAATATAATTGACAATTGGATGCAGTGGAGGCATTAATTGAGTGCAGATATTTATTCAAGAATGCTCTGGAAGCTATGAATAACATACCAAAACCCAATCTATTTTGCTTTCCTAAAAACTTGATGGTTCAGCAGCTAGACGGGCAGCAAATGCACCACTCTTATTTTTTTGTTTGTGGGGGGGTGAGTTGGGGGGGGGGGGGGGGGGTTGACAAATCTTTGTTTGAAAGCAAGAGACAACAAGCATGACTTCAGTGAGAAAACAAACAAAATGTTTACCTTCTTTAGCTCCACCTTGGGTGGTGCCGGCTCCTGATAAAAGCTGGGCATAGGTGTTGCTTTAAAACCCAAACTCTTCCTAAGCATCTTAATCTCAGCTTCTTGGGTTTCCTGTGCAAGAATCAAATGATTGCCAAGACAAGAAACAAATTCAAACAGAAATCAGTCCATAGAAATCATAACATTTCTATACCTTGGACTTAGCTTGCAAAGTAGTCTTTTCCACTTCCATTGCATGAATCTTTTCCTCGAGTTTAGAGTAGAACTGAACATCATAACATTATAGTTGTTATGCTAACACCATAATTACTGCATGGGAGTTTCAATGGAGAATCAAGAAGCTTTTGAGTTCAAAACTAACCTCCTTCCTTTTCTCAGCTCGTTCATCACACTTAAAGCTGAAACCATAATTTGGAAGTGCACCAACCTTGCGAGGTTTGCCATCTTCCACAGTAGGACTTCTGCAGTGCAATTAAGGAAAACCTTATGTATGCCAAAGAAAAAGGTAAAATGGTCATAAGTTGAACAATGCCTTCTGCTCATGGAAGAAATGATAACAAATTCAAATAAAAAAAGGATACAGAGTAGAGTCAGTTTCTGCTTCAGCTTTATCAACAGGCCCTTTTTTCAAAGGTTTCAGTTTCGTCCTCTCCCTGTACATAGTAAATCAATATTAACAAATGACAAGAGGAAAAGGGAGTTGTAAATACAATGTGAAATAAAAACTCCAACAGCTACTTCAAATAATCAGGCATTCTGGATCAAGTTTAAAGAATTAACCAGTAAGTCCACTGCACAAAAGAGGTAAATTTAACAAAGATTGATATGCTGCTTCACAGCATTAAGAAGGAAGAAAAGGTAACAGACAAACAATGCAAACAATACATACACTATGCCTTCAGGTGGCGCTGCATCAGACTTCCCAGATTGCTGTCAGAAGAAGACGAGCAGAAAAATGATAAGCAAATACAAAGGTAATGGCCAACACACATGGTCGCTGGTACAAAAGCAACAAGCAATGTCAATTTCTACCTTGGATGCCTGACCCTGCCTCTCGTTGAATGATTTACTTTTCAAATGCTGTTTTAATTGTGAATTTACAGCAACAGAACCATTTGAAACAGTGGGTTGCACCCCAGCATCTCTTACATCCTTACCCTTCTTCACCTGAGTGGCCGAGACATTTTTCAGGTGCGAGGGCTTTGCAGCACCCCTCTTTCCAGTACCTTTCTGAGATTTAGCATTTTCTGAATTATCAGCATCATTCAGAATGAATTCTCCTTCCTTTATGATAGAAGCATCAAGTTTAAAATCAGGCCGAGTTTTATTCATTGAACTAAATATGAACTAGATACAGAGACTGGAACATCCCCTTACCTTAGAAACAGACAATCCATTGCTTCCCACGTATGCCTTTAATTCATCCTCTACTTCCCCGGTGGTTAAATTCTCAGTTGTGTCATCATCAAGCTTAAAAGTGTTTCCCGCACTCCCATTTAAATTATTTGAGACTACACCATCCTCTCCAGCATCAGGACTTTGCTGATGACCACCATTTTGATAGGCAGCCTCAAGCCCGCCATCAGGCAAAAGATGATTATCAGAATCCATCACTCTGCAAATAAGAATAAATAGATAAATAATTTTAAAAAAAAAATCTAAGATTTGCAACTGAAAATGATTTGACAAAACATGAAAACATGCACTTAAATTCAAGCCCCCAAAACCAATTCTCTATTTTCACATGATAATTGAGTTATATTTAGGAACTAACGCTATTAAACATCGAAAACATTTCAACCCCGTTCCTAATCATGCACACCAATCCCCAAACTCACACTTCTTCGTTCTCCAAAACATAACCACGCCCTGCACCCATTACGTTATACTTCAAAACCATAAAAGACACTCACTTAACACACGATTTTCAGTAATAGTACACAAAATGCCTGAAAAACCGCGAGATTCCATTGGCTCGTCACCAAGTGACTAAGTCAACAAAAAAATAAAACCTAGTCAATTCAATTTTTAATTTGATTAACTTCTACCATCTCCCTCCTCCACTTTCTCGGCTACCAATCAAGACTTGTACAAAAACAGATTCCGCTAAGCGAATCTATAATCCTAAAAAAACAAAATCAAATCAGTACAATATCCTCCAAACGAATATTTCGTATCAAATCAAAAGACTCTCTACATTTCCAAGTGTCAAATCGCTCCTTCAACACTGATCTGCTCACAGCAAAAAAAAAAAATCCTAACAGCAAAAATCAATACTCCGTTCAGTACCCAACAAGTTCACTAACTACTCAAATCTAACTCCACGAGAGAGAGAAAAGTTGAAGATATTTTCTCAGCAACCAAACAGAGAACAACAACTTCCTTACCTCGAGACGCGAGCAAAAAAATCAAAACTCCATCAATCAAGCCACTGCAAAACAATAATAACAGATTTATCAATGGCTACGAAGGATCTGAGACAAGAAGGCCGGGCTTCGTGAACCGGGGGATCCGACCCGAAACAGTAAGATCGATCTCTCCTCGGATTATTCTCTAAATAAAATGAAAATTATATTATTGTTTTTTTTCTGTTTTGTAAGGCTCTAAAAGGCTATTTAAAAAACAGAGGCGCTTTCAAATCCTTTTTATTTCCAGGTCACTCACTGTCTGTCTATGAGAGAAGTGGGGCACGATGTACGTATAACTATACGGTTTTACGAGATGGAGAGCGAGAGAAATACGGTTATTTTTTTAGTAACTGATAAACAGATAAAGATTAAAATATACTTTCATTTCTTTCCTTTTTTGTAAGGGAAAATAGGGCAGTTTTGGGACGGTTATGGTAAGTAACTGGATTACTTTATTTTTGCTAAATGCTCCTCCTACTTCGGATAAATTGAAGTTATTACTGGCCACTTTTTATTTTTATTTTTACTCTTGTTTGTCAAGGCTATATCTATTATCATAACTATTTTTATTTTTAAGATTATAAACTTTACATGCACAAGTAAATAAATCTAAATATAAAAATATATTTAAGTTATTCAGGTACGAATCAATGGTATGAGATGCATTGAGTAATTTAACTCGATGATTTTAATTTGATAAGTTGTGTCATTATAATTTAAAATTATTATATTTTTATCAAATATAATTTAACAGGTTAATTTTTTATTTTTTTTTAAAAAATATTTTAATATAGTTTAGTTAGTTTTATACATCTAAAAATAATTCACGTGATTAGTAAACATCCTGATTTAATTTTCCATTTAAATTAAATGATATAAGAAAATAAAAAAAAAATATTCTTCGTGGCCAAATATGAAGTGACCAACGGGTAAATACTGTGTAAACGGGCATTACAATTATTGGAAGAAACACCGGTTTGGACCAAACATCCCACGACGAGGACATGAGGATACTCCAAATATCTTACAGTGCTCCTTTCACCTGTCCCTACTTGCAGAGACCAATGGTAAGATAAGATTGACATCTAGAGTCAAATCACCTACGTTAATGATGCAAATGTCAATTAAGTCAGTGTTTGATAATGTCACGGTTTGTTTTGAAAATATTTTCGAAAAAAAACAAAATATTTTAAAATATTTTGATAGGAAAATATTTTTTAAAAATAAAAAAATATTATTTTAATAACATATTTTAAAAAATAAATTAAATTACTGATGGTGTTGTCTCAGTCTCGGTAAGTTTATCTCCGAGCTACGCTAGCTAATCGTAATTTAATTAGTAAGCTCGGCCAAAAATCAGCGGTTAGAACCATTACAAAATATGGTTTTGATTATTTTTTAAAGTATTTTTTATTTAAAAATATATTGAAATAGTTTTTTTTATTTTAAAAAATTATTTTTTATATTAATACATCAAAATAATTTAAAAATATTAAAAAAATAATTGAAAATGAAAAATAAAAATGAAAAATTTTAAAAAAAAATGCAGTTTTTTTTTTTAAAGAAAGGCCACCACAAATTTGATTCCTTAAAAATCCCTTAATTGTTTTTTCACAGGAATAGACATCACTTGAAACCTTCTTAGCTGGGGAGGATACAGAAACCCATCGAGCCAAGTGTTTAATGGGAAAGAAATTTGATAATTAGTGGCAAAAATTATTATAATTAGATAGATTAAGGTTCTCGAGTGCATATAGTTGCAAACATTTTTAGAGAATTCAAACTACATGTAACGCTCTCTAAGTAAATTGATATTGCTATAGGCAACTATCCACGCTAATTAAATTTGAAATCTATTTTAAATATATTTTATTAATTCAGGTAAATGAGTCAAAACTTGATTATTTTAGATTTTTACAGAAAATATATATCTTGTTATGTAAATCTAAAAATCCATGTCATTACACCATATTCTTAGAGATAATTTTAAATTGAATTGACAAAACATGGATTTGGTTATTTTTAGCTGAAATTGACCTATATCACAATTAATCAATAATAAGGATTATATATATATATATATATATATATATATATATATATATATATATATAATGAAAAAATAATTGATTCAAAACTAGTAAATTGACACAACAATAAATCTTTTTTGAATCAGACTCATATTGATATGGAAAATTTAATTATATAATCATGTATTTTTTGAAAAAATAAATATATATATATATATATATATATATATATATATAATGAAAAAATAATTGATTCAAAACTAGTAAATTGACACAACAATAAATCTTTTTTGAATCAGACTCATATTGATATGGAAAATTTAATTATATAATCATGTATTTTTTGAAAAAATAAATAACAACCTGCAAAATTATCTTATTTTTTTGAAAAAAATTTGGTGATTTTATCTTATTTTAAAAACTATACTACTAGTTTAACTTCTTTAAATATTTTTTTATTTTTCATTGGAGATGCTACTAGATAAGGACCTGATCGGTAATTAGAAGAGAAGGCAAACGGGGGCAAGTGCAGGAAGTGGAGGGAATAGCAGACCGACCAGATAGGCTAAGTTGTCGGGGAGTGGCAATGTGCGGCGACAGGCCACCATGTTTTGCTGCCAGCCTCTTCCTCAACCGCTACAAAACCAACATGCTCTTAAATAGGCTGTCATTGTATGCATGCTTGACAATGAAATCGTAGAGCAAGTCTTTTTTTTTTAATAAAAATAAATATATATTATCAATCTCAGATTAAGAGAGATTTTTTTTTTCATTTTAAATACCCGTATTATTTATATCGGCAACCGGTTATACTTTTATACTAGTTTTGTGCAAGTACAAATACAATTAGAGTAATTAATTGTGTTTGGTTATGTAGTGTGTGATATTTTTCAAAAGCATTTTTCTCTTGAATAAACATTAATATATATTTTTTATTTCTTACATCAACCTATTAAAAACATAAAAAAATATGAATTTAATAGTTTTTTTTAAATAAAAAACACTTGTAAAACGCATCCAAAAATACAAGTCAATGCACTTCCAACACATCCGCTAAAGTAATGCAGTTGAACCCACTCTTCAAATTGTTTTTTCTTCTAAAAAGTAGTAAATCCATGTTTATATATATATATATATATATATATATATATATATAATTAAAAAAATTGAAAATCACCGAACATGCCATGTTCTAATGATGATTTGAAATTTGAACTTTAATGGGATGGTTGGGAATTTAAAAAAAAAAGAAAAGGAGTTGGTCAGGCCAACCAATTGGAGCCAAAACACACACACACACGTATATAATATATTCCTCGAAGTAAAAAAATATTGGATTAAAAGAGCAAAGTGAAAATTAATGATAATACCGGTGGTTCGCTTTCTTGAATGTTGACTTTCAACGCCCTCTCATTACAGCTGCATAGATCATCGGATTAAAAAAGGAGGAAGCTGTTGATGGTCAAATTTAAAGAGATTACAGGTTGCTTAACAATGGAGTGCATTTTGCATCATCTCAGTGACAAGACACAAAATACTTTTAAGCCAAGTTTGGTAGGACAAGATAAGATTGTGTGCTCAAAATGATGTGTTTTGTCAACCTTGGACATTATATTTTTACTTAATGATAAGTACTAAGTTCTGTCATATTGTTTTCAATCTTCTTCATAATATTTTTTTCCACTTACCAATGATGGTTGCAGATAACAGATTTCAGGTTGTTCATGGTAGGTGGTTACCTGACCAAAAAATATTACTATTTTCTTACACCTTACCACCTCCGAATACTTTTATAGTAACCTTAACTAGCTCATGTGCTGTGTTGCGAGAGAATACACGTACTTGCAAGAAGAAGAAGAAGAACACCGGATAGTGTTAATTTGTTTGATCTAGAGTGATTTAATCTTAATTATGAATTCCTCAGTCGAGATAATTAGTTGAATTCTTAATAGTTTGTTACTACTTGAAGGGTGTTTCATGATTATAAAGCTTAAGAAATTTTTTTTTTTATCAACGTGGATGTTTGGATCTGTTGTAAAAAATTAAAGTAAATATTTCAAAAAACTATCCTACATTGGTAAAATACAAAACACCTATTAAGTGCAAAGAGTATATATAGGACTTACTACCCCATATTGGAGAAAGATGACTTTCATTGAGTATTTATATACTAAAACTTGAGATGAGGTGGTAACCAACAAGGGAAGTATAAGTGAGCTTGCGCATATGAGGATAAGTTGAGTAATAGGAAAACGTTCGATTCACCCCCGCGAGCGCGAGGCAATGCCTATATTCTCTGAAATCTTTTTGTTGTTTTGTTAAAATATTTGAATGACCCTTAAACTGAAAACATTAAATTTGTAACCACTTAAAATTATTTCTAACAATTACAAATTTCAAAGCATTTTCGGTTTTGATTTTCAGAGTTATTGTAAACATAAATTCTATAAAAGCTATAATTTAAATTATTGTAACAACTATAATTTAAATTTAAATTTGAATTATTATAACAGCTTTATTTTTAAATTATTGTAACAGTCACTTTAATTTCATAAATATGGTTGTTACATTTTAGTAGCCTATAAATACTACGTCTCGGTTTAAATTCCAGTCAAATTCCGGCCGGAACGTTCTGGTACCGTTCCGGGTGTGCCATTCTGGCCTCAAAATCCTCTTTTTTTTTTAAGAGATTATGTTTAAAATTATTTTGATAAACCTATTGTTGTGTTTCTAATTTTGAGATTAAGTTTGTTTGATTTTATATTTGTATTGTATAATTTAAAGTTAGTTTATTTTGTTTTCGTTCTTTGCATTCCATAAAATCTAATAAAAGAATCAACTCACGTGTACCTTTACTAATTTTATAGACCCTAAAGTTAACGATTATGCAAGTTTCAAATGACAATTATATTAAAAATTACATGATTTGAATCTGAAATCACACGGGAACAACCCTTTTAATTCCATGTTTTTACTATTTGGCTACTTGCAAGATGGTTATCTTAAGCAGTAGCTTCATTACTAACGTGAAAGATCTTGCATGTTATTAACACTGAATTTAAAGATCATGCTCGCTAGGTCAATTTAATAATGGAAAAAAAACAATTTTTTTTATCAAAATAATATTATCTCAAGTCTGTTTGATAAGTAAAAGCTCAGGTTGATACAGTAAATTAGTTTAAGCGACTCAAATCGACGGGTCTTATTACTACGCTTTGAGGCAAAGAAAGTGGATTTAAGCTTTCAAATTGCTCTTCTACTACGGCGGTTAAAAATGGAGTCCGACCAGGTAACTCTAAAACAAAATGACAGTCACACAGCACGTGCTCCATAAAAGCGAGAGCACGTGAGAGACACAGAGAGCGAGCACCCATGAAGAGGCAGTGAAGCGCGTTACCCGAGCCTGAGCAGACCAACGATCAATGCATATGTCCCCACTGATTTCAGCCTCCAGAAAATTCTCTAGCATCTGCACGTGTAAGGTGGGTCCTACTACTCCAGATTGGGTCCCAACACGTGGCATGTTTGCGGGTCAACACAAGTCAAATGCAAGTTTCATCTGCCCAACACTGTATAATCCGTCCCCACTGTAGATAAAGCATAAATAAAAAGAAATAAAAACACAAAAATAAAAATAAATTTATTGTAGAAATAATTTTTTTAATTTTCAAAATAAATTAGATAAGAAGACGAGTTTTTCGTCCCAATAATTTATATTGAGATAATAATAAAATATCATTTTATAAATTATTTTTATGTCCATTTGTTTGCTTAAATGGTAGATATTACCTATAATAAAATTATATCTTCATTGAAAATTCATTTCCACTTTATATTTGATTTTTTTTATTAATATGGATATCCGATCCGATATGCGTATACCTCAACTAATTTTACGGGCCATAAAATTAATAATCATATAAATTTTTAGTGGCCATCAATTAGAAACCGTAGGACTCAAACATGAGATCATAGAGAAGACAAAACCTTTTAATTCTAAACTCTTATCGCCGGGTCATCTACTATATGATTCTTTATATTTGTTTTATTTTTTATTCAAGAAAACTTTATACCAGAAAAATATATTTTATAGATTTAGATAAGAAAATAAAATTTTATTTTTTTTAACTCTTATAAAATATACATGCCCTAACTTAAGTTCCGTGAATCTTCAACAATAAAAATGGTGGATAAATCCAGCTGCTAAACAAGTAAAGGCTTCAACACAGACGGCTTTAATAATATTGAAGAAATAAAAGATTTGTGGCTTTTATTTTCCACCTTAAGAAGACTATTCTACCCTTATTTGTCTCTTAACTTAAGTTTCTAATTATCGTTTACTTTTAACCTAAGATCAGAGCTCGATACAAAAATCTCTATTTCATCATCATCACCACCACCACCAAGAAACTTTAGCTGCGGAGTGTGATTGAAAGAGACAATAAAGTAGAATATAATTTTATAAGCAATTGTCTTTCCCAAAAAAAGAAGGAAAATCTTTTTGCCATCTATATAAGCAATAGACCTCTACACACCAAGCCACAACTTTTAGATGGCAATGGTGTGGCCCAGCATTTATTTTAATGAATTATTTTTGTATATAAATAAATTCCCCATTCATCTAATTATGTTTCCCGTCTCATTAAAATTCGCAAGATAAATACATTTATAAAATAAATAAATAAATAAATGGATAAGGTGCTCATTATTGAACCATACAAATCCCAAAGAGTTAGAGTAGTCACTATTGTCAGAGGTATAAGTTGACTGTTTCTTTGTGGGAAGAAAATAATCCATTGGCAATGATCCATGTATATATATAATATTATTTTGACCACAGAAAATATATAATTTATATTCTATGTTTATTTATTTATTTTAAAAATGGAGTTTCACATGGCATGCTAAACATTATATATATATAGAAAATATATAATTTATATTCTATGTTTATTTATTTATTTATTTTAAACATGGAGTTTCACATGGCATGCTAAATATTATTCCCCCCACAATGCTCATCGCCAACCAATAAAATATTTAGCTCATGGGAATATTTATTGGTTGGCGATGAGCATTGTGGGGGGAATAATTGATTAAAATTTCATTGTTAATTAGCAATAAAATGGAATAGAAAACCTTTAGCATATAGTTTTTTAGCTCTCCTTTTATTTAATTATTATTTGATTAATTTCTTGCCAGATAAGCATGGAATAAAGTGGTGGATTATGAAATAAGATAAGATGGAGCTTTGAGGCTTGACCCGCAATCATAGATCTTTGGACATGCATGGTTGCCTAGTAACTCCACGAGGATTATGTAAGAGAAGGGAGGCTTCCGCTATGCTCTGCCCTGGCGAATCTATGATCTGATTATGTTAATGTCTGCCCTTTTTTTTTCTTAATTGTTTATGGCTCGCTACAGATCACGCAAGAACACGGCATGCAAAAAGCAATTATTCCAACCTGCTTGGGAGGGAAATGACTTCTTTTCTTAATACTTTGCTTTTAAAAAACATTAAACTAAAATAATTTTCTTTAATTATTTTGATAATCTAGCCTCAAGAATATTACAAAAAAATATATTTATATATTATATGGTATTATTTTTTAATATAATTTTAATAAATTAAAAATTACAATCATAATGTCTTCTTTACTTTTATATCAAACAAAATTTTGTCAATCGATATAGTTTTTAATTCAATTATTAAATCAGGTCAAGATTTAATCATTATATTCTAAAAATCCGAGTCAATTTATTAGAACCAACTAGATTGTCTTCATGTTAAATTAGACTTAAAAATTGCTAACGAAGATTTATTTCCCCAATTGTTTTCTTATTCCTTTTCTAATTATATTTAATATCATTAATTCAAATTGGTTTTAAATAGTTAAATCAGTTTAACCACTAAATAAACAATGTTGTGGTTTTTTTCTCTCTCCCTCTTGAAAAAAAAAAGGTGATTATTCAAAATATTTTTTATATTTTAAAATTATAATCCGTTAAGGAATCATCTCATCTAAAATTTTAAGTTGTTAGATAATTCTCAGAATATATTTTATATTATTCTCTAATACAATTTTAAAATAAAAATCCTTTAGACTTAAAATTTGTACAAACACATATTATCCTGAGCTTGATTTTTATTACATAGAATGAAATAGCGAAATTCAAACTCGTAACTACTGGATCAATAAAACTCTAATATCATGTCAAAAGCTATTTTAATTAAAAACTTAAACAGTTAAAATATGTTTTATATTATTAATTATTGCTGATTGAAACTCATATTTTCTTATATCTCGCTATTCCCTGCGTGAAACGTGAATTGAGATGAAATGGACATTGAACCCAGGATCTCACATCTACTTCTACAAGAGTAACGCTGAACGACAAACGCTCCGGTGTCCTATGACAGGGAGTTGCTAACCACCTGACTGAGTTTTCGTTTTCGTTTTCGTTCCATTAATCACGTATCAAATTATTCACAAGCATCTACCAGCTAGCTTCCCTTTCTTAAGAAAATATAGCTCTCACCATGGCAGCAACAGGGATTGTCCAAGTGATAAGGGCTGATCATGGGTGACTGTCCATCTTTCTATACTTCCCTTACGAATCTATGATTTAATGGTGTTGTTGTATTCCCCTTTTCTTTTTCCTGATTGTTTATGGCTCACTCAAGTTCATGCAGGACCAGCAAGAACACAGCATGCAAAAAGCAATCAATCACAGCAATGATCTCGAGTTTGGGAGTGTAGTATTGTTTTTTTATGATTTTTTTGGAAAATAAATCTATTTTAAAAAATATTAAATTAATACTTTTCAGTATGATTCGATTATATTGTTATGTTAATATAATAATAAATTATTTTAATATATTTTTCAATATATTTTTTTTTAAATACTCTACTTTATAATACCAAACACATTATAACCTATTTTGCATGGCAATAGTCATTTGACACCTTTTGATCCAAAAAAACATGTTTTTTTCCTATTTATTTTTTTATTCCTTTCCTATTTAGGTTTCATAACTTAATTGAATTTGGTTTTAATTAGTTAAGTGAATTAATAATATACAATGGAAATTGAACTCAGGATCTCAGTTCTATTGTAACTAGTCCAATTGTGTTTCTAAAAGCAATATATAATGGAAATTATTTTTTTTTGATGATTTTAAACTGTTTTAATGCACTCATATCAAAAATAAAAAATATTATTTTAATATATTTTCAAACAAAATACATTTTAAAAACAATTTCTATCATAATTATAAACACAACCGAAAATGAGTTGGTAACCACTGGACTGAGTTTTCCTTTTCGATCCATTACTTGTCACACTATTCACAAGCAACTGCTAGCTAGCTTCCCAAATTTATGAAAATATAGTACTCAACTCTGCATCGACAAGGGATTGGCCATGCAGAAATAAAGGTTGAGCATGGGTGAGTGTCATTTATCAATCCATGTTGCATAAATATCACAACCATAATTCAAGGTTTTAACTTCAAAGTACAGGCCCTGTTAAGACCCTGCATAACATCTTTGCATAAATATGTTATCAACAACCTAGCTGTTAGATCTCCCATATGTATCTTGCCCTAACTAAAAGTTACTAAATTTCAAGCGTGATATACCCCACTACACCACATCCAAGAGCACTGAACCATTGAAGCAGCCATTTTGTGTATGTATCGTGCGCGTGTTATTTCTTGGTGGATGCTACGAGGGCTCAGTTACGAATAAAAGTAACAAAAGTGAAGCGAATGGTTCAGTTACAAGCTTTTCCATCTTGCACCAGAATTCACAAGTTTGATGTATGCCTTCTTGAAATCGTCAAAGAACATGTTCTGATTGTCAGCATACTTTTTGATCCATCTGCACAGAACACAGGTTTAAGCAATGATAGGAAAAGGTAATCAAAATTCAAATCTCTGCTACAATATATCAAAGTCCAACAAGTTTAGTTCAAGTTAAGCATATATAAGAGAAGGCAAGAAACTATTTGAAGAGATGACTGTGCCCAGTTTAGGAAAGGAATCCATGTCTATGTCTCTTTGGATGTCTTTAAGACAAGAGATGTATGTCCCACAAAAAAACATAACACACATGCATTGGATGACAAACTAAACACCCATTACATGATAAGAATTACATAGCATGTGTTCATAGTTGAGCTTTTGTAAAATGACTGCAAAAAGTCCGATGTACTGTCAAATTGAAGTTCGGAAAAATACTTCAATGTTTTTAGTCTTGGTTCTGCTTGTTTTTCAGTAGGTGTAAAATGCATTTTCACAACTATTCTGGCCATCAGATGCTAGGTTCCTTGTTATTAAATTCCGAACTACTCATTATCCCTGGCGGGGCTATATGCTTCACTCACTGAGGGTACAACTCAGAATTGCATTGCAAACTAAGGAGATAATGCAGATAGGACATGAGAGATAGCATGCTTTGATTGAGACATCCTTGAAAATGGCAAACCTTAAACATTCATCATCCTCAACAAGTGCATGATCTGAAGGAAGTCCAACCATGCTTGACATCCCACCTACATTAAAAAAACAGAAACAATAGATAAAATCATGCAAAGTACAACAGATCAGAATTTCAGTTTCGCAAACAGAAATATGAAAATGGACAAATTTGAAGCAAAACAAGAGGCAAACTAGATTAACATATGTTAATACTTCCATCCCAATTTTTATTTATCTAACAGAAAAAATCATTGTTGGCATGTTTGACTTGAAAATTTATTGATGAGAAAAAAATTAGTTTTCCATGGTTTTGGATTAAGTGTTTGTAACTTTTTGTTGTTAGAATTTACAAAGAAGAGTTTGAAAGTGGGTTATTGAAGGAAATCTACAAAGACAACAGGCTGCTGTGATGCTGCCATTCTGCAGCTGCTTTTGCCAATGAAGACAGCTCCTTCTACTACATGCTAAGCATGTTTGCTGTCGCCCTTTGCCCTCTCTAATCCTCTCTATTTATAAATGAAAATGGGGGGCAAAATTCCCCATTTTCAGGCACAATTTCTGCCATAATTTCTGCCATTGACGTACTGATGTTCTGCCACTAACACTTATGAATCCTAATGTACATTATCATTTCGGAGAAGTATAGACTCAATTCAAGCATGTGGCTCAAACCAGCTGAGCCTGACATTGTGCAGTGATTATCCAGCGCAGCTAGTCTTAAGAAAAGTTGTAAGAAAGTGATATT
The DNA here is from genome assembly GCA_015731905.1 of Salix dunnii. NCBI lineage: Eukaryota > Viridiplantae > Streptophyta > Magnoliopsida > Malpighiales > Salicaceae > Salix > Salix dunnii. The sequence goes on from CM027664.1 coordinate 19,654,879, forward strand.
CATGTTAGTTTTTTTTTTCACCTGAGGATTTCCATGGCTTTTCTAGAAGGATTTTATAGTAAGAATTGTCAAAAACAAATGGACTTCCAAAGCCTTTACTTCCAAGAGTATGCGCTCCAGATAACACGACAAGTTCCTGTGTTCTGCAAAAAAAGGAAAGTAATATTTTCTGCAGAAACGATAGTAAAAATGAAACTTAAGCATGGTAAATATGCTGAAAATATTTCCTAGCTTTCCTCACTATACATTGACTTAGCCCAGGAAGAATATGACAACAGTTAGTCCATGGGAAAAGGATGAGAACTCACGATAAGCCTTTTCTTTTAAAGCTCTGCTTCAGACCAGGTGCATCAAGAGATTCTTGAGGAAGTTTGCCTTCAGCATCGGGCTCCCTGCAAAGATAAAACAGCTTTTAATAATGTGGGCTAAGAGTTTTAAGAGGATAATACTCAAATTTCTACTTACAAAATTCTACGTTAAATTGAATGGTATTTTCCCCATGAATTTCAGACTCAAATACAAGGCTAGTAGTTTACTTTCATGAACTTTAAGATGATCCAGTTCACTTCAAGTCAAGTCTTATATTTTGCTAAATAGTATGGTTAAAAGCGAGCCTCTTACAGTGAATCTAGTCTGCCTAACTGAACAGGTATTGTTGGACCCCCACAAACTGAAACTGCTTCTGCTCCCGCCACAGCAATCATGTCTGCCCAGGATACTGGTAGTGGAAAAATTTAAAACATATGAGCCAGGCACCACCCTGTCCATTGTTCTTGGATCCATTAAATAGTGAAATTTAAGATAACCACCTTGTTGTATTGCATCCACTTCACCCTTTGCTTTGTCAAGAATCTAAACAACAATGCACCCACTCTGGAGTTAGCTGGCAGGAGATCGTATTAAGATTGATCAGTCCGAATTTAAATAAAAGGAGATTTAGCCAAAGCAAAAAAACTAATATAGAACAAGTATCTCCAAACATAATTGCAACTACACATCTGCAAGTTCAAATTTGTGTTTTCAGCAAGAAAATCATGAGATTGAGTACATGCCTTCAGTGATTTCTTTAAACCAGAATTTTCAGGCCTTTCAAGTTCATAAACTATCGATCCATTCATACCGCCTGCATTAATTTTAATGGTATACAAATGAGAAGGGAATCAGAAATTGATAACTTTTAACTAATATCATTTAGTCAAAATAAACACCTGAATTCCCATCGATTTCAAAGGTTCCTGCATCATGAAAAACAAGACGAAGGACACCGGCAGCCTTGCCTTTGGATACTACCTTCCTCACTTCTTCCTTTATAAGCATATATGTGTTTGTATCCGACCTTAAGCGCCAATGAAAAGAATAAGCTTACAAAAAAACAAACATCAACGAGTACAGCATCTAAAGACAGGCACTAAACTAACATAAAAACTCACCACATAATCTAACCCAATTTTTCTGATTTAAAAGTATTGATAAGCATGTGGCATTGGCAAATTAAACGATCATCTATGAAGATATTGCCCACACTGGTCAAAAACCCAATAATCTCCACCTAGCAATCTTAAGTAGCAACATCAAGCAACCTCTAATGATGGAACCTAGTAAATCCACAAGTGTTAATCTACCTAAATAATCCAGAAGTCACCAAAGAAAATGCAAATCCAAAACCAAAGCAACAACTGGGTATGTTTATTTAACTTACTGCAATGCTTTAGCGCTAGGATCCTCCATTTCATGCAAACCAAATAGAAAAGGCAATGTTGATATACAGACAAGTAAACTCCTTCTAGTTGGAAAGCAATCATCTTTTGCTCCTGTAAAAGAATAAAACTCACTCAAGTTTCTATTTTGAGTTCATTAATCCACCAACATTCACTTAAAGAAAAAATAACAACACCAAGAAGAGAATTTGATTATGCAGAAAGAAGGATAATTAAGCAATGATTATCAGAACCATTATCATTTTTGTTGGAGGGAAAAGCACAGACTTTGAAGGGCGTGGCTCGAAATTTGACAGTTGAGGAAAAGGGTCGTTGTGATTTAGCGGGAAATTTGGATTCTTGAGGAGTGGAGGAGGGTTTGGTGGTGCTGAGGATAGTTAAAGAAGCCATCTTTAATGGGTGGTGGTGTTAAGATAGTACTTCTGTCTCTATGGAGGGTAGGGAGGTTTTTTTAAGTTGGAGAGATAGTGATTGGATGAGGTTGAGTCATGGAGTAGTGGCACCAAAAGGCCCTATCCAATTGGCTAGTTTCTTCCACAAGTGGAGGGCTTCTCCTTTTTATTGGCTCTTGGTTTGAAATAACTACAGGAACATTTAGAAATTGGGGGAAATTAAGTACTATAAGAGCTACTTGACCAAAATGGAAGAAAAACTCTGGTGGAAAAGAGTCTTCATGCGAACAAAAAAGATGATTTTATGGCTGTGTATTTCCAGTAAGGAATTAGGCAATCATTTTATCGTAACTTCATCATATACTGCTAGCCCCTTCTTTAAATCTTGGAATCTAGTCGAAAATAATACGCGATTTCAATGTTCATGTCAAAATTCTCTATGCATTATCACTTTATCACAATCAACAATCTTCATTTACATATCAAATTAGTGAGTGTTCGAAAGCGATGAATCTTTACTATTGGCTTGTGCTGCAAAACTCTCAAGTAATAGAACAAATATACAGAACATTATGGGAAACATATGCAGAAATGGCTCGTCTCTACATCTAAACATAAGAATTCCCCCAGCTGCCAGCAAATGTTATCTAGGGCCGGAAAGTCGCACTGCAGAGAGGTAGGCATCACTATTGCAGTCCGATGGTCCTGAGGAAGTGCCTTCCTCACTTGTTGATTTGAAGAAATTTGAAAACACGCGGGAACCCAATGGTGATGAAGTTGGTGGCAATGGAACTGGGGATAGACCTTCAAGCATTTGGACAACTTTGGCCATTGATGGCCTGAGATTCATATCTTCCTGTATACACCATAATGCAACTTTAATAGACGTGGAAACCCTCTCGTCTTCATTCTCTAGCCTCAGCTTCGAATCAAGGATTTCCTTCAGTCTCCCTTCTTCCATCATCTTGAATGCATAAGAAGGGAAATGGGACTTCTCCGAAGATTCAGTTGGATCAAAGTTTTTTCTTCCACCAATGATCTCAAGCAACAGCATGCCATAGCTATAAACATCACTTTTCTCTGATATGGCATAATTTGTGATCCATTCTGGTGCAAGGTACCCCCTGGTGCCTCTTAATGTCGTGAAAACATGGCTTTGTTCTCGATTTATTAACTTAGCCAAGCCGAAATCTGAGACTTTAGCAAGGAATTGACCATCGAGAAGCACGTTTTCTGGTTTTATGTCACAATGAATGATCTTAACATCACAGTCTTCGTGGAGGTAAGCTAGTCCTTTTGCTGTTCCTACAGCAATATTAAATCTCGTTTCCCAATCCAGCAGGAATTCTTTGTTTTTCTTGAAGATCCATTTATCCAAAGAGCCATTTGCCATGAACTCATAAGCAAGAAGGCGATGAGTTCCTTCAGCACAGAACCCCTTTATCCTGACCAAGTGGTGATGATGGATACTGCCAATTATGCTAACTTCAGCTCGAAATTCTTTTTTTCCCTGACCAATGCCTTCCAACTTCTTCACAGCCAGTTGGGTTCCATCTGGGAGAGCTCCCTGATAAACTGAGCCAAATCCTCCTTGTCCAAGCTTCACCGAGAAGTTATTAGTAGCCGTCTGTAGATCTCTGTAACTGAAACGGGTTGGCATCCCAGATAAAATCTCTAAGAAGTTATCATCTTCTGAGGTGTAGTGGGGAGATTCTAGCATCTTCTTCTTTTTCCTGTGATAGCGAAATGCCATATAAAGTAGACCACAAATGACAATCAATGTTCCAATGACTATTATCACAACAATTGGAAAGCTTTTTTTGACGCTCCCATCTCCTCCAGCATTGGAACCACTGCCTCCATCACTTGAAACTTTAATGTATGCAACAAAACTAGAGCCTACATGAGAGCTCTGGAAACTCCCTATGTCGCTGAACAGGAAGCAGTTTCCAGAACTGTTTTGGAAGAAAAAAGCAATGCATGAGCAATTACCATAGCAAGCGGATTTGCAACCTTCCAAATCAGTTCTTGAAGAGGGTGGAAGAAACCCCAGAGCAAAATAACTGAGCCGATCCCCAGCACTCACAAGCTCTGTAGAACCATCACAGGAAGAGACAACCTCTGTCTGGCAATTTGGGCGATTACTAAGACCTAAAGGGCATTGGCATACATTGTTACCAGAACAAACATAAAGTGCATCGCAAGGTTCTGGTCTGCTGCATGGATCACTTGGTATTTTTTTTTGTGAATCACTGCCTCCATCATCAAGATTGTAGAAAGATATGAAACCATCATTTCCTAGAACTGCAATCCAAGTTCCATTCGCATCGCTACTATCTGAGAAGATAAATTGTGACAGGAACACTTTGTTTCCATCATAGAACCTCCATGAGTTTCCACTGAGAGATGCCACAGCAACTTTCCCACCATCTTTATTGATGGTCATCCGGCTCTCCTTTTGGATGGACCAATAAGGCTGGGGAGTTTGGAAATCTGCAGAAAGAATCATGTATCCGGACTTGATTTCAAGGATATGGGTCAGCTTGTTGGGGTTAGGATCACTTACAAGTTTCATTCCATCTACAAAATCCTGGTTCGATATAAGTGTATCGGTAGGATGGCTAAAACTCTGCCATAGTACACTACCACCATTCCCAAGCAAAACCAAATTTCCTGAATCCTGCATTTCTATAGCAGAAACCCTCTTGCCACCAGTATCAGCTGTCCAAACGACAGCTTCCCCTTTTTGCAAAGACACCTTCCCATCTTCACCGAAAATAAATTTATCAGAATTTGAAACCGGGGACCCTCTATTTGCAGACCATATGACCTTGGAGCTACCCGTGTGGACAACGACTAATAGAAATTGTGTAGCATCTTGAGTAGTTGAGAAGCCAAATGCGAAATTCGAGCTGTTAGATATAAGAAACAATCCATTAAGATTGATCCAAGTCATTTGAGACCCTTGACATCCTGGATAGATCGTTCCTACATATTGGACACCAGCCTTACAGGCTTCAGGAAGGAGGAGGACAAACAATGATATGCACCCCATAATGCGAATCAAACCCCATTGGCTCATGGACGCTCAAGAAGAGAAGGGCAAACAAACTAAACAAAAGAAGGAAATTCTGCAACAAAATCGAGGACACGAAGAAAAGGGATTTGATGGGCAGTTTATGTGAACAAACCAATGTCAAACTCTTGAATCGGTACTCACAAGTTGAACTATAAAAGCAGGTTGCTATACATCTAAATCTAACAATTACCAGATTCAGGAAAATTTCAGGTGAGAGAAGAAAAGAATGACAGGCTATCGAATTCCAAAGCATAGACTAATAAAGTACAAAACAAATGAACATGAATAAATGTGAAAGCAAAAAGGACCCCTCTTTTAAACTTTCTTCCCTTCAACCGAGACACCAAAATTTGGACAAAAAGAGGAACCAAAATGGTGAGTCAAGGAAGCAAATCTTGTACCCTCAAGAACACGGTAGACAAACAACTTCAAACCCCAAAACACTCATGACAAACACTAAATTCATAACCAGGAATGGCAGCTTATTGATGGTTACCTTCAATTAATGACAAATTCTAGAAAAGGAAGAATAGGACCATCAATTTCAATTGATGGGTACTCTTCATGTAGACCATAAATTTTGACCAACTTGTTGTAGAAACAGTCTGATATATATGTTAAACGAGGCAGATTCAAAGAAAGCTGAGCTCTTTCGCTGAGCAATAAATGACAGCAAGAAGGTTTGAGAGGAAGAGAGAGCTAAAGTGATATAGAAACAGACAAGGATGTCTTGTAGGCGGAGCTTTCACCTCATGTTTTGTCGTTGTTGTAGCAGAAACAAGTGGATTTGCAAACATGGGCCTTTCTGTCTGGCTTATTTCCATAAACAAACTGTTATATTTTGTTTATAGCTTTGCTTGTGTCATCATCAAGGAGTCTTTGAAGAGATCTGAGGAGAGGCTTATGTCTTCTAAGTTCCGAACTGTCAAAACCTTCGTACGGTTTTACGTGGTTTGACTCATATCCAAGTAGAAGGACTCCTAGGTTTTTTACGTGGCATGGTTATCAAGTGATTTTTTATTTCGAAGAAGGTTCCACAGGTTATAATGAAAATCGATATAATTTACAGTTTAATTATTGAATCCGATTATAATTTTTATTTTTATCCTCAAGTTTCCACCGAGGGTTAAAATAGGTCCATGCATTCTTAAAACTTTCAGGAAAATATTGGATTTCAAAGCATTGATATACTAATTAACCACTTTAATATCGTTTTGTTTTGTTTTACAAACTAATCAGGTTTTATTTAACTTGAAGAATCTAAATAACGCATGTAAAAACCAATAATAAAAGGGTTTGTCACATTTCAATACTTTTAAAAACTAAAATAACCATAAGTATATAGATAAACTTTTAACATATTTAATTTTATTCATTCATATTTTGACTTGCTAAAAAACAATTATAACATTTTACATTAAAAAAACTACAAAAATCATAATAATATTGAATTAAAAATATTCAGCTTAAAGTTACATGAAAGTATTTTTTTTTATTTAGAAATGTATTAATATAATATTTTTTATTTTTAAAAAATGATTTTTGATACCAGCATATAAAAATAATCTAAAAATAAATAACAAAATTAATTTAAAATAATAAAAATATTTTTTTAAATAATATTTTTAAAATATAATGGTAAAAAGGGTGTTTAAAAAAAGAAAAAACAGTTCATGTGATCAGTTCACGGCTATGCTTCTCCTGCTCTTTTTTTTTGCATTTTTTTATTACCAAGTTGCTGCCGCCGTGGTCTTCGTGGAGGAAGATGGGCTTCATAATTGTATGATTTTTGTTAATTATTTAATTTAATTGTCTTAGTCGATTAGGCATGAGATGGGTCCTGTCTTCAACATTAATGGCTGATGGGAGATACTTTAATGCAGAGCTTGGTGGGAGTGGAGAGGAAGAGTTTAGCTACCTGTCACCAACTCATGCCCGTACGATCAGGGTGGGTGTTCAGGCTACAAATAATTGTGTGCTTCAAGTATTGTGCACGATAATTTTTTCAAAAAATATATATATAAAATAAATTAAATTATTTTAATAAAATTATGTGCGAAAAACAACGACTGCCGCCACGGTTCTATAAACTCACCTGAAGAACCTTCAAGTGTTCCGATCAGGTGATGCTTCCCTTTCTGTTTATCTCTGAGTTCCAAAACTTGGAAGGCCAATACGACCTAAGAGTATGTGCATGTAAATAAATATTTGCAGGTTCGATCTGGACAAATCGACAAGCACATGCAGCTACAGCAGCCATTAACCTTAAATACAGCTAAGCCGTACTTGCGGGTATGTTAATGCGAAGTGTGGTTGTTATTTTTAAAATATTTTTTAATTTATAAATATATTAAAATAATATTTTTTATTTTTAAAATTATTTTTAATATTACCACATCCAAATAATCTTAAAAAATATTCAAACTTAAAGGTAAATTGATCATTTCATTGTAATAATAAATAGTGAGTTGAGTCTATATAACAATGAAGAAATGCACAATAAAATTGAATTTATATTTTAGTTAATATATATATATATATATAGATAGATAGATAGATAGATATTTGTAAGTTCATAAATATAAAAAAATATAAATTCAAATAAACATGAAAATAATGAGTAAATATAATAATAAAGAGATGTGAGAAAACAGCTAAACATCTACATATTATGTATATATTAAATATGAAGGGCTGATAATATTTTGATGGCAATCTCTAATTTGAAAAATAAATATAATATCACAAATATTTGCTTTGAGCTGCACTGATTTATGCTTATTTTATAAATCATTAGCATAACATTGAAATTTTTATTTAATTGATTTACTCGGAAATTAATGTAGATGTCAAAAAGTTATTGGTAATAATTTTTTCTATTATTGTACTGAGATTATTTGAAACTCTCTTAATTGAGCCCAATTAAAAAGTTTTAATGAAATTTCATGTTTTGAATTATTTTGAGTTTCAATAATTGTATTTTAAATAGAATTAACTTATAAAAATAATACAAAAGTATTATTTGATTTACTTCACTGGAGATGAGAGATGGTATTAAAATTAGCTTTATGAAATACCATTTTATCCATGTTTTGAAAAGATATTTGAAGTAAGAGGATGAAGGTGATGAAAATAATATAGAAAATAAAATGAATTGAATTCCATCATTTTTAAACACGTGGATTAAATTTATTTATTAAATGAATATAAATTAAATATTACAATTGAATTTAATTATTGGAAAGAATTGATTCCAAATAAAACAACATCATTATATACACACTCACCATTAAACAAGCTAAATGGCATTACAACACTGTATGAACACATGTACACATTAGCTGTTACAATTTGTTTGTTTTGGTTAAGATTCAGAGTATACAAGCAAATTTACCCGCGTGATATGTATGAATTTTTTATCTATATAGAAAATTATTTGATTTTTTATATGCTGTAATTTTTTATTTTAATATTTAAACAATAAAATTATAATTTATCAAATATATTAGAAACAGTTTTTTTTCCACCTTAAAACGATTGAATATTGCTACTCTTAAAACTCTTTTGATAAAATTTATTAGAAATATTTTTTTTCTATGTATGAAACTGGTTGTAAAATTTATTGCTCATATTATTATATCAAAAATATTTTAGAATACTAATAGTAAATTATTATTTTTTGAAACATAATATATATATATATATATATATATATATATATATATATATATATATATATATATATTAAGCTTCGATTAAATAAATATCAAAATATATAAACAGCCTCATATATTATAAGAAAAAATATATTATAAATAATCATTATCATTATTTTCAATACCTTGTCTATAATAATAAGAATTTTTAACATCCAAGAATATTAAAAAAAATTTAAAAACTAAATAAATGACAAAAAAAAAATATTATTAGATTTTAAAAAATTATCTGAATTGAAAAATAAAAAAATAGACAATATTATTTTTGAAATGATCACCAACAGAAATTAAAATGTAAATATTAAAAAACTAAACCAAATAACAGTGGAAATAATAAAATTGATGAGAAAAAAATTCTATAATTTTTTTATATTTATATTATGATATTAAAAGTATTTTAGAACAATGATATTAATTTTTTTTCAAAAAAACCTAGGCCACACACACACACACACACACACACACACACACACACATATATATATATATTAAGGCTCTAACATTAAATAAATATCAAAATATATAATTAGGCTGACATATTTAAAAGAAAATAAAACTTTCAAATTATTATTATTATTATTATTATTACTACTACTATTATTTTGAATGTTTTATCTACAATGATTAGAAAATTCAATACCTAACATTATTAACAAAAACATAAATATTATTATATTTAAAGAAACTGTTGAACCTGAAGAATAATAAAAAAATAATAATAAACATTATTTTTTCAATGATCATCAATATAAATTAAAATTTAAACATTGAAAAAAAAAATCCTAATAACAGTGGAATAAAAAAAAATTGGAAACAATAACCAAGAGCATGCATATATAAACATAAAAAAAAAATAAGAATTAAAAGTATAGCATTAAAAGTATAAGGGATAAAATTAAAAAAATATCTGTAATAAATCTCAAATATGTAATTTTATCCGCATGGAAGGATAAAATTGAAAGAAATCAAACTTTAGAACCAAAATTATTAAGGATTTATGATTAATTTGCTTGGAAGGATAAAATTAAAATAAATTGAAACTTTGATAAATATCAAGGATTTCAGGCCAAAACGCAAAATTAAAAGCCGAGGGACCGAACTGAAACTATATATTACAATTACTTTGAATTGAAGGACGCAATTGAAACAAATCAAAACTTATATAATTGCAATAAGGGCCAAAACAGCAAATTCCAGCGTTCAGGGACTGAAATGAACTTTGCCAAAAACACTAATTCGCTGATGTCAGCTTGCGTAGGAGGAGAGAGAAATGAGGGAAGGAAATTCAAACGACCATTGACACGTACCCGGACAACACATGGCTACACGCGCCGCACCATGTGGAAGAGAGCATGGCGGAGAATCAGTCTGGATGCTGGTTGAGCATTTTTGGACGCCGTCTGACTCCACACACACCGTCCGAAAGACACGTGGGGGTGTAAACGGACGGCCCGTGATGAGACGCGCCAACAATAATCTGACGCGAGAAAGAATAAAAAATTGGCTAATTACCGTATCGCCCTCCTACCCTGTGCATTATTTTGTCGTTTTGCAGGGTTAAAACGGTGAGCGCACTGTTCCAATAAATATTTTTATAAAAAAAAACCGGCCAGACGAACCGGACCGGACCAAAAACACGCAATGACCAGATAGCTCCTCAGACCAGCGTTTTTTTTTGTTGTTTTGTGAGGGACGATACCATCATTGCACTGTTCATGGACGAAAAAGACAAAAAAAAAGGTGGACGAACTCGCGCGCATCACCGGATAAAATTTCAAGTCCACAGTAACAATGAATCACAATAAATAATAACTAACAGTAAAAACATTCCCTCTTTTAGTTCTTTCTTAATTTTCGATTCAGCTTTTATTCACTGTCAGGCCTTCTCCATATTTTAAATAAAGCCACCTATAAATAAACAAATCGATGCTTTCGGATTCAACCCACTACGTGAGTCATGATCACACAGATGAGTTTAACTTAACTTCAATGTAATCAAAATAATATAATTAAATTTGTTTAAAACAAGTTTTGAGACCATAACATCGGTTGACCAAGTCAACTTTCATAAGTTTAATATGGAGTCAAAATCAAATCATGTCATGCTTGGCTGAATAGCCTGTAGTATTACTGTGTAGGTACTTTTTAAATATATTTATTATAAAATGATTTTTATTTACATTATCAAATTAAAGCATAAAAAAAACTATAAAAAATATCAATTTAATTATCACATCAAAATCATGAAAACAAAACGCAAAAAAAAAAAAAAAAACATTAATTTAATTTTTTTTACAAATATAATATATTTTTTATATCATATAAGAGACCTATCGGAACAGGACATCACTGTGGGTGAAGTTAGACAAGCGGCGTGGAGCTATGACGGCTCAAAGGCTCCAGGATCAGATGGATTCACGTTTACATTTTACAAGAAATTAAGCATGGCCGTTAACTGGGAAAGTCGTCTTCGACATGATCACGGAGTTCTTCAAAAATGGAGAATTGAAGAAAAGCATTAACACAACTCACGTGGCATTGGTTCCAAAAAAGAAGCACCCCACTAAATTCTCGTGGTGCAGACCAATTAGCTTGGTTCATGGCTAGCTTATACAAAATTGCAGGCAAGGTCCTCTCCTCCCGACTGAATTAAAGAGAGTAATTCCAAGTGGTATCAGTCCAAACCAAACAGCTTTCATAGCAGGGAAAGCAAACGAGGTGGTGTACAGTGTAAAAAAAGATGGGCAGAATGGGTTCATCTTGAAACTGGACTTCCACAAGGCTTTCGACAATATTATATGGGACTATCTAGAAAAGTTATGGCTTACATGGGGCTTGGAAGAAAGTAGATATCCTTCATTCAAGAATGCATCTCGGGTTCTAAACTAGCAATTCTTATCAACAATGGCTCTCCGAGTCCAGAATTCATGAGAGAACAACGAGGATTCCCCATCTCCATTATTGATTGACCTTAAAGTTGAGGGGCTGTCCGTCCTCTTTCAAAGAGCATCGGTTTCAAGTTATTTCGAGGGTAATGTTTATGAAAATGGGGCGTTTCACAGTCGTTTGCAATATGCATGGAGATGACACTTTAGTTTCTGTCAAAAACAACTGCAACTTATTGATGAATGCTAAGAGAATCTTACGATGGCTTGAAATGGGATCAGGGCTAAGAATGAACTCTCATAAGAGCTGTTTGGTAGGGATCAATCTTGATGAAGAATATACTGCTGGAATGGCAAATGCAATATGCTGCAACTGAGACGCATTGCCATTTTCAAACGCTTCAGATTCATTTTGGGGTTCGTATCCAAGAAGGCTCTCAACATGGAAGGGAGTAATAAATTAATGAGAAGAAGTGAAATTGAGCCCAGATACCTTTGTAAGCTAATCACGGCCCATACCATAACACAAAACGGCCCATTCATTTATCTGCCCTAATTGATCTTTCCTTATGGCCCAAAAGACAGATATAATGGGCCATCTACTGCAATTCAAACCCCTTTACAATATATTAGTATTTTCAAGTGAAAAAAACTAACCTTCGAGCTTAGCATAAGGGTTAATAATTTTAAATTGTTTTTCCATGCAGTCAAACAAATTAACTTTCTTTAAATTGATTTAACCCGGAAGGTTTAGCTGATGGATACAGCTTTAAATATAATTTTAATATTTAATTTTATCATTACTTTCTTTTTTTATGTTAAGGAAAAAAAAAGGTTTTATCCTTCGTGGAGCGTGCGGAATCAAACTCACACACACATATAAATTGACGTGTCGGCAAAACCCGTAGACGGGCCCCCATGGAGGAGGGTCACATCGATTTCCATTTCAAAAGTTAAAACGTCGCAATTGAAGATATATCCGGAATAAGTGGGTGGTGCCCGAGAAAAGCCTGCAAAATTCTTAGACGCTATCGACATGATGAGAGAAGTTGCCCTGGAGCGTAATGGCATGATGGACCGCAGGAAATTCACCATGGACACAATGTCCGTAATTCTGACGAGAAGCAGTTTTTATCATTCGCCGAGACAAAATCATTGGCTTTTGAAATTTCTGGGAAAAGGGAGTCTGTGATATAATTGGTACTTGATTATTACACTTGCAAAAAGATGAGTGGGGAGTCAATGAACAGGCAGCAGAGATGGCAAGCAAAGCTCAAAGCTAGTGTTTCTTGCTTCCTTCGATCAACGGAGCGAAAAAGCCACAGGGGAGAGCGCTGCACGGACGGCAATGATTGCTGTCATTACCGATTGGCATAGCGAACCTCGCAGCAGAAAGGCTCACAGGAACGGTGAAAGCTTTAGCTGCAACCGAGACTGGAGAAGCCGGAAAAACCTTAAAATGGTTGTTCTATGAGCTTTGAAGACTATTTTTTTGTTTAGGTTGGGCATAGGCTGGTAATCCATGCTTTCATGGAGAACAAGTCTCTTGATGGGAATAAATGCAATGAATAAAAAGAAAGATTAAATGTTTGTTTTATTTTTTTGAAGTTGTGTGAAGGGATTTTTCCTTTTTTCCATACCTTGCCATCCTTGGATGTTTATACATCAAGAGATCACTTTCACATGAATTTGCTGGTACCTCGAATCTAGCAATTGAAGCCATTAATCTCTTCACCTGGTGACCCTCCATCTACCTTTTTCACCTCCCCCAACCCCAAGTCCACACAAGAAGTTTATCATAAGCATATGGCCCACGTTCTCCACTATGATGGCTTTGATGAATATTGAAGTCGTATAGAACAAGACACTGACCCTAGAGGTGGCTGATAACCATCCATTGCCTGCGGATATTACTCATCATTCATACAAGCAGCAGGTCTTATCTTCTTCCTGACTGGGCCAAATACACAAGGGAACAGGGGGAGAGCATATTGACTCGAGATAATAGTAGTAACAAGTCAGTTTTGGCAAAGATAGACCTTCTTGTTCCCCACTAACACAAACAAAAAGCCCTATCCGGTTATTCATTAATCATTTTCTGCCCACTTTTAAGCCAAACCAATCAGAATGGGGGCCAATGACCTCAGATCTAATGATCAGGATTAATTCTTCTGATGGCTAAGTTTAAGGTTTGTTGAAGAGACACGTCTTTTCCCCCACCTTTCCACTTTGATACCATACTTTATAATACATCAACCAGGGACTGCCTTTAGGATCTGTAATTTCCAAAAATCAGCTAATGGACATACAGTTGCATAGATTCTATGCACAGATTACCCTTTAAAACTACTTCCAGTTTCCAAGTTATTTACTTAAAATCAAGTTTCTTCAACCAGATAAAGGGAAATGATGATATGCAGGTACTGGTCAGTTCCCAAAAGCAACACCATGTTACATTAAACATATACTTGTTTATTCTTAAATTTAAACCACAAGCGTCTGCTGTTAGTTCTAATGTAAACTAGATCAATATTTACATCTAACATTCTTACGTCATTGCAGCTAGCTAGCAAGTCATCATCGTTAAACAAAACTAACAGACACTGCAATGCCAAAAAGGGCCCTAGCAAGATTTTCTTACAAAGGCATGTCATGAGTTTCAAGCAACGCACCAAGTGACAGTCAACCTACGAACCGGCACTTTTCATTCTGCAAGCTAACTGATTATAGCGAATCTTTGGCTGCTGCCAGTAAAATTGATCCTCAACATGGTGATCCAACACCGCCTTGCGTTTTTTCTTTATCACGTCTATATTTACATGTTCCTTCGAATTGCTCGAGCGTGGAGCTAACGGGTCAGCCACATCGACCCTGGTGAAGAAAGACAACTCCCTGTCCACATGGGGTATCCAATCATCAACCTCGGCCCCCTCTTGAGAACAATCATGTCGAACGTCTTTCGCATCTTTGAGTTGCTTGGTTATCACACTCAGCATTGGAGTTGAGAGAGAACCCAGCCTCAAAGATAGATCGCACCCAGTTTCTTCTTGTTGTGAAGGACTGTCCTTGTGATCAGCACGACAGGTTTTAACAGGAATGTCCTCGGTACGAGGGAAGAAGTTTTGCGTAGCAGCCACCTCGACAGGCTCCATGGTGCCAGGATCAGTCTTAGGAAGAGCTCCACAACCTCGCTGTGGTTCCAGGCAACTACCATAGTATAAAGGGTAAACCGAGCACGGGCTTGGTGTACGGTAGTTTTCCAAGGGTAAACATTGGTTAACGTTATATAGCGGAATGTTATCAGCTATAAAAAGAAATTTGTTAGAAGTGCCATTGCTTTGGCCAACAAAGTCTTGCGATTCTGAGCCTGAAGGGGTGGAATTCATGATTATGGGTTTTACCATGTTTGAATAATTAGGTAGGACATGTGAGCTGGATGTATGATCAGACTGAATGGCACTGTGCATAGAACCAGGGAACAGAGTGTTTGGCTCTCGAGTGCTAGGACTAAGGTAAAAGCTTGGATTGCAATTCCGTTGGCTCCTTGAGGCTCTTCTCGGTGTGCAGCCCAGATTAAGGGCAGCTGAACAGTAATGAAATCGAGTGAGAAAGATTACACATAGCATTTATATGCAGAATATTGTCCGTACGATGTATAAAACAAAGTGGAGAATCACACCAGATAGGACTAGCTGTAAAAAGGGCACCATGTGAGAAATAATTATAATGGTTGAATTAAGTACGATGACAGGCACGTACACTAAATCTAAATTTCAAAGTAGCACTCATTATAATTGACTCCAAGCACTGAAAATCGGGCCAAAACCACTCTAAACTCCAAAGTAACAAAATCTTTATCCAACACTCAGCATAAGTAATGAAAACAGGGTAGGTGGTACCTTCAATGCAAGGTTGAAGAAGCTCTCCAGTTTCCATACTCTCATCACGCCGAATGATGGTATTAATGGCATCATTTGTTCTGTCCCAAAGTGTCTTAAGCTCCATATATTCAGCCTATGCAAGAATTAGAATCCAAAAGGAAGCTCCATAAAACGAAAGGATTGAAATCTACCAAGCCAGTAAAAACTTAGGACTATGTTGAAATAACATAGAAAGCATAATAAATGTCAATTTTCAATCTTAAATTCATGAATTGTCAGCGCCCAAGCAGTATGAACTCAAGCTCAAGACGTTTTTTTTTAAAAAGGAATCATTTCATTGATACTTTAACTCTGCTTTCAATTAACAATACACACTGGGTAGAGGTGTGCAAATTTCAATTGACAGTGAGCGGATCAAAAAGGAGAAGGCTTTAACCTCAGAATTGGCTTTCGAGTACATAATTTCTTCTGCTTTCAGAACAACAACTGGGAGCTTCTCTTGCCATTCCTTGTTCTTCTTAGTTGTTGAGCCGTGAGCCTCATTAACAAGTCTAAACAAAATACACAGTGAAGATCAGTGAAAAAGACAGAATTTATATCACATATGAACATGCACAGAAACAAAGACAAAGGGAGAGGGGCACCTGAAAATTTCTTGAATGAGAGAACCTCTGATGGGTTGGTGTCTATCACTGTGCCAAGCTCTTCTAACACATTCATAAGGCCTTGGTCCTGGTCTAGGCATCTTCTTCTTCTTCTTCACTAGTACTAATTCAAGAAAGGCCAAGATGATGACAGATTAAGCTGTGACTAAAAAGTAATGGGTAGCATCAGTTTTTGGTTTCCTGCCTTTTTACTCTTGCTAGTACCTTACAAGTCTTCAAAATCACACGCCAAAACTCTGAACAGAACAGCAACTGAACAGTAGAGGAGTGCCAAAAATGCGAGAAGTGGTGAGAGAAGCAAAGGCTTTAAGTATATTTTTCACAAGGGCGTAGCCTTACTTTTTATCTCTTTTCTGTCACAAACTCAATTATTTCAATAGGGATGAGTTTGGTGTGTCCCCCACTCGTCCACATGCCTGCTTCCCCTTGCCCCAAGAGTCCCCCTCTCTATTTTTTCCCCATTGTCCATTGGTCTTGGCCTTTTCTCTCTCTCTTTCTTGCCATTCAACTTTAAATATTTTCCTGCGAGTGTCTAGTGAGCCTTTTACTGTACTAGTAGAGGTCGGGGTTGCTTGGATACCACCGACAGTGACAATATCATCCGCTCTTCTCTCCCCCACCACAACATGGATGGTCACTGGTGAGGAAGGGTGGCCCATTCGATTACTGGGAGAAGAAAAGTCTTCTTTTTTGGGTCAAATGTGTCAATAAAAGATTAAAATTTGACTGCTTTAATTCCCAAGACATTAGCTTTCCTTTTGCATTTCACCATAATCATCAACATGTTCGGGAGTGAAGAAGATATAGGAGTGGAAGACATAACTTTTTCTTTGGGATACTGGAAAACTAATATTTTTCTTAAAAAGACTTTCCTGTTCTTGGATATGTGGGTTCATCTCTTTCTTCTTCTTCTTATCAAACTTAGTTCTTTTTAAACAAAACAAAGTTATTATGGATGAGTGTGGTCAACCAATGATCAGTTGATGAGAAGATATTAATTATTTCCATGAGAACCAATGATCAGTTTTGGGGGTGTCTGTATTAAAGAGGAATTACCTTTTCTTCTTTTTTATCTGGGTTTTAGCAGAAAATGTATCATCCGGCTGGCATTTATATATCGAGACTAATTTGCAGTTTAACCAAACGTTTATGAGCAGAAAAATTCAATTTGAAATATTAATTTTCTTGTGATTACCATAAAAATTTGATTTATGGATGATAAAATAGAAAATAAATCTGCATATCAATTGAAATGAACCTTGTAAATTACTCTCCCGTAGCCTTTTTCTGGGATTCTCACCCCAAACGAGCAAAACCAGGACCAATTCCCTCCCTCTGACAGGTTTTTATTTTCAATTTAATAATTAAAATGAGCAATACAGGTTTTAAGTATGAGATCTGGTGGCATATCGAGGCCTTGTAGGAGCTTTAGTCTCTCATTCTCTCTTGTTTTTTCCCCCCACTGAAATCGGTGCAATTTTTTTAAAAATAAAAATTGATGTATATGATTTTTTCTTTTCCAAACCATCTTAGAAATGAAACATTATTAAGATTTGATAATTATTCAAGTTTATGTATATGATTTATTTAAGTTTTAATGAGAGAAAAATAGTTTGTAAATACTTATTCAAACAGCAGAAAAGAGGATATATTAATTTATTTATGGAGAATGAACATGGGGGCGAAAAACCGATAAAAAAACAATTAAAAAAACTAAATAAATCAATCATAATATTTTTAAAATTTTTGATCCAATTCGATTTAGATTTTATAAAGCTAAAACAGGTAAATCATAATCGAAATAGTTTAAATTATAAAAAAAATATAATTTTTTTTATATTTTAAAATTGGTAACCATAACCAGTTAAAATACTATGATTTGACCATAACCAGTTAAAAAAGAATAACATGATGAATCTTGTCTCTTCAAGATCTTGAACTTGTGATCAATTTTATGATGAATCTTCTCTCTTCAACTTGTGATGAATTTGCTGCATGATGTTATGCATGCATGTTCGTGTAAAAAGCTAGCTACTGCCTACTTTGTTTGACCAGTACTTGAAAAAAAGAAAAAGAAAAGGACACATGACTCTGGAAGAAAGCAGGTTGAATCCATGAGCACTCGCTCTCTGACCCCAACCTACAGAAGCCAGCCAAACACGCATGATGTATATATAGGTTTATATATATAGCTAGGGTTTATATATATAGATAGATATATATATATATATATGTATATAGATAGATAGATGTATAAATACTCGATCCCTGCTCCTTGACAGCTAGGGTTTGGTGGGCATGTGTGGTGTCAGTGCTTCTGCTGCAGTGGCGTCAACTGTCAAGCTTTCCACTGTTTGGATAATTAGATCTGCACAGACAGGCAGACAGACATGCTTGAATTCTGATACCATGATGAAGATAGATGGCTTCTTCTTTTACATGGCAGATAATAAAAACAAGGCCACACCTATTTTGTTCTGTGCAGCTTTTTGCATGATATGGATGGGTGATGAGCGAGAGAGACTGCTGGGTTTTTCTACTAATTTCATCTTGCGAGTTCACTAGACAATATTTCTAATGTCACCGAAAGTATTCGGTGCTTTTATTTTTTGAACGGCCCATGGACTCGACGGAGCTGGCGGGGAGTCCACTATCTAATTAACGAGGTCGAACAAAATAAGGCATGGAATATACATGTGAGGCCCCCGCGCACCATGGCCTCCCGTTACATAACGGTAAGGCCCACATACTAGCCACGTGTTCATCTTTCTTGATACCCACCGAGATTATTTTTAACACCTGCCAAAAACGGAAACTCTCACATCATCACCGTTTATCTATCATTTATGATCCCAAGAAACACACTCTACGGCTGATATTCAGTTTCCCAAAAAGCCACTTGAAAAACATCGAAAGTCGGAATACAAAAGGGTGACATTATAGTATAAAGATGGAAGAAATAAAAAAAAACCTTGCAAAGTCGGAATTGTTAGGCTTTTCTATCATTTATGATCCAGTGCTTTATATATATATAAGCCTAACGAGAACAATTTGGACTGGAATTCGACAATAGAGTCCATTTTAGAATCACTTTCGACCACTTGCTCGTCAGAGCTTCTATCCTTCATCAAGAGTTTTGGTTGATCCAGAACGATTCTACTTTTCTTGACCCACTTCAATCTGGATATGTACATATTGAGGTCCTAGAATTTGGATGCAAGGGCAAGAGGTGCTCCCACTTCCTACTTGAGCCAACACTCCAGCAATTCTAATGGATAAATTCATGGCATAAATGACTCAAAACAGAGAGAGAGAGAGATTGCCATCCCCACTCCCGGGGTGTGTGATCAAGTCACTACGGCCTCCCCCTCCATCAGCACACACTATATACCTTGAAAACATGGGAAAAAGGATTCAGCTTGACATTGAAAGGTTCGAAACTTGGGAAAAAGAATAAAATAATTAGGATAAATTCTCTTATTTTCATCAATCAACAACAAAAAAAACCGACACAAGATATGTTGGCTTACAGTACACTAATTTGAAATCTTCAACAAATAAGTTTGTATCATATCTTCTATGGTTATAATGAGATCACGCTCAGAACATCATTGTGCAGAAAAAGACTAATGCAGTAGTGGTAATAAAATGGGTTCAGGAGGAAAGGTGCAAATAACATGATTAGCTCATGCATTCAAAACTGCTTTAAAACTTTTGTCACTCTGGTATAGGAATCATTCAATGGAGACGACCTTGAGTTGATGCAAAGTAAGTTGCTCATTTATCAGCCTAAATTTCTCTTTGAGCCTCTTGATCTGCAAAACAAGCCATTTAGTTAAACAAGCAAACTCGAGAACGTCAAGATTGATGGTTTCCAACAGAAAAGATTAAAAAAAAGAAGAAAAGAAATGGTAAAAAGAAATAAAAACCCTTTTAAGGCCCATCTCTGTTTCTAGCTTCTGCTGGCTGAAAGAGTGTCGCAAGTTGGTGATGTCAAAAACGTTATCTAAATCATCTACAAATGCCGATTCTAGATCCTGCAGAAGAAGTGCTGGCAACTTGTCCACAACCGGCATCAAAAGAAAGCAGTTGAACTGCAAAGGACACTTGCAAACTGTGAAAAGCTCACACATAAAAAACTAGTAACAACAAAGTTAAGACAAATAATCAAAAAGCAATTGAAAACAAAAATTCTTGATTAAAAAGGAGTAAGCAATAATGTGTCCCGAAAAAGAAAATAGATTAACTTCTGTTGTTCCCTCCATGTCCAAGTATGTTTATGTTCAGAAAATGGGAAAAAAAAAACTATATTTTTCACCCATGGAGTTTTTTTGTTGGGAGGGGAGTAATTTTCTAGAAGTTGATGTTCACAATAAGTTTTGGTTCCTTTTTCTCAAATTGAAAAATAACCTAACAGGACATGATCTTCGGAAAGGAGTACAAAAAATAAGGGTGGGGCCAATCAACCACACATGGACATTTCAACCAAACTGCAAATGGAGAGGATGCCAAACCTTCAACTCGGCAGAGGCTAAGAAATATTCTCTGATGCCATGGAATATCTGTTGAACTAGACCATAAACAATTCTTTCAGAGGAAGGGGCAAGTCTCCGATTCCAAAGGGTTTTATCTAGAAGATCTGCAAGGCGTGTTTCTGTTGTCTGAACTGCAGAGCTTGAGTCAATGCCTGAAGCCAAATGACTGAGTTTGACATCAGCCCTTGGTCTATTGTCATGCTTATCATTGGCAGCTGAAACCATGGATGACTCCAAACTAGCAGATATAGGATTAACTCCCATAACAGACTGCTCTGTTCCACCAAAGGAGTCCAAGAATTGGCGTAACCCAGCCCGATTCTATATTTGGAACACAAAAATTAAGAGCATAAACCACAAATAATCTGAATAGCATCCACAGTCATGTATCTTAAGAGTGGATGGAAAGTTTATGCCAGCGTAATCATTATAGATGCCGAAGTAGTTCAGTTACAGCCATTATCAATAGCACTATTATGCAAAGCATGATGCTTATCAAATTAAATAGTCATGACAAAAGTGATAGTTAGGAATCTAATGATTTCATAAGCATCCCTTGTTATTTAACTATGACTAACCTTATTGTGGAGGGACCATGTTACATAACGTGTGGTGCTTTCCAAGTCCTCCATGCATCTGCAGCAAATATTAAACAAAACAGTAAGTACAAGTGCGAGTGCAAGTTACAATTTGTTTAGGAAGAATTTTGCACGAGACTGGTAAACTCTGTGAACACCAGCTATGAAATGTCACGTTTTGCCTAGGTAAATCATGGATTTATCCGAGTGTTGCTTTGAAAAAAATCCTGTTTATATACTATTCTCTCTTATTTGATGCAGTTTGCATGCCTATCCATATCAATGTGATGGTGCTCCTTAGGCAGTCGTAAATTGGGAAATTTGAATTTTGATGCACTCACTTGCCTTCAGCCCTCCATGGTAGAAAAATATCCCAGAGAACTGAATCCGGGGTTAGCAGGGTTTTTTTTCTCCTTAAAAAAATCATAAAAATAAGATAACTGCCGTGAAAGGAACAAGAAGAATACTTTTCACGGCATGCCCTTTCTGTAGATTCTGCGAAGTTGCTGAAGGCGGAATCAACACGCTTGAGGAATACATCATGACCACTTAGATACTCACCATCTTTCTGTTACAAAAAATTTAAGGAATGAGATAAATGAACAGATGACACTACATATCAGAAGGCCCTGCAGATATAAAGGAAAAGGACCAACATAGAACCTGTACCTGAAGAAGATAGACCGAGATCGGAAGTAATCTCTTCAAGACATACAAGAGCCTGCAACCTAACTGTAACAAAGGAGGATAGTTATAAGTTTTGAAGTACAAGTTCAACTATAGCAGGAGAAGTGTCCAATATTTGCTACATATAGCATTAAGCAAACCAAAAACAGGACAACTAATTCCATAGTCCAAAATCTATATTCACAAAAATCATTCTGGCAGAATAAACACATCTATTGACTGAAAGTCACGCAAGTAAATCAAATTAAAATTAATTACATGAGTGAGATTCTAAAACGCTATTGCATAATTCTGTTCTGTTTATCAGTAAAAGATGAAGAGCATACGCAAATACTGCTCACTTCTCTAAAGCTTTTGAAAAGATGGAATGAAAGGACAAAAATAAATGACAATAAGACAAGCAACCAGAATTTTCTGAAAAAGCTCAACGTTCTCCCAATGATTAAGAAAATGGGATGGTTTTATCATAAAGAACATGATATAACAAGAATCATTCTTTTTCAAGATTTTGTCTGGGATTTCATCAGTGGACAGATGAAACATTAAGAACATGATATAACATGAATCATTCTTTTGCAAGAAATTGATTGGAATTTCATAATTCATTAACACTAGTAACTTCAAATTATATTTCCTTGTACTCCCCTTATAGAATTCTGCTTGAGTGGGACCATAACTCTACAATCCCTAACATATTGCAACATGTTTTCCAAAATTATGTTTCTTTAATTATGAGATAATCACTGGCATTATTATGAGATACATTTTGCATAAATATCTTAAATTGAAATATGTTCAATTGATTATTTGTTACTTATGCAACAGGGGAGGCATGCCAGGAACATGAAGGATAGAGCACAAGAGAGGCTCTAGAAATGCTAGAATTTCAGTTAAAACTTTTGCTGACAACTTGAAAGCATCAAGTGGATAGAGTTTCCCTGTTAAGAGACATGCTTCTTTAGAAGCTGGCTTTTGTTTGGACATGGCCTGTAATGAAACCCTAGAGTTTTTACTCAAAATTTGTGTTGCTAGGTTTAAAGAAGATGCATAGGCAAGATGACAGGGAAGTTACATTCAGCTCGTTCTCTAATCTCTAGGCTGCACCTCAAAACAGAGAGGATGCACTTAAAAGCAGCATAAGAAAAGGATTCGGTATAATCCCAAAATTGGTCGTATAAATCATCTGTAACAATATATTACATTTCATGCCACTTAGAGGGGGTAAACAAGAGCAAACATCAGTTCACCTGATGAAGAAAAGGTTCAAATGTATCACGAGCCTTGGCTACAGCTATTACACATGCCGTCCTGATCCACAAAATTGTTGAGAAAGGGGAGATCAAATAACTGAAACGAAGAAAAAAATTGTTTCCTGTCTCAAAAAGCACTGGTAGCTGTTCAATCGAATCTCAAGGATACCTAGAGTAGTTAGTTCCATCATGGATATCTTCAACTCCACATGCATTGACAATTTCTTCTCGTGTAATTTGAGGGCATTTGATTCCCCCAACAACAAAACGGAATTCCGCCATTGCACGATGATACTGCGCACCTCCATAAAGGCGCATCCCTGTGTTCTACATGTAAATTGCAAAAACATCAACCTTCCATAGGGATTATTGAACTGTCCAATATTTAATACGAGTTGGTTGTGGTAATTGGCTAGCATTTTTTTTCTTTGTACTACTACAAGTCACAAGAAGAAAAATCTCTTATCAAAGTAGACTTGACTAGTCAATATAGGCCAAACAAATATGGAATACAACTTACAGAGATACAGACAAGAAAACCTCAGTACACTTGATGACTTGAAAGAGGAGGAAAAGAAAATCATCCCAGCATTGAGCCTGGAAGTCTAGGAGGTACACGCAATGCACCATTTGCAGAAGGCAACAGGAATCTTTTGAAATGAATTCACAAAAGGAGGAAAGAAGGAAAATTGCAGGAGTACAGAATACAGAAAAAATAAAAAGGAGAAATTGAAGAAAGGCTCAAAACCATATAAAAGGCAATTTGATCCCATCATAGATCCACTAAAGACACTCGTGGGGAAGTTCCATGAACAAAACACAATAAAGATGTCAAAAAAAAATAGTCTACAAGAATTGCTATAAACAAGAGTAGTCCTTGAAGATTCAGAAATTGCATTGCACCAAATCACCAAGACTACAGTACAATAATATGGTTTCTCTCATTCCAAAGCCAGAAAAAAGTGCTAATAGAGGATCATGTAATCTAACTTATGCAGAACCACCTACTTTACCCATAAATCTCAAAAGGGTTTGTCCCCCAAATTAAGCACCCACCAACAAAAATGAAAACCTTGGGTGATGCCCTTACTTACCTAGACAATTGGCAAGAGAGAAAAACAACAATATTTAAAGTAAAAGGCAACGAGAGAAAGGAATGATTTGGATGGAAAGCACTCAATCCCACTGACCCAAGTTTTTCCAAACCTTTGTTTTGAACAGGCATCAATGAAATCAGTGGCATGTAGCCCCATGATTTCCATTGTTTCACATCGCACAACCTCACTCTCAGCATATTTAGTGGTTGAGAATCAAATGTCAACGCCCTTCCAACCAAGCACCGTCTTAAGAGTTCTCTAGCCTTACAGTCTACAACAACCTCAATCATCTCATAATCCTACAGCACTATGGTAGCATTTCCTATTTATCACTCAGTAAAGCAATGGGAGTGATTCATAATGACATAAAAAAATCATACACACCTACTACAAAGCCAAAAAGAAATTGAGTTGAAAACAATATAACATATACAGCTTACAGGTATTAGTTTGAGTGGGAATTGAAGACCATCAGTGCCAACAAATGCCCCTCCATTACTTCTCTCATCTTGCAATGTTTCGCCTGCAATAAACACTGCAACACTGAGTTTGCTGGCATATTAAAATAGTAAGACAATAATAAAATGTGGGCCAAATTATAAAAAAAACAGGGGCTGAAAAATCACAGGAGTAAATGTCTGGTAAACATAATAGTTAAACTTTTTTACAGGGATGATATTTGGTGGATGTGAAATGTTAAGAATGTAAATGAAGGATATTGATGGGACTCAAAAATAAAAAACAAACAATATTGGTGGAATTCACGACACTGATAAATGAAAATGGGAGGGCCACAGTACTGTTGGGATGAGAGTTTGTGACAAAAAATTTTATTATTATTATCTATTGAATTTGACTTGCAAAACTAGAGAATATGGTGAAAAAGTTTGCCGATGATTTTTTCACTGCCTTAGAGCCCTCTATCAAACATATCCTTTAAATTTGAGTAGCGTTAAGCTACAGACTATTCTCGGTTTTGGGAGAGCCTTGGATCAGCTAATATGACAGACCTACTACTGGAACCACGAGACATAATATTCAACTAATTCATGCTCGAGGAGAAGATAATGAATTAATATTTAAACAATAGCAAAGTTTTCTGTGGCATGCAATATCAATCAAATGATTTACCAAACTTATCTGGAGGAGCAACAACTGTCCCTTTCAACAACAATGACAGCTGAACATGTAAAGATTTAGTTAGAATGCATAAATGAGTCAAAAGCACAGGAAAAAACTATTGAGAATCGACAGTAACTGTGTGTGGTGGTGGAGTAACTGTGTCACGTTGCTCTAGGTCAAGGAACCCCTCAATAGGCTAGAAGAGATGTTAAAATAATAATAAAAGGTGAAAATCGATAGAAACCTTGGTTATGAAAAGATCGTGAAATTTTCTCCCTTTCTCCTTCAATTTTACTTCGTCCAATGTGCTGCATACTTAACAAAGAATAAGTTAAAGTAACTAGAGGCAAGGAAAGAAGTTAACTGATACCCATCACAATGAAAAATGGAGGTAAACATAAAAGTACTCAAGCCCCTGACCAATTCTATCGGAAACTGAAAAATAAAAAGGCTATAGGTTAGACCCCTACTGCTTCAAAATAACCTCTGTTATAACTTCAAAAACAAACCTGAGTTCTTTGTTTATTTCATTCAGCTTTCTTGTTGCAGTGCGGTACTCCTTTTCAAGAAGCGGAATGATCAATGGAACACTATCCATATACCTGACAGGTACATAAATTCTCAATTTTAGTCAATGTAGGTACTGGTTTGCGTGGATACATGTATCATCATCAGAACTTGTGCAAAAATATATATATATATAGAAGCTATACCTCTTCTGTAGCAATTCTTCCAAAAAGGACCTTAATTTGCTAACACCTATTCTATTTCTTTCTTTCATTGATAATGGGCGGCCCAACTTTTCCTCCAAAGATGCAATGTCCTCCACCTCTCTCAAGGATATGGCCTGCATGTAGTTTGATTAACAAATTTTGCGACAGAAAAATGTTGGAAACTTTATAACATAAATTAGCGGTGGCCATGTTACTTTAATCTGCATCTAATATTTGCACTGAAAAAAGCTTCTTTGTTTAGCTACACACTACAGGAACAACAGCATCCATGAACTTGTTAAATGACTAGTTTTATCAAAATTAATTCCAAAGATGCAATGTATTTTTAACGTTGTTGGTTCTAACAATTGTAGCTTAAGAAAACCAGGTTCAAGAGACTGTGACAACCATCAGCATCAAACAAATAAGATATGCAATTTCTAACATGAAAAATGAACGTTTCATGGTGTGAATGGTTCAAGCAACATTTGATGCACAAGAACTTAACTCAGCCTTTTCAGATAACTACCGGAAGCAGGAAAAGTCTGGTGAAAGTTTATTGTTGCTTAGAAATTGAAAGCATAGGGCTGAAAGTTATGCAAATAAAAGATGTCAGGCAGACTAGCCTCACATCAACAGTTCAACAAATCACTCGCATCGAAACCAAACCATCACACATAGGGGAATCACTACTTAATGGGAGCATCACATTTTCACAAAAGATAGAGCTAAGGGTCAATTTTATTAATAATAAACTTCATCATACTGAAATTTTTATATGTTTAGGCTCGAGTTATTCCTAGTCCAAATTAGACTACAATTACTAAATAGCATAGCGCTCCAATTTTAACTAGCAGATAGAAACATAAATAAGAAATTTAAATCTTCTTAATAAAAACATGCTTGATATTTCCTGAATGCATCTTTAGTAGGAAATTTACAGAGATTACAGATTTTCCGTAAGTATTCACCAAAGTCACAGTTAAAGGCTGCATCACTATTCATCAATGATATAGCTGCAACTTTACAACTTAAGTTTAAAGGAACACATGATTATGAATTTGAATGGCAGCTTAACTGTTGATCAAATAACAAGAAGCACGTTAGAGTTGTAAAAGTTCCCGATCTACTTCATTAAGCCAATATTAACTTGATAGTTGGAGATTCAAACCTGCTTAAAATCATCATTGGAGCTATAAACTGAATCATGGCCTGAACCAACTCTTCCGGAAGGAACCGATGTAAAGAAGGGAGAGTCACCTAATATGAAACCATCAAGTGTATGTGCTGGTGGTGAAAGGAACACTTCAACATCAGATGCACGAGCAAACTGAGGTATTCTAGTGTCAAGCTTTGTTGAGACAACAATAGTCCTTGAGAGCTCAGGATCAATCTGTAAGCAAACAAAAAAGTATTGATGGTTTACAAATAGCAGTAAGGATTTACAGACAATCATTCATTCCTGAGACAGACTTCAAATCACTATGAATAAAAAAAAAACTTTAAACTCCAATCTGGTTGTTAAGGATAATAACAACCAAAATATTCTTTCCCGAGTATAGAAATTTATCAAAAACAGGACTTGGGAGAAGCAAACACATGTTGGCTTTGATGCTATTCAAAGATTATCCTAAAATTCATTCCAATTGCTATCTGAAGTAAGATCACTCCCACAGTACTATGAAAAGAAGCTCGTGTAGACTCTTAATGAGAAGTTTCCAAAAAAGTTCTCAAATTAGCCACCCTTTAATGTGAATCCAACAACAAGCTTAACACACTCAAGTTATCAAAAGAAACATACTTGCATTACAACTCTCCGAGTAGTTGCATTACTCCAGTCACTACAATCTTCAAGGCATAGAATAATGAATTCTTTATGCTGCATTTTCGCCCTCACAAGCGACTCCACCGCATGAGCTTGACTCTGAATAAGCAAATAAACACATCAAAATTCACAATCACAATGCTAAATCATTAAATTCCTTTTTCGGACCTGTAATGCTTGATTTTTCCGGCCCGGTGCAGGAGCAATAAGTCCAGGAGTATCTATAATAGTAAGATTAGGGCAGTGCTTGTATTCCACCCTTATAATTATCTCCTTAGCTGAAAATCGAAACGACTCCTTCTCTAACCTCATGTTTTCAGACTCGATGTATGCCTGGAGAATATGATTCCATCCTCAGTCAAAACGAAAATTCGAAAAAAAAACACTTTCGCAGCGAGCAAATTAAGTCAAAGTTAAAGCAAACCTGAATTTCATGGAGAGATTTCTCCTGAGCAAAAGTGGGGTCATCATCAGAGACAAGATGGCAAGTAGGGACCTCGCATTCAGGATCATATTTCATATGGAGAGTAATGGGGCGACGAGTCTTGGTGCCACCTCCGACATGGTTGAATTGAAAGCCCATCAGACCTTCAACCAGTGCACTCTTTCCATCGGTTTGGTGGCCCACCACTAACACAGCCGGTGCGTCGAATGGAGTCTTCAGTTCCTGTGCTAACCCATGTAGCTCATTATAAGCTTCATACAGCCTCCATTGCTCCTCCATTTCTAGTTTTCTCCGAACTGAAACTAATGATTTTACCTGGCTCCCTCAATCTTGCTGTTCCTTATCCACTTAGAGTGAGGGCGGGCGGGTATTGTCATCAGTGTCTTTACTGCTCTGCCGCATTGAGTTAATTATAAATCGATCCCTGTATGTTTAAAAATAATACATCAGTCCCTTTTGTATGACAAATAATTATATTTGATATTTTTTAAAGTTAAATACAGTTAAATGCAACTTCAAACATAAAAACAAATGAAATGGTGGAAAGAATTTAAGGGAAATTTTTACCCAAATTTGTATTTTTTTTTATTAAATTTTCATTGATGTTTTTTTTTTTAAATGTGGCATAGATTATTTTTTAATTTTGCTTGAAAATATATGAAAATTATATATATATATATATATATATATATATATATAAATATATATAATTTTCATATATTTTCAAGCAAAATTAAAAAATAATCTATGCCACATTTTAAAAAAAACATCAATGAAAATATATATATATATATATATATATATATATATATTAAACTTTATTTTTAATATCAATACATCAAAAAAATCAAAAACACTAGAAAAGGCTTTTTTTTTTTTAAATAAATAAATAATTTTGCATGAAAAACAAGTTGAATCATTACCCCAAACACAAGAATCTCTTGCGAATTCTTAAAGCTAACCATCTATCATTAATTAAAAAGATTCAAGGTCTAAAACTAGCTATAAACACCGAGCTTCTAAATTGTTAGCCGATATAAATATTATTCTAGGTAATAATAAATTAATGCTAGAGGAGTGTAAGAAAAAGGGTATCATCGTGCATTCATCTTTGATTTTTCGAAAAACAATTGTCGAGTGGATTTTTGTCGGCCCATAAATAGGCCCACTAATAATTTCTCCAACAATTTGGTTTGGACCCGAACTGAACAACAGAATAGTCTTCGCTCTGGGCTCCTTGTCTTTTGCTTTAACGTCGGAAGATTGACTCGACAAAGCCATTTCTCAACAAGTTGCCTTCAATTTCCCGCTCTTTTGTTTCCCTATAGCAGATTGACCCGGTCAATCTGCTATCAAGTTAAAACTCAAACAAGACTTTGTTTAAAATACTTTTTTTATAAAATAGAACAATTTTATTTATTTTAATTTTCTTACAGCAAACATGTTTATTAAATTTTATTATTATGACTATTTATTCATAAGATCTGTTATTGAAAATACGGCAACTAAGAAGGGGGGCGGTGGGGTTGATGACCTGCCTCCATTCCAAAGGACCCACGCAGCTAGTAGTTTTTTCTTGCTCATCACGCACAGCGAACCCACCAGCAGCTGAAATTTCGATAAAAATGTGTGTGGTGATCATCTGCATTTAGCATCTTGCCCCATAATCTCCACCACCTTTTGCCTAATTACCAGCTAATTTGTCCTCGATTCTACCAGCCCACCACACAATTGCAGATCATAAAATGCTAGTAATATTGTACCACCCGCCCGAGCCATCCAGGAGTGGTGGTCAGAGTCAACTACACTGTGGCTCAGGTGGCAGCAGACTAGTCAAAAAAGAGTAATCATGGGCTTGCTGCTGTCATGTTCTTCACAGTAAGTCTTCCCTAGACCGGGTTAGCAGGACATGAAATGCACTGATAGTGACCCAGTAAAAGCAGTGAAGTTTCTGTACAAAAGAGAAATGGAAATAGCAAGAACACAGTGCGGTATTTTCAACTTTGTTCTCAAGAAATGGGGGGCACTGGTGCTCAGAACTCCTCCTTGAGTTGAATCAGTGGACAAAGTTTCACAATAAAGCTCTTTTCGCCGGGATCCATGCCCTCGTAAACATCAATGGACAACCACGCCAGTAACTGTGTTTTCCCTTTAATCATTATTATTCAAATGATTTCTCAGGGTGATACAATTAATATTTTTTCTTTTGCGGTTACTACAGCGGTAATATATTTTTATTAAAAAAAAAAAATTATGCTTGATTTTTTTTTCTTGACGCTTTAAATAGACTTATCTATCAGTTTTTTTTTTTATATATATATATTTATTTTTGTATTTTTTTTAAATAATAATATTTCATTGTAGCAGTTGCAACACTATCTAATTTATAATATATTAGCACATATAATCTTCTATATAGCTTATTACATTAAAACTATTTACAGCTTTCAATTTACAGCTATGTTTTTTATCAGTAGCAAACAAATATTCACCTTGTATTTGACGAGTTGAATAAACATATTAATACTTATATATATATACACAAATAATTATTGGTTTATTTAACTAAATTAATGCATATTTTTTTATTAAAGAAAACACATTTGAAAGCATCTTGCGTATATTTTAAAGCATCTTGCAGCATCACTGAGTGACTTTTGATAGTGTGATTAATATCGTTTTTTAAAGCAATTTTAATTTAGAAATATTTCAAAATATTGTTTTTTTTAATAAAAAATTAATTTAAAAAAAAACGTTTTTAAAATATATCGTCAAATACCCAATAAATCTCAACCAGTCTTTAGGATCACATGTTAATAAAAAAAGCAAACATAATGGTCTTAATGGTGGTGGTCCATGTGGGCACCTGCATATTGGTGAACCACCAGAGGATGCGAGGGTGCTTAATTATGACAAGGAATAAGAAATTACAGGCATGGAATCAGATGCCAATCTTTTAATGCCAGCAAAGCCAAGTGCCATTTCAGGATCATACTATAGCTCTAAGCTAAAAGACTCTGAATTGCTGAAGAACCCTTGCAGGTTGCAGCAGAATTTTTAACTCTAGACTTGACAAGTTCATCTTTGTCTCATATAACTAGACTTTCGATTACAATATAGATCAGTACAGCAACCTTCAACAGGAAAAGCAAAAGAAAAAATCATATCAACTCCAATTATTTCATATGATTTACAAGTGATTTCAGGTTCTTTCAAATTAGCCCTTTCTTGACTCCATTTGCTTCACCTAATAATAATTTGAAAGGTCAATTCAAATTGAGCTGCCTAAATTTTCAAAAACTATCCCAGCAAGAGAGGACATGTCCATGTCTGGTTTCAAATTGATCATGTTACATTGTCAAAAAGACAAAAAACCCTCAAAATTTAATAGTTAATTGGGAAGCTGCCTCCTAACACCCACTATTTACATGGCTTAACATCCTGGGCAGAACTAGAATCAAGCCACGCATTCTAGTCATGATTCTCGTATTAAACGGGTCTTCATCCATCTATTTGATAATAACGAAGTACCTCCTAGTAGATATAGTTCTCCAAGTCAATAACAAAACTAGACTTCCACCACAAAGTTACCATCTTGGTATGTAACGATCCTATTGCCAGCCTCCGCGCTTAAAACACAGTGGCGGGTGACTGAAGATCCAAGTAGCATCAGCTTATGCCTGATAAAGATCAATCATCTGGTGGGGAAAACCTCTCGCAAAATTTGGAGCAGCTCTTCTTCCAGAATAACTTGGAAGGGAAGAAAGGGGCATGAAGCACAGCAAGGAACTTAGAAACTACGTTTTTAAATCCTTAAACACAATGCATATAAACATTGCTAGAGGTATTACAGGACCATTCATCCAGATACCTAACTTGTAAGGAATGCAGATACATGGTTCAGCACGACTGGTAGCTAAGAAGAACCGTTCTTTTACGACCAATCACAAGAAGTTGGAAGTTTAAATTGTGTAAGACGTAGTCTCTCTGAGAGCCCAAACCAAGGACAATAAATAAATATATATATATATATATATATATATATATATATAAAAGAATAAAATGTCTGAAAATTTTAATATTACAAAGCACAAAGAGACATCACAATTCCAATTACAGGTCTCCCAGACATCAAAATTTCCCAGCATCATTTATCTCTCGAAATCAGTCTTCCCCTTCCCCCGTCTCTCATTTTGTATGCAAATTGCAGGAATAACATGAAATCATATCTTTTTAAAGAAACAAAACACTACAAAAATAAACATGAGCATTGACGCGAACAAAATCTATAGATGAATGGCATTGAAATCAGTAAGGAGCATAGTAATACCCGGCTGGTGGTTGCCCCATTCCATTGACAGGTGGCATTCCATAAGGCATCATTGGCGTTGGACCTGCATTGTAGTGACCAGTGCCACCGATCCTGACCAAACTAGCTTGGCCTTGCATCCCCTCCCTGGCATATTGTTGCCACGTCACCTGCTCCTGAACAAGCAAGTTTTGTTTCTTCTCCATATCAGCCATTTGGACATATGAAGGAGGTGGAACGCTCAAAGATGCGGCAAACGGGTCCTGATTAACTGCCTGGACTGTTCCATCTGGAGCAGGAAGAGCCAAAACAGGCGTTGCACTCTTTCCAGACCCTGGCAACGCTACGCTACTAGCACTACCTCCACTTAATTGAGCAGTGCCAACATGTTGCCTCACCATTCCCTGGTCATACATTCCATTTAACAAGAGTGGATCAAACCCACCACCCAAAGCTGCTTTCTGCTGTGATAAATTACTAGCTGTCTCAACCAATGCCAATTCCCAATCTGCCTTGCCAGGTTCGGCAGCTGGAGTCTGCCAAGCTGAGGTCATTTGAGGTTCTCCATTAGACGGGAATGCTTCCCATGATCCGTTCCCATTATTGGCAGACGGGCCAGCAAACAAAGCCAAAGCGAACCTATTCCCTTGATCGTCAGCCGTGACAGTGTCGTCCCTCAAATTTACCAAATCCTCCGCAAACTGTGGCTGCTGAGGCTTGGGCTCTGGCTCTGGAGGTGGAGGAGTGTAATTCTCCGGTGGAGGCAGGGCCTTAATTTCATTCATATCAGGCACAGGCTCCTCCTCTTGAGGCACAGGAGGTGCCTCCTCTCTCCTCTCAGGACTTTTAGGTCTCTTGGACCTATCCCTCAAAAACTCCTCCAAAGTCTCCAACAATTTACCCGTAATCCTCTGCACTTCTGGGTATTCAGACGATCTAGCTACACCAGTATCCTTACACCAATTATAAAACGCAACCAGCTCATCAATCTGCTTCGCCGCACTAGCATAAGCATCAAATGCCTTCACACAATCAGGATACTCCATATCGAAAAATTTATCAAGCAAAACAGCCAAAACCTCACATATTTCGGCATACAACTGAAAACTCTCTTTCACAACAGGATACAAAGCAATCAATATCATCCTATTATTCTTCGCCATCCCTGTCGGCCTACACGACAAGAACCTATCCAGCAACCTCTGCAAATGTCCCATCTTCCCAAAAATCCTCTCTGGCTTCATTTCCCTCAGCGGCGTCACTGTCTTCTTGTCTTCCCTTCCTTCTTTTCCCCCCAGCTCATTCATATCCCCATAAGACCTTGTCCTCCTCGGCATCCCATACCCACTCTCCCCTCTATTATACTCCCCATTATACTGGTCACTATACTCATAACCTCTCTGCTGCTGCGGCGACCTAAAATCACCCCTACCTCCGTCATATCTCTCAATTTCACCACCATTAACACTACCCCCACCAAAACGGCCGCCACCACCACCACCTCCTTTTCTTTCAAACAAGATAAATTCAAGTCTTTGATCCAAATACATGGCGAAAGTCTTTATAAAAGCGGAATGATCCCAAGAACTCGAATGTGCTTCATCTCTAAAATCACTCATATTCAACAACCTAGTTCCTTTCCTAGTAGCATGCAAAATCTCCTCTTGAAACAACGGATCTCCTTCATCCAACAGCCTATGAATAACCATCAATGTTTTCAACGCCACGATCCAATCCCGCGTTTTCCCTAATCTTCTCGAAACCAAGGTTACACAAGCATTCACATAACCCCGAGAATGCGATGTCATACTCAATATCTCCTGAATATACTTCTGATTTGGTGGTTCATCGTCGTGGCTCGTTGCTTTCACAATTGCTACTTCAAGCTCCGGGGCCATATTACTCGCTACTTTGGCTATACTTATGCTTGTTTGATCTTTAACTGTCCCGATCGCTTTTCGAATCGTGGTCGGCGCCATCTCGACCGTTGATGATGAGCTGGAAGAAGCAAGTAGACAATAAGTAAGGATTATGGTTCAGGGTTCAGTAGTTCAAGAAGTAAGTTTACCGGTGTGTCGGGTTTTGAGGTTGTTGGATCTGGGACGAGAAGGGTGGAAACTTCTGAAAACGGCGTCGGATCTACCGTGTTTTATTACAATCTCGGTGTCAAGGGCGGGGGGGGGGGGCGAAAAGTAAGGAAAGTGTTTAGCGCGTGAAAATGCAGTTAGCTGTAATAAAAAAGAAGAAGAAAGGTTGATTTAAAGAGGGAGTTCGGGTCTGGAGAAGACGTGGAAGAAGGAGAGACGTTGATCTGAGAAATCGAGGAGAGACAGCAACGAGAGGCAATAGCGGAAGTGCCCGGGGAGCTTTGAAAGGAGTAAAAAACCCGATCCGGTACATAACCCGATAAAAAGCTGTATCAATACTTATATAAATTAATTTAGATTAGTTAAAACAATTTTATTTAGATTTTTAATAATTAAAAAGATATTTTTAAAAGAACTGGGATTTTAATTTGATTTACCTGATTTTTTAAAACTTAACGTATGGGATCGACTTGGGCAAAATAAAGGGCAGTCTATTTGTTTATATTCCATATTCGCACACATATATTTTTATTCAAGAAGGAGCGTTTTAAAGGAATAAAATCATGATGAAATAATTAAAAAAATAATTTATTTTTATTATGTGAGAAATCTAATTTATATTTATTGAACATATTCTAATTGCTAACAAATCTAAGAATGAAAAAGAATTTATATTGACGCTGTTAGTAATTCAGTCAATCCACTTCCAGGGGATGGTGGTTTATTTCTTCCATGCCAAAAAAGAGAGTCCACCATTTGCGTGACTGGCTCAAATGATTTAAGATTCATTTGATTTGGTAGGAGAGGACAGTCATATAAATTAATTATCAAATGGAATTCTAAATATAAATTAGAAAATTATTATTATTATTATTATTCTCAGGGAGTTGATGAAAAAAAGTTTTGACTTTTTGATTATTAAGAGCTGCTATTTAGTCCTTGAAGGGTGTCTTGTGAACCAATACCGGAAGCAAGATTTCTCACGTCATAAAAATAAAGGGGCGAAAGAGAAAATATTTAAAGTTCACGGACTAAAGAAATTGAATTCACGCAAATTACATAAAGAGAATACTATAATTTACCGAATATGATTTGTTATTACGCGTACGGTATAAGGTGGGGTTGATTTTCTCTCTTTGTGGAGTTTAGCGTTTCGGAATTATTGGCGTGGCGGCTGATCCGGTTGCTTGGTCCCACGAGAAGAGGAGTGGACCAGTGGGCAGGTGATTGATGACCAAGTCTGGAGACTAATCAAAGTATTAATTAATCATTAAATATACGAAGTCAGATGTGCATTATCTGTCTCCGGTAATTAATTGCAGTCGGTGGGTAATTATATTTGCTAGGATTAGAGATGTAGTTATAAACTCAGTACGGCCATATTTTGTCCTGATAACCAGGTTAAGGGTTCGGTAAATTAGTCCCGTTACATGGAGCGGTAACAAAGTACATGGGGGTATATATAATATATTTTCAATTCGAGTCAGAACATGTAATTTTTATAAAAATATAGAATAATTGAGATTTTATTTTTTTACCTGAATTCATAAAATATATTTTTTAGAGAATAAAATTTCCTTGAATACAAAAAAATATCCAGTAAATTGATACAAATCAATTTCAAAAAATAATGTTTTGTGGGGTAAAAAAGAAATAATATTATTTGAAAGAGAAAAAAAATCGAGTTTCATCTAGGTTTTGACTTGGTAAATTAAAATAATAAGTCAACTAGGTTTAATAGTGTCAATTCTCAATTTATTTCAAGATAAAACCTAACTCAAATTAAATTATCTATTAGCAACTTACTAGGTTAATTTACCAACATGTCTGAGAACGCTGCCCAAACATCATTTCACGGAGAAAAAAAAGTTTTTTTTATATGTTTTTAATTTATATTTTTTTAAATAAAAATATTTTAAAAAATAAAAATCAAGCCTAAATTCATTTGAGTTTTAACTTGGTTAATCGAGATAACAGGTCAATTAGGTTTAACATTGACAACTTCCAATTTTGTCAAGTATAAACCCTAACTCCAATTAGGTTATATAATAACAATTTACAAGGATGACGTTTAATAATGCATCACAATCAAAGTTTCACAAAAAAAAATGAGTTTTTTTTTATATTTTTAAATTGTTTTAATATATTAATGTTCAAAATATTTTTAATAAAAATACACTTAAAAACAATTTATTATTACAATACTAGGCATCATCTTAATTATAATGATGGGATTGGGCTAAGGTAACTTATGTGGCGGAGAATAGGCCGGCAACATACCATTAGAGGGTTGTCCATATCCAACAAAAGGATAATTCCACATGCAGCCTGGACCTACGCCTACTTGCATAAAAATATTCTTATATCAATTTATATATTAATCAATTAAGGTTATTTTTCTATCGCCACTTATTTCTCGAATTGTAGCTCACGACAAGATCATCCAATATAAAGATTTTTACAAATAGTGCTTAAATAATAATAATAAAAAAAACAATTATAATACGAGTGTTCAAGTTAACTTATATGTATTTTAAATAATCACACAAGTCCTATAATGAACGACTAATTAGTAGTTTTTAGTAGTCCTAAAAATTACAAGACTCAAGCCGGTAATATTTAGGGGGCAAACTTAGGATTGAATCACTAAGTTGCGTCCTTGTGGTTAAATTATCAATGTCACTCTTCACTAAAACATATCATCTTTAAATGGTTGTGTGTGTGTATGTGTGTGTGTGTCTTCTTGATCTCATCAATGATTATCATTGCAAAAATAATTTCACAAATTGAATTTTTATTTTTGGATGAGATGATAAAATCCATAAAAATAAATAGGATTGGGAAAGTGATATTAGACTATCTGAAAGTGTAATCGAGGTTATTGTTTATTCAGAGTTGCACCAAAATAATATATTTTTTATTTTTAAAAAATTATTTTTGATATAAACACATGAAAATGATCTAATTTTTTTAAAAAAAAATAATTTCAAATAAAAAATAAAAATATATATTTTTTAAAAATATTATTAAAACACAATACCAAATATCCCTGAAAATGAAAAGCCAGATTCACCGCAAACTTTAATTGCTTTGTAGATGTGAAATCAACGGAGTCACAAGCGACGAAAATAGAAATATTTCACCTCATTCATTTATTTCCCATTGAACCTTTTGAATCAGAAAGACTGGATTATGTGAAGTTATAATAATAATAAAAATAAAAACAAAAATTTAAAAATAAATAAAATATTTATTTGCCTGAAATTATATATGTTTAAAAATAAAATAAAATACCTTAGATTTAATAAAGATTACTATACTTGTTTGCCTGAAAACAATTTTAATAGTAGAAAGCCTTTTATTTTTATATGATTGAATAATCTCTCCGAATCTTGACTAAATTATAGAAAATAACTGGAGAGCATATTCGATTATTTATTTTTTCTAAGGATTCATAACTTGACGTGATGCACTAAGGGTTCCTTGAGCTTTTAGATCCTTGACCTTGTCTTTTCTTCTAGAAAGGGGAGCCTAGAAATTATCTCAAGCAAAGCAATTTTTTTTAATTTAGCTGGCTATAAAAGAATTATTTTAATTATTTTTTAAAAAAATATATAAATTAAAAAAAAAATCCAAACAAGCAAGAATGTTAAGTCAAGACTATAAATCTTGATTTTGTGGCAAGGAAATGTTAACATTAGTTTACTTATTAACTTTTTATATATATATATATATATATATATATATATATATATATATAAACTCCAACAATCTTAAAGATATACTCCATTCATTTAATGTATTTAAAATAACTTAATTTTTAAATATTAAACTAAAAAAAATTAATCACTCGATCAAACCTATATATCAATAATAAGCGCAACTTCTTGGTTTTGGAGGCAGCAACTTCTTGCCCTTCGTGGTCAAAGAAGAGCAAACCCTTGTTCTTATCTTCTTCTTTCAAAATTAACAGAGGGAGAGAGTTTTCAATAATAGTATTCAAATCTCAAGCGGTTAGCACCATCCGATCGCGTGGCCTAATGGATAAGGCGCTCGCCTCCGGAGCGGGAGATTGTGGGTTCGAGTCCCACCGTGATCGCTTTATTTTCCACCGTGCTTTCTCTTTTTAGAGATCGAATGCTCTCTCCCATAAATGCCTGCCAGCTAAAAACCATATAACAATAATGGTGGTAACATCTAGCAAAACGTTGTCCACAGACAACAAAATACTTTCGATGTGTTTCAACGCCGATATCGTAACATATCTTATCCAACAACAGCATGGGAAGAATGAAAGATGCCATAACATTAAAGAAAACCCTTTTCCATCAGGACCTCTTTTCAATCTTGTCGGTTGATGGACTTGATTTGCTGTGAATCTCTATGTACAGATGCATCCAAACAAGCCCTTTAAAAGAGAGAGATGAAAGGGAACTAACAAAAGGTTGGCATGAATGTTTCTGCCACGGGTTTTCTTGAGACAGTGGAGCACTCTGGGCCAACATCGTCAAAACATGATTACATTCAACCAACTTTATTGACTATATACAGTTAATTTAGTGCATAGATCTAACTAGGAAACATGGAGCCTGGTAGCCTAACCTTCATGTTAAATATTATGATTCTTGTGAAGCAAGGAAGAGCTTGGTCTGAAATACATAGAGCATATATTCGTGATTATAATATTGCTCAAGGCATTCTTGCCTGGAAATTGATTATCCACATGGAACATTGCAACATCCTTTTAGGGCTCAAGTTCCTGGCACCAATCATTTCCTGGGTGAATCTGTGTAAATTCTCTTGTGCTTAGGTGAATCCTCCTTAATCCACCATAGATAAAATACAGAAGAGATGATCACAAGCCCAGCTAAACAAGCCACTGATATCCCAATAAGTTTTCCTGCACGTTTCTTATCCCTCTTGGAAGAGCCAGCAGCATCAGATACTGCAAAAATTAATAAGCAAGGGAGAGCAAGTCAGGAAAGCAAAAACAAGTCTGCATATGGTGGAATTCTATGTTTGAAAAAGAAAATGTTACAATATAGACAAAGTTTTCTGGTTTTGCGGGAACTCAAGGGAAGAATCTTCACCGCTAAGATCACCGATTCTCCTATAAAGAATAGACTGATATCAAACATCTGATTTTCCATATAATGATTGAAAAGCATCCAAAAATAGTGAGGTCAAGGGGAAAAACGTGGTTCTGCAAACATTCAACTACTAGTATTATATGGCCTGCCACACTTTCTTCCTGACATTCTTGTTATGAGAGTAATAGACAGCTGCATGTTTTATGATGCAAGATATATTTGAAGGCCTTATAGGTCTTCCAGCTTGTTTAGAGCACTAAAACTGTTTGGGATTGGACCTTGAAGCAATGTCCATTGAAGCCGCCTGCATATGACAAGATATGGTAGTGAAGAAAGAAGATAATATAACTAGTTAAAAATCTATCTCAAACTTTAGCATTATATCAGAAAGAAAATCATGCATACAGGGTCCTGAGTTCTGTCAGAGTTCCAAAGAAGTCTGGAAGCTTTCCGGTGAACTGGTTATCAGATGCCCAGCTGAAATGAAGGAAACAAAATCCAAAAATTATCTTCCAATCCATCATGTGAATCTACAAACACTGCACTATAATCCACAGAAACTGAGAGAGTACAGAATTTGAAGAGATTTCAGATCTGCAAATTCTTGCGGGATCGGTCCACTGACTCCACTGCTATCAATATACATGAAAGAAAGTGTTAACTTCTAATCTGATCGTTCAGCTAGCAAGCAAGATGAGGCAACATGCAGCTCGCAGTTCCCAACTGAGAACACCCGAACTCAATTAGTCCGATGATCCTCATCAACCAAACATTTGCATCCACAATATTATCGAAGTAACTGGCCTAAGGTTCCTCAATATGTATGATGATCAATTAGTCATGAACAACTTACAGATCCTGAAAGGAAATCAACTTTCCAAGGGATGTAGGCAGTGGTCCAACGAAATTGTTCGAGCTAAATCTTCTGCGTTACGATATAAACTCGTACAAAAATATTAGCTTCAGTCAATTGAGTAGAATTCATGACATGAAACAAAAAAAATATCATATAATAAACTTGCTGATAGTACTTAACATGATAATCATCTTGGTTAGATTTCCAAGTTCTGGAGGCACTGGACCTGTGAAGTCGTTGATGCCGAGGCTACTGTTCATTATCAAACATAAGGAGTAACAATTTTGAGTACCTCAACATTTAAAATTCGATTTTTTATAAGAAAAAGAATCCAGCATCTTCACAAATATAAGATCCTCAGAGATTATTAGGAGATTACAGGTATTGCATATTCGAAAACTGTTCGATTTCTGCTGGGATGGAACCATTTAGTACATTTTGACCCAAGATTCCTGCATCACGATACATAATTCAGGCTCTTTAAATCAACATCTAAATCTACAAAGGAAAAGTAGAAGTTCTAAATAAAATGTGATTTCTTACAAGTCGATCGGCTCCTAAGGACCAACAGCTTACTTGGTATCTCACCAGAAGTGTCCAAAGCATAAATCTTCCTGAATCATTATATGAATGAAAACAGAACCCTCAGCATTAACTAACTACTACATGAAAGAAAGAGGGTGATTGGCATTGCAATGATGATTATATACTGACAGGTGAGTGATATGGCAGGTGTTGCCGCCGCAGTCACAAGCAACTCTAGGATTTGATTTTTCAGTAGCCCATGTTGCCTTCTGGATGTAGGGGTCATCAGTGATATTCAACTTGTCTATCAAATTCTAGTAATCTATCAATTTGTTTAGAGCATCCACTGGACAACAAACGCAGAATTATCGCATAACAGTAACAAAAGTTAGATTTTCACAACACCATACAGATATAGAAACGAAGTGATCAAGACCTTCATTAGGATCAGTAGCTTGCTGTCCAGAAACAACTTGAGAGACAAAAAAACAACAGAAGCTCAAGACCCCCATTACAAAGCACAGAACTGACATTGCATTTGTTAACTAGACTATTCTAGAATCCTTGAAGCGGGCTTTGTAAGCTGGACCAAGCCTGGAACACATTAGTTACAGGAGGCTCATTTTTTAAAAAAGAAAACGAATTAATCATTGTTT
Organism: Salix dunnii; assembly: GCA_015731905.1. Classification (NCBI taxonomy): domain Eukaryota; kingdom Viridiplantae; phylum Streptophyta; class Magnoliopsida; order Malpighiales; family Salicaceae; genus Salix; species Salix dunnii. Next base: position 19,696,990 of record CM027664.1, read on the forward strand.
CTTTTTAAAAAATATTCTAAATTAGATGTTAGGGATAGACCCACCGCCTCCTTTCGACAGCCATAAAAAAATTCAGAAATTGCAATTTGACCAAATAGATGTTGAATTCCAATATATATATATATATATAAATTGATAATAAGTCATTAGTCGGATAAAGGGTATTTAAAAAAATATTTTTATTTTATTTTTTAGATATTTTTATGTGCCGATCATATCAAATGTAATTTTTTAAAAATAAAAAATATATATATTATTTTAATATATTTATGAAAAAAAATATTTAAAAAAACAATATCATACTATAAACATGCATTATTTTAGAATAAATATGTAATAAAAATAAAAATTATATATCTTTCTATATATTTTTTTGTTTTAAATGTATATGAATTAGAATTGTGATATAAATAAATTAATTTTTATCTTTTCAAGCAAATATTTTTACATTTAACATTTTTGTCATGAAAATCATAATTTTCCAAAAATGGTTTACGAAGTCCGAATTCCAAGTAGGATGGCATTGACATGTCAGCATTTTCACTCTCGAAATCATGGAATTAACGGCGAAGATTACAAACTTACAATGCTAAATTACTTCAATTAAATACAATACAACGTACGTGGGCTTAATTATGCTCTTCTTCGTCTTTTCCTCTAACACTAGGGTTTGCATATGGTCGGTCGATCTCTTACGTGCTCCACAGTACTTCCACTCATATTTCTCATCTAGTTTTTTATTCAAGCAAATTAATGCCATTATTTGAAGCTTTTTACTACCCTATAGCCCAGGGATACAATCGATCATCACGACTCAATTTAGCCAGCATTCCTTGCTATCTTCAAACGCTGCACAGACTCCATGAAAGACCTGCAAAATTACTCCATAAATTTCAGATTTATGGTTAATTAATTCACATACATTGCTTAGCCTTGCCAATTCAAGCTCAATACATATATGCAATGAAAGAATGATTTTTGTTGTTTTTGAGATCAAGAAGCACTGATGATACTTACTGCCATGGAACATCTCCTGCAACTAGCCAGTCCCCATCTTTGTCTTGGTATGTCAGACAGTAACGTGCGGCATCATTTCCAAGGTTTTGGCCTGAGTCCATAACCAGAAATTAAACAGATGTTACAATAGTTTCTTTGAGGAATCTGGCCCTGGTGTTTGTAAGTGACGATGAATGCAGTTAATTACCACTTACATTTAGCAAACATGCTGATCAAGGATTTTGTGAGTGTCTGGTAAGAGTTGTAGAGCCTTAAATCAATCTTTCTTGTTATCGCCACTCCTTCCATCTTCACCTTGACATACTTGGAGTTTGATCCATCACCATTTTCATAATTCCCAGCTGCTGTCATTCTAGTACTGTTCATAATATGACGAGCTTGGTGCTGATCATGGTGAAGCACCTTCTTCCTCCATGACTTAATAGGTGGCCACCCCTCAACTTGATTTTCCTCTGCATGATTCCTGTAAATTCACGATGAATTGCAGTCAAATTATGCATGCCTGGCTAAAACCTGTAAACAAGAAAATGGTCTGATACTAATTACTATTTAGAACTCACTTGTTAATGCTACAAGAGATTTTCTTTTCTCCATCCCAATCATCTTCATCATTTGGTTGGCCACTCCATAAAAGCAAAGGCAATTCTCGAGATGCATCTTCGATATTCTTTCCAAAGGCTACTTCAAAGCCACGTTTGTTGTCCATGTAATTACCATCTTCACAGCTGATCCATGGTTTCGAACCAAGCATCTGATCTTTTGACTCAAACCCATCATTGTTCAGGTCAAAGTTTTCAATGAAATTGTAGGTTGGGAGGGATCGAAGACCTAGTTGAAGCTCCATGATATCCTCTTGATATTGATTAACAATCAAGCTAGGTAGCACAATATGCTTTAAGGTAGTAGTAATAAAATATGAACAAATTAAAGCCTGAAATGGGGTGAGTTAGCTGATGGATACTTCTTGCTTGAAAGTGTGAAACATATATGTGTGTGTGCGTGTATATATAAGTGGGAGAGAGAATTGAAGGCACACGAATTAGTTGGCCATATTGTCTTGTAAGAGAGAGTAAGTTAGGGACAACATGGAAGTTAGGTCGGCCAAAAGCCTAACATTGATACGTACAGGTAAGTAAAGGGTGCACCATCTTGCGATCGAGGACCGGTTAATCAGCCCGGGGAGCTCTCGATCGCCATGGTCTTAGCTCCCGAGTCTCAGCCCCAGCTTGTTCTTGTGTCGCTTCGCTCAACAACTGGAGACCCCCTTTTCTTAAATTTGGACATGGTGCATGACCCACCAACAATCTAAATCAACATGACTTTTTGTTAGTACAGCACACAGTCTGATGATTTCTGGGAAATACAACAGGCTTTTGTATGGTATTAGGCCAGTTGATTGATTTATAAAGTATAAATTGACAGCAGATAACACCATTTTCAACTTGTGAAATGTTTTTCTTGTCTCAAAAATATTTTTTAAAAAAAATTAAATTTAAATTTTTTATTTTAAATTAATTTTTTTAGAAATTATTTATGCTATATCAAAAATAATTTTTTTAAAATAAAAAAAATATTATTTTAATATATTTTTAAATAAAAATACTTTTAAAAATAATCTTTAACAACTTTCCAGCAACAAAATTGGGGAAAACATGAGCTTTTCTTGACCTGATTGACCTTAACTACCATGGTCCATTTCAACTTTTGTGAGTAATAAAGTGACGATTTCCCTTTCAGAGATTTAGTGTTCGGAATCCAATGAAGCATTTACATAATTCAAAATATTTTAATAATTATAGTTACTTAATCTCAAAGTTACTTAATTAGTGTTTAAACCCCCTTTTCAAGTTCCTTTATATAAAAATATTAAAGTGATGTTTTTAAAATATTTTTAGATATTTTTTATATTATGCCAAAAAAAAATTGCAAAGGCGTTTTACCCTGTGTTATTAAACACACATTTAAAATAATAATAAAATATATTTTTTTAATAAAAATCATTATGTTATAGTGAATTTGCCCGCGCGATACGCTTAGCTTTTTTTATCTATGTTAAAAATTGAATGATTTTATGCGTGTTGTAAATTTTTATTTTAATATTTAATTAGTAAAATTATAATTGATAAAATCTGTTAAAAACGGGTTTTTTTCCACCAAAAAGTGATAATATATATCAAACCTCTAATAATAAATAAATATTAAAATACATAATTATTCTAATATATTTAAAAGAAAATAAAACTTAAAAATAATAATTATTATTATTTTAAATTTTTTTATCTATAATAATTAGAAAATTCAACACTTAACAATATTAACAAAAAATAAATATTATTATATTTAAAGAAATTATTTAACTTGAAAACAAAAATAACAAATATTATTTTTTAAATGATGACCAACATAAATTAAAATTTAAATATTAAAAAAATCTTAATAATAGGAGGATTAAAAAAAATAGAAATGAAAACTAAGAGCATGTACATATAAATATGGATAGAAATAATATATATAAAAAAAATTTTTGAAAGAGTAATGAAAAGTGAAAACCACAACTGAAATAATTGTTCATTACTGTTTGAAATTGTGATCTCCTTTATCCATTCTATAAAATAATAGTCGTGATGCCATAAGCTGACCCGTACATCCCAGTTATAAAGAAAAAAAATTTTAAGTGGGAAAAAAATAGAAAAAAATGTTAAAAAAAGTGATCCCGGGGATTAGTCATGGTGTGCGTAAGCTGTCTTGGACACCCCAGTTATAAAAAAATATATACATGGAAAAAAATTATGGTGCACGTAAGCTAACTTGAACACCACAGTCATAAAAAAAACCAAAAAAAATGTATAAATGAGAAAAAAAAGGAAAAAAAATCTATAAGTGGATCAAGAGATAAAAAAAAAATTTACATGGGAAAAAAAATCATGGTGCTCGTAAGCTGGTCTGGACACTCTGATTATAAAAAGAACCAAAAAAATATATAAGTAAAAAAAAAAAGAAAAAAATGTATGAAAAAAGTGGGTTCATAAATTAATCGTGGGGCGTGTAAGCTAGCCCGGACAACCCGTTATAAAAAAAAAAACAGAAGCCCCGTTTAAAAAAAAATCACTTTTTCAAACAGTAATGAGAAAAAAAAATGTGGAGCGTGTAAATTGATACGAATACCTCGATCATGGAAAAAAAATATATAAGTGAAAAAAAAACAGGAAAAAAAATGTAAAAAAAAATGGATCCGGAGATTAATCTTGGTGCACGTAAACTGCCACGGATACCCTGTTTAAAAAAAAAAACACAACAAAAGAAGCCCGGTTAAAAAAAACAAAACTGACTTGGACATCCTGGTTATAAAAAAATAGATTTTTTTTTAAAAAAAGATCAATGTTTATTAAAAAAAAATGCCCGGTTATAAAAAAAAGTGCAATGAGAAAGCATCTTTTTAAATATTAATAAGAAAAAAAATAATGGTGCGCGTAAACTAACCTGGACACCCCAGTCATGGAAAAAAAAATATATAAGTGGTAATAAAAAATAGGCAAAAAAAAAAAGGATCCAGAGATTAGTCGGTATGCATAAACGGCAACGGATACTTCGGTTTAAAAGAAAATAAATAAAAAATCCGGTTAAAATAAAAAAACAGAAAACACATTTTCAAACAGTATTGAACATTGAAAATTATTATAAAAAAAAAGAGGAAGCACTGTTATAAAAAAAAAAGTGTAAGGGGAAAACACCTTTTTGAACAGTAATGAGAAAAAAAAATTGTGGTGCGCATAAATTAACTCGGACACCCCGGTCATGGGAAAAAAAGTGAAAAAAATATATAAGTAGAAACAAAAAAAAGTGATAAAAAAATATATCAGTGAAAACAAAAAAAAAAAAAAAGGAAAGAAACTTTTCCATACATTAATTTTCCAAAATCAGGATTTTAGAAGAAAAAAAAAAGAGGAAAACAACTGAAGTCAGTTTTGGTGGCTGAGTGATTCGAACTCTTGCGCGCAGCGAACCACTTGGCCATAATCACTAGTTTGTCATATATACTCAACAAATATATAAAAAGAATTCCTTTGTAAAAAAACAAACAAAACCGAGCTCATGTAGGCGTGAAGCAGCAGATCAAATATCCAGTACACGGTGTTTTGTTTGTGCGTGAACAATAATCTACAATATATGACCCATTTTGTTTTAGCTCTTTTGTAATGGGAAAATAAGAAAAAAATAATTAGAAAAAAGGCAAGAAAGAAAAACAAAATAAGAAAAAAAAGCAAAAAAGAAATAAAATACAAAAAAGAAAAATGTAACTCGGAAGTAAAAAAATAAAAAGCAAAAAAAAAAAAAATGTTACCCGAAAAAAAAACACATACTCTCACGAAACAGAGAGTGAAATTGCCAGTGAATAGTAAATGAACAGTAATTTCTCATTCTCCTTTAGCTATAAAGTAATAATTAATTAAAAGAATTGAATTGGTTGTAGTAACACGAAGAGTGCAATTGACATGTCTTTACCTAACTACAAATTGTAACCAAATTTTATTTTCGTCATCCATGATCATTTACAATTTGGATTTGCCTATTGTAACATATGATTATATTTTGTGAGATTGCGCATGTGATTTCTATTGGGTTTCCTGTATATCATACATGTAATAAAAATAATTCAAAAAAATTATTCAAGAGTCCCTAGAATTCTGTTATATAAGTCTAGATTTGTTTCTAGATTTATTACATGAAGATTTAATCTTTTATGGTTTTGAATGTTACCTTAAAGATTGGATTATTGTGAACCAAAATTCATTTAATTGTCCAACCTTCATTGATAGTCCACATGAATTACCAATTAAAATTTTTCTAAATCCCTAGTTAGGGTTAAAAAAATTTGTTATGCTTAGAGTGCTAGCCTTTTGTTTTGTGACTTACATAGTTTTTCTGTTAAATAAACAATCATCTAAAAACTAAGAGGCCTAACTAACTATTTTTAGGGGAATATAAAAAATCCTTTTAAAAAAATCAATTTTCCATCGGAATAATATCTATACACCAATTTAATATAATTTTATAAATTAACCCAATCAAGTATTTATTTAATTTTTTAGATCTAGAAATAGAATCCTTGTATTTATTATATTGTAGTTCTTAATTCATAAAATATAATTTAATCAAGTCATACTTAATTAAATTATTTCAGTTTAATTTATGACTAATTGTTCTTAATGTGTATATCTTATTAAGTTTTTAACATGTTGACCCAAATATAATTATTAATTCTAATTAAATAGAATTAAATTAATTTATTATTAATTAAATAATTGATTAATTTATATTTAAAGATCAAGTGCATCATCTAGAAACGTGTTGCATATATTAGAGAAGCCATTAGTGGTTTGACTTAACCTTTTAATGATCAATTTCTTACTATATTTAACATTATTTTATCAATATTGTCTTGATATAACATAAACGTGAATCATATCTATCATATTAAATCATGTTTATTCTCTACATAATAGTCATTGATCGTTTGAATAAGATTTGAAATTATTTTTAAATTTCATTCCACCTTGGTCAATGATTTCTTAGTTAAGATTATTTGAGAACATATAAAATATTTTATCTAATTCATATAAAATGATGAATCATTTATTGATCACTTAACTACTTTTATACAATATATTATACCCAATATCTATCATTTTATTATATCAATTAAGATAACATGTAATAAAATTAAAGCATAACATTCTCTATATAAGATTAACTAGTGATATCAAGTTTAAGAATTACTTACACAACCGTCAAGTGAGACTTTTCAAACATAAGTGGCCTTTTACGTGGAATTCTCACGCTATTCAATTTAGTGTATATGTTTTATGATAAATGTCTGCATGTTAGTTTTATGTATCATTTATATCTTAACTGATTTCTTTCATAGAAAAATATAATATGTATCGGTCAATATTTTAGGAATAATGTTTTTATATAATTATAATAATTTATAAATTTCTTTGCAAAACAATTTTGTCTTATAAATTTGTATGGATATAATAATATTATCATGTATAATCAATCAATTTACTACAGATTATATTAAACTAACAAAAAATAATAATTACGGTTGCTTAATAACGGCTAATCTATCATTTAAGAACCTCCATGATAATAGAGGTAGTTCTGCTGTTACTTAGAAAACATTTTCTTGATTTTCTTGATTATGATAATACTAAAACCACAACATTCTCTTCTCCTTTCCTATTATAACAATAGGGATTCTTTCTACATGGCCAAGGTCAATAATATTAGAGAGAGAGAGAGAGAGAGAGAGAGAGGAGAATGATCTTGGCTAGCTAGACAAAACACCTCAATAATATGATATAGGGTTTGGTGCATGTTTCTTTGGTAATTGGTCACCATAGAACGGCAGGGTGGGGTTCCTATATCCCCCATGAACGAAGGAGTTCGTCTTCGATGCCGGGAACACAGAGAAGGTATACCATTGTGAAGTTCACGTGATGGCCAGCATGGTCACAAGCATGCTAGCTAGCCCGAGGGTCTACACTGGCTAGCGTGGACTGACATCAAACCATCAAAGCCAGCTAGGGTTAATTCATTTATGATCAGTCCAATCAATTAAGGCGGTTTGGATCATGCTCGTGTGGTGGTGGAACCCAGTTACAGGTGGGTGTGCTCGAAGGTGCAAACAAACTGTACATGGCGTTTGTTGCTCATTTAGCTGGCTCCTCGCAGATCCAAACTACAGCACAGTTTACCGGCATGAATGGATCTTGACAATGAGAGATTTGATTCGTTCCCAGAGATAATTCGTGCTGGTTTGACACTGCGGTGATTTTTTATTTATTTATTTATTTTAAATGAATATATTTTGATATTTTTAAATTATTTTAATATACTAATATCAAAAATATTTTAAAAAATAATAATAATCACACTCCCAAACAAACATGAATAGTTGAACAATAGGATGTGGCAAAGAGTCACGGCTGCAAGTGGGGTGGGAAGAAATTATGGAGGAAGCTAAGCTAGCTAACCTTCACAAATCAAGCCACCCCAAATGGTTAATTAGGACTTTATGGTCAGTAATCGCTGTCACTTGCAATCATTTCTCTTCATTTTTTGTTGGATTTGTTGAAGAGAATGATAGCATATCAGTTATGTAGTCAAATATCTGACACTAATTCCATGCTTTTGCCTGACAAAAACAAGGAATTTTATCTCTAGGCTTTGCATGTTTGGCCATACACAGACAAGGTAATAAAACCCACAAGGACCTTCCCAAGTCTGTCAAAACAATGGTTTTACAATTTCAAACAAGCATATCCCTAATTTAGCCATTAGTTTGCATCACATTCCACATCTACAGTTGAAAGGAAATGAAATGGAGGGAGAAGTAGTGTGATCATACGTATGAGAGTGTTTGAAACATTAAGCTTTTAGACGTGCAGGTTAGCGATTTTCATGGTGCAGGAAATTCTTTCCACTTTCAAGTTAATTTGATTTTCATTGGATTAGTGATTTTTTTTAGCTGAAAAAACAAAAAACCTGAACTATATCTTTTGGATAATGTTTTTTATAAAATAAATAAATCGAGTCCGGTAAATTCACCTAAACCCGTGATTTGAGTCTTAAAGCAAATTAACTCATAATCAAAACTTGTAATTATAGTTTGAAGCATACCCTTCTTATCCAAACCAACCCACTCAAGTTTTAAGATATCTTAATTCATGAAATTACCATTTAAGATTACCATCTAATAGCAACAGCATATTGTGCATGTACCCCTTGCTCTTTTTATATATAAATAAAGTGGTCCTCGAAATAAGTTTTTTTTACCAATTATGCTAATTTGCTACATACATCCTTCGTCTATTTACTAATGGATGGTCATCCATGCTATTAAAGCAAGTGGGTAGTGCAAAAGCATTCATGTTCTTATCTCTCAATAGGGGAAGGAGGGATGGCAAGGCAAGTATCCTAAGCAATAAGAGCTCTTAAAGATGAAGCCTCTTCTCCCTGGCAACATCGAGGATAGGACACCCTTGATGGATAGAGACTGCAATATTTCTAATCAATTTACTTGTAGTTTCATGTCACTCTCACCCAAAGATCAACACTCATTCTCACAAAATACGACTATCTCTCATGCCAGGACATAGATGGGAAGGTGCCTGTAAATTTCCATACCTGGTGTATATATATCTATCTGCAAGGCACACGTGAGAAGGTAGGGATCACCTTAAGGACATTTTCTCTGATGTCCTGATCGGTGAGTCTATTCGATGGCAACCGTGTTCGATGTTAGGGTCATACCGATACAGCAAACCCGAGGTAGAGCCATATGCCTCCTCAGCAAACGATTACAAATATCATCAACAGTCTACAAAGGAGACCCACCATTTTCATGGATCTTGTGCTAGGTTTCAAGTTTGCAGTAGATTATGTTCATTTTGAAGTCAAGATTAACATGCTCCATCATAATCATGTTAGATAACTAGGTTTAATTTCATCATTTGTTCCTTCAATCCAGCGCAATAAGCCGCAAAAGGTCATTTTCTGTGAGTGTTGGGACACCAGTGAAACATCATGATTTTGTTTTGTTTTACATGGCATTAGGTTAACCATCAGTCAAACTTGGTAATTTATGTTCCTTTAACCAGTATGAAAGAATATGCTCTATTGAATCTGATGATATCTCCGTGTACATAGTTTCTTAAGGTGGCTTCAAAAGTAAGCACCAATCTATTCCGAGAGAAAAATGGCCCTCATGAAATGATGGTGTATTGATGATGTAAATTGTGCGTAGGAATGGCTAATGATAAAAAATAAAAAAAATCGTGTTAAGAGGATAAGATAAACATTATCTCTTAAGGCCTGCTTTTATGCAAATGGTAATCTGCTGACTTCCAGATGCATCTCATCTCTTTAGTTGGCATCCTTCCAGCTGTCCGAACCTTCTTTAATGCCAGAAGCATCACACAAGGCCTTCCAGATAGGGATCAACATCTTAACGGGAGGTCGTAATTCCTGAGCATGGAAATCATGTTAGTGAAGTTTAATACCAAAATTAAGAAATAGTACAACAAAAATCCTCAATCGTTGACCATCTTTAGTTTTTATAAGCCATGCATGATCCTGTTTTATTTGCAATACCCCACGACCTGCAATTTCATGTAATTCCTGCCTCCTAAAGTCATCTCAAGTTGAAAATATTTGTATACCTTAAAAACTAACGTTAGTTCTGCTTCTCCATGCAGAAGCAGAGACAAGCTCCAGTAACAAGTAACCGGAGATACACATTCCAGCAGCACCGGTTTCAAAATTTTGCCAATTGGAATAAAGCGATGGACAATTCTTCCACTGCATAGACAAAAAAAAAATGTTTTAAGGGAAGAGAAAAAAGATGGTAAAATATTTTTCAACAGGAGAACTCAATCCTATAACCCCTTGCAAAATGACCTGCAATGGAAAAAAGCTTGGTAGGCCAGTGAGCTTTTTTTTTTTCTACGATAGAAACATGATAGAAATATAGTTGGTCCCAGAGAGGAAAAAATGGCTGGGAAATTTGGTCCCTGAGAATGAAAATACAGTAAAATGCTGGAAACATGAATTGAGAACCTAAATATTAACGCAAAATACAATTTGGAACCACATCAAAGTGATAGATTACAGCATATTCATCATTTTAGTGCCATCTCACAAAACACATGGCTGCAGAAAACAATCATCTCATTTCAGTACAATCACTTGTTCAGACTTCATATCACTATCCGATGATAAGCTTCGGTAAATAGGTAGCTTTTATAACCTCTATCAATATCATGCACCCAAACCACTTAAACAATCATAGCAGTAAATTTGCATGACATTTTATATTGCTAGATTATACAAAATTAGAATTTGTTTTGGTGTGTTCATATGAGCTTTTACAGAGATGAAATTTACACAACAGAATGAAATTCAAATAAAGAGAAGATATGCACCTTACATAGTGTGTTTCAAGTTGAACTCCAAAAGTTGGCATAACCACAACAGACTCTGTGTCATTCAAGCGGAAACATAAATACAGAATGCATACATTATTATTCGACTTCATATCACAAAATGCAATATATCACCATTGGAAGCTAGCAAACTATAATGCTCTCAAAAAAATTGAGAACCCACCTTCAATAGTTCTTACCTTTCATGACATGATTCCAAAACATGACTTTGACAAGGAGCACACTCAGAAGAAAACCCCACAAAAGAATGGTGAATGATTTATCCTGTTAGTTGATGGCCATTACATGAGTTCACCCCACAAATTACTCAAAGCAATAGAATAAACCACCCACTTTACTCAACAAATGAAACCAAATGTATCCTTCTTGCAAGGATATGAAGAGAAGGTCCAGGACCACAATGACTAAACAGAATCCAGTTATTGTTTCTTACAGTAATCCAACGTTTTCATAGAAGGATAGCATAATGCAACTCAATTTCACACAAATCCCAGTACTAACAAAACACAAATCCCAGTACAACAAATCAGCCTTATCACACTAGAACTCGACAATTCTTTATCTCGATTAGGAAGAGACATAAACACATTTCCAGGAACAAGATAACAAGTTCCATGAACTAAACAAATCCCATTTATCCATTCCTTCAAATATTACGCAGTCTTGACGAAAGCATGAATATCAAACTGCATCACATTGAGCCGTGAAAAAATAAATCACAGCAAAGACAATTCTTTTACCTTAACTAGGAAAAGATACGACGCGGCATTTGCTACAGCAATGAGAGCTGATAAACAAACAATGAAGCCCTTTGCATTACTCTTCCTCACCACAACATGGTGCATATCAATTGCTTCTAAAGGCCACTTGCATTCATGCAAGTAACCGTATCTCCGGTTAACCATCGAAAAATCGGTCATTTTATATATTTTTTATAATTTAAATCATGAATAGTTACTTATTCAGTTACACCTGCATTAGAAGAAGAAAAAACAGCAACAAAATATCAACAACAAAAAACAGAAACTAAATCAAACAGTTTATATTACTGAAAAATTCTAAATTCTAAACAAAAAAATAATTGCTCAGTTTCACACATTTATTTTAAGATCATAAGCAAAACAAGCAAATTTAAGAGGCTAACCTTTATTTTTAGTGAAGAGAAATGGATGGTAATGGATCTGTACAGGGTATATTGAGACTTGAGCTATGGAAGGGCTTCAAAACGACGACTTGCTGAGTCTCCTTCTCAGTTTGAAAGAAGGTGTCATTGCCGATGAATTGCAGATTTGCAGTGCTATGACTGTGAGTCAGGCGACGAGTCGTTACCCGATTACGAGAAGTCGTCGTGTTAGAATTCTTTGCCCTTTGCAGGAGCAAAGAGGGTTTATGTAATTCAGGCCCGTATAAACTATTAAGGCCCATTCCCTACTCGTGGAAAAGGGGCCATCTCGTCATTAAATTTTTTAATATGACACTTTAATGAGATTATATATATAATGAAAGTGAAAAATCAAATTAGATTTCTCAAATAATCCATGATATATGAATCACTCATTTACATTGCTATAAGTTTTGAATTGACAATGACAATTGATATATTTTATCACAGTTTTTTTATAGCTATTTAAATAGTCTAATTTTGTAAAAAAAAAAATGTTTTAATGATACTTTGATATATCAAACTGAATAATTTAAATATTATGGATAAAAAAAAAATATTTTATAATTTATAAATTAAAAAAATCATGTGGTGAAAATATTGTTCATCCAGACTCATTTAATTTTTTATTATAATAGTTATTTTGTTGGGTATTAATGTTTTTTTTCTTAATTTTTGTTGTCAGGGCAACAATTTATTAAAAAAAAAGTGTTTTGCTAACTTTTTAGCAGTTGATTAATTAAGTCAATTTTGTTTTTATATATCGATCACTAGTTAAATAATATTATTGAGTGCTAGATGAAAAATTATAAAAAAAAAAATATGAGTCTCTTATCAATTAATTAGCATGAACAGTGAACATGTTTATTGTTCATGTTAATTAATTGATAGAAATATTATTTATCATGTCAACTTTTCTAGAAAAAAAACAAAAAAAAAAATGTTTGAATCCAATTAGTGAAGTTATACCTGTTATTTTTCACCCATTTTACAATACCTGTGTCATGTGTTATTTTTCATCCGATTTGTCAATTTAATTAACTGATTTAATATATTTTTAGTTCAGAGTAGTTTATTTTTTAAAATAATTTTTTTTTATTTTTTAAGATTTATTCTTAATATCATTATATTAGAAACATTGAAATCCAGTCAATTTGCGATAAAAAAAATAGACAAAAAACTCTTAGTTTGATGTTTTTTATTGATATTGCTTGTATAGATATTATATTATAAAAAATGATTTTTTTAAATTAGTGATGGCGTTTGTGGAGTTTTAAATAAGGTTTATGTTTTATATTATTTTAATATATTAATATTAAATAAATATCAAAATATATAATTAGTTTAACATAGTTTTAAGAAAAAAATACTTGAAAAATAATTATTATCATTATTTTCAACACCTTATCTATAATAAAATTATATTTAAAAAATTAAATAATCAAAAGTTTAGTTAAACATTAGAGAACATAACACTCTAACTTGGATAGTGTTTGATAGTATATTAATGTTTCATAATGATAATAATATTAATTTTATTCTTGTCCTTTAATTTTTCTCTTCAATAATTTTCATGTGCTACTCAGATCAATTTTTTTTTCAATGCTACTAATATTTTTTTTTATTTTACTTTCAATGACAATAATAACAATGAAAATAATAATTTAAGTAATTTATCATTTGGTGTTTTATTTATTAAGAATTAAATTTTGCAAATTTTCTATATATAATATTTAAATATAATATATTGGATTAATAATTTGAAAAAAAATTATGACTCAATATTGTATTTATTTTTTTTTAAAAAAATTGTATGACTTAACATTAGTATCAATACACAAAAATTGTCTTATTTATTTTTTGTTTAGTTTTGATTTTTTAAAATTTTTTTAGTTCTTTTGGGACAATTCCTATATTTTTTTTTTGTATATATATCTACACTCTTAGTTTTAATTTTTATCTTTTATCATTTTCTATTATAATAATGTTTTTTTATTTAATTTAATCCTGAAATTTTAGCATGTGTTGATCATCATTTTTAAAATGTTATTTCTTGTTTTTTTCTGTTTGGTTTTTTATTCTTCAAATCAAAATATTTTTGGAATGAAAATAATATTAATTTTGGTTTTGTCATTTATTTTGAATGTTTTTATTTACTCTTTTTTTAAAAAATAGTTTGGTTTTTTGTTCTATTCTTCAAGATAATTTGATGGTTTTCATTGTGTACATGATGATGATGACAATGATGATGATGAGAACGATGACGATCTTAGTTATTATTTATAATTGTTTTCTTGCTTACTCTTACGTTATAATTTTTTTTATATACTCTGGGATAATTTAATAATTTTTATTTATTTAAACAATAATAATAAGAATGATTATAATGCGTATTGTATTGATAATTATGGCTATGATGCTAATGACAACAATAACCCATAAAATTATATTAAGAATATCAATAGTAACAAATTTTATTATGATCCAAAAATTATAATAGTTATATTCATAATGATATTAATACTAGTTTTGCTTTTGTTCTTTAATTATTTTCATTTGTTTTTCAAATCAAATAATATGTTTTTATGTTGACAATATTTTTTTTTGTCTTGCCTTTAATCATAAAAATAATAATGAGAATAATAATTAAAATAATTTACCATTCGATGCTGTATTTATCAAGAATTATTTCTTATATTTTCTTTATATATAATGTTTCAAATTTAATAATTTATCATTCAATGTTGTATTTTTCAAAAATTTTGTAGCTCAATGTTGTCTTTAATTTTTAACTAGTTATTTAAAAACTTTATTACTTAATATTAATATTAAACACAAAAAAATTCTATAATTAGTTTTTTTTAACATTATGTAACAATTTTTTTTTGTCAAGGTTGATAATTTTATCTCAATATATAGCACTATACAAAAATTCCCACTCTTGATATAATTTTTTATATTTAGTTCTAGTTGCAGTGAAACATGAAGCAAGTAACTCATAATAAAATAAATTTTTAACTATTTATAAGTTAAGTATGAAAAAATCAACTTGTATTTATTTTAATTTAAATCTCAATCTCGAAATATATCTTAAATTATGCTAAATTTAACAGTACTAGGATAAATAACTTTAGAACAATAATTTTGCATTTAATGTAAACTTGAAAATAAATCTGTTATCTTTATGAATAATTTATTTTTTTGAGATAAAATTTCCTGATCAATATTTAAAAATATTTTTTTATCTTAATTTACAACTGTATCAGAAATGAATTATTATTGATTGACGTGTAAAATGACCCAAGAACACTCTTGTAATCGGAAAAAACAATTAAAACGTGATTTTTTAAAATGAAAATTAACAACCACCATAAAAAAATGTACCTTACGGTGTATATGTGCACTCTGTAGTTAAAACCCACTAGCAAAACAAAAAAAAAAGAGAGTATAAATTTGAAAAACAATATCCAAATTAAGGAAACTCCAACGTTTTGAACGTTCTGGCAAGGCGCAATCAAGTACCTCGTCAGCTCCTGGCCTCGGCTCTCTTGCGTGCGTACGAGTTTGAGTCAACGACCCACTCACCTCGTCGAGTTGACCGTAAATCCTCAGTGATCACCATTTCAGTCTAAACCGATCTCTAATTGATGTCTCCGATGGCTTCGAGTTCCTCTTCCAATTCAATCCTTCCAGTCTCCGTATCTCCACTCGACGATGAGAGGCAAAGAGAGAAAGAGAGACAGATCAAAGGGGACGAGAAGGCCTTTAGAGGATCTTCAATGACTAAGAGAGGAGCTTATGCCGCTATTTCTTACATGTGTTGTGCAGGTATAAATCAATTCTCGAACAATTTACACTAATTTTTTTTTTATTTCTGTTATTTGATTCGTCTGATATCTTTGAATGTTGATATTTATTATTAAATTATCTTTGTGCGTTTTTTTTATAGGAAAATAAATTTTGTAATTGCTATTTATAGCTGATTTATTGTAGATTTGGTGATTAGGAATGTGGCTACTGGTGTTGATCTTAGGTTTAGAGTGATTAGACCGGATATTTTACCAGATTGTTTGTTATTTGTTTATGTAATTCCGGAAGTTGGATGGCTTATCATGTTTGAGATATTTTGGAGATTTTAAATGAAGTAATAACGTGAAACTTATTGAAACTTATGGCTTCATATTTTCTTGTATCCTTCCTGAAAAGCGCCCGGATGAGGAGAATGAGGAATGTTTTTTTATTTTTAATAATTTGGAGCGATATTAATCAATTGGAAAGGGGAAAAAAAGAAAAGAAATGAATTGGATGAAATAGCAGGATGATAGATTTAAATAGACTGTCATTTATGAGTTTTTTGTTGTAATTATTTTCTGGTACTTCAGTTTCTGCTGTATGTTTTGCAGTACTTTTGGTATTGTTCAATAAAGCAGCTCTCTCTTCCTATAACTTCCCTAGTGCAAATGTCATAACATTGTTTCAGGTAGATCTTCCTGAGCAAATATGTTGCATTTTATTATTCACCATTTCATTCAGAATGTTCAATGTATTTTATGCCTTTATCTTGGCAACATTTAGCCACATCTCACACTCCTGTTTTGGTTCCACACAGATGATATGCTCATGCTCTTTTCTGTTTGCATTGAGACACTGGAGAATTATCTCTTTCAATGACAGTGGATCTTTAACTACTTCTGATGTCAATGCTATGTTTGTACCACTGGAGACATTGATGCGCACCCTACCTCTTGCATTGACTTATTTGCTTTACATGGTATGCTTGTGTGTAACGTTGAATAGGTTTCTTCCATCATTGAATTTTCACTTGTAATTAATTTCTATATCTCCTGCTGTTTCCCCATGAAAGCTAGTCACAATGGAGTCTGTCCGTGGGGTAAATGTTCCCATGTATACCACCCTAAGGCGGACGACAGTGGTATTTACAATGATAATGGAGTATATTCTGGCAGGGCAAAGATATACACGTCCAATTTTTGGAAGGTGAGTGGTCCTCCAGTGTAACTATCCTATCAAATATTATTTGTAGGCTATTGAAATTGTAATATTCTGCATCCACTATTATGGCATTGTCCAAAGATTTAAGTTGGCGTCTCCGTTAAGGTTGTGTTACACTTACAAAATCTCCCTTGATTTGCATCAGCTTGATCAATGTGTGTGCATTGTGGGAAAAAGAAAATAACAGAAAAGAAAGAGCTTGAAAGAAGAGAACCGACTTTTTTGTTTTCATTTTCATAGTCCTGTTTCAACATTGAAATATCTAATTTGATAGAAACTTCAATATAGATTCCACTTCCAGAAATAGCTACTGTTCCATTGTAATTTTTTATTGCTTCATTTTACTGAAAAGGTTAAGGATGTTATCAGTGTTGGGTTGATAGTTCTTGGTGCATTTATTGCTGGAGCACGCGACTTGTCATTTGACTTCAATGGCTATGCTGTTGTCTTCGCAGCCAATTTTACAACAGCTATATATCTGGCAACCATAAGCCGTATTGGTAGTGCCCGCACTTGTTTTTCTTCTTGGAATTTCTATTCACTAGCTTGACATCTCTCTTTGTATAGTGGCTAACACATTCTTTTTCTCAGGGAAATCCAGTGGCCTAAATAGCTTTGGCCTTATGTGGTGCAATGGTAAGTGAAGATATTTAAATTAATTCTTGATCTGTTGAATTTATTTTCATGTGCTCCAGACTTTTCTGTCCTTTACTTGAAATTTTACATTTGTTTTGCTTTTCCTATTACAGGAATTATATGTGGACCAATTCTGTTATTTTGGACATTTATCCGTGGCGATCTGGGGATGACAATGAATTTCCCTTATCTGTTTTCCCTGGGTTTCTTGGTAATTCTTAAAGTCCCCCTTTTCCACGTGTTTTAATCAATCATATTAGCTTAGTCCAATGGCATTTAGTAAGTCATAAATTCACTTTTAGTGTAGCTGCCCTTATGCTATGATACCTAATTCTCTGTACACTCTATACTGAAATAGTTAGGAATTAAGTGGAAAAAATCTACATTCTTAGGCACCAATGGTCATGTGTGTCTTTGCCCATGCCTGGTTCTGATTTCTCATCAGTATTGATGGGGATGCTCTGACATCCCACTGCAATTCTATTCTTACATTTTATTTGTGTGTTAATGAAGCTTCAAATTCTCTCTTAAGCAAGATTATCAAAGCATGAACTGGTGTTGCAAGCACCAGGGTACCTTGTCTTTCCATCCACACGAATCACTTGAAGCATAAAGCTGTTTTAATTCTGTCATTTTTCTTGTTTTAGTGGGCACTTATTTTTGTAGAGGGTTTTGACAAAAATGGTGATAACTCTGCTTCTCTCTTGAGCAGGCTGTATTGCTTCTTTCATGTATCCTGGCATTCTTCTTGAATTACAGCATCTTCCTGAACACAACTCTCAATTCAGCACTCACACAAACAATTTGTGGTAACCTGAAGGTTAGTTAATAAATCAATCTACTATGTCTTGCTACTGTTATGCATGGAGTTGGGCAACTTGATGATGATAAAATTTGTACCTTTCTTGGGAAGATTATTCTAGTGCGTGTCCAATTCATCTTTGTCAATCTCTGGTAATAAAGGCATGGCACTCTTAAATCTGAAATGACTTGCATAAAATATTCAACTTCTCTGACCAACAAAGTTCTTTTACTATTGTCTGATTTTGAATACCAAGCTGCATTAACTACAAATTTTAGGATCATCATATTGAATAAGGACCTAGCAAATGGTGTTAGTCACCACCATCCCAGATTTACACAATACATTTATCTTAAACTTACATGTGGCTGCTTGTGTGTGTGTGAGAGAGAGAGAGTGTAGCCATGGCCGGACCTGTTTATAGTGCAGTAAACAAAAAAAGGGGGGTATATAGGCCTCTGTCAGGATCATTGCAGAATGAGACCAAGTTGGAAGCAAATAAATTAAAGAACAAGTTTTAATCTTGACAGGAGTTGAAAACTTGGTTGTGTTTGGTACATTTTCATTTTTTAGAAAGTGCCTGTGATCATTTATATGTGCACCATATATGTGGAAAATGAAGGGGTCTTCGGCCACTCTCAAATCTTAACATCATTGCAGATTTTGCATGAATTTTGAGGAGGTTGGGATTTTTCAAATATTGTCCATGGTTGCAACTTTTGCCGTGAAGATTTAATTTGCTTTGAAATTGTGATAATTTGCCATATATGGGATTGAGGAAGTCGCAATTCTAGATGATGAACATCAACTATTATCTTCATTAGTTATTGGTAAAATTCCCGAGTTAATTTAAAACATCTAGTGATCCATGGCTATACTGAATATCCCATCCTTGCCACAGACATTATGGATACCTTTATCAGATCTTTTGGTGTCATGTTGTTGTAGGATCTATTTACCATTGCACTTGGCTGGACTATTTTTGGTGGGCTTCCTTTTGATTTTGTGAGTAAAAATCTTCTTGTATCTGTCTCTACATGCACTACTAATATCTCTTCCACATTTGTGATTTCACTCTCTTAATGAAAATTATTTTGCTTCCTTACAGTTCAATGTCATTGGGCAATGCCTTGGTTTTGTTGGCTCCGGTTTGTATGCCTACTATAAGCTCATTGGGAGGTAAACGCACAAACTATAGAGACCCTTACTTCACAGGATGTTCCCACCTGTTATAGGTTCTTGAAAGAGGCTTAACTATGTCGAGGAGATTTTCGTTTGATAGAAGGTCACTGGTTCACGTGCATATTCTGGGAACCACCAGGCCCTGACAACAAAGCTGACTACCATTTTTAGAGCTTTTTTTTCTCTCTTTTCTCGGCAACATTGCAAGTGTTTCGGTGTATCACCCAGACCTCTGATGATATTGAAATATGCATATGATTCTATCCTAACTAGCCATTTTCCTTGCAAAAGATTTGCATGTTCCAATGACTTTAACCTGTCGAAGTCAGTGTATATGATTGCATTTTGTAATGGATCTTGACTTCAGAGTTCAGAGAACGCCTCTTGCTTGAGAGAAATCTGTTTTTTACGTTAGCAGTTTTGGTGCTTACTGGAGCAGCATTGAAACAAAAATTAGGAAGCAATTTCAAAGGGATGATGAATAAGACCACCACTAGTAAACTTCTGCTCCATTTCTTTTTCTCATGAAAGAAAACCAGTAATGCAAGCACAGCTAATTTGATGTCAAATTTCTCATGAAAGAAATCTTGGATTAACTTTTTTTATTAAAACAATTTTGTTTCATTTTTTTTAATCCTTGGTATTGAGCTAGCTGGGTGATCTAGACGAGTTCGATCAGGTTTTATTAGGCTAATATCCTGTTTAGTTAACTATAAACTCATCCCAGATCAGGCTTCACCTCTTAGATTTGTCAGGTTAAGCTCTGATGAAGATTTATTTCATTGTAATGTACATATTTTTATAAATATTCATCTTTAAGCATGAAGGCGGGAGACTTCATCTTCATTTTCTTCACAAAACTGTTTCCCTGTAGCTCGTTCATAGCTACCACGTTTCGAGTCCCTAATCGGTTAACAGAACCATCAGAGGTTCCTTGCCTGCTGTGTACGGAATTCTTTGTTTTATGTAAAGGGTCGTCTTCGTCTTGCAGGTTACACGTCCCTTATAACTGAGATCGTATACCAGCTCAAGTTTGTCCATGTAGTTTAAAATTTATCTACCCTCCAAATGCTACTATTTTTTGGTATTTCATCTCAAAATACATGTTAAATAACTCTTAATTTCGATTAATAATATTTCTAAAAAAAATTCCAGTAATAACAATAATAATTACTTATTTTATCTTTTTTGTTATTAGCATTTAAACCTCTACTGTATTAACAAACTAAACAATATTCTTAATTCGACAATAAAGATACTCTCACGAATATAGATTAATTTATTTTCCTTAAGGGCTCACCTTTGCTCTTTTAAATATCTTATTGGGTAATAATTAATCCTTAGGAATGAAATATCAACCTAAGTTAATTAACAAAACCTCATTGGTTTTTGCATGAAGATTTTCTACAATTTCGAAATTATCATGTGAATTAATTAATTAACTAATAATACTCTCTATTTTGTTGCTGCATGAGCAGAGCTGGAGCCCGAAGAAACCGTTATTCTTCAAAAAAATAAACCAACTGCCACCCTTGACCCTCTTTCCCTCCCCTCCCCTCCCCTCCTAAAACAAGCAATTCCATATTCCAGAATCTCTCAAAAGCGAAGCCTTAACTCTCTCCCCCCATTTTCACTCCACAATGCGTGTCTCCTTCACCTAAGAATCTTCTTAAAATCAATACATAAATGGAGGTGGAGGAGGAGGAAAAGGAGGAGAGCTCTGTGATTCAGCTGGCTGATTTCACAATCGACGTTTGTTATTCATCTACAACTTCTTCTTCTTCGTCTCGTCGACACCCTCACCGCCGGTCTGCTTCATTACCGTCCTTAATGACTCTCGATGGCCGACGTTCAAGTTTCAGCAACATCACCAAGACTCTTTTTTATTCTTATAATAAACTTCCTGAAGAACCTCTCAGACTCTCTGTTCTCAAATTAGACGCCTCCTCCTTCGGTTCGTACGTTATGTTTATTTTCTTTATTATTTTTTGTCCCGTTCTGTTTGGTTGCTGAGAAAATGGTGGAAAATGAGAGGAAAAAAAATAGGAGATCGGGATTAATTTGTGTTTTTACAGAGATTGAAGTCATGAAGTCAGCTACAGTTGAAGAACTGAGGCAAGCTGTTGAGGCTGTGTTTAGTTACATGCCGCAGGAAGGGCCGGGAAAGATCTCATGGTAAAATTAAATTAACACGAAAATTACAAATGCAGATCGTGTTTGTTGATGCTTTGGATTTTGTGTCGTGTTTTGTTCAAATATATTATTAGTGAGGGGAGAGCCGAATTGTGATTTGGAAATCATGTAGTTTGTGTTGGTATTCTACATGTGGAAGAGAATGTTAGGGTTCAGAGTTATTGATGTTTGATGCTTTGTTGTGTGAATTTTTGGTTTTGGGTAGGCCGCATGTGTGGGGGCATTTTTGCTTGTGTTATGGTGATCAGAAGTTGCTTAAGGAGACAGATTTTATTAAGAACTATGGCATCAAGGATGGTGATCAGGTACGTGACGTTTTTCTTTTGTGGTTTAGAAGATATTTTGGGGATTTCCTATGCTGTTGTATTTTTTTTAATTTGTTTTTTGGATGGATGATCGCAGCATTGTAGATGAAAACAGCTACACTCATGGGTTTAGTGCCTGCATGATGCGTGTATAAAGATAGGTGTAGATGTAATGGGTTTTGGTGGTTCTGCTCTTTATACTGAGATGAGAATGGCTATGTTCGTAGAGTATCTGATCATGTTGTTAGTATCAGAGCAATAGTGGTAGAGAATAATACAAACTATATTATGGGGTCTCACCTAACAGTTTAAAATCTTAGGTGAGATGATTCTTTAATATATAGTATTAGAGTCTTGTTAACTTAGCGGTCACGAATTCAAATCTCACTACCTCTATTCTATTTAATAAAAATCAAACACAAGATAATATAAGTTTTGTGTAAGTTTCAAGCCTAAAGAGCTTTCATTTAAAAGTATATTAGAAAATAATATAAATCATAATATGAGATCTCACCTATCAACTTAAATTTTTAGACGAGATAGTTTCTTAATACTTGATATTGTCAGGAGTTAGTTTTGTTTTGCTTGTTTACTAGAGCTCTTAATGATGTCTATGAAATCACGATGGATCAAATTCAATAAATGATATTGGTGTCCCTGGAGTTGTTTGTTGACAAATGCTATTTGTTTTCCAGTTTTGTTACCAGTGTAAAGAACTGCCAAGAGTTTATGCAGGCATTACGTAGTGCTCACAGTTTCTTGTTTGGTATTTGCAGCTTCAATTTATCCGGCATGTCTCAGGCAACTACAGTTTGAAAAAGAAGCGTTCATTGAAGAAGATTGCCGCGTCAGAATCACCAAAAATGTAAAGATCTGCACCTGACCATTCATCTTTCTTTGATTTCTTTAGATATTATCATTGTGTCAGGTCTTTTGTTTCAGTTTACTTGCTAGCTTTAATCACAGATGAACGTGCTTGCTTGCCAATATAGACAAGTTTTGTCACATCTTAAGCTATGTTGAACTAGTTAGTGTCTCCATTTTACCTATGCAATTTTGCATAAACAAAAGTGTTTTAAGCTATCATGAAAGAAAAAAAATAGGCTCCGTGAATTTGAATGCACTTAAGATATGGCTACTCAATTATAAGATGTTCTGGGTAGACATATTTTTCACCTATTTCTGAAATTGACACCTTCTTTAGGCTACCTTGAAACTGAAAACAAGTTAGATTGCAGAAACTGGAGTGTACTTAAGATATGGAAATTTAATTTCTAAATTGCTTTGGTAAGCATAATTAATTATTTACTTCGGCATCCATGGCTTAATGAGATTAAATGAACTCGAGGACAATCTAATGAGAAGGGGATAAGAAGGGTTTCGGAACCTCTTATAGCCCTTCAAAACATTATCATAGCTGCAACGTTGGTGTTACCACTCGTCTTTTGTAAATGTCTATTGAAAGGCTCCAGTCCACTTGCATCTGACACGGGTTGCTTTAAAAAGTGCTAATTCTCTAGTGACTTGAGGACTCTGTCTTTGTTTATCAATTCAATGTGCAGGTGCAGCTCACTGTCACCATCAAATCGCTCTGAAGAGAAAGAGCAGGATTACAAGGAAGACAGAGGTTCTGATGACTTGGAGAATGGGAGTTGCCAGCATTTTCATGATAAAAATGATAGCATTGTTATACAAGACGAAGCCAGATGGAATTGTTTCTTCAGACAGTGGTACATGTACTCTAGGCTGTCAACCATGGACAGGAAAATTGGTTGGAAGACTTCTCCTTCTAGATCTGCCTGTGGTTTCTTAGGCAGTATTAGAAGGATACTGCAGTTTTACGGTAACAATAGTTATTCCCGAAAAGGTACACTTAGAGAGGATTAGTGATCGGCTGAAATGCATTCTTTCTTTTTTCGAACCTTTACCTTGAGCCTACAGAGACATGCCGTGATAGCCTTAAATGTAAGCTGCCCCTAGTCTCTTAACATGCTGCGGAAACCATGTTTTTGTACTAGTGTTGTTTACAAATCTGAATTGCTCATCACAGTCAATGATTTCGGTTTACTCCACTATCCATGATCATCCAATTCCCAATGGACCGTAGAATGCACTGATACAGGTGGTGTGGCATCATACTACACCATTCTCTCCTTTTCCCAAATCTACTGCAATGGATGAGTTTAAGATTCAAAATGACACACAAATTATGTCCTTCACTCAATTTTTCTTTCACTGTATATTCTCTGTTCCCACAGCGTAATTGAGTTTAAGGTTCTAATTTGACCCCTCTGAGACTGCTTTGTAGGGCAATGATAAAAGCATCGAAGACTTTCCACAGTAAGTGTTTCAGCAAAGTTATTAAAAATGTGGCGAGTTACAACTCAAGGAAAGGATTAGCCCGTGTCATTTCTTTTTTTTTTTAAAAAAAAAAATGATATTATTTGGAGAGAAAAAATTAAAGCAAAACTTGGATTTGAGTTGTGGAATCATTTTAATTGATGAGTTTAATTTCTTTCTAGGCCAGCTTTGAATTGTATCGCTAAGCTGTGCCGGGTTGGATTTAATAATGTTGGATTTTAGATCATATATGAATCGGATTAACTGGGATAATACACATCCTATCAATCAATTCGGCTTCTGATATATAGGAAATCAGATCAAGCCATGCCAACAACCGATTCAATAGAATTTTACAACGGATGTTTTGACACTCGGCCGATTAATCATCATAGGCAGTAGAATGACCAGGGTGGTGAACGGCTTCTTTTTTAGAATCTTGAGTCCCAAGCATGGTTATCAAACTCGCGAGTTGACTCGTAAAATCGTACGATTTTACGAGTCAACTAAAGAAAACTGGTTAACTCGGAGACAAAAATCGAATTCAGTCAAACCCGGTCAAACTCGTATAATATCGGTTTGACTCGTAAAATCGGACCGGATCGGTCCGTTTTTACGATTTTTATCTATCAAAACTATCACTTCAAAATTTTTAAACTTTCAAGCTGCGTACACATGTACACTTATTTATAATGAACTCCTAAGAGTAGAGAAAATTTTTTGCCGATGTGAGACAATTATCCCACAAACACACATACTTATTTATACTGAACTCCTAAGAGCAAAGAGGCTTTTCAGCCGATGTGGGACAATTGTCCCGTAAACAAACAGACACTGATACACATATTTATACTAAACTCCTCAGAATAGAGAAGAGTTTTGGCCGATGTCCCACATCAGCATGGTCTTTGTCCAGCATTCCGCTGGACAAATATATATATATATATATATATATATATATATATATATATATATATATATATATATATATATATATATATATTAAAAATAATTATAAAAAAATAAAATCATTGTGTTGTAATTATATAGCACATTAACAAAATATTTATTTTAAATTTGTTAGTTTTTATCTAATAAAATTATATGGACATAATTGTTTTGTAATGTATTTTTAAGTTATTTTAAATTATATATGAACCTTAACTAATGAAGTTTTATGACTATAATTATGTTATATTGTATTCGAAAATATTGTATTTACGATTTTATGATTTTTCTACCTACACGATTTTAGCTGTGATTTTACGATTTTTGTACGAAAAAATTCAGGTACGATTTTACGATCCAATCTTACGATCCGAGTTTCCGAACCCCTTTCCGTGTCGTGTCAAAATCACGATTTTAACTACCATGGTCCCAAGCAGTCAAATGGGCGGGGCTGCCTCTATGAATTCTGGGCTGGTCGGATCAATATGGGTCAGGGTCAAGAGCACACAGATCACACGTGCACTCCACTCCACTCCTTCCTCTTGCCCATTACAAACCTCAGCAATTTGTGTGGTGAAGGAAGAGATAACCCCCTTCCAGAAATCCCCTCTCAATTTCCTCACAAAATCTGCCAATTCCACCATCATCACCCATCACTTCTCACACTCGAAAGGACGCCACAACTCTAAATTTTGCATCTTCAGTCGCCAGCCATGGCCAACATGATCATGGCCTCTTCCAAACCTCTCATCACCCTCCCCTCTTCTTCCCTCCCCACCAACACCAACACCAAACCCAAACTCCAAATCCCACAACTTTCCTTCCCTAAAATCCTCAAAATCACCAAACCTCAACTCCTAGCTCTCTCATCTTCCACCCTCAAATCCTTCTCTCTCATTGCTGCCACTTCTTTAACCTTCACGCCACCTTCTTTGGCTGAAGAAATAGAAAAGGCTGCACTCTTTGACTTCAACTTAACACTTCCTATAATCATGGTTGAGTTTTTGGTCCTCATGGTTGCTCTGGACAAAATCTGGTTCTCCCCACTTGGTAATTTCATGGATGAGAGAGATGCGGCTATAAAAGAGAAGCTAAGCAGTGTTAAAGATACATCTGAAGAAGTTAAGCAACTTGAAGAACAGGCTGCTGCTGTTATGAGAGCAGCTAGGGCCGAGATATCGGCTGCATTGAATAAAATGAAGAAGGAAACACAGGGTGAAGTGGAGCAGAAGTTGGCTGAAGGAAGGAAGAAAATAGAGGCTGAGTTGCAAGAAGCATTAGCTAAATTGGAGATTCAAAAAGAGGAGACTATTATAGCACTTGATTCACAAATCGCTGCTCTCAGCGATGGGATTGTTAAGAAGGTGCTACCTGTTCAATGAAGTTAATGCCTTTATGGTTTAGTATATGCTTATATTTTGTGAGGATGGAAATGAATTCTGTTTAGCAATGTACATGTTCTTTGAATTACACTGATGGTATGCGATTACACAATTGAAAAGATCTCTCTTTCCCCCTCCTTATTTTATGGAAACACTGAGTTAAATTGCTTTGCGAGCTAGAATTGTCTGTGAAATAGCAGTATAAACTTGTGTTCAGTTTGCCTCTAAAACAGATGCTTGTGTATTTTTCTTCTGTGTGTGCATTATTTCAATATGTGAACTGGCATTTCTAAACTTGAGAAGGTAATTACAACTTTAGTTTGTAGGAATTGGAGGGGAGAGGTAAATAAATATGACATGGGTTGAGGTCATCACACAAATTTGAGTTTGATTTAATGAAGAATGTAGGCTAGTGTAAACGATCCGACTAGCTTAGGGTGGAGGTGTGGTTAGGCAAAGAAAATTAAGTTAACTTGCTGGATACTCTAATAATTTGTTTCTTAGGTTTTGTTGTTTACCATGTTTAACTGAAAATTTGGCAACTGGGTTAAATTGCTCTATATACTAGAAATTCGTAGCAAGCTGTAAAGTTGCGTTTCTGAGTCTGAGATTAGGATTTAATGCTAGAGAGATCCTTAACTCTATAAGAGCATAGGTGTGCCATCATTCGGAAAAGATTACAAGTGTATTGTAGCCTCATTTGACCATCCTGTTTTGGTCACTTGGTCTCCAAGTCTAAAGTGGTGCTTGTGATTTCTTCTTGTGCTTTATTGCCACAGTTAATCCATAGTTTCATCTGATTTTTTGTGGGATGGTGCTTCTAATCTTAAGCAAACATACAAGGCAATGATAAAGGCAAGCTTGGGCTCTTAAGAGCTGAGTTGTGCTGGGAGAAGAGGGGGGAGGTAAACCAAGAATGATGTGGGTTGAAGTGATAAAAGAGAAATCTAGCACCCCCCTACAATCTGAGTTTAGCACCTAGCAGACTTAAATGAAGAGGGTCGATTCAATTAAGCAGCCCAAAGAGCTTGGGGTATTACCATTATGGCATAGTTGAACAGAGAAAAATAGGGTTAACTTGCATTAAAAATTGGAATTTTCAGCTAAGTGGCTGTAACAAGTTGTGTTTTAGGGGTAGAAAGATCTTCAGTATTTTTAGCAGAGGTATGCCATTCATGAAAGTTGACAATATAAGAGTATCCTGACAGCCTCTTGTGATCATTTGAATCTGTCTTGGCGCCTTCACTGCCTTGGCCTCCAAAGATGATGTGGCGGTGCTTGCGATCTTGTTTCCTGGTTTTATGGATGTTAAATTGATTTGATGAAACTTGATCAAGGCATAAATGTTAATTTGGAAATGTTGATCTTTGGTTAGGTGTCATCAGACATCTAAGAGGGTGGTGAGTTTCTGAATAATATCTGCACTCATTTCTTTCAGCTGAAATCTCTAGTGAGAGTTCCACACCACTGTCCTTTTCTAGTCACCAGTAGAAAAATAATGGGATTCAGTTTCTTGATCTGAAACTGGAGTATTTGTAAGGCAACAATTAGAAAAATGACCCTCCAGCTTTCTACCTCATGAAGAAACCATTGTGCAATTGAATGACAAATAGAAGCAGAAATCTTATAGTGAGGGTGCGCAATTTCATTTGTAAGTGATTAGCAGTAGCTTCCAGATGAATACAAGCATTTTAAACAGGTCTTCAAATACACCACCATACTTGCTAGCCATTGATGAACTGATCCTGCCAAATTTGTTGCTAACAACTACATATCAAATAGAAGCTGCCAGCTTAGCTTCGGTCATTAAATATCATGCATAAACAAAGGTTTAGTGAGGGATGGATGATAGTAAAATCTAATTTTCTTATATGGCTGTTTGAAAGTAGAAAATAGAAATAGTGTTGTTTTTTAAAATAATTTTTATTTAGAAATGTAAAAAAATAATATTTATATTATTATTTGAAGAATACTTTTAATATCAATATATAAAAATCATCTAAAATATAAAAACAATAAATTAATTGAAAGAAAAAAATAAAATAAAATATTTTTGAAATGCAAAGATAAACATGCCATTAAACAACTCAAGTGAATAGCAGAGTTTCAGGTCAAGGGTAGAAGGTGCTTTTTTAAATGTAATGATGGTTGTTTTTTTATTAAAATAATACATTTTTTATTTTTAAAAAATTATTTTTAATATCAATACAATAAAACAATTGTAAAATATTAAAAAAATAATTTTAATCAAAGGAATTAACAAAAAAAAAAAAAAGTTGAATTGAAACTCCAAAAAGACATCAAAATGATCATTGTAACCAGCCGGATGAGCCAAGGTTTTGGGAGCATTCAGAAACATGTGATCGGAACTTGGAACGCACTCTACAGTGACTAAAAACTGCAGAATTCTTGCTTGGCATTTCATTTTTTTCGAAGGGGGGTGGGATTTGGACAGGGATTGCTTGCAGGAGTAAACGATGGCTTACGCCATGTTCAGACGCATCTCGCACATGTCTATGGCCATTAATTTGCTTGCGTTTTGTCATGTCTATCGATTGAGAAAACAGAACCAATCTTGCGGTGCAAGTTTTTGGTTTCTTCACTGTGTGTTTGAGGAAATTGACTGATATTTTAAGTTTGCTGCTGCAGCTGCCTTCCCCTGGTAACGTTCAATGAATGCATGTCGAATCATTGATGAAGGGCCCATTAGCCTTTGCTTTTTATAATGAAGTTGTGCTTGATTGATATGCTTTGAAATTTTTTTATTTTTATTTTAAATTAAATATTTTTAATATTATTTTTATAAGTTAATATTAAAAATGTTTTTTTTAAATAAAAAAATATTTTAATATATTTTTAAACAAAAAATATTTTTAAAAATAATTTCAATTACACTCCTAAAAAAAAGAAAAAATGAGCTCATGTAAAGAGATTTATACTAAATTTTCAGTCAGGTTCAATAATTGAAGTGAGTAATATAATTAATATTATAAAATTAAATATTAATAAAAAATAATATTTGACCGCAGATGGAATTGGAAGACTGAGATACTATGTGAAATAAGACTTATTCTGGTTTATTTATTTTAATTGAAACAAGAT
Source organism: Salix dunnii (assembly GCA_015731905.1). Lineage (NCBI taxonomy): Eukaryota > Viridiplantae > Streptophyta > Magnoliopsida > Malpighiales > Salicaceae > Salix > Salix dunnii. The sequence goes on from CM027664.1 coordinate 19,727,082, forward strand.
ACATAAATTATTCTAAACAGAACAAAACATAATTAACAACTTGAATCTACTATAATTTGTATTATTATTATTATTAAATTGAAAAAATAGTAAAATCAAAGTTAATTCGGTTTGAATTTTAATAACTCAAACATTGCAAATCAACACTAATAATTGTTTTCCACACACATATCAGTTTATTTGAGTTGACTCGGCAATAAAAAAAACACTTTATAAACTAAATCTAACACTAAATTAAAATAAAAAACAGGCAAGGACCTCGAATTTGGAACTGAATTGTCATTTTAGAAGCAAAATTCCAATCATAATCAAGAATATTAAAATGCAGCCCCTTTTAATGCACCGAATTAGAAGTGTACTTAGAACATATTTTCTTAGAAAACAAATAATTAAATTAATACTTTTTTTATTATTTTAATATAAGAAAAAAAAAATACTGTGCAGAACTATCTTAAACACCACTACACAAGCTCTAGTGAATCTTCTCCCACTATAATAATATCTCCCCATCATAAATAAAATAAAAAATAAAACTAGGGAGAGAGTGAGAGACTTTCTTTCCTATGTTGTTGTTAGTGGTGTCGAAATTTGCTTCCATTTGCAAACCATTGTTTTGTTTCTTTGGTTGTTCCCCCCCTCTCACTCTCACTCTGTCTGTCGTTTTCTCTTTTAGATTATTATCATTAACAAGTTTAATTCTCTTTTTTTCCTAATTCAGCTCAATCAATTCGTCGAGATTTCTGAGGCTTTTTAAAGCCTCTTTATATATATTTCATTTGCAAGCCTCTCTTTAATCAGTTCTTCCAGATCAGGTATTTCTCTTATTCAATTCAAGAGTATGCTTGTTAAAGAGAGAAACTTTAGTCGGTTGCTTAGAAGTTGTTAAGAATTAATTAGAGAATAAAAATATGAATTCTGGGTTTCGATGTTTTTGTGTTCTTTTGTCGTTCAAGCGAAGCAAAAATTAAAGGGCTGAGAGCAGAATATTCAAAGATTGCAGTTTTTTTCCTTTTCTTTAATGGAAGCCAAGAGGGTCCTTAAGGAACTGTTGGATTCGGAGAAAAAGAGTTTTTTTTTAGTCATCATTTCATTATCGAACATAAGGAGCATAAAGTTTGTGTATTTATTTTGAAGTTTGCTTGTTTTGCATGATTACGATATATTTTGTGATCTTTTATCTTCACATGTTGATTGTCAATTGTATCGTTTTGTTGCATTTAGTTGTTTTTCACTTAGTTATAGTGAAGAATTCGTTGTTTTGAGTACATATTATTGCAATTCAATTATTTTGTTTGATGGGTTTTTGTCAATTTGTCTTCCTTTTGAAATTAACTAACATTTATTTATTTATTATTTTTTTGCAGAAGATAGAATGGCCAGCAAAGCTGTTCCTGCTCAACACGTGACTCCTTTCGAATTTGAGCTTTACGAAGATCCTGATCACCTTAGAACTGTGGTGGCCTCGTCAAGCCAGCTAACTCCCAGGATTGACCCTGCAAAATTGAAACTTAGACATAGAATTGGGAGGGGGCCTTTTGGTGATGTTTGGTTGGCTACTCATCATCAATCAACTGAAGATTATGATGAGTGTCATGAAGTGGCTGTCAAGATGTTGTATCTCATTAAGGAGGAACATATGAGGGTTGTGCTGGATAAGTTTGATACTTTGTTTTTAAAGTGTCAAGGCATAGAAAATGTGTGTTTTCTACATGGGATTTCAGTTATAAATGGAAAGGTGAGCTGGTGCCTCCATGCATCGTGATATACAATGATTAGATTACATTTCTGGCTATTTATTAGATCATTAGTACTAATGCCTGTATTTCATTATAGATATGCATCGTGATGAAGTTTTATGAGGGATCCATTGGGGACAAAATGGCTCGCCTTAAAGGAGGGAAGCTCTCATTATCTACTGTTCTGAGGTGAACTGGTTTTTTTCCTCTGAATGATTAAATTAGCAAACAGCACTATAGCCTCACTGTTAACTTATGTTTACAGGCATGGGATAGAATTGGCTCAGGGAATTGCACAGTTGCATGCTAAAGAAATCGTAGTTTTTAACCTCAAACCTTTTAGCTTCCTTCTTAATGAGAATGATCAAGCAATTCTGGGAGATGTTGGTATTCCTTTCCTGCTATTTGGAATTCCATTGCCAAGTGCAGATATGTCTCGGAGGCTTGGAACCCCAAACTACATGGCTCCAGAACAATGGCAGCCAGAAATAAGAGGTCCAGTATCCTTTGAGACGGATTCATGGGGATTTGGGTGCAGCATTGTGGAGATGTTGACTGGTGTTCAGCCTTGGCGTGGGAAGTCAGTTGAAGAAATTTATGACTCAGTGGTTAGGAAACAAGAGAAGCCACGTATCCCTGAGGGACTCCCTCCTCCAGTTGAAAATGTTCTTCTTGGCTGCTTTGAATATGACTTTAGGAGTCGGCCCTTGATGACAGACATAGTACGTGCATTTAAAAGGTAGGTCTTACATTACAAGTAGATCTGTGGTATGCTAATCCTGTTATGTGTTGGCATTCAGATGTTGCTATCTTTTGTAAAATGAAAATTAGGTATTTCATGACTCTCTTCTAGACATCACTTGCCTTGGAAATGCTGATGAATGTAATAAAACGGGTACCTAGGCTGCTTAGTAAATGTGTCATTAGATTTACCGTTACAAATGCCCTGTTTAGAATAGCATACCTGTCAGACATCAAACTATGCTTTTATATGTATATTAGTTCCTTTTATTTGATTACCTTTTACTCCCAAAAATTTTCAATTTTATGTTTGTTCAGAAAATTTTGCCTTCTTGCCACAAATTTAGATGGCACGTTATTCAGGATAAAAGATTTTGTGTTCACTGTATCTGTTATTTCCTTATTGCCCATTTTTATGACATGAAGAGGAGACAGATTCTGTGGGATGTTGTGATTTCTCGTTCATGCATCTATGGATCAGTCAATTCTGATGCTACTCCCTCCCTCCACCATGCTTTCTATTTTGTATATATACAAACTAATCACAGTAAGTTTGAGAACTGATTTATGCTCAAGGGAGCAGATGTTTTTCCAGAGTTAGTTGACATTCTCTAGTGATTTGGTTAGACAACCCTCTGGTCATTTATGCACTTTTTACACTGATTTCCACCAACATTTTTTTGTTTGCTCAACCTTGATAGATATTGACATATGTGCTGGTGGAGATTGCTTTACCATGTCTGATCTTACAATCCCCTACTGTATTTTCCTTTGACTTGTAATTTTCCCCCTTCATTGATCAGTATGAATATTTGCTTCTTATTTGGTTGCTGGAACAGAAGTTCTCTTGTTCACACATTGTTTTTCCTTGCAACAAAATTTGCAGCTCGCAGAACGCAGTTTTTGTTGATGGAGGGTGGACTGGGTATGGCAGCAGAACTACACTGGAGAAATTTAGTGGCACTGGTTACACAGAGTGGTTTCTGTCAAAGGATAATCCGCGAGTGGGAGACATGGTACGTTCCAGGAGGCCACCTAATTCTTGCAAACCTGAAAATATGGATGTCCCAGAAGGAACTGTAGTGGGTTTAGAACGTGATCCAGATCGAGATGGTTTTGTTTTGGTGAGAGTTCATGGCATCCATGATCCATTAAGACTTCCTGTCTCAACCTTGGAACGAGTCACTTTTGGTCTTGCAGCTGGGGATTGGGTGCATCTGAAGGAGGAAGACAAAAGGCACTCACCAGTGGGCATTCTTCATTCCATAAATCGAGATGGAAGTGTGGCTGTTGGATTTATAGGTGTGGAAACTCTCTGGAAAGGAAATTCTTCAGAACTGCAAATGGCTGAACCTTACTTTGTTGGTCAGTTTGTGAGGCTGAGAGCTAATGTTCTTAGCCCACGATTTGAATGGCCTCGTAAAACAGGAGGGACCTGGGCTACTGGGAGGATTTGGAGGATCCTGCCCAATGGATGCCTCATTGTTAAGTTTCCTGGAAGATTGACAATCGGACAAGAAAATAGCAGTTTCTTGGCAGATCCAGCTGAAGTGGAAGTAGTTTCTTTTAATTCTTGTCCTGGGGTCGTCAAAAAATATCAACACTTTGAGGATTTTCATTGGGCTGTGAGACCACTTGTGATAGCATTAGGTATATTTACAGCCATGAAGGTTGGATTTTTTGTTGGGAAGAAAATAGGGAGATCTAACAAGAGACAGGGCAGTGCAGTGGAAGGTAGTGGTCAACATATGGATGGCCAGACTAGCGGCAGTGGTACTAACCAATGGTTTCCACCATCCGTGAAAAATATCCTTGGTGTTAGCCCTGCTGCACGGTAGCTGAGCTTTTTCAAGTTCACAAAAACCTGTACATATTCATTTTAACTATCTGTATCATGCTTAGAACCTTTTTCTTCCAAGTCGTGTGAGGAGCTGGCACTACTGGTGGGGGGTATGAAATTTCAATGAAGTCAAGCTTGCTCTTGATATATGTAATGCGAAAATGCACATATGCTCGTGCAGTTCCTGAAAGGCAACACTATTTAGGCTGTATTTCTTGTTTCGTTTCATGTTTTCTCCATTTTACTTGCATGATAATGGAAGCAATATTAGGACACCCGTTCATGGAGGAAGAAGGTGGCCATGACCTATACCACCCATGTAAACCCAGATACAGAACTTGACAAAAATCGAAACATGGGAAACCCATTATAGGAGAAAATTAATAGCATGAACTAACAACAATGCATACTACCAGCTGCTATGGTATCTAGTAGATGCTTGATACCAAGCTACGACATGTTGCCCAGATCCAATATGTACCAAATTATAGTGGCAATCTCTTAATAATGGGGTCAAAAACTGCGCGACAGAAACATGCTCTCAGTGTACTTCTCATCATGCAACAGATTTTGGCAACACATCAATGGATGTTAGATACCTATACACAATCTATTTTTAAGCTTAAGAATCTATCAGTCTGCACCAGCAGTAATACCAGCATCTTGCAAAAGCTGTTCTGTCAAAGATGACAGCCGAACAACTTCTGTTTTAACCTCCTTGAAACATTCGTTGTTTTCTAACAGAGCAAGGCCAGGAACAGAGCCGTTTTGCATTAAAAAATCCGCATCAGCCTCAATGCTCAAGCTTGTTTTATTCAAAAGTTCTCGACTCATTTCCGCAAGTTTTTGCAGTGCGCTGGTGGCAGCTTCAACTTCAAGTTGAGCGGCCTCTAGTTTGAGTTTCTCAATAGCCAGGTCTCCAACACAAGTCTCACCGATTCTCTCTTGCGCTAAAGAATAAAGCTTCCTCAGATCATTGGCATCTTCAACTGCCTCTTGCTTCAACCTTTTCAGTTCTTTCTCTCTTGTATCCAATCTCTCAAGAACTGTTTTAAGCTCTTCATCTTTGATTGTGAGAGCTCTCTGTGCTGCTAGAACTTCCATTTCTTTCACTCTTAAGCTTTCTCTACTGAACTTGAGTTCTGTTTCATACTGCTTCTTCCGCAACCTAAAATCATCACTTGGTTCATCCAATTGTTGTTGAATGAATTCCAAGGTCATATTGTCAGATTGCCTTAGTTCATTCTGATCTTTAATGGAGATAACCAATTCGTTTGTAAGCTCTACAATCCTTTCCACTACAGATTCCGCTTCAGTGACTTTCACCCTTGTATCGTTCAATTCATCTTGCATAACCTGAACATGCTCCTCTTTCTCCTTTATCATGGTGGTAGCTTGGACAAGTTGTTCTTCTTTACCGCTCATTAGCATCCTTAGCTCTACAACCTCCTGATTTACTTCATCCAAATTCTTCCTCGAATCAAAGAGTTGCAAATCTTTCTCCTCCAGGACAAGCTGAAGAGAAGCCTGCTCAGATTTTAAAGTCTGGATATCTAGTTTAGCTTCCACCAAATCTGATTCTTTGACTTGAAGAAGATGCTGCATTTCTCCAAATTCAGTATTTTTCTGATGCAGTTCCTGCTGTAGAAAAGATGTCTTCTCAATTGCCTGCTCCAGAGAAGATTTCTCCTTCTCTAACTCCTTCTGTAACTCTTCCACCAGCTCCTTCTCCATGGACAAGTCTCGTTCAAGCTCCTTATTTCGAGCCTCTGCAGTCCTAAGCTTTACTCTCTCACTCTCCACTTCTATTTTGGCGTTTTTCAAACTAGTCAGGTAAGACATAACACTTTTCCTCTGTTCTTCAAGTTCTGCTAGTTGCCTTTGTAATAGTTGCTCTTGTTCTTCCATTTGCTTTCTAGAGAATGTGAGAGATTTTTGCGAAGCAATCAGTTCAGATCTCACATCTGCAAGAAGCCTGTACACCCTTCCAAAATCCTCTAAAGCCTCATTAGTGTCTCCGACTTGTTTAGATGCTTCCTTTGCCAATTTGTTCAGTTCTTCCCGCATTAGTAACCATTCCCTTGTCTGATTCTCCAAATTGGCCTCCACAACATATAACTTCTCTTCCTCAAATTTCCTCAGATTCATTGAAACTTCAAGTTCTTCTTCTTTCACTTGAATAAGCATTTGCAGTCCTTGAAGTTCGGTTTCTTGTCGCTTCACAACCTCACTGGCCTGGCTCAGCAGTTGAGCCTTGTATTTCAGTTCAGAGTCGATCCTGGCAGCTTCCTCACTTTTCTTCTGCAAATCAGCTTTCATTTTATCCATTTCATCTTCTTTGAGAGAAAGTGCAGAGCATGCAGAAGCAATATCCTGTTCTTTCTCCTTGAGTTGAAGCTTTAAATATTCAATCTCCCCGGCTTGAGAAGCTAGATTAAGATTTGCCTGCTTTAGCTCCCCTTCAAGTTTTTCATGCTTGGAAAAAGCAGCTGTAATTTCATTTTCCCGTTTTTCCAACTCCTCCTTTGCCTGATTTAATCTGCTGTGCTCCAAGAAAACATTTCTTCCAGCATCTTGCAGTTCTTCCTCCTTCTTCTTCAAGGCTTTCAAAAGAGCAAGAAGATCAGATTCCAGAATTTCAAGATTAACCACTGGTTGAACATCCTCGGGAAGGCGAGAGTCCCTACTCATCTGTTCTTCAAGTTTCAGAGTCTGTGCAAACAATCTCTCAAGAAGAACCCTTGCAGGTTCAGTAGCTCCATTTTCATTGATGCTTGAATTCATGTTGTTTGAGATTGATTTGACAATCTGCAGAGGACTTTCTATGTTTGAGGTTGTTAAGAAAGCCAGCCTATTCTGCTTCAAGTTGAACCTCGGTGAAAACTGCAGCAAAATAATCCATCATATCACATGCTGCATAGGAATTGGATATTAATGATAATCAACAATTAATCAAGATAAATGAGAATTCTCGTTATGACTTCTCTTTCCATTTTTTCCAGTATTTGGCTAGAACCCAGCTGGAGATTTTGAGAAATATTTACAATCACTTAAATTCGAAATTTTACTGCAGGCCACACATGAGAGCACTTAAAAAATATGACAAAAGAATGGGCGAGGCGAGGGCTGTTATACATGGGATTCATAAAACGAAAATTTCACCAATATATATATATATATATATATATATATACAATTACCATGCTTCAATAGCAATTTCCCCAATGTAACCAAATCGAAGCACGCACTGAGATTCCACATTCTCTAATCTCCATCTTCTCCTTGAATACTTTTCTCACCTCTCTCTCACACACACACTAATCTCCAGACCCGAATTATAAGTTCACCATCTTTAAGTCCCAGAATAAAATTCTTAATTCATTTAAAGAAAGCAACAAGATTTCTTGGTAAATTTTTTTGTTAATATCACAGTGGGATGAGCCTAATGCATACGAAGAACAAAATTCTTCTGAAATTTATATACCGCTCTCTACCAAAATTTACACGCACTAATCCATCTCTCCAATTTGACAATAGATGCCTAGAGAAAACAAGAACCAATACACAACCCCTCAATCTCCGCTATCATTTAGGATTCAACATGTACAGAAAATGGTAAACCAACAAAAAACACTTGAAAAACAAAAGGAAAACAAAAGCAAACTCATTCTTGAAATAAAAATAAAGAAAGGGAGAAACCTTGGAGGAATGGAGAGAAGATTCGACTGGTAGATAACAGCGAAGGGCAACTGAAAACCCCATTTGACAAGGCCACGATGCTCTCTGTCTATCTACCTTGCTGCCATTAAATCACTAATCAAGAAGCTATCCAGTAATCTCACAAGAAATCAAAACAACTAGTAAATCCTACTGATCACGACTCAAGAAGTGAAAGGGAAGAATCATCTGGGACCATGGATTCTTTCTTTGGAGGGAAATGAAACGACGGAGACAGCACGGAAGGGAGAAAGTAAAGAGGTTGTAGGGTCACATTTTTTATTTTAAATTATTATTCTGATATGCTCGTATAAAAAATAATTTTTAAATTTACTATTCTGCCTTTATTTGGGAGCTTCATCCATTAAAAAAAAAGTGCAGGGGCATGTGATCTTTAATAAAATAATAATAATAATATATTTGATATTATATTTTAAATTAAAATTTTGAAATTAAAAATTTGAAATTATTAAATAATTTTTAAAAAATAAAAATATATTATTTTAATATATTTTTAAATAAAAAATATCTTTTAAAAAATCTTCATCATCCTCTCAAATATAGCGGTGTGAGCTTAGCAGCAAAAACTTCACGATTGTTGGGGCCATTGAGCTGTTGTTCAACACCTCTGTCCACGAGTGGCTGGTTAAGGGCTCTGTCTGTCTGTGAAGTGATAAATGAAGTCTTTGGATAAGAAAACAACAGCCTTCCACGGTGGGGTGCTCGGATGGATCCTCTTTGTTTGCATGTTGATTACTTATTGCCGACCTTACTCTGTGTTTGGTAACGCTTTAAATCTTATTTTCAACGCCTTTTAAATTTATGTTTAACTGGGAAAAAAATATTATTTTTTTATGTATAATTTTAATATAGTAATTTAAAAATATATATCTAAAAAAACTATATTACTATATTTTCAAATAAAATTTTTAATGCATCATGTTGGTTGAGAGATTATATTAGAGAATTATATAAATTATATATTGAAATGTTATTGAATAACTAATGCTATATTTTTCAAATTTCTTTGAAAAAAAATAAATAGATAATAAATAAAAGAGTAAGAAACGAATATATGAGTGGTGTTTTTTTATTAAATTATAATTTTAGTCCTCATAATTCTTATGATTTCAAACGCTGGTCAATTTGGATTTATTTCATTGTTTTAACTGGATTTGCTGTCACCTTTATGTTATTTTGCTGACATTTACTTCAATTCCATGCGGTCTCTTACAACAGCTAATTAAGGTTGTACTAGAGTGATCAACTTCTTGGGAACTATACATGGATTTCTGGTCTTGTTGATTGTTGGATACCGTGTGATCATGGAGCCTTCAAAAAAAAAAAAAACCCAACCGGTTTTTGCAATAAGAGGTTGACTGGTGTCGAATAAGAATTGTTTATGGTTTAGGTTTTTATATATATTTAGATATATATAAGCCTTGGGTTAGAGCTCTAGGTGTGAGAATAACCCAGTGAATATGCACTACCCAATAACTTGATATATACGGTGATGACTTCGGTAAACAAAGTGCAACGGTTTGTATGAGTCATTGGGTTATTCACGTAGCATGAACATGAGGCTTGGATCACATATCTTCTAAATTGACAACAAGCACAACAAGAATGATAACTTGGGGTTGACAGTTGAACATGAAGATTGCAGATTAGTTGTGGTAGTTGTGACTTTCAAATCATGGAGGGTAAGTGATGAGATACGAGGCATAACCGAGTTGATTCTCTAGGCCACTATGATCATAGAAACATGGACAAAAATTGCTCAATATTTGTTGGAAAATAGGTTACTAAGTTGATAGAAAACACGGGGGAGAGAGTGTTTCACTGTGTCCTGGAAAATAATATCTTACAACTCACTTGTTTTTGTCCGTAAATAAGTTGGGAATCCATATCTGTCTAGAATGCAATCTTTGTGAATAGCACATATGCTTATGTATGGTGTAAATACATTGTTTACTAGATTGATAGAGGTTGATATAGTTTCCTGTATTTGTGTGTGTTTTGAGATTATTTGCTTATGTTGTTTTATTTGCTTACTACAAGGCAATTGTGAAAACCTTTTGAGGTTAATAAAACATATAGTTATAAGCAAACACAAATGAAAATAAAATAAATACTTAGTCTAGTTAGGACTAAATTGTTATACAAGGCTAAATCTCAGGGTGAAAAAAATAACCCTGTGACAAGTGTATTAAAGTGTTATTGATTATAAGATCGATCACATGAAGTCATGATTTTTTCATGATAATACTTTCACAAGGACAATCAAAGTCATGGTTTCACGATATTGACACTCTTTTCTTGCAAAGTACTTTATACATTTAATTTAGCTTATGCTGCGTGGATGAGAGAACATCATACAATAAACATACTTTGTCATTATCCTTTTTGATTTAACTATAAGGCCTTAAAGTTTTTTAGTGATTAAAAGGCATGGCTTAATCATCACCAACATACAATTTTAGCTCGAAATGAATCATCTAAAAAATGATGGTACATGTCGGAGGTTAATATCTCTTGTTTGGATTCCACTCATCTCATATCTTGTATGTATTTTTTTTTTTATGTGCAATAACAAATGACTGAAAAGGATAGTAATATTCCCATTTTTTTCCAACTTTGGTTTAGATTGGTTTATGTTTGGACCAAATTTATATCGAGTCTTTTTATTTGTGTAATGATAAAAAATTTAATACCATATTAAAAAATATAATCAATTATTTAACGTTTGAGATAGTTTTTATGATTGTTTGTGCTAGAAGGGAATAAATGAATTGGGCGAAGGAGAAATGAATGAAATTTAATAAATATTAAAAACAATTTATTAATTTCTCTAAAAAGGATGAAAAGGTATCGAACTATTTCATATTTTTTTTTAAAAAAAAAAACTTTAAACAACAAGCTAATATCAAAAAAATTATAATGCTATCTATTTTCACTCCATTTGAATTTTCTCTCAAGAGCAAAATATTTTTTATCCTAAGTGTATTTTGTTGAAATTTAACAATACACTAGGCATTTTGATATATCAAATTACTATCCCAGCAGCATCACAAAATAATAGCCAATATATTTATAATTCTTAAACCCGGTCTAGAGTTGATACGAGATTTAGAGTTGATCTAGGCAAAACTAAAATCATTAGCTAGTGGATTCACTTAGATTAACTCAATAAATTTATTTATTTATCTTATATTAAAATTATTATTATTTAATTCTGGCCAGATAAATCGTACCAGTTAAAGTTGTTTAACCTGCTAAACTATATCTCAGTTTAAAAATAAATAAATAAAAAATAAATAAATAAATTTAATTCTGGCCAGATAAATCGTACCATTTAAAGTTGTTTAACCTGCTAAACTATATCTGAGCTTAAAAAACCCGGTCCCGAGGAGGTCTGAAACCTAAATTAACGAGATAAATCTCCAGCCTCGAGAGCACTGCATCTGTGTCTTAGGTTACCCCTAGTTTTTTGAATCTCGACAGTCTTCTCCATCAAATCAGAGGAATGTCCGACTGAAAATGAATCACAAGATTGATGATCCAGTGGCCAATGCCGTCCATTTGATCTAGCAACAAATATTCGTTTTATACTGATAACCTATGCCTCACCCTCTTCCTTAACCAATGTCCTAATGATCTCTGTCTTGTCATAAAAAAAAGCAGCAGCACCCTCTCACCATTATCACATAAATAAACAAATGGCGACCTCGTAGACAGGGACCGGATAATTATGTCTTTCCCCGACGACTTCTTCATTAACAAATCTAATATTATATGAGTACTGGATAAAGAGCATAATTAACGAAAATAAGATAGAAAGTGCCTGACTGTAAAGTGAAGGTTAAAGTTGTAGCTGAGGTTAGGTTTAAGCAGGATGTGATCCTGTACAGATGCTATCCATGATACCTCGACAGTACGAGATCCATGGCCAATAAATAGCAATAATAGTAATATTAAAAAGAATAGTTGTAGATAGGGTCCTGTGTAGTTTTCGTAATGCTAATGATCATAGAGTTGTCTTTAATAATAATAATAAAAATCAGTAATTCTTCACTTGTGGCTTCAATACGTTTGAAATTGCAACCTTATCTTCATCGACCTTCATGGCTCGAAATCTGGTTCGTGGTCACTGTAATAGCAACAATTTAACATCTTATCTCATAACAATAACAATTATTGATGAATATTATAGCAAAAAAATATAAAATTACAATATACTCACACACACACATACGCGAGTGAGAGACTTAATTTTTATTATATATTTAACATAGTTATATAAAACATATATTTAAAGTTCATTTCAAATTAAAAATAAATTGATGTGAGCTTGTACAGATTTAAAATTCAAAGAATTTTCATTTAAAAAGATATAAAAATTTTATCTTAAAACCTTATATAATAATTTAGATTTTTAGATGAAATATTTTACACTAACATTTTTTACTCTGCTTCTAGGTGTTGTTTGGGTGAGCGGTGCAAACCGCGTTTCACCCAAAAAAAATTTTTAATTGAAATGATTTTTTTTTGTGTTTTTATATCATTTTGATGTGCAGATGTTAAAAATGATTTTTAAAAAATAAAAAAATATTATTTTGATGTATTTCGACATGAAAATCACTTTGAAAAGCAACAACAATCACACTCCTAAACAACCCCTAAGTACAAGTAGAATTTTCTATGAAGATAATAACACTACTCTAGAATTTCACATCAATCCCTATCCTAATTTAAACCCGAGATTTTTGCTAAAAACCCTAAAATTCAGATCTTAATTTTCTCATCCTAGCTAGCATTGAATAACTAAAATCACTAAACCAACCCAATGCTCACTCTTTTCAGTAGCTTCTCTGCGTATCTCTGAAGAAAAAGAAGAAGAAGAGTCTTTGAAGCTAGGATTACCAGGATCTTCACAAGTCAAGCACACTAATCCCACAATTGAATTACGCATGCAATTGTCTAAAATCTCTGAAACAAGAGTACAGCACTCACCAGGTTACTACATGGAATGTTCTGTTCCTATCATTTTTCACGCGTAAGATTATCCATCTCCTGACACCTAGCTAGCTGGAGAATGATAGAGTGATGACTATCTCTCTCACCCGTGTCTTTGACTTTTCTTTAATAATTAACAAAAAGGCAAAAGAAGAGCTCGAAATTGAAGGGTGTAAGATCTGGAGCTGGGCAGTTTTTGATGATCTGGACCGCTGGCATGAGCCGTCCAAACACAGGAAAGCGAAAAGAAAAAAGAAAAAAAGAAGAAGAAGAAACATGAGGATATTGTTGAATCTAGGAGATGGTGAGAGGTAAAGGGCTGTGCATGATCATCATGTTAGGGTGTTTTTCTGAGTACAGTTCGCGTGCGCATGAGCAGTGTTTTGGTGCCGTGGATTTTTTTTTTGTAGGCCCACCGTCCATGTCGATGCCACCACGCGTTCCTCGATGCCGTCTCTGCCTTGTGATTTTGTTTTTGAACACGAGGTGTTTTCGCACAGTTTTTTGGTCTTTTTACACCACTTTTGTTTTCATTTTAAAAATATTTTTATCTTGAAAAAATAGTAATATTATATTTATTAGTATTTTTTTATACTTGTGATGCTCTAATATTAAAATAAAAAATATTTTAATATATTAATTTTATAAAATATGTCAAAATTAACTCGATATCTACGAGCATATATCTTTGCATTATTATATGCTTGATGTCTACTAATTAATTAGGGTTTTCATTGATATGGTCCATCTAGAAAAACAATAATTAATCAGGGTGTTCATTGATGCAATCAATCTCTAAACCAAAAATATTACAAAAACTATACGATTTGCGTGTTGATAAGGTATGAGTATATGGAATAATCTTGCTCGATTTTATTTTATTTATTTTTTACTTTGAAAATAACTTATTTTGTCAGTGAAGTGAATTTCTTTATTATAAATTTTATTTTATAATGGGCATAAAATCTGAATGGTTTGATTTGAATAAATTTAATATATATATATATATATATATATATATATATATATATATATATATATATATATATATATATATATTATTTACGAGTTCATTGTCAACTTTCTATTAAAATAAACATTATGAATATCATTTTCTCTATGAAACTCTCACTAACCTGTGACCTCCAATTTTGTATCTTCCATATGACAAGACAATACTAGTTTTGTACTATTTTTTTACTATAAAAGGAAAAATATTTTTTTTCTCCGTGGTCTTATCTCGAACCGTATTATGAGTGTATCTTTTTCAATCAACATCCACCTTTATCGAAATACTATAACAAAATTTAGGATTAAAAGTTTATTTTTTTTATTATTTTAGATTTTAATCTCATAATTATTAATATGATAATTATTAAAAATTTATATTGTTTTTAATTTTAGAATTTATATGATTAGTCAAGATACACGCAAGCTGAACCAAACATTCACATTAATAAAAAACTATTTACCATTTGAATCAACTCTTTATCATCCATGACAAAATAGTACTACAAATTTGATATAATATAAGATATATATATATATATATATATATATATATAAAATAAACATTCATGAAAGTCAGAAAAATATTATATATACCCAGGAAAGAACTCAGCCCTAATTTTGAAGAAGTATTTAAGAAAATATTATATATTTTCGTTGGTGTGACGAAATATTTAACAATGAAGAGGTAAAAAAAACAAAGAAAAAAGAGGAATAGGTTTAGGCGTGGTTTTCACACTCAGAGTCGAAGGTGTAAAAGGCCTCTGCCCGATGACCTCATTCGTATCTACCTCTGGGGCCCATAACATTATATGGTTTGTAATAGGAAAAGACAGCTCTCCATAGATCATCATCACTCATCTAATATATACACGTGGCACTTCTTCTGTTTTCTTAAATATATTTTAATTTAATTTATTGGATTAGCTTGTCCATCTAGAACATGACTTGAACCCGGTGCTGTATCACTCTATTTAAAAGTTTGACATGTGTTTTTTATTCGTATATTTATTAAAATAATATATATTTTTTATTTTGAAAAATTATTTTTGATTTTAACATATTAAAATAATATGAAAATACATTTTTTTTTCAAAAGGTTTCTCAAGTAGCGAAAAAAGATCCAATTTGATTTTTTTAAAAAATATATTAAAACAACTCATTTTGAAGCGATCCATGGACCTAAATTTTGATTCGGGTTTTATAGCTTGCTTCGACCCAAAACTCCATCAACAGGTCCACGTGTAGGGCTAGATCGGATCCGATCATCAAAATGGTATCCACCACAGAAGAGTTGAGAAAAATAATAATTAAAGGAGTCGAACCAGCCCAGCCTGGGTGGGACCCTCACCATCTAAAAATCTCCTGCCCACTCGATTCTCTGGAAAATTTAGGAGCCGTCAACTTCCGGAGAATGACGAAAATGGGTCTTAGCCTCGATATTGGGAAAAGCAGTGTTAAAAAGCAGAGAGAAGATTTACTGTTGGATACTACTACCATGCACGGGCACTTGAAAAGTGATTGGATAGCTTAGGCTAGCAAGTTATTGGATTCATTTGTAGATTATCGGGCTAATTTACGTTAATAAATATTTTTATTTTTATTTTTATTTTTTATTTTAATGATTGTAGATTATTTTCATGTTGATATCAATTTTTTTAAAGAAAATAAAGTAACAATATTTTAATGATTTTTTTTTGTAAATAATCTTAATAACACTCTCAAATATTTATTATATAAAATACTTCTATATAGTTTGTTTTTTATTTTGTTTAAAAAATAAGAAAAACACCAATTGACATATTTTAAGGAAATTGTAACAAGTAAACCTAGTATCGTTGAATGATCATGCAAATGTTAATATAGTATGGCAGGAAAAAAACACATACAAAAATATTACACGCACGCTTGGTTTGTAACCTGGAAATGTTGGCTCAAATCGAGGGTTACAGAGAGTGTTTTGCACGTACTTTCAACACAAGAATAGTGCATTGGATTGGCCATCACACACGCTTGGTTTGTAACACCAAAAGAATTTTGATTATCTTATCTTTAATTTAAAAACTAAAAAGAAAAGGAATTAATAACATACCTTATGAAGAAGAAAAAATTTTACTACTAATAATTTTTGATGAATTACATTTTATTTGAAATCCAAATTAATATTCTAAAGTTAACTTGAATTTATTTTACTTTAAACTGGCTGAAATAGAAAAAATAGTTTGAGATTAAATTTAACACACACTGATCATCTTTTGCTCTCTTTGATTGCATTGACGGGAGAAAGGTTTGATCTTTAGGAGAGTTTTGGAGGGCAAAAAGAATTTGCAAGGAATTCTACTTTGGTTACCGAAATCCCATTTCACAGACAAACAGGGTAGAGAAGCCATAACTATAAAGTTTAGTTGCTTATATTAATAGCCCTTCACTTGCTTTAACGCCCCATTCAGTAGAAGAGAATTAACCACAGAGAGAGAGACAGAGCAAAGAAGCAATGTTTGCAGCTGAGAATGGACTTAAAAGTGACCCAAGACTACAAGGCATCTCTGAAGCTATCAGGGTGGTGCCTCACTTTCCTAAACAAGGTTTGAATTCTTCCCTCGTTTTTTTTTTTTTTTTTTGGTGTTTGGTTGTTCAACTTTTTTTGTTGTTGTGGTGGTTGTTGATATTGTTGTTTGACAGGGATAATGTTTCAAGATATAACAACTTTGTTGCTGGATCATAAAGCTTTTAAGGACACAGTGGATATCTTTGTTGATCGCTATAGAGGCATGAGCGTTTCTGTTGTTGCTGGTAACTTATTAGCCAACCCTTTTACTTCCCTTCTTCTTTCTCTTCTTTTTGTGGCATGGTTTGTCTTCTGAAAATGGTTAATTACTGGGGCAAGGGACGATGGGATTATGGGGATTAGTGATTTCCTTGTGTTTCATGTATGGATTTTGGCTTTATTTATTTTCTTTCCTTCACTGGGGTGTTGACTTTGGTCTAAAATTGCATAGATAAAAAGCTGTTTCTAGATTTATTAGAAAAAAGTTTTTGGTGGGATTATTGAACGGTCTTTATCATTTAAGAATTCTAGTACAACCGGAAATTTCATGGCTAGCTGAGAATTTTTGTTGACTAGCCCTGCTGGGGAAAAATAGCTGCTTGATAATGATGTTTCCATATGAATGTTGTTTTCATGTAGGAGTTGAAGCTAGGGGGTTCGTGTTTGGCCCAGCAATTGCCTTAGCGATTGGTGCAAAGTTTGTTCCTTTACGAAAACCCAGAAAGTTGCCAGGTACCACTGTGCTTAATCTGGAGCTCTAATGGTGTTTCTGCTGTAATTTAGTTTTTATGTTGATATTAAGGAAAGGGGTAGCTTGTTTTGGTCTTCAGCTTCAATGCTATTACTGGCTGAAGCAGATTTCGTGGAAGAAAAATGGGCGCATGCATGCCAGAGGCAAAACATTTAGCTGTTGTTGGTTTGTATTGTGTTTTTTTTCTGCATATAAAATCACTTTGTAAAGTTCTGTATTTCATGTCTAATTTCTGTAATATCAACATCTCTGATTTCTTTTGGTTTGTAAATTGATGTGTTGTATGCGGCGCTCGCAGAAGTTTACATAAGGAATTTTGTTATATTTGAGGGTTTCACAATGCTGAATCTGCAGGTGAAGTGATTTCTGAAGCATATGAGCTGGAATATGGAACTGATTGTCTAGAAATACATGTTGGTGCTGTTCAGCCTGGCGAACGTGCAATTGTAATTGATGATTTGGTAGCTACAGGAGGGACCTTGTCAGCAGCAATAAGACTCCTGGGTACTGGCCGGCTCCTTCTTGATCCTATTTGAACCATTTTCACCTCTTTAAGTGTGCTTACTGAGACCTAGTTAACTCTTTGCATAATGTATTTCATGCCGATGTTTATGTTTTCGCAGAACGAGTGGGGGCTGAAGTAATTGAGTGTGCTTGTGTGATTGGAGTGCGGGAAGTCAAGGTAATGGCTGAAGAACTACTGTTTTTCTCTCCCTCTCCCTCTCCCTAATAAGACTTCCATGATAAATGAAAAACGTTTTGGTCGGATTCTTTCCCAGAAAATTTATTAGATTAATATCTGGATAGCGTGTTTCATACTAAATGACATGCCTTTCAGGGACAGTGTAGGCTCAATGGCAAGCCACTTTATATCCTTGTGGAGCCACGCCAAATTGATAATTGTTGTTAAGGTCAGATACTATACCTCCTGCCTTCCTATAAATCATAAACAAAATCAAGAAAAGAGATTGCAGGCTATTTTTATGAGTATATTGACAGGCAAAGGATAATCAATAATCACACTGTAGTCTTGAAGTCTGGTCACTGCCATATTGGGTACTGAATATGGATATTTTCTCAATATTTTGGCCTCCGAAGTTGTCATCTCTTACCTTCTTCAATCAAGGATTGAATGGTATCAACAACATTAAATATTTAGGCCACTGTTAGCTTTATGTTCATAACCACTGTCAAAATGTTCTGCATCTGAACTCGACAATAATCTAATTTCAATCATTTGCAGGTCTGTGAGAATGACTATGCTCAGGCTGACTTCGCAGAAAAAGATGACACCTGAACCATAGGTGATGATGGGTTGATTTGTTTCTCTGCCAAGTTTCATGCTGCTGGGCATACCTCCGTCACAGTGCTCACCCAGTATCATTCTTTTCATTGTGGGATCTTGAATCATATTTAGGCTGTCATGACAGTTTTGAAAAAAGCAGCATCATGAATAGAGAGACTGCTTAGGATGTTGTTAATAATAATGATTCATTGTCCTGGCTTTTCTTTACAGTCCCCTATATGTCGTGGGAAATCTGATGTCTGGTCATCTACATGTGAAAATTTGACATGGACTAGAGATTTGACATCTCAAGCTCTTTAGTTTGGTGCTCCCATGTGATGCAACACCATTGGTTAAGCTTCTAAAAGCTATTTTACCTTTTTCTATAACCGAACCATTCTAGAGATTCTAGATTTTCTTTGTAGCATTAAAAAAGGAGAAAAAAGAGGAGAGAATGGAAAAAGAAAATAGGCCAGGGCATCCTTTTCTATCATATGGTTTTGACGTGTTGATGAAGCTTTGCGGTTCCTTGTTAAAACAAGGTTGGATCAGAAATAGGAGTGTGGGGTTCAGTGTAGATAAGAAAGTTGAGATTCTTCCCTTCTATTCACTCCCATTTGCAGGCCTTTGCCCCCACTTGATAAAAGATGAAGTGGGGATCATTTTATGAGTTCATAGAGCCATGTGATGCTCTGGTTATGAAGCATCTGGAATCGACAGAAATGGCTGAAGACGTGAGATGATGGTTCATGGTACTGAAAACACAGTAATATCAGTTCCTGCGTTGCAGATTTGAGATTGAAGGGGTGTTTGGGAGTGTTTTTGTTTTTTAAATATTTTTTTGTGTTGAAATATATTAAAATAATATTTTTTATTTTTTAAAAATTATTTTTTATATAGACATATCAAAATGATCTAAAAATATTAAAATATATTTATTTAAAATAAAAAAAATAAATTTTAATTAAAACACTGGTTTGTCCGCCAACCAAAATAAAATTTGGTCACCTATCCTCACTTGGTTCGGTTTTTAATATCGTACCCTGCTAAGGTGATGGTTTAGGGAGTTTTGACTGCTAGGTAATGCTTGATTATCTCGGACAAATAATTAAATAAATAGTGACATCGAGAATAAAAGCATGTATTGTTTTTTTTTAAAAAAAAAACTAAACACAATTTTCTCTCTCAAAACAAAAAGGCAAATGGGAGACATGTCCCTGTTCAATATTTCCAGTAACTAAACTAGCTTCAGAAATAGGAATCAAATGCTGGGTTTTGACCCGTTTGACCTTTCTCAATCCCCGGCCTCTGATACAGGCTCCGGTCACCATTTTTGGTGGTTATTTTTTCCTTTCTAGCCTGTCAGATCCGTGCTGAAACCTTAACCTACGTGCTCTAGAATCTGGAGTGAAACCGGAGCAAAATTCACTTCAATCATGAGAAATGAGACTTTATGGTTGTGCATACAGAGACTCGAACGCTGGAAAGTTTGAACAGTGCTAAAACAGGCATGTAGCCTGTTTATTAACTTTATTGGACTCCTTGAATAATGTTAACTCTTATTATTGCAATAAACAAATAAAAGATACAGCACTGGAAAAGATTACATGAGCTACTTGCTGATTTAGCGAGATGGATCTGTTCAAAACAGATTGTCTATTACCTGTAATAGTGTATTATAGTCTCGAGAGAAGCCTTGCACCAAAACAAAAAAAAGGTTAACAGTATTCGACTATACCTTTTATCTTTCTACATCGTGATTATTGCCTGAAGGAGCCTCGTCATTGCTACTCCTACAGATGCTGCCCATTTTAAGAGCATGACGCATTATAGAGTTCACCTGTTTCCTCAGCTTAGCATTATCTGTGAAGATATTTGCCAAAATCTTCCTCAATTCATCATCCTTTGCTCTTGTATCCTTGTTAGGAGCAGTTATTTTATCATCTTCAAATAATAGCTGTGCCTAAACAATAATTTGGGGGGAAACGTTGTAGGTAAGTCGTTAAAAGGAATTGATGAAACCTACTTTAAAATTTATATTCAAAATGCGTTTCCAAATAGCTAATACAGCTTTGATAGTCGTTAGTAGAGGTGGTCATGTCTAGGAATCATTTGAAATAATGACAAGAACATAAAGCCAACTGTCCTAAGCAGAGTAGATTCTGTTTAGCCAATATAAGTGTGTGTGTGTGCTTGGTAGTTTTGTTTAGCGATGAGAAATAGTCAGGAAATAGAAAGCACCTCTGCTAGTAGATGGTCGATTTGATCATCAGATGTGGTCAGGAAATCTAAAGCATCTCCCAGAGAAGAGTTCACAATAAAATTATCTTCACTGGACAAATTGCCGCTGCATCCTTGCAGCTGGTCATACAGAATCCTGCAATCATGTAGCAGTTTCTTCCGAGTAGTTTTCTCATGCTCCTTTGTTTCTCTTTCCTCGTAAAGAAGTTTCTGAAAAAACAAGCATAGCATAGATCCAGTGAATATATATCACAGCTTGTAGTTGGGTTCAAATGCAAAATATCAATCTGATATAGAGTTTGAAATTTGACTTGGGACTTGATGACTGGCAGAAGTAAGCAGCATGTTTGAAATATTTGACTTGGGACTTAACCAAGTAGAGTGAATAGTTGTTATATGATGCAGCTTCCTATAAGAAGAAAAAATGTTGAAAAAACTTGATATACAGCAATGATATACTACCACAATATCAGATTTTTCCTTCAGTGATTGACTAAGCTCTTGCTTCAATTTTGCCTGGGAACTTTTGAGGGATTTAAATTCTTTTGCAAGAAATTTAATATCCGCTTTTGATTTTGCTTCGAGCTCTTCATATCGCCTGGACGATTCCTCCTGTTGCTTTCTAGTAGCATCCAACTCCTCAAGTGCTATGTCTTTTTCATGGTCAGTAGGTGCCATTTGAAATTCTGTACTCCACTGCTTACCCTGTAATGGTTACATGAATCATGATTTGAATTTAAGTCATTGAAAGGACCATCTTTCCCTTGAAGCGGGGACTTTCCAAAAGAAAGTAAGGGAATGAAAGAAAACAATAACGAAACTTCAAAACCAGAATGATGGCTGATACATAACCTCTTTTGACTTCAATTTCAATTCCATTTCCAATGATTTCCGTCTCAATTCCTCCATATCCCACTGCATTTGGGTAAGCCTTTCCCTCTCAATTAAAATAGCTTGCTGCATGGTTTCTTTATTTTTCTGTTTGGTAGTTTCAAATTCCACTTCCAGATCCTTGACCTGAAGAGATCCAATCAGCGAGATAAAAAGAATAACAGAGTCTGGTTCAGGAGTGAAACATCAAAGGACATGCCAAAAGTTTGATCTTGGAGAGTTTAATAGCTATTATACTCTTGCATACCCTAAAACTGGCGTGCATAATTAAGCAAGAAGTCCAAATTGCATCCATTCAAACATGTCATGAGAAGATGGAACCTGGAAAGCTTATTCAATTACCACTGACATACCTTTGTTGTAAGGTAATCTTTTACAGCTATTTCCTGATTCAATCTTGATACGAGGTCTTCCATGTCTGTTTTAGCTGTGACTAGCCTCCGCTGAATCGTTAATAGAACCCTGTTCATTTTATGACGCTGATCCAAAGGAAGTACTATGTGTGCATCACCTGAAAACTGCAGCTCTGTATTACCAAGAGTTTCTGTGGAACTCGAAATCTCAGCAACTCCTGGAAGGTCAAGAGATCCATTGCCAGATGAATTTGGTATCCCGGAGTTTGATATTTCACTTCCTCGTACAGAACTTCCATCACTTTCAGCACTCTCACAAGATAACTTTCTAACATGACCAAATACCTTACCAGGCTCTGGCTCAGAGAAAAGTTCCGTCCCATTTCCAGTAAGAAATGAAGCTTTAGAGGCATTTCCATTATACCCATCTTTCCCTATAACATTGTTTATATGCCCACCATGTGGTGTATGCCTAGGAAAACCTTCTAGTTGCTCTAGAATAGTATGTCCCATAAACAGCCCCTCATCAATATTCATCATTCCATACTTCACAAGTTTTTCTATAGGACTGGTTAAATCTTCATCCAGTGCTAAATCCCCCAAGCCAATTCCAAAAGTGCCATCTCTTTCTAGCCTTGGTGTTCCAAGGTCAGATGTCTCATAAGCAATATCACTGCCATAATCTGACGCAATTGATGAGCTGGTAGCAAGAGAAGAGCTCAAATTTGGAGGTATCTGAAGTGAGGAGGTTGAACTATCACCAGTTGGACTTGCTTCCGATGACTGCTGATTTCCATCTTGGAATGCTGAAAACATGATGGAATGCTAAGCAAGATTCAATTCTTAAGGGAAACCCCCCCTCAAAGAGTTGATATTCAAGTAGATTATACACTTTCACCATAACATACAAAAGAAGTTACGATGTTTTAAGGTAAATTTCATGCACAAAAATGACACATACAAGTTCTCGCAGCAGCCTCTAATTCAAAATAGGATGCCACTGCCACACTTCTTGATAAATCAATGTCAGACAACAGTTTTGTCATCCACTGCTCCAAAGAGTACCTTCTCTGCAACAAAAATAAGTATTTTCAGAATGTTTGTCAGTTACATGTAAACAAAATAAAGTTTTCTCATTAAAAACTTATTTTGTAAGCTGGATTTTGGTATGGTTGCAATATACCCTTTGATTTCTACAGTGTCAAAACCAGCAACATAAGCACAGAAACGAATTTTTAAAGGTTTTATCGGCTTAGATTTCTACACGGCAGTTATGGCAACTTGCTCTGTAGAATGAAGTGGCATTAACAATAAGCGAATGTCAAGAGCAATTATTGCACAAAAAAAATGGCATTCAAATCATAATCTTCTTTGTTTCCCAAATAATAGAAAAACAGATGCAAAAAAATGCCGCCAGCAAGGGTAAAGAAAGAGAACAACAGATGCAGTAACAAAGTCCAAACATGTCTGTACCTCTTCCAAGAGTGCCCTGCTTTTCAAACGCATAAGTCCCTTGGGTGGAGCTGGTGGGATATTTTTACTGGGAAATGCCTTCTTAAGCTATAAAAGATAGAAATAATATAAGAGCATTGTTCACAGTTTTATACAGTTACAGACTCACTCAAGGCAAGGGATGACTTAGCACCCATAAAGAATGCTTGAGAGCATTAAGTAATTCAAGTACCCTGAATTAACTAAGTAAAATTATTAATGTAATAAAATGCAATAAACATTTTGTACTCACATCAGTAAATAACTTCATAAAATCACTAAACCTTTTCAACACTCCACGGATGGTTGTAACCCCTTCTGGTGATTGCACACCCACCTGAACCCTGTAAAACTGTCCCTTAAGAATGTTAACATAAGATGTTTGAAACTTGTACTTAGACATTACCATATACAAAGAAATCTGCGCAGAGTATGCCGATACACATATCCAAACTCAGTTGAGCATTTCGCAAAGGAATTAAACATGAATAACATTTTCATTTTATGCACTTCCTAACAAATGAAAATTGGATAAATGAAGTTAATGAGGGTAATTTTGACCAGAAGAATATAACACGCTGATATAGCAAGAGCATAAGGTAATTCTTGCAATGGTGGCATGAAATATGCAAATAGAAAACAAGGAATGCCATTAACCTCTTTCACCACAACAGCATAATTTGGAAGCTTCAACAAGTTTTTCCCTGAAGGATGGTAAACCATGGTACCGGATCTCCATATTATTACAAACTTCCTCAGAATAAATAACTGTTCTAAAGTATTTAATAACAAATCCATTGCTGGATCTGAATGATATTTACAATACAAAATAAAGTAATGCAATTTGAGTACCACTACAGGATCTGAATCTCTTGATTTTGGGAGCACGACCCAGGATGGTATAGTGACACAGTAACTCCATCCTGTTTTAGGATCATGAGGCCAGACAGTTTCTCGCCCACTCTGCAAAAGAACATTTTTTATCCTTCCACGTGTTGAAATTTTTTATTGCTAGCAGAAATAAAATTATAGCTACAAAATTGCATATTGTTATTAACAAATGAATGGGAAACTATGAATGAAAACCTGGGAAAAAATGAAATGAATATATCAGGGTCAAGAAAGTGAAAAGCAAAAAACTACAGAAGAGATGCAAATATAGTTACCATTCTCTCCATAAAGAACATTTCTTTAAAAATTTCATATTTCTCACCAGGTCTTTAAGCATCATTTGTGGTTAATAAAAACCATTTCCATTTACAATCTCTAGACTGGTTGGCACGTGCTGTACTGTACTACTGGCCGAAGCAAGAGTCTTGATTCCAGCAATTAAAAGGCCAGCATAATTAATCGAATAAATTGCAAGAAATCCCATCCATATTTTCCTTAATATATGCATGAAGTTATTTCAAATGCCATACTGAATCTACGACTGCTATTCTAAATACACGTGATTGAAATATAACACACGTGCCAAATTAAATCAGCTAACTAATCATGCACTGAATTAACTGCACGGAGTTCATCCAATAATGATACCAAATGCGCAGCGTTCTTCCGATTGTGATACAATTAATGAGAAAATTCTGCATGGTATCACACAGAATGCCATTCCGTTTCGAATAAATTAACTTCCATATGAGTTATCATCATTTTCCAGGTGCAAAAAACAGCTAAATTAATTCTAATTGCACCTCAATTACCCTTAATCAACTCGGTGTTGACAAGATCAATCGATCAAATCAGCGACCACTTAACCAGTCCATCCTGAGCTAACACTTAATTAAAAAAATAACAAGAAACTCATGCAAGTCTAATAAAAAAGAGATTATAAAACTGAAATGAAAACGAATTATCTAATCGAACATACAGAGTTGAAGTAGTTGACAGTGTTACCCATTTTCGAGGCGGAGGGCTCCAATCCATCCCTAACGGCAACGGCGAAGTCCCGTCGTGCCTGTGCTTCGGTGGACTCCGCTGCCTCTGCATAATTTTCTATCTCGAAAATCTTTTTCCCTCTCTAAAAACTAGGAATTAGCAGAAACTAATTATGATCTCTCCAATTCTATCATCAAATCACGCTATAGGAACTTCAATTTTCAGTGTTCGAAAAGTATCACTCTCTCCGGTTGGGATCAGAGAAGCGCGAACCGGAGAGATCGCCAGATGGTGATCGTAAAATTTTATTTCATGAATCGGATTTTTTTCTGAAAAATGAACAACGATGTCGACGGAGCGAGAGAATTGAGGAGCAACGTAAACTTGACTATAATGAGCAGAGAAAGAAAAAGGAAGAGACAAAGAGCCGTCAGTATCGAGCTCACAAAATTGCACGGTGCTATGTTAAGATATTTAAAAAAAAAAAAAATGATGAAATAATTTGCTGTCCCGTTTCAAAAGGAGAGATTTAATTAATATTTTATTTTCCATTCATAACCTCCTATTTTTCTTTTTTTTTTTCCTAGAAAAAAGAGTGCTAATATCCTAAAATCCATGAAAAAGTCACGTCCTTTCAACTAATAAAACTATAAAATTCTATTAATTATTAAAAACCATTTTTTTAATTTCTCTCCTCTCATATTTTTTATTCTATTAAATTTATAATATATTTCTACTTTTTTATATCAATAGAATTATAATTTTCATTAATTTAATATATATTTATGTTCAATTGATTATGTAATATATTTATTTGGTTTCAATAGATTAATTAATAAATTGCGATGCTCTCCTACTTGTTCAGTCTTGCATCAACTATAAGAAAAAGTTTTCTGGTATACATTAAAGTCTTGTTTAATATTATATTTTAAAAATATTTTAAAAAAAAATTAAAATTTTATGTTGATCGAGATAGATATTTTACCCTTCAATAACTATGTGGGTGGCCAATAAAAACCAGAAATTTTATGTTCTCCATGAATATATTTGATCAAAATAGCTAGGGTTAGACATGGTAATTACCTAGAGTTAAAAATCATTTTTCATCCCCACCCTTTCCTCTTCGTAGAAGAAAATCTTTTGGCTAGCTAAACTCAGTGTCATTTGTGATAAACTCGATTTTAACGTACCATTTGTGATAAATCAACCGCGAGCAGTGGCAAACGGAGGCTCGGCGGAGAGGGAATTGCATGATGGATCGGGGACAAAATCTTGATAAGAGTAAAAGGTTTTTTTTAACTTCATTTTTTTAGTATTTTTTTATTATTTTAATATATGGATGTTACAAATAATAATTATAAAATATTATTTTGATAATTTTTACACAAAAAAAACTTTAAAAACAATCTTTGCTATGTTATCAAACAAGTTATAAATAAATATTACAATATTTTGATAATATTAACAATATATATATATGTATATTCATTTTCATATATATAAAATGTAGTTTTTTGACTATTCATTCAAAGACTAGACTATAACTTGGTGCCTGTTTGAAAGTGTGATTGATATTATTTTTTAAAGCACTTTTCATTCAGAAATGTATCAAAATAATATATTTTTTTATTTAAAAAAATTATTTTTGACATCAACATATCAAAATGATCTAAAAATATAATTTTTTTTATTTAAAATAAAAATAATTCAATTTTTTTCAAAAATATTTTTCAAAAACACTTAAAACACCCCCTTAGCACTCGAGCTAAAAGAAATCCATCTCAAAGTACAAGAGCAAGAAATATCTAAATAATTTATTTGTGTTTTGTCGTGGGTATGATCTTTTTACTTGAATAATTTTTTATACATATACAGGTTTTTTCAACATGTTTTTGTAATTAAAAAATTAGTGAAAATAAAAAAAATATATATATATATACATGTAATTAAATAAATTGAGAGCTATGCATAGTAATAAAAAAACATAATTGATAACTAAAAATAAAAACAATAAAATTGAGAAACATATATAGATCAGAATATTTAATCTAGTAAAAATACATCCCTCATCATTAAGATATTATTTGTTATTATGTTTTTAAAATATTTAAAAATTTATTTTATTTTTTATTCTAAATTATTTTTTTAATGATTTAAGATTATTTTTATCGTTCACATCCTGAATCATGTATATATATATATATATAAAGAAGAAGCTGAGTTGTCAACATCTTATTAATTGTGTATATATATTGGTCTGGTGCCTGGTGGTGATTACGATGGTTTAGCCACAAATGTAAAATGGCTGGGTGACATGGCTGATGTCTGATTCAGGAAGCTTCGCTTACCTTTGATGTGGACTAAGAAATTTCAAAAGATTTTCAAGTTTTGTTGAAGCAATAAAATGAAGATTCCAATAAAAATATCAAAATTATCCAAAATTTTAAATATAAAATCACATGAATATCATAAAATCAGTATGGTAGTTTGAAACTTCTCTAAAAAAGTATAGGTCATCCCACATTTATAAATTTTAGACACTCTTAAAAAATAATATAAATAATTTTTAGAACCTTATCTAATAGTTTAAATTTTTAGATGAGATAATTTTTTAACATGGTATTAAAGCTTTATTGAGCCAGTGATAGCATGGACCTGTGCAAAAAATAACACGAGTCAATACAAGCTTTTAAGTTCAAAAATCTTTTACTTGAATAAATATATTAAAAAATAATATAAATTATATTTTAAAACTTCATTTAACAATTTAATTTTTTTAATAAAATATTTTTTAACACAAGATTCATGTCAAATGTTAAAGTGGCATCAATGGCTAGATCCAAGAAGTAAATGTCCTGGACAGGAGGAGAAGCCAAAAAAGAAGGGGAGATGTTTGAGGAGAAATGGCGAGATGTCAAGGAAGGGGAGGGGACGGGAACGAAAAAGACAAGGTAAATGAAATCAATTTATAAATATTTTATATTTTTTATTAAAAAACTTAATTTTAGTTCTCAGCATATAATATATAAAATGTATTTAAAAAATACAAAATACAACAGTGTTGCTTTATAATCAATTAACTTTTCAACAAATAGAAATAAAATATAAAATCACCTGTATGTAACATAGCAAACATTACATCCCTCGTCATTAAGATATTATTTGTTATTATGTTTTTAAAATGTTTAAAAAAATTATTTTATTTTTTACTTTAAATTATATTTTAATGATTTTATATTATTTTTATGTCCTGATATCAAAAATATTTTATAAAAAATAAAAAAATATCATTTTAATATATTTCTGAATAAAAAATACTTTAAAAAATAAATTTCAAATAAAGTACTAAACCATCACTAACAAGATATTAAAGAAGCATTTTCAATAAATATCTAAATTACATGAATAAAATAAGCATCTTGATAAAGTAATAAAAAATCTCTGCGTTCACATCCTGAATCATGTATATATATATATATATAAAGAAGAAGCTGAGTTGTCAACATCTTATTAATTGTGTATATATCACTCAATTCCCATCACCTTCCCTCGGTTTCTCCTGTTCTTACAGCAAATAGGCCCATCAGTTCCCTCTTTTCCATTTTTAATCTAGATAGCTACTAGCTAATTAAAAATAATAAAAAAGAAACTCCTTCCAATTGTGAGAATAATCGATCGTTCATTAGATCCCAATGACGATCCTGTACGCGCTGGTGGCAAGGGGATCGGTGGTGCTAGCGGAGTTTAGCTCCACAGCAACGAACGCAAACGCGATTGCTAGGCAAATACTGGATAAGATACCTGGCAATGATGATAGCAATGTCTCTTTCTCTCAAGACCGTTATATTTTTCATGTTAAACGCACCGATGGCCTTGCTGTTCTTTGCATGGCCGATGATACCGCTGGCAGTAAGATTTTTTTCAATTCCCTTATTTTTTCACTTAATTCCGCATTAGTTAACTTGATTTTCGGTCAAATACGGATTTTATTTTAGGATCTCATTTACAATTTCTTCGTTGTGATTATGCTATGTATGTCGGGTCTTAGACAAAAAAGATTAAGGAAGTTATGAAGAATTATTGCCTTGGATGACAATTTAAAGGAACATGGGATTCTAGGATTCGAGCTACTTCGCATGTTGGGGAATTAGTTGAATTTGTTGGAAATTTCATTGCTTTGTTTAGTGATAATATCAAACTTGTTTGTGTGCAACTGAAATCAAGTTTATCTCCTCGTCAAGGTGAAGAGTAAGAATCATAGTCAGGAAACCCGACCGGAGGTCGACGTGGCCAAGATCCATTTCGCGGGCTGGCCAGGTTAACCTGGGTCAACCCCAGACATTTTGTTTGTTTTAGAAAAAAACTGAAATGACACCTTTAAAAAAACCCGGGTTTTTCCACTGACCCGGTCAAATTCTGTCCCGGGCCAGTGCATCGACTGCCGGGCTGGTTTGAGAATTATGCAAGGAATTAATAGCTGGATTTTAGGATGCTGCAAGTTACGATGCATGAAACCATTAAAAACTTGCAACTTATCAAGTCTACCGATTATTTGTTACGTACGAAATCCAATTGATACTCATTTTTGTTACGCTATTCTCTCAGGTGGATGATCAAAGCGCACGTTCGTTTATTGGAGATGGGGGAGGAGAAATGATTTGTCCATTTCGTTTCGATTATGTTTTAAAAAAAAAAGATGAATTTTTTTATTTTAAATTAAAATATTTTGGTGTTTTTAAATTATTTTTATGTATGGATGTTAAAAATGTGTTTTAAAAATAAAAAAAATATTATTTTAATATATTTTTAAATAAAAAAATATTTTTAAAAATAACTGTAAATATTATTCCCGATAGACAGTATGTTTGAGATACCAGTCGTTAATTAGTTTTGGTTATTTACTTATTGGGTCAATGCAAACCAATTATAATATAAGATAAAAATAATATTTTTTTAAAATAAAAATAATATGGTGGGATAGTAATTTTCCAGCTAATAAGTTTTATAGCAGGTAAGCTTAGATTTTAGAACAACACTGAGTATAGTGATCATGAAGTACTGGCATATATTCAAAAACAAAGCAATTCTCTTGAGTTACAAAATGAAGCAGAGGCTTATTTTCTTATGATCAGAATGAGTTGGTCGGGCTTATTTCGGACTATTGGAAAGTTAGTAAGAATGTGGAGGGAGAGCATTTCGCACCAGAAATCAAAGGAGAACCGATGCAAGCTAGGAGATCGTAACACAAACTTTTTCCCACTTTGTGGCTAACACGAGAAACAGCAGAAAGCAATTGAGCAATGTCGAGTATGATGGTATGGCCCGTAATCTTTTCAGTAAACCTCCTGATACCAAAACCAGAATCGGAGGATTAGGTTTCAAGAAGTTGAGCCAGGAGCTAGCAATCAGCCTCCCTGGGAAAAAGTGCTTCCATGGAAGAAACGAGGGATGCAGTGTGGAGTTGGGATACTTCTAAATCTCCAGATCCTGATGGCTTTAATTTCTGCTCTTACAATATGCAGATGATACTCTCATGCTCTCCTTTCCATTCAGATTCATTGGCTGCTATAAAAAGGATTCTTAGATGGTTCGAATTGTGCTCAGGGCTTCAAATTTGTTTCTGTAAAAGCTCAGCTGCTGCAATAAAATGGTGATGCTTCTTATATATTTGTCGGATATTGCTAAGTTGCTTTTTGTAGGTTGATTCCTTGCCTGTTCAGTATCTGGGAATGCCTTCTTGAAAGCCCATGGTGACTGAGTTCAGAAATAGATTAGCAAACCTTTGTGTGAACAATTCCCATATTTGTTCAGCATTTTCGTGAATCCTTATGGGAAACTTTCAGACATCTGGAATGATGGGTTATGGGTGTGGGCGTGATCTTTTATCCGAGTCAGCATCCATGTGTCCTTTTTGCAATTAAGATTCGGAGAATACAAATGATTTGCTGCTGCAATGTCTTCTTACCTAGAAGCTAGGGTGTCATTTCTTGTCTTGGTGGGGGAGTTGTGTGGTGTGTTCTAAGAAATGTTCTAAGATCTTGTAATTGGAAAGATGCAGAAGAAGATCTAGAGAAGAAGCTCGATATTTGCTGGGGAGTTTGGCTACCTCGAAATGTCTAAAGCCTATGATTGATATGAAGTTTTTGATATTGTTCTTGCCTTTTCTTTTTATCCTATCTTATTTATTATTTTTTACGTTTTCATCCCTTAGTTAAATGGTTTTTTAATAATAAAATTGATCGATTATCATAAAAAATTATAATCAAAACGCTTTTTTTTTTAAAAAAATCACTAGAATTAACTCAGCTAGATCATATATTATAAACTGATTTATTTAATAATTCAATTACTTTTAAAGTATATATATCTTTTTAAAATTAACTGAATGTAAATATTTTACATAACATTTGAAAGCGAGCTGTGATTGATTTTTATCAAGAAATATATTAAAATAATATAATTTTTTTTAAATATTTTTTATATTGTTATATCGAAACAACATAAAAGTATTAAAAAGATTTTAAAAAATCATTTTTTTTTAAATTACTTTTCCCCCCTAAATGGGACTTGGTGTTGGTGGGACAACCGATCCCACTTGACAGAAACCGAAGCTCGATAAGTTATGCCTAGCATGACCTACTAAGAACTTTGTTCGAGCCAGATGTGTCCTGGCTTGTTCCTCTGACCCATTAGTTACGTATCTAGTGGGCCCAGTTCATGGGATAACACTACCGGACTGTTTTGGAAGGTAGCATTTTAAAATATTTTTTTATTTATAAATATATTAAAATATTTTTTTAGTTTTTTATAAATTATTTTTAAAATCATAATATAAAAATATATAATTTATTTATTTATTTTTTAAATACAAATAACAAACACTTTCTAAATCTACCAACATGCTACTTTCTTATCTCCTTTATTTTATAGGAAAATGATGTGTTGATGAGTTAAAGTGCTTGTTTGGCATTGCGATCAAATCGTAGGTTAGTTGGGGTTGGTTTTTTTTTATTATTATTTTAAATGACAGTGGTTTGGTGAGTTTAGATTATTTTGATGTGCTGATGTCAAAAATAATTTTTAAAAAATAAAAAAAATATCATTTTGATATATTTCGGTACGAAAAACACTTTGAAAAGCAACCACAACCATACTCCCAAACACCCCCAAAATCGTTTGTTGGAAAGTAGAATCGAGAGGTGATTCTTGGATTTTTTTTTTATATTAAGTTATATCATGAAATAAAAAAGACTTGAAAGCTATTTCTAATATTTTATTTAAATTAAGATTTTTAATGATAAATTTATTTATTTAATTAAAAAGTCTTTATATCTATAAAAAAACATTTTCTTATTTTTTACTCAAAAGATAACAAAAAATCTAAGGATAACATTTAAAAAATATTTTTTAAACCTACCATAAATTTATAGTTTTTTTAAGTATTACAAGAAGGATATATAATTTTTGCATACCCTAACCACCTTTACATAAACCATGTGTTCCATTATATTTATTTATAAATATATGAAAATGATATTTTTTTTATTTTTTAAAATAATTTTTAACATTAAAATATAAAAATATTTTAGAAATGTATTGCTAAACACCGGCTTAGCCATTAAAGAAGCTTATGGAGAAAAAAATGGATATTATAGAAATACATTTATTTTTATATTTTATATATTATTAATGAAAGATATTTCGAGACACCAATTAAAATGCAAACCAATCTAACTCAATTAATAATTAATTAACACTTCTAATCTCACTATATTCCCATCACCTTCCCTCGGTTTCTCCTGTTCTTACAGCAAATAGGCCCATCAGTTCCCTCTTTTCCATTTTTAATCTAGATAGCTACTAGCTAATTAAAAATAATAAAAAAGAAACTCCTTCCAATTGTGAGAATAATCGATCGTTCATTAGATCCCAATGACGATCCTGTACGCGCTGGTGGCAAGGGGATCGGTGGTGCTAGCGGAGTTTAGCTCCACAGCAACGAACGCAAACGCGATTGCTAGGCAAATACTGGATAAGATACCTGGCAATGATGATAGCAATGTCTCTTTCTCTCAAGACCGTTATATTTTTCATGTTAAACGCACCGATGGCCTTGCTGTTCTTTGCATGGCCGATGATACCGCTGGCAGTAAGATTTTTTTCAATTCCCTTATTTTTTCACTTAATTCCGCATTAGTTAACTTGATTTTCGGTCAAATACGGATTTTATTTTAGGATCTCAGTTACAATTTCTTCGTTGTGATTATGCTATGTATGTCGGGTCTTAGACAAAAAAGATTAAGGAAGTTATGTAGAATTATTGCCTTGGATGACAATTTAAAGGAACATGGGATTCTAGGATTCGAGCTACTACGCATGTTGGGGAATTAGTTGAATTTGTTGGAAATTTCATTGCTTTGTTTAGTGATACTATCAAACTTGTTTGTGTGCAACTGAAATCAAGTTTATCTCCTCGTCAAGGTGAAGAGTAAGAATCATAGTCAGGAAACCCGACCGGAGGTCGACGTGGCCAAGATCCATTTCGCGGGCTGGCCAGGTTAACCTGGGTCAACCCCAGACATTTTGTTTGTTTTAGAAAAAAACTGAAATGACACCTTTAAAAAAACCCGGGTTTTTCCACTGACCCGGTCAAATTCTGTCCCGGGCCAGTGCATCGACTGCCGGGCTGGTTTGAGAATTATGCTAGGAATTAATAGCTGGATTTTAGGATGCTGCAAGTTACGATGCATGAAACCATTAAAAACTTGCAACTTATCAAGTCTACCGATTATTTGAACCGTTTGGCAATGTGGTGGCATCCACGTTTGCCAAACGGCTTATGGTTTCAGTGTTTGGAAAATAACAAAACGCTGTTTTAACATGTGGGACCCACTGCAAAATTACTCCAAAACGCCGATCCATGTAAAGCTGAAAATTGGTGCTTTTGTATCTGCGATGTATTTTTTTTGAAACGCCGATTGTTATTTAAAGGGTGTGTTTGGCATTGCTTTTGCTTTTGCGATTGAGGTTGAAAAAAAGCAGTTTCAAAAAAAGCACTTTTACTGCGGTGCAAAATAAGCTGTGAAGTGTTTGGTTAAAACTGTGGTTGAGTTGGAGGTTGAAAAAAAAGCAGTTTTAGGTGTTTGGTTACCAAACTTTACATATTGCTTTTAACTTGTGAAATTACTTTAAAGGGCATAGACATACACACACACACACACACACACACACACACACACACACACACACACACATATATATATATATATATATATATAACTTATGAAAATAAATTTAAAATTAATCACAATTTATTGCAAAGAATAATTCAAGTAAAATGGACACTTCATTTTATTATCCCATCAAACTATTTGCAATGCCATCACGAACAATATCCATACGTGAAGGCGTACGCAAACTCTGACTATTTCCATATCCTACAATATCTGGTAAAACATCATCTGGGATATAATCGGGATTACAATCATATTCAACAAAAACAGCATCATCTTGCGATCTCCTTCTAATATAGTTATGTAGTGCCATCGATGCAACAACAATCGAAACCTGCGTTTTGTATGGATAAGCTGGCATGCACTGTAAAATTTTCCACCTTTGCTTCCATACGCCAAATGTACGTTCTATGACATTACGTAGTGATGAATGTGCACGATTAAATACTTCTTGTCGTCCACTTGGTTCTCCTCGACGTCGAAACTCTTCTAAATGATACCGTTCCCCTCTATATGGACCTAAATATCCATACTCATTCGGATAACCGGCATCAACCAAATAGTATTTTCCTGAAAATACAAACAAAATG
Organism: Salix dunnii; assembly: GCA_015731905.1. Taxonomy (NCBI): domain Eukaryota; kingdom Viridiplantae; phylum Streptophyta; class Magnoliopsida; order Malpighiales; family Salicaceae; genus Salix; species Salix dunnii. The sequence goes on from CM027664.1 coordinate 19,762,401, forward strand.
CAACTTTTATATTAATTCAATAATAAAAGATGAAAAGTACGTTATTGAAATTATCATCTCTATACGATAGTAATAAATGACAACCTTCAGGAGGTTTAGGAAATTTGATACTCCTACTGTCAATAGCCTCGAGAAAAATACGTGTATCGTGCGCACTACCTTCCGATTCAGAAAGCAAGCTCGCCGTTTTAGTAGTGCATTATGGTGGAGAAATGTCAAGCTCACGTATGTTCTCCAAATGAATTGTTGTTGATGTATAACTACATGCATGAATGTATCTCAAGAGTTTCTTTCAGCATTTACCCACTTGAAAGTTGAAACTAGAGATATTTGAATTTCTTGCGCTCTGACTAAATTCTTTGCTTCTCGCAGGGTTGCTTTGATTTTACTACTACTAGTGATTATCTACATTGTGCTGGGCTTTGTATGCCATGGAGTTACACTACCTACATGCCGAAAGTAAAAAGCAACTTTTGAGTGAGATCTGGTGTGATTTGTGCTTGCATTTTTTTTTATTAATTAATTTATTTTTCTTAATAAATGGTTTTTTCTGTTTGAAATTTCTCTCTTAACAAGTTGTATTAAATATCTTCTTTCAAGCAATGTGAAATGCTTGAATTATCCGGGTGTGAGCAAGCACTGTGTTAACAGACTGCCCCTGTGGAAACAAATTGATGCAGGCTGTATGTGTTTTGAAGCGTGTGATTGATATAATATTTATTTGAGTACCAGTATTCTGGTGTCCAATTACCGCGACTCTTTCTATTCATGTCTCTGCATTGTTCCCTTGTCAAAGAAAGCCCTGCGTGTGTGCTGTATTCAATTCTCGACGGGAAGGGACTAGAGAGAGGGAAAGGCCCTGTCAAGTTTCCAGAATTTTGTTTATTTTTTCTCTCCGATTTCATTCAGCGGAATGCATCCTGTGGAATGAAGCCTGCCATACTTTTCCATCGTTAAGAAACTTAATATATAAGAAAACGCATTGCGAACTCCATTAAGGTATATGCCCCATCACAAGGGGAGACTTCTCAATTCTTTAGATTCGCTAGCCAATTTAGTACCACAGTTTTTTCTTCATTTGCAGTTGTACCCAGCCATTCATCCCTGAAGAATACCAAGTTATATCAATGAATGGTGCCGTCTCGGCCTGTTTTGGCTGCTTTGTTCAAATATTTCTTCATCCTCAAATGGTAGGAGAAAATAAGTCTTTCAGAGGTAATTCATGGAGGAAATTGGAGATAACCAGCTATAAAATTAAGCCAAATGGAAGCTGCACAAAGTGTAATTGGTGTCCAACTCAAGGAGCATATTATGTCATGCCTTCATAAGAAGGATGAGTACAGAACCCTAGTCCTGGAACTTGAACCGGCCTTAGTTTCTGTCTGCAGTGTAATGCTGTTTGCATGGTGTACCAAAGCTATAGAACATAGCAAAAATATTCTCAATGACCAAAATGGAATAATTCATGACACGAGCTCAAAGAATCAAAGATATGGGAAACCTTGTATAAGATGCATACCTTCCACCAGTGGCATGAGAAGACAGTAAAACAGACACCGCAAGAAGTTTTACAAATTGGCATTTTCTAATTTCTAGCTAGTTTCTACATGTAGGAATTTACACCAAGTTGTCCTCTGCAAGTTTGAATTTGTTCAACAACTCTTCCAGTTCTTGCAATGCAATCTTATAATGATCCGAAGACTGTGCTCCTACTTCCACAACTGGAATGGCATATCTATACAGAAGATTATGCCAGTAAATTGGGTTATCCACATCAATGTTACCGGGATTGAGATCTAGAAGACCCCTGCGCTTATAATCTTTGCCCCATCGTGGCAGAATGTAGCGAGAAGGGACTTCTTCCACACCATTATAATTAAGCACATTCAAGGCGTGCCTACATAGATAACCCTTGTAATTGAACAAACTGCATATGCATCGGATATCTGCTTGACTTGTATCATATAAAACTTCAAAATGCCTAACCACCTTCTCACTTCCTGCAACTTCAACTCGTTCTTTGACTATGTATGTTGCTATTTGTCCATTAAGTCTCACCTGCTTTGTGTTAAAACAAGAATACATCCCCTCAACTTCAGACTGGAACTTTCTAAAGATTTCTTTTGTATACACTTTAGAGAGCTGCATCTCAAAGTTGCATCTTGTTTTCAACTCATAGCTTGAATTTGTGGACTCCAGATCTGCCATGGCTTCTTTCATGTGTTTACGGTGTAGGGCGAGATCATACTTATCTACAAATTCCTTAAACGATGTATGCTTATGTACATAACCATCAAAAAAGGCATTCAAGCTCTCATGTTCATGGACGGGGATCATACCCACAAAAAATATGTCCTTTAAGTAGACTGGAACCCACGCTTGTCTTTCTTCATACAACGTTTGAAGCCATTTATTATCACCAAGACCATGGCACTTGATCATGTCAGCCCAAGAAGTTTCAAACTCAGCTATCTTCAGGGAATTATAGACAGCTTTATTTAATTGTCTTTTGATGGCTTCATATCCCTGCAAACCTCCTAACCTCTCTGGAACTCTCTGGGTGATACAACACACATTGTAACAATGACGAGCATTTGGGAAAACCTCAGATACTGCACTTTGCAAGGGTTTGTTTTGGTCGGTAATGATAACCTCTGGAAAATGCCCTTGCATGCACTTGAGCCATGCCCTGAAAATCCAGACAAAATATTCTTTAGACTCCTGTCCAAGGAAACCACATCCCAGTAACACAGATTGTCCATGGTGGTTCACACCAACAAATGAAATAAGAGGTATCTCATATCTGTTTGCCAGGCATGTTGTGTCAATTGTTACCGTGTCACAAAAGAAACCATATGCAACTCTGGACCTGGCATCAGCCCAAAACACATTCCTTAGGCGGCCCTCGTCATCGAGATCCATTAAATAAAAGAAGTTAGGATTTGTCAACTTCATGCGACACAAGTAGTTATAAACTGCAAGTGCATCTCCTTCTTTGAGTTCCAAATGTTTGAAGTGATCAACATGATCAACATGCCCCCTTTCATCAACATTCAAGTACACATTACAACCAGTATTCATAAGAGCTCTACGATGCAACCTGATAGTGTGTACTTCGGTGACAGGCTCTGGTGGTGGTTGTGCTTTTTTGGCTGCCAGAACCATCCGTTTATGAGACTTGTAAAACCTTTTGATTTGAGGATTCACCGAATGATTATGTTCAAGCTCGACATCAACTATTCTCCATCTTTTAGAGTCCACTAGCCTAATGACCACCATTGCAGGACAACCAGTTCTTGTTTCCGGTCTTGGATTGTTTGCTTCACTCTTTTTCTTAAAACCTGCACTACTGCAACTAAGTTTTGCTCTATAACGTTCTTTTCTCTTTGACCTGAACCACGAGTTGCTCACTCTTATGCCGAAACCTTGTTCCTTGGCATAAACGTTGTAAAAATCATAAGCTTCATCAAAAGAGTCAAACTCCAAACCCACAGTTGGTTCTGGTCGTTTTTTCTTTGAACAATTTTCACCAGTTTCATCATCACATCCCACCCCACTGCTGTCTCCCTCAACTTCATAATCATCGCCATCGTCAAACACCGGCTCACTATTCAAACAAACTTCTTCCATCTGAGCACAAATGAAAAAAAAAAAAAAACACTAATTTGAAACACACAAAGAAAGTATCATGGACAAGATAAAATAGATAAAACAATGTTGACAACCTTAAGTATCAAGTTTCATAGTGAAAGACCAGACAGGAGCATAAACAGTAGTTTCATCAAAATGAGCATATTAACCACCACCAATAAACTAATTTTAGCATCCTTTGCTTGCTTACTTTCCAAACACAATCTGCTGTGTGGTAACAAGTGTAGCCCAAGTCACAAGGGATACATTACAAAACATGCTTAATGCTTAAGACGCTTAGAAGAAAATATGTCAAGCAGTATCATCCAGTCCTTCGGAAAAATACTTCACATTTAAGATTCTTGTTCAGCAATCTCAAATTTTGTCACAGATATGATCAATCGAAACCCTAAAAGGTAAAAAAGATTGATTTTTCAGCGCTAAGAAATCAGTTGAGAATTGAATTTGAAGTGGGAATTTTAGAGGATCTTACCGTGATTACTGAGTCAGGCAGGAATCGACGGTGAATACATGGGTGGGATTGAGTGAGTTCTGTCCGAGTTGGCGTTGAAGGAAAGTGTGCGAGTCACACTCGGGCTTACAGAGGTTTCGTTGATCTCTCGACTCTGGAGAACGACACGTGGGGCCTGAAAAGGCTATAAATATACTACCAGTGTTTTTTCTCTGGTAATTGTGATTTTTTCGCCTTTTGGTTCTATAGTTTGCAAATCAGCAGTGTGGGTGTTTCCACTTCTTTTATTTCTGTGGTGTGGAGTAGCTAGAATTTTTAGTTTGGGGATAAATTAATAAATAAAAACAATTAAAAGGGCTAAAACTTAATATTTTTTAGTTTTTGAGCTAAAAATCTAATTTGTTAAAGGAACTATCGATCCATTTAAATACCATTTATTATTTATCATAAAATATGAAATATTTATATATTATATTGGATTCAGAAAAATATAATTTTTCTCTATATCATATATACACCTTCAGCCGAGTTTGAATCTTTTCAAGTTGAATTTAACAGGATTTATTTTTTAAATAAAATAAATATAAAATAAATTATTTATTCGGGTTAGTTATCCATCGTATTTAAATTAAATTGCCATACAACTAATAGATTTCCATTTTAGGCGCACACTTTCATTTTATACGAGCCCAAAAGTATAGCAAAGACTCAGTCGCTAATAAGCCTTTGTGTCATCTGGGTTTGGGTTCTGATCCAAACGGCCCATATATAGGCCCAAGTCCATTTGTTTGCAACCGTAACAAAGAAGATTAAAAAAATCTGCAGCCCGCTTAGGTTATCTTTTTCCCTCCAGTTAGTAAATGCGAAGGAAAAAACTGAATCGTCATGATTTTCAGCCAATCCGTTAACGTCACTCACATATGATAGCATAGGAGAGTCATCATCGCCTATGGATAGAGTCATACTACATTTAGCTAATCCCTGACGTGGCCCAATTAAAAAAAAGAAAAAAACAACATGGAATATCTGCACCCTTCCTTTAAATGGATCATCATTCTATTTTTTTCCCTAAATTATAAAATTATAAATTTCAATAAAATCACAACCGTAACTAGGCAGCGGGGAATTATTTTTATTTTAAAACAAAAATCTGAGAATTAATCGATAAGTTTTTTCCAAAATTAGATAGAGTGCTTATCAAAAATTGAAATATTGGTGCAGGTATTATTATTATTATTATTATTTACTAAAATCCCAAAACAAATATATTAATAGCATAAAAAACAAATATATAAATATTTCTATAAAAAGTTAGCTAACTTTATGGCTTACGTGTCCATGCTCCCACGCATGTGCATCATAACAATCCCCGTAACATGGAGCCCACCTCACAATTTTCCTTAATCTAACACAAACAAAACCTACACCTACTCCACACTGGATCTTGACTCGAAGAAAACCAGAAAGAGAGAGAGGAAGCTCATGTTAACTACAATGAGCCGCTCACTGTCCAAGGCCTCCTCTTACCCTCACGCCCACACATCCCTCCTCTCTTTCTGCTCTTTTCTCTCTCTGATTTTTTTGTAGAGAGAAAATTAAATTAAATTAAATTAAAAATAAATAAATAAATAACTCCAAAACCCCTAACAAACAATGAAACACAGCAGCAGCAACTGCACCACCACCACCACCACCACCGCCATTTCAATGGAAGCGGCAGGCACATCATCTACCTGCTCCTCGACCTCATCATCCGCCCCTACACCTTCTCATTCCGACCAATCCTCTCTCGGCAACTCATCATCGACTACAATGACAACAACCACCACCACGACAATCGACGATATCACTGTGGGGGCAACGCTAGACGGAACGAACGGAGCGGCAGCAGAAACCGTGACAATCGATCGGCGAGGGGAGTATTCCGCAACTTGCAAATGGACGGTACAGAGTTTTCCACGTGTTAAAGCTCGGGCATTATGGAGTAAATATTTTGAAGTAGGCGGTTACGATTGCCGTTTATTAATCTACCCTAAAGGTGACTCCCAAGCTTTGCCTGGGTACATCTCAATCTATCTTCAAATCATGGACCCTCGCGGAACATCATCGTCAAAATGGGATTGTTTTGCTAGTTACCGTTTATCAATAGTTAATCCACTTGATGGTTCCAAGACTATACACCGTGATTCATGGCATCGGTTTTCAAGTAAGAAAAAATCACACGGTTGGTGTGATTTTACCCCGGCTTCTACCATTTATGATTCCAAATTAGGCTATTTGTTTAATAATGATTGCGTTTTAATCACCGCTGATATATTGATTTTAAACGAATCTGTTAGTTTTATGCGCGATAATAGTAGTAGTGCTAGCAGTAGTAATAATGAAGTGCAGTCGGGGGTTTCGTTATCGATTTCATCGAATTCGGTAGCTGTGGGACCGGTATCGGACGTGTTAAGTGGGAAATGTACGTGGAAAGTGCATAATTTTAGTTTGTTTAAGGAAATGATCAAGACACAGAAGATAATGAGTCCGGTGTTTCCAGCTGGGGAATGTAGTTTGAGGATTAGTGTGTATCAGAGCACTGTGAATGGAACGGAGTACTTGTCTATGTGTTTGGAGAGTAAGGATACAGAGAAGACGGTTGTTTCAGATAGGAGTTGTTGGTGTTTGTTTAGAATGTCAGTTTTGAATCAGAAGGCTGGGGGGAGTAATCATGTGCACAGGGATTCATATGGACGGTTTGCAGCGGATAATAAGAGTGGGGATAATACAAGTTTGGGGTGGAATGATTATATGAAGATGACTGATTTTATTGGGGCTGAGTCAGGGTTTTTGGTTGATGATACCGCAGTGTTTAGTACTTCATTTCATGTGATTAAGGAGCTCAGTAGTTTTTCAAAGAATGGGGGATTGATTGGAGGGAGGATTGGTAGCGGAGCTAGGAAGTCTGATGGGCATATGGGGAAATTCACTTGGAAGATTGATAATTTCATGAGGTTGAAGGATCTTTTGAAGAAGAGGAAGATTACTGGTCTTTGCATCAAGAGCAGGAGGTTTCAGATTGGGAACCGGGATTGCCGACTCATTGTTTATCCTCGAGGTATGCAAGATTTTCATCAATAATATCTAGTTATGTACTTACAGTTACTCATATATCTTTACAATATGGACTTTTTGTATGCCTTGACTTTATCATTAAAATGTTGTCGTGATTGTTAATTCCTGATATAGATGAGATGTAGTTAATTTCTTATTGCTGATAATTGTCTGTTATGTTGGACTTATTTGAATTAGATTCATTTTTTTCCCCAATCAGTGATGAACTCCTTTAACTGGGTTAAGGGGTTACTAAACACTATGCATTGTTGTTTACTGCTTATAATTAGCTAGTTACTTATATTTTGGCAGTTGGCTGTAATAGGAAAGAGAAGGATTTCTTGAATCAAATGCTTTATTTATTTAAGCTATTTATAAAATTGCTAGATATGTGTACCATACTGATAGTCAAAGCCTTCTCTTTACTCACATGAATTATGGATTCAATTTAATATGCATGCCAAACTGACAGTTTTCTTGGGGAGTGAACTGATGAGAACTTCCTGTATGCTTGATGGTATCAGGGCAGTCTCAGCCACCATGCCACCTTTCAGTGTTTCTTGAAGTTACAGATTTGCGAAATACCTCTAGTGAGTGGAGTTGTTTTGTGAGCCATCGATTGTCAGTTGTCAATCAGAGGATGGAGGAGAAGTCCGTCACTAAGGAATCTCAAAATCGCTATTCCAAAGCTGCAAAAGATTGGGGTTGGCGTGAATTCGTGACACTCACAAGCCTGTTTGATCAAGACTCTGGGTTTCTTGTTCAAGATACTGTTGTATTTTCCGCGGAGGTTCTCATTCTGAAAGAAACATCCATCATGCAAGATTTTATTGATCACGATACCGAGTCAACTAATGGCACTTCCCAAATCGACAAGGTTGGGAAAATAAGTTCATTTACATGGAAGGTGGAGAACTTCTTGTCCTTCAAAGAAATAATGGAAACTCGAAAAATATTTAGCAAGTTCTTCCAAGCTGGTGGCTGTGAGCTTCGGATTGGTGGGTAGTTATCTCCAGTTCCCTCTTAGCTAAAATGCTGGTTGCAGTTGCCTCTTTCTTTATTCAACTAACGGTCCGTATTTTTCCCAATGCAGGTGTGTATGAATCCTTTGACACCATATGCATATATTTAGAGAGTGATCAGTCAGCTGGTAGCGATCCAGATAAAAACTTTTGGGTCAGATACAGGATGGCTGTCATGAATCAAAAAAATCCAGCCAAGACTGTGTGGAAGGAGTCATCTATTTGTACAAAGACATGGAATAATTCTGTTCTGCAATTCATGAAGGTGTCAGACATGCTGGAAACAGATTCAGGGTTCCTCATACGTGATACTGTTGTTTTTATATGTGAAATTTTAGATTGCTGCCCATGGTTCGAGTTTTCAGATTTAGAGGTTAGAATTATGGCCCTTCTTCTCTTATGCCTACTATTTCTGTGCTTTGAGATTCTTGTATGGTGATATGCTGGCTCATGTGCTTGCTTTCTGTCTTTATGTGATTTTTAATCTTCTGTATATGTAGAGCTTTGTGTCGTAGTTTTTAAAATCTATTGTATTTACATCAGCCTGGTGTTTTAGATTTCACACTCTTTTAAGTTATTTTTATATCAGAATTATAAGAATATCATTTGTTTTGGCTCATCTATAGGCCAATGGGCCTTTGAATACATAATGAGGGTAGTTTTCCTCCACCCCCCACCAGCCCGTCCCACATGCTGGTAATTATATTTAGAAGCTCCACGTCAAGAAAATGCACGTGACAATAGAAAAATCCGTGACTTTAGCCCACCAGTTCATTGGTTCTGATTTTTTCTTGAACCCTTTGTGCATGTGTTTTTGTGTTCAAAAGATCTGCCCTTTCTCTGGATCTTCCTATTTTCAATAGCCTGTACTTTGTTGAAATTAGAAGCAGCATATTTTATTTTGTTCTGTCCTCTTCACATGCTAGATGCTAGCTGAATGTTTATATGTGTTGTGCCTTCCCTTAGGTTTTGGCGTCTGAGGATGATCAGGACGCATTAACAACTGATCCTGATGAACTCATTGATTCTGAAGACAGTGAAGGAGTAAGTGGAGATGAAGAAGATATCTTTAGAAACCTTCTTTCAAGAGCTGGGTTTCACCTTACATATGGGGATAATTTCTCACAGCCTCAGGTTACCTTAAGAGAAAAGCTTCTAATGGATGCCAGTGCAATTGCTGGTTTTCTGACTGGACTACGTGTTTATCTTGATGACCCAGCTAAAGTAAAGAGGCTGCTTCTTCCAACCAAGCTTTGTGGTGGCAATGATGGAAAGAAGGCTGCAAAGGCTGATGAATCTTCTCCCAGCTTGATGAATTTGTTGATGGGAGTTAAAGTTTTGCAGCAGGCAATCATAGATTTACTATTGGACATAATGGTTGAATGTTGCCAACCTTCGGAAGGAAGTTTGAATGGTGATTCCTCTGATGCACCCTCAAAGCCTCCTCTTGATGGCAGTGGTGCTGCCAGCCCATTGGAATCTGACAAGGGAAGTGGAGCACCAGAATCAGCTCAATTTCCTGTAAATGAAAGATTGGATTCTGGTCTCGATGATTCTAAAGGAGCATCTGCTGTGCAGAGCTCTGACATAAATGGGACTGATATGCCTAGACAAGCTCTTCCAGGACAGCCTATTTATCCACCAGTAACAACAGCAGGAGGTGCTTTGAAAAATGCTTCTCTTCGCACGAAGGTTTGTGTTCCTGCATAACTGGCAACTTTTCCTAATTCATATTTTAGTTTATATTAATTAATTGGAGAAGCTGAACTTTCAGACCAAGTGGCCAGAACAATCTGAGGAGCTCTTGGGACTGATTATTAAATCACTGAGAGCCCTAGATGGAGCTGTTCCACAAGGCTGCCCAGAACCAAGACGAAGACCCCAGTCTGCAAAAAAGATTGCTCTTGTACTGGATAAAGCTCCTAAGCATCTGCAGCCAGACCTGGTTTCTTTGGTACCCAAATTAGTTGAGCATGCAGAGCATCCATTGGCGGCTTATGCACTTCTTGAAAGACTTCAAAAGCCTGATGCAGAATCTGCACTGCGGATGCCTGTAAGATAACTTTTGAATATACATTAGGACACTTATTTAGAAAGATTGCCTCTCATTTCTGCCAACTGCACATGCAATTGTTTTTAAAGTCTATTGCCAGATGTTTCATTGTGTTATTTTGATGGTGATGCTTAGGTTTTTGGTGCTCTTAGTCAACTGGAGTGTGGCAGTGATGTGTGGGAGCGTGTTTTGATTCAGTCTTTTGATCTTTTGGCTGACTCAAATGATGAGCCTCTTGCTGCTACCATAGATTTTATATTCAAGACTGCATCCCAGTGCCAACTTCTTCCTGAAGCAGTATGCATTCTTTTTCAGAATATCTTATTCTGTTGTCTAGCATGATTTCTTTAATGCTTATTTAACCAGCTTTGTTTTCTTTTATAGGTCAGATCTGTTCGTACTAGGTTAAAAAACTTGGGGGCTGATGTATCCCCTTTTGTCCTGGAATTTTTGAGCAGGACTGTAAATAGTTGGGGGGATGTTGCTGAAAGCATACTAAGAGATATTGATTGCGATGATGCCCTTGGTGATAGCTGCTCAACATTGCCTTGTAGCCTCTTCTTGTATGGAGAAAATTCATCGGCTGCTGAAAGGTTACATGTGGTGGATGAGCAGACATTCCAATTCAGATGTCACTTTTCTGACATATATATTCTGATTGAGATGTTATCCATACCTTGCCTTGCTGCTGAGGCATCTCAGACATTTGAGAAGGCTGTAGCTCGAGGAGCAATTATGGCTCAATCTGTAACAATGGTCTTGGAAAGACGCCTTGCTCAAAGATTGAGTTTTAATGCCAAATTTGTAACTGAAAATTCTCAGCACTCAGATGCTATAATAGAGGAAGAAGCCAGTGAACAGCTGCGAGTCCATCATGATGATTTTTCTGTTGTTATTGGTCTTGCTGAGACACTGGCTCTTTCTAGAGACCTTCGTGTGAAGGGATTTGTTAAGATGCTGTACTCGATACTATTTAAATGGTATGCCAATGAGACCTATAGAGGGAGAATGCTAAAGCGACTTGTTGATTGTGCCATCAGTACTACTGATAATAGTCGTGATGTAGATTTAGATCTGGATATATTGGCTATTTTAGTTTGTGAGGAGCAAGAAATTGTTAAACCTGTTCTGAGCATGATGCGGGAGGTTGCTGAACTTGCAAATATTGATCGGGCAGCTCTCTGGCACCAGCTATGTGCCAGTGAAGATGAAATTATCCGTATACGTTATGAGACGAAAGCAGAAAATTCTAGTATGGCTGAGGAGAAGGCAAATCTATCTCAAAAATTGAGTGATTGTGAGGCCACTAACAATAGGCTAAAGGTACTTCATGTATTTCAGTTAATAAACATGTGGGAGTTTCATATGGGTGTTTATTAATGCTAATAACACTATTCCAATAACAGTCTGAAATGAAGGCTGAGATGGATCGCTTTGCTCGGGTAAAGAAGGAACTTTCTGAACAAATACAAGAAGTTGAGAGTCAACTTGAATGGCTACGTTCAGAGAGAGATGATGAAATCACAAAGCTTACAGTTGAGAGAAAAGTTCTTCAGGACCATCTTCATGATGCTGAGACACAGCTCTCCCAATTGAAGTCCCGAAAACGGGATGAATTGAAGGTAAGACAATAAGATACTGCCTTCCTTTTTTGTGAATGGTTTACTTTTTACCACATCAATCCATCATTACTGTTTCTCATCTCAAGTGAAACACTAACTTAGCTGTCTGGTCGAAGCTCCAGTAGGTAGCCACTCCCTTCTGTCTTGTGTACCCCTTCCAAATTTCATTCCAATCAAATGATGTGCAGCTGCCAATCTGGCCTTATATTCTCATTGAGAAAAGGGCATATGTGTTGTTTCTGGCTTGCTGTCAGGGAATCCTAGGGAGGAGTGGCAAGGGAGGGGGGGATTAAGGAAAGGGAAGAAAATAGAATACTATTTCCTTGTTTCGATTCATCACTAGGGAAATGCTTGTTAAATAATTTTCTTTGTTTGGTTAGAGAACGGGAGGGAAATGAAGTTATTATTGAGTTTCTTGAGTATCCTTTGGGTATAGTTTCCTAAATTAATTAGAATTTTATGATTGGAAGTTTGGCTTCAATAGTTATGAAGTTAACAACTATTTCCATTGTTCCCAGTCCAAGGGGAGACTTTTTGAAGAGAATGGCGTTTAAAAATTTCCTTCCCCTCCATTAACCTCTTTGCAAAATGTATTGGAATTGATTTTGCATGGAAACTTGGACCGTCTTTTATTTTTAGCTTCAATTCTGACTCTCAAAGATGTAATTATTCTGCTGTGCTGCATCCGATCATGTTGCTTTCTTATGGAAGAATGTTTTGGAAATAGTGAGTTGCTTGATGTTTGGACCAGCACTGGATAAATACAGTTGATATATTCTTGTAAAATTCGCTTTTTTGTACTTGAGATAGGTGGATGGAATTATGTTATTTAGAATACTTTTTTGGTCAGGGTTACTATCCAAAGTTTGTACTCTGGAAACAGTTTTAGCTGTTTGCATATATTTTTCTCCCTTTAATGCTGGCTGCTGTTGTGCTGCATTTTATATATGAACATGCAGAGAGTAGTAAAAGAGAAAAATGCTCTTACTGAAAGGCTGAAGAGTGCTGAAGCTGCACGAAAAAGATTTGATGAAGAACTGAAACGTTATGCTACAGAGAATATGACAAGGGAGGAAATCCGTCAGTCGTTGGAGGACGAGGTGCGGAGATTGACAAAAACAGTTGGGCAAACTGAAGGAGAGAAGAGGGAGAAGGAGGAGCAAGTTGCTAGGTGCGAAGCGTATATTGATGGGATGGAATCAAAATTGCAGGCCTGCCAGGTTTTTGCTTTTACATAATTTACGCCTCGCCTGAGTATTTTATTATCAGTCATGTCTGATCATGTGCTCGTATAGAAAGCTGCCTTGGTCATGATCCTTGATCAAGCTTGCAGTTCCCTTATTCTCTTTGAGAATTAAAACCATCACCTTGTTTTCAAAAAGGACTGTCTAAATAATCAGCCACTTGAACTCCCCCATGCAATGCTGGTTTTTTAGGTTATAGATTTATTTAGTTTCTTCTTGGGTGGTTTGGGTAAGCATGATTATACTTGCTTGATTTGTTGACTGCAAAAGCAGAGCTGCTACATGACCTTGTCAGGTGACACACTGCTTGCAATCATACATGAGATTTTAACGCTAGACTTGTTATTTTCCCACCTTGTGTGAGTTGGAAGCAGCATTATCATATTAATGCTCATCCTTTCCTTTTCAGCAATATATCCACACCCTTGAGGCTTCTGTTCAAGATGAAATGACTCGACATGCCCCTCTTTACGGAGCTGGATTGGAAGCTCTATCAATGCAGGAGTTGGAGACAATATCACGTATTCATGAGGAAGGTCTCAGGCAGATTCATGCCCTCCAACAGCGCAAGGGGAGTCCTGCCTCCATTCCTCACATGAGCCCCCACACCTTACCCCACAATCATGGGTTGTATCCCGGTGCTCCACCTCCAATGGCAGTTGGATTGCCTCCACTGATTCCAAATGGAGTTGGGATCCACAGCAATGGACTCGTGAATGGAGCAGCTGGTCCATGGTTTAACCATACATAAATTTCGCAATTACTGGTTTGATAACGTCAAGTGCTGGCATTTGTTCGCCCTCCTCCGCCTGGTGAAATATCAATATGAAGGGATGTCCCTTTTTGGAGCACTCAGAAAAGGGGGGAAAAAGGAAGTGAATAACACATCTCTGATATGAAAGAGGGATGAGTCCAAGAGGATTAACAGTTGCAAATGCCATACTTGTTTCTTTTCATAAAAGTTAATTGCAAGGCTCTTGAAAAGTTTTGTCGATTATGGGCACATCTCATCATTACTCAGCCTTTTATCATCTTTTTTCAATGTTGAAAATAAGTTGCAACTCGACAGTACAATTAGTTGAAAAAGCAGTTCGATTATGGGGTTTTGACTTGACAAAGAAGTAAAGCTGTGTTCTGGATATAGCGACTGTTTGGGAGAGCTGTTGCGGTAGTTTTTTAAAGTACTTTTCGTGCTGAAATATATCAAAATAATATTTTTTTATTTTTAAAAAAATTATTTTTGATATCATCATATCAAAATAATCTAAAACAATAATAAAAAATATTTTTATTGAAAAAAAAAAATAATACACCGCAACAAACCTGCAGTGCAAAAGTTGCCCAAACAACTTCATAAAAGTCCTTCTGATACCAGAGGCTGGTTCCTTTGAGTTCACAGAGATTCTATGTTCGAGTCGTCTTATTTCATGTGATTGCCCTTGCCGGGAATCTCTCGGTTTCGAATTTAACTGGCCGGTTTAGGCAAAACATGCTCGATCTTGGCACAAAGTAAAGCTGCTGGCTCTCAGATTTCTTTTCTAATATTTTGAATGCATCAACATCTCAAGGATCGTTAGTTGTTAAGCATGGTTACAAGACCGGGATCGCTGGCTCAAGGCATGGACTCAAGCTTTACCATTTGAGAAAGAGACAAGACAGATATAGAAATTAAACAAAATTCTATTTAGTAGTCAGGTTATTTTCTATATATTCTTTTTGGTTAAAATTATATATCTTTTAGTTTTTTTTGTCAAGTCTATGACTTGAGCTCTGAGTTAAAATTTTAAATTATGACAATAATTATTTTTATTTTTATATAGTTTAGTCGGATAATTTTAAAATATTGGTTTTAGAAACATTTCTCATTTATATTTTGATTAGAAAGTATAAAAATTTATTCTAAGAATATTTATTTTTATATCAATATCTTTATCTATTTAATCAAATAATGTTTTTTCTCCATCATTTATATTTTTATATTCAGGAAAAATAACCAAACACAATTATGAAAGTGCTAAATCAGAAGTTTCCTCCATTCATCGATCGATGCAGATGCTGCAATTGAAAAGGGATAAACCTAAATTATCTTGAATAGTCATTCATCCTCTAAATATCAAAACAGAGGCCAAATCTCAGCTAACGTGGTCAGCAAGAGAAGACCATATTACAGTGTTCCCTTCCATAAGAAGAAATTACAACTTGACTCAGCCAGATAAGATCAGCACCATCTTCGATCCTTCATCATAGGATAGATCCAACCATGTTATCTTTGACCTTTTTGCAAACGTACCATGATGAGACATGCAAGAAAATTAACACGTTTTGGAAATTAAGACAAACACGCGAGTTCTTACAGCATCACAGCTGATAAGATTATTCATGTAGCCTAAAATTTGGCATCGGTACATTGAGCCTGATGATAGGCAATTGGACATTTCTTCGTCCATTTTTGACCATCTAAAAAGAGAAAAATAATTAAAAAAAAAAAACAAAAAACTCAAAGCTTCAATTAGTCACGGAAGCATATTCATACAAGTTATATGGCAGTTGAAGATGAGAGGCAATATCCCCCGTGGCAAGATTTGTTTGTTCTCGTTGTGAATAGCCATGAACTTGTGGAATAATTTCCATGAACCTGTCGCTACTTTCCTTGGAGTTCAATCCCATATACAAGTACCACAATTCAAGATTTCCTCTTAAATCTAACCTCCAAAAAACCCCAGAAGTTTATACATTAACCAAATTAATCTGTATTAGGTGGTGTATTGGACTCGACTCTATATAATAAGAAATTATTAACAGTTACGATGAGTCTTTATAATATGATTTAATTTGGTTTAATTCTTTTTTTTTATAATTAAATTCTTATTTATAATCAACAAGTCCATATAATAATTTCTCTAAAACCCTAATCCACTCCTCAATGATGCTTGTAAAACTGCGTTTTTTAAGGATTGTGCAAATTAATTACTTGTCTTGGGTCAAATTGCCTGCTTGGAACATACTAGTAATTTCTTGTCTTGCATGGAAGCACTTCCATTTCGTTTTACCACCCTATGATTTATCTCTAGACCATAGTCAAACTTTTTGATTCACAATCTGCATGCTCTAATCATATATCCCTTGAAGACTAATATATCCCTTATAAAATTATTAATTAGTTTACACTCACATTTAAGTATATTAAGTCAATTACCTATATTATACGATCATACTTTACAATATGCCTGGAACTTTTGAATTGAATTCAATTTAAAGATTTTATTAAAATTTTATGTTTGAAATAATTTTAAGTGTCAAGAATTGAATTCTAAACAAGATTCAATCTTTAAAAACAGTATAAAAATAAATTAGTCTGATCTACTAATATATCTATCTTGAAAGCAAAATTCCCCTGCATGTGGAAGCCAGCTACCATACACGCACATACATAACTTAGGACTAAATTACCTCGTCATCACATATTTGAAAGACGTGTTTGGCCATTGTTTAAGTGAGAAGATCAAAGAGGATGGTGCATTTTTCTTCACTGATTACTTGTTCTTAGAAACATGGGATTGACTAGTATCCACACAATAAGAAAGCCACAAACATAGGGAAGCATGTGGAAATGATTGTAGGGAAAAATCAACACAAACGTGGCCGATAAATATTATTTGACTTTTGTACGTGTTCCTCATTCTATCATTTTTCTCCCGATAAATTTCTTCCACAAGTATTTAACATTCTATATAAGCTAATCAAACTTCATTCACAAATCAACCTCAAAATAGTAACCTCGTTCCCTCTCTCTTTTCCCACATATATTGGAGCACGTCAAGCATAATTCGTCTTGAATTTATCTTCTTTGACAGAGGGTTTGAAAACTTCTTTTGATTCTTCTCTCTCTTCTGGGCATTGTTGCTTCATAACTAGTTGGGTCACTGTACCACTACGTACGATATAGATCTATGTAAGCTAGCTGCTACACTTCCTCTTTAATCTCTGATCAATTTCTTCTTCTTTTTCTGTAACTACATTTTATGGCTAGCATATAATTTCTTTTGATATTCGAAGGTTTTTTGATGAGGGATAATATGAAAACCGGTTTGGTAATGTGTTTTTGCATGACCTTCTTGAGATATATATACACCATATATGATTTGCAATGCAAATATAATTGAAATAATTCCTTACATATAGCTCGTTAGTTTAATTCTAGGAAGAAAGGAGGGGTCGCTAGGGCTAAATAAACTATGTATAGAATGTTGGTTTCACCTAGCTAGATGGTTATAATGAATTCAAGTAGCCGGTAGAATTGGCTAAACCTATCATTTGTATCTTCGTGTTTTATATATATGATTTCTTATACCCACTTCTTAATTTTAACATTTGAAAATCATGATCATGATTTCTGGGCCATTTGTTTTTATGTATTGATGAGTTGTCAAGCCAAGAGTACCTGTAACCTTTCAGTTACTATGATTATATTTAGCAATTTGCTAGCTTTATGTTGCATTACTAAACCAACAAGTTGTAAAAATTAAGGCTAGTGAGAGGGAGAAACAAAACTAATTAAGATCCCGGAGTCTTTTAGTTCTTACATACTCGATCTTTCTATTGGCAGAATGATGAATGTCTGCTGGCCTTACTTTGATCCTGATTTTGATAATCTGCCTGAGAGGATATTCGGGCCCACGTAAGTAATTCACCTTTCAATATAAAAGCCTATATATTATAATAATCCATTGTTGAGAGCTCATGTAGCCACCTTATGTTGTTCATCATTGAATTGCAGTTGTAGAGTTTGTATTGACAATGAAAGCATGGAAGATTGCACGGTAGTGAAGGTGGATAGCGTAAATAAGCAGGGCCTCCTCCTGGAGGTTGTGCAAGTTATGACAGATTTAAATCTCGTCATCTCAAAAAGCTATATTTCCTCTGATGCCAAGTGGTTCATGGATGGTAGGGTTTTTTTGTGGATTTCCTTGCATTCTATTTACAACATTTTGTTGCGTCTTATCAAGCCTTGCTGAACAATTGGTTTGTGCATTGATCTTGCAGTTTTTCATGTACAAGATGAGCAAGGCAAGAAACTTAGAGATCAAAATGTTATTAACTGTATCCAGCAGGTAATTAATGTAATCTCTCATCAAGCAAGCGTGAATAGAGTCCTTGTTTTTGTAATTAACGAAGAAACACTCGACCTCAAAACTTTTTACAGGCTATAGGAACAACAAGGGAGAGTACCCCAAGAACCCCTAAAGCAAGAGCATATACCAACAATGTTTCTAAAGCCGACAGTTTAAGCGAGCATACGGCCATTGAAATTTCAGGAACCGATAGGCCTGGACTCTTCTCTGAGATATCAGCTGCCTTGGCAGACCTTCACTGCAACATTGTGGAAGCCCATGCTTGGAGCCACAATGCTTGCTTAGCCTGTGTCGCGTACATTTCCGATCAATCCTCTCACGCCCCAATTGAAGACCCCCACCGCCTTGCCTCCATCGAGGATCATTTAACCACACTGCTCCGTGCCGACATGGTGCCGAGCATCAGTACCGGACCATCCCAGATCAAGAGCAAAGAAGTGAAAACCGGGGGCTTACTTGGAGGGGAAGGCACCGGGACCAACGTAGAAAGGAGGCTGCATCAACTCATGCTATCAGTGAGGGATTTTGAAGGGCCTAGAATAAGCTCATCCGCGATGAATGTCAACGAAAGAGGGACGAAGATGGCAGTTTCGATCGAGAATTGTGACCAAAAAGGCTATTCAATTGTTAGCATAGAGTGCAAGGATCGGCCAAGGCTCATGTTCGATACCGTATGCACACTAACTGACATGCAATACGTAATATTCCATGCTTCAGTTGGCTCTCATGGTGGCCGGGCATTTCAAGTAAGTTCCGATATATGAACACCCTAATGCTGCTGAGCATATATAATCGATCCCACAATCTTTTCTCTCATCGACTGATTATTAATTAACCACAATATTTGTTGATACAGGAATACTTTATTCGACATGACGATGGATATCCACTTAGCACAGAAAGTGAGAAAGAACGAGTAATTAAATGCCTAGAGGCTGCCATAGAGCGCCGGGTTTGTGAGGTGATCAGCTCTTGTAATTAAAACAAAGAATTATTACACGAATCTGATCCATAGTATCTATCAATCTTCGTCACCACAAGATTTTCTTGATCAAATTCATATTGATTTTCCTATTTGTGAACAGGGTGTTTGGCTAAAGTTATGCGCAGAAAATAGAGTAGGGCTGCTATCGGACATAACCAGGGTTCTCCGAGAAAACGGACTTGCTGTCGTTCGAGCAGATATAGCGACAAAAGGAAAGGAAGCAGTGAATGTTTTCTATGTAAGAGACGTCTCAGGGAATGAAGTTGATATGGGATTCATCAAGTCAATGAAGAAAGAAATGGGTCTAGTTGATCTTGAGGTCAAGAATGATGATACAACGACAAGAACAAATATTAGCTCACATGAAAGGCATCGTTTCTCTTTTGGAGACTTGCTCAAATCTCAGCTTGAACGATTTTCCCACAACTTTATTCCTACAAAATAAGTTTTTTTAATGTAAAAATTATATTTATTTGTAGATTTTTTTTTTATATAACAATAGAGTGTATTAATAAAAAAAATCATTTAGAAGATTACCCTTCAAATATTTATAGGGTTTGTGCATATATAAAATAAATTCCATTGAAAATTGCTTCAGCTCTTAATAAATTTAAATTAATCAAAATAACATTGTTTCAATTAAAAAAATAAAATAATGCTATCATAATTTATTTTAAAAAATATCCAAATGATTAAAAAATATCCTTACATCAGTGAAAGAGATGCCAAATATTTGGAAAATATCCAGCACAAAACTATCCTTTGCAGCCGATTATAAACAAATTCTGCAAAAAGTTCCAGGTTCCGCAGCTATGGTCTAAAGAACTTAACCAGTACTTGTAATCCAAGTTGCATACCAAGATAAACTTGCCATCGATTATCAATTTTGCATCTCTTAAAGTTGATTTCATGTGAGGAAACATGAGTTCTCTAATTCTAAATACAGTAAAGCCTAATAGCAAAGTAATACTTATAAATTCAAACAACATTTATAACAAACAAATTTTATTAATCATAATCTCACACACTGATCTTATTCATGAGAGCCCAAGGTTAGCTAGGACCAAAACGACAAACTCCCCACCGGGGGGGAATGAATAACTTTCCAAAAAAACGAACCAAAACTCGTAAGCAAAAACATGGAGGGAGAGAAATAAAAAACATCATCCACACAAAACTCTTTCAACGCCTACTAGAAGTAGGGAAATATAGTACCATCACTCAAAAAACCTAGTTTAGAGATCTAGAGAGAACGGGAAAGTGGTGGATTTCAACCAGCTGCTACCAGCAATGAAATTGCGAGGAGTAAAACTTTGAGCTTCAGTTGCACTAGTGATCATCTTGTATCCTTCCCAGGTAACCCTTCTAGAGGTTTCAGCACCAGCTCCACTGTTTTCATACTCTGCAAAAGATAATGTGCTTAGTGCGAAGCGTCCCTTCAAGCCATTCCATCCGGCTGGGTGTATCACATCACTTATAGATGATTGCATGACAACAGTCCTTGCATACTCCTTCCAGGGTCTGCCGAGATACGCCGAGAAATTGCTCCGGACAGCATGCAGATCAGAAGTGACACCAATCCTACATTTCTGAATTACAATCCCGGTGTTTTGAGTAGGATTACTCCTCCCTTGGGCAGTTATTGTGATTGTCTGGCCTGGATTGGGACGGCGAGCTCGGATGTCACAGTCCTGGAAAACAGCAGCTGCATTGCCGACGATGAAATCGATTGTGCCTGCGATGAAGCAGCTTCTGAAGAATTGACGGTTTGAGTGGACATAGAGTGTGTTTTGATAGCCCAGCATGCCACATTTGTAGAATGCTGCAAAATCAGACTCGACTCGTACTGCAACAGCTTGGTACTTGGAGGGACCAGCCGTGTTTTGGAAGGTTATGTCCCTGGCTAGGAATCCTTGGCCCTCCACGGCTGAAACGTTCATATGAATTAATACAACCAAAATTAGGAAATTCACCCCCTTTAATTGCTATAAAAATGGCATATAAATATGAGAAGAGAGAGAAGGTTAAAATGCGTAGGCGGAAATATACCAACTGTGGCTGATTGGTAGGTTGTGCTGCCACCAGCCACACTCCTGCTTCCTGTAATGATAGTCGTTTTTCTTCCATCTCCAAGAAACATGATGTTACTCTTCTCCTTCGGTACCTCCACATTTTCTCTGTAAACACCTGCCTTGATCCTAATAATGTACCTCTTACTGCTGTAATCAGGTGCACCAGCAACCGCAGCTGATACTGTCGTATAGTTCCCCCTGCCGTCCGCCGCCACTACCACATCTGGAGGAGTCAACGATGATAATTGAAACAACAGTCTATCGGTTGACCACTCTGCCCCTCCTTCAATGCTATCATCGTCCTCCTTGAGCTTCCTGTTTGTGGTCTTAAGCCCAATTGCCATTTCGGCGGTTTGCTCGCTCGGAAGCATTCGCAGTGCCTTTTCACAACTCACTGTAACATTAGCTAGGTCAGAGGACGATGCTGCACGAACTTTCCTATCATTCCTCGAATGAGAGAAACCATCCAGGCATGAGTTTTGGTTGGTCAAGCAAGAAGAAAATTTGGTCTGGACATTCTGAGCAGCTTGTGGTGTCATTTCGGTGTCGGCATTGACAATCGCACGAACCTCTTTTAAATCAGAAACAATCCTATCATAATTTTGATAACAATCTACGGTAGCATTCTTTTGTCGAGCATCTAATTTCGTGTTGGTAGCTTTTTGCTTAGACAAAGTATACATATTGCTCTGAGCAGCATCTATACTGAGATTTACCTGTAGTAGAAAAGCATTCGCTGGAAAAGTCGATTTGCGGAGTTTGGCATGAGCAGCGTCATTTTGGGTAGATTTTTTTTGTGGATTCACACCAGTGACAATGGCAATTATAGCGGCAACTAGTAAGAAGGAAGCAAAAATAGCTAGGATGAGTTTCTTATTTTTCTTGGAGATGGAAAGATTGTGCTGGTTGGCTTCTGTCATTTTTTCTTCTTGTTTTTGGAGTATGGAGATATAGAAGAGAGAAAGGGAGGGGTGGTGTGGTGAAATGGAAGAGTCCGCGAACCAATATATAGAGGAAGAAAGTGAGCGATGGGGAAATATTTTAATTTTTATATTTTATTAAAATTATTTTCTTTTATAGATTTCGAACAACTTTCGAGATGGAGAGAACTTTTGGATAATGAAATATAAGTCACTTTTTATTTCTAGTTCTAAAATAACGTAAGATATTTCCTCAACTTGTTTGTATATATGTTTATCTCATTTTGTAGTAGTAATAGTTACACCATTTCAAGATGAGCATCATAGGGTTATATACACCTTAATAAATGGAGAAAATCTAATAATATTTAATAAATCACAAATAAAAGATCGATTATGTTTGCAAGTCTTGATAATTTACTCCTAATTAATTTAATTGGCTTAGAAATATCGTAATAATCATGTTTAAAATTTGATCATTAATCTGTTTATCTAAAAATTTCATTTACACTATAATAAAGATCATTAATTACCAGTGTAATATAAATTTACCTAAACGATGTCGCATTAAAGAAAATATTAAGTCTCATTCTAGAATCTTCTTATTAAAAATTAAATCATTCATAACAAGTCAAATATCCTGAACAATGCCATAAGATAATGTTTTACTTTTTTTAAATATAAAAAAATGACCTCTCCCTAATGAAGGCTATTGAGCAATCAACTAATCTAAAGTTAGAGATATGTCCCCACGTACTCCTCCACTCTGATAAGAATTTTATTCTCGTATTCGATTTTTATAATTATTAATAGGATAATAATTAGAGATTTATAATTATTAATTTTAAAATTTATAGAATTAATTAAGTTGTATACAAATTAATTCGAATATTGATATTAATTAAAAAAAATCTTATCTACGTGTATCCATGTTTCCTTGCATTGATAAATCAACAAGTGATGGGATCGATGTCTTCGAATTCGCGTGACTAAAAAGGTAAGAAGATAGGTAGTTATTCTATTAAAATAAAAGAGCTTAGATTTGGGATATAAACTTGCCTGGAATATCCTTAGCACTAAAAAAAAAGGCAGTAAAATGGTAGCTTGATTGTAGAGAAATCTCGAGGCCCACAACATCAATTCGGTCCCTCTATCTGTCTTATGTCCTTTAACGTCCTTTAATTCTTTTTCAACTCAATAATTAATTTGAAGCCTCTTCACTTTATTCTTTCCTTCCTCCTTTAAATTATTCATACTGCACGAAGCTTTTATGCATGCATGTTAATCACGACTATATCTATTTGCAGCAGGAAACCAACCCTCTCTTTATTCTTTATTCTTTTTTAAATGCAAGTGTTATATGCAGGTTACACTAGCTAGATTTATTTTTTCCCTCCCGATTTCATGCACAGAACCTGTTTTTTTCTCCCTTTCTCAATCCAATAATTGGCTAACCAAAACCCTAGTCATAGATGGTAGCCTAGTCGATGCTGTTAATCCATTGATGGACGTGCAATGGAGGATTCTCTAATATATTTTTTTCCCACTAAAATCAATTAAAAATGTAATTCAAGTGAGCTTAAAGTGATCATAAATGGTATCCATCCACCCGTAATTCAGGAAAAAGAAAATCTATTAGTAGTTAGACAAGTCGACTCATCGATATAAATACATATAAATCATAGCAGATTGACCATTAAATGATATATATATATATATATATATATATATATATATATATATATATATATAAATTTCGAAGACGTTTTTCTTACTTTATTATACTGAAGTGAGAGATGAGAAAATAGGGAATAACAACGAATTAATTAAAGCATGTGTACGTAGTTTTGTATTGGTATCGTGTTCCACAACATCGAATAGCTTTTTTTCTTTTTTCTTTTTCAGCTTTATTATTTTCCATTAAGATCCCAATGCAGCGTCAATCATAATAAACAGCATGTCGATGCTAAAGAGGAAATAGTAAGGCCTTTAAGATGATAAAGAGGATAAAATACGGAGAAGAACTTTGAGTGCTCAGGACGAAAAGGGCATACCAATCTCACTGTATTATAAATCACTTCCATCCTGCTTGTCAGTGAGTTTTAAAATCCTTTTTAAATACTTTTTATTTTTATTATTTTTACTTTAAATTGAATTTTTTTAATGTTTTTATATCATTTTTTTATGTGAAAAATAAATTTAAAAAATAAAAAATATTATTTTAATATATTTTTGAATTAAAAATATTTTCAAAATTAACTTGAACCATACTTTTAAACAAACAATTAGTTTAGTCACTCAAATCCTGATAGAATTATATATACGTGTGTTTACTTTTGTTTTCTTATAACAAAGATTAACTTTCTATAAAATAATTTAATGGTTTTTTATTATTTATTTTATGAAAAGCATTGTAATGCCAAAACATGCATCATTAACATCAACACTTTCTATAAAATCTAGATAGAATTACTTTTGTTTTCTTATAACGAAGATTTACTTTCTGTAAAATAATTTGATGGTTTTTTATTATTTATTAATTCATATATTTTTAATTTATTTTATAAAAAGCATTGTAAAGCAAAAACATGCATCAATAACATCAACACTTTTTTTTTTTTAATTTATTTGTTAACAACCAACTTAAAATCCCAATTCATGTTATAATACGGGTTCACTGGGTAGTTTTTATCCTAAAGTACTGTGCTGAGTCAATCAAATCATCAGCTTCTCAATTCTAATCCATCAACAAGTGCTGCCCATCTCAAGTTTGCTCAGTGTTGTTCTCTGATGTTTCTGCTAAAGTAAGGGAGTTAATCTGTAGCTTATGAATATTTTACATCCATCGATCCCCTTCCCAGCTTGCTACCTCCTCGGTGACGGGATTAAAGAAATTATTTTATTTAAAAAATTAAATTGTTAGATGAGATTCTGGAATAAAATTTATATTATTTTTTAATATACACTCTTAAGTAAAAACTCTTTGAGCTTAAAACTTGCACACAGATTTATACTACAATGTGCTTAATTTTTATCAAATAGAATGAGAATTGTGAGATTTAAACTCGTGATCATTAGGTCAATAAAATTCAGATATCATGTTAAAAAATTATTTTACCTAGAAATTTAAGCTGTTAGGTGAGCCTATAGAATATGATTTATATTACGCATGCAGCCACAATACTTCAGGGATGAAAAATACTTTCTATTTTGAGCTGGTTCGGGTTATTATTCGAGTTTGTTTCAAATGAAATTGTTTTGATATCCTCTTATATTAGGCAAATATTTGATAAGGGCAACTTGATCATGTCCATGAACTCTTTTAGCTTTTCCATTTTTTCTTCGAATGCAGTGGCTT
This sequence comes from Salix dunnii, assembly GCA_015731905.1. Classification (NCBI taxonomy): domain Eukaryota; kingdom Viridiplantae; phylum Streptophyta; class Magnoliopsida; order Malpighiales; family Salicaceae; genus Salix; species Salix dunnii. Next base: position 19,788,007 of record CM027664.1, read on the forward strand.
CTAAATTCAAAAGATGATCTGATTTGTCAAGAAGGAACCGGAATATAAAGTTTTTATATGTACAATAAACATTCATATAGCATCGACACCTTCTTGTTTTATAGTGAAAATTAACGTGAAATTCGCTAAGGTAGTTATTATTGTTAAGGACTACTCCTAGTTAACTAGTTATGTCATTCAAACACTGAAAAAAAAACAGGAGAATTTTATGCCTTGAATCATTGAAACTTGAAGAAGAAGAAGAAAAAGCACCGTGGTCTCATTAAGTGTCTGTTTGGCACTGCGGCCAAACCTGCGTTTCGCCACGGTGCATTTTTTTTTTTAATAAAAATTAATATTTTTTTTAGTGTTTTAGATCATTTTGATGTGCTTATGTCAAAAATAATTTTTAAAAAATAAAAAAAATATCATTTTGATGTATTTTGGCACAAAAAACTTTTTGAAAAGCAACGACAACAGAAATCCCAAACACCCCCTTAGGTTTGGGATTTGATGGATAGCACCAGAATTTAACAGACATCCAATTACTAGACCTGAACCAGAAGCACCGCTAGAAAAAATTAACATGGAAGAGCATGTTTTAGAAGATCCACGACGAAACTCAATATAAGATGGTGAAGCCAACGGTTTTTGAGCCAGAAAGCTTGCATTTCCAGCCGCATTGTGATTAATGGTGGAGACAGGTAGCGTCTTGAACGGTTGCAATCGAGGAAAATTTCTCCACCATAGAAGTGGGACTGCAAGAAGTAGTGTTTGAAGAAGAGGGCCTGTTTCCATTACAGCCTGCAGAAGGTTTCCTTTTTGAGGCAACACTTTTCCTTTCACAAAATTTTCGATTACAGCATTGGCCGGATTGACCCCGGGCACTGCTGGAACCTCTACACCAGCTGATACGGAGCTTTTATCATACTCTTTAACAAACGTGTTGCTCACAAACCCCATGTGACCTGATTCTGCCATGTTAAGGCTCCTGAAATCTGGACAAGCAATTGCATCAAAGAAGGAATCCACCGGGGAGGAGCCGTGTGATCGGTGGTTATGTGTATGATCAGATAAACTGTTAGATTCAGTAATGCTCGGGTTTCCCGATTGTGATTGAGGAAGAAAGGGAAGTAATTCAGTCGGATCTTAGAAAGGATAAGTTTGTCGAGTATATTTTTCAGATGCTCTTTTGCCTCGTCTCTTTCTTGCGAAGCAACCTTTAGCATGGTGATTAATCGACCCTCATCCTCCTTGTGCTTTCTGTGTTCTTCATTTGCTTCAATTTTCAGTGACTCTAATTCAATAATGGTGTACATAAGCTTCTGCTTCAATTCATCAATGGTCTGTCAATTTTATGTACAGGTTAATATAGTTTCAGACAGGGATGAAATATTGCAACAACAAAATATATAGAGATATGGGTCGAGATCAGTATTAATGCATCAAGTATTATTGAATTTGACAATATATTGAGATAATAAAATCAGGTTGGCTATATTTTTAATGATTTAATTGATTAGTTAAACTGAAAAAAATAAATAGAAATAATATTTCTAGATCTATAAATCTAATAGCTCAAACTTTTTTTCAAATGATTTCTATGGATTGAGTGGCATATATAACCGAAGCCTCGTTCTATAAGAGACACAGAAATACCTTGGTTTCAATGGAACATGGACAATGATATGAAAATCACAGAATCCTGACTTGGCATAGACAAAAATTCCAATATTGAAAATATAAAATAGTCCCTAATATTGGAAAGTATTCGAAAATTGCCCCAGAAAATAGACTCTAAATATGGAAAGTTTTAAATTTACACCTAAATCGTAAGGCATTTAACTCTCTTGCCGTTTTTACTAACTTATAAAATTACATGGAAATTAAAATCTTAACGTTAATGAGATAGGGGGAGAGAATTAAAAAATTGGAAGGAAAAAAAGAAGGTAAATTCACTTTATAGTCATAATTATAATGTATTTTTTATATCCTGTTGGGTTTTTTGAGTGGATTTGCTTTGCGAAGTAGTAAATTTATCTACGTAATCTTGCAACAAAATTATTTTAAAGTTGTTTAATTTTTATGATTGATCTATTTTAGAGTTTGAAAATAAATGTGAAATGGAACTTCAAAATATATAAGTCTATATTTTCATGATCAAATTCATATTGATTTTCCTATTTGTGAACAGGGTGTTTGGCTAAAGTTATGTGCAGAAAATAGAATAGGGCTACTATCGGACATAACTAGGGTTCTTCGAGAAAACGGACTCGCTGTCGTTCGAGCAGATATAGCGACAAAAGAAAAGGAAGCAGTGAATGTTTTCTATGTAAGAGACATCTCAGGGAATGAAGTTGATATGGGATTCATCAAGTCAATGAAGAAAGAAATGGGTCTAATTGATCTTGAGGTCAAGAATGATGATACAACGACAAGACCAAATATTAGCTCACATGAAAGGCATCGTTTCTCTTTTGGAGACTTGCTCAAATCTCAGCTTGAACGGTTTTCCCACAACTTTATTCCTACAAAATAAGTTTCCTTAATGTAAAAATTATATTTATTTGTAGATTTTTTTTATATAACAATAGAGTGTATTAATAAAAAAAATTATTTAGAAGATTACCCTTCAAATATTTATAGGGTTTGTGCATATATAAAATAAATTCCATTGAAAATTGCTTCAGCTCTTAATAAATTTTATCGTTGTTGTAGTTGTCGCGACGACGATTTTTACGCGCTTCGCGCCCCGCCAAACGGCGCGCGATGAAAATGAGTGTTTGTTTTATAGTCGTAAAAATTACGACTATAAATATAAGGAGTCGCCACCTAGTATTAAGGTTACTAGGAACCTATTGGTCTGCGAGAGTCTGGATAGGGGAACTTGTTGTGTAAGGGGAAGACGCATCACCCCCAGTGCACCCTCCCTAAGGCAAGCTGCATTGTCATTTAATTGTCTTTTCTAAGTTAATTTTTTTTTACACTGCATAAAAAAAATATTTTTTTTATCTGCGGATGTAATACACGATGTAATTTTAAATCGCAATTAGAAACTCTTTTTTTTTTATCTACGGATGTAATTTACGCTTTTAAATTTACATCGTAGTAAAAATATTTTTTTTTATCTATGGATGTATTTTACAATGTAAATTTACACCCTAATAGATAAAACAAAAATAGTTTTGATTATTTTTGATATTTTGGCCAAATTCCAACAGATAATCATAAACCGGTTACGATATCCAATTTTGTTTTAAAATATGAGAAAGATGCAATATTTTTTTACCAAAAAAATATGCTTGAAAAATCTTGGAATTCGGCCGTATGCACGAAAACAACACATTTTATATTTTTTTGAAAATCTTTTTTTAATAAAAAAGTAGTAGGGAAAATAAAAATAAAATAAAAATAAAAAATATTTTTATTTTTATTTTTTATTTTTTTTTGTTGTTTTTCTATTTTTTTGTTTTAATTGGTGATGATGTCGTCAAAGGTGGCCTGTGGTGGGCGGTGGAAGCCCCAAACTAATTGGTCCGAGCTTCCATCCTCACGGGCTGGAAGCCCCGACTTTATTTGCTTTGACACTAGGTCTGGCCCAAACGCACTGTTCATGCATGTGAACAGTGGGAAATCACGTCCCACTGTTCACATGCGATGAACAGTGGGAAACCAGGGAAGATGATGAACAGTGGGGCGATTTTCGAGTGTGATGAAATGCTTACCTATTGACATCGTTGGGTAGAGGAGATCGAGGTGGTTGTCCCAGTGGTGGTGGTACCGTCAACGGTGGCCTATGGCGGCCGGTGGAAGCCTCCAAAGTCGTCGGACGTGCATTACGGATGCTGCAACCATGGCTATGGCTTCGCCTGAAAGTGGGGTTTGGTTTCTGGTATGTGGGGGAGTCTTATGGTGATAATAAAAATGGCTTTGGCAAAGAGAGAGAGACGGCCGTGAGTCTGCAACAAGAGAGAGAGAGCAGCTGTGAAACCGAGAGAGAGAAGAGAAAACTGACGCCGATGAAGATGAAGATGATGGTGTTCGTTTTGCTTGTTTTTGACGTTATAAATTTCTATAAATATCCTAGAATTTCCTCCCCGTTTCTCCTCTTTTTTTTCCAGTTTTTCTCAGTATTTTTCTGCCTTTTTTTCCCTCCCTCAGGCCGTCGTGCATGGCTGCTTTTATAGGGGAGTTGGCCTGACACGGCGGCTGACTGGTTGGCGGCGTGGTGGCTGGTGTGCCTGCAACGGTGGCTGGTCGGGGGGCGAAGGCTAATCGGTGCATGCTGTTGGCAGCTTTGGGGAGGTGAAAATTCACTTTGGTCCTTTAATTTGTGATTGTTATAATTGCACCCTTAATTGGATTTAAATATGTAATTTTGTGCAATTGTGCCCTTGTCCGAATTTCAACATTACCCTCAGCTTTGCGCGCCTTTTTCATTTTGGTCCCTGACCTTCGATTTATGCAATTTAGCCCTCAATTTACAATTAAACTCTCAATTGTCTTCAATTTAATCCCTAATTATACCAAATTAGCTTGGAAAAATTCAATTGGGTCTCCAAAAATTCTGATTTTCTCAATTAAGCCCGAATTAAATTCAAGAATTCAATTTTTCATCAATTAAGCCCTTAATAAAATTAAGTTAACCAATTTAAAGCATAATTAAGTCCTTGCACTTAATTAAATTCTTCAATTGGACCCTAAATTAATTCTCAAACATAATAATATTTTGAATTAGCCCATGATTAAATCAAATTGGCTTATAAAAAATATAATTATAATTTTTGACTTAATTTTTACCTTGAATTTGTATTTTCTCTCATTTTTGGGCATAAAAGAGATTCGATTCGCCTCATAAAATTTCCAAAATTTCCACCGTAATTTTTCTACCGACGCCAAACCCCTTTTATTTTATTTTTGTTATTTTTAATTTATTTCGGGGAGTAACCCAAAAATTGGGTTATGACAGCAGTGATTCTGAACAACAAAAATAACAAAGGATAATGCTTGTGTTTAAGAAGAGATTGATGAATAAAAAGCTTGAATACTTTATTCATGATTGCAGCTCAATTTATAGAGCTGATGCATAACAAATTCCTACGATCATGGTCCTACATTCAAGCCATGATCAATTGATAATGGAAATAACAGAGCTGCGAAATAGCAGCAAGAACAAGAGAATAGGAACAGAATTGACTAAATAAAAAAAAAAAAGAATAAAATTCCAGCTCAGCAGTCCTGAACATTATTTCTAACACTCCTCCTTGTTTAGGAGCTGCAAACTCCCAACTTTGTTCTCAGAAATTCGAATTTGTTGACTGGCAGTGGTTTGGTGAAAATATCAGCTGCTTGTTCTTCAGTTTTGCAATAAATAAGAATGATACTCCCATCTTTCTGCACCTCTCTCAAAAAGAATAATTTGATGTTGAAGTGCTTGGTTTTCTCGTGAAACACAGGATCATTAGAGATGGAAATGGATGCTTGATTGTCAACTAGAATTTCTGTGCTTTCCTTTTGCTCCAGGTTAAGATCAGATAAAATTTTCCTCAGCCACAAAGCTTGATTAACAGCAGCTGTTGCAGCAACAAACTCAACTTCAGCAGTGGATTGGGCTATGGTTTCTTGCTTGTTTGAATTCCATGAAAACACACCAGAACCTAAAGAGAAACAGTAGCCTGATGTGCTCTTCAAGTCATCAATTGAGCCTCCCCAATCACTGTCGAGTACCCGACCAGTTTGAACTCTCTACTTCTCGTGTATCTTATGCCAAAATTGCAGGTTCCTTTGACATATCTTATCTCACTCTTTTAGCAGCCTTGAAATGCAATTCACTAGCACAATGCATGAATCTAGACAAGATACTCACAGCATTCAAAATATCAGGCTTAGTTGCAGTGAGATACATCAAGCATCCAACAATTTTTCTGAATTGTGCTTGATCAACCTTCTCGGCTCTATCTTCTTTACATAGCTTCTCCTTTTGATTCATAGGAGTGCTTACTGCTTTGCAATCTTCAAGTTTGAACTTTTTGAGGATTTCTTTGGCATACTTCTTCTGACATATGAACACTTCATGTTCAGCTTGCTTAACTTCCATTCCAAGAAAAAAAGACATCAAACCCAAATCTATCATCTCAAATACACTTATCATCTCTTGCTTGAACATCTCCACATTATTGTTGTTATTTCCTGTTACAAGCAAATCATCAACGTAAAGTGAGATGATAAGGATGTTATCACCATTTTGCTTGATGTAAGGAGTCGATTTAGAGAGGCTTTTAGTGAATCCCAAGTGCTGCAAATGTTCATCGATTCGACTGTACCAAGCTTTTGGAGCTTGCTTCAATCCATTTAGTGCCTTCTTAAGAAGACAGACTTTGTCCTCCTCTCCTTCATTTGCAAAGCCTTCTGGTTGCTCAGTATAGATCTCCTCCTGCAAAATACCATTTAAAAACGCTGACTTGATGTCCATTTGATACACCTTCCAATTCAGTTGTGCTACAATGGCAAGTAGCAGCCTGATAGTGTCAAGTCTTACTACCGGTGCAAACGTGTCTGAGTAGTCCACGCCAAAGATTTGTGCGGAACCCTTCACCACTAGCCTGGCTTTGAGCTTATTGACTGAGCCATCAGCGTTGAGTTTTGTTCGATACACCTATTTTACACCGATTACATTTATGTTTTGAGGTCTGTCAACCAACTCCCACGTGTTGTTTCTCTTGATCATGAGAAGCTCCTCCTTCATCGCAGCAAGCCAATTTTGATCTAGCTTGGCTTCTTCAAAGTCTGCTGGTTACACACAGCAATGTTGCACCTTTGATACACATCAAGGAGTGACCGTGTGCCTCTAACAAGAGTGTCATCTGTCATGTTGATGTCCCAATCTTCCATGCTTTGATCATCTGTGTCTGAAACAAGATAATTGCCTTTTAGAGAGGCTGAATTTTCTTTGATTGCATCGTTCCAGTCCCATTCTTCATCTTCCAGGAATTGGACATCTCTGCTTATAATGATTTTTCCAGTTTGTGGCTGGAAAATCTTATAAGCCTTTGAAATTAAGCTGTAGCCAACAAAAATGCCTGGAAGTGCTTTCTTGTCAAGTTTATCCCTCTTGACCTGTGGAACAAGGGTGAAGCACAAACATCCAAATACCTTAAGAAAATTCAGAGATGGTTTGTAACCATACCATGCCTCAAAGGGTGTTTGATCCTTCAAGGCTCTTGTAGGCAGTCGGTTTTGCAAGAACATAGCAGTGTTTGCCGCCTCTGCCCATAATTTCTTTGGTAAATTCTTCTCATGTAGCAAGCATCTTGTCATTTCCAAGATGAACTTGTTTCGCCTCTCACTAACTCCGTTTTGCTGAGGAGTATACGGAGTTGTTAACTGATGATGAATGCCTGTCTCCTCACAAAAAACGTTGAAGACATTGGAAGTGTATTCCTTGCCATTGTCTGATCTGAGGGCTTGAATTTTGTAGCTACTTTCATTTTCAACTTTGGCCTTGAAATTCCAGAACACCTATGCTACCTCTGACTTGTGCTTCAAGAAGAAAATCCAGCACATTCGGCTGTAATCGTCAATGAAGATAGCATAATACAGACTTCCATTTAGAGAGGGTGTCCTTTGTGGTCCTGCAATGTCAATATGAATCAATTGCAGCTTCCTTATTGCTCTCCTTGTGGCTTCTGGAAGGGGCTTCCTGTTTAGCTTGATAGTGTGACAAGTTTGCAGCTGGATATGTGATCATCAAGTGCTGGGAAATCCTTAGCCATCATATTGGATTTCATAAGCATCAACCCTCTATGATGATAGTGCCTGAGCCTCTTATGCCAAATATCTGTGATATTTTCTTTAATTGGGAAAGCAGTATGCTCCTCCTCCAATGGATTTAGAGCAAAACTCTTCCCTTTCATGATTATTTTGAAAATACCATGACCATTCACATCTTTAATCAAGCAGCAATTGTTTTCAAACACTACTTTATAACCCTTCTCAATAAGCTGACCAACACTGACTAAATTTTGATTTATACCAGGGACATACAATACATCAGAGATGAACTTAGTACCTGAGCAAGTCAAGATTGCCAAGGTTCCCTTTCCTTCAACAGCAAGGTATTCTCCATTTCCAATTCGAACCTTTGAAGTTGTTTGTTTCAGCTCCTTGAATATGTTTCTGTCATATGTCATGTGGTTGGTGCAACCATTATCAATGAGCCAGCTTTCACTTGAGTCATTTCTGGAAATGCAAGTGGCCACAAACATTGATCTTCTTCTTCTTGATCAGTAATTTGAGCTTCTTCACCATGCTGTTGAATTTTGTTTTTGCAGATGACAGCCTCGCGCCCCATTTGATTGCATTTGTTGCACTTGGCTTTTGGTCTTCTCCAACACTTAAAATGTGGATGTGATCTCCTTTTACAATGCTGGCATGGAGGAAAAGGTCCTTTTTTGTTTCCAGTGTTGCTCCTGTTGAAATTCCTGGAATCACCTGATGATGCTTGACTGCTTCGATTCTTCTTGTAATTCTTTCCTTTTTCTCTATGCTTGACAAATAGAGCTCCTTCAATCTCATCTTCCTGTCTCATGATCCTCCTTTGCTCCTGAGCTTGTAATGCATTTAGCATTTCTGTCAAAGTAATTTTTGATATATCCTTGGTATTTTCCAAGGATGTAATTGTAGCCTCAAAGATTTCAGGAATTGTTACAAGAATTTTTTGAACAATTCTTGACTCAGGCAGGGATGAGCCAAGTAAACTGATTCGGCTTGCAATATTAAGCAGCCTGTCAGAGTACTCTTTGATGGATTCAGTCTTCTTCATCTTCTGCAACTCGAAATCACGCATCAAGTTCAACACTTGCATACCTTGAATTCTTTCATCCCCTTCATACTCAATCTTGAGAAACTCCCATATCTCCTTTGCTGTTTTCAGAGACATGATTCGAGTGAAAATGGTGGATGCTACTGCAGCAAACAAGCAAGCCTTTGCCTTTGATTTTTTTGTCTTCTTCTCCTTCTGTGATTTGACCTGCGCCATGGTGGGATTGTTTGGAAGTGCAGGGATTTCATAATCTTCTTCCACTGCCTCCCACAAATCCAGAGCCTCTAAGTATGTCTCCATCCGTACTGCCCAAAACTGGTAATTGTCACCATTGAACACTGGTGGAGCAATTGATGAGAAGCTTACTTCTGTCTCCATGGGTTACAACACAGATCCCTTTAAATCAAGATGCTCTGATACCAATTGTCGTTGTTGTAGTGATTCTGAACAACAAAAATAACAAAGGATAATGCTTGTGTTTAAGAAGAGATTGATGAATAAAAAGCTTGAATACTTTATTCATGACTGCAACTCAATTTATAGAGCTGATGCATAACAAATTCCTACGATCATGGTCCTACATTCAAGCCATGATCAATTGATAATGGAAATAACAGAGATGCGAAATAGCAGCAAGAACAAGAGAATAGGAATAGAATTGACTAAATCAAAAAATAAAGAAAGAATAAAATTCCAGCTCAGCGGTCCTGAACATTATTTCTAACAAATTTAAATTAATCAAAATAACATTGTTTCAATTTAAAAAATTAAATAATGCTATCATAATTTATTTAAAAAAATATCCAAATCATTAAAAAATATCCTTACATCAGTGAAAGAGATGCCAAATATTTGGAAAATATCCAGCACAAAACTATCCTTTGCAGCAGATTATGAACAAATTCTGCAAAAAGTTCCAGGTTCCGCAGCTATGGTCTAAAGAACTTAACCAGTACTTGTAATCCAAGTTGCATACCAAGATAAACTTGCCATCGATTATCAATTTTGCATCTCTTAAAGCTGATTTCATGTGAGGAAACATGAGTTCTCTAATTCTAAATTCAGTAAAGCCTAATAGCAAAGTAATACTTATAAATTCAAACAACATTTATAACAGCAAATTTTATTAATCATAATCTCACACCCTGATCTTATTCATGAGAGCCCAAGGCTAGCTAGGACCAAAACAACAAACTCCCCACCGGGGGGGGGAGTGAATAACTTTCCAAAAACACGAACCAAAACTCGTAAGCAAAAACATGGAGGGAGAGAAGAAAAAAAAACATCATCCACACAAAACTCTTTCAACGCCTGCTAGAAGTAGGGAAATATAGTAGCATCACACAAAAAACCCAGTTTAGAGATCTAGAGAGAACGGGAAAGTGGTGGATTTCAACCAGCTGCTACCAGCAATGAAATTGCGAGGAGTGAAACTTTGAGCTTCAGTTGCACTAGTGATCATCTTGTATCCTTCCCAGGTAACCCTTCTAGAGGTTTCAGCACCAGCTCCACTGTTTTCATACTCTGCAAAAGATAGTGTGTTGAGTGCGAAGCGTCCCTTCAAGCCATTCCATCCGGCTGGGTGAATCACATCACTTATGGATGATTGCATGACAACAGTCCTTGCATACTCCTTCCAGGGTCTGCCGAGATACGCCGAGAAATTGCTCCGGACAGCATGCAGATCAGAAGTGACACCAATCCTACATTTCTGAATCACAATCCCAGTGTTTTGAGTAGGATTACTCCTCCCTTGGGCAGTTATTGTGATTGTCTGGCCTGGATTGGGACGGCGAGCTCGGATGTCACAGTCCTGGAAAACAGCAGCTGCATTGCCGACAATGAAATCGATTGTGCCTCCAATGAAGCAGCTTCTGAAGAATTGACGGTTTGAGTGGACATAGAGTGTGTTTTGATAGCCCAGCATGCCACATTTGTAGAATGCTGCAAAGTCGGACTCGACTCGTAGAGCCACAGCTTGGTACTTGGAGGGACCAGCCGTGTTTTGGAAGGTTATGTCCCTGGCTAGGAATCCTTGGCCCTCCACGGCTGCAACGTTCATAGGAATTAATACAACTAAAATTAGCAATTGTAACCCATTTATTTGTTATAAAAATTGCATATATATATGAAAAGGGAGAAAAGGTGAAAATGCATAGACGACATACCAACTGTGGCTGACTGGTAGGTTGTGCTGCCACCAGCCACACTCCTACTTCCGGTAATGATTGTCGTTTTTCTTCCATCTCCAAGAAACATGATGTTACTCTTCTCCTTCGGTACCTCCACATTTTCTCTGTAAACACCTGCCTTGATTCTAATAATGTACCTCTTACTGCTGTAATGAGGTGCACCAGCAACCGCAGCTGATACTGTCGTATAGTTCCCACTGCCGTCCGTCGCCACCACCACATCTGGAGTCAACGATGATAACTGAAACAGCAGTCTATCGGTTGACCACTCTTCCCCTCCTTCATTGCTATCATCTTCCTCCTTGAGTTTTCTGTTTGTGGTCTTCAGCCCAATTGCCATTTCGGCGATTTGCTCGCTAGGAATCATTCCCAGTGCCTTTTCACAGCTCCCTCTAACATCAGCTAGGTCAGAGAACAATGCTGCACGAACCTCCCTACTTAAATTAGAATGAGAGAAACCATCCAGGCATGAGTTATCGTTGCTCAAGCAAGAAGAAATTTTGGTTTGGACATCCTGAGCAGCTTGTGGTTTCATTCTGGTGTGGACATTGACATCCGCAAGAACCTTTTTTAAATCAGAAACAATCCTGCCATGATTTTGATGACAATCTTCGATAGCAATCTTTTGTGGAGCATCCAAGTCCCTTTTGGTATGTAGTTTATGAGACAATTTATACATGTTGCTCTGAGCAGCATTTACACTGAGGTTTACCTGTCGTAGAAAAGCAGGCGTTGAAGAGGTCGATTTGCGGAGTTTGGCATGAGCAGCGTCATTTTGGGTAGATTTTTTTTGTGGATTCACACCAGTGACAATGGCAATTATAGCGGCAACTAGTAAGAAGGAAGCAAAAATAGCTAGGATGAGTTTCTTATTTTTCTTGGAGATGGAAAGATTGTGCTGGTTGGCTTCGGTCATTTTTTCTTCTTGTTTTTGGAGTATGGAGATATAGAAGAGAGAAAGGGAGGGGTGGTGTGGTGAAATGGAAGAGTCCGCGAACCAATATATAGAGGAAGAAAGAGAGTGGTGGGGAAATATTTTCATTTTTATATTTTATTAAAATTATTTTCGAACAACTTTTGGGGATGGAGAGAACTTTTGGATAATGAAATATAAGTCACTTTTTTTAAAAAATAAAAAACCATATTGAATGGAGAAAATCTAATGATATTTAATAAATCACAAATAAAAGATCAATTATGGTTGCCAGTCTTGATAATTTACTCCTAATTAATTTAGCTGGCTTAGAAATATCATAATAATCATGTTTAAAATTTCATCATTAATCTGTTGATCTAAAAATTTCATTTACACTATAATAAAGATAATTAATTACCAGTGTAATACAAATTTACATAAACAATGTCGCATTAAAACAAAGATTAAGTCTCATTCTAGAATCTTCTGATTAAAAATTAAATCATTCATAACAAGTCAAATATCCTGAACAATGCCATAAGATAATGTTTTACTTTTTTTAAATATAAAAAAAATTACCTCTCCCTAATGAAGGCTATTGAGCAATCAACTAATCTAAAGTTAGAGATATGTCCCAACGTACTCCTCCACTATGATAAGAATTTTATTCTCGTATTCGATTTTTATAATTATTAATAGGATAATAATTAGAGATTTATAATTATTAATTTTAAAATTTATAGAATTAATTAAGTTGTATACAAATTAATTCGAATATTGATATTAATTAAAAAAAATCTTATCTACGTGTATCCATGTTTCCTTGCATTGATAAATCAACAAGTGATGGGATCGATGTCTTCGAATTCGCGTGACTAAAAAGGTAAGAAGATAGGTAGTTATTCTATTAAAATAAAAGAGCTTAGATTTGGGATATAAACTTGCCTGGAATATCCTTAGCACTAAAAAAAAAGGCAGTAAAATGGTAGCTTGATTGTAGAGAAATCTCGAGGCCCACAACATCAATTCGGTCCCTCTATCTGTCTTATGTCCTTTAACGTCCTTTAATTCTTTTTCAACTCAATAATTAATTTGAAGCCTCTTCACTTTATTCTTTCCTTCCTCCTTTAAATTATTCATACTGCACGAAGCTTTTATGCATGCATGTTAATCACGACTATATCTATTTGCAGCAGGAAACCAACCCTCTCTTTATTCTTTATTCTTTTTTAAATGCAAGTGTTATATGCAGGTTACACTAGCTAGGTTTATTTTTTCCCTCCCGATTTCATGCATAGAACCTGTTTTTTTCTCCCTTTCTCAATCCAATAATTGGCTAACCAAAACCCTAGTCATAGATGGTAGCCTAGTCGACGCTGTTAATCCATTGATGGACGTGCAATGGAGGATTCTCTAATATATTTTTTTCCCACTAAAATCAATTAAAAATGTAATTCAAGTGAGCTTAAAGTGATCATAAATGGTATCCATCCACCCGTAATTCAGGAAAAAGAAAATCTATTAGTAGTTAGACAAGTCGACTCATCGATATAAATACATATAAATCATAGCAGATTGACCATGAAATGATATATATATATATATATATATAAATTTCGAAGACGTTTTTCTTACTTTATTATACTGAAGTGAGAGATGAGAAAATAGGGAATAACAACGAATTAATTAAAGCATGTGTACGTAGTTTTGTATTGATATCGTGTTCCACAACATCGAATAGCTTTTTTTCTTTTTTCTTTTTCAGCTTTATTATTTTCCATTAAGATCCCAATGCAGCGTCAATCATAATAAACAGCATGTAGATGCTAAAGAGGAAATAGTACGGACTTTAAGATGATAAAGAGGATAAAATACGGAGAAGAACTTTGAGTGCTCAGGACGAAAAGGGGATACCAATCTCACTGTATTGTAAATCACTTCCATCCTGCTTGTCAGTGAGTTTTAAAATTCTTTTTAAATAGTTTTTATTTTTATTTTTTTATTTTAAATTGAATTTTTTTAATGTTTTTATATCATTTTCTTGGATTGATGTGAAAAATAAATTTAAAATATAAAAAAATATTATTTTAATGTATTTCTAAACGAAAAATATTTTCAAAATCAACTTCAACCATATTTTTAAACAAACAATTAGTTTAGTCAATCAAATCCTGATAAAATTATTTATACGTGTGTTTATTTTCGTTTTCTTATAACAAAGATTAACTTTCTATAAAATAATTTAATGGCTTTTTATGATTTATTTTATGAAAAGCATTGTAATGCCAAAACATGCATCAATAACATAACACTTTCTATAAAATCTAGATAGAATTATTTATATGTGTGTTTACTTTTGTTTTCTTATAACGAAGATTTACTTTCTGTAAAATAATTTGATGGTTTTTTATGATTTATTAATTCATATATTTTTAATTTATTTTATAAAAAGCATTGTAAAGCCAAAACATGCATCAATAACATCAACACTTTTTTTTTTTTTAATTTATTTGTTAACAACCAACTTAAAATCCCAATTCATGTTATAATACGGGTTCACTGGGTAGTGTTTATCCTAAAGTACTGTGCTGAGTCAATCAAATCATCAGCTTCTCAATTCTAATCCGTCAACAAGTGCTGCCCATCTCAAGTTTGCTCAGTGTTGTTCTCTAATGTTTCTGATAAAGAAAGGGAGCTAATCTGTAGCTTATGAATATTTTACATCCATCGATCCCCTTCGCAGCTTGCTACCTCCTCGGTGACGGGGTTAAAAAAATTATCTTATTTAAAATGTTAAGTTATTAGATGAGATTTTAGAATAAAATTTATATTATTTTTTAACATATATTCTTAAGTAAAAACTCTTTGAGTTTGAAACTTGCACACAAGCTTATACTATTATGTGCTTGATTTTTATCAAATAGAATAAAAATGGTGGGATTCAAACTCGTGATCACTATGTTAATAAAATTCTGATACCATGTTAAGAAATTATTTTACCTAGAAATTTAAGCTGTTAGCTGAGGTTATAGAATATAATTTATATTACACATGCAGTGACAAGACTTCAGGGATGAAAAATACTTTCTATTTTGAGCTGCTTCGAGTTATTATTCAAGTCTGTTTCAAATATTGTTTTGATATCCTCTTATATTAGGCAAATATTTGGTAAGGGCAACTTGATCATGTCCATGCACTCTTCTAGCTTTTCCATTTTTTCTTCGAATGTAGTGGCTTCTAGATTCAAAAGATGATCTGATTTGTCAAGAAGGAAGCGGAATATAAAGTTTTTATATGTACAATATATATATATATATATATATTAACTAACAAATAATTGTTGTGGTGTTTTCACTGTACATTCATTGTAGATTGTGAGGTAATTAATAGTGAACTGAATATTTGATCCAGTGCTCCGCGTACGTATGTCCGTTTTTTTGTTTATTAACAGTATATTAAAGATTCTGCCCCCAGAAAACGACAAAATACACCGCCTGGACTGAGGGGCTCCACGGTCATTTCCTTCCTCAGTCTGACCCTTTTCGGTTTGGTTCGCCGCAGTTCTGATTTTATTATTATTTTTTGAATTTGACTAAATATGCGTATAGCCCCTAATAAGATAAAAAATGATGAATTCGGAACAGGAGTAGACCAGTAATTGACCATCTTTTTTGTTTATTTATTTCGGTAATTGCCAGAGCGTGAGGGGCACTCGCCAGAATTTTCCTGCCCCACGCCCTATGTAGGCAGCGCTTGCAAGCTCATGTGATGACCAGAAATGGGCAACCGGCGTTTCTCCCGATGAGCCTCAATGTGGGCTTTCTCCCAGTGCGGCTCGTTCCGGCAATTGATGGCCGTGGAAGCGACATTGGTCGGTTAAAGCCGCTGACCACCTTTCTCTCTCTCCTACACGTAAAAGTGCAAGAGAGTCCCCTGGTTTTCTGTACTTTTCACTTTGATCCCTAGACTTTGAATTTTATGTATGGTCATGATTTTTGTTATATAAATTTTGATTTAGTTCGATTGGGTCCTTCGAATGAAATTAATTTAATGTTAATGTTTCACTTTGGTCCTTCTTCTTTTAATTTCCGAATTGGGTTTAAAAATATTAATTTATTCAGTACAACAATTTTATGATTTTCAATTTTGTCCTTTGATTGAAATTGATAATATATTTGATTTTCATTTCTGCCCTTATACTTTTAATTTTGTATTTTAATCCCTTGATTTCTTTTTATGATTTTAATTTTGTTAAAAATTTTATGATTTTTTTAGTCTTTCATTTATTTTATTTTTTTCATTATTATCACAATAATAATAATAATAATAATTGTCGCGACAGCGATTTTTACGACGCTTCGCGCCCCGCCAAACGGCGCGCGGTGAAAAAGGGGTTGTTGTTTTATAGCCGTAAAATTTATAAAAAGTTGCCACCTAGTATTAAGGTCACTAGGAACCTATTGGTCTGCGAGAGTCTTGCGTAAGGAGACTTGTTGTGCAAGGGGAAGACACATCACCGCTAGTGCACCCTACCTAAGATAAGTTGCATTGTTGTTTGACTGTTTTTGTTTAAGTTCATTTATTTATTTATTTTTATACTGCATAAAAAAATATTTTTTTATCTGTGGGTATACTTTAAAATGTAAATTTACACTGTCGTTAATTTTATTTTTATCCATGGATGTATTTTACAATGTAAATTTACACCCTAATAGATAAAACAAAAATGGTTCTTGTCCGGCTTCCCACGGCCGGAAGCCTAGACTAACAGAGAGATGAAATTTGAGTCAGAGAGAAAAAAAAGAAAAAAAAAATTAAATCGTAATCGCAAACGAAGAAGAACGTGAATAGTGAATAGTGTTCACAAGAAGATGGCCAATAACTTCAACGAGAGGACCACACGAGGATGCAGTGACGAGGTGGTTGTGGTGTCTTCAACGGTGGCCTGTGGTGGCCGGAGTAAGCCTCCAAAGTTGTTGGGGCTGCCGCTGTCACCGTCTCTTCGCCTGAAAGTGTTGGGGAGTTTCTGGCGTCGAGGGGAAACTTACCGTGGTGATGAAAATGGTTGTGGGTGGTCTAATGGGTGTGCAACGGTGGAGAGAGAGAGGGCCGAGAGACTGGATATAGAGAGAGAATGAGTTCTGCAACTCGGGAAACAGAGAGAGAGACGACCGAGAAATGAAGATGAAGATGATCTTTCGCTTCAGTTTTTTTGGGCGTGTTTTTGATGCCAAAATCAATGTGATTTTCCTATAATCTCTTCTCTTTTCTGTGTTTTTTTCCGTTTTTGCGTGGTGGCTGGCGTGCCTGCAACGGTGGCTGGTCGGCGGGCGCTCAGGTGGCTGGTCGGCAAGCATGCAGGGGAAGGCAGCGGGCTGTTGCAGCTTTGGGGGGGCAAAGTTTCACTTTGGTCCTTTGATTTATGATTGTTTCAATTGCACCCTCAATTAAATATAAATTTGTAATTTTATGCAATTGGGCCCTTGTCCGAAATTCAAAATTACCCTTGGCTTTGCGCGCCTTTTTCATTTTGGTCCCTGGCCTTTGATTTATGCAATTTGGCCCTCAATTGATAATTAAACTCTCAATTGTCTTCAATTTGATCCCTAATTATGCCAAATTAGCTTGGAAAAATTCAATTGGGTCTCCAAAAATTCTGATTTTCTCAATTAGGCCCGAATTAAATTCAAGAATTCAATTTTTCATCAATTAAGCCCTTAATAAAATTAATTTAACCAATTTAAAGCATAATTAAGTCCTTGCACTTAATTAAATTCTTCAATTGGATCCTAAATTAATTTTCAAACATAATAATATTTTGAAATAGCCCATGATTAAATCAAATTGGCTTATAAAAAATATAATTATGATTTTTGACTTAATTTTTACCTTGAATTTGTATTTTCTTTTATTTTTTTGGCATAAAAGAGATTCAATTCACCTCATAAAATTTCCAAAATTTCCACCATGATTTTTCTATCGACGCCAAATCTCTTTTATTTTATTTTTATTATTTTTTATTTATTTTAGGGAATCACCCAAAAATCGGGTGATGACAGTTGCCCCCCTCTTTACAATGCTTACGACTAAAGTATTGTAAAAGACTTTAGATAGTAAGCGTTGTAAAGAAAAAGAAAGTGGATTTATCAAACCAAGAAATGGTCAATCCATCCAAGATGGGAATGAGGGCTATAAAGCGCACTCGGAAAGGAATGGTAAGATAGGGCTAGAAAGCGCACTACCTAAGAATTGGAGCCTAAGGAGGACACTAAAAAAGGATGGAAAATGGTGTTACTTGTGATCGACACAGATAATGGTCTCATTGTAATGGGTGACCTACCCAAGCGAGAAATGTGAGGACCACAAGAAACACAAAGATGGTCTTGTTGTAATGGGTGACCTGCCCTGGTGAGGATGTAAAGATTTTATGAAATGGAAGATAGGACTACAAAGCTTCGCTATCTAGGATGTAAGTTGAGGGTTAGAAAACGCACTCGAAGATGATGGAGAAATCGGGCTGGAAAGTATGCTATCTGAATTGATAGTCGAAGGTTGGAAAACACAATCGAAGAGGATGGAAAAATATAGATGAAAAACAACTATTTTAACTGGTGGTCGAGAGTTAGAAAACGCACTCGAAGATGGAGGAAAAATAGGGCTAGAAAGCACACTATTTTAGTTGATGGTCGAGGGTTGGAAAACGCACTCGAATATAAAAGGAAAATATGGCTGGAAAGCACACTATTTTAATTGATGATCGAGGGTTGGAAAACGCACTCGAAAAATAGGGCTAAAAAGCACACTATTTTAATTGATGGTCGAGGGTTGGAAAACGCACTCAAATATGAAGGAAAATAGGGCTAGAAAGCACACTATTTTAATTGATGGCGAGGGTTGGAAAACACACTCAAATATGAAGGAAAATAGGGCTGGAAAGCACACTATTTCAATTGATGATCGAGGGTTGGAAAACACACTCGATAATGAAAGGAAAATATGGCTGGAAAGCACACTATTTTAATTGATGGCGAGGGTTGGAAAACACACTCGGATATGAGAGAGAAATAGGGCTGGAAAGCACACTATTTTAATTGATGGCGAGAGTTGGAAAACGCACTCGGATATGAAAGGAAAATAGGGCTGAAAAGCACACTATTTTAATTGATGACGGCTAGAAAAATCACCTATGTTCAAAAAGAGATATGATGTTCTATCTGAATTGCTTGATGACTGAAAGCACACTCAAATAAAAAATGCTCTATCTGTGTTTGTTGGAAGGCTCGCAAGCGCACTCAGGGATGTGAGGGCGGTAAGGGCTTGAAGGCGCACACAAAAACCATGAATGGAGGTTTGTAAATTACAATCCCTCTAAAACATTTCTCAGATTCCTAATGGGAAGATGCCATGCATGATGGCAACCAAATTCAGGAAAGAAGATGAGGCAAAAAAGCGCGACACAAAGGTAAGAGCCTGAAGGTGTACACAGAACAATGAATGGAGGTTTGTAAATTACAATCCCTCCAACACATTTCTTAAATTCTCAATGGGATGGAATGCATGATAACACCTAAAATTAGAAAAGAGATAAAGCTGAAAAGCCTGCTCAAGGAAATGGAAAATGTGGGAGCTTGAAAGCATGCACAAAATGATGAATGAAGGTTCGTAAATTACGATCCCTTCAAAACAGTTCCTATATTCTCAATGGGGATGCAATGCATGATGATGCATGTATACTTACCTGAGAAATATAGGTCCCCTTTTCTTCTTCTTGGCCTTCTTTTCCTAGGGTTGGATTTCTGGCTTTGACAGCTTCTTGCTTCTGCTTACTCGAGCCGCAACTTAAGATTTTGACCACTGGAGATGATAGATGTTTCATATCAACATGTCCCCCTGAGTTTGACCCAGATCTTTGAAAAGGAATGATGGAGTCAGCTTCAATTGTATTTGTAGATTGCCCCTCAGTCTGGTTATGCCCCACAAGTGTTTTGGGCTTCAAGTATTTCCAGGAAAGGGATGGTTATTTGCAAAGATTTTTCATGTAAGATTTTTGGGGATTTCAAAGCCATTCCAAGCACAAAAACCAATTTGATATTTGTTTAAACAAACTTGTTCTTGAAAGAATTCAAGTGATCTCATTGTCAGGTTTTATGTTGATTTTGACAAGAACATGAAGTGGTGCTTGTTTGCATGTCTTGTATTTCAAAAAGGCTTTGATCAAGTTTGGTGAAGCATTTGTATGGCTTGTTTCACATGGAAAAGCATTGCATATCGATCCAGATTGCTTATATTTGATCAGAAAGGGCTTTATCAGGCTTGTAATGTAGGCTCAGGTTGCTAGCTACGAAGAAAAGATATTTGAAGGCTCAAAAAGGTGTTTGAGGGTTTTCTAGACTAAGAATCACTTAGTGCTCACTCCTGGAACTCTTTTTATTCCTCATGATTGATTTTCTTGACATGCCCCCCAGCATTTTGTTTGGGCTTTTACCTAGACATGCCCCCCAGTATTTGTTTGGGCTTTTCATCATTGGTTTTTTAGTACTATAATGTTGACTCGATTTGTCGTAATGTACTAAAACTCTTTTTATGTTTATGGCTCCCCAATTTTATTTGGGTATCTCTTCACATGCCCCCCGGTATTTATTTGGGCTCTTGAGAATGAGTTTTTAGCAATGCCTGACTTGACATGCCCCCAAGAATTTTGTTTTGGCTTTTATTGTGACAGGCCCCCTAGAATTTTGGCTTTCTATGTTGGATTTTTAGTACCATTAAATTGTTGAATAGATTTGCTAGTGTACTAAAAATCTTTTTATGTTTATGCCCCCCAGCTTTCTTATGCCCCCCAGCTTTCTTTGGGCATCTTTTGTCATTGAAGACTATTTTGTGATTGAGAGTTCTTCTCTCTTCGCACTTGCCCCCCTAGTGTAGGGTGTGATCCTAGTCAGGGTTAATTATCAAGAAATAATTATCAGGCTCAAATAGGGACTGCAATGAATATTTGAGACTTCGCGAAGGCATATCAAAGATGGTCTCTCTTCATTTCAAAATACATGCATTCTGAATCGCTAAGCTTTGCTTTTCCATGCGAAATATTTTTTTGAATTTTTGGATTATTTGTTTAGCTAAGGGCTTGGCTTTATTATGTAGATTTTTGGGGTATGAGATCACCCTTCAATGAAATCCTTTGAATTCCCAGAACACATTTGTTAAACAAAAATCAAATTGGCATTCCTTTTTGTACTAGACTTTGATTTGAAATTATGGAATCATGTATAATTTAGATGAAAGGATATAAGGAGCACTTGTGTTATAAAACACAAAAAAATACATGATCATTGAAAAGAAATGCTTGCTTAACAAGAAAAGTCTTGTGGCGTTACAAGTAAAATTGCCGACAAGTCAAAACATGAACATAAAGTGAAGACATGACCAAAACAAAAGGAAATCAAGAAAGCGGACCTCATCTTCTAGCATCGGCACCCTCCATTTTCAAGAGCTTTTGCCGATGTCATTTTAACAGTGCAAACACTTGGTACCCCATTTCCATGAAGCTTAATTAGGTGCAGGACCTGAATTTTCATCGAATGTTATCCACCCTGCTTTAATCAGTTGCATGAGCTTCTTCTTGAAAGCGCCGCAGGTATGAATGCTATGCCCGACAGCTCCAGCATGGTATTCGCAGGTGAGATCGGGTTTATACCAATCAGGATAAGGTGGTTGCAAAGGTACCTGAGGTTCTGGAACTACTTGCCCAATGCTTACTAGCTTTTGATACATCTCATTCAAAGGCAAAGGTAGCGGAGGTAGCTGTTCGTGGGTTTTCTGGTAATTTCTTTTAGGGAAATTTTTAGGTGGATCCTTGGCTTGAAGATTGATGTTTGTAATTTCAGATGAAGGGTTATTTTGGAATTGGCTTTTATTACCCTTGTAATTGTCTTCAAAATGCTCGACATCTTTTCTCTTGCCTTCAAAGCCCTTTTTTTCCACAGGTGCAGAAATTCTTCCACTTCTAACTCCTTGCTCTATTCGTTCTGCCACGGCTACAGCATCGGTAGAAAATTAACTATTTATATTTGTTATTTGATTATTGCAGGTTTTTACTTGATATTAATTCATTTAGTTTTTTTTATTTCTTAGATAATATTTATTCTTTATTCGTGTGTAGGCATCTATGCTTTTAGTTTTTATTTTTTTATTGAGGTTTTATTTTTAATCGGTTCAGTACTAAAATTTTAATTTATGTTGATAATCATTACTCTCGTTTTCCCTTTATTCATTTCTTTTTTGTTTTCTCTTATTTTGATTTGTTATTTGAATTATATTATTTTTATGATTTTACTATTTGTGCAATGGTAATAGTAATTTTTTATTTATTTTTTTAATTGTTTTTTATAAAAATCTTTTGTTTATTTTTTTAGTATTTTTTTCAAGGAATTTATTTATTTTAATTGTTTTGATAATAATATTAATAATAATTTTAATTGTTATAGCAATGATAATGAAAATAACAAGAAGATGAATTTTCAATTTATGTTTTTGACTTTTGTGGATAGAAAATTAACTATTTATTTTTGTTATTTTATTATTATAGGTATTTTCACAGTTTATATTTTGTTTTTGTTTAGTATAAATTGAATTGTAAAATGAACTAATCTTAATGCAGTGAATTTAATAATTGAAATATCCAAATCTCCTTGTTTTTTTTATTGATGATGATAAATTAACACTGCTTATTTTGTTTAAAAATACTAAATAGATAAATTTATAGCGATTTAAAATTCATATATTTTATAGAAAACTTGCACTTCACATAATTTCTGTAAAGATTTATTATTTTGGCTTAATTTATAATACAATGAACATATACACAAAATTAATATTTTTTACATTGAAAAAATTATGGTGTAGCCCACAACGAGCCACAATAAGAAAATAAATAATAATAATAATAATAATAATAATAATAATAATAATAATAATAATAATAGTAATAATAATAATAATAATTTAATTGTTTTTATTGCTTATTCTTTTGTTAATGTTTTTGAGGGTTTTTTTCTCAGAATAACTTGATTCATTTATTTATTCTTTCATAATAATAATAATAATAATATTTTAAATTTTTTTTCTTACTTACTATTTTGTTTTTAGTTTCCTCAGTATAATTTGATAATTTTATTATTTTGATAGTAACAACAACAATAATTTTAGATGTTAAGACTCCGATGTTGCTATTGTTATAATATTTTAAATTAATATTGCTTCCTTTTTCCCTTTATTTTTTTCCTGCTATTTTTATTTGCTCTTTTGATGAGATGATTTTTGTAATTTTATTATCTGCGTAATAATAACGATGATTTTAGTGATTAATTTTTTATTATTTTCTTATAAAAATATTTTTTTTTATTATTGTGCAGGTTAATTTAATTGTTTTGATTGTTTTGATAACAATGTTGATAATAATTTTAATTGTTATAACAATGATAACGACAATAACATGAGGATGAATTTTTAATTTATATTTTTATTTTTTTATCGATAGAAAATTAACTATTTATATTTGTTATTTAATTATTGCAGATTTTTATTTAGTATTAATTCATTTAGTTTTTTTTTAATTCTTGGATAATATTTATTCTTTATTCGTCTCTATAAATCTATGCTTTTAATTTTTATTTTTCTATTATAATATTATTTTTAATCGATTGATACCTTAATTTTTAATTTACTTGAAACCAAAGCCACAGTGTAACATGGGTTCACTAAGCTAGTTATTCTTGTTGAGGACTACACCTAGTTAACTAGTTATGTTATTCAAACACTGAAAAAAATAGAAGAAATTTTTCCATGCCTTGAATCAATGAAGCTTGGTGAAGAAGAAAAAAAAGCACCGTGGTTTCATTAAAACCTCTGCCGCTTTCCCGCTGGTATTTGATGGATAGCACCAGAATTTAACAGACACCCATTGTCTAGACCTGAACCAGAAGCACCGCTAGAAAAATTTAACATGGAAGAGCATGTTTTAGAAGATCCACGACGAACCTCAATATAAGATGGTGAAGCCAACGGTTTTTGAGCCAGAAAGCTTGCATTTGCAGCTGCAATATTGTGGTTAATGGTGGAAACAGGTAGCATCTTGAACGGTTGCAATGGAGGAGGATTTCTCCACCGTGGGAGTGGGCTTGCAAGAAGTAGTGTTTGAAGAAGAGGGCCTGTTTCCATTACAGCCTTGTCATAACCCAATTTTGGGTCATTCCCCGAAACTACCCAAAAATAACAAAAAAATAAAATAAATGGGGGCTGGTGTCGGTAGGAAAATCGGGGTGAAATTTTAATTGTTTTCAAAAGCTCGATCATACCTCTTTTATGCCTAGAAATAAAGGAAAATGCAGATTTAAGGTTAACATAATATATTTTTCGGATAAATCTGCGTAAAGATTAAATAAAAAAATAATTAAATTTTTATATGCCAATTCAATTTAATCATCGGCCAATTAAAAGTGTAATTATATTTGAGGATTTAATTTAGGGCCTATCAAAGAATTTAATTAAGCGCAATGACTTAATTTTATTTTAAATTGGTCAAATTAATTTTATTGAGGGCTTAGTCAACGAGAAATCAAGTTTTTAAGTTTAATCCAGGCTCAATTGATGAGATGAATTTTTCAGATCAATTTAGAATTATTCAAGCCGATTATGCGAAATCGGGGACCAATTTGATTAAATTACAAGTTAACGTTCAATCGAGGGTTAAATCGCATAAACCAGAAATCAGGAACCCAAATAAAAAAGGGACGCGCAAAGCTAGGGATGTTTTCAATCAAAATACTAACGGGGATACAATTGCATAAAATTAAAAAGTTTAAAACTAATTAGGAGCGCAATTGAAACAATTAATATTGGAGGACCAAATTGAAAAAAAAAAGAAAAAAAGAAAAGAGAGAGTACAGTCGGCCTCTCTGCAGAGCCTCTGCAACGAATTTGCAGAGGAGCCTCTGCAAATTTGTTGCAGAGGCGTATTTGGCAGCAATGAGCGAGAGGAGGCAGAGGCAAGAGCTGCCTCTGCCCCTATAAATATAGAAGAGAGGAGAATGAAAAAAAAAGAGAAGGAAAGAGAGCTTTGAGGGTGATTGGCTCTCCATCTTTCTCGATTTTTTCTCTCTCTCTAGAAACTCTCTCTCTCCTTCTCGGTGCACAACTCCGCCAACTCATCACCACCAATCTTCCCCCACTCCGGCCATCTTCCCGAGAAACAGATCGTGACAAAAACGCCACGAGCACCTTCCCGCTGTTCATGCGGGTCTGGGCTGAGGCAAACGGGCCGGGTTTTTTTCCCGGCCCATGTGCTCGGTTTTACTGGGCTCCAGCCCACATGTATTGGAGCTCAGTCCGCAAGTTTTAGACGGGTCCAGCCCAAAAATAGTTGGGCTTCTAGCCCATCTAAAGATGTAAGTCCAGTCCATGAATGAATGGGCCTAAGCCCAATAGCATAATAAGCGGGCCATGAGCCCATCCTAGAAATGGGCTGGAAGCCAGCCCGTCCCAAGGAGGAAGGAGGGCTGGTTACCCAGCCCGTCCCAAGGAGGGTTGGGCAGCCAGCCCTCCAAATAATAAATAAAATAAAAAATAAAAAAATACATAATTTTTAAAAAAATAAAAAAATACATCATTTTTAATAATAAAAATACATCATTTTTAAGCAAAAAAATATAATTTTAAAAATACGGCCAATACACTACCATGTTTTTTTGAAAATTCTTTTTGTTTCAAAAATACACTAGCATATTTAAAAAAAAAAGAAACTCTTTTATTTCAAAAAATATATATTACCTTGGAATTTTAAGAAAAGTATATTTTAGCATGGATTTCGCAAAAGAAAATCATTTCTTGCATTTTTGGATTTTACAACATATTTGTAAAAATCCAAAGGGTATTGGCCAATATTCCAAAAATATCAAAATATTATGTTTGGTTATTCATATTATTCATTGTTGATATTTGGATAAATAAATCATAAAGGGTCAATATCCAAAATATTCGACGGGGATAATTTGCTATTATTCACCTTTGGTGTTTGGATAAATAAATCCTAAGGGGTAAATATCCAAAATATTCGACAAGAATAATTTGCTATTATTCACCGTTGGTGTTTGGATAAATAAATCTGAAGGGGTTAATATCCAAAATATTCAACGAGGATAATACACCATCACCATTTAACCAACCTTTTCTAAAAAATATCAAGATCATAACAAATCATAAACAAACAAAAACACCAAGCAGCTTACCTTAGGTAGGGTGTACTAGGGGTGCTAAAACCTTCCCTTTACGCAACCAGTCCCTTACCCTAGAATCTCTGAAAGACCAGTTTAGGTTTCCTAGTAACCATAATACTAGGTGGCGACTCCCTTTTCACAAAGATAAATATTAGACCCCCTCGACATTTGAATTCCCCCCGCTCACGGGGACGGTCGCCGGGACGCTGCGCCCACATTTTTTGGGGTGCGACAGGATGGCGACTCCGCTGGGGACTTAGGATTAAGCTTGATATTTTTGTTTGATAATGATATGTTATTGTTTTATATTGATATGAATGGTTTATTCTTTTTCAGAAACTTTAGCATGCATCTTTATATTATGTCATCATAATATGCCTTGTCATGCATCACTGTTATTATTCTGAGAGCACACACTAAACCTTAAGTTAAGTGGGGACTAGCAGCTTACCTATGACTTGAGTCAAGGTTGAAGTTTGTGTAAACTCCGACTCTTTGTTGAGTGTTTAGACTTGGTAGTGATTGGTATACGTACCATCCCGCTATCTGCTAAACCCCCATATTGCCTTTACGAAGGTGATCACTGGGACAACAAGAGACCCTCTTTAGAGACCAAGTAGTAAACCTACCCTATGTCTCACGTAAAGGAACTAGAACCAATCGGTAGGGTGTATACTCCCTCCATTTTTTGGTTTGCGTAAAGACAAACCCTTCTCAAAGCATCTTGAACTTAAGACTTTTCGGTGACATAGTGGTTATCACTTAATAAAATTTTCATTGTAAGGGTTTAAGTAAAAATCAAATCTTTGTTTATCATGCAATTGTTAGGATCACGTATCACTCCTCGAGGGGCAAGTCAAAAAAAAAAAAAACACAAAAACAAAAAACAAAAAAATATGCACATGCATTCTCAGGATCACGTATCACTCCTCGAGGGGCAAGTCAAAAAAAAAGAAGCATGCATATACATTTCAACATGCATTTCCACAGTTTTTATGCAATTTTTTAAGATCACGTAGAGCGAGTCTGTCAAAAAAAAAAAAAACAAAAAAACAAAAGAAAAACAAAAGAAAAAACAAAAAAAAAGAAGAAGAAGAAGCATGCATATACAGTTCAGCATGCATTCTCACAGTTTGAAATATGGGTCCCTCAATCTGTCATCCTCTGAAAGGTACAAAGTCATTGACATTTGACGTTGCCGAGAAGATTTCGCATCGATAGAGAAACATCATTCGCTATAACAATAGAGTTCTTTTTTTTTTTTTTTACAATGAAATCAGTAGGGACATATGCTCTGGTATTATCTGCATAGTGTTAATACATCATCAGTGAAGTTTATAGAAATTCAAGGTTTCATTTTAAAAAATGCGGGTAGCCCATATACGAACCCATTTACCGAAACCAGGCATCAGTAAAAAAGGGTGGTATAATCCATTTAAGTATCTCTCTCCTAATCACGCGGAGTTTGTTGCGGCACTATCAAATCAAGAAGTTTTTTGTTTTTGAAGCCACGCACAATAGACCACGTTATTTGGTGAGCAAAGATAAAATATCTAGAGATAATATGGGATTGTTGAATTTATGCTGGTGTCTGAGAGTTTGAAGCATATGCAACGCAAGATTACATTGCTCGACGAAGAAAATTGCCGCAAGAGAGTCTTTTCATCGTCTGACGAAATTTGTTCATGATTTGCATACTTTGGTGATTTGTCTAGGTTTTTCTAGCTCGATTCACTTTTATGTCCAATAAGGAAGCGCGGTGAAGCGCCAAAAAAAAAAAAAAAACTGCAAATAGATCTTTCGCAACAGCACCTGCATGAATGGTGGAATTTTAAAACATAAGGGATTGAACATAATATTAAAATTTAATAATTTCGAAAACCCATTCACAAGAAGCTTTAAGCGCTAAACATTGTTAATGAAGAAAGTTACAGAAAGCTCAGGATTGGAACTGTGGTCACACAAAGGAAAGAGAAGATGTGATTATATTGCTTAGTGATTACATAGATATGTCTGCTGGGTCTTATAAGGATATGCCTAGATAGGATATAGATATCACAGCACACAAGGAACTTTTTTAAAAATGGGATAAAAGATGCAAGTCGATCTAGCAAAAGCTAACAAGAAAATTTAGCTCAAAATAAAGACAAAATTTCAAAACTATTGAATTGGGTTGGGCATCAAACATAGCAATGGTACCTTAGGGCCTTAAATCATGTTAGCCCTAAAAATAATTTTTCCTAGATATAGATATGTTAATAGACGGACTTTCAAGTTGGGACCAGATAAAAACGGTTCAAAAGGCTTAGACCTTACTTAGAATACCAGTCTAAACCAATGGGAGAATTTAAGAAATATGAGTTCACACAGCTAGGAAAGAAAAGAAATCAGTTTGGATATTTCGACCACACTAGCTTCTATGGTTAGAATGAACTACGAGCGAAACTTACGAAAAAAAAAAAAACCAGCTTATTGCTGCTCAGCTGAAGGAGAAATAAACAGAAACCCTTGATTAAGAATTTTATCTGAAACCAGACTTATCCTCTGGGGGGGCATCCAAAACTGAAAAGAAAACCTTGAGGAAATTAGCAATTGGTTTTTATCTTGACGAGGAGATTTTGCATAAAGAAAAAAAAAATCATCCGACGGGACTGTGTTGAGGTGCCTAGATGAAATTGAAGCCAGAGATGTATTACGAGAAATTCATAAAGGGATATGCTCAACCCATGCTAGTGGACATATAATGGCTAGGAAAATACAAAGAGTTGGTTATTTTTGGTTGACACTAGAGAAGGATTGCATTGACTATGTCCGCTAGTGTCATAAGTGTCAGATCCGCCATGACAAAATCAATGCCCCTCCGGCCCCTTTATTTAACTTGATATATCCCTAGCTTTTTGCAATGCGAGAAATGGGTGTGATTGAGTCTAACAATCCAAAAGCCAACAATAGGTCATAGGTTCATCTCGTGGCTACCAACTACTTTACAAATTAGGTAGAAGCCGGATCATTTGCTCATGTAGCGCATAAAAGTGGTCAACAAATTCATTGAGAATAATTTGATTCGTCGGTAGGGACCACCAGAAAAGATTATAATTGATAATGCATAAAACTTCAACGGGAAATTAATAACAGAACTCTCAAATTCCTCAACTTACAAACCAAAGATGAACGGTGCGGTAGAAGCCGCAAATAAAAAATGTCAAAAAATATATATATTGATAGACACTGAACTAGACGAAACAGGATGGGTAAAAGTCAGATATGAACATTTGAATTTAATCAACGAAAAATTTTAATTTGACATCATCAATTATACTAAAGAAGGATGGCCAAAACATGTGACAAGGAAGTCCGACCTCAAAAATTCTAAGAAAGAGATCTGGTACTGAAGAAAATATTACCTGTATCGGGATAAAATCAAGTCAATGGGCCCCCAACTAAAGGCTTCTATGTGGTGAAGAAATTGCTTCCGGGAGGAACATTGCTATTATCTAGAATGGATGGAGAGGAGTTAGTTAGGCCTAAGAATTCTCACTCGAATGGATGGAGAGGAGTTAGATAGGCCTAAGAATTCTCACTCGAATGGATGGAGAGGAGTTAGTTAGGCCCAAGAATTCTCATTACAAGAAACTTTTTTTCTTTCTTCACAAAACACACGATTTTTGAAATTAATGACTTAATGTCAGGACAAGAAGTACTTACAAACAAATAAAACATTGATTGGATTCAAAACCCTTGACATTAACAGTTTTTTTTCTATCATTGAAAAGCCCGGTAGTCAAACGCCAGAATATGAATCTTGATAGGAATGCAAGTAATTTCATATCAGCTTGGGGGCAAGGAGCACAGGCGAATAATAATTCAGTGGAATTCATCAAATTTATAGCGACAATAAATATATTTTGGTTAACAAACAGATGAATGGGCATCAACAAGGATTGTTTGAATAGAATACGATGGTTTTAAAAAAAAAAGGAAACAAAAAAAAGAAAAAAAAAAAAAAGAAAGAAAGAAAAACTCCAACAACAATTAAGATCAACATCGCATTTGGGGAGCGCCTTCAGAAACATCGGCGGATTCGCAGATTTGGTTGCCTCTAAAAGATGTTATTGCATGGGTGCATAATGATAAATGTTGGAGAATATATGACCATGAAGACTAATTACGGAATAATATATCTTGAAGCCTATCGACTCAAGGTTCAATTCACCGCAAAGAAAAAGAAAAGAAAAAACCTCGTTGATGACAAACTAAGAAGAATTTTTTTCAAAAGAAATCAAGTCTACAATGAGGAGTTTTCAAATTTCAGGACCGAATAGTTGCATCAATTCAAGGCGCAATTCATTGCATGAGTGTCGGTCATGATAGCATCACATCTCTTCACATGAGCTGAGACAAATTTATTAATGATAACATTGAGCATGCAATGATGAATTTTGAATGCATTTCTGGATGACTTGACAAAATTCGTGAAGGTTGATAAATGACATATGGTAGAAGAAATACAATTCAATTGATGAAAACTCCATAATTGATAACCGAAGATGAAGTCAACATTTAGCAAGTCTTGCGATGACTTGTTGGAAGAATGCACAAGTCCAAGAACTGTTAGTGAAAGAATCAAAACAAATGGATGAATTGTTGCACCCCTCCATGATGAATCAAGCGACGCCATACTTGGGGGCAATTTCAGACTTGATAAACAATGAAAATAGAGATCATCACAGATAACTTGGGATAAACAATGTGCTTAAAGTTGGACGGATGAGTCACAACAAAGCTTTGGAGATCCTATGACAATGGAGCATTAGATGAAAGGAGACCTATGTTTCTAAAGTAAGTATACATGCATAATTATGCATTGCATCCCCAACTTCACCATTTCCATCCGGGTAGGTCACCCGTCATAATCAGACCCGGGTAGGTCACCCGTCACCATTGAGACCATTATAATCCGGGTAGGTCACCCGTCATAATCAGACCCGGGTAGGTCACCCGTCACCATTGAGACCATTATATTCGGGTAGGTCACCCGTCATGATAAGACCCGGGTAGGTCACCCGTCACCATTGAGACCGTCTAATTCGGGTCACTAATCTAACCCGGGTAGGTCACCCGTCACCATTGAGACCATTATAATCTGGGTAGGTCACCCGTCACCATTGAGACCATTATATTCGGGTAGGTCACCCGTCATGATAAGACCCGGGTAGGTCACCCGTCACCATTGAGACCGTCTAATTCGGGTAGGTCACCCATCATAATCAGACCCGGGTAGGTCACCCGTTGCCATTGAGACCATCTAATTCGGGTAGGTCACCCATCATAATAGGACCCGGGTAGGTCACCCGTCACCATTGAGACCATTATAATCCGGGTAGGTCACCCGTCATAATCAGACCCGGGTAGGTCACCCGTCACCATTGAGACCATTTAATTCGGGTAGGTCACCCGTCATGATAAGACCCGGGTAGGTCACCCGTCACCATTGATACCATTATAATAGGGTAGGTCACCCATCATAATAAGACCCGGGTAGGTCACCCGTCACTATTGAGACCATTATAATCTGGGTAGGTCACCCGTCATGATAAGACCCGGGTAGGTCACCCGTCACATTGAGACCATTATAATCGGGTAGGTCACCCGTCATGATAAGACCCGGGTAGGTCACCCGTCACCATTGAGACCATCTAATTTGGGCAGGTCACCCGTCATAATCAGACCCGGGTAAGTCATCCGTCATTATCGAGACTCCACTAACTCGGGCTGGTCACCCGTCATAATCAGACCCGGGTAAGTCATCCGTCACTATCGAGACTCAACCAATTTGGGCAGGTCGCCCGTCATAAATAGATCCGGGTAGGTCACCCGTTACCATAAGACCACTTCACCATCTCACTCGGGTAGGTCACCCATTATAACAAGACCAACTTCATTTTTCTTTACAACACTTACTAATTAAAGCCTTTTACAAAGACTTTAGTCGTAAGCTTTGTAAAGAAGGGGGCAACTGTCATAACCCAATTTTGGGTCATTCCCAAATCTACCCAAAAATAACAAAAAAATAGAATAAAAGGGGTTGGTATCGGTAGAAAAATCAAGTTAAAATTTGGATGTTTTTCGAGAGCTCAATCGTATATTTTTTATGCCTGAAAATGAAGAAAAATGCAGATTAAGTCTAACGCAGTTTATTATTGGATAAATCTGCGTAGAAATTAAGTCGAAAGATATAATTATATTTTTATGGGTCAATTCGATTTAATCGTTGGCCATTTTAAACATGTAATTATATTTGAGAATTAATTTTCGGTCCAATCAAAAATTTAATTAAGTGCGATGACTTAATTGTTACTTCAAATTGATCAAATTAATTTTATCAAGGGCTTAGACGATGAGAAATCGAGTTCTTGAATTTAATTCGGGCTCAATTGACGAGATTGGAATTTTCGGAGACCAATTTGAATTTTTTCCAAGCCAATTATGCGAAATCAGGGACCCAATTGAATAAATTGAGAATTTAATGGACGATTGAGGGTTAAATTGCGCAAATCAGAAATTGAGGACCAAAATAAAAAGGCGAGTAAAGTCAATATTAATATCTGAAATTTTGGGGGGTGTAATTGCACAAAATCATAAATTTAAATCCAATTCGGGATGCAATTCTGATAATTACAAATCGAAGGACCAAATTGCACTTTCACCCCTCCTCTTTACCTGCACCGACTGGGAAAGCTGCCCCCGCCGCCACCCTCTGCATGCAGCCACCGGCCAGCCGAAAGTAGCCCACCGTTGTGCAACGCAGAAGGAGGGGGAGGGAGAATTCAAAAAAAAAAACAGAGAGAGCTGGAGAACTTGCAGAGGAGTTTCACGAAAAATAGACGAAGAGGATTTGAAACACAGAGAGGAGAGAATGAACAGATGAGAAAAATATGATAGACAATAGAGAAAAAAAGAGGAAAAACGAGCAGAAGAGAACTGGGAGAAGAGAAGGAATTCAACGTTAAAATTCTGAAGATTTTTGTTCCCTCGTATTTGCTCCTTCATTCTCTCTCTCTCCATCTTCGTTTTTCTCTTCTCTCTCTCTCTAGTTGCAGAGAACTCTCTCTCTTCCTCTCGGCCGACCATCAAGGGCCATCGTTGATCGCCCACAGCCCTCCTTAGCACCACCATCATCATCCTCTCATCTCCCCCAGTCCGGTCATCTTCCCCGACGAGAAAACAGATGTGACAACCCCGTGACAGCAGCGCCGACCGGCCACTTCGAGCTCAATTTCCGGCCACCACAGGCCTCCATTCACGACGAGACCACGACCAAAAGAACCACCTCAACCTCCTCTACACAAAGGTATTAATCGTTTCTCCTTTCGTCACACTTGAAAATTCAGCAAATCACTGTTCATCATCTCCCACTTCATGCAGCCCCGGTTTACTGTTCATTGAACAGTAACCGGGTCGGGCCGGGTTTGATGCCCGGCCCGAATAATAAAGGGTCACGGGCTTCAGCCCGTTTAGGCCAGAAGCCTGGCCCGAAAAATGTACGGGCTTCCAGCCTGTTTAGGCTGGAAGCCATTTCAATGATAATTATATCAATGACAATATCAAATCAACATATTTTAGATGCTATGTATTCTTCTGTAATTCCCTGATATATTTTTATTGAATATATAAATAAAATTAATTAATAATATATATATATATATATATATATATATATATATATATATATATATATATATATATATATATATAATAGTAAAAAAATATATATAAAAAATATATAATATAAAAAATATAGCATATATAAAAAAATATATAATATAAAAAATATAGCATAATATATATATATATATATATATATATATATATATATATATATATATATATATATATATATATATATATTAGAAAATATCTAAAAAAACAAAAATGTGTTTTTGTGCATACGGCCAATACACTAGCATATTTAAAAAAAAAAGAAACTCTTTTATTTCAAAAAATATATATTACCTTGGAATTTTAAGAAAAGTATATTTTAGCATGGATTTCGCAAAAGAAAATCATTTCTTGCAATTTTGGATTTTACAACATATTTGTAAAAATCCAAAGGGTATTGGCCAATATTTCAAAAATATCAAAATATTATGTTTGGTTATTCATATTATTCATTGTTGATATTTGGATAAATAAATCCTAAAGGGTCAATATCCAAAATATTCGACGGGGATAATTTGTTATTATTCACCTTTGGTGTTTGGATAAATAAATCCTAAGGGGTCAATATCCAAAATATTCGACAAGAATAATTTGCTATTATTCACCGTTGGTGTTTGGATAAATAAATCCGAAGGGGTTAATATCCAAAATATTCAACGAGGATAATACACCATCACCATTTAACCAACCTTTTCTAAAAAATATCAAGATCATAACAAATCATAAACAAACAAAAACACCAAGCAGCTTACCTTAGGTAGGGTGTACTAGGGGTGCTAAAACCTTCCCTTTACGCAACCAGTCCCTTACCCTAAAATCTCTGAAAGACCAGTTTAGGTTTCCTAGTAACCATAATACTAGGTGGCGACTCCCTTTTCACAAAGATAAATATTAGACCCCCTCGACATTTGAATTCCCCCCGCTCACGGGGACGGTCGCCGGGACGCCGCGCCCACATTTTTTGGGGTGCGACAATAATAATAACAACAACAACAACAACAACAACAACAACAATTTAATTATTTTTTTTGCTTACTCTTTTATTAATATTTTTTGGGTTTTTTTTCTCGGGATAATTTGATAATTTTTATTGTTTTGACAGTGATAACAATAATAATATTTGTTTTTGTTTTATTCTTTTGTTTAATCTTTTGTTGAAGTTTTTAAGATTTTTTTAGTTTTTCATTTTTTTTTCTTTGATTATTAACACAAAAAAATTAATAATAATAATAATAATAATAATAATAATAATAATAATAATAATAATAATAATAATAATAATAATAATAATATAATTGGTTTTCTTGCTTACTCTTTTATTTTTGTTTGTGAGGGTTTTTTTTCTCTCAAAATAATTTGATAATTTTTATTGTTTTGACAGTAATAACAATGATAATTTTTATTTTTTTATTGTATTTTTTTGTTTGATCTTTTGTTGTAGTTTTTACAATTTTTTTAGTCTTTCATTTATTTATTTATTCTTTCATCATCGTCGTCGTCGTCGTCGTCATCATCATCATCATTATCATAATAATAATAATAATATTTTAATTATTTTTCTTCCTTACTATTTTGTTTATGCTTTTTATTTTTTTTCCTCAGTATAATTTAATAATTTTTATTGTTTTGATAATAATAGTAGTAATAATTTTAGATGTTAAGACTCTGATCTTGCTATTGTTATAATATTTTAAATTAATATTGCTTCCTTTTTCCCTTTATTGTTTTTTTTTTATTTTTTTTTATTTTTATTTGCTCTTTGGATTAGATGATTTTTATGATTTTACTATTTGTGCAATAATAACGATGATTTTAGTGATTAATTTTTTATTGTTTTCTTATAAAAAAATATTTTGCTTTTTTTTTTATTGATTGTTTTGACAATAATGTTGATAGTATTTTTAACTGTTATAACAATAATATTGACAATAACGTGAAGATGGATTTTCAATTTATATTTTATTTTTTTATCGGTAGAAAATTAACTATTTATATTTGTTATTTGATTATTGCAGGTTTTTACTTGATATTAATTCATTTAGTTTTTTTTAATTCTTAGATAATATTTATTCTTTATTCGTGTGTAGGCATCTATGCTTTTAGTTTTTATTTTTTTATTGGGGTTTTATTTTTAATCGGTTCAGTACTAAAATTTTAATTTATGTTGATAATCATTACTCTCGTTTTCCCTTTATTCATTTCTTTTTTGTTTTCTCTTATTTCGATTTGTTATTTGAATTATATTATTTTTATGATTTTACTATTTGTGCAATGGTAATAGTAATTTTTTAATTGTTTTTTATAAAAATCTTTTGTTTATTTTTTTAGTATTTTTTTCAAGGAATTTATTTATTTTAATTGTTTTGATAATAATATTAATAATAATTTTAATTGTTATAGCAATGATAATGAAAATAACAAGAAGATGAATTTTCAATTTATGTTTTTGACTTTTGTGGATAGAAAATTAACTATTTATTTTTGTTATTTTATTATTATAGGTATTTTCACAGTTTATATTTTGTTTTTGTTTAGCTTAAATTGAATTGTAAAATGAACTAATCTTAATGCAGTGAATTTAATAATTCAAATATCCAAATCTCCTTGTTTTTTTATTGATGATGATAAATTAACACTGCTTATTTTGTTTAAAAATACTAAATAGATAAATTTATAGCGATTTAAAATTCATATATTTTATAGAAAACTTGCACTTCACATAATTTCTGTAAAGATTTATTATTTTGGCTTAATTTATAATACAATGAAAAAATACACAAAATTAATATTTTTTACATTGAAAAAATTATGGTGTAGCCCACAACGAACCACAAAAAGAAAATAAATAATAATAATAATACTAGTAATAATAATAATAATAATAATTTAATTGTTTTTATTGCTTATTCTTTTGTTAATGTTTTTGAGGGTTTTTTCTCAGAATAACTTAATAATTTTTATTGTTTTGACAGTAATAACAATAATAATTTTTCATTTTTATTGTGTATTTTTTTTTTATCTTTTGTTGTAGTTCTTACAATTTTTTTAGTCTTTCATTCATTTATTTATTCTTTCATCATCATCATCATCATAATAATAATATTTTAATTGTTTTTCTTGCTTACTATTTTGTTTATACTTTTTTTTTCTCAGTATAATTTGATAATTTTTATTATTTTGATAGTAACAACAACAATAATTTTAGATGTTAAGACTCCGATGTTGCTATTGTTATAATATTTTAAATTAATATTGCTTCCTTTTTCCCTTTATTTTTTTCCTGCTATTTTTATTTGCTCTTTTGATGAGATGATTTTTGTAATTTTATTATCTGCGTAATAATAACGATGATTTTAGTGATTAATTTTTTATTATTTTCTTATAAATTTTTTTTATTATTATTATTGTGCAGGTTAATTTAATTGTTTTGATTGTTTTGATAACAATGTTGATAATAATTTTAATTGTTATAACAATGATAACGACAATAACATGAGGATGAATTTTTAATTTATATTTTTATTTTTTTATCGATAGAAAATTAACTATTTATATTTGTTATTTAATTATTGCAGATTTTTATTTAGTATTAATTCATTTAGTTTTTTTTTTATTCTTGGATAATATTTATTCTTTATTCTTCTCTATAAATCTATGCTTTTAATTTTTATTTTTCTATTATAATATTATTTTTAATCGATTGATACCTAAAATTTTAATTTACTTGAAACCAAAGCCACAGTGTAACATGGGTTCGCTAAGCTAGTTATTCTTGTTGAGGACTACACCTAGTTAACTAGTTATGTTATTCAAACACTGAAAAAAATAGAAGAAATTTTTCCATGCCTTGAATCAATGAAGCTTGGTGAAGAAGAAAAAAAAGCACCGTGGTTTCATTAAAACCTCTGCCGCTTTCCCGCTGGTATTTGATGGATAGCACCAGAATTTAACAGACACCCATTGTCTAGACCTGAACCAGAAGCACCGCTAGAAAAATTTAACATGGAAGAGCATGTTGTAGAAGATCCACGACGAACCTCAATATAAGATGGTGAAGCCAACGGTTTTTGAGCCAGAAAGCTTGCATTTGCAGCTGCAATATTGTGATTAATGGTGGAAACAGGTAGCATCTTGAACGGTTGCAATGGAGGAGGATTTCTCCACCGTGGGAGTGGGCCTGCAAGAAGTAGTGTTTGAAGAAGAGGGCCTGTTTCCATTACAGCCTGCAAAAGGTTTCCTTTTTGAGGCAGCACTTTTCCTTTCACAAAATTTTTGATTACAGCATCGGCCGGATTGATCCCGGGCACTGCTGGAACCTCTAAACCAGCTGATACGGAGCTTTTACCATACTCTTTAACGAACGTGTTGCTCACAAACCCCATGTTACCTGATTCTGCCATGTTAATGCTCCCGAAATCTGGACAAGCAATTGCATCAAAGAAGGAATCCACCGGGGAGGAGCCGTGTGATCGGTGGTTATGTGTATGATCAGATAAACTGTTAGATTCAGTAATGCTCGGGTTTCCCGATTGTGATTGAGGAACAAAGGGAAGTAATTCAGTCGGATTAGAAAGGATAAGTTTGTCGAGTATATTTTGCAGATGCTCTTTTGCCTCGTCTCTTTCTTGCGAAGCAACCTTTAGCATGGTGATTAATCGCCCCACATCCTCCTTGTGCTTTCTGTGTTCTTCATTTGCTTCAATTTTCAGTGACTCTAATTCAATGGTGGTGTACATAAGCTTCTGCTTCAATTCATCAATGGTCTGTCAGTTTTATGTACAGGTTAATATAGTTTCAGATAGGGATAAAATATGGCAACAACAAAATATATATAGAGATATGAGTCGAGAGTATTAATGCATCAAGTAACATTGAATCTGACAATATATTGAGATAATAAAATTAGGTTGGCTTGATTTTTAATGATTTAATTGATCAGTTAAACTGAAAAAATAAATAGAAATAATAATTCTAGATCTATAAATCTAATAACTCAAACTTTTTTTCAAATGATTTCTATGGATTGAGTGGCATATATAACCGAAGCCTCGTTCTATAAGAGACAGAAATACCTTGGCTTCAATGGAACATGGACAATGATATGAAAATCACAGAATCCTGACATGGCATAGAAAGAAATTCCAATATTGAAAATTTAAAATAGTCCCTAATAGTTAAAGTCTTTTATAAAACTTTAGTTGTAAACATTGTAAAAAAAAAGGTAACTGTCATAACCCAATTTTGGGTCATCTCCTAATCTATCTAAAAATAAGAAAAACTAAAATATAAGGGGCTGGTGTTAGTAGAAAAATCAAGGTAAAATTTTTGGATGTTTTCGAAAATTCAGTCGTACCTCTTTTGTGCACAGAAAGGAAGAAAAATACAGATTCAAGGCTAAAATAATTTATTATTAGATAAATCTACTTAGAAATTAAGTTGAAAGATATAATTATATTTTTATGAGCCACTTCGATTTAATCGTTGGTCAATTTAAAAGTGTAATTACATTTGAGAATTAATTTAGGGTTCAAATAAATGATTTAATTAAGTATAAGGACTTAGTTATACTTTAAATTGGTCAAATTAATTTTCTTAAAGGCTTAATAGATAAAAACTCAAGTTATTGAGCTTAATACGGGTTCAATTGAGAAGATTGGAATTTTTCCAAGCCAATTATGTGAAATCGCGGGCCAAATTGAACAAATTGAGAGTATAATGGTCGATTGAAGGTTAAATCGTAAAAATCAGAAATCAAGGATCAAAGTAAAAAGGTGCACAAAGTCAAGGCTGATATTGAAATTCTGATGGGGGTATAATTGCACAAAATCAAAGTTTAAATCCAATTCGGGGTGCAATTAGAACAATTACAAATGGAGAGACCAAACTGCATTTACAACTCCTAAGAGAACATACAGCGCACGCCATCACCTGCACCGCCACCGACAAGCCCCCTGCACACGCTGCCGACAACCATGCTTTCAGGCATGCAGTAACCCAATGGTTACCTCCTACGCATATAAAAGGAGGCCATGCACAACGAAATGTGGGAGGAGAAAATTCAAAAAGGAGGTGATTCATGCAGAGAGAGAGAGAAAATATATAGGAGAATTTATGTAAAGAGAACGGGGGAGTAGAAAAAATCACATAAAAAAGGGGAAGAAAATTACACAAAGTGACAAATGATATGCAATGGAAAAATTGCAGAAAAAAGCTAAACGATCACTCTTCATCTCCTTCGCCTCGGTCAGCAGCCCCTCCCCCTCTTCATCTGCTTTCTCCCCGGTCTCTCTCTCTCTCTTTCCCACCAGCTCCGGCGATGACTTCTCTCTCTCTCTCTAAAACCAGCAGCTCTTTCTCTCCCCCCTTCTCTCTAAAACCAGTTGACCAACGTCTCTCTCTCTCTCTCCTCAAAGACTTGTCAGCAAGCCACCTAGCTTCACCTTCATCATCACCGAAAGCCACCCCTCCATGCCAGCAGCCCAGTCGTGGCCTCTGCTGTGGTAGCAAAGCAACAGGCTGTGACAACAACGTCAACCCGCCACTTTTTAACGCCCACTCTGGCCGCCACAGGCCACCATTTTCGACGCCACCACAACAGGAAAAATCAGCTCGATCTCCTCTACCTAATGATATTAACATGTACGCCGTTCATCACACTCTAAAATTTACCATGTTACTATTCATCGTCTCTTTTGCATTGGGGGAGTGAATTAATTCACTCCCCGCGTAGGCTGGTAGGGTCAGGCTTTGTGCCTGGCCTGACC
Organism: Salix dunnii; assembly: GCA_015731905.1. Lineage (NCBI taxonomy): Eukaryota > Viridiplantae > Streptophyta > Magnoliopsida > Malpighiales > Salicaceae > Salix > Salix dunnii. The sequence goes on from CM027664.1 coordinate 19,828,671, forward strand.
CTTTGGGTAAGGTGGGCTTCTAGCCCATCTGGGCTAGAAGACCAGACCCGATGAGATTTGGGCTGCCAACCACCTGGTCTGAAATCCCAAATTGAAATGGGGTGGGCTGTCAGCCCACGAAGAAAAAACAGATAAAAAATAGAAAAAAATAAAAATTTGCATAAAAAAATAATTAAAAAAAGTATTGTTTTTGTGCATACGGCCAATACACTAACATATTTTGAATATTTTTTTTAAATATTATTTCGGAGTTCAAAGAAAAAATGTGTTTTAGCATGGATTTCATAAACACAAAAATTGTATTTCTCATATTTTTTGATTTTACATGTTTGTAAAATCTAAAGAGTATTGGCCAATATTTCAAAAAAACAAAAATCTTATTTTTGGGGATTCACATTATTCACTGTTAATATTTAGATAAATTTTTTTTAAAGGGATTAATATCCAAAATATTGGCGAGGATAATTCATTATTATTCATTGTTGATATTTGAGTACAGAAATCCTAAAGGGGTTAATATCCCAAATATTAGCGGGGATAATTCGTTGTTATTCGCAGTAAATATTTGGATAAGGAAACCATAAAGTGGTAAATATCCAAAATATTTTTACAGGAATAATATGCCATCATCATTTAACGAGCATATTTTTTTGGAAGATCAACACCATAGCAAATCATAAGCAAACTAAAACACCAAGTAGCCTACCTTAAGTAGAGCGTATTAGGGGTGCTAAAACTTTCCTTTTACGTAACCAGTCCATTATCTTAGAATCTCTGAAAGACTAGTTTAGGTTTTCTAGTAACCATAATACTAGGTGGCGACTCCCTTCTTTATAAAAAAATAAAAATAAAACCCCAACATGAATTCTCTGGCTCGCAGGGAGAGTTGCCGCGACACCGCGCTCTCCCAGAAGGTGCGACACTCATGAAAATAAAGTCACAAACTTCACGATGAGCAAAACATACAATTGAAGCAGAGAACAAAAGGCTTAAATGGCAAACCAAACAAGTGCAGGAAGAGGAAATGAGGAGTAGACCGAGCTCACCTCTTCCTAATCCCACATGGAACCCAACTGCATCTTCCCTGTCTCTAGCCTTATCGTGATAGAAAAAGGGAGGCCTTGAAAGAAAGAATGCTGATGCCGAACGTATTAGGACTCCTAATCTATGAGAGTACAACAAAAGTCACTCATTTATAAACTAATGAGGTACGGTTTTGTGATCAGCAGCTAGAAGAAAATAAAAAGTCAATTAATGACAAATAAAAAAATACTTTCTATTTTCTACTCTCTGCATAAAATTTAATTTCTATTTAACCACAATATCTGTTGACAAAGGAATACTTTATTCGGCATGACGATGGATATCCACTTAGCACAGAAAGTGAGAAAGAACGAGTAATTAAATGCCTAGAGGCTGCCATAGAGCGCCGGGTTTGTGGGGTGAGCTCCTGTAATTAAAACAAAGAATTATTACAAGATTTTCTTGATCAAATTCATATTGATTTTCCTGTCCGCGAACAGGGCTTTTGGCTAAAGTTATGCGCAGAAAATAGAGTAAGGCTGCTACCGGACATAATTAGGGTTCTCTGAGAAAACGGACTCGCCGTCGTTCGAGCAGATATAGCGATAAAAGAAAAGGAAGCAGTGAATGCTTTTTATGTAAGAGACGTCTCAGGGAATGAGGTTGATATGAGATTCATCAAGTCAATGAAGAAAGAAATGGGTCTAATTGATCTTGAGGTCAAGAATGATGATGACAAGAACAAATATTAGCGCACATGAAAGGCATCCTTTCTCTTTTGGAGACTTGCTCAAATCTCAGCTTGAACGATTTTCCCACAACTTTATTCCTACAAAATAAGTTTTCTTAATGTAAAAATTATATTTATTTGTAGATTTTTTTTATATAACGATAGAGTGTATTAATAAAAAAAATCATTTAGAAGATTACCCTTCAAATATTTATAGGGTTTGTGCATATATAAAATAAATTCCATTGAAAATTGCTTCAGCTCTTAAAAAATTTAAATTAATCAAAATAACATTGTTTCAATTAAAAAAATAAAATAATGCTATCATAATTTATTTTAAAAAAATCCAAATCATTAAAAAATATCCTGACATCAGTGAAAGAGATGCCAAATATAAGGAAAATATCCAGCGCAAAACTATCCTTTGCAGCAGATTATGAACAAATACTGCAAAAAGTTGCAGGTTCTGCAGCTATGGTCTAAAGAACTTAAACAGTACTTGTAACCCAAGCTGCATACCAAGATAAACTTGCCATCGATTATCAATTTTGCATCTCTTAAAGCTGATTTCATGTGAGGAAACATGAGTTCTCTAATTCTAAATTCAGTACAGTCTAATAGCAAAGTCATACTAAGAAATTCAAACAACATTTATAAGAAACAAATTTTATTAATCATAATCTCACACACTGATCTTATTCATGAGAACCCAAGACTAGCTAGGACCAAAACGACAAACTCCCCACCGGGGGGGAGTGTAACTTTCCAAAAAACACGAACCAAAACTCGTAAGCAAAAACATGGAGAGACAAAACAAACATCAGCCACACAAAACTCTTTCAACGCCTACTAGAAGTAGGGAAATATAGTAGCATCACACAAAAAACCCAGTTTAGAGATCTAGAGAGAACGGGAAAGTGGTGGATTTCAACCAGCTGCTACCAGCAATGAAATTGCGAGGAGTAAAACCTTGAGCTTCAGTTGCACTAGTGATCATCTTGTATCCTTCCCAGGTAACCCTTCTAGAGGATTCAGCACCAGCTCCACTGTTTTCATACTCTCCAAAAGATAATGTGTTGAGTGCGAAGCGTCCCTTCAAGCCATTCCATCCGGCTGGGTGTATCACATCACTTATGGATGATTGCATGACAACAGTCCTTGCATACTCCTTCCAGGGTCTGCCGAGATACGCCGAGAAATTGCTCCGGACAGCATGGAGATCAGAAGTGACACCAATCCTACATTTCTGAATGACAATCCCTGTGTTTTGAGTAGGATTACTCCTCCCTTGGGCAGTTATTGTGATTGTCTGGCCTGGATTGGGACGGCGAGCTCGGATGTCACAGTCCTGGAAAACAGCAGCTGCATTGCCGACGATGAAATCGATTGTGCCTGCGATGAAGCAGCTTCTGAAGAATTGACGGTTTGAGTGGACATAGAGTGTGTTTTGATAGCCCAGCATGCCACATTTGTAGAATGCTGCAAAGTCGGACTCCACTCGTAGAGCCACAGCTTGGTACTTGGAGGGACCAGCTGTGTTTTGGAAGGTTATGTCCCTGGCTAGGAATCCTTGGCCCTCCACGGCTGAAACGTTCATGGGAATTAATATAACCAAAATTAACAAGTTTACCCCATTTAATTGCTATAAAAATGGCATATATATATGACAAGGGAGAAAAGGTGAAAATGCGTAGACGGAAATATACCAACTGTGGCTGACTGGTAGGTTGTGCTGCCACCAGCCACACTCCTACTTCCTGTAATGATAGTCGTTTTTCTTCCATCTCCAAGAAACATGATGTTACTCTTCTCCTTCGGTACCTCCACATTTTCTCTGTAAACACCTGCCTTGATCCTAATAATGTACCTCTTACTGCTGTAATCAGGTGCACCTGCAACCGCAGCTGATACTGTCGTATAGTTCCCCCTGCCGTCCGCCGCCACCACCACATCTGGAGTCAACGATGATAGTTGAAACAGCAGTCTATCAGTTGACCACTCTGCCCCTCCTTCATTGCTATCATCGTCCTCCTTGAGCTTCCTGTTTGTGGTCTTCAGCCCAATTGCCATTTCGGCGATTTGCTCGCTTGGAATCATTCCCAGTGCCTTTTCACAGCTCCCTCTAACATCAGCTAGGTCAGAGAACAATGATGCACGAAACTTCTTAGTTTTACTCGAATGAGAGAAACCATCCCGGCATGAGTTATCGTTGGTCAAGCAAGAAGAAAATTTGGTTTGGACATCCTGAGCAGCTTGTGGTTTCATTTTGGTGGTGACATTGACATCCGCAGAAACCTTTTTCAAATCAGAAACGATCCTCTCATTATTTTTCAAACAATCATTGATAGCAATCTTTTTCTGAGCATCCAAGTTCTTGTTGGTAGCTAGTTTCTTAGACAAAGCCACCATGTTGCTCTGAGCAGCATCTATACTGCTATTTACCTGTAGTAGAAAATCAGCCATTGAAGAGGTCGATTTGACGAGTTTGGCATGAGCAGCGTCATTTTGGGTAGATTTTTTTTGTGAATTTACACCAGTGACAATGGCAATTATAGTGGCAACTAGTAAGAAGGAAGCAAAAATAGCTAGGATGAGTTTCTTATTTTTCTTGGAGATGGAAAGATTGTGGTGGTTGGCTTCTGTCATTTTTTCTTCTTGTTTTTGGAGTATGGAGATATAGAAGAGAGAAAGGGAGGGATGATGTGGTGAAATGGAAGAGTCCGCGAACCAATATATAAAGGTAGAAAGTGAGCGATGGGGAAATATTTTAATTTTTATATTTTATTAAAATTATTATTTTTTATAGATTTCGCACAACTTTTGGGGATGGAGAGAACTTTTTGGACAATGAAATATAATTCACTCCTTTTCTTTTCCTTTTCTGGTTCTAAAATAACGTAAGATATTTTCACAACTTGTATGTATACGTGGTTATTTGCCCCTTAATAAATGGAGAAAATCTAATAATATTTAATAAATCACAAATAAAAGATCGATTATGTTTCCAAGTCTTGATAATTTACTCCTAGTTAATTTAATTGGCTTAGAAATATCGTGCTAATCATGTTTAAAATTTGATCATTAATGTGTTCGTCTAAAAATTTCATTTACACTATAATAAAAATCATTAAATACCAATGTAATATAAATTCACATAAACGATGTCGCATTAAAGAAAATATTAAGTCTCATTCTAGAATCGTCTTCTTTTTTTAAATTAAATCATTCATAACAAGCCAAATATCCTGAACGATGCCATAAGATAATGTGTTAGGGTTTATATATATGTGTGTGTATAAATTACCTCTTGCAAATGAAGGCTATTTGAGCAATCAACTAATATAAAGTTAGAGATATGTCCCAATAAAAATCTTGTATTCAATTTTGAGATTTATAATTATTAATATAATAAAAATTATAAAGTTATGAAATTCATAGAATCAGTCGAGTTATATACAAATTAGGCAAACACTTGTATTAATAAAAAAATTGTTGTACACGTGTATCCATGTTTTCTTATGTTACAGAATTATATAAATTATATTTTGAAGTCTTATCTAACTGTTTGAGTTTTTAGGTGATATACTTCTTTAATATGGTATCAGATCCTTATTAACCCAACGTTCACATGTTCAAATTTCATTATCTCTATTCTATTTGATAAAAAAAAAAAAATCAAGCATAAGATAGTATAAACTTATGTACAAGTTTCAAGTGCAAAAAACTTTTATTTTAAAAAATATATTAAAAAATTATATAAATCATATTATGAAATTTAAACTCTAAACTCAAGTTGTTATGCAGCTTACATTGATAAATCAACAAGTGATGGGATCGATGTCTTCGAATTCACGTGACCAAAAAGGTAAGAAGATAGGTAGTTATTCTATTAAAATAAAAGAGCTTAGATTTGGGATATAAACTTGCCTATGAATATCCTTAGCACTAAAAAAAAAGGCAGTAAAATGGTAGCTTGATTGTAGAGAAATCTCGAGGCCCACGACATCAATTCGGTCCCTCTATCTGTCTTATGTCCTTTAACGTCCTTTAATTCTTTTTCAACTCAATAATTAATTTGAAGCCTCTTCACTTTATTCTTTCCTTCCTCCTTTAAATTATTCATGCTGCACGAAGCTTTTATGCATGCATGTTAATCACGACTATATCTGTTTGCAGCAGGAAACCAACCCTCTCTCTTTTCTTTTTTAAATGCAAGTGTTATATGCAGGTGATACTAGCTAGATTTATTTTCATGCATAGAACCTGTTTTTTTTCCCTTTCTCGATCCAATAATTGGCTAAGCAAAACCCTAGTCGTAGATGGACGTGCAGTACGGGATTCTCTAATATATATTTTTTTTCCACTAAAATCAATTAAAAATTCAATTCAAGTGAGCTTAAAGTGATCATAAATAGTATCCATCCACCCGTAATTCAGGAAAAGAAAATCTATTAGTAGTTAGACAAGTCGACTCATCGATATAAATACATATAAATCATAGCAGATTGACCATGAAATGATATATATATAATACAAAACTACGTACACATGCTTTAATTAAAGCATGTGTACGTAGTTTTGTATTGATATCGTGTTCCACAACATCGAATAGCTTTTTTTGTTTTCTTTTTCAGCTTTATTATTTTCCAATAAGATCCCAATGCAGCGTCAATCATAATAAACAGCATGTAGATGCTAAAGAGGAAATAGTCAGGGCTTTAAGATGATGAAGAGGATAAAATACGGAGAAGAACTTTGAGTGCTCAGGACGAAAAGGGGATCCCAAGTGCTCACTGTATTATAAATCACTTACGTCTTTTCTGTTGTTTAAAAGTGATTAAAAATAATTTTAAAAAAATAAAAAATATTATTTAAATATATTTTTGAATGAAAAATATTTTTAAGATTAATCTCAACCACATTTCTATACAAAGTTACAAACACCACGTTTAGTCAATCAAATATTGAAATAAATTTATTTATATGTGTATTTATTTTTATTTTCTTATAACGAATATTTACTTTCTATAAATAATTTAATGGTTTTTTATGATTTATTAATTCATAAATACTTAATTTATTTTATGAAAAGCATTGTAATGCCAAAACATGCATCAATAATATCAACACTTTTTTTAATTTATTTGTTAACAACTACGTTAAAATCCCAATTCATGTTACAACACGGGTTCACTGGGTAATTATTATCCTAAAGTACTGTGCTGAGTTAATCAAATGATCAGCTTTTCACTCCTAATCCATCAACAGGTGCCGTCCATCTCAAGTTTGCTCAGTGTTGTTCTCTAATGTCTCTGATAAAGTAAGGCAACTAATCTGTAGATTATGAGTAGTTGACATTCATCGATCCCCTTCCCAGCTAGCTATTTCCTCACATTCATGGGTGACAGGGGAATGCAGCCACAATACTTCATGGATGAAAAATACTTTCTATTTTGAGCGCAGCTGGTTCGAGTTATTATTCTTCAAGTCGATCAGTTTCAAATGAAACTGTTTCCTCGCATTTTTTCTTCGAATGCAGTGACTTTAAAATTCAAAAGCTGATCTGATTTGTCAAGAAGGAAGCGGAAAATAAAGTTTTATGTACAATAAGCGTTCATATATATATATATATATATATATATATATATTACAAAACAAATAAACCGTGTGGGATGTTGCACTGTGCTCCCTCTCGCAGATCACTGTGGATTGCGACAGTGTAGGGGCGAAAATGGCCCTCGGCCGCACGGCAAGAGTGGCTGTGAAAAGGGGCCAATTTCGGTTTTTCCTCTTTTTTTTTTCGGTTTTTCCTTTTTTTTTAAAATTAATCAGCAATAAGGCATCCGGCTGAGGGGCACCAGCGTAATTGCGCGCGGCTGAACCGGCCCGGTCCGCCGCAACTCTTTATTTTTTTTTATTTTCTGAAATGGCTAAATACGTTTATAGCCCCTAATAAGACAAAAACATTGAAATGAATGCAGGGTTATAACGGTAATTGTCCCTATTTTTTGAATTTTTTAATCGGTGTCTGTTAGGGCGTGCAACGCACGCGCCAACCGGTTTTCCGCCTCACGCCCCGTTCAGGTGGCGCGTGCGGCCTCCTAAGGTGTCCGGAAATTGTCTACCGGAGGCTATTTCGATACGCCGCCGCGTGGTCTTCCTCCCGCGGTAGCGCGTTTTACCAAAAAATATCCGTGGACGCGGCGGAGGCCGGTTCAAGCCGCCGGCCACGTTTCTCTCTCTCCTGCACGTCAATGTGCAGGAGAGTCCCCCATATTTGTTGACTTTGCATTTTGGTCCCTCTACTTTTAATTTCGTTTTGGGTCCTCATTTCTGTTATATAAATTTTGATTTTCTTCGATTGGGTCCTCCGATTTTAATTAATTGAATGTCAAAGTTTTACTTCGGTCCTTATACTTTCAATTTCCGGATTGGCTGTATATAACTCAATTAATTCGGTACACAAGTTCCGATTTTTGCAATTGTATCCTCTGATTTCAATTGAGAATAAATGTAATTTGCATTTCAGCCCTTTGACTTTTAATGTTTTAATTTAAGCCCTTTATATTTGATTTTCATTTAAGTCCTTATACTTTTATTTTTTTATATTTCTAGAATAATCCCTACTTTTGTCCATGTATATATAAGTGTATTTAACACAATAATAATAATAATAATAATAATAATAATAGTAATAGTAATAGTAATAGTAATAGTGATAGTAATAGTAATAATAATAATAATAATGACTTAATGATTTTTTGTTCTTACTCTTCTGCGGTTTTTTTCTTTTTTTCCTTTCATTATTAACATAATAATAATAATAATAATAATAATAATAATAATAATTAAATTGTTTTTCGTTCTTGCTCTTTCTTTAATGTTTTTTTTCCCTCCAGATAATTTGATAATTTTTTTTTTTACAGTAATAGCAATAATAGTTTTTTTTTTAATCTTTTGTTAAAGTTTCTAAGATATTTTTAGTCTTTCATTTATTTTTGTTTCTTTCATTATTAACATAATAATAATAATAAAAAAAAACTAATAATAATAATAATAATAATAATAATAATAATAATAATTTAATTGTTTCTCTTACTTATTCTTTTGTTAATGTTTTTGAGTTTTTTTTCCAGGATAATTTAATAATTATTTTGTTGTTTTCAAGGGGTTAATGCATGATTACACTGTGCACATTGCGGCTAATTTAAAAAATTGATACATGTTATCTCATAATCTATAATTTATCTTAATTATATCATGTAAATTTATTGTTTTTTATTTAATTCTATTAAATTATATACACAAAAATACCCGCGGCAACGCGCTGGCAATATAGCTAGCTATATATATAAAAGGCGTGGGTGTTTCACTGTGCACACAGACTCAGTGCACTGTGGATTGCAATAGTTTTTTTTTTGTTTTTTTTTTCTGATTGTCTTTTTTTTTCTCTGCTTTTTTGTTTTGTTTTTATTTTATGATTACGCTCCTCTTATTGTTTTTTTCGTTTCTTCTTTCGTCTCTTCTTTTGCTTTTTTTTTTCCTAATTATGCTTTTTCTTCTTTTTTTTCTCTGTTTTTTGCTTCTTCTTTTTTTCCTTTTTTTTTTCCTTATTGTAATTTTTTTTCATTTATTTTCTTATGATATCTTTTTCTCTTTTTCTACTTATATATTTTTTTGGTTTTTTGTTTTTTAATAATCGAGGTGCCCGAACTCGCTTAAATGCACCACGATTACTCTCCATATCCAATTTTTTTTTTTTAACCAAGGTGTCCAAGCCAACTTATGCATATCACGACAATCCCCGGACCCACATTTTTTTCTAAAGTGCTTTCCTGCTGGTACATTTTTTTCTTCTTTTTTTTATACTTTTGTTTTATTCACTTATATATTTTTTTTATAACCGGGATCTCCGACCAGCTTAAACACACCACGACTAATTCTTGAGCTAATTTTTTTTACAAACAATATGGATTGCTACAGCCTACAGTGCTTTCTCTTAACCACATTTTGGATGGCACGTGCAGCGTAGAACTTCTAAAATTGTATATTAGTTTTTTATATATTCATTTTATTATGTAAAGTGTGTTTTAAATAATATCACGATATTAGAGATATTTTCAATTTCTTTCATTTATATGCATAGTACAATAATCATAATATCCTCAAATAAGACGAAAACGTTATTCCACTGTTCATATGACGAAAAAAAAAGACTATTGCAATCCACAATGCAACTTATTGTTAGTAGAAAATTACAACTTATTTTATACTGGTTTTTTCATTGAAACCTACTAAACAAATAAATTTATATTCATTTAAAATTTATATATTTTATACAAAACTTGCACTTCATAAAAATTATATACAAATTGATTATTTTGTCTAAATTTATGCTATGATAAAAAAAATCATACATAATAAATATTTTTTTTACGTTGAAAAAAATATGATTCCGCCCATGACGAGGCGCGGGTGCCATGGCTAGATGTTTTCTTTTAATTTTATTTGTTCTTTGGATTAGATTATTTTTATAATTTTATTATTTGCGTAATAATAATGATAATTTTAGTGATTATTTTTTCATAAAATCTTTCAATTCTTTTTAAAGATTTTCCTAAATTTTTAATTTATATCGGTGATCATTTTAAAAGTAATATTACTCTATTTTTTCCCTTATTCGTTTTTTTTTCTTTTTCTTTATTTGTTCTTTAGATTATATGATTTTTATGATTTTATTATTTATGCAATAATATTGATAATTTTAGTTATTATTTTTTTATAAAAATCTTTTGCTTTTTTATTTTTTATTTTTCATGGCAATTTAATTATTTTAATTGTTTTGACTGTAATGTTAGTAATAATTTTAGCTTTTATAGCAATGATAATGGCAATAACGTCATGATTAATTTTCAATCTATGTTTTCGTCGTTTTGTTCATAAAAAATTAACAACTTTTTTTTATTTGATTATTGTAGGTATTTTCACAATTTATATTTTATTTTTGTTTAATTTAAATTGAATTATAAAATGAACTAATCTTAATACAATGAACTTAATAATTCAGATATCCGCGTTTTCTTGCTTTTTTAATGATGATAATAAATTTATGCTGGTTATTTCATTTGAAACTATAAAACAGATAAATTTCTATCGATTTTAAATTTATATATTTTGTAGAAAACTTGCACTTTACATGAATTCTGCATAAATTTATTATTTTAGCTAAATTTATATTATAATAAAAAAATACACACAATTAATATTTTTTACATTAAAAAAATATTGTGCCGCCCGCGGCGAAGCGCGGGGGCATTGTCTAGTATATATATAAACCGCGTTGTGGTTTTACTGTGCGAATCCACAGTAACAATTACTATTTATATATGTTTTGGCGAAATATGACGGAGATGTGCAGGTGGCCGAGTTGGTCAAAGGCGTTGGAAGTTAATCGCAAAGGCGTGAGTTCGAATCCCGCAATCTACATAATTTTATTTTGCTTGCGTACCTTCCATAAATCACTATACCACTATGAACATGATTTACTTTTCTTGCCTGCTGACTCAGATGTTAAGGCATTGATTTATTTTGCTTGCGTTGAGATGTATGGGGCAGCTTTTGCACCGCAGGTTTATTGTGGTGTAATTTTTATTTTTATTTTTATTTTCAATAAAAATTATTTTTTTTTGTGTTTTAGATCATTTTGATGTGCTGATGTCAAAAATAATTTTTAAAAAATAAAAAAACATCATTTTGATATATTTCAGCACGGAAAACTTTTTGAAAACTTTTGAAAAGCAACCGCAACAGCAACAGCAATCCCAAACACCCCCTTAGGCAGCGGAGCTGGTTAGCGTGTTAGATTAGTGGTAATGATGTAGTTTAGAATCTCATTATCATTATATTTTTTAAAAAATATATTAAAATGGTAATTATTTTTAAATTTTTTTTTTCATATCAGTATATAAAAATATTAATAAATATAATATTTTGACAATGTTTGTTTTTTTTTTGTCTTTATTTATTTATTTATTTATACTTTTAAATTATTTTTTTATTTTATTTTTTGTTCGGATTTTATTTTAATTAGGTTTCATTATGAAATTTTAATTTACGTTAATAATAATTTAAATTATTATTGCTCATTTTTCTCTATTTTTATGTTTTTTTTTATTTTATTTGTTTTTCAGATCATATAATTTTATGATTTTATTGTTTCCGAAATAATAATGATAATTTTAATGATTACTTTTTTATTATTTTTTGTTAAAATATTTTGATTTTTTTATATTTTCAGGGTAAAAATATTTTTTTTTGTTTAGAAATATATTAAAATGATAATTTTTTGTTTGAAAAATTATTTTTAACATCATCACATGAAAATGATATAAAAATATTAAAAAATATAATATTTGGACAGTGTTTGTTTTCTGTCCGTATTTATTCATTAATGTTTTTAGATTTTTTTTATTTATTTTTTGTCAAATTTTTGTTTTTATTAGGTTCTGTTTTGAAATTTTAATTTATGTTGGTGATAATTTAAAAATTAATATTGTTCTTTTTTCCACTTTGTTTTTTTTTTTTTGTGCTTTCTGCTATTTTATCTGTTTTTCAGATCAGATAATTTCATAATTTTATTGTTTACGCAATAACAATGACAATTTTTGTTATTATTTTTTTTTGTTCAATTTTTTTATTTTTTGGGGTAATTTAATGATTTTAATTGTTTGACATAAGGATAAATTTTCAGTTTATGTTTTGGTCTTTTTGTTGATAGAAAATTAACTACTTATTTGTTATTTGATTATTGCAGGTCTTTTCACAATTTATATTTTGTTTTTAAATGTGATTTAAATTAAATTATAAAATGAACTAATCTTAATACAATTAATTTAATAAATAAATTATATGAATCTTCTTGCTTCTTTAATGATGATGATAATTTTAAGTTGATTATTTCATTAAAACCTACTGAACAGATAAATTTATATTGATTTAAAATTTATATATTTTATAGAAAACTTGCAGTTCACATGAATTCTACACATATTTATTATTTTTACTAAATTTATATTATATAAAAAAAACCACAATTAATATTTTTTACGTTAAAAAAATATAGTGCCGTTCGAGACGAGGTACGGGGATATTTTTTATCAGGGTTTTATTTTTATTATGTTTCATTCTGAAATTTTAATTTATGTTGGTGATAATTTTAAAATTAATATTGCTTTTTTTTTCCCTTGATCTTTTTTTGTGTGTGTTTTCTGTTATTTTACCTGTTTTTCAGATAAGATAATTTTATGATTTTATTGTTTGCATAATAATAATTATAATTTTAGTGATTATTTTTTTATTGTTTTTTTCTTATAATATTTTGATTTTTTGAGGTAATTTAATTTTTTGAGCATTAATGTTAATAATAATTTTAACTATTATAGTAATGAAAATGACGATAACATAAGGATGAATTTTCAATTTATGTTTTCATCTTTTTATGGATAGAAAACTAATTAACTCTTTTTTATTTGATTATTGCAAGTCTTCTCACAATTTATATTTTATTTTTAAATATGATTTAAATTAAACTATAAAATGAACTAATCTTAATATAATTAATTTAATTATTCAAATATCCGAATCTTCTTGCTTTTTTAATAATGATGATAATTTTATGTTGGTTATTTCGTTAAAACCTACTAAACAGATAAATTTATATCAATTTAAAATTCATATATTTATTATTTTGATGAAATTTATATTATAACTAAAAACCACATACAATTAATATTTTTGTGTTAAAAAATATAGTGCCGCCCGCAACGAGGCACGGGGCATTGGCTAGTGTATATATATATATATAACATTAGCACCTTCTTGATTTATAGTGAAATTTTACTTGAAATCATAGCCACAGTGTAACATGGGTTTGCTAAGCTAGTTATTCTTGTTAAGGACTACACCTAGTTAACTAGTTATGTTATTCAAACACTGAAAAAAAAGAAGAAATTTTTTGATGCCTTGAATCATTGATGCTTGATGAAGAAGAAGAAGAAGAAGAAGAAAAGGCACCGTGGTTTCATTAAAACCTCTGCCGCTTTCCTTCTGGTATTTGATGGATAGCACCAGAATTTAACAGACATCCGTTGTCTAGACCTGAACCAAAAGCACCGCTAGAAAAATTTAACATGGAAGAGCATGTTTTAGAAGATCCACGACGAAACTCAATATAAGATGGTGAAGCCAACGGTTTTTGAGCCAGAAAGCTTGCATTTGCAGCTGCATTGTGATTAATGGTGGAGACAGGTAGCATCTTGAACGGTTGCAATGGAGGAGGATTTCTCCACCGTGGGAGTGGGCCTGCAAGAAGTAGTGTTTGAAGAAGAGGGCCTGCTTCCATTACAGCCTGCAGAAGGTTTCCTTTTTGAGGCAACACTTTTCCTTTCACAAAATTTTCGATTACAGCATCGGCCGGATTGATCCCGGGCACTGCTGGAACCTCTAACCCAGCTGATACGGAGTTTTTATCATACTCTTTAACGAACGTGTTGCTCACAAACCCCATGTGACCTGATTCTGCCATGTTAATGCTCCTGAAATCTGGACAAGAAATTCCATCAAAGAAGGAATCCACCGGAGAGGAGCCGTGTGATCGGTGGTTATGTGTATGATCAGATAAACTGTTAGATTCAGTAATGCTCGGGTTTCCCGATTGTGATTGAGGAAGAAAGGGAAGTAATTCAGTCGGATTAGAAAGGATAAGTTTGTCGAGTATATTTTGCAGATGCTCTTTTGCCTCGTCTCTTTCTTGCGAAGCAACCTTTAGCATGGTGATTAATCGCCCCACATCCACCTTGTGCTTTCTGTGTTCTTCATTTGCTTCAATTTTCAATGACTCTAATTCAATGGTGGTGTACATAAGCTTCTGCTTCAATTCATCAATGGTCTGTCAATTTTATGTATAGGTTAATATAGTTTCAGATAGGGATAAAATATGGCAACAACAAAATATATTGAGATATGAGTGGAGAGTATTAATGCATCAAGTAACATTGAATTTCACAATATATTGAGATGATAAAATTAGGCTGGATTGATTTTTAATGATTTAATTGATCAGTTAAACTGAAAAAATAAATAGAAATAATAATTCTAGATCTATAAGTCTAATAACTCAAACTTTTTTTCAAATGATTTCTATGGATTGAGTGGCATATATAACCGAAGCCTCGTTCTATAAGAGACACAGAAATACCTTGGCTTCAATGGAACATGGACAATGATATGAAAATCACAGAATCCTGACTTGGCATAGACAGAAATTCCAATATTAAAAATCTAAAATAGTCCCTAATATTGGAAAGTATTCGAAAATTGCCCCATAAAATAGTCTCTAAATATGGAAAGTTTTAAATTTGCACCTAAATTGTGAGGCATTTAACTCTCTTGCCGTTTTTACTAACTTATAAAATTGCATGGAAATTAAAATCTTAACGTGAATGAGAAGGGGGGGGGGGGGGGAATTAAAAAATTGGAAGGGAAAATAAAGGGTAAATTCACTTTGTAGAATCATAATTATAATGTATTTTTTATATCTTGTTGGATTTTTTGAGTGGATTTGCTTTGTGAAGTACTAAATATATTCTTTAAACAACGTACTCTTGCAACAAAATAATTTATAAATGTGAATTGGAACTTCAAACTATGAAAGGCTATGGCTTAAGGTAAAGGGGCCAAAATCTTGCTCCTATCTACTCTTGCAATTGCTTGCCCCTATCAAATTTTGCCCCTATCCAGGTTTCAAACGAGAATTATATCTGCCCCAACAGGATTCTTCATTCTTCAGATAGCATGGAAAAAAAGGGTAAAAACTATATATATATATTGACAAGCATATGGGAACAAGGGGAAAACAAAAGAAGAGAATGACAATGCCCTCAAACCTATACCATGAAAGCAAGAATGCCGTCAAATTAAGGCTCTTATTCGAGCCAATCACAAAATAAATGCTTTACGTGCAAAGATTACAGCATCCAAAACACAAATGGTTACCATGGAAGAACTCCACTTCAATCTAAAACGAAAACAATGTACTAATCAGTAAGGCATGCTCATGAAAAGAAAAGAAAAGGTCACAAACTTCACGATGAGCAAAACATACAATTTAAACAGAAAACAAAGGCTTAAATGGCAGACCAAACAAGTGCAGGAGGAGGAAATAAGGAGTCGAACGAGCTCACCTCTTCATAATCCCACATGGAACCCAACTCCATCTTCCCTATCTCAAGTCTCTATCGTGATAGAAAAAGGGAAACCTTGAAAGAAAGAATGCTAATGCCGAACGTATTAGAACTCCTAATCTAGGAGAGTGCAACAAAAGTTACTGATTTATAAACTAATGAGGTACTCGAGGTTCGGTTTTGTGATCAACAACTAGAAGAGAAAAAAAAGTTAATTAATGACAAATAAAAAAAAATACTTTCTATTTTCTACTCTCTGCATAAAATTTAATTTCTTTTGAAACCCACGCATCCTTTTAGGACATTACTTAAAATAATAAAAAAATACTAATTGGTT
This sequence comes from Salix dunnii, assembly GCA_015731905.1. Lineage (NCBI taxonomy): Eukaryota > Viridiplantae > Streptophyta > Magnoliopsida > Malpighiales > Salicaceae > Salix > Salix dunnii. The sequence continues at coordinate 19,845,001 of CM027664.1, forward strand.
AATACAAAACTACATACTGATCGATTTAAAAATTTTATGATTTTTATTGGGTAGCTCTATATAATTATTTATAAAAGATAAATAATATTTTTTCAGCCTAGGTAGTCCGTTGGTTTCTCCTAAAACCATGGTTATTAGATTTTCCTTTTATGTATTCATTATTATTTAAATTAAACGGATTTTACTTTAACCATATTATTCGGTTTTGTGGATTAGTATGTTGAGTTTCCCTAAATACTTTTTTTTTTTAATAAAAGCCGAATTTAACCATGGCGGCTTGTGGGGGTCAATGCAAAAGGGACAATAATCTCCTACGTGAGAAATTTCTTCCCTTAAGTGGCGTTGATTCGAAAGATTTCTGCCATGGATAATAATATCGAGGTAGAAAATTTCATGAATCTCTAGGAATTATATTGTTTATGCAAAACAAAAACTAGAAAATTAATTAGGGTAGAAGAGAGCCAAACAAAGGTGTCACCTAGGAAATTTCCTACTTCTTAGAGGTAGGGAATTATTGTTTATGCAAAAGAGTGGGAATTTGATGTACAATTGCATGCAACCCATCATGAAGCATACGTTTCTCCATTTTCTCATTGCTTGATTATGGAAATAGACATTCACCAGCTCCATTGATTTACTTGTAATAGTTTCTCTAGCTTGGTTTAAATTTTAGAATGAATTAGGAGCTTATTATTTGACTTTTATACATTTTAATGTGTGGTATAAATCTCTAGCTAGGTTTTAGAATTTTATTTTCTTATGAATCAATAATGCCACATTATTTATTTATTTATTTTTCTGATTTAACTTGCCTTTTTTTCCTTAATTGGGCCCCCCCCCCCCCCCCCCCTCTCAAATCGACTAATATGATATCTAAGTGGGATAAGTTTTAGGTCTCAAAATGTTAAAAGTACAAGTGAATTGTTAGCCGTGTTAAAATTGTGTGCTTGATAATAGGTGTGATTAAATATAAATGAGTTTTTGAATTATATTTAATTAAATGATAATATTAGGTAGACATTGAAACAATAAATAAAAAAGAAATGAAATTGAAAAATGATAAGAACATTTCATTGAATCGAGTTCGGAACAATTTAGAGTGTCTAATAAATGGAGGAATTATAAAATCAACATAATAACCTCCATCTCTTGCACTGAAATTCATTAACGAATTTCTATGTTGCCAAGGAAATTCTTCAAAATGATACTTGACAAGTTGAGCAAACTTAAATTGACCATTTACTATATATACAGAAAATAAATAATTTATAAAATACATATATCCGACATTGAATAGCCAATAGTATGTCGAGATTAGTTTGAAAAACATGTGTTGATATGTTATGATTTTCGAAACCTAAATAGTTTGGAGGTAAGGTTTATGTCTTGAATAATCGATTAATCTCTTGATTTTGATGATTTGATTTATTATTTTTAGATCAAGGTGGTTGAGGATAAATGCTCGATACCTGTATAATTAAGGTTTCTTTGGTAAGTTCAAGGACTCTTTAATGATTAAATTAGTAATTTCCTAAGAGAAAATACAATAATATTATAGAGATTATTTAGAAATAAATATGTGCTAGAAAAAGAAAGTAAATATCATTAATAGTAAATATCATTTCTTAAACCAAACAAAGTTACGAATTACCGTTGTTGACTGGTAGATCTCCTGTTTGGTGGAGACACCACCTAAACTCCCTTGTGCTAGCTAGTTAACATCTTTCCCGAGCTTCGAATGGAAGCAGCCATGGAACAATCAAAGAACGATCTAGACAGCCATTCTTTGTTAGAATTCCTAGAAGCTCTAAAGAAAGCTTCGAAAGATATGCAAATCAACCCCATCTTTATTACAAACGATCCCCAACCAAGCATGGAATCGATTTTAAACCTTGAAAGTGAAGTGGACACCATATTATCGAGCGATCCAAATTTTTTCAAGCTTTCTCAATTGTTATGCAACCTTAAAACGCTTTCTGAGAAGCTCGGAAGGTATCAAGAACACAGCCTCAAATCCTTCTTTTCCCGCCAGATCACAAAGTGCGAAATTTACCAAGTTGCATTCACTATGGAAATTGAAATTCAGGCACGTATTGACAAAGAATACGTACAAAATCTTGTCAAGACACTTGAAGAAGTGGTGGACATTGAGGAGGAGAAAGTGAGGGTCTTGAAAAGGTTCGAAAGGCGTTTATCACAAGGTTTTGATAGAGATTTTCAAGAATTGGTTCTCAGAGGAAAAGTATTTGCCATTCTCGAATCGCTACTCTGTGACTCAACTCGTTCAACGAGAGTTAGAGAACATGCAGCTCATACAATAGTTGCTCTGGTTAGATTCAATAGAGATGTGTTTGTGGGAATGGTTTTGATGAGTGGGATCATCCAGGCCTTAATACCGATGGCTTCTTGCTGTGCGAGGCAGGTTGTCTGCTCACTTGTCACGATGATCAGAACTCCTCTGATTGATGAAATGGGATTGCGTGGAGAAATCCCAAGAATTGTCAGTCTGTTTTGCAGCTCCGAAGATTTGTCAATCGAAGTGGGAACGATGGACTGTATCTGTCAAATTGCTTATTTTGGCAGGATGGAAGTGATTGAATCCATGCTAGAAAAAGGGTTGATAGAGAAGCTGGTGGAGCTGCAAAGATCAACAAACGGAGACAACTTGATCGAGACGCGTCAAAGCAAGGAGAGTGAGATGGCAGTAGTGGGTGAAGAAGGTGAAAGATCGGGCTCGGAAATAGATGAAATTGAAAGGGTTTGGCCATTTGCAAGCTGTGTTGCCAGATTTTCTGTGCAAGTTGAAGTGGGAGAAGGGTTGGGTCCGGTAGAGAAGAAGGAGATTAAAGTGGAAATATTGAGGAGAATCAGAGAGGCCTCTGTTTCTGAGGCAGAGGCTGCCACTATTATTGCAGAGGTATTATGGGGTTCTTCACCTTGAAACTAGATTTGGAATAGAAATACTGTTCTTATTTTGTTTTTATTTTTAGAACAATTCCATAACCTAGCAGATACCATTAACTAGGGCTTCTAGATCTTCAGTTCAGGATTGGCATTGACAGTTTAGTGATGGTGGAAAAGTAGGTACACTGTTTTCCTTAAGATATATCGAGCTTGAAAAATACCGATTCCTTGTTGAGATTATTCCGTGGAATTTATTTTTATTATGGACATTTTTTTAATGTCGGCTTCTCACTGTATTTTTAAAAAAATTATTTTTTATTTTAAATTATTTATTTTCAGTATTTTTAGATCGATGTGTTGATATCAAATATAATTTTTAAAATAAAAAAATTAATATATTTCAGAACAAAAAATATTTGAAAAAACAACTTCAACTACATCCTAAATAAATTTTTAGTTTTTTTAAATATAGTAACTTTGTTTTTTCTTCTTTTTTCTCCTTAATTTTTTTATTATATATATATATATATATATAAAAGGGTTTGAATTCGAGATCTTTTATAAAAGAAGAGAGACCGGTATCAATTGAGTTGCATAAAACATGTATTAACCCATATAAAACATTCTAAGGAAAAAACGATAAGAAGAAACAAGAACTAAGAACCTGGGAGAGATTGGTTTGAGTTATCCCTGTACAAGATTCCTTTTTCCTACATTTTTATTGTTCACTGGCCAGATTCTTAAGTCTCTTCCCAGCCTGAGCTAGCTATATCATAGCTTTTACATGTTATTCACATTTACTTGGTAAATTATGTGAATTATTAAGCTATGGATCATAATTTATGGTTAAAACAATATTATTTTATTTCTTTATAAAAATTATGTTAACTCGGTTATATTTATTAGATTATTAAAAATCTAGTTAGGTTAATTGAATTTGTAGGGAGTCTAACAACCATTATCTACATATTTGTTTTTTGGAAGGATGCGAAGGTAGGCACTAAGCAATATATATATATATATATAAGGTGGTAGGAAGAAGGCAGGTCAAATAATTGCAAGCACATCATGCTACTTTAATGTCCGTATATAGTGGCTACACACCAACCAAGTATAAGCTTTTCTAGCCCACCTTCCATTATCTACCATTAAATTAGCAAAAATAATACTTATCACTTGAATGATGCATCTGCATCTAAGGTGTTTGAAAGTGTTTTTAAAGTATTTTTTATTTAGAGATTTATTAAAATAATATATTTATTATTTTATTTTTCACATTAACACTTTAAAATAATATAAAAAAAAATTAAGTTTATGACAGAATATAAAGCTTGGAACCGACTTCCCGAATACCTCCAAGCCTGTTCCTACACGACAAAATTGCGGCATAAAAAAACTGATTTTGTTTTAAAAAAGTCTTGCCCGACAGCATGCCTTGTCTTTTTGGACTCGATGAGTTCCTTTCCTTGGAATCGAATGAATATTACCTGCCGTATTTGTAATTTATTTGCTCCCATGGGATATGCTCATTTTGGGGGTCCACTGTAAGATAGTGTTGGATTTAAAAAAAAAAAAAATATATATATATATATATTCATGATTTTTTTATTTTCTTAAATATAGTTTTGATATTAATATATCAAGATAATGTAATATATGAAATTAATCTAGAAATTAATTTTAAAAAACATATGATTTGGTCATGAAACAAACACGCCCTACCAATCTGTCTAAGAGTGCAGTATTTTTTTTACAGGTATATTTATCTTGAAAATACATTAAATCTACGTATTATTTATTGTTTTATAATCATTTTAATCTAACAATTAAATAAATCTAGAAACAATCACTTTTATATATTTTCAAATAAAAATATTTTTTAAAAAAAATTCATTGTTATATCAAGTTAAAATAATTTTGATGAAAGCTAATGAATGAATGATAATTCAATCATTATAATTTTAATCACTGAGATGGACCGTCATGAAATTAAAATAATTAGCGTGATAACATTTCAATTGAGTTTAGTAGTAGTCATTTGATCAATTTAATAGGTCGAAATCATTAAATAATATTTATATTTTATTTATTATTGAAGTTGTTTGCTTTGTTGGGTAATGTTGAGTGATAATAACTATAAATAAAAGCTGACCTCAAGATGAAAATAGCATTTGTCAATAGTAATTTCATTGACTATAAAAAAATAATTTAAGAAAAATAAATAATTAAATCTTCATAGTAAGTATATTGTCTAGATGCCACGTGAAAAAAGAAGCAAAAGTAGTTGAATAAAGACAAAAATGCATCTTTACATGTGATTTTTTTGGAGTGGGGTTGAGGTTGTTTTTAAAATTATTTTTCATTTAAAAATGCATTAAAATAATATTTTTTATATATTTTTTAATTATTTTTAACATTAGCACGTGAAAATAATCTAAAAGCATATAAAAAATTAATTTAAAATAAAAAATAATTATTTTTTAAAAAATATACTTTTAAAAAGTGGTGCCAAAAACCCTATAATAGAACTAAAGTATAATTTTTTTTAAGGGATCTAGATCAAACTCAAAAGTCTTGTGCTATATTACTCAATAAAGACTCAATTAGATGTATATATTTGATCATTTATTAAGGACTGATTCCTTAAACGTGGTGCGATGATAGAGAACTCGCAATATGTGCAACATATCTCAAGTTCAAGTTAGAATATACACCACTCACAGAAGTTTGGAATGATTAAAATTTTACTCGTTCATTTAAATTTATAAAATATAATTTTCAAAGAATGAGATTTTCTCATATACAAAAAAGAATCTAATGCGTCGTATTGGAAATTAGAATGAAGTTATTAATTTATTTACCCCATAAACTCCGCTACTAGAAATATTAATTTAAATTAATCACATGCTAAATTTCTATACCCAGCAACCTTTAGCCTCCTTCAATCACGTGTGAAGCTTGTCTAAAAGCGATAATAATTATCTTTAAAAATATTTTTAAAAGATGCATCTAAATAATATTTGATTTATTATTAAATTTTAAATTTTATTTTTGATATAAACATATTAAAATTATTTAAAATTAATAAAATATTTATTTTCAAAAGAAACTCCATTTATATATCTCACATCAATCACATTCTTTGTTGTTATAGAGGGATTATAAAAAAAAGTCAATAGACCTAGCACTGAAATTAAATGAATAATTAATGGGTTGATTGATAGAATGCCTCGAGTTAAATGAGTTAGGTGGGACTCAATAAATCGGACCATTTTCACAACCGAACTCCTAAAAAAACATGTTCATTCTAGAAACTTAAAAGTTTGAAATCTTATCTTAGTCCATGTAATTATTAATTGTTACAAAGTCATCCCTATGAGCAAGTTTATACTTTTTAAAATACAATTCAGTCCCTAATTAAAAAAATCAATCACATTCTAGAGTTTTATATTGTAAACATAATTAAAATTAGTCAAATCTAAATGAGTAAGTCAATAGAATAATCATTAAGCAAGTTTAAGTAGACATAGATATCCATTTTTTTTTTAAAAAAAAAAAGGATCACGAACCTTAAAATATATTTTTTTCTAAAATAAAAAATTTCAAAGGATGAATTTTATTGAGTTAGGCCTGAATCAATCAAATTAGATTAAGCTAGGTTTTCTAACCAAGTTAATTATTTATTATATTATTTCCTTAATCCAGATTAATTTAGGCTCTGAATTGAGCGAGACGGGCTGGGTTTTTCAGCTATTGTCCTACCTTAACTTCCCTGATGATTATAAAATAGAATTTTTTATTTTTGTTACAAAAAAAATCTAATTTAATGACCAAATTCTATATAGTAATAAAAACATTTAATGACCAACTACTATTTTGTGCCTGTCGTTTTTCAGACCACGTCACCATAAATGCAGGGAAGAATTATCTTTTAGTAATATTTTTTTTTAAATTTCTTTTAGTTTAGAAATATATTTAAATAGTTTTTTTTTTTTGTAAGAGAGATATTGTTACCATTGATATAAATATATAAAGATCTAAAAAATAAAATAATAAAAAGTCAAAATTGATATATTGTCTTGTCTTGTTACCAAACGGTATCTTAGAGAGAGAAAGAGAGTCCACGTAGGAAAGAGAAAGAAACAGATACAGCAAAGAAAATGTAAAATTACCGCGTTTGCTCCACCCGCCTTTGCGTTTAACGACATGGTTTTTCTTGATTAACCTTTTGCCTATGTAAATTAATTACTTTCCTTATGGAGTCATAAATTGGTCAAACTAATTTATCTTTCTTCCGCTACCACTTAAATCATTATGTAAGAGTAAAATTAATGTTGATTAGGTTTAAATGTGTCTAGATTTATATAAAATATTTATTTTCACTGCCAATTTTAAAAAGAATTCCTCTTGTCTTAACCAATCATGTGCTCTACAAAGTTTATTGTATTACAAATATTAAAATTGTATTTTTTTTTAATATAATAGAATAATAAATAAATAATATCTTAATGTATATATTTTTTTAAAATATTTTAGTAAAAAAATCATGCAGGTTATCTGAAGATTAAAAAAAAAACTATAATTAACACAACAACCACTAAAATTACAAAAGAAAAAACACTAATTAACAAATTAAACTTCTCTCTACCTTCGCTCGCTCCCTTCCTTTTTCTAGCCAAATTCTCCCTTCATTTCCAGGAATCTTGGTCTTTGTTTTTCTTTTTTTTAGCTCACAATCTACACCAGCAGCCTGGTTGAGGATCGAAGCACACGCCATCTAAAGCCTGGGAGATCTCTAACATCACCCTTGACCTTTCATTTTCCTTGCAAGGTTTTATAGCCAGTTGAATATACATACGTTGTCGGTGTCCAGTAAAATACAAAAATTAAGATCTGAGAGGTTTTACAGATCTCTGAAATTCTTTGGCTGTTTTCTTTATCTGGGTTTTTGTTAAATTTGTGAAACATTTATGGGTTGGAGATATAAAGCTGGTTTGTTCTTGATAGCCGCTGTTGTTATTATATGGGTCACCTCTGCTGAAGTTACCCAGGTAATCATAAGAAAAAAAATTCACGTTTGTTCCCCTTTGTTTACTCTTTATTCTTGTTGAGAATTGGATCGCTTTTAGATATTTGGTTAAATTGCTGGTCATTAATTATGCTGCTGGCCCAGTTATTGAAATCAGCATCTCCCTTGGTATTGTTTTGTCTTAGATGGTGTGTTTTTGTTATTGGAATTCTTGAGGTTGAAGAAATACACTTTTGTGTGCTAAAAACTGAATTTGAGATTGTTTTATATATATATATATATATATATAAAAAAAAAAAAAAAACTGAACTGTTTTGATTCACCCTTTTAAACTTGATGGGTAGTGTGAGCGTATTTTCGGTAAAATATTAGTTGGTTTACAGAAAATGTTATAAATAATGAAGTTGAGAGATTATTTCAAAAGTTTTTTTATTCCATATAGGGAAGATATTGTCTTCTTTGTTTAATTTAAATTATTTAAACCATAAAAGCTTTTATGTTATATTGAAAAAACACATTTTCTTTCTTGTGAATATAGAGTATAAACACTAATGAACTTTCAATCCTATATTGAAAAAATAAGACTAACCTCTAGTGTTTATATACTGAACTTTGATATGGGATAATCACCAATAAAAGAATGTGGTAGTATCGCACTTATAAGGTTAGCAAGAGAAGCCAAAATGATTGCCCACTGCTCATGAGACTTCTAGACTTTAATTTCCTTACAAGCAGTTGTAGATCTCTGATTCCCCCCCTGTGCGCAAGCCTCAGGTTTGTCGTTTGTTTGCTTCTGTTCGCCAGCATTTTACAACAGAAATGAGTTGAAAAGAAGAGGAATGCTGGATTTCACAGAAATTGAAAATGATAATACAAATAAATGTTGATTATTTAGTCGAGTTGGTTATTGAAACAATGGAATTAATGTCAATGAATATAAGAGAAAACAATGCAGCTATTTAGTAACATAGGTACATTCACTCTTTACTGTCTGGTTTATTTGCAAGGGAATGGAATGTAGGTGCATGGTTGTAGGAATTATGTTAGTTCCAGTGTTTGTTATGGAGAGTATTTGAATTTTTATTGAAAGTCATAGAAACGAGTGAACTTTAATGTTTTGGCCTAATGAATGAGGTGTTAATAACAAAAATGCATTGCCCAACAGGATATCTTTGCATATTATAAGCAGCCATTTGCAGTGACATATCTTGGAGCTTCTCTTTTGGTGGTTTACCTCCCAGTGGCATTCCTTAAAGATTGGACATGTAATCTGCTAAAGCGACGGTCTTCTAAAAGTGGTAATGATGCAGCCAGCGTAAATGGGTCTTCTGATGAATTAAGCTCTCCTCTAAGTCGCAAAATCTTTGAAATTGAACTTCAGGGAGCTTTGACTAAAAAAGACAGCGAACTGGACCTTGCATCTTCAGAAGAAGGAAAGCCATTAGTTTCTAGACACAAGGATGATTTGAATGCTCTTAAACATGACAAAGAGCTCACAACCAGAGAAATTGCTATGTGTGGTTTTTATATTGCCCCTATCTGGTTTGTAACAGAGGTAAGTCTTCTCCAGGACTATCTTTTCCTTTATGTGTTTCTCCACAATAACAATCAAGTTGATGTGTGAATCTAGTATTGATTGAGGGAAAATACCAACAAGGATGTAAAATGAATGTACAAATTCAAGACAAGAATGTTTCTATAATGCTTGTCCACATATATTTGCTAGGCTCTATATTGTTTTGCATTGTATTCCTCAACATAAAATTAGCAGGAATTCAAGAAAGTTCTTAGTTATTTTTTCTTGCTGTGGACAGTACCTATCAAATGCTGCACTAGCACGGACGAGTGTTGCAAGTACAACAGTTTTGTCATCAACTTCCGGACTTTTTACTCTTTTCATCGGTGCGTTTTTGGGTCAAGATTCTTTAAATGCAGCAAAGGTGACAGCTGTCCTGGTGAGCATGGCTGGTGTTGCCATGACTACTTTGGGAAAAACTTGGGCTGCAGATGAGTCACAGCTAAGTGCTTCCACGTAAGTATATAACTCCATATTTGTTGGTTATGCCGCCTTACTTTTAAATTCCCTACCTGTCAGCATAAAGCAAAATAAAGGACATTGTTGATGCTTTTCAATATGGCTACATGAGGTACCTTACTAGTAATGCACCATAAAGAAGGAAAGAGTTTCCGATACAGGCTCCCAGTGCATTTTTACTAAAGTGCAAATTAAAAAGTGATAGTTAAGGTTTGTCTATCTTCTAAGGTAAACATTACCTGCACTAAAAATATTATAGAGAACCTTAGTTAAATAGTCTACTGATACCTCAATACATTCAGATGCAAATACCATGGTTACTCTACGTGCAGTAACATCTTATGCAGGACAATAACAACTTCATCAAATTTCACATGTATTATTTGAGCGGCTATTATCTTATAAGGTTGCTTGTAATTCATTTCTGGGCATTGACAGTTGATATTTGTGTTTAGCAACGGCAAACGCACACTTGTTGGGGATCTTTTTGGTCTTCTCTCAGCCGTGTCATATGGACTATTTACAGGTTTGCCATCTCCATTGATTGCTTTGTTTTTATTATTCCAATATTCATAGGTAGTCATTGTTTTAGTTTTATTCTGCCAAAGCACAGTGTTAATGCTTGCTTTGTCAACCTTTGCTGCAGTGCTTCTTAAAAAATTTGCTGGAGAAGAAGGAGAAAGGGGTGATGTGCAAAAGTTGTTTGGTTATATAGGATTGTTTACACTAGTAGCTCTGTGGTGGCTTGGTAAGATGCTATACTTTATTCACTGTCCTTTGATTGGGTGCAAATGTGGCGTGAGATCAATTTGAATCATGGAATCATAGCTTTGTTGGATGTGATTGATGATCCAGGCACTGAATTTTAGCCATTTGTTGAGTCATTGTTCTACCTCTGATGGGACTTATTAGTTCAAACAAGAAACTTCGTTTTTGTCATTACAGATATGGAGTTTAGACAGTGATACTTTGAAATTAATCTTGTTTTACTTCTCAGAATGAGTGGGTGGCGATGACTTCATTTTGCATTTGTTTTCCTTATCATTCTTCGATTTATATTTTATTGGTATTCTGCCATTTTGATGGGCAACAAGTCTGAATTGAAAACCATTTAGCATTCTGACTTCACCGTTTTCTTTAGCTTTTGGGTTTTCTTTGCCTGGACATGTCAGATCCTGAGAATTGACAGAATCATTGTTTTCTGTTTGTCTGCCAGTTTGGCCTTTGACAGCCTTGGGAATTGAACCTCAGTTTACAATCCCTCACTCTGCTAAAGTGGATGAAATTGTTCTTGCCAATGGCTTTGTTGGAAGTGTCCTCTCTGACTACTTTTGGTACATGAAAGCCACCCTTTTTTCTATTACTGCTTCATATTCATTAGCCTAGCCTCTCATTCTGAAGCTGCTGTTTTCCTGCTAGGGCATTATCTGTTGTATGGACAACTCCATTGGTGGCCACCTTGGGCATGTCGCTCACCATCCCTCTTGCTATGCTAGCTGACATGGTTATTCATGGCCGTCATTATTCAGCAATTTACATTCTTGGTTCTGCTCAGGTAATGAATGTCGTTCTTATAAAATGCCTCTGCGTGAGTTTCCTTGACATCAGGAAACAAGATAACCATCCATTATATCTGCCACAAATTAAAGTGCTGAAAGGCGGTCTGTGTCATTTTCTTCTCCTTCCATCTTAAGATGAAATAGGTGGAAAATTGCTATTATTTTAGTAACAATCTCATGTATATAAAAACCTGTTGATTCATGTTACAAAGTGATGATGGCATTTGGATTCGTATTTGAATGACTAGTTGTGCTGTCCATTAAGCAGGAGCTAAAGTTTGACATCTGTGTAATCCTATCAATCTGATGTTCTTTCTTCGTGTGCTGCAGGTATTCGCAGGTTTCGTGATTGCTAATCTTTCAAATTGGTTCTCAAAGAAGTTAGGGTTATAGCATTGGTGAAATCCTGGCCTAAACCAATCCTGATTTTTTTTTTCTGGGGGCTTTTCTTCACCGTTTTGACTTGATATCAAAATCTTGGTGTGATCCTCAATGTGGTGTCTTTACAGGGAATGTACCGTCATGGTAAGTGTAAATGGAAGCCCACAGGGTTTTGTATTTTGGGATGACAGGTCTGTTGGAGGGATGTGCCCTGATTGTAATAAAAACATTTTCGTCCAAGGAATTGTTTTTCTTGTTCTCTTATTACCTTGTGAATGTAAATTTAAACCGAATTTGGGGATGGCGGGGTCAAGTCACAAAAGTGGTCCCATGCATGTGATGTGTGCCTGCTATTCGCTCCCAGGTATAGCGAAAGGGGTGCCTTGGATTCATCTGCCCTGATAGCACCCCAAACCAGGGTCCAAACCTCAATTTCTTTTCCAAAAAGAGAAGCTTTCAACCTCAGAAGGATCTATGGACAGAACAAAAGGTCAATGACGGGCGAATGTAGTGTTTTAGGGTTCAGGTTGATCGTGGTGCTCTCAAATCGAGTTATACATGCTAAATTAAATTCATCTCTTTGATCTGATAAAAAAAAAGAGTAATTTCTATCAAAACTAAAAACAAATAACCATGAATCACAACTATTATTTGTTAGATGATATATAAGGTGAAGTTTAAATATCATCTAATTATTTTTTAATATATATTGTTTGAGTGAAGTCTAACTCGAATATATACGATTAATTAATTTTATCTTCAAAACTTTGATATTATATAAATCATGTTAAATAACTAATGAGAACTTTGAGCTTATAGATAAGATTTTATGGTATAATTTATATTATTTTTTATTATTAATAATCTTCTCATGAAGGTTGGTTGATAGCATGATGTTGTTTTTAGAAATTTAGAAATATTGTTCCGTCTCTAATATTTATATTATTATTTAACCGACTCGATTTATCAAAATCAAATAATACGAACATTGCCATTATATTAAAAATCTAATAAATGAATATCATAGGTCAAGTGCAAGTTGAGATTCTTAAAAATTGATCAATCTAACTCAATTTAGTCTATATAATTTATACTTATATTTGATAGTTTGTGAGGTGAATATTTATTTTTTTTATTTTATTTAAAAATATTTTGGCTACAAATTTCTTATTAATAAGATTTCTTTTAATATAAGATGCCTCTTTGATGTATGGACTGCCCAACTCACTCGTACTAATAGTTTGGGCTAAGTGCCTTTGTAACAAGGTCCAGTACCATGGAACGTGGGCTTTAGGCACATATGATTAGAATAAAATTTCTGCAATTATATAAAAAATAAATGATAATCAGAAGAGAAAAAGAAGTCACTGAATCTAGTTTTCGTATTTTTCGTCCAAATTTTCCGGAAAACACTTCCTGAAAACCAAGCCAAATTCTTCTTTGACTGGAAAGTATTTTTCGTTGATCAATTTTCAAGAAGATAAATAAACACACGAAAATTTAGAAAATAATTTCCCGAGAAGTGAATTCCGGAAAACAAACGGGCTGAATCTAGTTTTCATCAGCTGTTAAAGGCTTCAAGTTTCTGTTTTTTTTCCCAAGCTGCCATCATGGCATAGATTGTAAGACCGAAACCGGTGATTCTCTTACTCTTCGTACAATCATGGCTCTCTCTTCTCTCCCCGTCTCTCGCATTTTTTTTAATTTAGTGTTTTTTACGTTAATTACTTATTTTGATATTAATTAAGTTTCTTGTTTTATAATTACCAGGTCGTCCGGTGATGGTTATGCAATCAATGGTAGAGTGAAGATCCCAGGAGTTGTTCTCATACAATTATATGTTTTTCTTACATGTCAAGGTTTTTCCTGTTATGCTTCTTAAATTCATTGCTTAAGTCAATAATTTTATGTTAATAAATGTTTTTTAATTGGTATATTTGGTAAATCCTTTGACATTGTTTTTTGAAAAATGTTAAATCAAGGGCAGAGAAGAACTGCATGTTGTTTTGTCAGAACATTGATGGATGGTGGATTTGATTGTGGGATCTTGGCCGGGGAAACGTGTGAATTGAATGGTTATAGATTTTTAATTCATTCTTGGTGAATTTTTTATCTTAATTCAATTGTGAGAAAAGGGTTTCTTATGCCGGGGAAGGTGAGAAAAGAGATGCATATCATAAGGTCATTGTGACAATTTCTGTAGAAGTAGACGTCTATCCTCTGTCTGCTTGGTGCATTTTGCAAAACAAGTTAGGTCACCATGATTTTGTTTCTGATGCTAGTAGTGTATATAACCTGAAATTATGACACGGGATTTGTCTGCCAGTTCAAGCTCAATAATATTTTGTCTTAATGAATATGGTATCTAGATGATTGATTTGTTGCTTATTTTGTTAATGATAGCGTTGGTGATTACTTCCTACATTTTTGCTTTCCTATATGCGTCTCTTTTCCTTTTTAGTTCATCTAAGGTCATTCATGAATCTGTTTAGAAGGTATTGGTACAAAAGGACTTGGAGGTCATGGAAAATATCCAGTGTTAAAGTTGTACTCAATTATGGCCAACATGTGAGTTTTCTGAGGCCTGATGGATATTTTCCATTGTATCCTCTGCTGTTTTTCTCCCTTCTTCTGTGCATGGTTCTGCTAAAATTTGACTCGTGATAGCTTTGACATTTTTTTCTTCAAGTATCATCGTTTAATTCTTCATATGCCTGTTCATATAGTTTCTGTTGGTTGTAGCCATTCTTGTGTATGTGTTAAGTGTTTCACAGATTAACTATATTCACATGTAAACTCTGATGAGATAGATACCAGTATCGGGACTCTAATAAACACTCTCTACTTGGCTCCTTGACTTGACTACTAAAAGTCATAATGTGCCAGTGGGGACTCGTTTAATTGTCCCCAAAGGACGTAGTATCATGGCAAAGGGTTTGAGATCTGCACCGCATGTCTCGAGTTCGAGTCAGGGCATGGACCTCTTGTAAGAATTTAAGACGATCAGGGTTTTACTCGCTCACTTAAGCCTACAAAGTATGTTTTTCGGGTGGTGGGGTTTCCTCGTATCCAAAAAAAAAAAGACTCATTTAATTGAAGTGGGTGCCAATGGCTATTTCTTTTCTCTAGTAGGTCTTTCAACCAGTTGAATTTGATCATTAAATTATTATGTATTAGATTTCCATTACTGAATTTTCTTTAAAATATTTAGGTCTGAGTTGATGTTAGTTCCAGATTCCCTGGTAAGTTTCGGGCAACACTGACAGAGAAAAGGAGGGTCTGGGTGAAATGTTATTGGAGCCATTAAAGGAAGAGCAGTGAGGTTGATCTTCCTCATTTTATTCATCTTGATAGAATTATTTCATAAACTATGATCTAATTTTTTCCTCAAATATCTTGTTTCCGTGCAGATTAGAGAACCCTTCGCCATAATGTCTGTAGTCAAAAGTCTAATGGGTCTCACGACGGGATTTATGGTGTTGGTTATGTTCATAATGCCAAAATGAATGGAAAACATGGTTAAAGCACGTCTCAGTCATGGAATTGCTGTAGACTAAAACTGTTAACTTGGCTCATAGATTTAATTATTTTAATGCAATGTTTTGACCAGAACAACAACATGATTCTAGAATTGTTTTTTGTTTTATTATTTTAAAATATACAGAAATAATTTTTTATTTTTCAAAATTTAATTTTATATCCGCATGTTAAATAATTAAGAAAAAACTGCCCTAATTCCATGTGCTTTCTCTGACATGTTGGCTCCTAAACCCGAAGCTTCAATGAGGTGACTGGATTTGACGAAGGTAGGTGATCATCTAAAATAGTTTATTTGATGATAATAATTAGGGTTCGTGAGATTCACTGGGGATTTGCTCAGGAAATGGTTTTGGAAATAAGAGCATTTCGATAGACTCAGCTGCTCTTGATTGACCCTTTTTTCTCACGATCTTCCTTGGTTGTATGAGACAATTATATGTTGCCACGTACAAAATCAAATCTACGATAACTAAAAAAAATCTAACAAAAGTATTTCATAAAATATATTATGCAGTGTTTTAAAAAACAATTTTAAAATTTTAAAAACATTTTATTTTAAATTATTTTTAAATTTAATATATTGATATAAAAAATAATTTAAAAAAATAATCTCGATTATATTTTGAAACAGCTATTTCATCCATCGAAGAAATAGCCCCTGCATTCAATCAGATAATCCTCGCCGCACCATTTTCACATCTCGCATTCATTAACGAAGGACCTCTCTAGATTATAATATGCCTAATCTTAAATTACTGCCCCACATCACGTGTTGACTCCATCAAATTAAATCGAGATGTAAATATAGTTAGTTTAAGAGGCATATACAACATTATTAAAAATGATTTTTTATTTTAAATAAATAAATATTGGTAAAAACAATTATACATTTATTTATATTTTTAATTGAAACTAATAAAAAGATGACATGTTTTCTCCATGTCTTAAGTCAAGATCAGCGAAAAACTGAGTTGAGTCCATACATGGGGATGCAATTAATCAAATTAAAACTGTATTTATTGAGCATTGATACTACAGAGGGGCTTATGTGTAATTACGAGTCTGTTAGGCTGTTACTTTCATGTCCTTGTTTTAAACTCTTCCTCCATAGCTAGAGAAATAAAATCCCAACAGAACCTGCCTCCAAATTTCTTCATCAAATCGCACGTATCATCTTCTACTTGCTAATATACGATCCTCTCCTATACCCATACGTATAAACATACGCTACCTTTCTCACCTTTGAAATGGAAAGCAGTATACCAGTGTCGACCAAATCAGAGCGAAGATGGAGATCGAAGCCGTTACAGACCTCTAAACCATCTCTTGTTCTGGCTTTCCTCTCTTGTTTCGCTTGGCTATACGTCGCTGGCCGGTTGGTTTCCATCATTTCATTTTTTACTTCGCTGTATCAGTTTCATCGAAAATCACAAAAAAAAATGATTGAATCTGTCATTAACCAGCTATAATTATCGAGTTTTTTTGTGGATTTAACTGCAATTAATTATGTTAGTTCTGAAACTCAAATCGTGAATGTATTTTTTTACCGTGTTTCCTTTTTGTTTAATTTTGAATTTTTGATTAATTAAGCTAATTTTAAAATATTGGAAATAAACATTCATTAGGACGTGTTTGGAAAACGAATATGGATATAATTTGTAATTTGTAATTGTTTTAGCTACGATTTATTGAGATCGTGGTGGTTGTAGTTGTATAGTCGTAATTTGATGCAATTAGTTTAATTTTAATTAAGAATTATGGATTAATTATATTAATGTGCTTTTGCTTTGCTCTGTTTGGCTTTGATTTAGGTTATGGCAAGATGCAGAGAACAGAACGTTACTTTCTAATCTTCTAAAGAGAAATACAGCTCAGGTTCATACTCATCCTTTTAAAGAAATATATTATTCATGAGAAAAATGAAAAAAACTATTAATTTTAGCTGTTTTCAAATATTTGCTTGCAGGGACCAAAGTTTCTTACAGTTGAAGATAAGCTGGTTGTACTCGGATGCAAGTATGTTTTTCTTCTTTACTTTTGTATTTAATATGTTTCAAAATTGAATTTGTTTTGTGCTGTGATGTAAAATTGGTGTTATTGATTGTTGATTGTTTTATTTGTAGGGATTTAGAGAGGAGGATAGTGGAGGCAGAAATGGAATTGACTTTGGCTAAGAGTCAAGGGTATTTAAAAAACCGGTTTTCAGAAAATGGGTCATCTGGTAAAAAATTTCTTGCAGTTATTGGTGTTTATACTGGATTTGGTAGTCACTTGAAGCGGAAGGTGTTTAGAGGGTCTTGGATGCCTAGAGGTTAGTTGGTAATTGATTAGATATTATGATGGCTTTGGAGTTTGTTGTCTTTTGCATAGTTTTTAAGGTTGCAGATCTTAATTGATTTCATATTCTGTGTTGGTTTTCATTTGTTTCCATTGATGTTCATCCATTAAACGGAACATTTTATATGAATTTTCTTTCCTGGTAAAGTTTTGACCTTGAAAGATTTACTTGGCGTTTTGCATAGTTGTTAAGAGTCGTGTGATTAGATTGTGTTTTTTTTTTTTTTTTTGTAAGTATTTCCTTTAGAAGTTAAGTCGTTTTGCTCAGGAATCTGTTGTTGGTTTCACAATGTGAATGATAGTCCTATATCCTTTAACTCTTGAAAAATAAATGACCAGCATTGTTGTTTCTTTTGTAGGTGATGCCTTAAAAAAACTCGAGGAAAGAGGAGTAGTGATACGTTTTGTGATTGGTCGCAGGTTTTCCTTTGCACTATAATCTTTATTGTAGTATTCAAATACCCTTCATTATTTTTTCTATTAATCAATTTGCTTGGTTTAATTCCTTTTTCATTACCAGTATTATGGTTGAGGTAGCTACTAATGCCATGGATTTTATGATACTTTAAAATGGCAGTGCTAATCGTGGGGATAGCTTAGATCGAAATATCAATAGTGAAAATCGTTCAACAAAGGATTTCTTGATTCTTGTAAGTGATGCAAATTCGTACTCAATAATTTATCTATTTAAACATTCGCATGTACATTTTCTAGTATGATGTATTTTCACTAGTAATGGTTTCTGAATCATGGTGCTGGCCTTTTGAAGTTTTGTCCTTTCCTTGTTAGATGTCCTGGATGAAAGTTAGAACCTTTACCTGTTCATAATAACTAGATATTCTTTGGATTATTATAAAAATGATATTTAGCAAGCATAACCGATGCAAAAAGCTCTCTTGATTTCATTAAGTCACAAGTATTTGAATGGTGTCTGATTTCTTGGATTCTAAAGGAAGGAGTGTAAGTGCACTTATCATTAATTTTGTTTCAGGAAGGTCATGAGGAGGCTCAAGAAGAATTGCCCAAGAAAGTAAAGTCCTTCTTCAGCACTGCAGTGCAAACATGGGATGCAGAATTTTATGTAAAAGTTGATGACAATATTAACCTGGATCTTGGTATAGCCTCAATGTCATATCTGGTTATTTAAAACATACACCAAGATATTCAAAATTTATTCATTAGACCTGATTTTTTGTTTTTGTATGCCCTGTTTTTCTTGTGTAGAGGGGCTAATTGAACTTCTCAAACGTCGTCGCAGTCAGGATAGTGCTTATATTGGTTGTATGAAGTCTGGAGAAGTTGTAACTGAAGAGTATGTGATTTATTGTATTTTATTTCAGCCTAATTGTGGTTGCCTAACTACTTTAACATGTGTGACACTGTGCAGACATTTAAAATGTGGCACTACTTCTTTATAGATTGATTAAATCCTTAAAGAAGTTTTTGGACTTTCCTTCCTCATACATTTGGAATTGTCAAATTCATCACGTGGCATTATTTTCTTAACTTGTCACCCCTCATGTGTCAGTATTGTCATACTGATTTACTTGGCAGAATTAATGCATAAATCATATTCCACCAAGAGTGCATGCTTATGTGTGGAAAGCCTGAGATATTCATATGTACGTTGTTTCTTTTTTCTGTTGCATCGATAACATACTGATCAAACAATCATGATGAATGTATGAGTTTCATTCATGCGTTCATTTGAGCAAAGTCTCCTATTTGACCAGTCTTACTTTTCAGTCCTGTAAAAAGAGGTTTATTTCTTTCTTTTTTATAAGTTGAGGTTATCTGCCTTTTCTTTTTTAGCCTTGAAACTTATCAATTCTAAGGTTATTGGAATTTATTTGAGGATCTAACCTTTTATTGATTTTCAGGGGAAAGCCATGGTATGAACCTGAATGGTGGAAATTTGGAGATGAAAAATCGTAAGTGGCTGAAATTGTGAATGACAACACAAAAGGAAGTTAGCTGTGCACATTTTACTGATAATTTTGGTTAATATCCGCAACATCAATTTATGGTATTAAAAACTGAATGAATGGTCAGAAAATGGTTATACATTAACCTCTTGTCATTTCAGGTACTTTCGACATGCATCTGGTTCACTTCTTATTCTCTCCAAAAACATGGCTCGGTATATTGACATAAACAGGTTAGATATATATTCTATAACAGGGAAAGTTTTAAGTTTTGGGAGTGAGCATTAGTCTGGGTTAGTTTGGGAGTTGTGACTCAAATGCAGCTTGGTTGATGATAGGAACTCTCTAGGGTCAATATTAGATTAAAAACTTCAACTACATTAGCAGAATATGCGCAAAGCCTGAGGAATTGGAAACCCTCCATCTCCTTATTGTAGCTTTGTGGGAAGTGGAAAGAAGCCCGGCATGCTTTTCTGAAGGTGATGAGGAATATGTTTACATAGTAGTGATACGCAAGTACCAGATTTAAGATAGGCTTAATGGAAAGTAAGCTTCCCAGTTCTTATTACAAGTTCTGTTGGCTGAGAAGTTCATCACTGTGTTGGTCGCCTGTGCAAAATTTTACTCAAGTTATGCAGATTTCATCACCCTTTGCATGAGCTGCAAATTAAACTGGCTCGTTATTGTATGCAGTGCATCTCTAAAGAGTTACGCTCATGATGATACATCAGTGGGATCTTGGATGATGGGTGTCCAAGCAACCTATATAGACGACAACCGCCTTTGCTGCAGTAGTATAAAACAAGGTAAGCTTTTTCTACGATATCCCTTTGGTAGAAGTGAACTTGTTTTTCTCTAGCATTTTCCTCTCTTTTTAGAGCTCATCTTTTCTTTTCTGAGTTGATAGCTGTTGTCTCTAGACTTTGACAGTAGAAAAGCATGTATAATAATAATAAAAGAAGAAAAAACGTTTGTAATTATCAAGTGATACTTTTTCTGCCACACGTGATAGATTATTTGAAGTCCACTCTTCCTTGCCCTTCCCTCATGAGTGAATTCGAACTGAACTGTTCAGTGAACTTTAGAAGCTACCTTTCATCTACTAGTTTACTGATTATCATTGAAGTTGTACTAACCGCAAACCTCTCTCCGTTCATTTGCAGACAAGGTTTGTTCCCAGGCTTGATCAGAGAGAGAGGCTTCCATTTCATAGATACAGATCAAACTTGCTTTTTGAGGTTTGTTTAATGGCACATTGAGTGAGATATGCCACTGTATCTCGCACGCCATGCCCGTATTCCTGTGGAGCATTCGTTGGATAATTCTTTTTAGGTGCAGAGATTAGCCACATTCTTTTAGGATTGACAGGAGCAAAGTGCATCTTTCATTACTGGCTTTGCAGTTTGTGAACTCGTCATTTATTTCTTCTCAGAGATTATTATGCTGTATTATTCGAGTTTTCCATCCCTTCCAAAAAATCTCTTTGTAATTAGCGAGCAAATGGTGGAGTTAAACATCCGTTATTCAATACAGACGCAGGCATTACCGGGGGATGTTTGTGATGAAAAAGCATGCAATGTTGTCCACGTTATTCGATCAGAAAATTTTTAGTAGCCAAATTGATGAAGCCTTTCATTTCACATACTAATTTTATCAAACAAATGACTTGACATTTTCATTATGTAAATTGCTACTCTTTTATTTATAGTTGACCCTTTTTTTTTTACTTTTTTCAGCTTTTTTTTTTTAACAATTTTCCAAGCATATGGTGATTAAATGGCATATTTTGATTCCATGTACATATATAAATAATTCTCATAAAAATATTGTTTTCATCACCCACCCAATACCCCTTTTTAAACAAAATATATACGAAAATGTAAACTCCAATTTATTTATTGATTAAAATTTTAATTAACTATTTTAGTCCCCTCCAATTGTTCGTAATATAAACTTTAATGAGATTGAAATTGCTTTATTTTTTTATTAGAATATTATAATTTATAGTGGGTTTTATAATATGAAGTTAGACCCGTGATATTTAAATGTTAAAAAATTAATCATCTTGTATATTGAATGAAGACAATGAAATTCAAGTTATACTTTTTTTTTTCTACGTAGAAAAATCTTGCTGTGCTTGTGATTTTATTCGCGTCGAGCTTACTACGTGCCATTGTCTAGCATAATAATACTTAATTATGATTAAGGTGATTATTAATTCATCTTAATTTGATTACTCGTTGAAATATATATTTTAATACTGTAATACGTGGATTTAAATTTTTTTTTTGGCAATCAATATAATTTATGTAGCTTTTAAAAATAATATCCTCATGCATTTTAACATATGATATGATAATCAATATTCTTTTAATTTTAATTTGTACTAATTCTGTGAGTATATTGTTGCCTTTCTGAATTATGATGATATAGATGAGAAAACCATATAAGGCTTTAGTATTTTAAATATATCATAACTTGACAGGTAATATAAGGACAAGTCCAATGGCAAGAGCTATTTTGAAGAGTCAAATCTGTAAAATAGCTCTTTGAATGGTGTATATATTGCTTTTGAGTTGATATGCTCTCCAATGATAATAGTCATTTTGAAGAGCTATTTTTTTTTATCTTATTTTAAATAAAATTCAATTATTTTGTATATAGTTTAATTATATAATTAATATGAGTAAGTTATATAATTAAATAATTGCTTTTAAAAAAATCTTAAATAATAATATTATTTTCTTTAATTATATTTCAATTAAAAAAATGAATTTAAATATAATTAGAAAAAACCCAAAATATTTCTATGTTTTTTTTATGGTTGTTGTATTTGAAATTAATTAATGTCACTTGTTGTCTTTGAGTGTTAGAAAAACTTAAGAAAATAAAATAAACACATTAACAAATAATCAATAAGTTCAAACATAATTAATTAAAATACATTCCATTACAAATAATTCAATCAAATTAATTACAAATTAATACCCCTATTTTTTATGCTAACTATTATTATAATAATTAATAATAATAATAATAATAATAATTAATATTATATTATAATTATAATTATTATGTTATAATAATTATTATTATTATATATAATATTTTATTATAATATAATAATAATTAGTATAAAAACCTACTCCCGTTTGTTCCCCTTCATTTCAATCACAAATTAAAAAAACCCTACCCATCTTTCTCCTCTCTCTCTAGTTGTCGTCGCCCCTTCCTCACCATCCACTCCTCCCCAGCCATCGCCCCCCCACCGTCCACTCCTCTCTAGTTGTGCCACCCACCCACCATCCACTCCCTCCAATCGTCCCCCCAAGCAGCCATCCACCTGACCCAACCCAAACTATTGTTTCATGTTTTTGGGTTTTATATCAAAGTTGTTGCTCTCATATTGCTTGAGGATGTGTTTTTTTGAATTGTTTCAATTGTTCACTTCATTTTTGTTGTTGTTGTTATGTTTTATTGTTGATGCTTGCAACGGTACAATTTCAACAACAATATTTTAGTTTTGGCTTTTCTATGCAAATCTATAGGAATACCTCCAGAAGATGAAGAAGCTATTTTAACTCTCCATTTAGCTCTCCCAATTAAAGACACAAATTTAATAAAAATAGTTAAATTTTTAAAATTTTAGCTTTACCTACACTTATTCCTCTCTCCGCTAGACTTGCCATTAGAGAACTAAAAATTTAGAAATATGTCTGTACAATAAATTGTAGCGCTGATATGATATTTAATGATTTAATATCTGTGCAAGAACGCAAATATAATTAAATCTATAAATTAATATCCATGAAAATCCATCGTGATATTATTTAAGACTGAAATAAAAAATATTATTTACTCAATTCATGAGTGCTAAATGATACAAGGAAACAGAAACAAGAGGATTTGAGAAATTCCTTTTTTAATTACAATGTATCATCTATAATTGCAGTTCCCGAGCAAGAAGTCAAGGAAGCAGCAAGCCTGGTATTTGTTAAGGCTTTCCCCCACCAATGGCGTACATGTATAAAAAAGGAAATGATCTTTACAAGGAGGATCGCATACAACAGCAGTTTTCCCTCTAAAAGAATGATCTTTCATCGTTATCTCGAGCATGCAACAAACTGAAAAAAAAAAGTTGTTGTCAATAACTTCAGATGCCATTGACCATGGAGCGACTGAATCTGTGTATTTTCCACTTGACCTGTTCGCAAAAAGCCAGGAGACAGTGGGTTATTAAACAATTTACAGACAAGTTTTCTCAAAACGAGTTTAAACTAAGAGCAAGCATTTACTATGCAGGCTGCTCCGATCAGAGGTAGGGATTGGTGCAATCATGGGAGCACTTGGATATGCAAATGTTATAGCTTAAAACAACATCAACATATGCACACTATGAAGCTGCTACATTTATTTAATGGAGGTGGTGATTCTATGCTCGGACAGAGCTACTTGATTTCATCTCAAAAACCCTGAGATACAATCAAACTCATACCCGAAGATGCAATGCATTAGGAGAGCTGGAGGGGACAGGTTGCCTTGGCTTTGCATATCATTGCATGCAAGAAAACATGGGTGAAAAAAAAAATCTAATCTAACACGTGTTAAACGATTTCGAGTAACTCGATGCAGTTTTGCTAATACTTCTATCGTTTGACTCTCTTCTTACCTCATTTTTATTTTTATTTTTTGGTGTCAAACGATTGACATCAGAAAATCATGCTCACTTTGATTCTTCAATATCAATTGAAGGGGTTTCGATAGCTTTTTGAACCCTACACATTTTTTCCCTGAAAACAAAACTTATAATGGTCAAGCATATCAGCCAGAAACGGGGGGGAAAGAAAGAAAAGATGTGATAACGTGAACGAGTAACTCAGTTATATAAAGGCTATAGCATTGCCCTTCAAGAACATAGTTGACTGTTTCTGCACAGAATACCTGAAAGAAATCTTACTTATAAACCTCTCTATATATAATGGCATATACCTGTAATAGCATCAGATCCGTAAAGAAAAACACAAATGAGAAGGCACTATTGTGCCAAAGCTCAAACATGCATCCCAACAAGAAGTTATTGTGCATTTCATTTGTCACATGAACAGAACCATATGGAATCTTGTTTAACTTAAATTCAAATCAAAAGGGCCAGCATTTTTTCTTCTTCTAGTTCCTACATCATAAATAAAGTCCTTACAATTACATGTTAGAGGTGAAAATTCATGACACTAGTGTCTCCCTTCATAAATTGCCTTTTTTTCAAGTAATTTAAATATCAATCATCCCAGAATGCTTGTAATTTAAGTTATATGCTTGGAAGCATAACATACCCGCCTTAAACCAAAATCAAATTTGCGAAGGTAAATGGTTAGCAAGTTTCCTACTGGTTACAAGTTTTCCCATCCTTGACAAGTTCTCCTTCTTTAGTGGAAAAACATCAGGGCCTAAGAAGTAAATAATAATAAAAATGTACAGAAAACTCCATGGTGTAAACGATATATTAATCAATGTAATTACCTCGAGAAAGAGATGTATTTCTCAATGTCCATTTTCTGTTCATCAGCATATGCTAACCATTTTTCACTGGGTGCAACAGAATTCCATGCACCCATATCTGTACAAGAAAAATAAATAATGACATGCAACATGTTTATTTCATCATCTACAGAAATGAAAACAAACCAAGCATCCTAACCTTGAAGCAAAATAACAGATTGACCATTTAGTTTCCAGAAAGCACGGCCATCAACATCCAGAAGGACAGGGTCAGTTCTGACAGCATTGGATAGTCTCTCTGATCATTGCAGGTATAGGTTAAATATATAAGTTTACATATAATACATTAACATGCATGTATTATCAAACAACAACAACATATCGCTACACAAGACAAATATAACCAATCCTAGCAGCAAGCATATAACATCAGTTTCAAAAAAATATTTTTGACCTTGGATTATTCAGTTTCCTGTTAATGTCTTTCTTCTCAAAACTTGTAGGCATTCTCTTTGACTAGTCATGTCATATGGTTCTTATTTAATATTAATGGTCTTTGACAAAAAAACAGTTCAGTTAATAAATGGAAAGAGACACCAAGAATCATCCCTTGTCTGATCTTGATTATTCTGGCACTGAATCTCCTTGGACAAATTAACAATGATTTAGTATAGAGCCACAAACCCAAAGAATACCAAAACATTCGAGCCCACAATATCTAACATTATCAATCAAAAACAAAATACTTTTTTATGCAATCACATTAACTTCAAATGTAAAGATGTACTTACTATTTTGTACCATGCCCATGGCCTCAAGCACTTCTGCGCGAGCTTGCATGGCTTCACTTTTTATTTGAGAGACTAGTTCTTTATGATTAGAAACAGAGTCGGATGCACCATTTTTCTCAATAATAGCTTTGGCCACCTCGTCTTGCATCTTCCTTTTCAATAATCTTTCCTGTACCAAACAAATATGGGAAAAGAATTAATTTGCAAGTGAATCTTGGATTCACCAAAACCACTGAAAAACCCAATATCACCATTTACAATGAGTATATACCTTATCCTTTGCTGCAAGAACTTTTTCTTTGGCTTCCTTCTTTCTTTCAAAAAATCTGGAGTTTTCATCATCAATCCAACTCCTCAACTCTCTAGAAAATATATTTATAAACAATCAAAATAGAATATTAAAATGTTTTCTCAACAAAAAATGATAATTGTAAGAACCAAACCATTCACTCATTCTGTTTTTGTCACTTACTTGGTATTAAGAGCTTCATCGCATAGAAAATTCAAGAGTCTAAGCTTTTCAGAGCTATTTAATTTATCATACCCTTCATTGTCCAGGTCAAGACTGTCAGAAAGAATTTCTTTCGATATGTAAAGACATTTCGAGACACATTTCCCGAGAGCTTGAAACCAAGAGTTGTCATTTGTTGCAGTTAGGGCGGGAGACCTGAACAAAAGATCACAAAATTATCATTCTTCTGTCCCTACACTAGGCCAAAGTGGTTGAGAAGAATTTGACAATGTAAGAGATTGCATACTCTTCTCCTATATCCTTTTGTATCACTGATAGTAACTGAACATGAATCTGGGCTAGGTGATAGGATTGCGACCGACGTTCTCTATGACCATTTACAATTTCTCCAAGTATAGTATCAGCTTGCCCTTTCTTCAGACCAAGAACCTAATTAAGCGGGAAACAAAAAAGGACAGTCAAAAGAGTCCTGAATAATTAAGCAGGGAAAATGGAAACACAATACAGAACCATCAGCCCCTTGTGTAATTAATTTTTATGAAATTTGTCAACGATACTAAAACAAAACTAAGAAATAATAGTTTGACAGTAAATAAAGGTATATGGAATTTTATAGTTACTAAATCTACAGCACAAGAATTCACCTCAAGGATCTATATAACTTTATAGAAGTTCACTCTAGACCATACTCAAAAGGAAAGTTATACTATAGACCATAATTAAATAGAGATTCACTGTCAAGCCATGCTTAAATATAAGTCCAACCATCTTTAAAGTACCACTTGAAATCATAAGCAAGTAAATTCACGATGTTTCATTTGGTTAAATAGTAATAAACCCATTTATTCATACCTTACCAAAACTAGCACAAAATTCCAAGAATTGCAATGCATTACCGACATCTTCAGGAGGTAACTCAATGCCAGCTACAGCCGTTAAGCAGGTTCCCTGAGGTAACTGAATGTCCACATCAATTTCTTTGTTCTGAATTTCTGTTGTAAGCCTCTCTTTGGCTGTCTTTGATTTGGTTTGAGATTCAGAAGGAAACTTGTTCACTTTGCATAAGTCTTCATCCATCTTGGTCCCAGTTTGAATTTTATCATTTCTAACACCACAAACTATTCCACCAAAATAATTTCTACCAAGTAAAACTTCGTTCTTGGAAAACTCTTGAGGCTGTGTCTCAGGCCTCTTTTTCTCCACAAAAGCATCTCCATTCTTGTCCTTGACAACATCACATTTATCCTTTTCAGTCATCTTCGTTTCATTTTCAGAAACCTCTTCAGTAATTCTAGCCTTTAAGCTAGCTTCACCATTCTTGCTGCCATTACTACCTTCCTTAGTCCCTTCCTTTTTTGTTTTCTTCTGAGCACTCTCCTTTAACCTAGTTTCAGCATCCATGTTGCCATCACCGACTTCCTCTGCTCCTTTCCTTTTTGTTTTCTTAGATTTCTTCCCAGAAGAGATGGGTGTTAAGTTCTGAGAATGCAAATTCATATCAATGTTTCCCTCGAAAGAATTTTCATTCCCTAGTTCCCGTGGCAAAGTGACTGTAGACTCCTGTTAAGGCATCAATTGACGTATATAGATGGCAAGTCAAAAATCCCATGAATGAAACAGCCTAATAATTGTTTCTTTTAGCACAATAATGTAACATTTTTGGCGGAATAACACAAAACATTTTGGTGAAATAACACACTTTTACATTGTCGTGCTTCATTTACTCAATATCACTATTCTCAAATGCGATAAGATAGTTTTGCACTTTTGAAGAGCAGCATTTAGTAAATTTGTTCACTACTCTTGCATTATGATATACAACAACTAATTAAAAAAGATAACATGAGAAATGCATCAAGCAAGGAAGTTGAAGCTCAAAAAGGGAACAAACTCAGAAACAAAATAAATAAATGAAGACCAGCTTAAAGAAGAGGAAAATCACAATAACAATCTCTGCCACTCCCAACCTACCTTATCCTCCTATCTCCTCCACCATTCCTACTTCACCACCACCACAAATAGCAACCCCTCCACCTCTTCAACCACGACCACCATAACAACAACAATTTTCTAATCAAACCCACCAAAAGTCCACCCAAGTGTGTCTGTGAACATGTACTATAGATTTCAGATTGTGGACTGGGACAAAAGAAAAGAAAGAATTTAGAGCGATGCGGAGGGAAAGCTTGAAACTTATGCTTCATAATTGATCCCTCCAGGAGGAGAGGCCCACCACCGCTACCTTTGCTGCTCTCCTTAATCTTGCTTCTTTTCTTTTAAAAGCAATGGATAATAATGTCTTAAAGGGTAATACTATTTTCACCTAGGTTACTTGTTGCATGACCTCTAGGCTTTAGTTGTTAGCTGGGTTCTTGTAGCTTATATTCTTGGTTCAGTTTGGTTGGTCCCATTTACAAAATAATTGATGTCACGGATCTGAACCGCAACATTTAATTAATGTCGCTATTCTAAGATGCGACAAGCAACTCATCTTGTCATTTCTCATTCCTATTAGGAGAATAACGACATGCATTATTTCCTAAACTTCAAAAATGTATTATTTCATCTAATCTTTTTCTTCTTCTTGTTGTTGTGTTAATTCGCCTATTTTTAGAAATTATGTGCTAATTGCCCAATTTACCCCTAATAATCATAACACAAGAACATTACAAGTAAACACTTCCAAACCTCCTCTGACAAAGCACTTTTCTTTGGTGAAACGTTGTTATCTTTTACATCCTTGTAGTAGTTCAAATTTTCAAGACCCTTAACCTGCAGCAGTTCTGAGACAGAGGAAAACCCATTTTCCTTGGCGGTGCGAACAAGCACGCCAGTGGGTTTGTGACCTCGTCTCTTCCTGGAAACACGTTATTCTATTAGATCCACCAAGAAGACCAATCATATTCAATAATATCATCACTAAACTTCAAACATAATGTACTTACATGCAAAAGCTACAGTTGCAAATGCCCCTACATTTGGGACACTGCCAGTCATCCAGCAAAGCTACCTCTTCTGCTTTCTCTCCATATCTAAAACATCACAAAGCAACATGTATAGAGTAAAAACTCACATGCAAAAACCTCCTAGAATTGTTTGATAAAGTTTGTTGTGCAGGACTTACACCACAAACTAACCTGTTCAATAGGCATTTGTGGCAGAACTTGAGAGTACATGGTTTATTTCCTTTCTGAGTAGTACACAAGGCAGCGAAATCCAATGTTTTTTGTCGGCACTTCGAAGATTACAAACAAACAAACCAAAAGACGAAAAATATCAACTAAAAAGATAACAAATACAAAAAAAAGATCACCGACGCATCAATTCTACTACCACTAACAATTTAAAAATGATTACAATACTAAATCATATTCTTGATTCACTTTCATATGGAACAGCAAAATTAATGCTACTAGACAAAATGCTCTGAACATAATAAAACAAAGATCCCAGATTCCACTTTCCATTTTTACTGATCATCAACCAGCATAATCACAAGTACAAACAGAACAAAAAGGAGCACGATTTTGCATGTAATGATAGGCCATTGTTAAATCAGACAAAAACTAAAAACTGAGACTAGAAATTTAGGTTTTCCCTTGTTTTCCTGCAAGTTCTCATCAACCAAACAGAAAAACACAAATAGGGTTTACTTGTCATCTAAAACTGAATCAACAAAAAAATCATACTAAGTAAACTCACTGGTTCTCTTCAGATCAACCAAAAAATTTGTTAATGGCTAAAACTTGAACTTAGGTTTCTTTCATTTTCATGCATCTTCTCATCAACCAAAGAGAACCCCACAAAACGGGTTTACTTATTACCTAAATTTCTATCAACAAAGAGGTCATAAAATCACGGGCTCTCTTTCAATCAACCCAAGGGGAAAAAAAAGTGAAACTTGAAATTTAGATTTCTTGCATGTTCTCATCAACTAAACAGGAAGGGAAACACAAACAAAAAAGGGTCCACTTATCATCTAAAACTCTATCAAAAGAATCACTCATTACTTGATGGCAATTTTTCCCATTTTGAGAATCATGGATCCTCCCTCCAACAACACGAACTCCCGGACACTTTGTCCGACTCTTCTCTGCAAATTCTTTTCCATTCGAATCAGCAGGAGTTGAAGTGACTGCCATAGCTGCAAAACTATTTTCTGTGAGACAAAAAAAAAAAAAACTTCTTAGTATTATAGACCTCTACAAAAGAATAGTTGTTCCTTGCTTTGCTTTTGTGTTTGGAGATATGTGATTTGATTATCTCTCTCTCTCTCTCTCTCTCTCGATGGTGAGGGGGAGAGATTGGGTTTGGAATTTGGAGGGACAAAGGAGCGCCAAGTTGAAACCTTTTTGAGGG
This sequence comes from Salix dunnii, assembly GCA_015731905.1. Classification (NCBI taxonomy): domain Eukaryota; kingdom Viridiplantae; phylum Streptophyta; class Magnoliopsida; order Malpighiales; family Salicaceae; genus Salix; species Salix dunnii. The sequence continues at coordinate 19,875,829 of CM027664.1, forward strand.
TTTCTTCGTCTTTCTTCTGTTTCTTTGTCAGTTTGATGACTTTTCATCCAATTTCTTATTGCAGTCCTTGCCCGGGATACGTTTCAGGTGTTTGGAGATGGCACAGCCTCTTACCGCGTTTTTTATACTTGGAAATCATTAGAATGGCAATGGTATCGATGGGTAGGTTTCTCTGTATTCATATTTTTCGAGTTTTGACTATCTAAATAAATATTTATAATCTTGGTATATTATTTGTTGAATAATAAATATTAATAATATGATAATAAATATTTATTCCATCATAAAATTTCAAATTATAAAATGAATTTGGTTTGAGTAATATTTTAAATCGAGTCTAATAATATTTATATTCTATTTATTATTTATCATGTTAGCTAGTTTTTCATAAAACAAATAATCTAAATTTGATTCATAACTACATGCATCTTGGTTGGATTAACTTATCAACCCTAAAAGTTATAATTAAATTTATTTTTTAAATATTTTTTATTAAAAAATATATCAAAATAATATTTTTTTTAGTTAAAAAAATATTGTCGACTTCAACCTATAAAAAAAAAAAAAAAACACAAGATCAAATGTAAGTATTCATGTCGATATTATTTATGTTAGGTGAGACATCTTAGGAAGGTAATCTTAAACGGGTCCAGCAGGTGTTTCGAAAATCTTGCCGAATAGACATAGGAAGAAAATGCTACTAAATTATTCCAGTCCTGGTAGTCTGGCACCATATCGGAGGGGCTCGATTGGAGTACTCGGCACATGTGGTGGCCGGAGAGTGATAGATTGTTTTATTTTCGAGATAGAAGGCAACAGGATTATTTATTAACTCCTGGTGCTTTTCATGAGGTTGAATTTTCTGAAAGTGATATATATATATATATATATATATATATATATATATATATATATATATATTTTTTTTTTTTTTTTTTCTTAATGAATTTCAATACAAAATGGTAAACTTTATCGTTGATTTTCCCCTGCATCAAAACACACACTTGAATATTTATTATTTTATTTATATTTCCCTGGCTATAACTGATAATTTTAATTATTTAATCTATATTCCTATTAACAATCACCCTTCAACTCCTTAATACACCAAACATCCTTGAAATCAAAATTAACTCGGTAACCTTAAAAGCTACTCTTGCAGGCAAAAATCCATCCCCATGCTCTAATCCAAGTTCCAGATACCTCATAAGACCTAGTCATTAAGTATTTGTTGGATATTAATTCAGACCGAATCTAGTTTTTTTATTGGCGGGATACTTATCTGGTGTGGCGTTTTAGGAAGGGTAGTGTTAAAAAAACAACTAAATTCATGGAAAATCTCACCAATATTCCTGAATTAGTGTTAAGCTATATATATATAATGTGGAAAAAAAAGAGAGAGTTTGCATGTAAATTTACCAACTCAATATGATATGTATTTTCAGATGATAAATGGTAACTTTATCGGTTTATAATTTACTAAATAAAGATGTATGGATGAGTCTTTATACACTCAATAATTATTAAATGAATTACAACATATTACAAGAAGAATTACTAGAAAATCTTTCTTAAAATCGAAATTAAAAATTTCATGAAATCTACAAAGGAGACTCACTTATTATTCAATGGATTATATTCCTAACAAGGGAGCACGGGACTACATTTTGGTCAGATAAGTTTTATTGGCCCAATAGCTAGAGGAAGCAATGGAAGAGGAAACTAGAAGACCAAAAGGCCCAGCCCATAAAACAGAACGGGAATTAACGGGCAAGTTAACCACTGATCCCTATTTGGTTAATCACATGGATGAAAGATGGGCTAGAAATTTTAGTCCATGAAGCAAACCAATTGGTAACCAGAATACACAATCTCTAATCAGGTTCTAAACTTATAGTCCTTAGAACAGTGGCTGAAGGAAGGGAATTTTTAAAAATATTTTTTATTTAAAAATATATTAAAATTATTATTTTTATTTTTTTAAAATTATTTTTGATATCAACACATTAAATTAATCTAAAAACACTAAAATATATTAATTTAAAATAAAATAAAAAAACAATTTTTTTTATAAATATTTTTCAATCGCAATCCCAAACACCATCGTTGAAGTCTATGTCTGCCAATCTTGTCCTTGATACAGGTGCTTAGATTCTTTATGTCATGTATCAACAAGACTAACCAAGGAAGGCACAAGTGAACAACTTTCACCCTACATCCACACATGAAGGAGCAGTATATTAGCATTGCAAGCAAATATAGTAGAGAAATGGACAGCAGTAATTGGATCGGACTGGCTTGTTTTAATTGGATCCAAAGGAGGGATAGTCCCGTTTAAAAGCACTGTTTGGCTACGCAAATCACCATTCATGGCTGTTAAATGATATTCCACTCTTGTATTGACATCAATATTTGAACCTCTACACATCCTAGAAAACTTGTTCTTCGTGCTGCTTCTTGCAGAATTGCTAAAGTTCCATTGCCGGCAGCGTTTTCAGTTGAAACGTGGACTTCAACGGTGGTGTTTCCGTCGAGGTTGACCGACAGCAATGTAATTCCTTTCTGTACGTAATAAACAGAACAGAATGCATTGGCCAAGCAGAGATTTGAAATTTTGTTTGCTAATCCGAGCTTTATGGATCAACTTACCGATTCTTTCGTACAGTGTGCATGGACGCATATTTTGTTCGTCCCAGAGAAAGTTGTCGACAGGATATTTCTTCCCATCAAACGGTGCAGAAGAGCACTGACGGGGTGAACATTATGGCCACAGAAAACATGATTCTTGGTGATGAGTTTTTGACGCTGTTATTTTCTTATTTAGAAAACATGATTTATGAATTATTTTGTACATTGATATAATTAAATTCAAGTCTCAATCAAATAATTCATAATTTTGATGATATTAACTCTAGCTTTTTTTTTAAAAAAAAAAAAAAACTCAAACGATATTGTTTTTGAAATACATGGAAATATTTTTAAAAAAATATATATAAAAATAAATTTAAAGCAAAAAAACCTTTGAAAAATAATATAACCATCTCAACCACAACTCCAAATATACAAACTCACAATGAAGAAGTGTAACTGTGCAGGAACGTGGCGCTACGTGATGCAAAAAAGTCCAAGAAGATTGCACACTTTCTTCACCACGCCCATGATAATCAGGACATGACTGCACTTCCCGTGGCAGATCCTGTTCAAGTATATAACTAGGCAAAAACACATGCTTGGTAACTGCTATTCTATCACTCTGCAATGGCAGGCTTCCTCAATTTTCTGTGTGCAGTCTTCTACCTCGGTCTCATCAGCCAAGGTAAATGTCCATGTCGTATTTTTAATGCTTCAAATGACCGATCAACCATGCACATCGGTCAACTTTAGTAAACTTGTCATGCATTTCTTTAATTTGCTCTTGACATGTTTTTTACCCTAAAAGATTGCTGTAACATGTAGAGAAAACAAGTGAGAGGCTTCCTCGATTTTCTTTTTACTAGTTAGTATGTCGACAAAGCTTGGATAGTTGTTGCAGGGGTTTTAACCTCAAACCTTGATCCCAATTCATCAAGGTTTTAAGAGGTTTTGAGGACAATTGATCCCAAGAGGTTATGTTTTTTAGGCTCGAGTTTTCCGAGACCTATCGAGGGAGAGGATAATCCTAAGCTCATTATTTAAATTTTTTTGCCAATTTTTATTCATTGCAGGTCATTGCCAGTGCCATCCTACAACCGATCTCAAAATTTCCCAGACTCAAACAGAAGTCCTTGTGCAAAACAAGCCGCAATGGAAAGTAACCATCTTAAATGATTGTGTATGCACTCAAGTCAATATCAAACTGGCCTGTGACGGGTTCCAAACTGTTGAAGAAATTGACTCTTCCATCTTGGCAATAGGGGATGGTGGATGCTACATTAACCATGAACAGCCAGTGTACGGCTATCAAACTTTCAATTTTACCTACTCTTGGGGTACGCAATATCCTTTCATGCCGATTTACTCTGAAATCGCATGTTCTTGAGGACTGGCTTTGAAAGCCTGGCGGCCTTTCTCTCCTCTTTTTTTTGGTTTTTTGTTTCATTTGGAGGCCTGTGGTTTAGTATTCAAGTTAGGTCCTTATTGTAATGGAATGAGAACTATTGTCAGTTATTGCTATTCATTTAGTACTAGCTAAGGGAATGTTATTTTAACATGTCCTTGATTCTTGAAGAAGGCATTGTCAAACCATTTTGTTTTAAAAGAGCCCGTCGTCAATTTTTTTAACTACTTGATCTTGGTATGCTTGGATTCCTGCGGATATATTAAAACGTCCCAATAATTAGATGATAAAGACAGTACGAAGCTGAATAACTGAAGAGTTCCACAAGATTCAATGAACAATGTTTTCCATAAATTATATGAGCAATGCTTACAAGCTTTGCACCACTGCCAGGGTTAAATCTTTGGCAGGCAGCACCACTGCACAATGAATCCATAAATAATTGTAGCCTGCAGAATCTTAAATTCTACCTTGAATCTTAGGTGATCACGGTACAACACTGGAAATGTGCAACTGCGAATAACTACCACGGAATTCTTAACATCTGAAATACCAAGATATGTCCACACAATACCACAATTTTTTTTAATATGATGCAGATAAGACACCACGAATCCTCCCCGCCTACACTCCCCATCAACCTAAGCTCCCAACCAAACAAGTAAACATGAAACAAAATAAGAAAAAAATGGATGATGATTTCAGCCTCATTTCCTCCTCTTAGCTGGTGGCTGGGGAATATCTTCCTCATCATCTTCATCATCCTCGTCGTCTTCATCTTCGTCATCCTCATCATCTTCATCTTCCTCTTCATCACCATCTTCCTCGCCATCTTCATCATCACCGCTGCCATCATCACCATTGGTTTCAGGCTCATCCTCTGGATCGTCACCATCCTTACTGTCTTTGACAGGCTCGTCCTCATCATCACCTTCTTCATCCTCATCGCCATCCTCTTGGCCATCCTCATCGCCATCCTCTTCATCATCCTCGGTATCACTGCCATCTTGATTTTCAGGATTAGGTTTCTTATTTGTGTGACTCACAGTCAAAGGAAACCTGCAGGACAAGACTAGTTATGAATTCATCCAAAATAACACAAGCATATAAACACCATCCAAGAAAAATAAATCAGATCACTAACCTTTGACTTGTGCCTGACTCTTCTGGGAAGATACTGGATCTGGTAGGCAAAAAACCTATCTGGTAAAAAAGAGGACAAACTTCAGATCAATTAAGAGACCAGTTGGAAGAAACAAATTGCTCTTCAACAAGCACCAGGAACAAATGCAATGATTGAGCGACGGGTTAAATTGATTTCATTGATAATGATAGGTATGGAACAGCAAAGCATTATCAAAACATGTGTCAATATGCATTTACTTTAAAAGAGATATTGTTTATCATTCATTTTACCTGACACTTGTATACACTCTATTCCAATACATATTATGCTTGCCAGTTTAACAAAGTTACAGTTTAGTTTTTTAAGAAGAAAAAGAAAAGGTCCATGTCAAAACTTATGCAAAGGAATGTCCAGGACTAGATAGAACAACACAGTGGAACAAAGAGAAGAAAAGGGAAATCGTTCATTTATTAAGGTTACAATATTTGTGATTCAATTTCCTACCAGACCTCGCAAATCTTTCACCCACCAATGTTATCAGAACAGAAATTATCATAACCGACTCTGAAAGTTGCTCTGTTTTCTTCACCCTCAGAGTAAAAATAAAAATCATTTCTCTCTTATGTTCCTACCCACCTCACATTACTAGTTCATAACAGAGACACACTCAATAAACCAAAAAGACTAGCTCAATATCAGACTTATATCCACAAAACAAAGGAGCTAAAAAGAGAAGAAAGTAAAACAAGCCGAATACACAGACGAAGAGCAAAAGAGGGACTGATTAGACAATTACCATCAAAGCAAAATAAACAAGGAACAAAAAGTCAGTCCAAACCCTAACAAAAAATAGCACCTTTAAAGAGCAGCATAACACAAACCCCGCATCCAAAAAGAAGCTCCTTTAAACACAATAATAGAAACCTACATCATAAGTGCTCCACTTGTACTAACAAAACCTAAAGAAGAAAAAAGAAAAAAAGGCTAAAATCAACAAAATCCTAACTTCATTGAAAAAGTAGGGGGGGAAACAGTACAACACAGATCCACATATTCATCGTACAGTCTTTTTTCTCAAAACTAGCACATGAAACAGCAAAAAAACAAAAAAGCTTCAAACTTTTGACAAATTGAAGCTGCAATAAACAAATAATGCAAAGCAGCAGAGACATTATACCATGAAAAGCGACAAAGCAAGTGCCTTCGAAGTAGCAATGGCTGTTTCAAGTACTACAGCTTCCATTAAAGAAGAGAGGAAGCTCTCCGAAACGACAGTGTTTGAGCAAAGAAGACCCTCCATTTTCTGCAAAAAACAAAAGAGAAAAAGAAACCCAATTGAGAGAATTTGTGTTTTCGTGGGTGGAAGCGAGAGAGATTTAAATGGACAGATAATTAGGGTTTTGAATTGGGGTTTAAGTTAGGGGTTTGAAAGATTTATTTACTTACTGTGAAGAAGAACGTACATGGAAAGCGTGCTAAAGACGGGTTGTTTGACTAAAAACCACCAGAAGCTCCTTTACTTTATAAATTCGATCAGCTTACACCTTGTAAAAATCATATTTTCAAATCAGCCCTTGTAATTTCAATTGGAGGTTCCACTGGCCCTTCCTTCCATATCTATTTTTAGTTTGACCAAACACTTTAGTCGACCAAATAAATTATCTCCTATAGTATTTAAAAGCTAATTATGGAAATGAAATGATAAAAAAATTCCTTTCAATTTTTATGAATTAATATTTATTATTTTTTTAAAATATCAACTATTTTGGAAACACAAAAAAAAAAAAATAGAAGAGAAAGCATTGCAAATAGTTGAATTGAAAAACAAATATATAAATGAAAAAAAAATTACAAAAGGAATCCCACGTGAGAATTTTACATCAAATTCATCTCCACAGAGAGAATTCCACACAAACCACCATAGCCATTTTCCAAAAATGACCACCACCAATTATCATCCCCAGCGGAGGTCGATGGAGAGCCTACGGTGTCCCAAAATTGGATGAAAAAGGACCAATTTGTTAAATTATTTGTAAGAGGTTTAATTTGACCAAACCAACAAAGTAGAGGAACTCCCAGTCTTCTCTTAGCCTGTAGTGAAGATGAGGGACAGTTAAATCGTTGGTTTTGACGGTGTTGGATCTAGAGCGTTTGAGAGCAAATTAATATATTATTTTATAAAGTTCAATAGAAAAGGAGTGGACAATTTTAAAAGATAATTCTAGTAACATGTTGAGTCAACTCGTCACAAAGTTCAATGTTAGAAGAAATTATCTAATCTGATAGTTTGAATTAAATGATCATTGATTTGGGATATAACACGTGCTAGATAGTGGAAAAACTTTTTTTATTATTATTAAAATGTCATGGTTTTAAAATTGTTTTTTAAAGTCAAGATTTTAATTAATTTAGATTAAGTGATTTTATTTACAATTATATTTTAAATTGTGACTTGAATTTTATAATTATGATTAAAAAAAATTCAGTTTTTTATGCTACGTATAAAAATTGTGAAAAGTTTTTAAAATCTTGACAAAATAGTTTTTCACGAATAACGCAGTGTTGCAATTATTTAATTTATGGACAACTATCACAAGTTGTCATATTATTTAATGTTTATTTGGAATGTGGATGCGATTGTTTTGAAAAGTATTTTTTATTTAGAAATATAATAAAATAATATTTTTTTTATTTTTAAAAAATTATTTTTGACATCGGTACATCAAAATAATTTAAAAACACTAAAAAAATTCATTTAAAGTAAAAAATAAAAATTAATTTTTAATTTTTTTTATAACTGCTTCTGATAAGCACTCTCAAACACCCCCTTGTATTCTTGGCATTGCTTACTGCAATATATTTAAAATGTAATTGTTAATATCTAAAAAATAGTTCAAATAAATTATAATAATTTATTTGATAATTACAATTTCTACTAAATTTCAATTTTTAGCAGTGTATTCGATCAAAATATAACTTTTACTAAAAGAAAAAATTTAGCAGTTCATTTATTCATAGTTGGAAGAGATGTGGTGGTGTTTTATGTTATTTTATTTTATTTTTTAGAAAACATGCTTTCTGATTATTAATTTTTTATTTTTTATGTTGGATTATATTAACTCAAGGAATGCTGCTTCAACAATTTATTTGTGCATGCCTGTAAATTTTGAAGCATAATAGTGTATCAAAGGCCATTGTCAAACTTTCTTTGTTTTGATAAGCTTCGTTATTGATCTCGTATGCTTGAAAGCATGTAGATTTAGTAAAATGTTTACGAAGACATTACAATGCAGAATAATTGAAGAGTTCCACGAGATTCAATGAACAAATCGTTTCCATAAATTATATGGGCGATGCTGCCGAGCTAGCAATGTACCAGCACCACTGCCAGGGTTCAATCTTTGGTAGAAACAGTGGCAACGGCAGCACCATTCCCCATGAATCCACCGAGTGTCGCCTGTCAGGATCCTAAGATTCTACTCTCGAGCACAGGTGAACTCAGTTTAGCACAGTGAAATATGCACTGTGAATAAATACTAAAAAATTCTAAACATTAGAAATATCAAGATGTGTCCACACAAATACCAGTCTTTTTTACCATGATGCAGATAAGACACCCTGAATCCTCCCAGTCTACGCTCCCTATTTAATCCAAACTCCCACCCTAACAGGAAAAGGTCAAACAACATGAGAAAAAAATTGATTTTTGCCTCATTTCCTCCTCTTAGCTGGTGGCTGGGGAATATCTTCCTCCTCCTCCTCCTCCTCCTCCTCCTCTTCCTCCTCACTGTCGTCGTCGTCGTCATCTTCATCTTCCTCCTCCTCCTCGTCGTCGTTGTCATCACTGCCAGCATCACCATTGACTTCTGGCTCATCCTCTGGGTCTCCACCATCCTCGCTGTCTTTGCCAGGCTCATCATCCTCATCCTCATCATCTTGACCATCACCATCATCATCCCCTTCATCATCCTCAGTATCACTTGCATCTTGACTATCAGGATCAGATTTCTTCTTTGTGTGAGGCTCAGTCAAAGGAAACCTGCAGGAAAAAATAGTTTTCAACTTATCCAAAACAACAGTGTATAATCACCATCCAGGACAAATAAATCAGGCCACTAACCCTTGACTTGTGCCTGACTCTTCTGGCAAGATACTGGATCCGCCAGGCAAAGAACCCATCTGGTAAAAAAAGGACAAATTTCTTCTCAATTACGAGACCAGTTGGAAGAAACAAATTGTTCTCCAAACAAGTACCAAGTAAAAAAGCAATGGAACCCATGAACTTTCTCATGCGGAACATAATTCTTTAAGCAAATGATTTACCCAAGCCTTGACCGAGAAACAGGTTGAGCTCATTTCAAAGATAACTGATAAGTAGGAAAAAGCAAATTATCCTCAAAACATGTGTTTGAATCACTCTGGCCATCAATCTCCATTTATCATTCGTTTAATTTGGCACTCACATTCTATTCCAATATATATATTACACTTGCCAATTGAACAAAGTTGTGGTTTAGTTTTCTTAAGGAGAAAAAAGAAAACAACGTCCATGTCAAAACTCATCTAAAGGAATGCCCAGGCCTGGAAAGAACAACATAATGGAACCAGGGGAAGAAAAAGGAAATCATTCAGTTATAAAGGTTAATATATTTGTAATTTAATTTCCTACCAAACCTATAAAATATTTCACCCACAAACATTATGAAAAGAGAAATATCATACCAGACTGTTAATAAACAATTGTTGCAGACCACAGTACGTCTTCCTATTAATGTGCCTGCAACTTGACCTCTCTGATCTCTCGCCCCTCAGACAAAATAAAAATTACTTCTCTTTTAAGATCCTACCTACCTTGCATTGCAATTTTGTAACAGAGACATACTCGATAAACAAAAAAACAAGCTCAATATCAAACTTGTATCCACAGAACTAAGCAGCCAATACCATCATACGCTAAGAGGAAAAACAACGGATAAGCCGAATACACGAACGAAGAGCAAACGAGGCACCGACTAGATAATTACCAAGAAAGCAAAATTAACAAAGACAAAGCTCAGTCCAAACCCAAGCAAAAAAAAAAACAGCACCTTCAAAGAGCAGCATAACACATACCCCACATCCAAAAAGAAGGCCCTTTAAACACAATAATCAAAACCCACATCACAACCACAATAATCTTACTGGAAAAACAAATTAAAAAAAAAAAAAACACTAAAAACTAACAAAATCCTAACTTTCTTCACAAAAAATGACAGGTCAAGAGAAAAAAAAAAGTAGAACAAAGATCCACATATTCAAAGTACAGAGTTTGCTCAAATTAAAACATAATAAGCAGAACATTATAAACATGTGAAAAAAAAAAACTTCAAACTTTTCACAAATTGAAGCCGTGATAAACAAATTATGCAAAATAACACACAATATACCATGAAAAGTGACAAAGCAAGTGCCTTCGAAACAGCAATGGCCGTTTCAAGTACTAAAGCTTCCATCAAAGATGGGAGGAAGCCCTCAAAAACGACAGTGTTTGAGCAGGGAAGACCCTCCATTTTCTGCAAAATAAAACACAAATATATAGATAGAGAGAGAAACCCAGTTGAGAGAATTTGTGTTTTCTTGATTGGAAGCGAGAGGGGTAATAATGAACAGAGAATTAGGGTTTTGAATTAAGGGTTTAAGTCAGGGTTTTAAGAGATTTATTATAGCTATGAAGAATACATGGCTGTTGGATTGTGTTACGAATACTTGAATAGTGTTTTTTTTTATAAAAAAATATAATTAATTTTAAAAAAAGTTTAAATTGCTTTGATATATTAATATTAAAATATATTTTTTTTTAAAATAGCAGTTATTAAAATAGTTTGATACGGTAAAATGGCTAAAAATCTACACAAGTCCCTTTACTTTATCAATTTGATCAAATTAAGCTCTATGGAAATAATTTTGTCAGATAAAATCTTGTGCCTTCAATTGTAAGCTGCCTTAGCCCCTCCTTTTAAATTTATTGTTGGTTTGTTTAAAAACCAATGTTATTAAACCTTACCAAATCTATGAGTCAATTCAATAACATGATCATCCCGAGATGAATTTTAAGTTAAATTGCATGGTAGTTAGTCTACTATATCTCCATCAAAACTAACTAAAATTTAATTTTAACTTAAAACATTAAAATAATATCATTTTGAATCAATTAAGGTTAACATTCTTAACTCATGACAAGGGTCTCAGATCAAATTGAATTTAAAATCCTAAACAAATAAATATCTTCTATATGATGTAAAAGCTAATTACTTGAATAAAAAGATACAAATATAGAAATTAGTTCAACAATTTTGTATAACATTGCCATTTAATTTTTAAGAGCCCAATCATATCTTTATTGTTCCCAAAACTAGAAAAAAAAATAGATTCAATGCTAAAATAAATAATTATCAGATAAATTTATATAAAAATTAAGTCAAAAGACATAATTATATTTTTAATAAACCAATTTGTTTAGGAATTAATTTGAGGTATAATTGATGGGTTTAATTAAGTGCAAAAACTTAATTATACTTTAATTTGATCAAATTAATTTTATTAAGGCCTTAATTAGGGAAAATAATAATTTTGTGAGCCTAATTTGGGCTTAATTGAGAATATTAGAATTTTTGGAGACCAATTTGAATTTTTACCAAGTTAATTGATTGAAATTTGAGATAAAATTACAAGAAAATCAAAGTTTTTTGGTTAATTAGGAGCAAAATGGAAGAAATTTGATACTTAGGACCAAAATGAAAAGGCACAAGAATTTATGGGCTTTACTGAAGTTTTATGGGGATAGAATCAGAATAATCATAAGATAAAAGGCCAAATTGAATTTGGTTGGTTACTATTCATTTTCTTCCTCAAAAATCCATAAAAAAATCTTGTTTTGATATCAACTTTACAAGTGCATGTAATGTCTTTATCCTTCATCAAATTTGACATAACATGCATGAAAATGCTCCTCTGATTCTTGACTATATTAAGGTATAGTCAGTTTTGGTTGATTGACACTACAAATGTAGTAATTCAACCTCAAAGTTGACAACTTAGGCAGCCTTGTGTAGCTATCAAAATTGACAATTCATAACATCTATTTTGAGCTAATGGTTAAGATGGTTCTGTATTGAAACGATAACTAAAATTTAATCTCAATATAGACAAGATTATCCTCTTCCACCATCTATGAATAAAGGTGAAATCTGTGGCATGAGGGAGAAGAAATAAGAAGCCAAAATTGGGAAGAAACCATTCAAAAATCTAGATTTTTTCCCCTACCATTCCAGCAGCCACTTCAGCTTCTCATCTGCTCCACCTTTAATATCGTCAACAACTCCATCAATCATCAAAATTCTTTCCTAAAACACCATTAACAATCCTGACCATTGCTCGCCTCCGAAAAGACAAGGTAAACCGTCCATTTTTTCACCTAAATTCACCAACTTAGCAATCCCCATTCACGTAATAAGTTAACAATGTTGAGTGAACAAATTCACTATGCATTGTTCGTTTTATTTTTCTTTCTATCTTAGGTGTGGGACCGACCCAAATTAAGCATTTTGGTTTCCCCAACCCAACACGAAAAAAACAAAAAAAAAATCCCAAAAAGTAAATTTTAATTTTATTGTGATTTCATTGTATATTTTTTCAATAATTTTTGTTCAATATTGGTTTATAGATCTACGTTGAAGTACACAGACTTGGTATAAAAAACTGATTTTCCTTTGAAATTTCCAGAAGAAAATCTTATTTGAAAAATATAAAAATTATGTTTTTTTTTCCATACATATGATCGAATTCTAAAATTTTTCTGAGCATATATTCATAAAAAAACAAAAAAGAATAAAAAAAATAAAAAATAAACTTTTCCTATATACACTTTTTTTTTCTCTTTTATCAACATATATAATTCTTATATAGCTCTTAATTTATTTGATTATATACACACATATGAGGCTCATGATCTTTTAATATATAAAAATACAACGTAAAAAGTTGGCGTGCACATTTTTTATATATATTTTTTTATCCGCAACAAACTAATAATCAAGTATATACACTAGCTTTTGTGTGGAGAATTTATGTGATTACATATATACATGTTATTTGATTTATATGATTTTTTTTTATATAAAAATACACGATAAATAGTCATTGAGCACTTTTTTGTATAGAATAAAATTATATAGCCTGCAACGGAACGTTGATCAAGTGTATTATACACTAGTTTTTGTGGACTTAGCAATCAAAAACTATTTTCCCTGTTTTGCGATCAGAACAAGGGTAAAACCCTTAAAAAGTGTATGGCATGCCATTGTCAGCTCAATTGTTCGTCTAGACCCGGCCAGAAAGCAGTCCGGTTAGCTGGATGAGAAAGTACTCCGGTTTAACCGAAGCCTATTAATGTAAGACCATAGCAGACTATAAAAGGCTTGGTGAGTTTTGAAAGAACTGGTATCACTCATTCATTCTATAAGAAACGGATGCATGAAAGAAAGCTTGCTACAAAAGGCTTGCCAGGTTTCCTACATATTACATATAAGTTCCTTCTTCAACTGATTTATACGAGTAAACGGAGATGCTGGTATGTTCACTCCATGTTCTGGGGTTGATCTAAAGCAGCGACTGGAGGTGCGGTAGTGGAAAGCATGCTACCTGATGCCCCGTTTTCAGCAGGTGGGGGAACGCCCCATTTGCTGTCAGATTCAAGAGGCTCAAAAACTTGAACACTTCCATCTGTTAGGCCTATGGCAAACTGATTAGGTTCTTGGGGATGTGCAGCAATTGCTAGAGGATATACAGTAGAACTGCAGAAAATGAATGAGAGTGTTATATTAGATAACGCAACTAGGACATGCTAGATGAGAATCTGCTTATATAAATAGGTGTGCAAGTGTTGAAGACGGTCCAGGAGGTTGTAAGTTGACTGGAAAAATTCCAGTTAATTTCTATAGTTATCATGCAAAACAGGCAGTGGAAGAATAATTTATTCTAGAAGGAGATCATGAGATGATATCAACACAAAAATTATTCAGGTTAATTATAGAAGCTGTTGAAAGACTCTTGCGTGAAGATTTATATATTTTTCACAACACTTTGGTAAAGAAACAAAATTACTAGTACCTGACATCTGATGGAAGATAGGCACTGGGATTAATCTGGCATCTCACTTGAAGATTTGATGCACTAAATACACGCAGAGTTCCATCCAGGAAGCTGGCATAAATTAACTGGCTATCACAAGAGAATGTTGCATGGGAGATTGGTGCTGAAAATTCTCCAATGGTCCACTGGAAATTTAACGCACAAATGGTCAAATTTTGAAAAGAAAAATAGAGAGTGATTGTGTGTTTGGTATCGAGGCAATTTTCAAAAGTGTTTTTCACTTGAAAATGTATCAAAATGATTTTTTTCAGATTTTTATTTTTATTTTGACATCAGCATATTAAAATTTTTATTTTTATTTTGACATCAGAATATTAAAGTCATCTAAAAGCACTAAAAAAAAGCACCAAGTTGATGACTTTTTAAGCCAATCACACTTATGAAACGCACCCAAACATAGTTTCAAAAGCAGAATCAAAAGGTGCAAGGGAGAAGGGACTGTTGAACCATGACTGTTCCCTTTGAAAACTACTAACTGCCCTCATCATCATGTTGCCTATCAACCACAGGATATTACAAAAGGTCCTTCCAATCTCTAAAAACTTGAGATATAGCAAATCCAAAGTTCCGCTTTTGGTGGAACATCCAAGTACCCTAAACAAACATTTTCTTTCTTTTCTGTTTTTTTAGAGCAATCGCACTTGTATTTAAGCTGCTAGGATCTTATCTAAAACAATACGAAGTGGGTAATATGCATTTGGAGTGCTCAAACATAATACAGTCAAGATTAAAATACCTGTTTTAAGCTTTCAAGTTTTGTTGTTTCATAAATGACAAGCTGAGTGTCATGTGCAACAAGCAAATGAACTTGATCTTGATGAAATTGAACTTGGGTGTCTGACATTGTTGCAGGTGTCCTTCCAGCTGGAACCTGCAAGACACAATTTTTCTTCCTTTCCCATCTATCAGTGCTCCACACGATAACCTGGAAAATGGTTAACGTATTCACTAAGATACATATTTCAGATTGCACATTGAGGTGATACAACTCCATATTTTCTCAAATAGGATGTTGTTACCCTGTCTTGCAGCTAGAGAAGGGTGAAATACATCCCTTTCCATCAAGCAAAAGCCCAGCAACAACAGGTAATACAAATACTAAGGAAGTTAACATGCCAGGAAACAGTTATGAGAGCATGTAGAATTGTTAGCGTAGACATGGTATAAGAGATGAAATACTAACCTGAGAATCTGCGCCTGAGGAAACAAGTGTATTCAACACATTAGAGAAGGCCAGACCAGTGATTCTCTTAGAGTGACCCTTAAGCTTGCTCTTGACCTACAACAAGAAAGAAAATGATCAAATCCTAGTTTCCTTTTCCCATTGGAATTCTCAGGAACTTACTATCAAATAATAACTTACTGTACCTCATCCACACGAACATTATATATGTGTACTGTGGAATCATCCATTCCCACTGCAACAATATTGTTATCTTGAGGATGGAACGCAAGATACGTTGCTGCAGGTGGCGGAGGCATGAATGCTGTCATAGTCTGCAGTTGTCAATAAATGTTGTAAATAGCAACCCAAATAAGTTAGCTTTTCAAAACCACGCCCAGAAAAAATTCAAGGCCAATTTTCCTTAGTGTAAACGAATGGTTAAAAAAAAAGGTAAAAAGTGGAATTACTATCTTATTTCGAAAATTACCTTGAATGTCTGTGTGTTGAACAAGGAAATTTTCCCCCCAGAAGCAGACATGATATAGGAATCATTCTTGGACAAAGCAAAACATGGCACAGCCACTTCTGGTCTAGCATCAACTAGATCATTGGTCATTAATATGCCAGATGCTGGTTGCACCAATTGAGGGCTAGCCTTGGTTGTTGCCTGGATCATGAAACAAATATATTGTTAAGGAAATGAATTCAAAATTTTAAAAGATAAGCAGATTTATTGTGTAATGGGGACGAACTTTCATCTTAGACAATAAAACATTCAGAAGAAATATAGGAACCTTATACCTTCCCACTTGAATTAAGGTCATTTCGAGGCCACTTCCAAAGTAGATGAATCGCATTTAATGCAAGTGCCAAGATGGCAGTGCCTGAATTTGTGTAGACCAACCTTGCGATCTGCAGTTTATAAAAGGAAACCCATTAAGAACCTGTATTTTTCTCTGGAACTTCAATGGGGATGAACTGTTCATATATGTTTTAGAAAAAGTTTAAAACTATGAGTTCAAAACTTCCTGCTAGACATGCACGCATGCATAGCACAGCTGTACATGTTATCCTGTGCTCAATCACTAAATGACCGCAGCATAGAGAAGTTATCAAAAGATAGATAAAAAGCACGAAACATTAAATGATGTAGAGATATGTTAACAAAGATGGTATTTAATATGTCTGAGTGCTTTGTTCTTGTTTGATACAGCCTACTGAATTGTAAAAAGTTTCTCATATCCAATTTGAAGCCTTAGAATTTCTCCTATGCTCAAGGCCATGCTACATGTAAACTCAAATTTGGTCAAAAGAAAACAAGCCAACTGGCCCAATCATACCTTATCTGTTTTAACATGAGCCGAGAGCCTCAGCGAATGAAGCTTGGAAGGATCACTAATCTCAGTGAGCTTCCATGTCTTTGGTGGGTGTGCTTCTTCAAGCACCCTTGGTTTGACACCTTCAAAGTTTCCAGCGTCACCATTCTAGCAATTGAACCCGCTGATTTAGTTTGTGAGTCCAGCCAAGAAATGAAAGTGAGATAGAAAATTACTGACCTTTATCAGTGCCCCAGATGCAATTCCAAGTCTTGAGGCAACCAGAGAATGGCCTTCAAAGGTGCGCATCAAACAGAGACCATCAACTGTTGCCAAGATTTTGATTCTATTATCATTTGTAGAAACAGCCAATAGGTTGCCCCCCTTATTGAATCGAATACGTGGACTTGTCTTCAGATCAAAGAAAAAAGAATATAAAACCCAATTAAGCCATAGTTTGTTCGCATAAAGACATGCAGTTGACTGTGATTTAAGCTGGGAAACTTACTGGTAGGCCTCCCTCCGCATCAATGGTTGTCAAAAGAGAAGGGTTATCCATATCCCAGAATTTGATCGAGTAGTCATCACCAACAGCCAAGAACCTATTCTTAGTGGTATCAAATTGTACAACACCCAAAGAATGCTTTTGAAATCCATGGTAGGTTCTCTTAATAGTACCTTCATTTTCATTCCATTCCACCATGTGTGACTCCCCATCTTGACTGGTACCACATGAAAATAGCCTAAATGTGTCGTGGAGAGATTGAATTTTCAGTTGTCCTTAAAATTTAAGTTTTAAGTGGGATTCCAGATCTAATAACCTACCGTTTCCCATCAGTACTATATGCCATTGTGGAGCATGATTGACCAGGAGCATCATAATCAACTCTAGCTCTCATCATGCCATGCAACCATGCCTTTATTTTCCCATCCAGTGACGTTGAAAAGACAAACTGGGGCATAAACATTTGAAAAGATTAGCAAACTGTGTGTAAAGCCAGGGAACACTTCCCACACCTAAAATTGGACTTCATACATGAACATTTTCCCTGGAATGAGGACAAATCGAATGAACAGGAGCTTCATGTCCTTCAAACGTATTCAATTTGGCACCAGTGGCCACTTCCCACACCTAAAATTTAAAAATCTTAGTATATACAGCAAGAACTCGGAGTAACAAAGTCATTAACAATCTCATAACAAGCTAACCTTGATAGTCTTGTCATCACCACAAGTGATAACAGATTGCTTGTTGGGGTTGCAAAATGCTAGATCATTTACACTTCCAACATGAGCATCGATCTAGTAAAAAACACAGATAAATTATCTCTGAAAACAGCATACCAAAGTTTTAATGAAGGTAAACACAAACATAACCTACCTCTATATGATGCCGAATATCATGCCCGCCATAATAAGAGTATAACTGCACCATATGCTTAGAATATGCAACCCCTGTTTAGTTGAAGAATAACAGACTTTAATCATGAAAAATCAAGTCACAAGAAACTGTTTGATCCTGTTTTTTTCAATATTACCAAATAAAGAAGCATCAGGACTCCATACTACGCGTTTAACTGAGACAGATGGATCTTTGACTATGGATGCCTGAATTTGACCAAGATCAATATGGAATTAAGACACCATGACGGCAGAACTATAATCTTGACAAATGATAAATTAGTTAGAAAGGATCATACCTTCAGTACCATTGAACTTGCTCCAATATCCCATACCTGAAAACTTTTAGAGGCCAACTTCTCCCTAGAACTAACATCCCACAAACTAATGTCTCCAATACCAGTTCCAACTGAAAAGACACCATATAAATATAAGTAATACGCAGTTATTGGGAGGGGGGGGCATAAACTATAGTCAGAAAACCTGAACTAACCCAGAAGTAGAGTCTGTTGGATAGGATGGAAGTCCATGCTTGTGGGAGATGACCCTTGATTTAATGTACAAGCCACAGTCCTGGGCAACTCTTCAGTTATGTTAAAGGCAAGGTCATGATGATTTTGACCAGAATTATTTCCTGTCAACATTACCTGCAAGAAACATTTCACACAAATTATGTAGTTTTGATGGGAAACCAGTTATTAAAACTGTGTTTGTGCAGTTAGAGTTCAAACAACTTACCCTGTCCAAAGCCCCAGAAAATCTCGGCCTTGACACATCAGAATCCCCAGGACATTTTGGCATTGCAGCTATACCTGGCATTTTAATGATGTTAAAGACAAAAAAAAATCTTACAGCCACCCCCCCCCCTCCCCCCCCCCCAAAAAAAAAAAAATGTACCTGGATGAATTAAATAGGAATCAGGAATTCTAAAAAAATTTGTCCACATTATCACCTGGATTTGGGCTGATGAAATTTAATCCACCTCCAGTAACTGCTGGATGAGCTGCAGTTGTGGGATTGGATATCCATGCTGTTAAGGGTGTTTGAACTGGTGCTGGTTGGAATGCCTAGTAGATAAAAAAATAATCAAGCAACGTAAGAAAATTTTGGTCAAAGACAACAAGACATGATTGAAAACAAAAGGAAAGTAGTCATGTACCCCATTTGCAACTATTGGGAGAAAACCTTCAGACTTTGGTACAGAAGCTATGAGGTGATTGTTTGCTGCTAGTTGTGGATACACATGATTAGCATTTCTACAACTGTGATCGTAAAAGAGGGTTCTTATATCAGGATTTTGCCCTGGATTACCACAAAGCGAATGCTGCCAATTCAAGCTGTCATATTGCACACCAAAGATCAGTTTATCCTCTACAACGAACAAGGGTGCTAGAAATTACTAAGAATAAGATTGTGGCAACTATATTCATTGAACAAAAGAATAAAAACTAAGTGACATCTTAAAAGCCACATTTTAAAAGAAAAGAATAGGGACAACGAAACCATTAAAAACAGGAAAAATTTCTTTATCATTTAATAAAAATCCTACTAACCTTTGGTTGATAAGCATTCGTAATCTTGAATTTTTTATGCTAGGATACTGCAATTTGTCACGGAAAAGGGGATTTGATTCAATAAGCTTCTTGAGCTCAACCAACATAATTGCTCTTGCTGATTTTGTATCTCTATAATTGGAGAGCTGGTCATTTTCCCTGCATAGTCATCCAATTACAGCTTAGTCAACTAAAATTGAAAAATCTTAAAGCATCTTGTTCAAGTATACATACCTAAAATTATCCAACGTGAGTAGCTGAGTAATTTCTTTAAACAAGTCTTCATTAAAAGAGGCAAAAACTTTCAGATCCTTCATAAGGATATCTACAGCCTTGGTCCGATCAAGCCTATCAAATCAAATCATTTTAAAGCAGCAAACACAATAAAAATGTGAACCACAAGACAGACTAAATAATGAACTGCCTGAAGCAGATCACGAAAACTAAACAAAAAAGATTCACAATCTTACTTATCCAAAGCCTCGAGGTACTTCTGTTTGCGAATTTCAAAAAATAGCTTCATCGAATATCGGTTGTCATCCACTTTGGTAAACCCAGAGAGATACTTCTCAACCTCATCCCAATTGCCACCCAGCACAAGCTCCTCAAAGTACTTTGCATTGAAGAACAACCCCGATTCTTGCTCGAGTCTAATTAAAAATGAAACAGATCCGATTAATGTTAAAACAAAAAAAAAAATCATAAACTTTACCAAAATCTAGGTATTGATAAGAAATTGTCACTTGTGAACAGTTTCTTTAAACTTTTCTTCATCGAGAAACTGCAAAATCAAAAAGATAAGGTCTCTACTAAGCGAAGACGTCATTGCAGCAGCCAGTTCTTATCTACACAACCACCAAAAACCAATCAAAATAAAAAATAGCAACAGATATTACACTATCAAATTGAATTATACCCATAAAATGACAAAAGGAAAGAAGAAACAGACAGAGAAGCAAGAAAATGGCCTCCTTTTAGCCCAGATAGAGTTCTCAACATTTACAACCAAACAAGTAGAATTTATCAGAATTTAATTGAAACAGGGGCTAGCATAGAATACAAAATTAAGCAAAAAACGAAAAGAATTTGAGGTCACCAAGCACACCAGCCTCAATAACATGAAAGAGCAACACGGAATTGCAAGTTTTTAAAGCAAAAATGATCTGTGAAAATTGGTAAAATTAGGGTTTTCACAAGTTTGAAACAGTAAAGTCGCTTTAACCCAGTAAAATTAAAGATGCTATAAAGTCGACTACAGAGTTTAAACCAAAAAAGAAAAGACGAAACAAAAGGGAACCATTTACTATACTATTAAAGGAAAAAAAAAACACTGCATAAACTCACCTATGAAACGGACTTGAGAGCAGAGAACTAAAGGAAACAGAGTAGTTTAGCTCTCTCCATGAAACTCTCTCTCTCTCTCTCCCTTTCCCTATCTCTGAGCTCCGAGCTCTATTTCCTAGAAGGTGCTGCTTCTTTGGTTTTTGAGGTGACTGAACAAAGTGAAATATATAGGCTACTGGCGGTATTCTCGAGCTATAAGTGGAGTAGCCTATCAGAAACGTTGGATGATAAGCCCATTTGCTTATATAAGTACAAAAAGTGGGCACCATCCCAGAAACCTCAGCCGACAAATGTCTTCACTTTGTCAAAAGGTGACAGTGACGGCTGAGTTAGTGGGTAATCTGTCCTTACCAGCCTTTTTAAGCAAGTGAATTACACCGTCTTGAAGGGAAAAAAAATCTTCTTTTTTTATCATTAATTTAGAGATTGTTTACACCGTCATGATGATGTTAAGGATTTTAGATTTAAACTCCGTTTGTCTCAGCTGCTTGCTGGAAAACATTATTTTACATTTATAAGTAATAGAAGCAAAAGCTTAAACAAACGGAGCTGTAATGCGAGGGGTGGGGAATATTTGTGGTTGGCGTTGTCTGTTTTTCCTATCACTTAGAAAATTTGGAGATTGTTTGTCGGTGTTCATGCTTATAAAAGCTAACAAGCGTGGTAAGATAATTGCCATTTATCTTCCTATTAAGTTGCTAATTAAACGAGCTAATAGAATAAAATAATATAATTTTAATAATTTTTAAAGATAAATTATTTTTTTATAATTTATTTTAGAAAAAATAAAATTCTAGCTGATCAAATCACAAGATGATTTTTTTAGACGGGTTACAGGGTCCGGTGTAACCGAGTTTAATAAGCACGGCACTGTGACGTGAACGTGTAACGTGGGGTCACGCGCTCCAATGTGCAGCCGAGTTGGAGAACAGGAGCACTTTGGTCAGTGCATGAATGTCTCAATCTGACGTAACGACAAGTTAAATAAAAGCCATCATGCGGTCCAGACTCTTCTTTGGTAGCTGATGTAACGACTCGTGATTCTTTCCGTCCACCGAATGGTTGCTTCACTCACAATCTGAGGTGCAGAGCTTTCCTGCCTCTTGTATTCCCACGGCGTGTCAGCATCTCACGATGACTGGATCCATTTCGTCTTGTTTGAGAATCCACTGTTTTTTTAAACACTAAAAAAGGTTGGTGCTCATAGAAAAACATTTGAAACGATTTTTTTTCTTCTGAAAAAACATCACATGATCATTCAATAATTATCCCAATAATTCAAGTATTATAATTATTAATATAATAATCATTAAAGATTTATATAATCATTCCTTTTAAGATTTATGGGATGAATTGAAGTGTGTGCAAATTGGCCTAAACAACCATGTTGATAAAAAAATAATTATTCTAATTTATAAAATATTATAAAATAAAATAATTATATAAAAACTAATAGTCTCATCCTGTCTTTTTATATATAAAAAAATTAAAAGAATTTACTCGCTCTTCTTGATCTTGCTTATGATATTCAATTTATATTTTCTTACCAGATCAAATGATATTTCACATGTTTCATCACTTATTCTTTTCAATTTATTTTTGCACACTATAAAGTATATTCATAATCAACCATGTCAGGTAAGAATATATTAAATTACTATCTTTTATATATACAATTCTAATTATTGGCCTAACTATTTTTTGAACTTATTTTTTAAAAATATTTTTTAAAATATTTTTGATTCCAGTACATGAAAATAATTTAAAAATATTAATTTTTTTAATTTAAATTACAAAATAAAAACAAAAACATTAAATTATTCTAAAAACACTTTTAAAACACGATCCTACATACAAATTTAAACAACGAAAGTGATAGATATGTGATGAGGTATAAATACTTGCTGATTTGATAGCTGTAAAAATCAATATGATCTTGAATTTGTTACAAAGAAATTATAGTTACAAGACAAAGCTCAGCCCACTTGAATTATTAATAGATGTAGGGGTATATCAAATTCTTTTTATAATGCAATTATATTATTTTAAACAAATTGCTTTTTATAAAAATAAACAACACCATCTAAGATTTCTTTTAAAAAAATAGTTGATTAAATCATGAATTGCCCAGTTGACTTAGTCGTGATTGACTATGTCAAATATTCATTTAGTTCAAAAATAAAGCTAGCTATTTAAATCTTAGATTATTTAGTCTTTCGATCAACCTTGGCAAATAAAGTTTAAAAACCATAAGGCAAATTAGTAAAGCAAGAGTGGATACTTTTGTCATTTAACTGACTATAAAGTCTTGTCAATAAAATATAAGGCTGTGCTAATCAATTATAAAGCAACTTTTTTAAGCATGGCCTGGTAGATGATATGCCTTACGGCCTGCATCATGATTTCTGTACGAGACACCGAACCATCATAAATTATATATATATATATATATATATATATATATATATATATATATATATATATCAGGACAAATTGTTTTTGTTAAATAAATAGTAAAGGGTTGCAACAAAAAAATTTATTCTGTCATGTCAGGTCACCTGTTTTTTTTTAAACCTGGCTAGGTCTTGATCCCGAGTCAGCCAAATTATGGGTCGATCGTCGGATTAAATTTTAAAAATTTACTACAAAGTTATACCAATAGTAAATAATATGAATGGAGAGGCTAGATTGTATAAAATATTGGAGAATTTTCGCTGTATTTCTTTTGGCTTCATATTCTTAATTTCACCACATTTACCCCTCAATGTCTTTGAATTTCAATCGAGCGTAAGATTATACACAAGAAGTTGAATAGACGTTTGAGATAATCTGACAATTAGTAAAGAATATGGCTATTTGGCTGTGAAAAATAAATATAAAATACAAAAATAAATAAATCCCTGCAAGTTTACTCCATAACCGTATATTTTTATTTTTATTTATTTTTAATATCAGCTTCATTAAAAAATTAAAACACATTGCAATCCCACAAAGAGAATAAAAACACCTGGATGGATGGTTACGTGGGATGCCAAAATGTTTTCTTGGAGGAAATTCCGGCACAATAAAAAAGTTGTATCACGTGTCTAAAATCTGACGTTGCGCTCCTGAATGAACGACATTTGTCTTAAAGTGAACCCCATTACAATTGTCTTTCTATAACCGGCCTTTCCTATCACATATTTATCAAGAACATGACTTATCAGTCATAATTCCATCGGCTTATCATCTCGTACAAGTCGTCAGTCTCACTCTATAGAGCGCGTGAGTTTAGCTGTTAAAGTAAAGATAACAGAGAGAGAGAGAGAGAGAGAGAGTTCTGCTTTTTGAAGCTAAGCCAGGGCACTCACTGATCTCTTTGTCACTCTTATCTTTCTGACTCAGTCCAATTCACTTGCAAGGCGAACTTTCACCTAGCTTCGTTTTTTTCTCTGCTTTTCTTTGATGCCCATCTCTTATGAAGAGACCCTTTTGTTTTTTGAAGCTACGAGTCATGGACATTTACAGATCTCTTTCTCACTCTATCTTTCCGACCCTATCCAATGCACTTACCTGGTGAGCTTTCACCTAACTTTGTTTTTTTCTCTGCTCTTCTTCGATGCCCATCTCTTATATGTTGTGAAAGTTTGCTCATTTTTATCTTGTTTAATAGTGTTTGGCTTCAGTTTTAGTGATTTTAAGCCGAAAAGGCACTGCCTTGATTGGTTAAGAACCAGGATTTCTTGATTGATTTACTGTGTTCTGTTTGAAAATCACCAGTTTCTTTGCTTAATAATTCTTATATGGAGTCTTTAATTTGATCAAAATCTTATATCTTTAATTAGAGGGAGATGTAAGAGAGAATTGTCTTTCATTGAGCAGATGATTGTCATCTCTGATTTTTTGGTTTGTTTTGGGCTCGTGTTCACTTGATCAAAACTCAAACCCTTCGTTTGGTGTCCTACAAAATCAAAATCTTCTGGGTTAGAAGTTATGGGGTGTTGTTGTTTTTCTCTTTTCATGTATGGATTGTTCAAATTATATTTTCAGCTACGACTTGCAATGTTTTATTTAATTTAACAAATCCTGTGTGATTTGGATTCCTTTAGAGGTTCAAGTGTCAGGCAAAACACAGGAAATGTCTACTCTCAGTAAAGATATTGTCTTGTTTATCTCACATTTCTTAGATGAGGAAGGGTTCAAAGAAACTGCTCGCATATATGTTACTTTCTCCTTCTCTATCGGGCTCTTTTAGATGAATTATGCAATTTTTTTATGGATCAGTTGATTAATTGTGTATAATCTGCTTTTCAAGTATTTCAAGTCGTACAAATGTAGACATGTTTTCAGATGTTCTGACCATTATCACAGATTGTTGTATTATTCTCTTTTGTGTTTCTAGGTAGTTTAAGTTTCTTGTTGGTTATTGCTCTGCATATTGTACAATCAAACCTTGTGTATTTTGGATGTGAAGGATGGGATTTTTCAATTCACATGTGCACATTTGAAATTTGGATGGATTCCTAAACCTATCTGTAAGATTTTACTATATATAAAGCAACACAGATCTTTGCTTTTGAAGATACTGAAGCAATTGCTTGAGAATTTGAGACCCTTAACAAATTCAATTTACTGTGGAAGGATGAGAATTTAATAAACAGCTTTCCCTCACACAAATGCAGATATTGAGGCTCATTTACAACAATGCGGGTAGCTCCATTTTGGCATTAACATCAAATGACTCCCATTTTTATTGGAAATGGTCACAGGATGACCCAGTCGAGCAACAAGGTGAGCAAGACAAGAGACATGAACAATTTCATCTTCCATTTGAAACTTTGTGTTACCTGTTGATATAATGTCATTGCGATGAAATGTTAATGATAGGCAACTGCAAAAGTTCCCCCTCGACTGGCTACCCAGTAGCAGCTCAGGACTGATGACAAATGATCTTACAGGCAGCAGCCCTGAAAGACAGTTCCCTGTTTTGCCGTGTCCAGGAATGATTCATATCTCCTGTCAGCATCTGGAGGGAGAATTTCTTTGTATAGCTTGCTGAAATTCAAGGTACCATGAACGCCATTTGCACTCTACAAACTCTTCGAATTCATGTAGTTCTCCATGATCCATGCACATTTTCATTAGCATTATGTGTTCTTATTTGTCCTGTATACTTGATATCTATATATTCAATTTGAGTACAAATCATCCAATTATTGTCATGATTTCCAAATTGTTCCAAGTTTACTCGGGATGAAAAACTTTCCACTTCTTGTACATTTTAACTTGTTATACCCTTTCACATATGGCTCCAAGTTACTGTTTTTGAAACTTAAAATACCTGCCACAGGTGGTTTTCTCACTTATACTGTCATCTTCTGATATGGATATATTTATCTTTTACATGTAACATGATTTCAAATCTTTTGTATTTGTTCATGTGTTTTGGGTTGCTTACAAGCATGCAGGAACTTACTGAACATTTTTAAACTTAACAGACAATGCTGCCTATCATGCAAACACCCGCAGCAACACGTATTGCTTTCTACCCTCAAGATAACAATGTACTTGCTATAGGGAGAGATGATTCCAAAATTCTGATATATAATGCCCGTTCAGCTAAGGTATGTATTTCTCCTGATATGCACCAATGCTTTACTAGAGCAAAATAGCAAAATTCGTCATCTCCTTAATTCATGCAGGTTGATAACCATACTAGGTCAATGAAAAGAGTGTCTGGTCTTGCATTCTCTAATGATCTCAATGTACTTGTTTCTTCTGGAGCAGATGCTCAGGTTAGTGTTGAAATGATACGAGATAAGTCGAATGCTGACTTTCATTGATGATGATTTCCAACAGCATTTTCAGGCGTAGCTAAAACTAATGATGCCTTGACTTCATTTAGTTGTCTGAATTGTGCTTATGCAGTCGTGTTCTTTTCTCTTCTGCAGATTTTTTTCTGGAAAGTTGAAGGGTGGGGCAAAGAGAGGAGCAGATTCTTATTGATTCATTATGGCAGAACACTTTCTTCATTATCTTTAGATACTGACATCCACTCTCATCAGAATCAGACAGAATTCCTTGCAGTGCATGAGACTTTCCTTTCAATCTATTTCATTCATTGGACTGCTCTGTGAGGATATAAATAGAAGCATTTGTACTGTTTCCTTTATTATGTTTACAGTGGAGTTCTTTGGAGCACCGATCTCCCATGCAACATTCTCGTGTGATGGCCAGATGGTGCATGCCAGCTTTGAATATGGGGTTGTATCTATATTTTGATGCTTCGGATTTTCAGTTATACTGTCGGATTAATCCAACTTCTCACCTTTCTCCCACTTCAAGGTAACCCCTCACACTGAAATGAATTACAGCAGAGGAGCTGCCAATCTCATACATTTCCAATTGTTCTCTCGTTATTCCTGTGAATTTTAAGTCTTGTCAAATATCTGATCTGATAATTGGCTAGTGATTTTTAATCTTGCGGTCTTTTTGTGGCTGTAGTTTGGGGGTGTGTCCTCTTGTCGTTGCCGCACATCCTCGGGAACCTAACCAATTTGCAGCGGGACTGAAAGATGGTGCTGTTATAGTCTTTGAGCCTCCCATTTCTGCCGGTAAATGGTGTATGCTGACAGCAGATGAAAATGGGTCAGGAGTAAAATGCCTGCTGAATCCGAAGTTAATCAGTGAGAATTCAGAGCATGAAAACTATGCTTAAACCTTGGCTGGCCATATGCGTGTACATAGAGACGTCTGCCTTTGTAAAGAGTTGCTAAGACAGCAATTTGGTATCATCCAATAAGATATGCCATAGTCCATGAAAATAAAACGTATTACCTTCAGTTTTCCAAGCTTTGCCATAGACAGTCTCGGCTTTATGCAGTCACCTATCCTAGCCGTCAACGCAAACCATGCACGGTGGTTCCCATAAATAATGCACGAGCATGGTTTTATTCCTCACTGTGATCAGTTACCGGCTTACTACATGCAGCAGCAACTGTCCTTGGCAAAATTCTCCGTTCTTTAATTGTTTGTTTTCCTCGTGCAATGTCAACAAATGATGAGAGAGAAGTAGACCATGGTTCTGTAAAGTCACCGAGACTTCAAAAACATAATTATCAATCCTGGATTGATAGGAAACCTGGTCCGAAACAAGTTTGCTTTTGACCCGTCTAAAAAGTTAAAACTATTGAATTATTTTTAAACTACTAAATTTAAGTAACTGTCCGAGATACCTAGGAACTAACCCCACAATCCTCCATCTTTAACCTTCTCACCAAGGCTTTTTTTGAGAGAATCACATGGAGACTGCAACGACCCACCGCATCCATATCTGTGCTGCTATTCACTCACCCAGGCTTTTTTTGAGAGAATCACATGAAGACTGCAACGACCCACCGCATCCATATCTGTACTGCTATTCACTGGCCGGGCTTGCCTTCTTTTCTTTCCAACTACTCGTAGTCTCTGGATTTCCACTGACCTGGCCATTGAAGATGCCAAGAAATCCACCATCTTGTCATTCTGAGCTTGAACTCTCTATTGAGAGGGTCATGGAATCACCTACCTCTTTTACTCCCCATATCACCACAACCACCATTTCAGTCAAGAGCTGTGTATTGCCTAGCGTTTTCCAGCACACAAACAATAATGGCAGATCATTGCCCAATGCTGCTCAGCTACCATGACTCCCCACCCCTGTTGACAATGACATTTAGTGGTGGAGCCCGGAACAGTAAAGGAAAAGGGAATTAGGCTTCGTTGTTAGCTTCAGTCTACAAACAAGGGATTCATAGCAAGATGGATCCTTGCAAATGCGTGTTCAAATTAAGTTGCACAATACATTTAATTCAAATTAGTTTAAATTGTTAACTGTTTCCACGCGAATAAATTTTTAATTGTTTCCACACCAGTAAATTTTGAATGCTCAATATCCCAGCTTCAAGCATCGACCTTTGCTGCTGCAGATGCATAGCTGACACTGCTGTCTCTCATTGTTTTGCATTGGCTAGACTGCTCATACCGGAGGAACTTAATCCTTATCTTTGTCGAGCAATTTCTCAACATCTGAAAGTATCATAGATATTAAACAAAATGATACAACAGAAACTAAAAAACATGAAATAATATATCCAAGAAATATTAAATGCTGTTTTAAACCAAAATTTATCACTGGTGTGATATGTGGGAGACCAAATGTCATGAATTACTGAACTAAATAGAATTAGAATATGGCTGGCAAAAACTGCATATAGAAAATGGAAGAAAAAAGTTGTAAAGACATCTGCGAACATCTTTTGGGGCTGAAATCAAAAGCCATTTAGGTAACTTCTGAGATTTAGGCACTTACATGCAAGAAGACACTAATAGGATGTCTTCCACAGATAGTATTTCCATACTCCGACAGATATTGTTTAAACGCATCTGCATTCCCTGTTTCAATTATGTCCATGCCCATCTTGTCCAATGCCTCAATAGACTTGTGTATGGGGCCACATTTCTTGTCATAGTGCGCGTAATGGAACCTAATACAAGAAACACAGGTCAAGTTATGTTTGAAGACATACTTGAATACATAAGGTGAACTAAATGTGTTTCAACGGAACAACAACAATGTTGTTCAAGTATGCCTGTGACTAAACAATTAGCACAAACTGCTGAAAATCTGAAAATCATGCCTTGCAGAACAGAACATAAGACCCCCCCCCCCCCCAGAGGCTTTTTTTTTCTTTTAATTCAAGAACTAAACATACAGATCTATTATTTTTATATTACAGAAGACCCCTTGATACAATGCATTAAGCAGGCTCAGAGACATATGACATTCTATCAAGTTCTTAATAGAAAATTCTCAGACATTCTAGCAAATTGAACAATAGATCTTGCAAGGCTTTGAGGTAGGCATTGCTAACAGTAGTTTAAAAAAGAAATGACAACTCTCCAACCTTGGATTATGAGGAAAAAGAAAAGGGTTCATTTCAAAGTGGAGTGAGCATCAAATTCAAATCAAAGGAGACAACCCAATTTTTTGTGAGCTCTTGGACTGGCTGAAAGGGAAAAGAGAAACTTTCACTAACCTCCACAAAAGTTATACGACATTGAGTATGTGGTAAGGAAGCAAATTAAGGAGTCATCCCAATCCTAGACATCCTCTAGAAGGAGAAAAGTACCATGTAAACCAGCATGTAATGAAACATACCGGGAACCCCAGTGACAAAAATCTGAAGAGACAGAAAAGAAGTTGGTCGGATCATCAACATAATTTGCCAACAAGCGCCCATACATGGCCTCGTTATCAGCATTAACAGCACCAACCAAAATGGGCACAACTTTCACCGGGTGCCTGCATTACATAGTTAAAATCAGACATGCACAAATAAATAAATGAAAACACAGCAACATAAAGTATCTGCAAAACTGAGACAGAAACAGAAACAGCATATGGAAATTATCTACTCGACAGAGATTACCCTTCAAATATTTTAGCAAGATATGGCAAGTGCATTTCCATGCTATGTTCAGCCTCGTCAACCCGAAGATCCATCAACTCAAATTTCCCTGTGGCTTTAAGTTCCTCAATAACTTAAAAGGACACAAAAAGAACATATTTCATTCAATCACACCGACCCACCACCACAACATCAAACCAAAAATGAGAGTTCAAATGAACTAATCCATATCATTCAACATTAGCAAATCAACTCCATTAGAAACCAAACCATGCTTTTATAGTACCTTCCAAATCAATAGGCAAGTCCCCTATCGGCGTTTTGTAAACTGTAGCTGTTGAAAGAGCACATTTTCGCGTAAAAAAATGGTGTGACGGGCCCAGAAGAAATACCCGAGTACTGGGAGAGAGAAAAAACCTCCCACTCATCATCATAAAAAGAAAAACATTAAAATCCCCCCCCCCCCACACACACACACACCAGAGCCTCACATTATCACCACTTAAAACACCGGAAGGTAGTCGATATAAAATCAGAAACAAAAATAAATGATCAAATAGAAAATAAATTATCTCACTAACATGTTAGTAGGATCAATATTTCCAAAAGCATAAGCAGCAGCACGACCTGAATATGAATAGCCTGCATGCCTGAAATTTCCATTTTCCCATGAAAAACAAGTAATATATAAAGAACGCAATCAAATTGAAAAAAAAGGAAAACAAATGATTAATAGTAAGTAATATACGGAGCAATAACACCGCGAACGTCAGGAGATTTCGTTAATCCTGTAGCACTTAGCCATCCCTCAAGCTCTTCTTCTAGTTTTTCAGCTAAAAAAACAAAACTAAAAAAAATTATAATTGTAACTGATAAAAAAACTCAAAAAAATGCAAGAGAGAGGTTGAGACTTACGGTTGTCGGTGTACCAAGAACCAGCATGGGACGCTCTTCTGATTTTTTCCATTTATTCCAGAAAATCGAAGAAAACCCGCTTGTTTGCCCTTTTTATTCGATAGGAGATCGAACAGAAGAAAGAAAGAGTAGAGTAAACGTTAGAGTAGAGTGGGAGGAGACGCTGGATTTTTGTGGACATCACATGGACTTCATGCCTTAGATGCTGCCACGTTGGGGTGTTGTCTTGTTCTTTTTCTTCTCTCTCTCTGTTTGTTTTCTATTATTCAACAGGATGATGATTGATGCCACGTAGGGTCGACACCATTATTAAAACTAATCTGATAAATTGACTAAGATATGGTGATTCCAGTTGATTTAAAAAATAATAACTTGAAATTGCTTTGAATCGACTCGATTGACCCAGTGGGTCGTGACCCATCAAAAAATAATTTTTATTTTTTAAAAAATAATATCATGTTAATTAAATCAGGTTACTATTCAAACAAAATTAAATTGTAATCTTGTGATTTAATGACAAAGAGCTTACAATATATACAGCAGATCTCGAGTTCAAAAACATACAATTCTTATAAAAACTAAGAATAATTAGTATTGTATTTGTTTATTTAGATACATAAAATATATTTTATAAGAAGTGTGATTTACTGTCATCCAAAAAAAAATCTTATACTAAGTTGTTGGTCGGACCAACTTTAATAATTTTAAATCCACTGTGATTCCATGCTGTGAAATGAAAAACTATTTCCCAAAAAAAGCTCGGATTAAATACTACAAAAAAAAAAATGAAATGAGTAACTCTAAGATTTTGAGATTATTATTATTATTATGTTGGTTAAAAATGCTGACTATTGACATTCAGTTGGTTCTGATTAGTCGATGTCTTGATTACCTGACTTTGCTATGAGCAAAAACAAAAAGGAAGAAGACATGTTATGCCTGTAGTGCCGATACGAACAGGGTAGCAGGCTCCACGCCTCTGTCATAAGTCATAGGCTCATAGCCCCTTCCTTTCGAGCCTTGCGAATTAGATCTTCGACCGAAGAAGAAGAAGCGCAAAGCTAGAAATGTCACTGCCAATGCAAAACCCAGGCGGTAAAAAATTGAATTTAAATCCAATGGGCTCATATTTAACGGGTCTAAAACCCAGGGGTCAAGAATTCAAAACACATGAGCTCAACTGTTGGGTGCACGACCGGTCCACTGCGGGCCCAGGCCACATGCCAAGGCCTAGGTGCTAGGAAGGTGTTCGGTTCGGCAAATTTAATGTTTTTGCAGTTACATGTCCAAACAAATATGATTTTGAAAAATGATTGCATCCCCCATTCTTTATATTAATATATATGGGGGCACGAAAGACAATAAACCAAGGAGCTTTAGGGATTCTTTTTAATATATATATATATATATATATATATATATATATATATATATATATATATATATATATATCATCCCCTTATTAACATTAAAATAATGAATATTTCATCTCATATTATTGTTAATGTTAAATATATTTATTTATAAGATGGGTTTTTAAAAGTAAAACTATTTTTTTGTCTCGTATCTTTATAAGGAAAAAAAAAAAAGGATTTGCAAGCAATAAACACGTGATTTTACAATCTTCATTTTTTATTTCATATAGATTTATATATTTTTGAAGTATTTTTTTCTAAAAAATCATTGCATTTTCTCTCTCTAAAAAATATTGACTTCAATATTTAAGAGCCTTCACATCTACCAAATAAAACATTTTCTATGTAATAATGAAACAAATTGCAAAAATAAAGTAATTATCCGATTATCCAACATATAAAACTTGTTTTTAAACTATTTACATATTTTAAGACATCATAATACCTTTAGATGTAATCTTGTGATTAGTGAAGTACATTAAAAAGGTGTTTGGGAGTGTGACCACACTGGAGATTGAGAAAAAATTACGGTTGTTGTGTTTGGTAATGACTGAGAAGTTGAAAAATTATGGTAGATCCCATCTCAAAAAGTTAGCCAAAATCAGTTTCATGAAAAGCAGCAAGTAGTTGTTTTTCACGCGTCTCTTCTCTACTGTTTATTTTCAGTTTGTGGTGTGATTTTTTTTATTATCCCAAAAAAATTACTGTCAGTATTAATTAAAAGAATTTACTTCACACTGTCCCTCACTACCTCACCAAAATTAATTCATCATCTGCCTCCTGTGTCCTCAAAACCGTCCATCACTCTCCTATTTTCCTTTCCACCCTCTCATCCCTCAAACTCATCAGAACTGCAAGTATACACAAACTCATTTGTGAACCAATTATGGGAAGATTAGCAGAATTCTAAAGGAGTTGAAGAGTCTACATTGAGCTCATCTCTCAAAAAAAAAAAATTATAGCCAATCACGGTAAACACCTGAACCCTTGTATCTAAAATCCCAAACCTGGTGTGTGTGTGTCTTTTAAAGTAATTTCACAAGTTTAAAGCAATATGAAAAGCTTGATAACTAAACACTTGAAACTGTTTTTCATTAATTTCAAACTCAACCATAATTTTAACCAAACAATACAAAAATTATTTGAATCGCAACTAAAATATTTTTAATGAAACTGCTTTTTTAAAACCTCAACTACAAAAACAAAAGCAGTACCAAACATACCCTAATTCCTTCCCGTACACCAGACAAGTCTTTAACAATATACTGAAAAACTTGAGAGGCAACTATTTTTGTTATTAAAATAAATTATGCTCGTAAATGATCTCCATTGCACAAACTGTTCAAGAATTTATCGAATTTTCGAAGAGCAATAGCCACAAAAATTACATTTAAGGAAACTAGAGATAAATAATCACCTCTGCTTGCTGTTGAAGAAGAGATTGAATATAATAGATGACTTCATCAAGCAAGAGAGCCTTCCCACCGGAAGGAAATAATTTGATACCACCATACGTTGCATTATTTGTTTATTCTTAGTAGTGTAACTAAATCAATGCAGCCCGGTAACCTGTCTAACTAAAGCTTGACGATTTTTCTAAATTAACATAACCTAGTTAGCTCTACCATATCCACATGCGACTAGGATTTTATGCCGCTCTTCAACTAAAGTTGGCCATAGGGCTTGTTTGGTTTTGTCCTAAGCCGCTCTTTGTTCTTGCGGATATTCAAGGGCAAATAACAGAACAGAGTGCTCAGTTTTGTTCAATTCAAAGCCTGCAACAACCCATCTTCACATTGTGTTAAGAAAATAAGCAGCTGACATGGAGACTAGTTGGAGAGAGTGACTGAAAGATGCAGCACAAAAACACCACTTACACCAACACTGTTTATGTCATTCAAAACGAACAAATTGTTATACAAGAGAGCAAACTAGCAAATCTTTAACAGGCACAGAACCCTCTACAAATGACAAACATGATGGTTTTTATTGTTTAAATTAATAAATCAATCATATACCCCACCCCACTATTTCAGCTGTGAATTACAGCAATTACACTGTAGGGGAAAAAATCAAAAGTGGTTTATATAACCAGCTTCACAACCCAATCACAAAAATGACTCACGTTTCAAACCAGGACTATGCAAACTTCCATTGTTTGCCATCCAGAGCAAACAATGTGCCGAGTGTAACAGTATAGAACAAAACATACCTGCAATCACAAAGAACCAAAGAGAAATTTCGGTCAGCGTCAATGTATTCATTATGGTGCGTCGTTGAGCACAATTCATATGTAACAGAATCAGTAACTTGGTAAGTAATTGACAGCAGAAGAGGTACGAAAAATAAGTTAAGAGAATTCCAGACAGAAATCCCACAAATAAAATTGAAGCATGCATTTCTAGTCAGCACCCCACTTCAGGGTTAACAGAAGATTCAATCCCTAGCCTTTTGAGACACTGAGAAACATTCAAGGCAAATCAAGAAATGAAAGGATAGTAGAATGTCCTGTCCATCTTACATAACCAAGATATCAAGGATGGCTTTCAAGAACAAGACCCTATTAGTAGACATGAATTATCACTGCCCAAATTAATTCCATCAATTCAATACCTAGCTGCCGTTTGATTCTCCATAAACTGTATACATCCCTATCTCATATATTGAAATGTATCTTACCATCAATCCAAGGTCAATAAAATGACCCTGACCCAAGGTCAGAGGATCATTCTCATTTTTCACCTGGCTCTGATTAAACCAAATTGTCCCCAAGGACAAGATTTTACCCGAGGCATGAAAATCAACAGCATTTCACTAATGATTTAAGAGTAAAGACCCTCATGTTTGAGGAAAGAAAACAGGAAATAAATTCAAGAGTTTTTGTTGCAAATGGAAAGTCAATTCTGCTTCCAAACAACACAATAGCAGTTCAGTTGTTGCCAGTTTTTTTGCTGATGATATCCTAGACACTTCTCATTACTCTAAATTGCTATATATTAAGGAGATGCTATCCCCACATTATATCATTCCTCTCCTGAGCTTGTACTTTAGTTTCATACGATGTCATGAATTCAGCTCTGCAGATAGATCAGGGTTCATTTTGCAGGCATTGTATTGCTATAAATCCCATTTCCCAAGGTGTGCTAACTAATTTTCCCATTCCTGTTAAAATTTACCACTTCTTCATATATATTCCAACAGATCTGAATACCAAGTCATCATTCTTTAAAGAGCAATTGTGTTTGGCATGCAATTGTTTAAGCCTATACCTAAATCATGTTAAAAACAGGAAGTCCAGTATCCCAAACAATTAAAAGATCGTGTAAAGATGGAATTATCCACTTTAGGAATTAAAGCAACAGAAACAGACGTACCTAGACTTGTAGTAATCGTACTTTCTGCAAAACAAAGAAATGAAAATTGAAGCATTTGCCCCTAAACATTATCCAACTATCAACAAAAAAATCAAACTTGCTCCAACATATCATGAAGCTTTGGAACCCTTCGGCGAAACAATGGCTCTAGCCTGAAAGATGGAACACCAATCTCCCACCTTTTCGCATCATACATTTCATTCCATGCCTGTACGATTTCATCAACTTTGAATCCCAAACCTGCAACAATAGAAGAGTGTTAGCATCGATATACATTTTGAAACTCTCCATGGTTCAAATATAAAGTACTGCAAGAAAGAAGCATTAATATACAATTTGAACTTCTCTGTTGTTAACATATAAAGTACTACCAGAAAGAAGCATTGATGTGCAGTCTTTGTATGTTACCTTCAAGTGCGGTTGAATTTGAACAATGGTTCTTTATCATAACAGCTATATCTGTTGGAGAAGCTCCAGCAAGTTCAAACTTCTCTACTGAAACCTCTAAACATTCTTCCCAAGTTGGCAGCTCTAGTTTATATTCCACAACAGATCGCTCATACAGCATTGTACCCCATAAGAGGTATATCTGTGAACTCATGTTAGCTGCTTGCTCTGCAGCTTCTTCAGGGGATGGATCTCTCAATAATCCATCCAAACCCATTTTCTGCAGCTGGTCTTTATATTTGTCAAATTTGGATAGTCCATTTAGACGCTGCTCTTCCATCTCTTCCCACATTTGCATGCCCCTCTCCATGCTGTCCTCAGCCTTGTTATAAAGATCCAGGACCTCCTCAGAAGGCCCGCTTTCCAAATCAATCTTGCTCCCGATTGCATGGCACCAGCAAAGCTTTGCTTGCTCAAACTGCTGTTGGCCAAATGCAAGAAGGCCTTCATAGAAGTCAGGTTTGATCCTCAAAGCTTCTTGGTATCTCGTTCCTGCTTTCATATATTCTTTCTTGGCCCACTCGTATGCAATCTTAACCTGTGCAAGTACAGTCTCCCTTGATCCATCTTCTGAATAGAAGATCTGTTTCCTTGCCCTTGACATGTGAACATTTCCCCAATTGAACAAAGCCAAAGCTGCCATCTCTTGGAACTTATCTGCAGCAATATCAAAAAGTTCCTGGGCATCTTCGCTAGTAACAGTATCCTCCATTGCCTCTGAGTATAACTTCATCCCCAGTTCATGAAGATCCAGGTATGAATCAGAATCAAACCCGACATGGTTCTTAAACAACCGAGCAAATTGAACAATCCAATCATCAATACGATTTGACCCCTTTTCAACTTCTAAACTTTCCCCCACATTTCCATTCTCTACAACATCACTTGTTTTCTTAGCATCCTCATGCACCTCGTCTTCAATTTTCATCCCCTCATAAGCTGGTTCTTGATCAAGACCAACTTCAACAACATAGAACCTAAGAGACCCCTGTGCACCGCTTGATGATTCAGCTAACCTTAATTCATCATTAGTAGTAATAGTAATCAAATCACCTTCTGGGTCCCTGTACTTCATAAGGACACCGTTCAAGCCAGGAAACCTATCCCGAACTATGTCTCTTAATAATCCAATGCTACAATTCGCAGGTAATCGTGCCCATCTAATATCCTCCCCAAACACCAGCTTCACTGTCTTGTCTATCACCTTCTCCCCCTTGACATCTTTGGTAACCACCTTTTCTTCCTCAATAGTCTTCATAACTACCTCTTTATCCTTAACAACAGGAACCACCTTCTTCTCCCGCACAAATACCTTATCCTTATTCGCCACCTTCTTCTCTTCTACTTTACCAGTAACATTCTTCTCTTCTCCTTTACCACCAATCTTCTTCTCCCCCTTACCACTAATCTTCTTCTTCTTCTTCAACTTTTCTTTCACCACTTTACGCAAACGTGCCACCCCAGTTTCGTCCACGTTATCCAACCCAATTAATTTCTCATCAAAACTAATACCCTTTTCACTCATTGCCTTCTTAACACTCTCCAATATCTCCAACCCCGTCATATTATTAGGTTCCATGCTCAATACATTATTAACATCCCTAAAAGCCAAATCCAGTCTATTCAAAGCCTCATAGCACCTAGCTCTTTTCAACAAAGCTTTACTATATTTTGGCGCAACCTCTAAAGCTAAATTACATTCATTGATTGCTCGAGGATACTCACCAAGACCCATCTGCATATAGCAAGCAGCCATGTTG
This sequence comes from Salix dunnii, assembly GCA_015731905.1. Taxonomy (NCBI): domain Eukaryota; kingdom Viridiplantae; phylum Streptophyta; class Magnoliopsida; order Malpighiales; family Salicaceae; genus Salix; species Salix dunnii. The sequence goes on from CM027664.1 coordinate 19,914,298, forward strand.
GTGCGTAGGTAAGCCACGTCAATATGGTTTCTTGGTAGTAGCTTGAGGGCTTTTTCGTACTTCAGCATGGCACCTTCATGATCTCTCCTTTGAAAGAGCTTGTTGCCTTCTTCTTTGAGCTCTTGAGACATGTTAATGAAAATTGCCGTGTCTTCATCAAAAGCCTTTGAAGATTTGGTTTGCCTCATGTCACCGGTTGTTCTCGGTGATGCCGGTGGCGTTGCTGTACCCGGATTCTTCTTTTTACCGGTTGGCTTTCCCATTAGATTACAAATTTAGAAACTTTACAGGAATCCAATAAAAACCCTTTTCAAAATCAAAGCTTTAGTATTCACTTTGATTTTGATTTTTAATCAAAACCCACTTTGTTAATCATAGAAAAAGTAACAAAAACATAAGAAAAAACAGAGAATCGAGAGAAAGAGGAAATGGGAATCTTAATATAACCTTCAAAAAATCAAAACTTTAGTATTAGCTCTGATTTTTTTTATAAAAAAAAAAAAAATCAAACCCCTCAAACTAAATAAACAGCCAAAAACCCGAGAATCGAGCAAGAACTTGAGAATTCCAAATTGGAATCTAAACGAACTTTATATATTCAAAACAGGTTCAATGAAGAAAACGACACAGCCTTATTAATTCTTTTGTAATAATTTCAGACAGACTGTGTTTGGGTATTAACGGAGAGGATTTTGGTTGCAGAGACAAATGCGAAAAAAAGAGACTTTTTATTCACTTACAGGTGCTCTTGTTTTTTCAGGAAAACTATATCTTAGCCCTAAACATTTACGAACTTTCCACTTTTGTCCCTATTTTAAGATTTTCTAATATTAACGATAATTTTCAAAATGTTCGGATGTGTTCTTGACAAGTAAAATAGTTTATATAAATTTTAATACCGGGTGTTTTTATAGTCGAGGAGTCATCCTCTGCAACTTCTAATCAGCATTTATGAACCCTAAATTTGTCCCTTCATATTCCCCGTACTCAAATTCAATTTTGTGATGATCACAAAAAAAACTTTGAAACATGTCAAAAAAATATATTTTAAGAATATTCATACATGTGATAGTATGAAAAGGTGCTGAAAAGAAAAGTAAAAATCTTGTAAGTATGAAGTCTCAAATTTTAATATCCAATAAACTTTCATGATTACTATATTTAGTAACATTTTAAATACTGAATATATATATATATATATATATATATATATATATATAAAAAAGTCTTGTCTACAGAAATTTGTAAGGAAATAATTTCATGAGCTATTTAACAATCAAGGGTTTCTTGAGACGGGTGTTAATAGCGGGAAGTCTAAGAAAAACGGGTTGGAAATAAAGCATTTATGAAACTAAAAGGGCTGAAGTATAGTTTACCCTTGTTAGTGCCTCTCTCCTAGGGTTCCGAGCCCGTTCTCTGAGAAGACAAGGAAGGTCAACGAGTCTCAGGAGAGATGCTATCTTAGCCGCTAAGGGCAACTGCAGCTCGGGCTGCTATTTGTAGCAGCTCGGGAGATTGAGGTAAAAAAGGTGGCCCCACCTTGGGGCCACCTTTTTTACATATTATAATATATATATATATATATATATATATATTAGAAAATAATATAATTATATCAAAAATATTTATTTTTATTTATAAATATCTTAACAAAAGAGTAAAAATTTATATATAAAATTAATAATTATATTGTTGGAGGGTTTTTTAAAAATATTCATTTAATTATATAACTTATTCCTATTAATTATATAATCAATGATATAATTCAACTACATAAAAAATAATTCCATTATATTTAAAATAATAAAAAAAATAGCTCTCCAAAATGACTTTTACCATTAAAGCACGCATCAATAAAAAAGGAAGGTCAACGAGTCTCAGGAGAGATGCTATCTTAGCCGCTAATACTTCCTAACTTGGAGAGTGGAGTCACGCGCCACTCGCATGATGCTAGGCAACGTGGGGGGTTGTGGTGGTGTTATGGGCTGGCAGCATTGCTTTCCAATTCATTTTTGCCCTACCTAGAAAGATTGCATTGAATATTGTTTCAATTTCCGGGCAGTTCTCGAGAGAGAAAGTGAAAATGTTTTTTAATTAAAAAAAAGATTAAAAAAAAGAAGTATAAGAATCTCCATTTCTTTTTAGCATTTTCTTGTACAGGGAGGGGACATTCTTGACACTAGCTTTGTACCTATAAGCTCATTCATGACATGATTTTAAACGTCTATTTGAAATCCAAAATGGTTTATTGAGAGTGTGTTTAGAGTTTTGGTAAGTATTATTTTTTAATTTATTAAACTTTTTTTTTACTTTTTAAATTAATTTTATAAACATTGACATATCAAAACAATCTAAAAAATAAAAAAAAAATATTTTAATTTTTTTATATCCATTAAGAGTTGTTTAACATTATAGTCCATCTATAATTTAAAAAGATTTCCAGTTTTTTTAGTTTTAAACTATTATTTTTTTGGATAGTTTTGATATGTTAAAGTCAAAATATATTTGAAAAAAAGAAGAATATTTAATTCATTTTCAAGCAAAAAAATATTTTTAAAAATAATATTTACCACACTTCCAAATAAGCATTGATTATCATCTCAATATATTTATAGTGCTCAATTTATTGTGTAATCATGGTAAAAAAAAAAAAAAGGAATGAAATCGATTAATTAATTGAAAAATAAATAATATTGATTACGAATATGAAATAGATGTTATTTTACATGATAATATTATTAAATAGGAACATTAAATAACTCCTGAAAAATGCTTTAAAGGTCCATGCTAATGTTGAATGAGAAATCCAAAGTTAAATGAAAACGTTATTTCTCTAAATTCAATTCTTGATTTTAACCATTACCAAATCGAGAGCGGTTTCTCGTAGTATATTCTACAGTGAATTCCTAGCACAGTGTGACCAGTCAAACATTAACTAAGCACAGTAACCCAGTTTCATCCATGACCCAATTCAAAACTCCTGAATTTATTAGTTTTTTTATAAAATAAAAAATAAAACAATATTATTTTGAATCATACCTCATTAGTTGAACCTGGTCGCCTAGAACACGAGTTGACTTGATACTTGAATTCCCATTTACTGCTTGTTTGTTATCGTAATTTAAAATATATTTTTGTTTGAAAATATATTAAAATAATATTTTTTTTATTTTTTAAAAAAGTATTTGTGATATTGGTATGTGAAAATAATTTTAAAATATTAAAAATTATTTAATTTAAAATTAAAATAAAAATATTTTTAAAATACAATGATAAATACGCTTGAAAATAATTGGGTAAAATTCAGTGATTTCAATGTAAAAGTGAAATTGTAACTAGTTCGGGCTTGAAAGTGTATTTAAGGTCGATTTCATAATTTTATGGGTTAACAAATCAATAATTTAAAATAAAATATTTTTTAAATAGGATACCAATGAAAGAAATCCCCATCGTGCACCGATCGATGACGGTGATGAACCGATCCAAAAACTCATCAAAAATGTTCTAACAGCCTTCAACGGCCATGAACCATGAGGAGACGATCTTGGGCCAACTCCCTGGCACAAAATAAACACTCAGGAGTACTTTCAGGGCATGCTGTCAGGATCAAGGGGCGGCGATGCGCGCGTTACAGACAGGTGAGAGCTGTACAACTTTTCCATGGCAGCAGGCATCGCTCAAGAATACATGCCTGCCCGATAAGTTGGTTAGGGTTGGAGCAGAAAGGCAATCTTTATTTGCGTAAATCAGGGAAAGTAAGGTAACCTCCTGCCAGATAGAATGGCTGGCCCCATTTTTCTTTGGTCGGATTTTATTTTATTTTTATGATGGATCTTGAGCATGCAATTTCTATATAATTTTTAAAATTTATGATAAAAAATTGTTTCTTAAATTTCTATTATGAAATAATAAAATGAGAGAAGATATTTTTACCATACGAACCTAAAATTGTATGTGTTTTATTTATAAAATTAATATGCTCATAATATTTATTTACATTTATTAGAATAAAAATTATGAAAATATATTTGAAATCATAATTATTTGATCATCAAAGCTGTAAAGTTGTGATGCCATATAAAAAAAATATTTTAATCTATAAACTTATTGACTTACGTTGTTAGGTTAGATTTTAGTATATAATTTATATTAATTATTTTTAAAGGTGATAAGTATTATTTTTATACCTCAATTTGTCTGTGTATATTGGGATAATTTAATAACATATCATTGCATCTCTACTCCTATCATTATATATCTAATTTTGTCAATTTTATCATTAAATATATATTGAATTTCTAATATGTCTCTAACAAAATTTTCTTATCAAATTGTAAACTATTAAAATAATTCTGAAAATTTAGGCTACCAAAGTAATAATCAATCAACATTGATTGTAAATTATTTTGTTTAATATTTATTTTTTAGTATTTAATATTACATGTACTTTTATTACCTAATTTAAATATATTTATAAATATTTTTACTTTGACAAATAAATAAATAAAATACACAACCGATCCTACGCCTGGGCAATCAATGTTGAAAAATATTAATCTTTTTAAAGTTGTATGAAAAACACAAAAACAAATACTTTTTATCTTTAAAAAATAATTAAGAAAAAATGAATAATAATAATAATAATAATAATATTTCCCATCGGTGCAACCAGGCCGGACATGCGCAACCCAAGAGTTTTAATAAAGAAAAATCGAACCCAATTAGTCAACTACAAGTGCACTAAGAACTGGATTAACTAGTTATCCAGCGAGCCTTATGGATTTGGTTTGGTCCAGGCCCGGCCCATATTCAGTGAGGTTTTTGTCCCCTTTCTTAAAGGATTGAAGAAGTCCAATACTGGCAAGGATAAGGGCTCCCCTCCGCAGCCCACACTGTCTCCAGTTCCCTTATATAGGTAGACACGTTCTTGCAAGAAAAGAGAGAAGAATTCATCAAGGCTAGCTGCAGTTACATACGATGGGGAGACCAAGAAAAATTCCAATGGCGAAGCGGGAAACAGCAGAGCAAAGGTCTGTTACTTTTACTAAAAGACGTCAAGGTCTTTTCAACAAAGCAGCAGATTTGTGCAGGATATGTGATGCTCAAATTGCCATTATGGTCTCCTCAACTGGGTCGAAAGAAAAGGTTTATACCTTTGGCCACTCTTCCGTTGATGCTGTCTTCGACAGGTTCCTCGAAGATTTTCCTGCAGCCCGGGAAGCGGTAGCTTACGAAGCAGGAATCAAGTCAGCCAGTAATTCCCTCTACGAAGAAATCAAGGCATTGGAAGGTGATGTTAATACTCTAATGCAAAACAAGAAGAGAAACGTTGGAGGGATTTCATGGGATTCTTTAGAGGAGATTGAACAGTCTAGTAATTCAGTTCAGGAGTTGCAGGATGCTGTAGATAGCCTGGAAAGTTTGCTGGGTCAGGCCAGGAATAAGCTGTTGAATAACGCAACTGGGAGTCTTGGCATAAGCAATGTTGTTGAGCCAAAGACTGGTGATTTTTTCGCTTCAGAGCTAAAACCCCATTATGATTCTTCATCTAGCTTGGGTGAAGATCAAGTCGGTCAGAATACTGCCATTGTAGGATATAATGGTGCTAATTATTCTGATTCACATTGGAATGCTGATGGTTCAACTACTGGTAGTGGTATGGATTTTCCATTCGAAGTCGATGTGGATCTTATATGGAATCTCCTTGAGTCTTCTAATTTCAGTTCGGGTTCTAACAAAGTTTTTTCGAAAAACAACAGTAGTGACTGCACCTCTTCAGGGACTGCCTCTGAATCAGCTTCAAGCTCGCAAGAGAATGAGGATAATGTATTACCGACTACCGATTTGGACTCGGAATTGTTCAAGGACATGGACCTTGTTGACTGTGGAACTTGTAATACCACAACTGATCCTGGTTCTGGAAATATTAACCAACATTATGCCATGGATGATGGGGACTGCTACGCCAAGCAACATGATTCAGCTACTGATTATGGCCTCATGGATATGATTGGCTATTGTTTGAATGATCAGCCGGGACTCCCATTGCTCACTGCAGGTGCGAATCCGTTTGAAGATTGGACCAAGTATTATCAATGTTGATTTTCCTTTTTGAGAATTGCAACTATCTATCATCGTTGATTATTGCAACCAGCTATTCTAGATTCTTTGTAAGGTGTTAACATTGTTTGGGCAAGTTTAAACTTTTTGGAGGGTTATGATTTTAACATACATAATGACAAGGCATTTAATTTTATTTTTCTCGATTATATTACTCTCTAATTTTCGATTAAATCTTAGATTATCAACAGAACTGCTGTTATGGCTGATTAAGGTTAGCCACTTGAGTCATATATATATATATATATATATATATATATATATATATCATCAGATAGCAAAGTTTTCCTGTCATATTAATGAGTGTTAACCTTATTATTGCTGAAGTGATTAGGCTTCTTCTTAATGGAGAACCAGGATGCTGGGTACATGACATATTTTGTTAGTGTATTCTTCAACGAATTCTCAGCATGGTCAAACCAGTCGAGAAGTAATTTTAACCGAAAAAACGAGAACTTGATTTATTTAAGAGAAAAACATGGATTACTTTTGCAAACATTCGTATAAATGTTCAACAGCTGTCTGAAAGATGGTTCCTTAACAATATATCTACAACCTTCATCTATCATCACCGTAAAACTTTCGCAAGCCAACGCCAGCTCCCCCTTCAGGAAACATTCAAGCATCATTCCAGGGCATGTTCACGAGACTACTGGATGGAGCATGCATGCGTATGAAGTTTTCAGTAGCAAATGAACATTACAGAAAATACGCCGAAAGATTAGAGTGGGAAGAGAAAACGAAACGAATCTCCCGGAAAAACTCCTTTCTGATTTTCACGAGTTAGAAAGGCATCGATATTTACAGCTCCATCTTGTTAGAATACCTAATCACATTCTTCAACTGCAAAATCAATCTAAAAGAAGTTCCAAACAATCTTGCAGCACATGCAAAAGCATCCTCCTGCACACTTCAGGGATCCTGGACCAAGATGTACATTAAGAAAGGAACCGTCCAATGGAGCAGCTATCTCCACAGTTCACATAAAAAGACAAAAATCCCAGGATTCCAGAGTCCACTGGTTGTGCAATGTCCCTTTCCCGTCTGCGTAAGACTCCCACAAACTATCTGCACTTGGACTTCCATCAGATTCGAGTCAAACACATGGAAAATGATTTCAACCTCATTGTCGCTTAGGGAGACTCCAGAAACCTGATAGTTGCATAGATATCATGTAGCAAAAGAAAGTTAACATATAAATGCTGTAATACTGTGCGCAGAAGCAAAGAAATTGGCTGCAACTTCTTACGCAACTCTTCAAAGCTTTTAAACTCCTCTGATGTTATTTGCAAACCACGGGAGCTGGCCTGATCATTTGATTCATCAACACTATCAAGTAGCTAGCCTAAAGGCCTCATGTGAGCAGAGGCAACAATGAATAAAGAAAAATCTACAGCGGGTATGATTCCTCTTAATTTGTAATCATATTGTGCAAATTCCAATCTCAACGTCTGCTGAAACAACAACAGTCATACGGATGAACGCAACATGAAATTTTCCTATATTTGCCTGTTCTACACTAGCAATTAAATTTTAAAAAAATAGAAATATAACAGTAAAAAAAAAAATCGTACTTTTCAAAAAAAAAAGCAGTAAGAAGTATGTTCAGAAACAGTTTTTGGCTTAAAAAAAAAATTCGTATAAAACTAAGTTAATTTTTTAATTAAATTAAAACTTTTATCTTTTGATCGATGAGTTACAATGTGCACTCCATCCATTCATGCTGAATCATATTTACTTAACATGTTTTAATTTAAAATTATTTTTACCACAAGTTCTATCAAACTGAAGTAGAGATTTATCCGATATTGTTAAACCTTGAAATACTGCTCACCAACATTTTTAATGCCCCCAACGAACACAAGCAATTCACGTACAATGGCGGTTTGTCTCTTGTACACTTGTTATCAAGCTCGCATCTCCACAGGCACCCTGAATCGATAGCTTCAAAGTTCATGCTTATCTCCTGAACACAGTCTCGAGAGGCACGTCTCATGGGCCCATCCACATGCTATGCTTCCGAGCTATAAGCGGAAAAGCATCATAACAGGACGCAGCCATGGGAGCTGTCACTAAATGGAAGCCTCGAAGATGCGGGGCCGGTTTACACATCTGATCAAGAAATACGGGCAGGCTCTGGTCCAGCCGTTGCTGGTCCCGGTTCATTTTTTCTGACAAGAAATGTAGGTACCTTCGGCCTATGAATTGCCAAGACGGAATATCTTGAAAGGATGAAGATAGTTTCCATTAATCGGGAAAAGATTTAGAGGTTAAATGAGTTTTTTAAACGTTAAATTTGAGTTTTTTTAGATATAATAATAATATAAAAAATAAACTCAATTGATTAGCTTTAATACAAACACTCAATTCTCGCTTCCACATAAGAGCTAGGGAGATTTTGGTTTTAGGTGGGTTGATATTTCGAACACGGCCGCTCGCCTACAGTCACGAGAGGCGGAAACAATGGAGCTCGGTGTTAGAACCCGAGGGCAAGTCTATTTTAGATAATTGAATTTTTAAAATAATTTTTTGAATAGTATGTATATAATTTTTTTGATGTTATGTATTTCAATAGTAAAAATTATTTTGAAAAACTATTTTTTTATATTATTTAAAATATAATATAATTATTTTATTTATAGATTATTTATGTATTTAATTATACAATCAATAGGAGTAAGTTATATAATTAAATAATTGCTTTTGAAAAACTCTTCAACAATAAAATTATTATTTTTTAATTATATTTAAATTAAAAAAATTAAATATAATTAAAAGAACCGCAGTATGTAAAATTTGAAATTCAAACTACTTATTATATGTTTTTCAAATAACTTTTATGATTTTTTTTTATGGTTATTATATTTAAAGTTAATTCATGTTATTTAATCTTTGAGTATTAGAAAAACTCAAAAAAATAAAATGAATACATTAACAAATAACCAATAAGTTCAGATATAAATAATTAAAATATATTTCATTACAAATAATTCGATCAAATTAATTATAAATTAATAGCCTTAATTTTTATGCTAACTATTATTATAATAATTGATAATTATTAATTATTATATTATAATAATTATTAGCATCCCACCCGTCTATTCCTCTCAAAGTTAAAAAAACAAAAAGCCACCCCACCCGTTCATTCCTCTCCAAGTTAAAAAATAAAAGGTCACCTCATTCGTTCATTCATCTCAAAGTAAAAACCCTATCTCCATCCTTATCTCTTCTCCCTCTGGCTACACCCCCCATCCACCTACACACTTGTCCACTCCTCTTCTGTCGCTGCCCCCACACCTGTTTATTTACTCCCCCCCCGTGTCATCTCCTCCTAATGCACCATTATTTTCTTCCTCTTCACTACTCAAAATCTTTTATTCTCTTTCTCTCTTCTTCAAATCTTTTTATTTTGAATATTACTCTTTACTGTGTTTTTTAGCACTGTTCTAATTGTTCGGTTCATTGTTCGTCACTTTATTTTGTGTTATTGTGTTTTAATTTGGAGAATTCAACAATACAATACCAACGGATATATTTCATTTTCGGCTCTTGAGGAAAATATATAGTAATGGCTCTGCATGTCAATAAAAATTATTTTGTGCCTATTTAGCTCTCCCGTTGGAGACTTTAAGAAATAAAAAATAGCTAAAAAATTCAAAATTTTAGCCTTAGCTACCCACTTGCATCCTCTGCTGGACTTGCCCTAATAATAGCTTTGTTGCTTGTAAACACCATATTAATCTTCGATAAATACCGGGCCTTATGTTTAGTGATTGTTTAAGAATGTAACTAAATTTGTTTTTAAAAATATTTTTTTATTAAGAAATGTATTAAAATAATATTTTTTATATTTTTAAATTTTTTATTTTACTATGAAAATGATATAAAAATATAAAATAAAATAAAATTTTTATTTTTTAAAAATTTATTATAAAACTTAATTACAAACCCCTCATTATTTTCAGATGTGCCATCATGTCAGCCCCACATGCTTTGCACTCAAGTAACATGCCATGCTTTCATTTTTTTGGAGATGTCACTTGGACACGTAAATATATGAAATGGACCCTCCAGCGGCTTAAATACAATAAAGAGAAAGAAATAACTTCCATGTCTAGGAAATGAGAAAGGACTTGTTATATCCCAAAACTATTTTACTTTGCTTTTAGAAACTCATCATGTAATGATGAAAGTATGGTGATTTTTATTTTGAATATTTTTTTAAGAATATATTCATCTTAAAAACTTATTTTTTAATGTGTTTCATGATGATTAATGTACCGAGGTCAAAACAAAATAAAATAAATATTTTGCATCATCTACATAGACATGTGACCCAAAACAAAAGTTTCAAATCAATTTCAGTCTAGTTTCCTTGAGTTATATCGTGAGCTACAAAGTCAACAAAATTTCATTTTTGATTGGCATAGGCTAAAGTAGCAATCAACCTTTAGGAATGATGCGCGCGTTTCACTGCTCCTCTTTCAAATTCATCATTATTCTTTTCTGGTCAGATCTTCATTATTATATATATAAAAAATTAATATTTATTTTAAGATTCGAGGTAAATAACATTATTCATTCAAATGATTTTGCCACCGAGAGATTTCCTTTTCTTCTTATTTCCTTGAATTTTCCAAGTTAGTTTCTTTTAAAATCCTCTGAAATTTCCAGAATATTCTCCTTTTTAAACCTTTCTGCTTATACACATTGAGCCAGCTGTCTCCAGCTATCAATTGCTAATAATTCCCCTTCCCTTTTAAGGACATTATTATCAGAAAATTGTCATAATCACTCAATTTTCTTTATTTAAGAATTGCCATAATTATTTTATTTTGATATTAAGTCCATGACCAGCTGCTTAAGTTTCTCTGGAATCTCCAAATCCGCTCCATAGATGTCCCACTAAGCAAGGGTAAAATTAACTTTCAAGTCTCCAAAACTTTTTGAAGTCCCAGCAAATGCGCCACGGCAAATCCATACCTGAACCAATTAAAAAAAAAGAGTAAAAGTAAAAGTAAAAACAAATAAATAACTAGAAAAGAAAATAGAAAGAATATACCTCACCTCAAACACGACGCAACTGATGAATGGTAACGGCACGCGTAACGGGCGACGAGTAATGGACCAATGCTATGGGTGGACGGAACGGTAATAGACGGCAAACAAAACGCTGCAAACACCACAATCCCATCCGTAAATTTTGGAATCAAATTAATTAAATCCTTAATTATAAGGATTAAGATTTAAATTCTAACGTTTAATTAGGATTTAGAAAATTAAGTCCCAAATCTCCTTCCATAGCAATTGATATGTACAATAAAAGGATTTTCTCTTCCAATCAAAGGTCCAACACAAAATCTAACTCATCCGAGCTAACTCAGCACCAAGCTCGTCGAGATGTATGCAACAGTGTCCTCCCCGCCGATCCGACACGGTCCAGAGCGAGCTGACACAACTATGCACACCTCGGCCGCAAAAAATGAAAGAAACCAAGAGCAACAACCTGTGATTAAAATCGCAGGAAAAATCAACAATTATCATCTTCGGCTGTAGACATGATTGATAACCGACTAGACCGCGGCTGGAAGGCTCCTCGCCTCCGTTGCTGGTGCGACGAAGGCCTAATCAAAGCCGTTAACGCTCTCTTCACCCACTCACCTTCAACACCACCGATTCTTACCAGAGAATTCGTCATCGCGGACCGCCTCATATTCAAACGGTGAGGAGTGAACATCGCCGGATTAGAAGAAACCGGGCTGTTTTTATGCAAGCTGCACCGGAACGAGCCTCGATGTGTTGTAGGAGAGCACATACAGGTCCTCTTCGGAGCCGAGATCGGATGGCTGTGATTCTTTTTCGAAACGGATATTGACCGGTTAGGAGAGGTAGATCGGTCAATAGAGAAACGAAAAGAAGGAGAAAGAGGAGGAGACGATGAGTAAAGATTGACACGTGTCGGGGATGCTGATCGTTGATGAGAATTCTGAAAAAATGCGGATGGTGATGAATAGAAACTCGAACTTGTTGAGGATGCAAAGGCAGAAGCTGATGAAGAAGATGAAAGACTGTAATTGTTTTGCGTTTGTAATCTACCACCTGGTGATAGAGAGCGCAAGACGGGACCACTTGATCTCTTTGACTGTGAAGAAGAAGAAGAAGCCATTGTCGAAGAATAAGAGCTTCTATACGAGAGGAGGTATTTTTTTTTCCCTTTCTATAGGGGGGTTTTGGGTAGCTGGTTTGGCAAACCTTGCGAGTCTCCAAGGTTGGATTTATAGGTGAGAGGGGCGAGGGTAGGAGTGTAAATGATGGGTGCTCGAGGGGTTGTTTGGGGAGTTGAGAGTTGTGTTAGTTGAGTTAACTATGGTTAAGATGAGGTCGGTATAACTAGAGGGTGGAGTTATGGGGTGTAGATTCTGATCGGACGGTTGGAAGATTGCGATGTAGACAGCAGAAGAGGATGGGAAAAGGAGCCGTTAGATATCAGGATTTCTGGGCAACTGCTAAAGTTGCCATGTGTAAAGTTCAAGCCTTCTTGGAAACGGTCAGCTACGAAAGTACGAGAATGTAATGGTTTTCTTTGGAAATTACAAACTGCCATCGTAAGAGTCTTCAACTGTCGCTTACCTCTCCAAATTCCCCCCCTAATAATCAAATTGTTGGCGTGTAAAACGTAGCGGAGTATCACCTTGGGGTTAAAATCGTGATTTGAAAAATAAAATTTTAAAATTAGATCATAAAATTATATCTGATTTTTTTTTATAAAAATTATAAAATCATAGTTAAAATCATGTAGGTAGAAAAATTATAAGTGAAATATTTTCGAATATAATATAATATAATTATGGCCATAAAACTTTATTAGTTAAGGTTCATACATGATTCAAAATAACTTAAAAATACATCACAAAATAATTATGTCCATATAATTTTATTAGGTAAAAACTAACAAATTTAAAATAATTATTTTATTAATATGCTATATAAATTAAAATCAGTCTCATGACCGTTATTTTTCTCGTTATTTTTAATACATTCATCAAAATGATTATTATTGAAAGGATTATCAGTACTAATACTGATACCAGCAACGATATTGTTAGTACCAGCTCCAACTAATTATTTTGACATCAGGACATGAAAATGATTTAAAAACATAAAAAAAAATTAATTTAAAGTAAAAAATAAAATAAAAATTCAAAAATTTTTAGTATAAATTTTAAAGTTAATATTACTAATTTTCAATAATAATTTCATAATATATATAAAAGAGATAGAGAGAAAGATAAAATTATATATATATTGTGTGTTTGCGCGCGCGCAGAGACTAGAGAGAGGGCGCACGAATGGTGGGGGGAGCGCTAGCTCTAATGCAATTTTTTAGCAGGATCGTAAAATCAGACTGATCCGGTTTGATTTTATAATTTTATATAATTTTGACTGAATTTAACCAAAATTAATTATTTTACCTGAATTAACTCGTAATTTTAACACCAATAATATCACACCGAGGGGCTAGTGAAAAATTTAAAGCTGGGGAAGTGACGAGTTGGCTTGGTGCGCATTATCATCTTGATCTATGTTTTAGAAACAAAACTGGTACCTTTTATTAGCCCAAATCACACGCATTTGTTATGGAATTTATTTTTCTGTTAATTAAAATGAAAATATATTTAATTTAAATATTTATAATGCATCTACAATATTAAAAATACATTACTAAACTAATACTTGGATTTTGAGCTCGTGATTTGAGTCACATGAAAAACAGCAATGCCCTTCAATTTCATGGTCATGCGGGCACATTTGCAGGCCATATCATGAAACATGTGATTACGAAATCATCGGTGACAAATTGACCATCTCCTGCACGAAAATCTTATAATAACTAGGATTTAATTAACTATAGGATATGTTGACCATTTCAACATCAACATTAATCAGAACTTGCTGATTTCTGAGACCAATTCAAGCCAGCGCACTCGTCTTGGAATTCAAGTAATGAACTAGGGCATTGCTTACGGCAAGATTAACAAATTCTTCCTCTCTTGTGTCGACCCTGGAATAGTCGAAGTCAGATATTAACAGCGAGTGAGATGTGCGCCATATTCAAACTATCCCACAAGATTATTATTTTCCCAGGGCCAGTCATGAAACTTTGGCCAGACGGTATCATTTAAAAAATATTTTTGAAAAGAAATATTTTTATTTTTTATTTTAAATTAATTTTCTGGATATTGTTATATTATTTTGATATTAAAAATAATTTTACAAAAATAAAAAAAAAATTAATATATTTTTTTTCAAAAATAATTTGAATCATTCTTACCAACAGCCGTGTACTTTTGCTGTCTGTAGCGTTCGGCATGGCCAGAGTTTTATATTTCCTTCACGTTTTGAAGCCACTGTCTTTGCCTAGCCAAGACAGCGACTTTTATTTCACTTTATTATCAACTGCTCAAAAGTTTTGTTATTATTTTCTGGCATTCAAGACACCCCAATACTTAATTCAGTATTATTATTATGCAGGTGAGATATTTTTATTAAAATAATATTGAATTTTTTAACCGTATTAGTTGAGTCATCAACTGAGTCAGTTATTTTATTTAACTAAAAACTCAGTCAGCATTAAGCTTCCAGTACAGTGTTTTTTTTTTAGATGGTAGCTGAAATTATTTAATTTTTTTTTTATTTAGAAATATATGAAAACATTTTTTTTACTTTTGATATTAACATATAAAATAATTTAAAATAAAAATAAATTGTTTTTAATTATTTTAAAATACAATATCAAAAAGTAAAGTGAATTTGACAGCTGGATGGCCCATTCTTGAAAGTCGTGCAGGGGGACCTGTTTAAGATGTCGCCGCAAAGCTCAGTTGCAACCACCATCTGCCTACATACATGCATGACTCCATCGACGGTATTTTTATAATAATTAATCTTCATTATAAAAAAGTTTATAGTTGTCAACTTGTCATCACTGTTGCTTTTCTTTTTTTCATTCAATAAGTATGAACATGACCTGAATTTGAATATGTTCTTTCCATGATCAAAACTCAAATTGTGCCGTGAAAATTAACACTTATCATTTAATCAAGTGGGGTGCCCGGTCTGACCAACCGCTTAATATATAACTAACTCCGCCAATAAAACCCTACCCCCTCCTTTAGTCTTGGCCACTAATTTGTCCGGTACTCTGGTTGAAGCCATAACCTGGCAAATACTACTTGTCCAGACAACATTGGCTGTGAGAAAATCACGCGGAATTGAAGCCACGGTTACGTGTTCCTAACCTTGTCTTAATTCGAGTTGTTCATCATCTCTGCTGACATACACCCGCATGAACAGTACGTTTCAGCTTTTAACCTGCTTGTCTCCCGTAGAGGATAAAGAACAAGACAAGCAGATCCGCACCAATGCCCAACCACATATTTTAACGTTGTCAGCAGTAAATTGACTGTGAATAAAGTTCTGTATCCATTATAGTGGAGGTTAATATTCTGCTTCTCCATGGCCGAGTCTCAGCCTGGTCCTGGTTTCGGTTGTTTCCTGCTTAGATAAACATATTTTAACTCTAACTCTTGAAAACTATATATGCACACACGTTCATGCTGCTTCGTGATTAACGAATCAGGGATTTTTACTCAATTAGATCGAATTGCTAAGTGGGAACTTAGATCGAATAACTTAATTAGCTTTTTTAAAAAATATTTTTAGTTGTAATAAAAAAATGAGTTTATAAATTTACTTGTTTTTTAAAAACTATATAAAGATAGACTCTGGAATGTGAAATAAATAAATAAAAAGTTTTCATGAATGAAAAATATATTAACTTTCATGGGAAAAAAAATTAAATGTAATGATGTACGACATCAAAGGCAAAATTTTTTTTTATTTAACTAACTGAATATTTTTGAATGAATGAATGAAATTCATGTTATATTAATTTTTACAAAATCAAGATTGAAATATAATTATGTGTGATATTCGAGGCAAAAGTTATTTAACCAACTAAATAAATAAAAAATGGTCATCAACACCCAGCTTTATTATCTAATTATAACAACTTTAGTTTTAGAGAGTATTTGAGAGTATAATTGAAGTTATTTTATAATTTTTGTTTAGAAATATATTAATTTTTTTATATAAAAATTATTTTTGATATTAGTATATAAAAATGATATAAATTTTTTATTTTTTTAATTTAAAATAAAAAAAATCATTTTTTTTTAAATAATGCAATGATACGGTTGAGTATTATAGAGCTTATATCATGTGTATATATATATATATATATACTCAACCGTGAAAGGATGGACGTGCTAGGATCGTGGGATGCACCCCCCGCTAATCACGAAAGGAGATCTGAGTAGCTGGAGTGTTCTGTGTGAGAGAATTAATAATTGATCTGAAGAAAAAATGCATGGCAATTATGAAGAGAGAGCGAGAGGGAAAGATAGACGACTCGCGTGGTGATGGTTGATGGCAGCTGGGAAAATACAGAAGTGTTGTTGGCTCAGAAAGTTTTATGCATAGACTATAGTTCATGTGGTGGTAGATTTTTTTTTTTTGTTGGAGTGCAAGGATACGTCACAATGGCGTACCAAAATTCCACCGACTTCAATAAAAATAAAATAGAGACAGTGATTGATTTACAGTGTGTTTCAAAAAAAATATATTTTAAATTAAATTATTTTAATATTTTAAAATTATTTTGATATGTTGATATTAAAAAAATAAAAAATAAAAAATTATTATTCCAATATATTCTCAACAAAAAACTTTATAAAAAATAAAACCAACCATAATTGAGCACTAAATTGACAAAAATGCATGGTCATGCTAACCTTTTCTTGAAAGTCCATCAATGTGATACCATATACTTATTTTTTAATACATCACGGCGATGTTCATTGCTTCCTCTTCAAGCTGTGAACCTTCCATTAATTTTGGACCTTTTTATTATAGGGTTGCATACAAAACAAGTGTTAGGTTTTCGTGTTATAAAAGATAACACTTGTTTTGTAAAATCCACATTACATTCTCAATCCTTACCCTAGGGGTAGGGATAGTAATAAGTATCAACGAGTCGGGTTCTTTTATGTTTCTATTTTATTAATTATTTATCGGGTAAAACATGAGTTCACATATTATATATTAAAGTTCATATTAAATTATCATTTAATTCGCATGTAATTATTTTTTTTATTGTAATTTATCATTTTTTTATTTAAATACCAAGTTGCAAGCACAAGAAATCGGACAACGTAGAAAGTGTGAAAGAATTTTCTTTGTTATCACAAGCAACAGCGCCGGTAACATAAAACTTTAAGGGATGTTTTGGAGCATGGGATCGTTTCAAATTTGAAGGGCAAAGGAAATGATGAATAAATGAATATGCCTAGCACGTAAAATAATTAATACTATTTCTTAAGATTTTTTTTTTAAATCTGATATCAGTCTATCAAGACCATTGAAAAATATTAAAAAAATATCAATTTAATATTTTCTTCAATATAAATGTATTTTTTAAAACAAATCTAAATAAATAAATAAATAAAAAAGAAGCAAATTTCCAACCTGTTGAAAGTAATTTTTGTGGGTCTAAGGCTAGCAGATTTAGTGACCAACCTATACCTACAATGGGAACCTGCTATTCAAAGAAATCCAAAAGTCGGCATCGTAGCCCACCCAGTTGCTGTTCAAGGTCGCCATGAAGAGAGTTTCAAAATTGAAAACGAAAACTTTAAAATATAAAAAAATACATTATTATTATTATTATTATTATTATCATCTTCTTAGCTTCGTCGTGTTTCTTGAAGTCACCTCGTGGTGATGAAATTTAGATCATGAAAAAGTTAGGCAAATCAAGTGGAAGGTTCTAACCATGACTTGTGTGTTCGTTATTGAACATGAAATACATTTAAAAAATATTTTTATTATTTTTTACATCAATATATTAAAACTATAAAAAAATCAATTTTCAGGCTAGACACACCCCCTTTCAAATATAAAAACAAACAATGTTTTATTATAATTAAAAAAATATATATATCCAGATGACATTATTTTTTACACCAAGATGTTAAAACTATAAAAATATCTTTTTTTTCAAGCCAAACACGCCCCTTTCAAATATAAAAACAAACAATGTTTATTATAATAATAATAAATATATATCCTGATGACATTATTTTTTACACCAATATGTTAAAACTATAAATATATCATTTTTTTCAAGCCCAACACGCCCCTTTCAAATATAAAAACAAACAATGTTTATTATTATAATAATAAAAATATATATCCAGATGACATTATTTTTCAGCAATTCTCTGAATATCACAAAACAATATATTTAATATGTGAAAAAAAATACATTTTTTCTTTGTTGAACTCCTCGGCCGGATTAGAGAACATGTGTGCTCGTCTTTTTCTTGGTGGAGAACAATGCCACCCATATCATTTGCTTTTATTTTTATTTTTATTAAGGTGAATATTCTAATAATTTTACATGTATTTTAATTAATTTTGTGAATTTTAAAATTAATAATTATATAAAATTTTAGTAATCATTATATTAGCAATTATAAAATTCAAATATAAAACTATATAAAAAATATATTTTTATTCCAAGTTTTTATTATTGTGCCATTTAATAAATGACTATTTGCTTCCACTTCTTAAATACATGGAAGAAGTCAATGAGAATAGTTCTCCACTTCCACAACTCCATCGCATTATTTATGCGACGGTCACATCTGTAAGAAGCTGCTACTCTCTTGGAATATATTCCATCCTACAGTTGTCGTCCCCTGTTTCAAAATTTAACTTGATTTTTTTATTACATAATTAAATCGATGGCAGACTGGCTGTCCATGCTATACATACATCTATAATAGATTTTGTGATTGTTCGGTGTCGTTTTAAAAGTATTTTTTTTATTTTGATAGATTGATATTAAAAATAATTTTATAATTGTCGCTTCAGGTTTCTTTTTGAACAAAATAATCTTTGATTAACCTAAGTCAACTCACATGACTCGCCACCTGAAACATAGAGCGAGCCAGCGCCGGTTCTTACACCTACAGTTTGGAGGCCAAGTGAATGGTTTCCTCACATTGCAAATTTGACGAATATAAGAGATAATGTACCATCATTCCCTGTTCATTTCTTTTCCTTGCTCTTCTTTTAAAGACGGAAACAATGTCACTGCCAGGCTTAAAGCATCTGTTGTTAGAAGTTTTACACTGACGTAATAACTGGGAGAAAAATACTAAAAACTACCATGCACGTGTACAGAGCAGCAAATCGAAGTGAAGCTGAAAAAACCTCTCCAACCAAATTCCAACAGTATGATGACATAGTGATCTGTTTTTTCAGGATTTTTTTTCCCTTTCTGAACCCTGTGCTGATTCAGATACTGGCTGCTTAGAATACACACGGTGCCGCCTTTCTCTACCATATATGACCCAGAAGATTAGAGAAAGCATAGCTGCAGAAGAGACCATTACCAAACCTATGTAGATCCATCTACTATATCTCCTGAGACTTGGACAATGATCCCTACATATGTCGTCGAATGTTTCCCTTGCAAAAGTGCAGTCTCCTAGGTCAGTCAGGAAAGGAGCATAATTATTCAAACCATAGCTCACGTTTACTGCAGCTGACATCTGGCTGTAGAATGCAGGGGTTAAACGTCCTGTCGTGGTACATATCCCAGTTGGTGAAACCTGACACACATAGCTACTCCATACCTGGACAAGTTAAATGAAAATGTTGAATATCACTTCAAGTTTTTCGCGCGAGTGAGTTTGTGAAATTCTTCAGTTACTTTGCAAATGTAATGTAATGTAATGAAGGTAACTTTCAGGCCAAAGGAAAAGGACTACCAAGAGTTCACCGCTTCGTTTTCTATCCTAGATCGTCAAATGTCATTGAATCCTGCTTTTACTTTATACACTAGTAATGCTTCCTCAAGTGTACAAGCATTTTTAAACTTCAATTTTTTTCTAGTTTCTATTAATTACCTGCGTTGCATTGGTCAAGTCCACTTCACCAGCACTGCAAGGCCGGATCGTCAAGTCGGCATAAAATGGGTTGCAGAGCATTGGTACCAACGGACCAGATTGGTTGATGTACATTGGCTTAAAATTGGGGGAGAAGTTTAGATTAGAAACATTGGTGATGACCTGGTTGACCACTTCAACAAGTTGGGCAGTGATTTCCTTGCTCTTTAACAAGGTGTCCTGCGTAGTTGCTTTGTCCACGCAGGGAAGTATATCATCTAAAGCTGTTTGAGAAGTGGGATTGTGCACCCAATGATCCATAGCGACACAGGTATCTCCAGCCACACTAGCATGTCAAAAAAAGAAAAATTGTGAATTGGTGAGGGGATCAGAAATAACAAAATAGGTATAAAGGCTTACCATGAAACTGTAAGAGTAATGAAGCAATAAAAAAGAAAAAAAAAGAAATCTAAAAGGAATACATCCAATTTCTATCAAGTACTAGCTCGACAGTTATTACAAAGGTATGGTTGTGTTTAGTCAGTGTTCCAGAATAGCAAAGACAAATATTTTGGTAAATTTGAAACAATAAAACATGTCCCCTCTGTCTCTTTTGTCCCGTATAGTAACCAAACGCTATTATGAAACAAGAGAACTCTCGAGCCCTTGACAGTACTTGTAGAGAAGGCAGTGTGACTGGTATCACAACCCCCCATCACTCCAACATTGTAATTTTTCAAGGCTATATCCATGTCATAATGTGGCATTGTTCCATTAATCCACAAGGCCTGCAATTTTCAGAATATACACCCTTTAAGATCCTTTAACTTAGAGTCTATGAGGGATCATTAGACTGATTGCATCCTATATAGAATGCTTCCAGTTGAAGTGAGCACAGTGAAAAGGCTTAACAGTTAGCCAAAGCAGCCGTAGAAGTAGGTGAAGGGAAACAAAACAGTAGAGGAAAAGGAATTTCAGAATTGAATATGAAAGATAAATGAGAGCAATATACAGGTGAATCATTTTGAAGAAGCTGGAAAAAAAAAGATGAATGTTAAGTGCGGTGTGCTATCCGATGTGGTGAAAGAGTTTGGTTCTTGTTTAAAACTTAATCATTAGAAATATTTTAGACTAAGAGGATATAAAAATTTCAATTGACAGGCCAGATTCAACTTTTGGAAAAATTGTTGACAGTAACTACAGATTAATCTTCTCCTTACAAATAATACCAAGCAGGATGTTAATTCAGGCTTGGGTCAACCTGAGGATCATCAACTCCATCCAGGCCAATCCCGATACGAATTCATTTTGGACAAAAATTAATAAAAAAAGAGCCAACTTGGCCACGTCTTAGGTTGGGCTCAGTCAACAGTCATGGATTGACCCACTGAGGCACCTAGATTTTACTCAGACAATATTCTAAATCGTTTGAAAGGAAACCCACTCATACCAGGCTCTGGGTCAACAAGGTCACCAGGTCGGGTTAATAACTATGCTCGGCAGTAGATAACTTACTTATGGAGAAGAAGGAATGTGCCGCACAAAATGAATGTTCCAGCAACAAGAATCCATCCAACGACGACCAGGCTGCACCAATTTTATGAGGTCACATTACTCGAGAACAGGTAAGAATTAATGGCAGTATAAATTAGATTATCACTTACATGTACACCAGGAACTGCATGCCAAAAATCGAAAATACTGGAACACGAAAACTCAACATTATTACATCTGCTTCGAAGAAGTTTTTAAAAATTGGATTCATTCAGAGTTTCTCTTATCAAGCAAACAAAAAGGGAAGCTTACAGAATCCAAGAAATGTCAGGAGAAGCATAATAGCAGCAGTAGTGATCAGTGCCACTTTCCTGCATGAAACCAACATGCTCATCAAATGATGAAAAAGACTAAGTGCTTAATCAGATGCAATAAGCTGTATCCTTCAACTTACACAGAATCCAAGAGATCACGTATGTCATCCGAATTATCCAAAGTTTTGTCAGAAAGGACACTAGCAGAAGAATTAATTCTTATTCCAATCTGATCGATATCAGTTTGGACGTTAGACGGTAGAAAAACTTGATCGACTCCGATTAGCTTGGCAGAAGCAATAAAATCTGACACAGTCCTTAGTTTATCGACAGTGGTATCTGCTTGATTCACAACATACTCCAAAGTTTCTGTTGTGCTTTTGTGAAATCTTTGCTGAGCAGTATATAGAACAACACATCCAATGCTGTAGCCAAAGAATTCAACATTAGTTTCTCTGCGTGAGATTGGTGCATGTGTGTGCGTGTTTCTGTAAGAGAGAGAGAGAGAGAGAGAGAGAGAGAGAGAGAGAGAGAGAAGCATATACATAGCACATATGCTGAAGAGAACAAGGAAAACGAGGGAGAGAGCATAAGCTGTTCGTGAGTAGCCATAGCGCTGCCTTTTGCAACAGAGATGGCAAAGGCAACCACACAGTAAGCACAGCCCAAACACCAGAAACCAGATTGCAGCAACAGCAAACAGAGGAGCTGCAGTGAAACCTACAGACTGCATCCAAACAGAGCTTTCAATTACCAGAGAATTCTCAATGAAATCTGAAACTAAAAACGATTAGAATGTGATTAGTTGACACAAGCTAAACCCAATACAGAAGGTCCACTCAATAACTCTGAATTGTTTTCCTTGAGCATAATATCCTTCAATAACTTCTCATCACTTGCTAGAAGGTACATGATTGTTTGATGTTGATTTTATTCCGTGCAACTTCACTCGTTTGCCTGGACAGGAACATCTTTCTGCTTCTAGAATTTATACACTATACAGGTCACATTTCAAGCAATTAGCATTTAACACTGTCTGATATCAAACCATCTTTCTGGTTAAAGCATATTGCTATGAATACTTGTAATAGAAAGTATTTATACTGATTTCCACTAGCATCCAAGTCTGTTGGTATTGTTCTTGAATAGAAAATTACAGAAATCGGCAATCAATAATTGAATGTTGCTCAGCAATGCCAAGATTCTCCAGTATTCTTAGTAAAAGCAAATTGGAATCTTTCTTCCACAGCCAACAATTATGACATCCACTTCCTGGATAGCCTCTAAAGCACCCTGACCACTCATTAGTACTATAAATTTACTTTTCTCCCCACATAGCATATTGTCATGCTGACAACTTGTTAGATAAGAAATGTAAGATCCATCTAGCCATTGCAAACTGGTAATTAAGACTGAAACCCTACAGCAGCAGCAGCAGCAGCAGCAGCAGCAAATAACGAAGTACCTATAAATAAAAACATAGAAAGATGGTTTGATTCTACTGGGATTTGATCATTGATGAACTTACAGCCCAGTAATGGCGATCACTGATATTCCATCCTCCGGTGTATCTTTTGAAATCATTAAGAGGGTCTTTTCTGTAAGTCCTCTTTGGAGCCAGCACAAGTACTGGTGAGTCCTCAACAGGTTCACTAATGGGTGCCTCCACCACACACCTCCTTGTCCCCCATGAGAACTCCACTTCATACTTAGCTTCATTTTCCCTCCTTGCTACTGCTTTTCAAAATCAACACAAAATGGCACAGCTTTATGCATTTTCTTTTCTTATAAACACACCATCGTTGAGCAAGTAAAATCAAAGTTTCAAGATTTTCAGTTTGGAAGCTGAGAAGATTCATAAAAACAAAACAAAGTTTTGCGAAGGTAAATATGTTAGTTTAGGCTTCCAAGAAACATGAAACTTGCATTAATTAAGTCAAAAGGTTTCAACATGCACATTTGGTGGGGTCAAATAAAAAAGTGGGCACTCTAAAGTAAAACTATAATTCTACAGTCTTCTGTCTTCCTATATTTTCTCAGAAACCAAACAGCTGTTGAGGAAACAGTGGAGCTCAACAGAAAAGATAAAAGAGTATAAAAGCATACCAGCAGGGGGTAGAGCAGAGAAGGGAATGGATGTCGAAGGAGTAAAGAACACAAAGGAGAGCAGAAGAAGAGTCAATGCCAGTAAACTGTGACGTGGCATGATGACAGAGAGGGAGAGAAAGAGGCTCTCTGTTTTTCTCTACTGTGTTCTACGGTGATTGATGTAAGCTTTTCCGAGAGAGGGACAGAGAAAGCCCGTTGGCTCCTTTCTCATTGGATACTGGATGTGTAAAAAAATTGAAAGTACTTTACCGTTTGGGAGTATTTCATGACTACTGTTTAGGAATATATTTGAGATTTTTTTTTAAAAAAAAATTATTTTAAAAATATATTAAAATAATATTTTTTTACTTTTTAAAAAATATTTTTAACATCTAAAATCATTAATTTTTTTCCAAACACGTCACTTAATTATGTCTATAAAACTTTTATTGTTCGTTCTCTTTTTATTGTAGTTGTAGTTGAATAATAACGTAAAAATCATTTAAGATTGGGATAACTTTTATTTTGTAGTGTTTTTAAAATATGTATTTATTTTTAAAAAAAATATTATATTGATTTTTTTGTAGTTTTTTTTTTATAATTCTAGTATAATAATATAAAACCAAAAAAATACTTTAATATATTTTTTACCGGTAAATATATTTATTTTCTATGAATCTAAAGATATAGTAGACAAATATCTAAAAAAAAATATGATAAATTTGAACTAGTCCACTAAATGTCTAAAAAAGACTAGTTCGTGGAATGAAAAAAATAAAATTTAATTGTCTTGCTATATTCTTAAAAAACTCATTATTGCTATTTAGTTGAGTTGAAGATGACAATAATGCTTGTTTGATAGTATGGATAGATGGGTCTGGATATCTATTTCTCTTTCTCTAATTAAGATTTTACAAATATTATTATTAATTTACAGGCTATAATTTTATATAAATTACATGGAAAGCTTATTTTGAAAAATTAATTATGAAAAGATATACTTTATAATTTTTTAAAGCATATGTTTTTTTAAACCACAATCAAGTAAAATACTACAATGTAAAACACGCACATGAAGTGGAAGAGTAGGAATATAGAGTTGGAGATTTTTATATATAATTATTAAATCTAACCTAATCTGATGACTGATCTACAAAAAATTAAAAATTAAAATCCAATCTAAATCGAAGTTCCAGTTAAATTATATAAGATGTTGACCAATAAGATTTTGATGAGTTTTTAGTAATCTTTTAATTAAGAAAAAAAGAAAAAAAGATATCATTTAAATTATATAAAAAAATAAACAAATAAGTAGTATTTTTGTCTAAATTAATTCACAAACTGTGTCTCTTGTAATGTTTGTTTAAAAATGTGATTGAAGTTTTTTTTTAAATATTTTTTATTTAAAAATATATAAAATAATTTTTTAATATGAATATATAAAAATATTTAAAAAAATATTAATTTAAAATAAAAAAAATAAAAATTCAAATTATTTTGAAAACGATTTTGAGAACGCCCCGTAAATCTACGAAGGTGTGAAAGGATGAAAATGGGCCTGCGATGCAAAATGGAAAACAACTGGAATGGCGGGGCCCTGAAGTGGCGAGTTTCCCGAAAAATTACGACCCTTGTCGTCCACTTTTTTCCTTGGAGACAGGAAATAGTGATTTTTTGAGGGCCACAATTGCCGCCTATTTCCTTGGTTCTCGCCGTTCCTCAGCCTTCTCGCCGCTCACAGCACAGCCTAGGGCTAGAATTTCACATTTCTACTCATTAAACATGGGATACTTCAAGGTTAACGACTCGTCACTCGTTATTTTTTTCCCCCATGTGCATGACTTGCAAGCCCCTGACAATATAAAGTCATAACAAATAATATAGGCAAAAAATATATATATATATATTTCAAGGCTACCAGTGTTGTTTTAGACAAAGATTAAATGATATTTTAGATTATTAGTTTAAGAAAACTAAATTCAAAATTTTTAGATGGGAAATTAAATTAAAAATATTAGATTCATTATTTATTTAAAAAAAAACTAAAAGTAATTCCATCAAAGATAAACAAAATATCAATTAGGTTAAAGATAATTGACGTGGGGAATATTTAAGTTATTTCATTAGTTTTATATGCAAAATACAGAGGGACTCTGGAGCAAGTAACAAGAGGAGTTAATTTTGAATATATATCAAATACGAGGAGGTAAAAAGTCAAATTAGGAATATACAAACTAATTTTCAAATGAATTCAAGTTCCAAGAACAGTACTTACGAGTGATTAGAATTTTGATTGGAAAATATTTATAATTTTTTTTATTTTAAATTAAAAAATTTTAGTGTTTTTAAATCAATTTAATGTGCTGATATCAAAAATAATTTAAATTTTTTTGATATTTTAATATATTTTAAAATAAAAAATAACTTAAAAAAACTCAATCTATTAATTAAATCAAATCGAATAACGAATGCGGCTCTCAAGGTAATCGACATGTCCTTTATACATGGCCTTAGTGCAGCATTTAACAAAAGCGCATCTCTAGTTATCGAACGAAACGACAGCGAAAAAAATTACAGTGCCTGTAAATAGTAATATATTTTTACTTATTTTTCAAAAAATCACTTGAGAAAACAAATAATATAACAAAAAATCAATTCTGAAATTCATTATAAAATAAGAAAATTATTTTCATATAAACTTCATCTATGGTGAAATAAATATCGATTATTCAGTTCACAGCACCATAAAATCAATAATTAATACTGCTTAACATGCGGAATTAATCATGCTAATGTAGAATTTTAGGCTACCATCCTCGATTAATCTCTTACTTTTGGACTGCACTAATGGGCCGAAGCCTGTATCACCGATAGCCCACTACATGCCAAAGCACGCTTTCACCAGAGGCCTACTGCCCATTCTAGTCCAGTCACTGTTGCAGCTTTATTAATTTTGGGCTTTCGATATGCTGGTTGAATGGATGTTTCGTTAGTTTCATGTAAAATAACATGTTCTTAAAATATTTTTTTCAATTATATTTTAAACGAGATAAAGTTTGTTTTATTTAGTCAATCTCACCACCTATGGATAAATTTTAATTTTTAGAAATAAAACTAAGTATCAGAAATTTAATTCTCCATCTAGAAATTTTATTTTTAATTATGAAATTTTAGAGAAGAGATTTTAAGGCACCAATGTTCTTTTAAACAATTAACAAAAAGAGTTTACACTGCTATTTTTTTTTAAAAAAAATTAAAAATATATTTTTTGATGGAAAATTAAAATAATCATATTAAATTCTTATTTTTTTTATTTTATTTTAACAACTTAAAATTAAATATATAAAATTTTCAAAAAATAGGTTAAAGATTACTTAAATGAGAGTATTTAAGTTTTTTTATTGGGTTTATACACAAAATATAAATGTAAATTTGAGAAAAAACTGACTTTAAATATATTAATTATAAAAAATTGAAATTGAAAATACAAAGATTAATTTTCATATATTTACAAAGATTAATTTTCATATATTCACCGGACAGTGAACAATTAAGCCAAGTTAACTCAGATGATCATGGAACAGAAGACACGTCACTCAAAATAACTGACATGGCGTCTGGTCTGAATAAAAAAAAAAAATCTTAACAGCAACAGGTCAGCCTGTCAGCGTCTTCTCTGAGGCCTCACCAACTCCATGACGACTTTTCTTTAACAGCCACCACCATCTCCTCTTCCGTTTCCAGCAGCCATATACACCTATACAATACAGAGAGAAGGTGTTTTTAGAGAGAGAAATTGCGTTTTAGGGCTACAAACAAAAATGGGCTGTGGGGATTTCTTCTTTACAGTGCTTATAACCTTCTCAACAACCCTTATAACATACAACATCCTTATATCAGCAAATGCACCACTTAAGCAAGAACTACCAGGTCCATCATCAAGATCATCACTTATAGTCGACCCAATTATCAAGATGCCATTCGAAAGATCAAGTTCTGGTAATAAGAGACTGTTTCATACAGCTGTGACAGCTTCTGATTCCGTCTATAATACTTGGCAGTGTAGGGTGATGTATTACTGGTACAAGAAGCATAAAGATGGACCTAATAGTGAAATGGGTGGGTTTACTAGGATCTTGCATTCTGGAAAGCCTGACAAGTTTATGGAGGAAATCCCAACTTTTATAGCGCAGCCTTTGCCTTCTGGGATGGATCAGGTTTTTGTTCTTCTTTTGAAATTCGGCTCTGCTTTCGTTTCCTGAATCATGTGGTTGACTTTTAGAGCTCCCTAAAGGCAGTTAACTTGGAGAATTAGCTAAAGTTTTGAACTTGGTTAACTGGATTTGAAATTGTTAAGTTTTTGAGAAATTACAGTATATTGATGATTTAAAACCCTCTGGTAAGGTTAAGACTGCTTATGTACTTGGTTCCTGAAGAAATCTAGGCAAAGAGCCATGTTAGAGTTCTAGACATCGGATATATTCGTGATCCAGGGCTAAAATTTGGCTTTTGCGTTGACTTTTGGGAATCTTTTGAATTCATATGAGTCATTTTGAGTCAACTTTTTTCTGAGATTTGTTGTTGTGTGCTTGTATTTACTTTGTTTGGAGAGAGAGGAATGATAGGTGACATAGAGAGATAACCTAGATGCGAAAAGTCTGGTGCATCTCATCATTTTGAAGTTCAAATTAGAGGGTGGAGTTTCACAAGACGTTAGCGACTCGCTGGCATCCTGTTGTTTAGATATAAATTGATTGATAGTGTAAGGAGTTAGTGCATTATTGATGTAAATTGGTTGACAGTGTCATAGTAGATATTGCTGATTCTAAAGGACTCTGGCTTGAAGCAGATGGCTGCTTGCTCTCTTTCGTTTTGGAAATGAAAAATTAGTTCAGCCAAAAATAGAAATCCGAATGACATTCCTTCTCATGCTTAAATAGGGAAAATTGGAAGAAACGGTTCATATAAATTTCCTTGTTTTCAGAGTTTTTATTGGTTGAATTTCCATTATTTGCTCATCTCAAATCTTACAATCACAGGGCTATATAGTTCTCAACAGACCTTGGGCATTTGTGCAATGGCTTCAAAAAGCAGACATAAAAGAAGAGTATGGAATGCTAAATCCCCAGCTTCTGTGACAAGTTGATCTTTATTTCAATAAATTTGACTTTATATCCACTATTTTACTTTTTACTCAGTTACATACTGATGGCAGAGCCAGATCATATTATTGTTAAGCCCATCCCAAACCTATCTAAAGGTGGCCTCGGAGCTGCATTTCCTTTCTTTTACATTGAACCTAAAAAGTATGAATCTGTCCTTCGAAAGTACTTCCCTGATGATAAGGGACCGATAACAGCCATCAACCCCATAGGAAATTCACCTGTCATTGTTGGAAAGGTTTGTGTTTTATCATGTTCTTTCTGGCAATGCATTATTCTTCTGGTTGCTGGCGTTTTCTTGATTGTCTGTGCAACTTTGTTAGGAATCTCTTAAGAAGATTGCTCCCACTTGGATGAATATCTCCTTAGCAATGAAAAAGGATCCTGAAACTGATAAAGCTTTTGGTTGGGTGCTTGAAATGTGAGATTTTTATGGTTAACTCTATTTTTGTGAGTACCTTACAGCATGTAGTTGACCTTTTCTTTTTTCCCTGTTCTTTGATAAATACAGGTATGCTTATGCTGTTTCATCTGCTCTACATGGTGTTGGTAACATCCTGTACAAGGACTTCATGATTCAGGTTTAATTAGAATAGCATTTCCTTGCTTTGTCATACAGTAGTCTGAAAAATTGCACAACATTTTCTTAAGCTACTTCAATTTTTATGGATTGCCTTTTACTAGCAGACTATCAGTTACCCATTTTGCATTTTTTGACAGCCTCCGTGGGATACAGAAGTTGGCAAGAAGTTTATCATTCATTACACTTATGGATGTGACTATGATATGAAGGTAGTCTACTGTAGAATAATACAGTTTTATGCTCTATGCTCTTCAAGGATTAAGAAAAGATAAAGACAAACAACTTCTGACTTCTTGATTTATTTCTTTGTTTGCAGGGTAAATTAACCTATGGAAAGATTGGAGAATGGAGGTTTGACAAAAGGTCTTATGATAATGTTGCACCTCCAAGAAACCTTACCTTGCCTCCACCAGGTGTTCCAGATAGTGTGGTATGTTTCATCTCACCTTATGGTCCTAACTTGTGACTGCATGAAAACCATGCACAAAAAGTTTCAACAAACGTTTTTGCCCTTGTAGTTTTTGATTTTTAGACGTTTTCCTCTTATTTCTACATGGGGATCTAATCCTGCCCAAAATTCTAGATTTTGCTCCCTTTACCATTTAAGTGTAGCATGAGTAATTTACGCAACAAAGATCCTGGGTGTGAACAGAAACTTGGTGGGAGCATACCCATGCAAAATAAAATATAATTCCCATCAAGCATCATATTTAGTGTTGGATTAAGGAGCTACTGTCGGTTTCTGCCAAGGTAGCATTGCCACCCTGAGGCCTGAGAGGAGGGGCAGAACTGCTATGTGATTAAAAATGTCAAATGGTCTCAATTAAAATGTATTGTTGCAGTGTCGAAATTAAGCTTACACAACGGTCAGCTGTAGGTGCAGTAACCAAGTTTAGACAAATCTAGGTTCTCTTCACCCATTTGGGCATAGTGCCATGGTCTTCAAGGGAACGAGGCTAGAGAGAATATGGAAGTGACTCTTCCTTACCCGTTGTCAGATTGTGCATAAAATGGAAAAAAAGAAGAATATTGACACTATTTCTGAAAGTTTCCTCAGATATATTGGATTTTGGTTTTGCTATGGATAATCCTGCTTGTTATAGTGGAGAGCAATCTATATTTGTTAAGCTCTAAGGTTGGAGCTTAGGTGTAAATATGTCCCATTGTCAGCTCCATTTCTTGTTTTTTAAGCAAACATAACATTGCAGGTTACTCTGGTGAAAATGGTGAATGAAGCTACCTCAAACATTCCAAATTGGGGATCCTAAAGAGGAGATTGGTTGAAAACTGCCAAGGAAATTTGGGCTTGCTGCTTGATACGAGTTGATCCCTAGTATATTTGTGGGTACCATATGTGAAAAGGTTGTGAAGATTGGCATGTATTCTACATCACTTTGAATCCCATGAAGCCTCTGTAATCGCTGGAAGTTAGGAAACTGCAATATTGTGACTGGTAATGGCGAAAATGAAGCATCCCTATGTACTATATCGGAGCTTACATAATAAATTCGGATCAGACTGCCACTAATGGCTGATGTACACAAACTTGAAGTCTTTCAATGCATATCCGATTGCTTGAGGAATCGATTTGAAGTAAAATATTAATAATGATGAGATTTTTGAAAACACACGGCCAGCGACGGGAACAAAGACATCCGGAGCATTATTTATTGTAGAAGGCATGTTCGTCTTTCCTTATTTTTTGATACTTTTGAACAGATGATAGTCTTGTCTTCTCGCATGGAAAAGAAAATAGTAACATGGACCATTCTGAAAACAAAAGTGAAGAGCAAGATTTTGAGATTTTCACGGCAGATTATCTGTCAAGAAAATTGATTAATAATTACCTCTACGCTAATGGCGTGGAAGAAATACTGAACGTAGTGAATGCCACTATCTTCGTATATACTTAGTTTTTTTTTTTCAAGTTTTGAAGAAAAAAAATACTCATCCATGCGGCGGTTAGATTTTTTTTTTTTTAGTTTTTAAAAAACAAAATCGAGGTGTTATGAAATCTGATGCATGCTAGAAAAAAAATTACATACTAAAATTAAAATATAATGGATGGCATATTAGGATGAAGACACATTTAATTAATTGGGACCGGTTAATCTATAAAGCCCAAAATGTTAATTTATATGATGTGGGCATAGGATTCTAACATGATTTGTTCTTAAATTAAATTTATTTTTAAGGATAAAACTATTTTGTGGTAAATGATCCAAATTAGATGTTAAAAGACATGCATTTTTTTTTTCTAACAAAAAAATCCACAACCTATAACGAGAAGTAGATCAACAATTTATTTAGTTAGATGTGTACACTAAGAAGAGAACTTTTTTCATTTTATTTTGCTAAAAAAAAGGAAGCAAACCACTTATTTCAATCACGTAGGCCCAGTTAGGGTTACTGTAAAATAATATTTATTTTTATTAAAATATTGTTTTTTTTTTTTCAGATTTTAATTAGTCCGATTGAATTTAAAAAACACACACAATACTTTGAAATCTTAGGCATCACTACCTATAACCTTGGAATAGAAAGAGGGCAATTTACAAATGGGCTTAAGCATTAAAGGGCACCAAAATCCAAAATCTGATAATTCAAGATCTTCTCCCATTTCTGTGTATAAATTATGTGTTTCATATAAACCAGGCTTGATACGAAAGGAATTATAAGAATTACATTCATTTATTCGCAACAAAAAAAAAAATGCATCCACACTCGCCCAAGCAATCGGAGAGGAAAGGGATTGCTTGTTCATGTCAGCAAATTCACAAGCTCACCAACCTACCGCATGCACGGTTCATTTCAAATTAGAGTTGCTAGAGTCAGTTAATGATCCCATCCATGCCGGTGGTAGCATTCCAGTTTGCTCCTGAACAGTCTTAAACAATGGTGGTAGCATCTTATAAACCCCAGCCACCTCCTCCATTGCCTTCCCTTCCCCAGCTCCATCGTCTCTCACCCCACTGTTTCCATTTGTCCAGATGCTGATTTTTGGCTGCAGCCCCTGAACTGCGTCTGAGTTAATCTTAGCAATCTCTCGATACAGTCCGCCGTGGATCATTAAGTAATCTCTTAATGCAGCATAATTTCCGCCTAAAGCGTCTAGAAGGGTGCGTAGATAGACTCCTTGTGCTTGTGCCATTGCTACAAGCCCCTCAGCTTCCTTTCGCTTGGCATATAGTTCTCCATCAGCAACTTGTTGCCTGGAATAGAATGCTGCGTCTGCTGCTACTTTTTGTGCGTCAGCCTCTTTCTCCTTCTCGTAGAGAATTGCTTCTGCTGCTTTCTGTTTCCTATACAGCTCCCAGTTTGCTTCTTGAACCTTTTTCGTGACACAAATTGGGTTAGAAGCAATTCAAAGTGATGTTTTTTAGGTGAGATTTTAGAATATAATTTATATTATTATCTAATATTTTCTTTAAGTGAAAATCTTTTAGGCTTGAAATTTGTACAATCTCATAGTACTTTGTATTTGATTTTTATCGAAATAGAATGAGAATATTGAGATTCAAACTTGTAACTGTTGGTCAATAATATTCAGATATTATATTAAGAAATTACCTTATCTGAAATCTTAAATTATTAGGTAAGGTTTCAAATATAATTTATAATATTTTTTATAATGCTCATCTTAATTTTACATTTTTTTAGCTTGAATTGAATAGAAAACAGATTAGCTTTCGAGAAATTAAATGGCGACAAAAATTACCTTGGTTTCATACTCCACACTAGCCTTGCTTAGAAACTCAGCCTTAAGCCTCTCAGTTCTAGTCAAAGCATTCATTCTCTCCACCTCAATTTGCAATTCAGCATCCCTCAGTGATACAGCCTTTGTTGCTTCCACCTCTGCCACCTGCGCCTCCATGGACCATCCAGCCTTCTTCTTTGCCAAATCAGCATTGGCCTCTGCAACCTCTGCTTCTCTATGGTTCTCATAAATCTTAACCTCAGTCTCCACCTTTATCTCCTCCTTCTTCCCATCTCCTTGTCGTTGTGTCGCTATTATCTTCGTTTCTGCATCGACTTTCGCCGCATTTTGCTGTGTCCGACCTACTCTTTGCTTTGATCCTATCTCTCCCTTCATTTTCGCCTCTGCCACGTCAATTCTAGCTTGATTTGCAGCTTCCATTTGAGTCTTTTGACCCAAGTAAGAGAAGTATTCATGCCCAGGAACATCGACAAGCTGTTTAACATTAGCATTATATATTAACAAACCAAACTGATTAAGTTCAAGCTGAACTTTCCCAAACACTTCCTGCTTAAAGTCTTTAGTTCCTCTGAAAATCTCTTCCATTGTCATGGAAGCAGCAAGGACTCTCGTTTCACCTTCAATAATACCCTGGACAAGCTCTTTAACATGGCTAGAAAGTTTGTCGTGTGGAGATATTAGCTTCGCGTATCTGAAGAGGCTTTGCTCATCATCTACACGGGGGCCGATAGTGAAGACAGCCGGAAGGACAAAAGGGAGTTTCTCTGCACTCATAGCTTGGACTTCGAAGGTGTAATTGACCGGCGAAACATCGAAGACAGAACATGACTGGCCGGGGAGGATCCATCCCTTTTTGGCTATTCTTATGTCTGAGATGCCAACTCCGGTTATCACCAGATACTCCGACGGGCTAGCAACTTTATACATCATTCCTAAAATTATATGCAAATCAGCACATAAGTAAGCAGCAGAGAGAGGGGGTGAAAGAGATGATGAACTTAAAAAGTTGAATATCTACCAGTGAGATAGATGATCAGTAGAGGAGGAATATCTGTGGTGTCTTCTTATGAACAGCGAATAGCATTCAAGATTTGCGTGGAATTTACCTTCCAATTTCCATATTCTTGCTAGGCATATATTTCTTCCTTTTTACCATGTTTTGAATATTATAGTATTTATTGTTTTGTTTGATGTATATAATCCGACGGAGATGCACATAGTTTCAATGCTTTCACTATCTAGTTAATGACTTTTAAGGCAGCCGGCAATGAATTTATTTATTTTTTAAATTGCGGCAGAAGTCATTTTTTAAAAATATTTTTTATTTAAAATATATTAAAATAATATATTTTTTAAAAGCTAATCGATCAAAATAATTTAAATATATATAGAGAGAGAGTAAAAAAATAAAATTTAAATTTTTTGATGAAACTACAATGCAAATAGCTTTATTAGTCAAACAAAAAATGATTGGTTGAATAGGGGTGGATGGTTGGGTTATTCTATCTATTTTTTATTAAAATTTATTTTTTTTATGTTTTTTAATTGTTTTGATTTATTAATATCAAAAATATTTTAAAAATTAAAAAATATATTATTTGAATGTATTTTTAAATAAAAATTATTTTAAAAAATTATTATTATTATTATTATTATTATTATTATATCACCTTTATGGATTGAGATATTAGGCAAAACAATGGTAAATGATGAATAATGGGGATTTTTTATGCAATAATTGGGTATCATGAAATAAATTATCGTTAATTGAGACAACCCTATAGTTGTGAGACTTTTTTTAGATTTTCCATTGGATTGACTGACTCTAAACTATGATAAAATGTCTCAAAGTTAAGAAAACATGTATGAATCTGATTCAACTCGTGAGATTTTTATAAACAAATTGTTTATTATGAAATTGATAAAATTTATAGGTTTGCGATAAATGGACTGACTCAGCTGAGCTCAGGGCCGGCTTTATCTACCTTCTGTAGCCCGCTGGGCTCAAACTATATATATTAGCTGCATGTTACAATCCTAATAACAAGTGGATTTCATCTCCTTCAGCAATTCGGATTGCATATATAAATCAGAAAATATATCCTTCCTGTATCAGGATCAGATCACAATATATATATATACCGGGATACTTGAGGCGTTTCTTCTCATCAAGCAAATTACAGATATCTATCTCGCTGCTCTCTCCTCGTTTATTAGCAAGCTTTCTCACAACCACTAAGAACCGTCTTTCAATCATGGCTGTCGATAAAAGCATGGTGATTTTCTTTCTGATTTTCATGGCCTTTTGCAGAGGAGTTTCCATGGCTGTTGTTTACCAAGTCGGCGACTCTGCTGGTTGGACAAGCATGGGTCAAGTTGATTACCAAGAATGGGCTGCCAGCAAGAATTTTCACATTGGTGACACTCTCGTTTTCAATTACAACAACCAGTTCCACAACGTGAAGCAAGTTACACAACAGGGTTTCGAGTCATGCAATGCTTCGTCCCCGATAGCTACCTACACCAATGGCTACGATACAGTCGCTATTGAAAAGCCTGGCCACTTGTACTTCATATGTGGATACCCTGGTCACTGCCAAACGGGGCAAAAGATTGATATCTTGGTTGCTCCGACAGCTTCAAATTCGAGCCCTCCTCCATCAACTCAGACCTCAGAACCTAGCAGTACTGCTTCGTCTCTTTATTTTAGGTGTAATCTGTCTTTTGCTTTGGGTGTGCTGATAGCGTTCTGTCTCTCAGGATTTGTTTATTAGGAAGGTTTTCGAGTTACCAACCTGCAGTAGGGTTTAGCGCTTTTCTTCTTATATTAAGCAGCTAGGTGATGATTAAAGATGACAGATTCGAGTTGTATATTTTCGAATTTAGATTTCTCATCAATTACTTAATGTTTTTTTTTTTTAAAAAAAAGATAAAATTATTCCAGGATAATTAATGGCGCCAGGCAGTACTCTTTCATGTTGGTTGATGTGGAAGAGATAGTTTTGTCGTGTGAAGCAAGAAGCTGTTTTGATTCCTTCCTTACTGCACTTTTTTTTAGCAATCATCAAAACTATAACATCCCTCTGCAATGAGTATTTTATGTTTATATATTGAACTCAGCCAAGTCTAGAGAGATCGTTATCCAGAATTTATTGTCGGTCGGATTGAAATTTAAATTAAATTGGAAAACATTAACATTACAAAATTCAATTAACTCAAATAATTTCTTAATTACTTAATTTACCAATCGAATTCGACTGGAACCAACCAATTCACTTGTACTTGCAATATAAAATTCATATTTATGTATTGTTTGTTTTTGCATGCTTTTGAAAAGAAAATAATTTCTTAGCTTCAATTATTTTATTTTTTTTGGAATGTGTTAATATTAAAAATAATTAAAAAAATATATTATTTTAATGTATTTTTAAATAAAAAATCAACTTTTACTATGCTTTCAGACACACTTTTAGATTTCACTTGAAGCCAAAAGAAATTGTTTTTTCCCCTCAAATTACATTTATCTGAATTATTCAAACTTGCATCAAAACTATCTGATTCTTTCAAGTTTCAAAGACAGATCCGAAGTAACAATCACTAGATCCGTTTTTTCAGAGACTATATTAGACATATAATGGAATGCATTCAATTAATGGACTTGTAAGCTAGTCTCATGATCAAGCAGCAATAGACTTGTTAACTACAATTCTAATAATTGTTAGAGGTTATGATCTCCTGATATGATGAAGTGGGCAATGTGAGCCCGATGCCATCTGTAACGTAGACTTCATAAAGATTATGGAGAGAGTTGCTGTCGAAGTTGGGATGATTTAGAAGAGCTTCCTCCGATGTATAATCAAATATCAGAGCACAACAAATGCTTGAAGCCATGACAACAGCAAACAGGCCATTAGCATCCCCTGGACAAACCAAGATCAGAATCTCTGTTGAGGAAAAATGATGCATACAGATCAAAATACTTGTGAATTTGAGCGCCCACAGCATTCAATTTAAGTATTTTCCTTCCATTGCTCAACACTTTTTATTTAATGTTCTAAAACAACAATGGTCAAGTCCACATTCATCGTTATTTTAGTCCC
This sequence comes from Salix dunnii, assembly GCA_015731905.1. Taxonomy (NCBI): domain Eukaryota; kingdom Viridiplantae; phylum Streptophyta; class Magnoliopsida; order Malpighiales; family Salicaceae; genus Salix; species Salix dunnii. The sequence continues at coordinate 19,951,895 of CM027664.1, forward strand.
TCTACCCATCAGTTTTGCCAATAGTTGTTCCATCAGAGATGATTCCTATTTAGTATCCGGTAGCATGGATCAAACAGGTCGATCAAAAATCTTAGAGCTAGACAATAAGACAGCAACTGTGAATTGCGCGCGAGTCAATTTATAGATTCTTGCCTTGCTCCACTAAATTTTAGGGTAACCTTTTCCTCTTGGTATTCCACGAGGACTTGTTATCCCTCCCAGAGAAATCCAACCTTTTCTTCTTTAAAATGTTTTGAGCTGGTATAATCGGTGGTAGTTATGAACTTGGTGTGTTTCCGCAAGTGTTCTGGTTCCTGGTTAGCTTCTTTCTAGCTACAAACGCTTTTCGTCCCTTTATTTTTTCTGGAAATCTCAAAACATCGTTGCCAGATGATCAACAAACAACACAAAATTATATAAAATAGGATCTCTGTATAAAATTTTTAATATCGAGTATTTTCTTTTCAAGCTGGAGATTTTAATTTTGCAAAATAAATCTAAATACTAAAAAATCCAAAAATAAATGAAAAGATAGTAAAAATTATAAACAAAAAAAAAAACTTTTAGAAAATAACAAAAGTAGCACAATCAACACTTCCTAGAGGTACTCTTCTGGATTTCATAATCATGTATTTTGTAGTTCTTGATTCATTTACTCTATCTAATAATCATTTAAACTTGAATGGCAAAAAATTGATGAAGACAAAATAACATTCAATCCAACCTAATAATTTCCACCGTCAACTTTTAAATCTTTAAGCAAACCCTAATTAAGCAGTCAAATTGCAATGTTCTCGATTCTTTAACATATAATATTCGCCTCATAGCCTTAAATTTCTCACAAAAAAATGCCCAGATTAATTTATCCTGTTAATATTCATGTCAGCCATAATCCAACGTTTGAAGGCAGGCATCCTGCTCCTCAACGGCACGACATCTTGACCCTAACTTCAACACTGTGTGTGCCACGTACTCCTCGTCACTTGGAATCCATGGCAGCGGTCTGTTTTCGCCTCATCTAGGGTCACTTGCCTCCATAAATTAAATATATTTCATCACTTTCCTAAGTACAAGTTATTATTATTTTATTGTTTTTTAAATTGTTCGATGCTCTCGGGCATTTTTTATGTATTGAAATGAAAGCCATTTTTCGGTGCTGTTTTTTAATATATAATGTTAACTGGGACGGTTGAGTTCACGGGCAAATTTTTCATTGCTAATCTTCGTATAAATTTAAACTCGGCATAATAAATAAATAATGAGTCCATTTACCACTTGATCCAATGCCTTAAATTAATTGAAAGCAATTTTAAGGGGTTGATATATATATATATATATATATATATATATATATATATATATATATATATATATATATATATATATATGTTTTAGTTTTTTTAAATTCAAATCTTGAAGCTATACTTATAAAAAATATTTAACTCTAAAATAGATCGATGTAAATGATATGCTTTCAAAATAATTCGGAGACAAGATTCAATCTTGGTTTACCCAATTTTACCACTATTATTCAAATAATAAATATGCGTGTGCAGGAGGTGGAGCCAGGGGAAGCTAGCAGGAGCCTGGGCTCCTGTATTTTATTTTTTCTTCTAACCTCCCTTGAACAATTTAAAACTTAAAAATCAGTAATAAAATTTATTTTTTTACCCTTTAAAAACTTTTTTTTTAATCTTGACCCCTAAAAAATTTTCCTACTCCACATCAGTGTGTATTCAGGGATGGATTTTATAATTTAAATTGATTATGGTTGACCCTATAATGATGAAATCTATAAATCCGTGTGGAGTAAATCTGAAAACTAGTCTTTTTAATTCCTCAAACCGCCCTGTTAGCCAACCAAACCACACTGCTTATCTTAAAGCAGGCCAGGGGGGTCACCTTAATGAACTGCCAGCTTTGATTAACTGAAAACAATTTTAAAGAATTGATATATTGTGATTAAAATAATATATTTTATTTTTCAATTCTTTATATATAGATTTTAAAGATAATAGTATTAAAAGAATATTAAATTTTATTAGTTATATTAGGTTGATATAGATGGTGTGTTTTTAAAGTAATTCAGAGACAAGATTTAGTTTTTATTAACAAACAATTAACTCAATCACACACTTTATCTCGAATAAGAATTAAAATTAATCAAATAATTATCATTTGGTCGTATAATAAAACACGGATATATATTTAGGTTTTGCATCGATTATAGTTGACTTTTTAATTAAAAACCAGTTAAATATTATTAGTGGAATCAATCAAGAAAACAAGTCTTTATCATCAAGGGGGCAAAGCTTCTTGCTTCTTCTTTTTTCTTTCGCCGATGAGGGTCATCAAGGGGCATTTCAAGGATCCCAGATTCTTAAATAAGCCACTAATTAATCAGATTTTTATTATATCATTTTTAACTTTCTCCAAATATTTAAGCCTGTATTAATTACTGTAATCACCTCCTATTAATACCACTAATAGTCACACAAGCTCAAATTCATTTTGTCTTTTATAGAGGTGGTATGACTGCATTTTGATAATTAATTTACACATAAAGTACCCAACTATAATGAGATGCGCCATCGAGTCTCCAAAGCAAACTGCCCTAGAATAGTAAAATCTTAAAAGATATTATCCTCTTCTTAAAAGCAAAACCCAATCTTGAATTCACTTTTGATAGATAATCTTATTCAATGCAAGTGATATTGCTTTTTCCCGTCAGCATTTGATTCTAACAACAAAAGTAGTTGTAAGTTATGGCATGCGATAATCTTGAGGTAACAGTGCTTGATTTTTGGACTTTTAGGGAGATGATTGAAATTTTCATTATAGTTGAGGGACTTGTTTATAATTAGATGTTTACCCTGCCGGTCCTTTCCTTTTCTTTTTTTTAACATACTTTATCAGTGCCACGTCCTGCCCACGGTATCTTCGCATTCTGTACACGGAAGAAATACAAGTCCTTATCCTTCACACTTTTTATAATTTTTTCTGTATAAATATAGTTTCATTTCCCGTCTCTTTGAAAGTCACAGCAATCGTTAACGATTCTTTGAAAAAAAAATGGCAATGCCAATGATCCATGAATGTAGCGACTGTCCAGCTTCTCTAAAAGTCAAGCTAAAATCTTATCTTTGCTGCTTCTCCAACAGCGAGATAATCCATCAGCATCAGATGCTTGATCAAGAAGGGAATACCAGCAGGAAGATGCAGCCACAGACACCAAGATCACCCTGTGCCTGGCTAAAGTCGACAACCCATGATTTGGAAATTATGGATAAGTGTCGTGAGTTGACTGGAAAGATAGGAAAGAACTGGAAACGACATTGTTCAGAGGATTTTAGGTATGATCCTCGAAGTTATTCTCTTAACTTTGAGGATGATCTTAACAGAGAAGATGAGTTGCCACTCAATCATAATTTCAGAGCAAGATTTCCTCCCACACCTGAGAGATTGGAAGTGGTGCCGCCGGTAAGGAGGACAGAGCTTCAGTTATGGATCTGATGTTTTAGGATCAAGACTTATTTGGTGTAATCATCTAGGAGTTGTGGTTTTTTCATGTACAGGTCATTGATCTGAGTTTTCAAAAGCAAAAACTTGAGGAAAAGAAATAAATGTGGTTATTAAAATTATACTGCTATGCAGTGTGTTTAATTTTTTTTAAGAAAAATAAATCTAGCAGATATTCAATCTCGATAGAGAGAATCACGGGTGAAGCTTCCCGCTGCTATTCCCATCGTGGTCATGATCATGATATCCGATGTTGATGGATCATCTCATTGCATTAGCCTATTAATGAGTGCAGCTATGAGTGGCATTAGCAATTTAAGAACTTGGGAGTGGAGGAATGCTACTGAAAAGTTAGACCTTGCCTTTTTGAAGGAGCCTGACCTTCCTGGAAATAGAAAACAAAAACCCAGATCTTGAAATTAGTCAAGAAGAGTCTCATGGAATACTTTCCAATCATTTACTTATTTCATAATTAATGAAATTAATAGTCTTGAAACCTTTTATTTTATTGCATTGGCAAGATAGTGTTGAGTTGGCCTTTGTTTTGCGTACTCATCATCCTGGGTTTGTAAGAAATGTTGCTGAAAGATTTGACATCTGGCTAGTTTTTTTATGTGAGGTGACATTGTAACCTCCATGAAAGAAGCTTGGATTGTGAAATTAGTCTTAAAACAGTCCTTGAATTTCTATTCAATTCAAAAAAGAAAGAAACAGGTTGTAAGAACTTTTGTTTTGATGCGATTAAATTTCATTTATTGGAAAATCTAAAATATAATTTCAGATAAAATAAATAAAATTTTAATTATTTTAAATTTTACTAAAGATGTAAGTCCTGATTCAAACTCGAAATAAATCATAAATTCTTTGTTATTATGCTATAATTTTAGAGACTAGGTTAAAAGAACACTCCCACTTGGATTAAATAAATATATTGAATTAATCTCTTAGACACTAGGTTGTAAGATCTCTCACGCTTATATTAAATAAATATATTGAATTAATATCTTAGAGACTAGGTTGTAAGAGCTCTCACGCTTAAATTAAATAAATATTTTTAAATGATTTTTTTTTATGATTTTAATATATCAATATTATGTATTTTATTACCAAACACACATCAAGTTAAGGTGTGGATGTCGTCTATCATAATAAGATCGTTTCATTAAAAAAATGAAGAGGAAAAAAACCAAAAATAATTTATGCATCTATCTATTTATGTCTGAAACTATTAACCCCATGGATAATGGCATCGTTGATATTCTTGAAACGATTGGCTGGTATTTTTGTCATCTTGCGTGGACGGTACAAGACTCAGGATAAGAACTGAAAAGCGGGGGGGAGGGGAAGGAGACAAGAAACAGGATAAGGAAGGAGCCGGGGGCCATTCTCTGTCCTAGAAGGTGCCCTGCGGGTCAATAGCCACATGTGAAAGATATGGGATGAGAGGACGTGGCATCTTGTGTTTTTGCTTTGGTAAAAAGACATGACGTCATCCGGGCCTACATTCTTGTCCCTGTCAGATTCGACTGAAGACAGGGGCTCTGTCAAAAATTCACTAAAAACAAGAGTATACCGACACGCAGAGTGACAGCTTGCCACTAGAATGCATTTCTGCTGAGCACATAATTCCTCTACCCTCGGATTTGCGAGATTAAACCAGTCAGCTCCATTCATCTACTGTTTATATACATGTGCTCTTTTTGAAAAACCATTCATTTGCACACTGTAAAATGGAAGTTGCTTATTAATCCTGTATAATTGAGGGTTTAACATCCCTTTACAATCTCTGTAGGTGACAGGGAGATAATAAATAACAATTACGAGAATGTTTAGTAATTAAATACTGAAATTTGATTCTAAGTGGTGTTGATTTAATGTTTTTCTGAACACCAACTGGCAATAAAAAGATAACAGGTGACGACGCCACGTTATTGAAGAGTGCTGCACATTTTGGCCAACACAAAAGAAGACGACGGAGAAAAAGAAGCCAGCATGATGGTATAGTAATTAAATAATAACCACGCTCTCAATCCATGGTGTTTTAAAATTAGGGCAGGAGGATCGGATTTGATTGCAACTAAGCACAGTTTCTATTTTGGTAAAAAATCAAACAGGTTTTCCAATTTTCTTAGAAACCAATAAAAAAAAAAACCTTAAAAATTAAAAGAAAAGCAGAAACAAAAACGAATCCTTGACGATTCTTTGAGATTGCGGTGAAGCTTTAAGCAACACAATCTCTCTTCTTCTTCTCTTTTCAACGAGTTTCAATTTGGACGCCTGTGGTTTTCCATCGAAGAAAGAAAATGGTATCGGCTTCATATGGGCTCTAAGGCCCTACAGTATATTTACTGGATCTGGGCCTACTACCGCAAAGTAGCCTATGAAGTCGTTGTAAGAACAGCTCCACCACGAAAAATGTAATTTTAAAAAGCTAAATTAATAAAATAATTTTTTAAATAGTATAAATATAAATTTTATATATAATAATAGTTAAATTAAAATACAGTAATATAATAATAGTTAAAATATAATATAGTAATAATTGAATAGTTTAAACACATTATAATAAAAATGGAATTAATTAGATATCAACTGATAAATATTTATTTTAAACCATATATTACTTTAAAATACAGTAATAGTTGAAATTAAATACAGTAATAATTGAATTAGTATGATATCAATAAATAAATATTGATTTAGAGCTTTCGGCAAACCAATTGTTGAAGTTTTGAGGTATTGACATCAATTTTATAATACGATAAAATATTATCAATTAATAAAATTAACACTCTAAATAATATATTTAAAATAAACCAATAAATTTATATATAATTAATTAAAAATATATTTTATTATAAATAATTTAATTAAATTAATTATAAATTAGATATAGCTATAGCTACCAGAAAATATCTAGAGAGTCCAAACAGTCGAAGTGTTTGAGCTGCATTTCTCGTAACAAATTTTGTTTAGAAATCAGCCATGTGGAATATTCCCTGTTTTGTTGGTTTTATATATTGAATCAATATTTATTTATTTATTTTAATTTTTTAGAGAAGAAACAAACCATTATACTATTTCTTCGTGGCTTCACCTACACTCTCGTAATAAAACCACTATTTTACAAATTAATTCAACATTTTATTTTTATCTGTATTTTAATTAGCTTAAACAGTGTTTTAATAGAAATATATTTTTTTATGTTTTGATTTTTTTTATTCAGAGCATCTAAAAATAGCAATTGAAGGGTAAAAAAATTATTTTAACAATTCAAAGTAGTTATTTTATTAGCCATGTTAAAAATACAAAAGCTAAAAGTTAAAAGTTGAATATATAGTTATTTAGCTTCGTCCTGTGCCTATTACGATGGAGATGCTAATCCTAGCCTACCATCCCAAGGAAGGCTGAACACGACACCAGCCAAACTGGCCTATCGGCATGTAGGACCGATGTCCTGGATGGGATTCTGGGTCATGCCTGCGAGCCATGTAATCTGGAAATTCAGCCCTAGGAAGCTTCATCAACCTAAGATCAGAGAATGCCATAACCACCGTCATCAAGCTTCTCTCAACGATCAACCCGGGGCCTGTTCTGGACTGGTAAGATCACAATCTAACAGTATTTAACACCTATGTCCATGTCACAGCAACGTGGTGAAGCTTTTTAAGAGGAATCATTCTTCCAATGGGCACAGATAGACCCTCCAATATGTTCCCATGAGTGCTGGAGCTTAGCTAATCATTTGCTCCAACAAAAGACAACTATTAGTTGGATCCACGAAGAAGTTTCCTAGCTGGCCATTGTGTTAGAAGCTAAGAAAGATTACAGATCAAGCGTGCACCTTCATAATCTGTACAAAAACGTGCAACAGGCTTCCACTCGTCCTTTTCTTCTTAAATTCATCCCCAAACTTGCAGTTAGATCTTCACAAATTTTTAAGACCCCACCATTACCCTTTTTTGGCCAAGTTTATTAAATTTAAAAGGTTTTTTCTTCCGTATTATTATCTTCCAGCATTTTATATTTTCAAAATATAAAAACTTATTATAAAATTGTTAAAGAAATAAATTTATTTTAATCTTTTCTCTGTCCTATTAATTTCAAATTATTATTAGTTTTTTGTATTTTTTTTTCTCTTAATTATAAGACAGTAATCAAACACAATTTTAAAAAATAATTAAATAAATGAAAATCCATCTCCTTCTGATGTAAAAAAAATAAAATAAAATATCTTAATCATTAATAATAAGAGAAAAACAGGCCCAAATTCTGGAAAGCAAACAAAGGCAGTCCTTTTCAGCTCATTAGAATTATTGCTGTACTATATAAAATTTAAAAAATCAATGCTTAAATCTGCAGCAAACCATCAATAATTAAAGATAATTGATCTAAAAAACTTGCTAGAAAATAATCTAAAGCTCACAGGAATGGAATATTACGTGGCTGGAGTAGTTGTGCAAGACTGTCCTTGGCTTTAGTTGTTGCTGGTACAATAATTAAAATTTTAATAAATATAAATTTTGCAAACAATATTAATTATTCAGAAATACCAAATAAACTATACAAAGACAGAATAGCGGTTTGGCATCTCCAACTGTCGATGAAGAGGTGACACTTAAGCCACAGCTGCACTTGTTATTGGCCGGCAAACACAGCCCTAATCAATTATATACCCTAGCTAACAGGAATCCAACTAAATCATGATCAAATCACTAAGCTGTCAAAAACAGATCTACAACAGCCCAATAGGGATATAGATTATTATAAAAGTTATCAACAATTGCATGTTTATTACTCTACGTGTCTTAATATAATTTGACATTCAAATTTTTTAATAGTTGACATTGTCATACAGTTTTTGTTCAAAATATTGATTATTTTAAGATCCTTCCAGCTTTCTTCTCTACCCTTATCTATATTGATCCTCTCCTAAATCACCCAGGATTATAATTAAGACGTCTAGCAGCTTTCTAATTATTAGCTTCTCTTATATATATACCTACAGCAACCTTCCTAGCAAACCCTTTATTTTTCTGATCTTGCTAGCTAGCTAGCCATCACCCTAATTTGCCCTAGCCTTCTCAAGAAAAAAAAAAAAGTTGCCCTATTTCTCTTTCTTATGGCATCCATTATCAGCGAAAGTTCACCATTAGTGGACACCCTTTTTGCTGAAGATTACGAAGAGGCAGTCACTTCTTCTTGCTGTGGCTGCTTTCAGGGCTTTTGTTGTCGGCCGCGACGAGGAAGCAGCAATGGCATGGAGGGAAACTCGATGCTTCAACAGGAAGAGGCCGTGATAAAAGATGGGTGGTTGGTGGAGAAGGTGAAGAAAGTTAAGGAGATAACAGAGGTTTTGGCCGGACCAAAGTGGAAGAATTTTATAAGAAGGTTTAGTAATAATAACAAGAAAAGATCAAGAATGCAATATCAATACGATCCGCAAAGTTATGCTCTCAACTTTGATGAAGGATTTGACAGGGAAGTTGATGCTGGATATCCTGATTTTTCAACAAGATATGCGGCTCCAGTTAGGATTAGCAAAGGAGATTTGGCACATGATACTGCTGTTTATCAGCTTTAGTGTTCTTGAATTTTTAGTGTATATTTTTATTTTTTATAAGCTTTTCCACAACTTTGTACATTGAATATTGCTATTCTTCTTTATTTTTGTTCTTAAGCAAACCGATTACTACTTATGTTCATGTAGATCATAGAGGAGCACAAGCGTTTTTTGAAAGGTTTATTTTTTTTTTTACCTTAAATAATTTTATTTTAGTGTTTTCACGTAATTTTTAAATACTAATGTTATCAATAATTTTTTTAAAAAGAGAACACTATTTTAATATATTTTTAATTGAAAAATATTTTAAAAAAACATTGCGTATCATTATAACAAATTTACTTTTACTATGGTCGTCTCATCTTGGTGGGCGTCACGGCGAGACTAGATATATATCACGGATAATTGGAGTCCTTACCTAGTAATTAGAGGAGATTAAGGATCTTAAAAATTCTCATTAATTAGATTAAGGAATTCAAGTGATGGTTAGTTGTATTTAAATGAAAAATCACACCACCCTTACAACACTCTTTCTTATAAATTTGTATTTGTGACTGTCATTAGTTGTCCCCATTGCTTTCCCCTTTGATTTCGCTGCCAAGAATAGACAGGAACCTTGATTGCTTTAATCTTTTTATTTATTTTATTTTAAATTATATTGCTTATAAAAAATAAATAAATAAAACTACACGATCCCTTCAAAAAGAAAATTTCCCCTTCACAGAAAAATCATTTTTTAGTATTTATCCTTAACAAAGAGACTTATAAAAAAAATATTAAATTAAAATCCGACCTTTTAATTTGTAAATTAACAACTAAAACCTCTTGAATTTTATTTCTATTGTCCCATATGCTTCAAGTATTGAAAGTAAATAATAAATATTTATTTTTGTCTTTATTTTACGAGAGAGAGAGAGAAAAGGATTGGGTTTTGAGTTTTAATAGGCTTAATAAATACATTTAAAACAAATTTTTATTCAATGCCAATGCAGATTAAAAATTTTATTTGTTTAATATGGATTTTTTCTAATGCTAAGATTTAAAAAATAATTATTTTTTTTTGGAAAAACTTGGCCAGCAGTACGAGGGTTTTTCTTTTTATGACGAGAATAAGATTAATTCTACTGGATTATGATTCCAAGCCTTCCCATAAATGTTGACATGCCTGAAAATAATACTATCCTATGTTTCCTCTCGTTCAAAAAATAATTGACAGTTCCCGACATGCACAAAGGTAATGATTATATTACATGTTTTCATTTATTATATGTTTATAAATATGGTAGTAGTTATTTTTTATAACATTTTAAAATAATATTATTATTAAAAAAAATTACTCATGAAAATAATATAAAAACATTAGAAAAATCAAATCTCTCAATGACATTTTTTAAAACTCAAAATATACATACTATATATATATATATATATATATATATTTGCTCATGAAAATGTTAACATGCCATGCCTATATATATATAAGCAAAAGTGGCGCAATCTTGTGCAATCACATTCAATAAAGAAGAATCAAATCATCATTCTTTGAAAAGAAAAAAACAGAAGAAGAAGATAGAAAATCCTTAGGCCACTCATTTCCTTTTTTCTGTCAAAATACATGCTCTTTCACACACGTCCCATGTGTATTGTACTCCTCACTTTAAATTTTAATTCTAACAGTTTCTTTTTTTCATTTCAAAAATATTTTTTTATTTGTATTAATTTTTTTTAGTATTTTCATATATTAACATCAAAAATAAATTTTAAAAAATAAAAAATAGATATTATTTTAATACATTTAAAAAAAAACAAATCTATTCATAATTCAAGCCAATAACACATGACAGAATTTTGTACAAGAGAACGGGATTGAAGTGGCTACACCTGTTGCGAAAGAAATCAGCAGTTTTCCTCTACTTCGATATGAGTGGTGGAATTCCCTGGGCAATGGAGATGCAACGAGCTTCGCTCCTGAATGCTCATGTCTCCCTTTTTACGAGATTAGCTGCCTTGGAATATAAAGAAGCTTGGCCTTTTTGCAAACCAGCCTCTCAGAATCACCGTGTCCCCCTTTGGTTCTCCCCTCTGTATATATAATATCCTGAGTGATGTATAGAAGGGTTTTGTGTAGCAGCCAAGATCGCGCAGGCTTGGCTTGTGTGTGTGGGTACAGGGGGGTGATCTTTGAAAATCTGGAGATTTGGATGCAAGTACTTTGGGTTGATGGGGATGTAGTTGCTGAAATAATCCTGATTTTTTGGCCAGGTTTATATAGCTGCATCTGGGATTAACTCATTGATTGGTATATGAAGCTGATTTGTTTTAATGAAATGATTTCTTTTTGACTTAAAGATAATAATCTATGACCACGTTTCTTTTATTAGACCATAAGGAGTATTGAACAGATTTGTCAGTCAACTAAATCTAATCTTCTGATAAAATCTCTTCATCGGACAGGATATTACAACGCAGTTTATGCATTAGACTATCCAGGTGGACAAACAAAAGGAAGAAAAAATGTGCCCTCAGCTTGAACAGCATCAGCAAACAATTTTCAAAATATTTATATTCAATAGCTGCAGCAAATTTAATGAGAAAGGAAGAAGAAAACGCTATGATCTATCATGACTGTAAGGCAACCATGCAAAGATTATTACATTGTACATCCATCAACCCTCACCATTCTTATTCACATACATGCATATATATATAAAAAGTAGACAAAAATTCATAAACCTGCCAATATGCATTGCCCTATTTCTATCCAATAAAGTTTTTGCTAATAGAATTCTTCACTAGCTTGAAACTCTCAACAAAGACTGTGTTGCATTCATTCTACCATCTGCATGCTCTTGATCACCATTCCCCATCCTCTATGTTAGTTTTTCTTTCCTCTAGAAGCAAACTATGGCTCTCTTACTCGAATTCTGTAGACCACTGTCAAACCCTCTGCAGTTCCATTGCTATGTAGTATGTTCAATGTACTTGCTGGAGTGGAAGCTTGAGCAACGATCATTTATGTCGGAATTTACACATACTGTTCACCATTGTTATCACCTGCATTGCTTCTTTTTCAAATTAAAGTTAGCTCAAAGCTCATCAGGTATTAAATTAGAAGAGAATGCATGCTTTAATAAAACAATAAAATACCTTTTGCGTTTGCTTTTCAAGACTGTTGAAGATGAAGGATTAGTGTGCCAGTTCCTCTTCCTTTGATTGATGAACCAATTATTTATCTGCTTTAATTGCAAACCTGTTTCCTGTACCAATCTTGCCTTGTCTTCCTCCTGAAAAGTCAGAGAGATTCAATTTCGAAAGTTAATAAAGTGAAGTTTGAAATTGATGACTTTGGCTTAACTACCCCCTCATCTGGTCACCCACTAATGTCTTGTCAGAAGAAGTATCAGCCTGCTATCTAGAAATTCTGCTTGTTTGCGTTGTCTTAGGGTGTATCCCAACATCTTTTTCAGTTATTTAATTAAGGAAATTTCGCTGCTTTTGTCATTTTTGGACCATCGAGGTCGGCCTGGTTGTAGAAGACTAAAATCACATGTTTTTTTGACTTATGGTGAGACAGCAAATAATCAGGTGGGGCTCCAATGAACAGAACTAGTTCATGCACGTAAAGGTAACAGTAGCTTAACTCTATCCCATTTCAAGATAAAACTCATTGAATACGGTTGAGTGTATCAAATCCTCTATTGGAGAGAGCGAGCTGTAGCACTTACGGTAGGATATGGCCACTTGGAATGTGATTGCCACCAAGCTTTTAAGACTGAGGTTGTGTCACCAGGAAGCTTCCCCGCTCTTCTCTTGCGCAAAATTTCCTCTCTAATGTCAACAATTTTCTCTTTGTAACCCTACAAAACGTTAAGAAAATTGGTGACATTGAAAATGTCAAGATCTTTCAGAGTAGGTAATTTTGGCCATTACCTGTTTTAATTCATGCTTCAATTCTTGCCTCACACGCTCCATCAAAGATCTTTCACTCTCTGTAGGGACTAAAGGACCAAACCCCATTGTATCCGCACCCTCCAAACTTCCATCGAACAAATTGGCATCACTGTCAACTTGGTCTTCGTCATCATCAGACATTGTTGCACCTGTACCTTCACCTGGAGAAACTCCTGTTCATATAGCAACAGGAAAATATTATAGCTTCAGTGTCATGAATGCTTGTCACCATATCTTACTGCTCAAAGCATGAAAGAAAAGCATTTCAGCGTGGCAGAGACTTTAATGCATATTGGGGAGACAAGGAAAACTTGTTACAAAAACAGCCTGTAATGTCATTGATGTTTTATGGTACTGGTAGTTCAAACACAGAAAAACAATGACCCTTAGAATCATGCTTTCACATCTTAACTTGGTTATATGTGACACTAATTACCAGGATGTCCAACGAAAACATCAAGAGCACCAAAGCAAGCATGAATTTAGCAGCTAAGAGGCTTGTAAACAAATTTTAGGATAAGATGATGGAATGTTACCTGTTAAACTTTGTAGGGATTGCTCTATCTCCCAGCAAGCCATCACTGCTTCCATTGCATGAACTCGAACATGTTGTTGCAATTGTTCTTTGAAGGTACAAAGTAACAGAAAGTAATGTGTCTGCGGTATTAAAATGAAAGGATCAGCATTTTTATTATGCTATGCATTTTCTTTTTCAAGATAATGCAGGCTTCTCAAGTATCTCTGGCAATTGTCATTGAACACGCTCCATTTATTCCAATTATATAGAGGAATAAGGCAAAAATATTCTGAATTAATTATCTGGCAGTACAGGCAGAATAAAAGACCAGGCAAGGTAACCATCACATGGGAAACAACCAATCTGTTGGCAACAGTACAAATTCATGGTTCCTAACACCAAAACATAAGAAACTCTTAATGTCTGAAAGCAATATTACTTGGTAATTCATGAGGAATGCATGGATTGTATACACATTAAAGCCGCTTTCATTTTTCACTGAAACTGTTCGATTATAGCACTCGTTTTCAGTAGAGTAAATTGTCTGCTTTGTAATCAACTCAAACTCATGCAGTGGACATTCCAACACGCCGATCTTCAAAGAAATGCTGATTAATTGATTTGCTGGTGATACTCTGCAATTACACCTTAACCAAATATGAATACATGCATGTTGTATTGTCAAAAAACATTGCGAAACCAACTAAAAGAATTTCATGCACGGATCCATGCCTGGGGCAACTAGACCAGAAAAGACTGGTAACCAAAACAGCTAGAAAATTGGGGATGGAGGTGTGTAAAGCATTTAGCATGACGAGGATATCTCAGAGACTTTGTCACCGACACTTGAAGTTCATACTAAAGTCAAAATATCCAAGAATTCAAGTAAATGGTTTGTTGCATCTACTCCATTACCCACTTGAAAAATCAAATTCAGAGTACGCTAAATCAAACTCTTTGTTTCAAAAAACCTCTAGGAAAACTATTAGACCTAGAAAGAAAATATTCCTAACAACTTTTGATTTCATTTCACTCCCAAAAGCAGATTTCTTGAAACTACGGGGTCCCAAGATATTTAAAGGAATCTGTCATGGAATCTTTTTTCATTCACGTCTCTTAAACTCATATTTCCTCCTGTCTGATATTTCAATAATTTAACTTCAAATTTGGCCTTAATCACTTCAATCTCTAAGACCAACAATCAAATTTAGACCCGTCCCTTGTAAAGCCGGGCTTCTCAACGAACCGGTATCTTCTTCATATCAGACTTGGCTCCTCTGAGTTTCACCAAGCACCGTCAATATCCATAGTTTCCAGTTTTTCCTCCATCAAGAATTGCAGATTACAGCTGTGACTACCAGGGGCACCACCAAAACTAGAAACTTAGTTAATGACAACATAAGCATTCTCTTTATACCATCACAGACGTCGGATCCCAAAAATATCAGATTCCAACTTTGAGCCATAAAACCTCTGCTGCTTTTGGCTGTAAAACAACCTTGCAACCAAAGATACATCATTTACTATTGTCACAATTAGCTAACACCTTTCCCTCAAGCACCAACAATATATCTACTGATTAAGCACCCGACAACCATCCAAAAAACCCACCACCAAACTTCCTCTTAATTATCCAATAAAAAAAAAAAACTGTCGGTGCATCAAAAGGGTTACGATCCTTTAATCTCAAAAAAAAAAAGGTCCCCCCAAGTATAATTAGCTAAACCAAAATTCATTTCAATCAACAAAAACACGCCCAAATTAATTAAAAAAAATCATTGCAAATAATGAACCAGGACATTCAAAACCAATACACTTTGTACCAAATAAAATTATGGTGTAGCTTGAATAGTTCCTTTAGTCATCACTAATCAAACCAAATTCACTTTTAAAACAACGAAAATACACCCAAATCAATCGAACCCATTTTTGTTCATGAACCGAGATATTGAGAAATTCAAAAAAAAAAATCATACACAAGTGGTCTAAAAAACATGTTTGTGAGTTTCAATATTAAAACCAAAAAACGCGTCCAAATGAATCAAACCCACTTTGATTCATGTTTCAGAACATTTAATAAAAAAAAATGTCCAAATTGTTTTTGTTTTCAAATTTCAAAGAAAAATAACATAGTTAAGTAACATACCATAAACTGATCAAGCTCTTTGTCATCGGGAACCAATCCTTGTTGACTCCCAAGAGCAGAGTACTTAGCCACTACTTGTTGTGACTGAGCCAATTGTGCATCAATCCTCGGCAACTGATCAACAGGAGTGGCAATCCTTAAACACGCCACATGGGCAGACAGCAACTGATCATACAGAGGATGCGCCAATATGTCCGCTTTATACCTCGCATTTTGCCAATTCACCACCGCCTCTCCTCCACCGCCACTCTCCGCCACCATGGTTTCTCCTTCACTCTTATTCATGGTCTTCAATTCTGAGGATTCTTGCGACATACTAGCGATGATGGGGTGGTCTCCACCGGTGGTGGCAGCGGCGACGTCGTCGATGACGTTACTGTGGTTGCGGTTAAGTAGGGAGGAGGAGGAACGGGAGAGCCATTGAGCTGCGTTGTGAGAAGTGGAATCAGATGTGGCGGCGGTAGTGGAAGGGGTTGCGCTATGGAGGTTTAAGAAATTGTTTGTGTTGCTGTTATCAGTGAAGTGGTGGTGAGTTCGTTGTTGTGGTTGTTGTTGAGAGCGGAGGAGAGCAGTGTTCAGCCAATTCGGTGGTGCTGTGTTGTTTTCTGTTGCTTGCTGGTCTGTGAAGTGGTGAAGAGGAAGGTCTTGAGATGACAAGTTATGGTGAAAGGCCATGTTTTTTGCGCAACTCTTGAAGAGACAAAGAAGATAGAAAAGGAAAAAAAAAAAGGTGTGGTTTTAGTACAACATGGGATATATGTGCGAGAGGTATAGAGAGAGTGGGATGCAGAGGTGTGCAAGTGCTATGAAGAGAAGGAGCAAACACAGTGAATTTTGAAAGTGTAGAGAGAGGGGCGGGGGGGATGATGACCGGTGGTGATGATATGTGGGGTTGCAATAAGCGTCCAAGGCGAGGGAGAAGAAGACGAGAAGAAGAGGAGGCTGTAGGTGAGAGTGATTTTGGGTCTGTGGTGGTTTTCAGGTGAAAGAAAACAGCTTGCGATCAAAGAAATGGGATTTTATATGTGGGTTTTTTTTCGAATGATCGCTGTATTTGTCCTTTTTATTAAGGAGATGTTTGTTCTAGAGTGTGTTTGGGAGTAGTGAGATCGCTCTTCTGCCAAAGAAAAAATGCTATTAGCGTTTCAATACGCTGTTCAGGATGTATTTTAAACTGTTTTTCACTAAAATATATGAAGCGGATAATTATTGGATGTGATTTGTTGATTTTAATATATTAAAAAAATACATTGTTTTAACATGTTTTTAATTGAAAATGTTTTTTATTCTATATTATCAAATAAATAACAAAAGTTTATTTTTATCTAAAATAAAATATTAAATATATCATTTATATATTATTATTAAGTCTATTTTATCTCGATAATTCTATTCGGACCTGTTTGATTCTCTTTTTTTTTAATATGGATTTTGGGTCATTTCATTTATATTTTTACTCATTTTCCAGATATTAAAATTAATAACCAATTAAAATCTCCTGTGATTTTAACTAATATGTAACTCGAATTAATAAATTTTATGAAGCAAATTCAGGGGTTGACCAGTTGAGCCATACCTCTCTTCCTCATATTTGTTTGATTCATTCTCTGTATTCTTATTAAAAAAAAAAAAAGTCAACAGGGTTTTAGTAGTAAAAAAATTATTGGTTTTAAAAAAAAATCTCAATACAATATTATTTTATTTAAAAAAAAAACATACTTATTTATACCGGCTCGTGATTTATGTACTGCATCAAAATAACTCTGGTTTATATTTAATAATTATGCATTTACATCCAAGATAATTCAATATATTTAAATAGTATTTATTTTTATCATATTCTTTCGGTGATCATGGCTTAATAAAAAGAATATTAGCAAAACAATGAAGAATTTTTTCCATGTGTTATAGTTTATAGTTTTTTAATGTTTTTTCCCCTCACGTATAGCCCTGCCATTGTCTTGTATGGGTAAATAATTATAGACTTTTATCGTGCAAAGTGCTCTATATGAAATTCAATTTCATGCACATTAACTGTTTGATAATTTGGCAGTTTACATGTCGCTGGAGTTTCGTAAATATTTTTGAAAAAAAAGTCAAATTTATATTTTATTTTTCATTTTAAGATTTTTTTTATATTTTTAAATCATTTTCATTTGATAGTGTCAAAAATATTTTTAAAAAATATATATTATTTTAATATATTTTTAAACAAAATAATATTTTAAAAAACAACATGCTCTAATTCTAAGCTTTGTTGACATGGCCAGCACAACGCAGGCATTGTAAATAATAATAAAAAAAAATCTTATATTGTCCTGACCTTTCTCAATTCAAGTGGGGCTAGAATTGTTCCAACAATATCAAATATTTTTATCGAATTGCCTGGCCAAGGCCTGCGATGATATACTTAAAATCTAATCCTATGAGTGAAAGCTTTTCAAAAATCATTTTTCTACATTAATTGATTTGTTCAAAGTTCAAACCCTTATATATATAAATTCAGGGTATTTGTTTGCCATTTGCATGTATTTTTGTTTTCAACAGGGCTTTACTATGAGATTAAGAGAGTAACTATGATTAAAAATAGTGTTGCTATCATTGATTAGTGTATATGGATCGGATGCTTTCCGAATTTGGATGCTAATCATCCCCCCGATGATGCATATTACATTACTGCCATCAATGCTAATCATGTTTTCTTCTGTAGTGCCGAGAAAAAAAAGAAATTGAGATTCTTGAATAACCCCCCCCCCCTTTTAATAGTCAAATGAATAAAACCCAATTCAGCCTTCCTTGATAATACTAAATTACTAATTAAAAATATAATTGAGGCTGTATTTGTAAGTATATTTTTGTTTGAAATATTTTTAAATTATTTTTTATATCAGCACATAAAAATAATTTAAAAACACTAAAAAAATTAATTTTAAATAAAAACTAAAACTTTTTTTTTTATATATTTTTTCTAAAAAAAATAAAATACAATGTCAAACACTTTTGAACCAAGATTAATATATTTTTTCAAAAAAAAAAATCCCAGAAATTATTTTCCATGCTTCTCGATGTTTGACAGCTTCAGAAAAAGTTAGGAGGGGGGAAAGCATTTTCAATAAAGAAAAATATCAGTCCTAGAGAGAGAAAATATTTTGTATTATTATTTTTATTAAAAAAATAACTTGCTAGACTTGAAAAATGTATTGTTATTAATTGATTATATCGAATATGTTATTTTATTATGTGTTTTGGTTTTGAATTTTTATTTTATTTTTTTAATTGAATTTCTTTCCCCTGTTAGATTCGGTTTCTATTTTATTAAACTTTAAAAGATAAGTTTAACAATTGAAAAACATTTATTTATATTTCATGAAAAACATCAAGCATTTTTTTAGGTGTTTTTTTAAATATATTTTACTTTAAAAATACCGAATTGAATTTTTTTGATGTATTAATATCTAAAATATAAGAAATTAACATGCTTTAAAGTTAAAATTAGTTCTGAAAAACACATCCAGCCAAGCTTTTGGTAAATGAGCCAGTCATCATAAGCAGTGCACGAGATTATTTAAAAATAGAATAAATTTTATTTTTAATCAGCCTATAAACCCACCAAAAAATAATATCACCATAGAATCAAAGAAAAATGAAATTGAAACGTTGCCATCACCAGAGACCAGACCCCTTCATGCTGTTGGCGTTGCCTTTTCCATTGACGTTAACAGTTGATGCAAAGTGGGCCAGGGCTAGATCAAACGGTGAAGAATAGCCGAAGCGGCAAAAGAAAACTGTTAAGTCAGGTTTGGTGTCTTTTATGGGAGAGTTGGAGTTACAGCTGAGAAAAGAAGCGCGTGAGAGACACTGTGTTAATAAACAGTGTAGGTGGGAGGTAGGGTATGATGCCGTACAAGCGAGGCAGTGATCCTATCTGTAACTGTGGAAACAGCGACGTATATTTGCCCGAGGTGCTGTTTGGATCACCAGAAATTGCCCTTATGATGCCCTGTTACTAACGTACTGTTTCATGGTCTTCACGATCACCAAAAGTCATCTCAGCTATTACTTGTGGCCACAGAAATGGGATTTATCCCGTGTTTTTTTTTTCAAATATTTTTCCCGACAAACTATTACAATCTAAAAAAAATAACATGATTTATAAGTTGCCTGGTCAAAAGATTTCTCTGTTTGAAACATTTGTCCAAAACAAAAAAGTTGTGAAGATTGTGCTTAAATGAACAGCGCAGCCTTCATATTTGTTTATATACTTTAAAAATATATTAATATTGAAAATAAACTTGGTAATTCAAGATCCCATCTCTATATATATACACACACAAAAAAGGTGTTAAAGGAGGAGATAAATTAACCTGGGGTGTGGTCCTCTCTATATTGGAAAGGACCAGCTACGAATCATGGAAAAAAGGCTACGTACTATTCACAAGCGGGCATAATGGCACTCGCCATTACTTTATTCAAGTTTTTGGTATTTTATTTCATCATTTTATTCATGATTTTTCCTTTAAGCTAGATTCGAGCTTGCATCTTTATCCATTCTTCTAAGCAGGATTGCTTCTTCTTATAGTGTATTTAGTACTGTTTTTATTTTTATATTTGAGATTTAAAAAAACAATTTTATTAAAAAGACGTTAATCATAATTCAAAATAATTTTTAAAATATTTGATTAAAAATGTAGTTAAGTTTGAGATAAATAAAAAAATAATTTTAAGTGTTTGGTTACTAAACTTTTCACATTGCGTTCAACTTGTAAAATTAATTTAAAAATATATTTTTTATATTAATATATTTATCTTTTAAAACTCGCTAATCATCCGTGAATCAGTGTTTTGGTTAATTTTTGAGGTGAGATTCACTTGTTTTTTTCCACATCTTTATCTTAACCAAACATGTAAACCATCCACTTTTCTACACTACTAAATACATCACACTCTCAAACATCCTCATACTTTTTACACATATTTTTTACATTTAACGGAAGGGTTATTACTCTCAATGAACACACGTGATGTAATAATAAAAATTTAAAATTTTGTATTGTAAGTTTCAGAGTCAAAGTCAAAATATATGTATTTTGTAATAATTTATAACAACCACAAATTTGATTAGCTTTTCCGACCAATAAAATATGACGGGGATTTCATCATTGTTTAAAAATATAATTGTGATTGTTTTTAAAATTCTTTTTTATTTTAAATGTATTAAAATAATATATATATAATATTAGCACATAAATAATATTTAAAATAAAATAAATTATATTTTTTCAAAAATATTTTTACAATGAAGGCCATACACCACGGGCATTAAAATGTTGGTTTTAAGTGATATTTTTCTATTATTCTCCGGTGGCATGCATGCAATATACAAATGATCAGATTAACGGTACCTAAAAAAACATCCACCCAACGAATTGAATGGCTTCCAGAGATGAGTCATGAAGGATCAGGGACCGACCTGCATGCACCTGAAAAAAAGCCTCGAGAATGTGGAGACCCGCCGTGTCCTTTGGCAGAGACACTGATTCCATTATCCCGGCAACAAGTCCACGAAATCAATTCTCGCGGGTACATCGAGGATGCATGCAGCTCGCATCTAAGATATACGTAATAATCAGACGCGAGGAAGCTAGTTACAAGACCCGAACCGGTTTTGGTTGACCCAGCTAGTTCATCAATGATGAGTCAGATTATTATTTTATTGAAATATTATTATTTTGTATATTTCTTAAAAAAACTAAAGCCAAGTGAATCTTATGTAGAGTTCATAAATCAAAGCTCGTGCTTAAGCTTTTCTCTAATACATCAATAGAAGCTATCAGTTAGCAATTAATCATACTTATCAAGACAAATACGGCTAGTCAACGATTAATTACACGGTGATAAGGTAGCGATACAAGAAGCTGAAATTAATTGTGGGAGTTAAAAAAGAACCCACTTATTTATATAGTTGATAGTATAGTTATAATATCCAATCTGAATATAACCTGGTTCAAGATGATTTTAGTTGTGAGTTCATTGGGCCAACTCATTTTTTTTAATATTTTTTAATAAATAAAAATATCTGATTCAAAATAAAAGGCAAACCTAAATTAGATTTTGAACAAAAAAAATCATATTTAAAATTCGGTATTTAATCAAGATTTATTTTATTTAAAATAAAAATATATAACGCTTTAATTTAAAATCAAATCATTTTATTTTCATAACAAGATAGAATATTTTATTCTTTCAATAAAAACAGAGATATTTTTTAACATATAGAACTATATTGATGGGTAAAAAAATATTCTATTTAAAATAATACAATAATTAATTACCCAAACAAATATTATTTCCATCACTCAAGATACAGAACAATACTTTTAAAACGATATAATTATTTAAAATGCAATGCAAAACCATTTTAAAGAAAATATATATAAACTAGTCAATAATTTTGATTTTGTACACGGCGGTTTTAAAAAAATATCAATAAAAATAACATTTAACAGTTCAATTTGATCAATTAACCACGTAATTAATTGGAAATTCACCTATCTCGCCGTCACAGTTTATCAATAAAACAAATAAGGGGACATTAATCACGTCGCTCCTCTCTGCGCCACTCGCGGGAAAGGACTCCTGTGACACGCGTCATCGTATAGTAGCTTGGACCACAAGTGGTCCGTAGCTCTAGCACGCCGAAACGTTGAATCAAGGACGTGCACGTGGAGCGATCAGGAGAGTGGGGACAGCTGAGAATTTTTTTAACTTCTCTGACAGCCGCCGGCTTAATCAATGCACACTGTTTGCGGTCCCCACACGAAAAAATCGTGGGGCCCACAGCCACAGAAACGAAAAATCGTGGTCTTTGTGTGTGGGGCCCCGTTTTTATAAGAAGTCTGGCCCAGCAGAGATAGAGAGGGAGGGGGGGACTGTTTGGTGTTTACGACAAAAACTGTCCACTTAAAAGGACCAATGTGCCCTATGGTCCCCTCCCCAGTTGCTTTGCCTTCTTTTCTTACTATTTTTTTTTAATGCAGGGGACCGCGAGATCCTGCCGTCTGGCAAACGGCATCGCAAAAGGCATTATGTTATTAAGGATCTGTTTGTCTGTAAGGAGATGCGATACATTTACAATCATATATTTAAAAATACTTATTTAATTAATATATATTATGATTTTTACATATATTTCATGAAAAATCCCTTTTAAAATCTCAATAAAAAATTATAATTTATATTTTTTTTAATTTATGTTTCTAACCACGACCGTATAGTTAAACATACAAAAAGAAATGGAGATGAGCTTGTGTAATTTCTCAAGGGATGCTTGTCCTTTCTTCGAGGTGGTCCGTGTACTTGCATGCGATCTTCCTTATTACAATCCAACACCTTTTGTCCTAATGTTTCTGTTGTTATATCCTGTGTTTGGATTTAAAGCTAGTTTAACTCCGAGGGCTGTGTTACCTTTAAGATTGTATTAGAATCAAATTTAAATAGCATCTCCAATCATTAAAAAAAAAAAGGAATTTAAGGATCATCCATTAAAACATATAAGTTCATTATTAATCAAAGTAAATTCTAATTTATTTTCTGATAATTTATAATCTCAATTTGAGTTCTATAATTACTAATATAATAATTATTAAAAGTTTACAAATAATTATTTTTAGAATTCATAAAATTAATTAAGATGTATATAAGTTGACAGAGACTATTATATTAATAAAAAAAAATAGTATTTAACTTGATATAACACGAACATTAATTAAAAAAAAAAAGCTTTCCCGGGCCTCACGAGGGTATGATTTTTTCTCGTTCAACCTTGTGTGCCATCAAAGAAGTCATTTGGAAAGGTAAAATTGATGGTGATTTGTTCACTTGCCTTGTATCACTCCAGCTGATTTAAGTGTTCTACCTGACATTGATGCTGAGTTGCTGACTATGCGGCCGAGTTTGCGCGTGTGTGCATGTAGCTGCATGTCCTGCTAGCACTGCATTATCTATTCACCTTTCTTGTCATTGCTGCCACTCGAAATTTTAGATGCTCAGGACTTTTATGATGCCATCGTGATGGCCATGAACAGCAACACTCGACTTTTGGAGTGTTTGATATTATTTATAAAATTAGTTTTAAAAAATATTTTTATTTTATTTTAAATTAAAAATTTCAGTATTTTTATATTATATTAATATCAAAAATATTTTTTTAAAAATAAAAAATATATAATTTTAATATATTTTTGAACAAAAACTATTTTTAAAAATACCATCTATCATACTTGTCAATTTATCTAAAACTCCCCATGATTATCTTTCTCTGTTCATTGTTCTATTCCTTTCAGTGCTGGCATCTGTTAGCTTCTCCTCTGTTTTTTTTTTTAACAAGTGATTTTTAAATCGTTTTCCGAGTAGAATAATATCATTTTTTTTTAGAATTTTAATATATTTTTAATTAAAAAACCTCACCCACCATATTATAAAACAAAATAATACTTTTTTATTAAAATAGTTTGTACATAATTAAAGTTAAATATTCTTTCTTACAATCTTATAGATGTATCTAATCTTCACGTGGATATAGAATATTCACACGAATAAATTCTTGTAAATTCAGATCTCAGTGTTTGAACTCGGGAATTTAACAAAGAAAACACATCCCCCCTGACCACTAATATGATAATTTAATGTCAAGAAATTGCTTAGGGTCAACTTTAGTGCATTAGTCAACATGAAAGACAAAAAACCTTTCAAGAATTGGGTATTTTTAGAAAAGCAAATTCTTTTCGCTTTTTCTCGTGGATCTAAGACTTTTAACTGTATAACCCAATGAAACGATGTATTTGAGTGATGAAATTTGAAGTCTAAAGACATGATCAAACCTTTGTTGATTTTTTTGCCCCTTTGAGGTTGTCATCGTTTTTATTTCACACTCAATACAGTTGGAAATAAATTAATTTACAATTTTTTAATACTTTTGAATGGATGGATGAAGAGAAAATATATTTTATTGTAATTTTTTTCTTACTAACATGGTTGATTTAGTGGGTCAACTATGTGACACTTCAACATTGAATTTAATCTGATTTTTTTATATAAAAAAATAAATCAAATAGAAAATAATTCGGTTAAATCTCATCAATTTGGTTAAAATTCAGTTTAATTTTTTGATATAAATATTATTTTATTTTTAAAAAATATCAAGACAGTTACAAATAAAAAAAATTGATCTTGCATTAATTTTGTGACTATTTGGGAGTATTGTTAAAGTTATTTTTAAAAGTGTTTATTTGTTCAGAAATATATCAAAATAATTTTTTTTAAAAATGATATTTTTGATATTAACACATGAAAATAATATAAAAAAATTTAAAAAAATTAAATAAAAAATAATATTTTTTTATATTATTAAAACACAATATAGTATTCATGAGTCTATCCGATACATAATGAGAGCCATATGTAATGACTTTGCTTATGATCTAATATTTGTATGCACAAGTACTTTTGTGAAATATATACAATGCAGAGACCATCTTAAACAATTAAAAATAAATTCCATGTCGATGGATTGCACTTTACGGGACAGGATCTTTAATTAATTTTTTTTCTGGATAATGAACATGTGAAAGTAAAATTAAATATATATAAAAGACCTGTCGTACGTTGTATTCAGGTACGAGGCATCTTCCTTTGTTCTTGTATGCATCAAATGAACGAGGTATATTCTATCTCACGATGATCCTTTCTCAAGACAGCGACGATCAGAAGCTTGAAAAGCACAGTTTGCAACGTTTACAATTTCTTCCAGGTGTCAGAATTTTAATATATTAACTAGCTTGCAGGCCCATTTCTCTGATATGATCCCTGTCTTCCCCTTTCACGCACATGCCACGTCATTAGTTTATTTTGCACTGTAATATGAGTTGTATTGGAAAAAAATCTAATATATAAAACAAATATTTAGACGTTGGTATTGTTTTTCTAGTAGAGGATGTTAGACCAATCATGCAGTTGTTTATATATGGTTGATAGAATTTATTAGTTTAAAGAAAATTCAAATGATTAGAAAAAATATTGTCTTTACTTACACTAAAATATAGATAACCTCTTTTTTATATAAGAAAGAAATTATGAAATTTAATTTTCAATTAATAAAATATTAAATAATAAAATTAAAAAAATAATTTAAGTTAATTTGTCAAACTCGTAGCTCAAGTCACGAGACTATAATGAACTCGTGAAAAAATAACAAATAAAATTTTCTAGGTGAATCTTAATTAACCTATCAAAATCATGAAAAAAAATCAAGAAACCATGATAACTTCCATAAAAAACAAATCAAAATAATTTATAAAATTTAATTATCAATAAATTTATTATTGGATAGTAATATTAGAAAAAGGTTCAATAAAAAGAAATGACACTGTAAAATCATTTGAGTCTATGTAGATTAACTCGTAAAACATACAACTTGAATTATAAAACTATGATAATCTCGTAAAAAACAAATAAAAATAAATCATGAAACACAATTCGTGGGCAACCCAACATTTTAAGGCCAAATTTTTTTAAAAATACCAATAGAAAAGGATAAAAAAAACTTAAGTTAATTGGGTTGGCTTGTTAGACTCGCGACTAAACCATGAGAACAAGATAAAATCACACTAAATTACGAAGCTCGATCCTCAATAAGCTAAATAATAAAGTATCAAATCAGAAAAAGAAACTTTTTTTTTAAAAAAAAATAATAATATCAAAGACAGGAAAAATGCATTGTAATTTATATGAATACTATAAAGTTAGTTTTTAAAAAAGGAATTCATGTTTTTATATATAATTGTGGATACAGCTAATTAAGCTATGAATATTGGATACCACTGTCATGACTGACAGTATGGTCAACGACAAGCATAGATATAAAATCTCAATTCATTTTCTGCCTTTAAATAATTTATCCACTCAAAATCGATTCGGGCAATTATCAATCCCATTTGAATACAATAAAGAAAACCAGGGTGAAAAAAACATTGATTGATTAAGGTTGAAATAAATAAAAAAACATTTTACAAAAAAAAAGTAAAAACCTAAAATCGAAATAAAGGATCAAATATGAAATTAAAAAAATAAAAAAATGTAAACAAAGACAATGGTGATATAGAAAAATGAGTATCGAATACTAAAAAAAAAATGAGGGGGTAAATAACATCCATTGATTCAAGGGTGAAAATAATAATAAAAAAAACATTTAACAGAATAATTTAAACCAAAAACCTAAATTTTGAAAGTATATTTTTGAATTTGCGTTTCGAATCCTGACCAATTATATTGTAAGCCATATTTGGTATTGAATTTTAAAAATATTTTTGAAAAAAAAATCATTTTTTTATTTTAAATCATTTTTTTATATATTTTTAGATCATTTTCATATATTGATATAAAAAATATTTATTAAAAAAATAAAAAAAATATATTATTTTAATATATTTTTATATAAAAATTATTTTTAAAAATAATATCAATTTAACAGAATAATTTAAACCAAAAACCTAAATTTTGAAAGTATATTTTTGAATTTGCGTTTCGAATCCTGACCAATTATATTGTAAGCCCGGTATTGAATTTTAAAAATATTTTTGAAAAAAAAAATCATTTTTTTTATTTTAAATTATTTTTTATATATATTTTTAGATCATTCTCATATGTTAATATAAAAAATATTTATACAAAAATAAAAAAATATTATTTTAATATATTTTTATATAAAAATTATTTTTAAAAACAACATCAACTACACTCTCAACAAAAAAATATTTTTTTGATGTCAGACGGTTTAATTGAAAGAAAAATAAATTTGATAAAAGTCCCTCTGAAAAAATGGTCACACAGAAAAGAAGGACCAAGAGCTTAAAAAAAAAAAAAAGATAAAATAACACTGATCGATCCAAGAAAAAAATTGACCCTGTTTTGACCCCACAACTACAAAAGAGTAAAAGACAAATAAATCTTTTAACCCTGTTTAAAAATGATTGATTCCAGGGATAACAGGGTAATTTTACTATTCATTAAAAAAAACAGATAAATAACCCTGTTTACTAGATCTCTCGTTTTCGAACCCGAAGCATATAGCTTGATAATTCACGGATTTTGATTCTAAATCCAAGTTTAATCTAAATTAAAATTGAATAACAACTAACCTGATTAGAATCGGTTAAAATCTTATTTGACTCTAATAATTAAAAATGTATTGAAATGATAAAATTTTTTTATTATTGACTTAGATTAATTTGTAAAATTTATAATTTAAAAATATCGGAATTTACAGGATCTAATAATTATGCTTTAAATATCAAAGCTTTTACTAGTAATGCTGAACCTATGATCACGAAATAGGACAAGGGAAAATGTACCTTCAGTTTGATTATACATTAAACCTGTTTGATCTTCACTTATATGTAACAACAACTGTTTCAGAAGCTGTTGATTTGGATGATTTTTCTTGTATATATAAATATAATAAATAAGATTTTAATTTTCCTGGATAATTCGTTATCTTCGACCTATTTTCGTGGACTAAAAACGAAAGGCTTGAAAGTTTACACAGCATGAAGCCAGGCTTCAAATTTCAGTCCCGAAAAAATACTGTGTCCTGGATGCTGAAAGCTCTCTTCTCCTTTTGTCCATCGCTGTTTATTGCCATGCGTGTCAATACTAAAAACTCCACACAGTGTTCTTTCTTGTCTTTTTTTATGTAAAAAAAGGCCACTGACGTGCCAGTGATGGAAAACTGGAGGTGACAAACACTCGTCACTCATCATCAGACCCCAAATTTACCACCATAAAGCTGGTCAAATACATCTCTCAGCTTGGATGATATCTGATGGGATTTTAATGGAAGATTCCAAAATGGTTACATGCACTTCCCACTTAGTGTTATCAACTCATTTGGGACTGGGACTTTTTTTTTTTTATTAAATTATTTTAATGGGCTGGTATTAAAAATAAAAAAAATAAAATTTTAATGTATTTTTAAATAAAAAATATTATAAAAACAATTTTACCATATTTCTAAATAACACTTTAATGAGTTTAAATTTGATTTTCAAGCTGTTTTTCATGAAAAATATTAAATTGGTTTTTCAATTTTTTTTTTATCATTTTGACATACTAGTTTGAAAAATAAGTACATATTATTATTTTAATATATTTACAAAAAGACCCTTTAAAAAATAACTTTTATTACACACTTAGCTTTTACATTGCATAATTATTACCTTGACTAGTGAATTTTTGTTATTTAAAAATAAACATGTTGTTTTTATATTTATTGTCTTTGTGCTTCTTGGTTCAAAGCAATAATCAAGCACCGTTAAAAAAAACATAGAACATGATCAAGGAGGAGAATTTGCTGCGTTCTTTTCATAAAATTAAAATATTTTTGCAAGCGTATTTTGAAATATCTTTTACAATCCATGATATATATTGCCTTCACCAGTTAATTTTTTTTATTTAAAAAGAAATAGATGTTATTTTTATATTTATTGTTT
Source organism: Salix dunnii (assembly GCA_015731905.1). Classification (NCBI taxonomy): domain Eukaryota; kingdom Viridiplantae; phylum Streptophyta; class Magnoliopsida; order Malpighiales; family Salicaceae; genus Salix; species Salix dunnii. The sequence continues at coordinate 19,981,135 of CM027664.1, forward strand.
TTTTATTCGAGTCAATAATCAATTACTATAGAAAAAATAAAGAACACGTGTTTTTATCTTTTATTTATCTTGCGTTATTCCACAACATGGAACCGGCATATTTCAACTAAGTTTATCTTTTTTAATATAAAGATTTAAAGTAAAATTTAAAATAAATGAAAACATTTACATGCCTTCGTTTATTTACAGTTATTGTAACCTTTTACAGGCAATATAGGCGCGTTCTCCTTGGGTTATTTTTTGAAATATTTTTTATTTAAAAATATATTATAATAATATTTATTTATTTATTAAATATAATTTTTAATATTAGAACATCGAAATGATATAAAATATTAGATTTTTTAGTTTACAATGATTAAAAATTTTTTTTTTAAATATTTTCTTATTACAATCTCAAACACCCGAAAAGCCGGAACTAAGTTCAAGCTTCGCTGTTTTTGATAATTATAAAATGATTTCCAAAGGTAAACTTTCATATAAAAACAGATACAATTCATTGGTTATGTATTTCTTAATTTGCTTTAATAAAGTATACTCGAATCTTAATTATTCTAATCTATTTAATTACTATATAATATAAAATATCATTTTTATTATGGATTGAACATTTATTTGGATTATTTTTTCAAAAAAATAAACTCTACTGCTTTTAGCAGTGAGCCTCAAAGTAATTCGCCCAGGTTTTGAATGACTAGCGACTTGGTCAGTTTTAATAACATAGATTGAAATATAAGCAGGTGACACAACTTTTATTACCACAGTTGTTAATTCTGTTTAGTTTTGTTACGAATATTCAGTATATATTGTTTTAGTTTTGAAATCAAAACAAACTATAGTAAATTTTAACTTGTTTAGAATCTCGATTTATTCTTTAAATTTCATTCCAGCCATAAAAACCTTTTATTTTTTTAAATACTAACTGTTTTTATAATATTAATTATATTTTTTAATTTAATCGTTCAATCATCAAAAAATTTTATGAAGAATTTTATGATAAAAAATATTCCGATTTTATTTTGGTCATTTCATCCCAGCCATAAAAGCCTTTTTTTTTTTTTAATACCAATTGTTTTTATAATATTAATCATATTTTTTAATTTATTTGTTCAATCATCACAAAATTTCATGAAGAATTTTCTGATAAAATATTATATCACATGTTAATATCTTAGAGTAATCAAAGCTTATAAAAGATTTTGTAAGGCTGTCAATAATGTATTTTTTTAATTTTATTTTGAAATGTTATTTATTTGTATCCATTTTTAAACCAATATTTTTTCTTCTAATCTCATCATTTAACAATAAATTTATTGATAATTAAAATTCATAATTTATTTTAACTAAATTTATTTTAACTAAATTTATTTAGGATCATATGATCTCATGATCCGGATTATAAATTTAAAATGTTAACTCAGGTTGATCTGGATCAATTCAATATGTTGTCAACTTAGTTTGTTTTTAAAAATATTTAATATTGATTTTTTTAAGTCAAATTATATTTTTACGAGTTGTATATATTGTTTTTGAATTCATTAAGTTGATCAGGTCATATTAATTAAACTTACTTTTTTTATTTTATCTATGATTTGAATTTCATAATTTCAAATTTATTTATCTTTAAATTATATTTATTGAATTAATAATTTAAAATACACATACATATTACCCTAAAATGGTACACCAAAGCATGCTGTTTCAATTAAAAAACAACAAACCAACTGAAACAGAATGTACAATCTTAGATATAACCCATTCCAAACGATGACGTAAAGAGCAGAAGAGAATCTCATTAGAGAGTGCTTCCCACACAGTCGAAAGTGAAGGGGAGAGAGAACTTCCACAGTTTGAGAATAGTTAGATAGTGGACACGTGTATGAACCAAACCTTAAATATGTAATGATAAAATAATAAATGAAAATATTAAGACGCGGTCCAGGTTACGTGGGGTGCCCGCTACGTGTGTCGCTCAGCGTGCAATTTGGGGTTCTGTCACCGTCGATCAATCACAGCTGTGTGTACAGATTATCACCACCCTTTTGGACGGTTGCAGGGGCCCACACGTTTTTCACGAGGCGACGAAGAGCAACACCCACAGAGTCCCAGTTCCATACACTTTTGCATGCACTAACAAATAAATTGAGCTGTCTTAACAGCAACTTTAAACTTTGTTTTTTTTAACCGTCAAATATTTTGGTTTGATTTTTGTCTGATCAGGTTATAAATTATTGCTAATTCATATTCCAAGCAAGGTTAGCAGGTCATGTATAAGAGTCGGATCACGAGTTTATTAAATTATTTTTTAATAAATACCATTGAGTCAAATAATTTTTTTTATAAAATCATTTAAATTAACTAAATTATATTTCACTTAAGTTTGATTTTATTAAATCGTGTTGGTTGAGCCCATTTTTAAATTAATTCAAAACAAAATAAAACTTGACAAACTAGATTTATGTTGATATGTCGAGATGAATAGATTTAGCAATTATAAGTTAATTATTTTTTATCCAAATTGGTTTCAAATTGAAATTTGTTTTCTACAAAATCTAAAGGGAATTGTTTGATCTTTTAAAAATATATTATAGTAATATTTTTCTCTGTAATTTTATGTTTTTTTTGTTTAGTTTCACGTTTATTATATGTGTTAAGTGAATTTTGTTTTAAGCTCTGTAATTTTATGTTTTTTTTGTTTAGTTTCACGTTTATTATATGTGTTAAGTGAGTTTTGTTTTAAGATCAAATTACATATAACATTTTTAAATGTTTAATGTAATTTTTTTATATAAATTTAATCAATAAACTACCTATATTTTTTTTTAAAAAATGAGATAAAAAATAAAGGTGGATGAAAAAACATTATTGATAAATAAATGAAACATCAAAGGTTGACCATAGAGAACAGACTAAAAAAATATTTATTAACAAAACCCATTTACTTAAGGAGTAAAATATGAAATAAACCCAACCAACTACATGAAAGTACATATAAATCTAGATATCTCATGGGAATATATCCCTACACGTAGCACCTGGTATTATCTCATGGGAATGTATCCCTACACGTAGCACCTAGAATTGTCCTCGTTTAAAAAGATATTTCATATTGTGTTTTAAAAATATGTTTTTTAAAATATTTTAAATTAAAAATCTTTGATATTTTTAAATATTTTCATGTATTTAAAAAAAATAAAAACTTTTATTTTAATTGTACTCCCAAACAAACACTAATAATTACCGGATAGAATTCTCTCTCTAAAACAAAAGTGGTTGCACGTAGTAGATTGATTACTTGAATAATTATATAATATGATAGAATAATCAGGTGGGTTGATCACATATATTTTTTACTAATTTGGTGGGACCATTTCCTACCATGCGACACATAAAATACACTAAGATTATCGAGGATGAAAAGATCTTATGTAAGCTTTGTCCATGTCTTTGAATTTTAAAGGTGGCAACTCCACAAAGTCCAACAAGTGTTTACATAGGATTTGTGGGAGCGAAGTGATAATTTCACCCACAAAAGACACGAAGATTGCTTTCTTCTATGCTGAAATTGCAATCACATACACAGATCGGAGCTATTTCACGAGCTTGACATAGTTGTACGTACTCCTTCGTGGAAGCATTGATGCTCATGTACCTCTTTTATTATTTATTTATTTTATTTATCTTTTTTCTCAACTTTAGTTTCCCATGAGCTTTTTGTATACCTACCTTGTATAAGGAGGGGATAACATTAACAAGCAAGCGACAGGTTCCACACGGAATCACTGCTGATATCATTCAAGTTTCGAGCAGAGTTATTAAATAACCGGGGTAACATGTTAAGCTTCAATTTAAAAACCATATCGTTTCAAAAAAGAAATTAAAGTCAATTTAGTTTTTTTATCACATTAATTAGACTATTGGTTAACTTGCTAGGTCAACCAAGATAAATAAAACTCATCTAGTTCTGTTTAAAATTCAGCTTGAATTATAGACCGAGTTGATGAGTTATTGAGTGAATTTACCGGATGGAAATGAGTTTAATATAAAAAGATTTATTTTATTTAAAAATATAAAAAAAACCCAAAACATCATGAATCATGATTGCATATATTATTTCTATAAATAATTAAAAGCAAGGTGTTTTTTTTTTTATTATTATTACAACGCTTGAATTCATAAAATAAAATTTGCAAGTGGACACGTCACTTTCATAAACTTTAATTAAGATTTTGAATCCCTCAAAGAAATAATTGAGGAGTTGAATCACAACCCGATGGGCTTATTAAAATGCTCTACAGTTCTGGCTTACTGGACACACCAATTTCAAGATTCCAAATGCAAATCACAAAATTATTCCATCAAAGCTAGAAAGGTTTGGATAAGAACTGTCAGGGATAATATTCCCAATAATTGAGGACGATAAACCGAATTTTTTCGCATTAAAAACTCTGTAATTCGGTCACATTCGAATGTCTGAAAATATTTTAGCTTGCTCAAAAGTAAAATTTCCCATCTCTTTTTTATCGAGGAAATATTAATAATTACAGGCCAGCTAACATAGGATATATATATATATATATATATATAAAAGTGAAGAATTAATTTACCATCGAGTGGAAAACTCTGGGCTGTAGAGAGTGATTTCCAAGTGGCTGGGTTTGTAGGTCGTGGGGTGGGGCAGGATTCTTTTTGGAAGAGTAAAGGGAAAAGGTCCAAGGCAGCAAGTTAGAAGAAAAGGACTATCATTGAAGATGTGAAACAATTGTGGATTCCAATTTTATCAGTACGTAACTGGAGAGTTTGACTGCTTTGTGTGAAAATGAAAGTACCAACAGCAGCAGCAGCAGTGGATGGATGGCACAAGCATTGTTCAAGATGCCCACCATTCTGAATTATGCCTACCTAGTAGTAGTCGTCTTGCTGATATTACAGTTGCTGGGAGGAGCCTTTTTTTTATTTTTATTTTATCAAAATTCTAACTTGTAAATAAAATAAAATACCCTTCTAAATCTCGTTCAAGAAAATCTCTGATTCTGTCCTTCAAATAACATGTTTTTTCTTTCTGAATTTGCCCTTTTTATCAGGATTAACTGGAGAAGAAAATGATGGGAAAACCCTCTCGATCCCTCTTCTTTTCTCTGTCAGCAAACATTTCCCCCCAAGTCGGCTGAGAAAAAAAAAGGGGATTTTTATGGGTTCTCCCCGCCCCAATCAACCTCTCAAAAGAACCTCTTTATAAAAGCAGTGTGTGTGTGTGTTCAAAAAATCATGAGTTCAAGAGGATAGGCCTTATCAAAATCACACGGTCCAAATTTGCAATAACATGGTAGGGTAAACGGAGCGGAATCCGGTAGCCAGGGAATTGACAAGTTAATTTTGAAAATAGAAAGAGAGAATTTTGAAATTAAGTAGCGAATTAATTTCAAGGGGGGCCAAGATTGACCAAACCAGGCATCGTCATCTCATCCCTTTCGGAAGAATAGTAGTGAAAATAGAAATTAAGTAGCAGTCACAGGCTTTTATTGTGTCGAGCTGACTATTTTTGTCCACGATTAAATATACTAATCTAATATATTAAAAAGAACAAGTATAAAAACCTTCTTAATCATGGGTTTAAATCAGTCATCGGGTCTAATTATCTAAAAAAGGGGTCCAATTCATGGACAAGGAAGTGCCTAATTCCGTTACGCGTGACAATGGATGCCATATTACACCCACCAAGGATGTGATTGCCTTATCCATAATATGATGAAACATCTTGGTGTGTTCTTGCTGAAGACTTGTATTTTGTATCGATCTATAGCTTTCGAAGGAGCACTTGTCGGCTGAAATCGATAGTGCAAAACCAAAGAGAAAAATGGCATCAATTATGGTGTGGGAATTTGGCAAAAGGGGACTCCCAAAAGAAATGCTAAACGATGCACTGGTGCTGGATAGCGATTCATCGATTTTCGATCATCAAGTTATACTTGAACAAGATGCTCTTATCCTTGAACAAGTGAAAAGATTTGAGAGAAAGACATCATTTCATTAGGGTTCATTGTTACGAGCTCAACTTTTGGGTTTTCTTCAACCTTTTGAAAGGATGAGGAATGTGCCGAGACTTGGATGGGCATGGTGCTGTTTTAGGGTAGCCCACTCTTTGGCATTTCCCCCACTTTCATGTAATTCTCTCCCAAAAATTAGGCTTTCTTCATGGACCACAGCACCACTTCTAAAACACTACTACTCCTTCATGGACCACACTGCCACCTGCCCTCTTCACACTGTTACAATTATCAGATTTTATTCTGCCCTGCATAGCTTCCTTTTCTTTTCTTTTTCGGAGGAAACCTCAATTTCAGTCCAAAACATAAGATTTTATCAATTGGGGTCATCTTTTTGATGTAAATTTGATAAAAACAAAAACAGTAGTTAAGAGATGTCTGCAATCTGTAACCCCAGTTGAAAATATATTTGTTTTGGGATGAAACTGGGAACTAACATCACATCGTTTTATTCATGATGTTTACATGTTCTTGCCTCCTACAGTCCCAGGGACCTTGTTCATGGCGTGTGGCCAGACCCACAATCTCTCCACCTTACACACACTGTAACGAGCTTGGAATAGCAATCAGAACAGCTAAAGGCGCCGATTGTCCCACCAGCAAATGCAGTGACATGATAGATGATGAAAAGGGGATCGAAGGACATGTTATTTCGGGCATGGTTTCTCATGATGATATGTTTTTTTCAGTCTCTCTTTGTGGTGTCATCCCATTTGCTTACTGGGATAAAATCGGTGAACTGGTCGCACAGACAAACAATACTATTACATGATGTTGATCGTGCATACCTACAATTCGGGGAAAGAGATAAGTAAAGCATTGCTGAAAGGTTGTTGACAACTTCGAAACAAAAAAAATAAAAATAAAAATAAAAATGTGGCAATGATGGATAGCACTCGGAGAAAATTCGCACTTTGGAAAATTAAGGGCCTGGAAAATTAAGGGCCGAATAACTCGTTGCCTAGTGAAATCGATCATTGCTGCCTGTTTTTAGAAGATGACAAGGCATACATTTGCATGATGTTAAGACGGGATAGGGTTTCATTGCTAGACTAGCAAGTTTCAAATAGATGATCAACTACTTCTAACACACACATATATATATGGTCTTGCTCTCATGATAGCTTTCTATCCTATAAACATCCAATTATTTTTCCATAAATAATGGTAATAGGGGTGTTAATTGTGTAGAGGGTGTGGTTTTTTTCTTCTTAAATCAACATGGTCTATTTCGATTTTTTTGAGGTGAGATTGTTGATCGTGGCTTCAGGGCAATACCAAGGGTCCTGGTGCGGGTAGGGCTAGGAGAGTAGTTGGATATTGAAATGAGGTCAATTCTCAATTACCATTTACCAATTAGTGAGTGAGAAATATGGCCTTTCTTCAAAATGAATACGGAGAAGGCAACCCAAAGAGACTGGAAATTAAATATTACACTGCTTGTCATGGGAAAATATTTGTTAAATATAAACAACTCACCACTCCAATATTTCATCAAAATTACATTCGTTTTATTTCCCACCGTTCCCCTTCTTCTTTTCCCACTCAAGAACACGGCCTGAAAGACTTGGCGAGCTGTGCCTTCTATCCTCACTACCAATATTGCTAAATAAATTATGATCTTTCCTTTTCGTTCTTGGAGACAACTCTCCCTTCTCTAAATTAATTTTTTAATTCTTACCCCTCTCATATTTGGGCATTTACTATATATATATATATATATATATATATATATATATATATATATATATATAAAGAATGGCAGTAATTTGGGAGAAAAGTTCAAGTTCCCTCCAAAGAACTTAGAGTGTTTGGGATTGTGTTTGGAAAATATTTTTGAAAAAATTAATTTTTATTTTAAATTAAAAAAATTTAGTGTTTTTAGATCATTTGAATATGCGATATTAAAAATAATTTTTTTTTTTTTAAAAATATTTTTATATGAAAAATACTTTAAAAAATAACCTCATAATACTTCCTGATGAAAAATACTTAATTGGCTATTTTGTGAAAGTCGGTGCACTCACAAATGAAAAAACAAAATCAAAGTTCATGTACTCAATTGAAAAAACATTAAAAGCTGGTGTGCTTATAATTTAATTGACAGGCTCCATTTCCAGGTCCAATAGGTCTCATGGGAAAAACCTGGCACCTGGAATGATGATGAAGACCAATCACCCAACCAATCATATCAGCCATTGCCATCAAGCATTTATATTGACCACCACAAACACAGCCAAGAAACTTAAGGTTAACTCACTGTAATTTTTTTATTTATATTAATTTTTTATTTTAAATCATTTTATTATTATTTTTAGATTATTTTCTTATATTGATATCAAAAATAATTTTAAAAAATATTTTAATATATTTCTAAATTAAAAAATATTTTAAAAAATAATCTATACCACAATTTCAAATATTACAAACTACACCAGGTTATATGGCCTGATAGAGACAGTAGAAGGGTGACAAATTTGATTCGGTCATCCTTCTAGAAACCAGTTGCTGGAGATTAGATTTCCGTCCTTAATTTTCAATACAAGTCGAGGTTCCGTACGATAAATCCCACCACAAATAAATAAATAAATTGAAAAAAAAAACATAAAAAGAGGTATATTTTTCTTCTTTTTACAAATTTATGATTTTTCTCTCTCTCAAATACTTGAACACCATACCTAAATGCCAGTGCTCAAAACAAAACTATTGCATCGAAATAAAAAATTATTAATTAATTAAAATATTATTTAAACTTAATTTACAATCCTCAATTCAACCCTAACCAGCATTCGAGGCTTCAATGTCTAATCATTGCCATGTTACAGATAAAGGCAGAGCCTAGATGTTGAGTTCCATATCAAGCAAGCAAGTTGATTACCCGAGCACATTTTAAGCCGGCCCATGAAACCATAGTGAGTGAATACAGGCTCCCTAAGCTGAAAGACCCAATCAAATGCCAGACTTCGAGTCGAAAATGCCTAGCCTGGCCCAATTACCAACGAGGCCCACATCTTTGATTGAGCCAGTCAAGGCATGGCTTTGCAGTCCTAAATTTAAGCATAGTTATAAAAGCAACCCGTGCCAAGGTCACAAATTGTGCAAGTCAATCCCATGATTGGCAGACTGACCTGTAATATTATTTATTCTCTAATTAAATTACAACTTCCATTTAGAGAAATTCTTGAAAACATCAACAATATAATTTAATTTAGTCTCTTAAATAACAATCGGTCTTTTAACGCTACAAATACCAAAGAAATCTCTCTAAAAATCTTTAATTTAGCTTTTATATATATATATATATATATATTTGCGCGCGCGTGTATAGCAACAAGTATTTCATGCACACGAGAGAATGTATTAGGCTTGTTAATCAAGATTAAAAAAATTTAATCATTATTGAGTAATTTCTGTTATATAGCCCATAATAATCACCAAGTTTTACTAAAAGAAGAAAAACCATGATGAGTAACAATAATAAATAGTGGATAAAAAACTATATAAATCTTAATACAAGATGTAGCTATATAAATAAAGATAAAATACACTCCAAGAATTAATAGCAAAATAAATATAAGTCTCAATTACATTTTTCAAAATTAGGAATTGAATTCATTTTCATAAACAGTGACATAACAATTTGTTTCAAGCATAAAAAAATAATAAGTTATCAATGGAATTAAATTTATTTTTGTATTTGATTTGGTTCCAAACAGAGTGTTAATTTCTTTTAGTGAAATAACAGAATAATTTTTTATATAAAAAAACTAAAAGAACTTAATTTTAAATAAATATTTTAAAAAAATCATTCACCTTCCACCTCCATGCATACATAGTAGACCTGTCAGTTCAAAAACAAACCCGGTCCAACCAGACTAAATCAACCCCACGAGGCCGAGCAAGTTTGATAACTACGGTGTTAAGGCAGAGCGCATAACCGAAATTAACTGAACCAATCATCTTTGATTAGAGAATCATTCCGTCGTATAATTGAACAAGGGATTTCCAAACACATAAAAATGACAATACTCTAATAAAATTGACTAAGATATCAACTAGGATAGCACGACAACATTTGAATTGTTGATCATGCTCGAGAAGACACTGTATATCGCAGTGAAGGTACCAAAACCCTATGCATTTTACTGTGTCGAGCAGCACTCTCCTTAGCTGTGCAATCCAGCACATGTCCATTCATCATAATGATCATGCTGTCCCAATGACACGGACATGGAATGGGGGGCTGCGACAGAATATCGGTTCATCAGGTGAATCGGTTTTCGCACGAGCTCTGAGGATGTCATCAGCATCTTCAATCACAGCAGTAGCTACTAGAGTGTAATCCCCAGGCACAAGGTAATACAAAGAGAAGGAATGCTTAGATTCTTGAAGGGGAGGAGCCTCTATGGCTATACCATTCAGAACACCTACCAAAAAACCACAGCAAGCACAAAGTCATCGATTATATTTGTCATGGTATCAGTAATATGAAGAGTTTGTTCCTCAATTGAGAAATTAATGATGAGGCCAAACACAGATTATACTAATCACCAAGAAAATCAAAACGAAGTGGAGAAGGTGGAGAGAACTGAACTCTTTGAATGCCAAATGGAGGATACGTGAGCATTGGGAGTAGTAGAAAACGGCAGAAATAAAATGAAAAATAACGTCCCTCAACACAAGAAAATCTTACCAGACCACAACACGGTTGCCGTAGTACCCTCAATGCAATTCTCTCCAGCCACATCCTTGCATGTAATACTAAGACTCATCCTGATCATTTCCATGGTGTTATTCCGAACCAGAATTTCCATAGGAGTCATGTTATGTGCCAGAACAGAACCTTTAAGCCTAGAGTCATTGGATCCGTGTGAGAGATTGTTTCTAACAAGCCTGAAGTCAAATGTCAATGGATCTGGTAGCAGCACATCCATAGCAGATGTCTTAAGCGCTGCCTTTATGGCATCCTTTATATTTAATTCTCCAGAGCTGTCCCAGCCTGATTGCCATCGGACCTTTATCCTGGATATCAGATTATTAACAGAAGCTTTTAGTTCAGCCCTGACACTCTTTTCTGAGAAGCTTGAATTTCTGCTGTCAGCAGCCTCATCAGGCTTAAAGTCCTTCATGAAAAAAGAACCATCAAGGATAGGTGATTTAAAATGCTCCAGTGGTATTAATACCCTAGCAGAGTTATCCCTGTCGATTCTTGTTTTTGGATAACCATAATCAGCAGCATCTTGACCAATAGAAAGCTTGTCATCAGTGCTATCCAGCTGGACAGAGAGATTGATTTCAAACACATCATCAGTTGGGTTAGACAATTCTAGTTCCAGAAATCGCAGCCCCCGACTTCCCCTGAAAAGATCAATCTTTGTTTCAGAAACATTAGCTTCTTTACTCGCACTATTCTCTACATAAACTGGTTTTGGAAGATTTTCACCAACATGGGCAGGAATTTCCATCGACAGCAAATGAGCCTTTACAAAAGACAAACCTTGTAAAACGCATATGTTCAGTGGGACAACCAAACGTCTACCAGGAGGCACAACAGATCCTTTTGGAGGATCTTCAAAATTTGTAAATGGCCCTGACAAACAGAACAAAAATTAGCAAGCAAAGAAAATAGATTTTCTTTTTTACTCATATGCTGCTGTGACATTCAGAATACTAATGCTAGGAGAACATGGAAATAAAGAGTTTCAAAAAGTAAGTTTCAAACTAACAGAAGAACAAATACAGAAAATAATAACAATGTCAGTCAGTTCTTCAACAACAGACATATATAAAGTGCAGATTCTAAATGCTGTGAAAGTGAAGGATGGCTAGATAAAATCATCAAGAATTCAGGACCAGACTCAAACAGATAATAAAAAATATAGGAGCCATATCAAGGGTTCAACTGACAAAAACTCGATTCTCTCTTCTTTTTTTAATTTCAAAGATTAAGAGTGATTTGAAACAGGCTGGACTCTTAACTTAAGTGGCAATGACTACCAACGAGCTAAAACTCAGATAAAATTATTTCATATGTTTAAATAATTCACAAATGGAAAAGGTATGACCATGAGACACCTGATTGTCACATTCCTTGAATAATACAAAAACCTAACAAAGAAAAAACATAAGATTACCCTACTGCAGGCCTAAACTATAGTTTTATGGTAGAATAAATCTTTAGAAGGGGAGAACCCAAAGGATTATTCACGTAAAATAATATGGCTGGAACAAAAAATAGATAACCGAAAAGAGTCTGTTAGCCAATGGCTTTCCCTACAAATATCAAAGATAGGATTTATTTATATATATATATATATATATATATATATATATATATATATATATATATATATATATATATATATATATATTTTGTGGGGGGGATGCACATAATAAAAATTACCCGCATAGTGAATCAGCAGCGAGGGGCTACTGCTGTCCTTTAACTGCCTTCCCATAATTCCAGAAGCATTATCAAGGTCTACTAACCCGAGCTTCCAGGCTTTCAAGGTCACAGGTAGGATCACCTCGGCCCCAGGTTTTAAAGGAAGAACAAATTTTAGAGTTTCATATGGTATTGAGAGAACAGAATCTTGGTTTTTTCCTGAGAGTGAAATATGTGCCTGTTCAACTGGAACAGTGCCTGCATTAGCCAGACTAATATAGATGTCACGTATTTCACCTTCATATAAAATTATGGCACCATCACCCCCGACAACATGTGAAACAAGCAAAGGCAGTGGGGGTACAACAGAAATATTTGGGACAGATATGTTTTTCAACCTTGGAGAACCACAAGATCTGAATGGGTCAGAAAGCACAAGTCCTTCAGCTGCACCATGGAGCAAATTATCGACATCCCTGAAGAGGTGTTCAGTTATAACACCAAAACAATGAACAGTGCACCCTGGAATTGTCACTAGCCCCACTGAAGTTGGGATTCCAGATAAAGTGATCACCTTCGATGAATGAGGAGGGAGATCTATACTGATGGGAAAAGGATCCAAATTTCCTGAATGCACTGATAAGTATATACTATCAACATTTAAATTAAAGCCACACGGGTTTGCCAGCTCCACTAAAATCTGTACTGGTTCTCCAACAATCCAAATCAGCTCCTTCTTGCTGCTATCATTTGGTTGTCCTTCGCTAAACGGTGTATAAATAAAAGGCCCTGAAGGAGCAGATTCAGCCCACCAATCTTCTCTTGCTGGATTGCGTTTTACAATGTCCATTTGAGAGGAATGTTGAGGAAAAGAATACAACCTGAAAGAAATAAACAGATCCATTGAACAATGATTACTGACTTCAAAAACTGACGTGAAAAGAAATATGAGACTCCAAAAGCAGCCTTTTTGTTGACCAATTCAGTAAATACAGGACCATCTGCTATAAGTTCTTAGATTCGTATTCTTTGAACACCCAAACAACAGTGGACAGAAAATGAAAGGACCCGCAATACATTTACCACTAAGCTTCTTGGTAACAAAAGATGGCTAAGATTCCAATGATGAAGCTAAGCACCTTACAAATGGTAAGGCAGGATCACTGCATCGAGTCCCAGAAGGCAGCCTCTCAGATGAATTAGCAAGTGCACGAGCAAGGCCATTTTGTCCAACAGGTGTGATTAGAGGGTAATATGATCTTAGAAGCCGAGCAGCAGCACTCCAAGCAGCAAGAGGATCTCCCGCACGAGCAGCAGATAGCAATATTTCCCTCAGCACAACCATCTGGAGCATGCTCCATTGAGACTCAAATAAAGAAACTACAGACTGATGATGCATTTTCCCACTATCAGCATTCCTTGATCCAACCTCCTATCAAAAAGAATAAAATTCACGAGTTAAAAAGTTTAAGGGATGCAAGATACACTAAATCACATTTCTTTCACCCATTGTTTGTTTTGTATGACAAGTTTAATTCTTCTCTCCTCTTTTTCAGCTGAATTTGATCCTAATTGTCCTGAGACAATGCTAAACGACTTAACTAGCAAGGAGTCAGTAGACAACAAATCACATTATATCAGGACTTTATGTACTTGTTATGCAGCCCTTTTCTTCCTGTAAATTGCGAGTGCTTCCACATGTTTCTATGCAGAACAAGATATATTTGTTTAAGGAAATAATATAGTTAACCCAGAGGAAACCACAATACAAGACTACACCCTACAGCCAGCCAACAGTACAAGCAACCCAGCAACCAATACATGCATGGTTTCAATTTTTCACATGGCTTGTATACTCACATTGTTATGAGAATTATCAGAGATTGATGCTCTGCTTTGAACACAATATGCTTTGGTGGTCAATGCCAAAACTTGCAAAGCACTGATAGCAGCCAACCTGTTGTCTTGTTGCAGATACAGCTGAGCAACCTGCCTTGAAAAAAAGGCAGCTTTCCTATGGTAGCCAAGAGTTCCAAATAAACGAGCTATTTCAACATATAATACAAGTCTATCAGTGGCATCAATCAAAGATTTTGCACCATCTGCAGCACTTGTCAACAATTCAACTATGTCCTTGGACAGTTCTCTTCTGCAAAAACAAGTACCATTACTGTGAAATTTCTTTCAAGAAACAGAAGCTTCAGCGTCTTATTTTAAGATCTCCCTTTTGTGCATATCTTCTAACGATGTAAGAAACCTGGGAAAAAATATTTACCTGCAAAGATATCTTGCCAATTTCAAATTTGCTTCAAGTTCAAAGCTTAAAGGTGAAACCCTGCATCCAAAATATTACAAGAAATTTGCACTTAATATGATTAATTAAAGAGTGAAAATAAACCTCCTAATATATGGATATTTAGGGATGCATGTCTAGAAATTTGTATTTTATACTATGTGATTCATGGAACAAGATTAGAGAGATTGAAAAATATGCATGCTATTGTGAGAAACTCACAGTTTCACTTGCAAGTGCAAGCATACAGAACCTACAATTTTGATTTTTGAACTATTTCACATCGATTCAGAAAAAGGAGGTTTAAAAAGATAGTTCATCAACAAAAATGAGAGAGAATTACCTCTGAGAATTCTCTTGTATGAATGACTTCTTGTAATGCAATATCACACTGTTGAACCGGCACCTGACTTCATCCTCTAAAGCTGGATTGTTTTGGCCTATCTGGTCTATCTGGTAAAAGGATAAAAAGGGAGATAAGTAATTGCATAACTGCATGATAAGCCAAAAACATTAGACATATGGGCAACACGAACCATCATTCAAGAGGCAATATAGACAGAACCTTAAACCAATCAGCTTTGGCAGAAACGTAACAATGGAAGACAGAACGGTCAACATATTCATAGACCAACAAAAGGATGCATTTGACATGAAAGTCATTTTATCATTTAATTAAAAAGACGCACACACCAGTAAGGCACAAATGCTACCCTCCAATGCTCCAGCATACCAGAAGTAATCCGTTGTCAATCTGGCTAGTTCCAACGCAGTAGAATAGTGAGCATTTGCATCAACAGGTGATCCTGCCAATAAACAATAATCCCCTATAGTCTTTTGCACACGACCAAGCCTTCGCTTTTTCGCCTTGATTACCTGAGATTTTGACAGGAACCAAAACCATCAACCTACAAGGTACAAACACATGACATCCCATTACAAACTTAAAACTTTTGAAACAAAAAATCCAGATTCAAAATCCTTAGGACACCTAAAAATAAACCTCCTCTGAGCTTAAACTAGCTTGCAAATCCAAAGGTGTCTTGAGTATAGTTCCAGAAGATTCCGCTTGAAAAACATACTTCTCAAATTCCATCAGCAATGAAGCTGCTATCTCTTGCATCATCGTCTGGAAATGCATCTCCTGTGTTTGACGATCTGCTGGTGGAAAAAATCTCAAATCACCCCCCTTTTTAGCACCATCCTCTAACTGTAACAAAACAATTAAATCAATGATCACCCAAATCTGAAAGATAATTGCTTGGTAATACCATTTAAACAAAGATCACTTTTAGATCATTCAAATCAAAACCACAAGGTCACATTTGATTTTGAAATTGAAACTGCACATGCAAGATAGGATTCCAGTTCAGAATCCGCTTCCAAATATGCTTCATATTTTGGTTGTATTCAATTTCAATTCTATAACAATAATAATAAAAAGGATCAATTTACAAAATCAAGAGCAGAAATGTCTCATTTTTTGTGCGAACATATGATATCCTCCTGGTTAGGAAACTATATTACATTTAATTAAAAAACTACTTAATATCCAGAAGCATACATAAATCTTCTACTGCCTAATCCGACAAACACGAAACCATTGCGACACATTTCATTCTCTTAGAAATGAAAAGAAAAAAATAAAAGCAGCAATCACCGTTCCTTCTTAGCATTTAGTTCAATCATAATTGAAAAAATTAAAACCTTATACAGTTCCAAATCCGATTTATAAATACAAAATTACAAAAATACCAAACAAAAACAAGCTAACTAACCTGAGAATCACAAGGGAAAAAACCGAAACAGCGAGTAACAAGCGCAGAAGCGTAACCTTTACAAACTACATCAAACTCTTCAATAACTGAATCAAGATCGGGCGATAACGGACAGTGGAAAACACCAATAACAGCCAAGATCTTACGATTCGACTGGAAATCTTCCCAAGGACCAGGCGGCGAACCGCCGAGAATGAATTTGAACCGGAGCGAACCGGTATCCCAAGGTAGGCTAGTGAATGGCGATTTTTGTTCTTCAGTGTAGAAGGAAGAGATTGAAGAGAGCGGGATTGGGTGATGGTGATGGAACATTGAGTAATAGTCACGTAGAGTTTGGTGAGGGATTTCGCCAATTGGGAGGATGGCGATTCGGATCATGGAGGAGGTTTCTATGCTCACGTCTGGTTCCATGATGAGGGATCAGACGGTGATGAGAAGGCGAGGTGTACGGAAAGAGTGGTGGAGGACTGAAGCTGTTTGTTGGTTGTAGAGGGAGGGCGGGAGAAGAGAGGGACAGCGAGTGTCAACAATTTGGTGGGAAGAGAGGGGTGAGTACTTCTAATCTTAATAATGTTTAATTGAGTCCTTTTTTTTTCATGGATTGCTAATCCATCCATCCAGTTCGGAGCAAAAAAAAAAAATTGCCTTTTTAATGATAATTTTTCAAAATCAGGTGCCCTGGCGCACACCATGGCAACAGAAACCAGTGAGCCTCACGAGCCCTTCTCCTCTACGACCTCTAAGAATCCTCTAGCTCGTTATCTTCACGAGAAACTCTCATCTTGCTCCACTGTAAGTCTCCCCCCCCCCCCTCTATTTTTCCTAGAAAATCCAAACTCTCCATTTCTTATAGAAACTAATCGAATATTCTATACTGCTATTCAAAACTCTGCGTTTGTAAGTGAACGAACTGGTTGCTTTAGTTAATAGAGATTAATTAACTTACCTGTTAATGTTAATTTGAAGGTAAATAGAGTTTTATTTAATAAAAAATTGATTATTATTATTTTTTTAGCTGATTGAAAGTGGAGATGAGAAATCTGTAGCAGAGCTGGTAGATTTTATCCATACAGTTTCTGATTCTGCTGTATCGAATCATGAAGACCGTGATGCACAGGGCAACGCAGTTGAAGTTCTCTCCGAAATTCATAAATTTTTGCTTTCTCCGTCGCTTGATCAGGTTTTTAGTAGTTATTTCAATTATTTATATTGTTTTTGTTGTTGTTGAAAGTTTTTTTTTGTGGTTTTTGTAGGCGGTTATTGATGCGTTGTCGTTTGAGTTACCGAAGGCAGTATCTAAATTCGCAGGATTGTCCGATGAGTGCTTGAAGATTGCTGATAGTATTATTGATTGTTTCATTGAAAAATGTAGCCCGCGGGATATGCTTCCCGTTCTTTGTGAGGTGCTTTGTGTTTTAAATGTGTTCATGACTGAATTAGGATTAGTGTCTGATAATCAAGTGATTTACTTCCGAATAGCAGATTCGCAATTCATTCGCTTAATATTGTGATATTATGGCATGCTTAATGCTTATCATGAATTTATTTATGGCCCTGGTTTTATACTACAAGTTAGAAAGTATGATGGTATGTGTTGTCACTAATGGTTTTAGTTTGTCAGTACTAATGATTGGTTTTCATTGGATCAGGCATTAGATTCGTGGAATGGGATGGTTCATGCATATGACCATGTTGTTCCTCTTCTAAGTGGGATCTCAAAAGGTTGTTTTTAAGAAAGAAAGTTGTGGGTATTTTTTTATGAAATAAATGCCATTTCTGATTTACTAAGGTCTCCTCATATACTCATGTCATCCAAGAAATATTTTTTTCTGGTTAAGTGTTTCCACTTATAAAATTGTGTCTTTGCACTATTTTGTACATTTGCATGTTATCTATGAGACAACCTGTTCCGGTGAAGTCTAGTTTTTTACTTTCCTTTTTCCTTTGCTTATAATATCATGTCATTGCTTCTCCTCTATTGTATTTATGAACCGTGGGCTTATGTCCTAATGACAATGAACTATGTGTGCCAAATTCGAGGGATCAATTCTTATAAAAGATAGTTTAGCAATGCATCATTGTATTTATTTATTCTAGTTATGTTTACTCTCTTTGGGGACATAGTGGAAAACTGTAATTGAGCAAAGCTAAGGTTGTGGGTGTTTTTACTATTCTTAAGCTTGCTGCTAACCTTACAGAATTTAAGATGCTGACATTCCCTTTTTTTTCCATAACAGTATTTCTTGCCATACAGAGGCGCCACTTTGAGCAAGTAAAAGTTGCAGTTCCTGTTACCCTAAATGTTTTGAAGGCTGTGTGTTCAGAGTTCAGTGCCAGGGATACAGAATGTATGAATTTGTTTATCAGTGCCTTAGGAATTGCTGATTCTATACGAGCAATTTGTGCGAAATTGGTATGCCTGCTTCCTGTTCTGTTTTCCTTTTCCTTGAGTATCAGACCCTGCTAATCTTCACAAAACTACTTTATCGTGATTGCAGGAGGGCAGAGTACTTGAAAAGCTTCGAGATGTACTTGGTTCATACATTTTACAACTCATGGTTGGCACTCCTGTATTCAAATGGAATTCAGTAGTGTTTAGTTAGATAAATATTTCCTTTTATACCAGTCTTGTAATTTTGTGCTATAGCTAGTTAAGTTCATGTTGTAGGTGCATATTTAAGTTAACGTCACTATATATTTTGCTTCATGTTTCCTTTTCCTGTCTGTATGGTTATTTTATTGTTTTGTATGGATGGAACTGCATGACTAAGTTGCACCCTTGATATGCTGCAGGCTCTTCTTTCTCTTGTCTTAGGATGTGAAATTCCAGGATGCATTCCCCTGGTGTCACGGCTATCAGAATTCTTCCCATTTTGTGGCTTATCATATCTCGGATTAATAACTGGATCTGATGTTGATAAAATGACTCACACTTTTGCTGCAGGTAATTTCTACAAGGTTACTGTATGTTGTCCTTCACATAAAATTTGCAAGCCAATAGTAAATTATTTCCTTCGATTTAGTTCTAATCATTGTGACCTTTTTTCTTTTTTATTCTATTTAATGCTTGCATTTTAATTGTAATAATGAAATACACAGAAGAGGATGATGATTATATGAGGTGTTTGTCCTACATCAAACATGGTGCAGCAATTTCAGGTCTGTATTTTCCAAAAACACATGCTTGTCCTTATAATTATTTGTGTTTCATTGATGATTACATTAGTTTTTCCTTGTATCTGTAGAAGAAGAAATCCTTAGTTTTTACATCAATCATTTAGTCTTTCTTACCCTGTTTTTGCAGTGATCTGGGGTCATATCTCTATTGATGTTGCTCAGGCTGCTGGGGGGGATGTGTCAACTGTCAAGGATGAACTTCTGAGTAACCAAACTGAGAGGTGGCAAGCCGTAGGCATGTTAAAGCACATATTCTCATTTGTCGATTTCCCCTGGGTATTAAAGAAACATGCCATTGACCTCTTGCTTTGCATTACCGATGGAAATATAGCAAGAAACTACAATGACAAAGATACTGACTGCTCTATATATATGCCTAATCTCTATGCTGCTTTGCAGGTACCCTCTTCCCTTCTGTGTTTGTACATCTATATCTGCCCTCTCCTTTCTAATGGTCAAAATTAATATTTCAGGCTATTACAATGGTCATCATGTATACACCAGATACTGTGCTAAGAAAGAATACGTTTGAAGCATTGAAAAGGGTAAGGGTTTAGAACACAGCAAGTAAACATAGACACCTCTATTTTTAGACCTTCTCCCAAGTGCCTGAATAGTGCCTAGAAATTGTTGATGTTTTCGTTGAAGTTTTGCTCCTTTTTTGAAAAATGGAATAAACTGGTTCTTGAAATCCCCTTCTTTTTTGATGACTGGTTTGTTATTCTCCCTGTTTCTCAACTTATATGCACATCTTACATTAGAAGTCCTCATCACTCTGCCAAATTAAATCAGGTACTTGCTGATATCCCAACTTCTCAGCGGTTCGAAATCTTTCAAGCTTTGATTGCAAATAGCACGTCTTCTCCTATGGTAAACTCTTGCAAGCTGGTTTACATGATTTAAGATTTCCAACATTTGTTCAGACAAGATGAAAAACTCCCATTCTCTGAAATATTTGTGGCAACAATACAGACTGCACTTCTTTTAGATCTTGTTAGAAATGATTTGTACAAGGAAGGTTTCCAAAGAACATCAACAGGGAAAGACAAAGAAAAGCAAGAAAATAAAACTGCACCACTATGGGTTGCTCGTTCCCTTGAAATGGTAGAGCTAGTTTTCAGGCCTCCAAAGGGAGGACCTCCATCCTTTCCTGAGCATGGTGATGCGGTATGCCTTACCTTCTCGGTCATTTTATTTTGTTGTGGTCTCTTTGCATAAAATCCTATGGCATTTCCTTTTCCCGGCTCCAATTTTAATGTTTTGCATAGCAATGTATGGACTTCTACAGAGATTGAAACTTTTCCAACTTTTATTTGGTACTATACTCTGCAGGTTCTAGCTGCCCTCAACCTGTACAGATTTATTTTGATGACAGAATCAGCAGGTAAAAATATATTAGGTTACAATTTTTCACAAGTTAATACAGAAAATGTCCAAAATGTGTTGTAAATCATTTTGTTTTCTTCATTTGTGTTATTCCTAAATTTCATAGCAATTTTCTGTCCTTTATAGTTGGAAAAATTCCAAGGTTTCGGGTCTAGTAATGATCTTATTAATTTTAAGAGATATATATTGGTAACATATGAAAGAATATAACTGATTTGAAGTCTCAGATATCCAAGTAATGGACATCATGACTTGATGAAAATCATAGTTTGAGCCTGTCGTGTGAATCTCATAATTCATCTTGCAGATAGAGGGTTGTAAGATATCTCCCCAGCATTATAAATTCTAGATGTCTTGAGTCAAAACCCCAGTTTTGGATTTTTGCTGCTATAAACTCAGTTTGCCATTATACACTAGCAATTCTAAAGTTTAATTTTCTTTTGTTGCTGTCATGATCTTACTGTAAATATTGTCAACGAAACAGGGAAAACCAATTACACTGGAGTTCTCTCCAAGAAAAATTTAGAGAAAGCATTCAACGAATGGCTCCTGCCACTTCGAGCCCTTGTGACTGGCATCATGGCAGAGAACAAGGATGATCATGATCCATTAGTAATGGACACAGTATGTTCTCTTAATCCTATTGAGCTTGTTCTGTATCGTTGTATCGAACTAGTTGAAGAGAAATTAAAACATCCAACATAATCAACCTTCAGTAAAAAGCAAAATTCCCATCTCACTTGAACTGTAGAAGGATAGGTAAGATGCTCAAGTGCCGGATGTATTTCATTAACACGAGATATTATCACAATGTTGGGGATGGTTTTTGCATGAAACACTTGATTTCTTGTTTGGTTTTTGAATTACTTGTATTTTGTGATTCACTGCATATTTCTTTTTTTAGGAATCAGGTAATCACGGATATCTATGTTGCTTTTAACTGTTAACATAGTTAAGATGGAGTTCGTGAGCTTTTATCTCTCGATCACATATAATGAGTTGATCAAGCAAACTATTTACCCATAATTGCACTTTGTATGCATCCATGAATGCCAATAAGGATTATAAATTTGAATTTTAACATTGGTTGCTCTTTGCTATGATTTATCTAGAAATCCATTTAGTCTGAAAATAATGATAAAAGCAAACAGTTAGTTTTTTTTTTTTTTACAAGGCTGGTACAAAAAACAAAAGTTGTCGTTTGACATAAGATGGTGAACATGGAGTGATCTTTGGAGGAGGTTGCACATGTTACCGAAACTACGAAACCATTAAACTCGGTATAGCCTAATAAATTGACCTGTTAATTTGTTGATTTGAAAATTAACTTGGGTTAACTTTTATTTTAAATTGCGTTAGATATAGACCGAGTTAAATCTAAATCATCTGTTATGTCAACTCATGGCCTGAATGATCTGGGCAAACATGGTGAGAAATTTAACTTAAGGAATTTTTTTCTTATCTAAAACAACAACATTTTATTTTTAATAAAAAAAATTGGAATGGTATCATTTTAGGATTCACTCAACAGTCTAATTTTTTATTTGGAAATGTAGTTGCAGTTGTTTTTTAAAATGTTTTTTATTTAGAAATGTATTAAAATGATATTTTTTATTTTTTAAAAATTATTTTGATATTAACACGTCAAAATGATATAAAAACATAAAAAATATTAATTTAAAGTGAAAAATAAATTTTTTTTTTCATATGCATTTCCTAAAAACATTCTCAAACACCCCTTTAAATGTAATAACTTGGATCCTTGTACTTGGTAACTATATAGACTGTTTGAAATGATATTCCAAACTGTTTCTTTTGCTGAAATAGAGAAACTATTTTTAGTATCCGTTTGAGAATATGGTTGGGGTTATTTTTTAAAAGTATTTTTTCATTAATATATTAAAATGATATTTTTGTCTTTAAAAACTATTTTCGACATCAACACGTTAAAATGATTTAAAAACACCAAAAAAATTAATTTAAAATAAAAATATATATTTTTAATTTTTTTCAAAAATATTTTCCAAATACATTCTTAAACACCCCCTTAATCTTCTAGAAATTGTTTTTTTTGCTTGGAAATGTATAGTAATAATAATTATTAACTTAATAAAATTTACTTTTAACATCAACATATAAATATTATTTTAAAAAAAATATCATGCATTAATTATTGGTTCTTAGTATTATTTAGCACATTCTTCATTAAAAAATTCCCGCATCTACTTTTACATTTAGGATTTTTTTTTTTTTTCTTACCTAGTTGTTCCTCCGATTTCTTGTCGCAAATTATAAAAGATGCCAACCATCCTTTCACCTTGATTGAAAACAGCTTTGTGCCTCAGCATAGCCTGTAGCTTTAGGAATTTTCTCTAATCACCCTCCTAGACAATCAACTAGTATTACAAGAGTTGTTGTCATGTTGTGGACATCTTTCATGCCTTTTTCATTGTTCACTCGTTGGTGTGGGCTCCCCCTGCCATAAAGACTCTCTAAGCCTAATTGAGCTAGTCTAGGGGTGTTTGGGAGTGGTTGTTGTTGCTTTTTAAAGTGCTTTTCGTGCCGAAATGCATTAAAATGATATTTTTTTTATTTTTTAAAAATTATTTTTGACATCAGCACATCAAAATGATCTAAAAACACTAAACCGCCGGTTTTAAAAATAAAAAAAACATCAAAAAACAGCAAAAAAACAGATTAGATCTCAATGCCAAACAAAGCAATCATAGTTATCTGATCTGATTTGGTAACTTAATAGGGAGAAAATATAGTACATTCAAATCAATTTTTTTATTAAAATATTTTTTATTTCTTTTATAAAAAGATTGATAATAGCATGGCTAGATCATTAAAAGTACGATTGGATCACTAGTTTTATCAAATTAATATCTTTTATTATTTAACTTAAAATATAATCTTATATGCATATTGAGCGTGTTTGAAATTATGTTAAAAATTATTTTTGAGATAATATATAAAAACATAAGAAAAAAATAATTTAAAATAAAAAAAAATATTTTTTTCCAAAAAAAAACTATATTTTAAAAACAAATACGAGTCAAGTTTCTTTCGGGTCAAAATTTGAACTACAGTCAGGTTTTAACTAGAAGGCTTCAAATCACAAGGGCACCAATCATTCTCATGAGCTTCAAGCCTAGGTAAGAGTTAATGTTTGTAGCTGTTGAGGTGACAGGGTTGTTGAAATCAATCACGCCACCGCCTCAATTCAGAGTGATGGGAAGTGTATTACCGCATGATGCTCTTGATTCTCAAGGCACGTAGAAAAATAAGGTATCATACACTACATAATAAACTGCAGATTCTTAAGCGTTGACAATCTATTGTAAAGATAAAGGTTGCTGACAAAATGACAACCAAGTTAGATACTGCATATTAAATTAAATATTTTTATAAGGATAGATTTACAAAAAAATACATACAGACGAGCAATAAGATTAGTGGAGTCATCATTGAATTCTCATTTCTTGTAATTTTTTAAAATATCAATTCCCTAAATAAAATTAATTCATTTATATTTATTTACAAGGTCTTGAAAAACCACGAGAATAAAAAATAAAAAATAAAAACGATTTGGAACTACCAGTACCAGGCTATGTCACACGTGAAATTTAGTGTAACTTTATAAAGGTAATCTACTACTTGTCCGGAAATCGAGTGTGTGTTTGACTTTTTGGTATTATGCGGCATGCTGTCTTTTTACAAATTATTTTCATTAAAAATACATAAAAAAAAATTAAAACATTACTTTATATCAAAATGAAATATTAATTTAATAATTATAGCATTTTAAAAAGTTAATTAGAAATAAAAAAAATAAAAAAAAAGCACGCTTAAATTTGTGTTGCTTGATTCTTTTCTCTCTTTTTTCGTGAGAGACTAAATTAGGTTTAGACCACGTTTTAATAGGTGCTTGTTACTGAAAACTCCATTAAAATTTCATGTAGTTTGACTTGAAAACCCACCGCTAGTAAAAAAATTTATATATTGAATGACTCAGTCACCATTAAGATGGTTTGAATTTAGTAGCCATGGGCGAAAAACTTGTGGTTGTCTCGAGTTACTGTTTCGTGGCAGTACCGAATATCAATAATATTCCTGTAGCTTCAAAAGGTTTATAAATAATCACGTTATACTGTTTACGAGTGATTAAAGTTATTTTTAAAAATATATTTTTTATTTAAAAATATATTAAAAAAATATTTTATTTAAAAAAATTATTTTTGATATTTATATAAAAAAAAATTAAATAAAAAAATATTTTTTAATAACTTTTAAAATATAGTGTCAAATACCCTGGAGACCTTGAATGTCATCTATGGCTACCATAATTGTCGAGGTAACCTCAAAAAAATAATTCAACATCTCATTTGAACATTTTTGATCCCTGGCTGCCACTACATGCATTGCTTGTAGCTCATGAAGCGGTCTCAAGCGTTGATGTGTGCACCGCGCACACAGTAGATTTTCTTTCCAAAACATTAACTATACCTTTTAATACACTACAGGCCCATGTCTTGGCCCTAGAATTGTTACGGAATGAAAATATTAATTATAAGATAACTTTTATAAAATATTAATTATTCTTTTTAAAATATGAAATTGCTTTTGTCTCTACCCCATCATTATAAACGGACCACATTGAAAAGATGATCCAGTTTAAAATCGCACGATCCAAGGGGTAACGGGGTAAATTTATTGTGCATCCTTGAACAAAACAAAAAGATAAATTCTCAACATCTTTAACTGGGTGTATTTATTTTGATATTAATAGTATTCTAATTATGTAATTAAAAAGTAAAAAAAAAACTTATCTGAGCTCAATCAATATTACAATGATCCATCTATTTTTGTGCAATTACAGTACTACCCTTCAAAGCAATGCAAGTGAGTTTTTTTGGTAAGAAGCAGAGTAATGATCACATTATTTTAGTCCAGGTGCAGTGAATTTACCATCCCAATCAATTGTTTTTAATAAATAAATAAAGCAAATGTTTCTAAGAGTACAATTTATATTTGATAGGCCAGATCTAATCAATCAGCTTAAAACAAATTTCTTTTAATTTGTCCAAGATAAAATTGTCACGGGCTTCCAAAAAACTTTTTAATTTAATCATTTCAGAATAAACCAAAATTGTGAGCCAGGCCTTGAACGAGATCACACTTTTTGCCATGGATGGTGACTATGGTGTAGTTTTAGTGGGAAATTGCCTCTGATTGGTACTCCAGGATGCAATGGATAGAAGAGAGAATACATTTGCATGTATGGGTATGGAATGGGATTTCGCTTTATCTTGATTTGGGAAGGGAGATCCGGCATGGAAGCTCATGTTCTTGCATTCAACTAATCAAATCCGATATTTGCTAAATAAGTGAGAAAATCCCATAGCAATCAGCACTCCGCAAAAATATCCTGGATCAAATCAGGTTAGGTAGTAGAATACTAGCGTCCTTTATAAATGCGAGATTTATTTTTATTTAACGTGATATTGAAGAGATTCTTGCCAGTCCCTGTTTCCTAATGGAGGTAGATAGAGGAGAGCAGAATTAGGGTTTTTTCTCTCTCTCTCTCTCTCCATCCTTGTCCTGATCCTCTCAATTAGTCAATACACAACCAATCAATATTTCATCTTCATACCTCCATCAGTCCATGCTCATGCATTCTGTCTAAATATATAGTAGCATGACAGAAACGCAACAATCTTTTCCATACCTTCTTCCTTGATGCAAACAAACATTGCGTCTGCAGCGGCCTTTTAGATTCATTTCTTCAACTGCATTTGCAATCTAAGGTTGTCAATAACACCTGAACATCTACACTTTTGTTATTGCTTTTGCAAAGTGTCTCGTAACAAACAAGTTCTGAAGTCAGTAACCCTTCTTTCTCAAATTAATCAAAGAACAAAGAAAAAAGGTAATGTCTAGAGGTACAAAACTGTAAAAAATAGTTGCAAGAGGCTTTAACAAGGGAGTCCAGCAGCTCTTCAGCAGACAAAGAATGACCACTTTTTCTACATGGTTCCGAAATACGAAGTAATGAGGGTTTACCCCAAATTCGGAAGAATGTAGATACCTGCAACAGATGTAGAGTCTCTACAGTTCTAATTGGGCATGGTGCATCCTTCTTCATGATGGTCGACTTCTTTTGCCTTCCAGGAATTAGCACACATACAACAGGCGGTTGTTAAATGAGGCTTTCCCCCAGTTGAATATGCATCATATATATACCAAACAGCTCCTTAGCGGGTGTGAAGTTTAACTCTTCTACAATAAGCATAAGGCTGCAGTGACCACATAGCCACAGCCTAAACAGTTAACAGGCTGAGATGAGGGGGGGGGGCAGTTTACATGTTTTCCTCAACTCACTCCATATAAAGTTTCAGTACCAGAGTCTCCCTCGTCAGACGGCATCATATTTAGATCAGGTAGCAGGAAAGATCTATCATGATTTGAAATCGCCTTATCTATTTCAGAAGAGCTTGATTGCAGATGGGAATCACCTTTGGCATGAGTGGGCAATGTTGATGGGATGCCGTTAGTAGTCGAGGCTTCTGGTTCATTTCCATAATGCAAATTCAAATCAATCTGTCAAACAGAACAAGCTTTCGTTTCAGGAATCAGTAGCAAACCATAAAGACATGATAGGCGAAACAGAGAGGAAGAAACAATCGATACCTTAATTCTCTTCAAATTCTCATTTCTGACTCTCTCCTCCTTGAATGTTGCACGTACAGTTGATATCTCCTGTTAAAATGAACATAAGATTAATAGGAAATTAACTAAATCATGACTAAAGCACAAGTAATAGTTAGTAAGAATCGTTACCTTTTTAAGATAAACCCTTTCCTTCTCTAGCTGCGTTTCCTCCTCTTTAAGTTCAGAAAAAGTCTGCAAAATGTCAATAAACTTCGTAGATTACTACATGCTAAATTCATCAAATATTAGTATATATTAGAAGTCCGTTTCCATAAAAAGAATCCCCGAAAACAGAAAAAAGATGGCGGAAGCAGTCACTTCAGTTGACCTAAACTAGCGTTTGAACATGAATTCACATGACCACCGCCTAACATACAGATAGGGGTTTGTATTCTAGCACAGACAGCAGACAGTGATGTTTGAAATGAAGGTTCAATTTACCTTCTTTTTTCTTGACCTCTTCACTGTATTGCTAGTGGTTTCACCAATACCAGCACCCTGAAAGTATCATGAATAAACATGGTCATTAGTCATACACCATAAAAATAATCATTAAACATTCCCCATAAAATTAATAATAGAGCAATCCTTTAGAGCACAAATCTTGGGCCAAGAATGAATCATCGCCATTGAATAATCGGACACACTGATTCAATGGTACTGATGCAACTCCAAGATAAGTACATTTCAGCCAATAAAAAAGACTAAAGGAAGCTGAGCAACAAGCCCACAACTAGCGCCAAAATTCTGTCCAAAACTGCAAAGAAAAAAGAACCTCCGTTTTCTAAGCAGATAATACCAAGTGGCAGGACTTCAAAGGCAGCACCCACAATATTAAGGACAGCTCGATCACACTTAGGGGACCCATGAAAACAAGAAAAATGGATAGACATTTCCTAATCCTTGAACAAGAGACAAAAACCATAGGCGTGGCCAACACCACACGCATCATTCTACCCCCCCACAAAACAATTAATCATCATCAACAATTAACAAGTCCCGTTTCTATAATTGACAGAAATTCCCAGCTAAGTGTTAAAGAATCAATCTTTATAGTAATTAACGATAATAAGCTGTGATATTTCATAATAACAACATTTACTGCCAACCGTAAACAATCTAGTTTAAACAGCTGGTCCACATTCAAATGGTAAACGGATCACCATCATCCATCACACCCAAATTGTTGAGCTGCCTTCTGTAACTCCACACACACGCCCAGTAACTACACGCCACGTCACCGAGATCCGCGTGACAACACGTGACAACACGCTTTTTCTATATTTCTTTTTCTTTAGAAATTTTTCATGTGATACCCTCACATGACCACTGACATGGCCGGCAAATACTGGACTGCCTCTCCTACCTTTAACTCATACACCCAATAACAGTGATGTGAGCTACTACACCAAATAATCCCCCTTTCCCCGCAGACTGAACCCTTTAGCCCTTGTGGGGAGGAGAGGAAGAAACCAACAAGGGCATAAAGGGCTTACAATAGACCATCACCACATGATATAATTTCTCACTGACGACACAACCAACTCACCCAACTGGGCAAAAACACCTTATCTAGCTAAAACAAACCTCCCTAAAAGTGGGCCCCAGCCTAAATGCCAGTGGGGTCCATCATCAGAGAAAAAAAACTCACGTTGAAGCCATAAAAAGCAAGCAAACCCCAAAAAGATTTGACCCAAAATACAAAAAAGGGATTTGTTTTTAGGGCAAAAAAAATGGAAACTTCGCTGGGTTTTCTTTTCTTTTCTTCTTTCTCTCATGGACCAACGTACTTGTGTGGTTTACGAATCTGACAAGATTGTCCTTGTTCGAAGAGTTTCCACAGGAGAACCTAGTGAAGCTTTAGAGGACAATTTGGTAAATTAATAATCAGGATATTGAAAGCCACGAATGACAGGTGACCGGAAAAGAAGCGAGGAGAAAACGTCATCAAGGGTATTTCTGTCCAAATAATTTGTAGATGTCACCCCCGACGGTTTTCCGCCGATGATCGTAAAATCGTGTATAGACAGATTTGCCCCTTGTCAGCTGCAAACAGGGTTTGGGTTTTTAGCAGCTGGAAAACGGAAACCGATGAAAAATGTTGACTCAAAACGATGGGATAGTTAGAAATGAATACGAAGATAAACGAGGTAAATTGGTCTCGAAAAACATAAAAAAAGCATTAAACCTCGCACCTTCAAAATCAACGAACACTTTTAACGAGTTTGAAAAACAGGTAGGATGATGGCTGACAAAAGAAAATTAAAGAAAAAAGTGAAGGGCAGATTGGTCAAGTAGTGGTGTCGAAAGAGAAGAAAAGAGCGAAAAACACCATTTGAAGAACAATGGAGAAAAAGAGACTGGCTTTTAACGTCACGGTTATTAATGAGACCGGAGAAGGATATTTCAGTCAAAACAGAGAAGGAGTGACGGATCAGCTCACGCCAAATCTGACGGTAACAGTACCGAGCAGGGGGGGAAAATCAGAAACTGATAGAGCTAGGGAGAGACAGTGTGCAGTTATAACTACCTTGGATCTAACGCCAGGTGGCGGTGGAGAGCTGCTGAGGTGGCGGCGGCTGGTTTCTTCAAAACAGTCACCAGTACCGGACGGAGAAGCACCGCCATCACCACCACCACTCCATGAAAGAGGAGTGGTAGGGCTGCATCTGGTAGAAGAATCGCCGCCGCCGACCTTACTTTTCAAAACAACATCGCATCTCAATGAAGAAGAATTCGTTGCTGTCATCGTTCCTGGCCTTGACCTCGGAAGCCTTATCCCCCATCGAAAGGGAATAACCGCTGGCACCGCGGAAGCTGACGCCGCCGCCTGTGGTTGTTTGAGACGGAGTAGTAGCTTCGCCACTAAAGTCTCGTCTGACATCGCCGCTGTCACCCACTCGTCCATCATTGAAAAAACTGAAAACCCAGTTGGGATTTGTTCGGAGAGATGGGTTAGATAAGACAGCGTCTGCGAAGAGGAGATTTGGGGGTGGTGGGCGAAGAAATGAGAAAGATTGGAGATTTTAAAGAAGGGGTGCGTGTAGGAGCGTTTATATACGGGAGTTGGTTTTGTGGTGTAGTGGTAGATTCCAGTTATTCTGTTTCTTTATTTTTTTTCTTTTTCTTTTTTTTTTATCGAGAATTTATTTCTTTTTCATTTCTTTTTGTCATCGTCGGATCCAATTTCCCCCCCCCCCCACTGCTGCCTGCAATATTATTGAGTGTGGGGCGGGGGGGGGGGTGTCAGGTGAGTGTGATTCAAGGCCCTTTATTTCCTTATATTTTTCAATTTTGTATTTCATCACTTATACTATGTTTGGCATTCTGATCCGATTATACTTTTTTTTTTAAAATATATTTTTTATATGAAAATAAAAATATATTTTATTTTAAAATATTCTCGAGTAAAAACCAATTTAAAAAGCAGGGTGTATTTTGCATTATAATAGTTTTTACTGGCATTTCTTTGACTATTTTTTTTATAAAATAAAATCAGAGTGTATACTAATTAACCAATAATTTTTCGAGTATAAATAACGCTATGGTTCTAGAGGTGTCTGGTTTTACAACAGAAATCATGTTTCATGGTATTTTAAAAAAATACTTTATTTTTTTAATATTTATAAATCATTTAATATATTAATTTAAAAAACATATACGATCTCTGGCGTATTTTTTTCAAATAAAAAACATTTTAAATGAATCAACTACATCGCTCTCGAAAACTACCTTGTTTTGTATGGTAAGTGGATCTGTTTTTGCATCGTCATCATTGCCCGGGTGCAATTGTGAGTCGCGAGATAGATTTCTTGGGAGTAAACCATCATGGAGAATGTTGGCATGCTTATAACTTCAGGGACCAATGGGGTTTTTTCTCTTATTTGTTTAAGGTGAGATTTTGTACATTTCTTTCTTTGCTCGTCTACTTGAAGCTCTGTCACCATGCGAGGCGGGGGCAAACGAGTCATGATATTTTTACTTTGGCAAACTACATATACATCCTCCAAATTGAAAAACAATTACATTCCATGCCTCGAGTATATAGATTCAAGATGAAGCTTGCTTCGACTGTAGCTAGATTCATTCTATGCGTTGTCAACACGTTTTGAATTCAATAAGAGGTCAAGCAAGATAATTTCTTGAGAATAAACTAACACGTGGATCGTTGTCCTCTTTAAAATTCAGACGTGTACAGAGACTCGAGTGGTCTATCTTGATTATTGAAATAAGAAATATATAGTAATATCGTATTTCTATTGTCACCCAAGATAATACATGTTTGTGCAATTTTCTCCTTTTAAGTGTATATATTTGGATATTATCATCTCATACTAATCCTATCCTTTTTCGTTTGCTCTGTGTATGAAAATCAACTGAACTAACGTAAAATCAATTACACATCAAAATTATATTCTTATTTTTTCATGTTAATATATCAAAATCATTCCAAACCAAACCATCTAGAAAATAATAATTTGATATTTTTTTTCAAAAAAAAAAATACTTTGAAAAACCAGTTTAACATGAAAATGACAGATTGTGATTTTACAAAACTGAAATGTTCTCCTAGCAACATTAAGAGAGAGAAAAAACTGTGTGGATTGTTATCTATAACTCCATATGTGGTTTATTGTGGTCTGGAACAGTGTAATAATTACAGTGTTTATAATATTAATAATTATAATTGTGAAGA
This sequence comes from Salix dunnii, assembly GCA_015731905.1. Lineage (NCBI taxonomy): Eukaryota > Viridiplantae > Streptophyta > Magnoliopsida > Malpighiales > Salicaceae > Salix > Salix dunnii. Next base: position 20,013,611 of record CM027664.1, read on the forward strand.
TAATATTAATAATAACTCATAAGATAATATTATGAATATTAATAATAAAAAAACAATTACAGTAATGATAATAATAATGTTAGTGAAAATTTTAATAATATTGCTAACAATAGTGGTGCTACCAATTACAATAATGGGTATAATTGTTATAGCAATAGTGGTGGTGACCGGGATGCTACTAGTGCTAATATTTAAATAATTAAACTAATAATAATGATGATGATAATAAAAATAAAAATATTTGTGATATTGGTTATAACTACGATAATAATAAATATAACGATAATTTAACTAGTAATAGCTATTGCGAGAATGATGACGACAACAATGATAGTGACAATGATAATAATATCAATAAAAATCAAGATATTAATTAATTACAGCAATAGTGTTAGTGATAATTATAATGATTGTGATGATTTAACAATCATAATTATAACAACGAGAATAATAATTAAAGTAATTCATCAATTTATGTTGTATTTGTTAAGAATTGAGTTTTGTAATTTCTCTGTATAGTGATACTTTTATTTTTTTTATTTTTTTAAATTGTATTAATTCACAATTTTTTTTAAAAAATATCATTCAATTTTCATTTAAATCTATTAAATGAATAAATTTATATCGATTTAAAATTTATATATTTTATTATAAAGTCAAGCTTGACAGAATTCTATTATTTTGCCCTGATTTAAAACATTATGAAAAATTCTTGCACTCTTATAGATTTTTTCTTACATTTTAAGAAATATGATTTCAACGGCTGCATGACGCAGGGCAGTTGTCCTGTTCATGTATAAATGACGTTGGAGGAAGGGCTAGACACTAAAATTAGGAGCCGGGGGACTAGATTAGGAAAAAGTATATGATCGAGGATCGTACATGTATCTTTCTATCCTTTTCATGCTTTTATCGCTGTGGTTGTTTACGTGGGGCCAAGCTGACACATGGACTGACAAAAATCTATTTAATTGTTCTTATATTTTCAGGGGCGGTGCTAGCGAGCCGATCACCGCATGCCATCGACTCGATTGCTGATTTTCATTTTTCAGCGCTACTTTTTGTACAAACGAATCTAGTTTCGGCGAAAGTGCAAACCCAGGACCTTCTCTTGTAAGATTTAGCCCGCATATTTAGTGTGTGTAAATTAATCCAAATAATCACATAAATAAATAATCCGCTATCAATCCTTGCTTTTGGACCTAAAAATAGAACACTTTCACTCAGATGCCACGTGGCAGAAGCAATGAATAGACCGAGCCCCTGTGATTTTGTGACTTCCAAAATTTATTGATGTTAATTTCGACCTCGTTTTCCATTGCCGATCTTGTTTAGGTAGATTTCATGGATTTCATCAAATATTAAATTAATTTTTTGAGTGAGTTTTTATAGCTTTAATGTATTGATGTAAAAATATTAATTTAATATTATTTATAAAAAACCAGAAGATACACGACAATGTTAAAAATAATAATTTATTTATAATTAATAATATTGTTATGAAACTAACTTCCCTCACCATGTCCAGTCTTTAAGTAAAACTAGCCAGTGGATTTCTTTTTATTTTTTCGAAGGTGAAATAATCACCATGAACAAGGTGAAAAATGTAACGTGCTAGTAGCTTGGCACCAATCATATAATTCCACCTCGTATTCATTATTTGTTTTCAAATTGTCATTCTCTTTTATCAACGGTCAACGACTTAACACCCCCCTTGGGCCCTCTAAATTCTTGCATATCAAGTAGTAGTCGAGTTAACGGGTGATGGCGGTCGTGATCTCTTCAAGGCCGCCCGTAGTCGTCCAATCCGATATCCGATTTGCGGCAAGCGCTCTGCTAGTATTTTGACCCCACCTTGTTGACGTGAGCTCAAGAAATATCGATGTGAATTTTATTTATTTTCCAAGAGTGTAACTGATTGGATCGCACTAATACTTACGAAAAGTGAATGTAATTTTTTTATATATTTATTTTTAATAGCTGGCATATGCTTGAATTGATTATTATATCATTGCTGTCAAATCAAATTAAGAGAGTAGTATCTGGGAGTACTTATCTTCTTTTTCCTTTTCATTTTAATTTTAGAGATATATTCTATATTTTTTATGTTTTGATATAAAAAAATTTAAATTATATTTTGATATATTTTTAAATAAAAATATTTTAATATTTTTTAAATAAGATAAAATTATTTTATTTGAGAAAAATAAAAAATATTGAAATAATGTTGTTTTGGATAAAAAAAATGATGACTGTAGTTGAACTTTGAATATACTATTTGTAACTAAATTAATAAAATGTACAATAAATTATTTTTTTGTTGCAAGACTATAGGGATAAAACTATAGATCATGGATGATCTTTTTTATAAACACGTCCTATTATATATATATATATATATATATATCGAAAACATCAAAAGCACCCAGTAACCTCGAATACCAGGTTAATAATTAATCTCTCAAATTAGTATATATATAATATCGAAAACATCAAAAGCACCCAGTAACCTCGAATACCAGGTTAATAATTAATCTCTCAAATTAGTTGGACTCATAAAGCATCGATGATGCCTTTATGTACACTGTTTAGACCATTACATATTATGCATATTTGAGATTATAAAATAAAATTTCGATTAAAATACTTTATTTTAAATGGAGGAGGTAGGTGTGTTGAGTTTGTCAAACCCTAATGCTGAAAAACATGCACATGCCAGGCATGTTGGATTTAATTTCCGACGCTCGAAAGTCGGAAGACATGCTCGAAAGGCTACTGCAAGTGTCAGGCTACAACTGTATGCCCTGTGAAGAGGACGGCCCAGCAAGGAGAGAGCTTCTTCCTTGCCGGTTCAAAATCTTTGAAATTGAAATAAATGCAATCCTAGATGGGAAACATGATGACGATTCTTGTTTAAAAAATTTAATGATCAATTTTTATCTCTTTTCTAATACATTATTATTAATAACTTTATAATCAACTTTATTCAGGTTTTCTTTATTCTGATAAAGGGATTTTTATATAATAAAAAAATGATAGAGATTTTTTAGATCAATTTACATATATTTATCGATTTTTTTTAGACCTCAAGAACACGTTCTCTGTAACAATTGGTTTCAGATTTCTCAAGTACAAATATCGTCACATAACTCCAGTCTTCGCACTGCAACACCAGCAGGTGGGGATTATTACATTCTCCCCTGTTAATTTAATGTAAAAACTCTCTGCCTTAAGAACAGTCAGAGTCCTAACTCCCAAGAGCCATACTTTTCATGAAAAATCAAAAGGAGATCGATTGATGTTGACGAAATCTTAGATTTCACTTCTCTCTTTAACCAGATTCAAACTTGTAGTTTGAGACGGGATAGATGAGCTTCGATTCTCTACTTACCGTCGCTCTACGACTCCAGATTAAACAGATCGAACCAATCCTGTGCAGCTGCCGGTGACTACTCCGGCTGCAATTTTGTAGATGCTTTCAGTCAATTTTAGGGCTGTTTCACGCACTCATTTTAAAGAGGGAGGATGTACTTCTTTGTGGAATGCAACACACGCATTCAGAGATCTTGAGAAATTCTATGGCATTCAGTGAGTTGCACTGAGTTTTTTTGTGTCGCTTCACTGTTTACAAGCTATTCTTTTTCTTCTTTATTTAGCTCTCTTATTATTATTATTTTCTTCAATGGTATTTGTTTCTCAATTGTTTTTACTGATTGTCGTAGAGCACCCAAGTTGATCTAATATTAGAGTAACTCCTGCGTGATTTGGTTTTAAATCCGGGTTAGAAACAAAGTTGGATAGAAAAGTTTTTTTTCTTTCAATTTCATCCCAAAAACTTTGTTCACTGATTAACTGGGTTGCTTTTGAATCATCTAAGTGGCCGTTGGCATTGTGGTGCGATCCACGATTGCCAAACGGCTTCTCAATTTAATGTTTGGTAAACAATCAAATTGTGTTTCAAAGCGTGGGACTCACGATCAAAATCATCTAAATCGGTGTTTCATGTTGAGCAAATTTTTTAATATTACCGTTGAAAATATAAATAACCCTACCTTGTCCATACGAGAAGACCCATTTGAGGCCTCTCCATTGACATAAAGACACAGAGGAGTTCCATGAAGAGAGCAAGAGGTTTTCAAGGTTATCTTGCAGTGAAACTTGAATTATTCCTTGCAATAAATTGTGATTATTTTTCAATTATTTTCACAAGTTAAAAATATATATATATATAAATAATATTTGTTTTTTCATGAATTATTAATTAAATTAAATTATTATAATTATTAAATTTATAATATTTACATATATATATAACTCCTGCGTAATTTGGTTTTAAATCCGGGTTAGAAACAAAGTTGGGTCGCAAAGTTTTTTTTCTTTCAATTTCATCCCCAAAACTTTATTCCCTGATTAACTGGGTTGCTTTTGAATCATCTAAATAGATTGGATTATAGATGGATTTGTTTTAAAAATATAAGTAAATAATTCTCTGCTACCTATATATTTTTTATTGTTACATTTCAATGGGTCCACTCTTGCACAAATCTGAATATGTAGTTTTTAGATAACTCAGTGCTTTTCTTTTTATTACAACCAAATCCCTTCTCGATGCTTATCTGGTGATGAAACAAAGAGTAAACAAATCATGAAAAGAATGCAAGGACACACCCACGCAGCATCTCACTACAAACGAGAGCTGTTGATGATCACAAGAATCAAGTTCTTGGACATTATCTATGCGTTAAAAAAACCAATTTATGTTCACGGGATGAATTCAAAATAGCCAGGACGAGCTATAACAAATATGTAGTACTCGTACAAGTAGTTAGGTTCTTTCCGGTCGTCACTTATCACTTGGCGAGTATTTGAGAGTTTTGTCAGAATTATTTTTTTAAAAAAAAATTATTTAAAAATATGTCAAGATAATATATATTTTTTATTTTTAAAAAATTATTTTTAATATTAACACGTGAAAATAATTTAAAAATATTAAATTTTTAAATAAAAATATAAAAAAATATTTTTAAAATATAATCTCGAAGGAAATGTAGCTGTCTGTGCCTCTATTTTTGCACGTTAATAAAGTACAATCGGGTGGTCCGTCGCCACCGGTTTGTTTTGAGGTTAATGTTGATTGATCTCTGCAGCTACAGACAGCTTATTGGGCTTTGAAGCACTAAAAGAAGAAGAGGTTCCACTACGACTCATGAAGTGAAGGCCTCTAACTTGACATCATAGTTCGAATCTAGAAAGTCTAAGGTTTCCGATGTAGCCCACACATCGAAGAGACAACCATGAAAACATGAATGATTCCACGTAAGGAAAAAAATAGATTTGTTTTTTTTTTAATATTTTGATATTATTTTAATATGATGATGTAAAAATATTTTTAAAAACAAATAACTAAATTATTCAAATGTTTTTTCAACACCCCCCCCTCTCTATCTCTCTCTCACACACAGCTCGCTAATATAAGTACTGCCACTATCATGGCTATGCCATAAATTAGAAATCTCGGGGGCATTTTTTTTAAAGAGGAATTATTTTTATATATTTTTATCTTCGATGGGATCATAAAAAGTTATTGATTAATTGATATAATCTAAATTTTAGATTTAAATTGGAACCGAGTAAAAATATTAATTTATATGTTGTATACTTATTAAATAATTGACCATCCTTAAGAAACTTGACTGCAGGATGGATTGAGAGAAATAAAATTGTTATTTTGGTCTATTTTTAAATTTGTTTGCCTATACAACATTGATTGTGAGCAGCTAAATTGTGGCATTTTTCTAATAATAAAAATAGGCGTGTGTAATCTTTTTTGGCCATTTATTATTCCTTCTATACTCCATTTCTTTTTTGGCCTGGATAAAAGCAAAGAGCTCGGATCACAGCCTGCAAATGAGTGTCTTGCTTCCCGGGTACTACCACTGGTTAATCTAGTACGGATTGAATCAGCGTAAAAATATCTGATTAAAAAATAATATAAATTATATTTTATAATTTTATATAATATTTTAATTTATTTATTTATTAATATTATATTAAAATCTTGTTGATCTAACTATCACAAGTTTAAATCTCATTATTTTTATTTTATTTTATAAAAAATAAACACAGGATAATATAGACTTATGTTCAAGTTTCAAATAAAAAAAAATTAATTTAAAAGAATATGTTAGGAAATAATATAAATCAATTATAAAGCATTATATAACAACTTGATTTTTTAAATGAGATGATTTTTTAATACAATAATAAAATAAGATTGTGGTGCAATTGTGGTGTGTAATTTTTTTTAAAAATAAGTTTTTGGAATGGAAATATATGATTTTCTTTATTTTTTATATTAATATATTAAAATCATTAAAAAATATTATTTTAATAATTTTTAAAGCTAAATATGCTTTTTAAAAGCATATAAAAGTTGTATCATACAACCCATTTAAACTACAACTCCATCAACTCGAAGATAGGATGAAAAGTAAGATTTTTTATATACAAAAATATTTATTATGGGTATGGTTTTAAAAAGAACATTTAATAAATATATATTTGATTTAAACTATTAAAAAGATAAATTGTATATGCCATCTAAATGAAAAATAAATTTCTATTAATGAAAAAATTATTATTTTATTTTTACAAAAACTAAGATTTAAAATGCAATTATAAATAGAATCCGGTGCAGAAAAACAAATATTACTATAATACCAACTCGGCTCTTCAACCTCACTGGATTAAATTTGTTCTATTTAAAAAAAAAATCTAAAATAATATCGTTATGTTTAATCCAGATTAACTTGATGAGTTACGAATTGACCCAATGAACCATTGATTTAGACCCTAAACCGGGTCTGAATATTTTTAAGGGAAATTATACTTTCTAAAACCCTTACTCGTTGGAAAACCACCTAAATAAATCCAATGGTGGAATTTTTTCTGGAAACTGGTTTTGAAGAAACTTAGGACACAAGCAGAATTATTTCTTTTACAAAGCTATTAGACAAAGCTCTAGGGGGTAAAGCAAATAAAGTAGCAGAGCATCTTATCTTGCTTTCAGGTTCTCTCCCTTTAATTATTGAAGTGGTAATGAAGAAAGGCAGGCGTGATTCCAGAGGGTAGTCTCTCTCTGCACAAAGAGAATCCTTTTTTCTGCTCTTTTTTTTTTCCCTGTAGCTGCATCTGGAAACAAACTTAATGACGCTACTGCATTGTATTTCCTTTATTTGGTGTCCAAGAGAGGTACTGGAGAACTGACCTGACCTCCAAAAGCTAGCAAGCTGACAAAATTTTGACAGAAAAGCTAATTAATTAGCTTGTTAAACAATCCTTTTTTCATATGGAGCCCAGACAAGCCTATGCTACCAGTCTACCACATTTGGAAGCAAAGGTAGTGTGTTTATCACTATGATATTTCATTTTCCTCGAATGATTTTCATATTCAGCAACAGATCTTGGCATTGACCCGATATAATTTTATGTTGTTATACAGATCTTGGCATTGACCCGATATAATTTTATGTTGTTATAAAACATAATTAGTAACATTATATTATATTAGTTATTTTGCTGAGCGCATTTCTAGAAAAACAGAGGAAAATAAAACTGAATCATGCTCATAGTGTCTATCTCGCAGGAAAATAACCAGGTGTATACTACTAGTTATTACTCAAGATTTGAAAGATAAGTAAATTTTCGATCCATCTGACCAAGTTTAGCAACTATACATACACAAGTACAGGTTACCATGCATTTAATTATTTGTAGTACCTTACCATACCCAGGGAAGGAAATCCAATTCCAATTCCTCCTTGCAAGCAACATTCCAAATTCCTTCAATCAAGTGTATCCTGTGATGAGGGTAAACAAAGGCAAGTTCGATCCATCTGACCAAGTTTAGCAACTATACATACACAAGTACAGGTTACCATGCATTTAATTATTTGTAGTACCTTACCATACCCAGGGAAGGAAATCCAATTCCAATTCCTCCTTGCAAGCAACATTCCAAATTCCTTCAATCAAGTGTATCCTGTGATGAGGGTGAACAAAGGCAAGTTCGCGTTAGACCTATACAACTTTAAACATCAAATTCAATAAATTGTATGCAGAAATCAACCACCTCCGGCCCCAAATATTCTTGAAGACATGCCCTATAGAAAACGCGGCAAATAAAGAACTTCATGCCACAAACATAACTGCAGTCTTCTTCACACCCTTGTGTTTACTCCAAATATGAAATGTTCAACTTTCCCAGGAGAGAAATTCAAACAGACTGTCTTGCAACTTTTGCTGGAAAATCTCGATGTTAGATGCTGAAAACAGCACGGGAAGACCATGCTTCCTCATTCATTCAAACCCCAATAATGATCCCAATCTGCAGATTCAAATGTTCTGAGTGCTAATTTAATTAGGGATTCAAATATTCATGGGTTGCCCAGATAACTTTGTTTGAATGGCAAGCACAAATATAAACCTTGAGCAAATTCTAGCCCCAAATCATGTGTTGATTGTTCAGCATGTATCCAAAGAACTGGTCTTGTTAAGAAGGTTTTAAAGCAAATCAAAATTACCAGGATCACGCTCTGGCAATTGGAGCTAGAAACAGCACAGAAATGTTCGGTATAAAACAAGAATTAACACTGCATAGATTTTAAAATATTATTATCAAGATCACTAATCAGGTACATCATAAAAAGGGATAAAAATACCCCTGAATACAGAGGACAGAAGAAGCCATCTTCTTAGCAGACAACAATTACAGACTTGAAATCTTAAAAAGGGTAGAAAACATTCATGAACTAAACCATATTCACTTGCATAACAAGTTGAACCTAACTGTAACCTTAATTACCCCGAAACATCTACATCGAGATTCTAATTTCTAAAAATAAGCTGACACATACTAGGTAACAAAAGCGCTATACATAGACACAGCACACAATAAGACATAATTTTAAAGTCAAACAGTTCGACTTCTCCCCTTGAAAAAATAAGGGAAAATCGAATGCAAAACATCAAAACTAAAATATCATCATATCTCCAACCATCAAATCCCATCCAGTATCTTCAAACCCGCCAAATAAAACATAATTCAAGCTATATAGTAAGGCCTAAAAGCTTCCTTAGCTCACTGCCTGCATCGACAACAACAGGATCATTTGTCTTCTTTCTAAAGAAACCAGGTAAAGGAAGAGAGCTTGGAGGCGGCGAAGTAAAAAAAGCCGATCCAGCATAAAATCCGTTTGACTCAGTGAGCCGGACCCGAGATGGAACCAACAAAGGATCCGGACCCAAACTGGCGGTTGAACCCAGAGCCAGATTTCCATTGCTTGGAGGCGGCGATGTAAAAAAAGCCGACCCAGCATCAAAACCGTTCGACTCAGTGAGCCGGACCCGAGATGGAAACAACAAAGGATCTGGACCCAAACAGGCGGTTGAACCCAGCACCAGATTTCTATTTCTCACTGCCTTCGGAATCGGACTCCCTTTTGGAGCCTCCACCTTTGAGGGCTTGACTGAATCTTCTTCGCCTCTTTTGAGGATCTTGACTTGTCCTGCAACAAGGACATTGTTGTTCTTGGGAAAGGCATCGCGTGGAGGTGGGGATGAGTTGGGACTCCGCTTACGGCGATTGGGTTGAGACCGATTTTGGCGGTGGTGGTTGGGGTTTGGGTTCCGTGGGAACCTCATGCGCTGCGGTTGTGATTGTAAGGGATTTTTCAGGCAATCTTGAGGATTTGCAACAAGAACTCCCATGTTTTCCAGGAACAAACAGATTAAAAAACCAAAAACTTCTTTACAACTAAATCTCAGAGGAAAGGAGGAGATTCTAGAGAGATGGGTGGGGGGGGAATTGATTTTGGTTTTGTTGACGTGGTCTATTAGGAGGGGAGGAGTGAATTGATTTTATAGAGGAGGAAAGGGCTCCGAGGCGGTCTCGGAGTTTTTTCCATCTCGTTAGAGACGCGTGAGACACACGGATTGGATGATTTGTTAGTTTCGAGAAGTTTTGTTTTCCTTTCTTTGATGGTAAGGATGTGGTGTAAATACGAGGACAAGGAGTGAAGGTTATGGGTATTTTTTGTTTTATAAGTTACTTGAGAGCATTTTTACGGGGAAAGTTGGAGTAAATAAAAAAAGGATTTTTATTTTTATAGTTTTGATCTATATTGAAGAACCAAGATGATATTTTTAAGTTTAAAAGTTGTTACTACATGTTAGTCAAAAAATCAAAAATTTATTTGATATATTCTTATATAAAAAGTTATTTTAATGAAAGTTGTATTTATTAGTTACTATTAATAAATAGTTGTATTGATATTGTATATATTAAGATAAAATTGATTTTTTTAAATGATTTTTTTATTGGTGCGCATGTATAAGAAAAGATATATATCTATACTAATGAAAAAACCAAACTAATAGTTTACCTCCTCTATATAATTTCTTTTCATCAAAAAAACTCTTAATGTTCGAGTTCAAGTATTGGGTGGTGCATTATTGTTATAGTCTTTTGGGTTGTGGCTTAAAGGCAACATTTTGATTGATTTATTGTCCTCTTGTTGTTAAGTTTTTAGCCATGTGGATATAATCTTATAACTATTCGGAAATGTGGTAAAAATTAATTTTTATTTGAAAATATATTAAAATAATATTTATTATTAATGTTTTGAAAAAATATTTTTAATATCGTCACATTGAAGCAATTTAAAAACACTAAAAAATAAATGTCAAGCCAGAAGAATTTTAAATTTTAATAAAAAAACACGTCCAATCTTAATTTCAAAATGACACTTGTCCTTACAGTAAATTATCCAATATAGTCTTTGAAGTGTTAAAACATTGTGTTATTGTTCACATACATAGAATTTTATATATTTTCCCAGTATATTTTTTACAAGTACACACTTCTATGTAGGACTAACACCTTATTTTTATTAAATGGTTATATTGCAGCATGCATAAACATTTTATGCAAGTCATATATATTCTTTCTCAACTGATAATTATATCTAATCAACATGTTATTAATATTCACCTGCCACCCCATCATTGACAGCGTTAAACATCACAACCAATAATGAGTTTTAGTGTTTTTACCAATCAATTTCATGTAATTTAACATCATGAACTAGGTGATCATTATTTATGTCTTTGATCACCAAGCGAGCAGAAAGTCATTATTATTTTAAACTCAATATTTTTCCCTTCAATGGTTTATTTTTATTATTTTTTCACATAAACAATTATCACTCCATCAGTGGCGATATTGAACACCACGACTAATAACGAACATAGATGTTATTAATAATAAGTTTTTATACAACTTCACAATATAAATTGAGGTGATTGTTGTGTATATCTTGAATCATTGGGTAAACAGAAAATCATTGTTCTTTTAGACTCGATATTTTACTCTTTAACAATTTGTTTTTATATTTTTATTTTATTTTTCTTTCATATATTCACCAACTTGGTGTTGAATAGTTTCTTATTCCCGGGGAGACATGTTTTTTCACGTGAATAATTAAGCCACGATATAAAGTCTATTTCAAGCCTACATTTTTGGCCCTAATCACATTACATGAAAAAATCTAATTCTTATATGAATTTTTTACCTTGACTTAACTAGTATTAGTATTTTCAATGCATCCACAGTAAAATATTTTTTTAATTGTGTAATATTTGATGGAATCTTATTTGCCGGATATTAAATTTGTTGAAAGAATTATATATGTTTTATGATAATATTATAACAATAATATCAATTTAATTTGTTGCTTGACATTACGTTTCAAAAGTATTTAAAAAAATTATTTTTTTTATATTTTTAGATTATTTTTATATGTCAATATCAAAAACACTCTTTAAAAAATAAAAATAAAAATATTTTGATAAATTTTTAAATAAAAAATATTTTTAAAAACAACATCAAACACCGAGTCTTTAATTTATATTGAATCAATTTTTTAATAGATATTTTTTTATGGACAGACCCTATCATTACACGGGAAATTTAAATTCATTTTAAAAAGAAAAAATATATAAATTTTATCATGCTCATGAAATTGGAAGGTACAGTAACTATTATATAATTGAAATGAGCGGATGCAAAAAACGTGCTTGTAAAGGCGCGTGCGGTGGTAATTGGGGTAGGAAATACTGCACCAATACCAAGGGCGAGCAATCCGGTATCTGACGTGGGTTCAATGTTCCCGGAGCCCACCATAAATTTTTACTCTTAAAGTCTATTTTAATTACGAAAATGACACAAGTCAATGACACCGTTTCATATTCAAATGAGGAGAGTAGCTTGTTTGTTGTCAGACTACCGTTGGACCAATTCTTTTTCCTTTTCTTTTCTTTCAATAAACTGGCGAAAGAGCCAAAAGCCAAATTCTTTTCAACTTCCATAATTAAGCTCATGGCTGGGATGACATTTTATTTCATTTTTTTTTAAATAAATTATTTTGATATATTAGCATTAAATTTTTTTTAAAATAAATATATTCATATTATTATTTTTTTCAAATTAAAATCACTTTACTAAATAATTTACATTACACTCCCAGACAAATCCTAAATTTCGAATCAATTTATTTTATACTAAAATTTATTTCCCTATAAAATCCATGGTTCAAGGGGTCAAAGGGAATAGAAGATCCATTAAAAAAGTTTTAAAAAATATCAAATATAATTTTAATAGTTTTTGTTATGCAATTAAACCCAGGTTATTTAAAGTTTGACAAGATGCTAAACTTGAAAATTATCTGCCTTGGGATTATTTTTTTAATTCAAGCACTTATTATGGAAAATTAGGATAATCTATCCATATCTCATCTAAACAAAAGTTCTATATAAGTTGTCCATACTCCAATTAATATTAATATCAATTAATGCTCCATTATCATAATTACTAGGTATAAAAGTTACTAATTCCTTTAATCTCATGAAATGAAGTATTTTGCAAGCATTTAATCCCGTGTTACCAACCCTCTCCATCATCGACTGTAAAGTATAAAAGATTAACATGAATTCGATCCACAAGAGTTTCTCATGACCATGATGATTCACGGGAACTATGAAAAAGAATCAACGGTTGACACGGTTTAGGATCTTTGACAATTAATTCTGATCGAAGAACACGTGTGGGAAGATCTTTGGTCAAGGAACCTAATAGGTAAATAAATCAATAAAAGGAAATCACTTTGGATAGTATTTCCTGTAATTAAAACCAAAACCAAGGGGGTGTTCCTTTCTGGCAGCACCGGGAAACATTGGATCCTCGGTGATGAGAGGACAGCTGGACCAAGCAATCATTACACGTGTCCATTATTTAATGGAGTGGCGTACCTTTCGAAAAGACGCGGGTGGCTGATTGGGCCAGCCTACCTTTACCCTGGCTGTTCGGCCGGACCGCTTTGGATTATTATAGACTATAGAGTAAATTAACCGGTCAAACATTTTTTGACGGAGACAAGAAAGCGTTCGGATGGACAGGTGGCGGTTGTCACTTGCATAAGACGTGTTCAAGACAAGGAAACGTACATATTTTTTAATAGATAATTATTTTTTTTGCATGGGCTATATAATATTTAATTTATTGTTTTTTTGTTTGATTTCTTCTTATCATTGAAGTCATAGTTGTTCTAGAAGACTTATTTTATAATATCGGAATCTAAGTCGTGACCACATTTATAACATTTAATGCAATTATTTAAGAGCTAATAAAAGGAAAATCGTATTAGTTTTTTTTACTGGATTTTGATGCTATTTTTCCAGCTTCGTGCGTGGTTGAATTAATTTTTTGGACAGAAGTCTGTTGTTTTCGTACCAGAATAACTCAACTTATAATTTTTTTTAACAATAACTTCGTGCGTATTCTTGAATATATTAATGTTTACGGTTTAATTTATTTTTTTATCTAACAAGAAATCCGTGTTCTTGAATATATTTATTTTCATGGTTTAATTTACTTTTTAAAATTTTCTCGGGTAATAAAATATTAAATTAATATATTTTTAGGTCGTTTAAATTGACTGGTGTTAAGGAAATAAAATATTGGTATAAAAAATTAATATACAAAATTATTGCAAAGACAGCATCAAATGCATTGTAAAAAACACACCCACTCAATTCAAATTACCTAACCCGGTTAAGTACCACGGGCATCCACTCGAGACGTTGATCTCCATGTCCATAAAGGATGAAGTGTGCTCAAACCCCTCGGAGTCCACGCTCATTGTTGATCTCCATGAATCTTTTAAATTACCATCGTGATCCATTCCTATACCAGCCAATAATCAAATAAGAGAGGTGTTTCGATATAATAAAAAGAACTCGTAATTTAAAAAATAATCATATAAATGATGGAATCTATCATTTATTTATTATCAAAAAGTGTTGGGGGGGGGGGGGGCATGCTTTTTTATAGTTATTATTTTTATTCTTTATTTTTAATGTGGATAAAAAGTTTACTGATTTAAAAATAAAAATATTTTTTTGGTAAACACGCGTGTTGCCGAGCAGGTTAGTTGTATTGTCAGTAACTCAGTATAGCTTGCGTCAACTATTTCTTTCCTCGGCCCAGTTACAGTTTATCCAAATAAATTTTAAACGGGCACAGGCTTAGGTTCTAGACTGGGAAAGTTCTTAACTTGTAAATCTTATGAGCCCTAGGCCTAGTCTCTGAACAGGGCTTGTCGTCTATTGCCATGCCCAGCCCATGAAGCAATCTGCAAGGAAGAGAAGACCCCTCTTCTTCAGTTTATACATTTCCTTGTTCATGTCTTCTGACTGGCACGGGATGATGGGGCACAGACTTTTATATTGTGATAGCTGAGAAGCTCAGGCTAGAAATGAAAATGAAGACTCGGATGATTAGATTGGAGGAGAAAAGGGTTGTGGCGGTAGATGGTTACTGGCTATTATTGTAGCGGCACCAAGGGAATTCAGGTCTACATGTCCCTTGTCATGGATCCTCGACGAGGATGCCATTGATAAATCGTTTTGTAACTTATTATTAAAATGATGGCAAATAAGCTAATAATTAAACAGTGAAAGCAATAACTATCAAGCTTAATCTGATTCAAAAAATAGAATTGGTTTGACTGTTCAAACCGTCCTCTATAATTTCAAGTTGAGGAGGCATCCCCGCTTGGGTTTGGTTGAACTGAAGAAAATATCTTTGGTTAAAATCAAAACAAACAAGTATTAGATAATTATCTCATTTGGATTTGGTTAGGTTAAGCTCAACCTAACAAACTATTTTGGTCGAACTCAAATTAAAAAATATCTCATTTGGGTTTAGTGTAACCAAAATCCTGATATTGAGTCTGGTTTGACTTGGTAGTTAAGTTAAATTATGATTTATTTGACACTGTATTTTAAAAGTATTTTTTAAAATAAATTATTTTATATTTTATTTCAAATTAAAAAAATTAATATTTTTATATTATTTTCATGCACTGAAATTAAAAATAATTTTAAAAAATAACTTTAAACATACCTCCATGCAAGCAATTAATATGTTTTGCACAAATTTGTATATTATTTTTTTAACCTTGATCACCCGTTTGTATTTTTATTCTCCCCATTTATCAATAAAAATCTCATTTCGTAGAGTCCCCACCGTCCATTTTAATTCAAAAAAATGGCAAGCAGGGATGCATGCCCAAAGACTACGTGGCCCTTCATATAGCGATAGGGCAGTTTATGGTTATAGATTGTCCAATCTCTTAAAAAGAAAGGACAAAGCTTTATAGCACCAGTAGTGGGCTCTGTCGTCTCGCGTCACCTGCTATGGATCGGGAGTTGGTAGACCAAGAACGTTATGAAATAATTTATTTTAAATATTATCAAAACCCTTCTTAATAGAATTCTTGCCAAATCCCAGCTAAGTCCTGCTCCCAAGCTTTTAGCTTTAATCATAGCTAAAAAGCAAGCCCCTCGGCATAATCAAGAATATTTTTTTTTATTAACATGAAAATCTAATTTATATGTATTTTAATTAATTATATAAATTTTTAAATTAATAATTATATAAATCTTCAATAATTATCAGAGTAACAATTACATGATTTAAATTTGAGATCATAGAAGAAGAAAATCCATCCGTCTAAAACTCTTATTTCTAGATCATATAATAGATGATTATAATCACTGATATTTCTTAATTAGCTTGTGTATTGATCTAGCATAATCCATGACATTGCAAGAGTTCGCTTCCTGCGTTCGTCTAAGAAATTCCGAGAAACAAGTTCTTCTAGATGTTAATTCTAAGACTTCGTTAAAAAAACACACGAGAATAGAGCAAATTCTAAGTTTGACCATCGAGTCATGGGTCTGGTATTATGATGCAGTGTATATTTGAATTAGAATAATATTGTTTTTATTTTATTTTTAACATGGACACATTAAAGTGATTAAAATCAATAAGTGTAGCTCAGCTTTAATTATTACTTATATAATTAAACTAGTTTGATGTTTATCCTCTCTTAATTATCGATGTAGTTACTGTCACTGGAGATGATAAATGATCCTTAAAGATTCTTGAACGATCCTAAAGTTCGATGGCTTTTAGCATGTGGAACTTTATCTAAAGTTAGGGGTCCTTTCGTTTTAAGGGCTGCATCTATAGACATGCCCTACATTACCATTAATTTATCATTTTAATTAGTCATGTGATTAATATTTTTATTAATTTTAACTCTTAATAGTAATCTTACACCTTGCATTTTGGCATTGCCAAAATCTCACTAACCCCATAAATTAATATTTTATGAAATGATGTTAATAATCATCCGTATATGCATGCACTTGAGGCTATTTTATATGACACAGAGAGGAGCGTGATAAACACATAATCTTGACATGTTTAGATCGTGAGATTTTCATGCTAACCCAACTTTATCAATGATAATTTTATTTTATTATTTTTTTGTTGTTTCTGCCTATTTTTTATTGGTCTGTGTAGTTAATGAAAAATTAATTAAATTATAAAAAATTATCAGTTCTTAAAACATTGTCATCTCCGATTATTTTAAGATTAAGAAAACTTTAATCCAGCCCGCCACCAATCTTATCGCGTAAACATCGTAAAATCTTTCGACAAAATAACGTAGAAAATGGGAGCATGTTGCTTGATTTACGCACTGTAATTTAGCCAAATAAAAACAAGAGACACTGAAATCAAAGCAAATTGCGCCGTGGGTGTAGCTTCCTTGCTAGTAATATAAGGCTTGATAGATCATGGAATTTGTCCTCTTGCATGTATTATATGCCAATTATTGCATGTAAAATCCTCTGAGCGAATTGTTTGATTTCGACACTCAACCTGCTCTCTCCACGACCACGTTATTTACTCCATGGGACCTCGGTGATCGGCAGCTATGGTGGTTTCTAGTGATCTTTCAATGAAATTGGTTGGCCCGTGAATGACCAGGGAACTTTTACTATCGAGCACGTATGGTCATGGCTTGTATGCGGTTGATCGTGAAATCCATTGTTATAAATCCAAGAATTTAATGCTCAATCAATCAATCAATCAATCCATAATCCAAGTTAGATTTTATACTGAATTGAATTGACAATATCTCTAATAATTAATATAATAAATCAACATGTAACTGGATTATAACTCCGTGAGATGTAATTTTAATTATTTCCCTCCTAAAATATCATGGTTTCAATTTAAATTGATTTGAAAAATAATATTATTTAGAACTCAATATTCAATTTATAATTTAAATTTTAAACCGGATCATGTGACTAAATATTATATATATGATCATATAATACATCATAAGTTCCATGAAATACGAGATCAAATCAAATCGTATACTTTAAATATATGGCTAGGATGAATTGTCATTCGTATACAATCATAATTATTCCTTTCAAAATCTACAAACAATATAATTCGTGAGCATCTATGATTTGATTTGCCCCTTTTGGCATAATCTTCCTTCTCTACTGGAAGAGCTTGAAATCAATTTCTTAATGTATCTTAGGAGTAATTAAAGTAATTTTGATGCTCATCTATAAATAAGTTATACTAGAAAAAACCTTGACAATAAACTTAGATATAAGATCACTCATTACTTAAGTTTCCTGTTTGTATTCTTGTTTCAGCAAAAGGGGTTAGTTTAAAACATGATTAAGCTTGATAACTCTATATATGGATCATCAAATTAAAGAGCAAGGGCCCTTAATTAGAGTTAATTCTCAAAGAAAAGAAAAAAAGGAGAAAAAATCAGTATTAAAATAGAAATGGACCCACATAGGGCAGCAATCCAGTAGCTATTTTCAAGCCCGCAATTCACCTAACACATGAGAAGTTTATCATTAAATTATTTTATTGTTGGATAGTCTAATTATTGAAAAATAACCATGAAAATGACAGTCCAGACTTTTAGAGCGATGGTGTTTTTCCACGAATCCATTACTGTAGCAGTCGATGCTATAAATCTCATACGATTTGAAGCATGATATAGTCATAATTCATTGCTTATAGTTTTTCCCATTTTAGTTTAATTGTCAGGGTATTTTTTATTCGAATATCTAGATTTTTATATTTAAAATATATATATCTTTTTAATTCATTATAAGCAATCAAGTCAGGTTGCTAGTTTTGCACTGTTCAGGGACCAAAATCAAATACTCAAAGAATTACAGGGACTAATCAATGTTGACATAGATGACAAAATTGGAAAATTAGAAATGGAGAGGGGGAATTAGGCTCGGTAATTCATTTGCTTTACTGTTTTCCATGGTTGGAAAATGAGAATGATATTTGCCCGATGTGGGACAATGAATGATATTTAAAATTAGAATGATATTTGTCAGGGCATTTTCGCTGGACAAAATATTTATTTTAAATTTGTTAGTTTTTACCTAATGAAATTCTATGGACATAATTGTTTTGTAATGTATTTTTAAGTTATTTTGAATTATAAATGAACCTTAACTAATGAAGTTTTATGACCATAATTATATTGTATTGTATTCGGAAATATTTTACTTGTAATTTTATGATTTTTTTACTTACACGATTTTAACTGTGATTTTACGATTTTTGTACTGAAAAATTCAGGTACGATTTTATGATCCGAGTTACTGAATCCCCTTTCGTGTCGTGTCAAAATCGTGATTTTGACAACCATACTGTTTTCCTATTAATATCAGAGAAATCTTTTTTCAATCAAATTAATATTTTCAAACAATATAAACTTTTTAATCACGAGATAGTTATTGTATTTGTTGTTTCTCTAAGCAAAAGCCACTTTTTATCAGGTCCAGAAGTTATTTGCATGTTTATGGGACCCCGTGCCCGGTTCTAGTCATGCTAGTCCGTCTCGTGCCGAACCATGTGTTTAAAAATATAAAAATAGAGTTTCAATATATTTTTTAATGTTATATATCCAAATAAAGAGATAAATATTTAAATTTTTTATCTTTGATTTTTGTTTGGTGTGGGTTTCTAGTAAATTATATAATAACTAACTCGATATCAACTGATTTATTTAATTTTGGATATTGTTTGTTGGACAATAAAATTATAAATAAAACAATAATACAAAAAAAAAATATTAAGCAACGATAAACTTTTCTAACCAATAATCTAGGATAACTAATCAAAGATATCATGTATGAAATAATGGAGAAACTTAATTTCCAATAATTAATATATTATTATTATTGTAGCTATTTTTATTTTTAATATTGTCATTGTTATTGCTACTATTTTCATTGTCACTTCACCTATCGATATTACTATTATTATCAACGAATAACATAGTCATCGTCAATATCATTATTATGTGTATTATTATTGTTGTTATCATTCTCATTGTTGTTTTTGTTTATATTATTAATAATAATAATAATAATAATAATAATATCACCACAATTGCAGCTAATATTACTAAATTTTATTTTTATCATTGTTTTTCTTATTATTATTATATTATAAGTTTTAATCATTACTCCTCCTCCTGTCATTATAATTGTCAATATCATGATCACTACAATCATCATAACAAACTATTAATATTACTATTATTATCATTAATATTACTTTTATTACCACCATCAACAATATTCTTGTTGTTCTCATCATCATTGTCATTATAAATACTAATATCCTAGCTACCACAATCATCATCGTTGTTGCTGTCATAATAAACCTTTATCATCATCATCATCATCAATATTAGTGATATTATTAATAACATTGCTAGTATTATTATTATCACTAGCGTTATTACGATGACCATCATCATCATCACAACAATCACTGCTATTATTATAGAAAAACTATAAACTTGTGTTGAAAGATAAAATTAAAAACCATAAGAGCTCTTGTAAAAAAGGCAAATAAAAAAAGAACCAAACTTAAACATATATTATTACTTTGAAAAAAACCCCATAAATTTGACCTGAAGTATAAAATAAAAAAACTATAACTATAAATATTATTATTATCACTAAGATAACACAAATCATAAACTTAATTTGGATGATAAAATCATAAAAATTCCAACAAGTAAACAAAAGAAACATGTAAAAATAAAAAGAAAGAGACTAAAATAAAATAAATATCACTGTCATTGAATAATTTTTCATAGATTTAATTTGAAGGATAAAGTTTAAAACTACAATTTTTTTAACAAAAGAGTCGAGGAGTAATAATAAAAATAAAAGCAAAAGAACCAAATATAAAAATATTATATAAACAAATCAAAATTGCAACATTAAATTAAAAACAAATAAAACTTTTTAAAAATATAAAGGACTAAAAAAGAAACATAAAAAAGATTAAGGATGGTTTTAGTTTTTTTTGAGATATAAGAGGGAGATGAGAAAAATAAAAAAGGTTATTGGTGATAGAAAGGATTATTTTTAGATTACATATTTCGCCTATAATGAAAAAGCACACGATAAAAATCAAAATGACACAATGAAGGTATAAAATGAAAAGATAAAAGTATAAAACAGCATATTTGACAATCAAATGGTAGATTAAAATTTCATCCCATAACCATAAATTACATAGAAAAAACATTTTGAAAAGACAAGAACATCCTTGTATCAACACCTTACTGTTTTTAACTACAAGGTTATATTTATAATCTCATTGAATATTAGAATGTAAAATACTTGAAAAAATTACTTACTAGAGTTAAATATTTTTTTTTACTCTTAAAGATATATAAAAAAAATATTTTACTGTAAATAAACATGATAAGAGAAAAAAAAAACCCTAACACAATTATCAAATAAGTAAAAATATCCCTAAAAAGGTAACATTCCGATATTTTTTTCAAGTATAAATCATTATTTAATTGTTTTAATCTATGCTAATGAAAGACATATCTATAACGAAAACCCACACTTGTTTTTAATTGGACGTATCAATCCAAATCAATAAAAACAATATTATTCGAAGATTTTATTTTAAAAAAACTCTAAACATGATTGTTTTAAAAATAATTATAAAATAGTCAAGCCAAGATCTGCTCGAATCTAAATGATCCGTATCAAGTTGCAAATGCACTTGCATGGTGGTCGAGTCACATTAATTCATTCATCATGTCGAGACTTAAATTTGATTAGATCAAATCTCGACCTAATTTAAAAATAAATATCCAATTTGGACCAAATCTTAAATTGATCTAATCGTCCGCCTCTATCCCAAATAGTTCCTCGTAACAACAAACGTAAATGTTGTCAGTTATTAACTGACTTGATAACTTCATAAGCACTTCAAAAGAATGGAAATTCCAGCATCGGTTGGTAACCAAAACAAAATCTGTTCTTGTTACCATGACTCAACAAAAATGAAAAGGACACCATCAGGAGCTTGTTTATGCTATGCCATCGAATGTTGTTGTTATGTTTTATTCCCTTGTTGAAAATGGGTTGCAATAAGAATATTACAACATCTATGCATCAATGCTGGAAAACAATGTCCTAACGATCGACAGAGAGATCAAGTGCATGAATAGTGAATAGGGTTTGGTTGAATTTGTTTTAAAAAACTATTTTATATCAATATATAAAAATAATTTAAAAACACTAAATTTTTAATTTTTAATAAAAAATATTTTTAAAATATAGTGATAAACACATCTAAAGATAAGAGATTACCATGATGAAAGTCATAAGATCAAGTTCATAGGTTGTTTCTTGACAATCTCTTTTTTAAAATTGTTAACAATTTCTTAGATTTGAAAGAAGAATTGAGAAAGAAATCTTGAACGTGACACCAAAGGCAGGTAAAACCTTGTTAGGGCATTGCAAGTCGTTTTGTTTCTATTTTCAAAAAAAAAAGGAAATGGGATTTGATTATTATATGAGATTTATTTATTCAAAAATAAATTAAAATTAACAACCTAACATGGCCATTGTTTTCCCTTCAATTTGAGGTTTAATTTGACAAAGCAGCAAATGGGTTTCAAAAGAGAAACTCCAAAATGGAAAAATCAACATGTTATTTACTTGCTTTTAATGACTTTTACCTTCCGAGTATGAAGATAAATATAATATTTATTTTTTACTTTTTATCTTAAAAATATCAAAATTTACTTTTATATACAAAAAATATTTATTCCTAGAGACAATAACCGAATCTATAGTAATTTATATGTTACATTGATATTGTGTTAGATTTTACCTTTTTAAATGTTTTTTAAAGTATATTTTTTAAAAATATAAGATCAATATTTTTTAAAATATCTATTTTTTTTATAAATTTAATAGGTTAATATTAATAATAAAATAAAAATATATAAAAAAACAAATAGCTTTCTCAAGTCTCAACTATGATTTTTATTATTTTTTTTAACAACTGCTCACATGATTGCTGTGTGGTGGCCCCGATAGCTTTCTCCTGCCTCGTTTTGTTCCCTTTTCTTTTCCCTTTTAAACATAGAAAAACAGATTAAAAGGAAAATAAAAAGAATCGAAAAAGATTAAAAAACGAAGGAAGACAAGACCTAGAAGAAGACCCGGAACGAAGTTTAAAGCAATCTACACACACAAAACCGTCCGATGTTGTTCCACAACTTGGCAACCTCTCTCTCCTTGTTGAACCCACAAAGCTAAGGAACCTAAAAGTCCTAACATTATCTCAATCTTCATGTGTTCTCTCAACCTAGGAACAAACAAACAATGAAGCTTCTTCATCTTGCTCTTGTTCTTCAAACAGTTCCCATTTGGTTTTTTCACTTATGTCTAGTAGTAGTACATGCCATACAAGAAGACCCGCTTGTTTCTTCACCATCCCCCACTCCCATTTCTCCCATTTACACTTCCATGGCTGCCTTCTCTCCAGGTACTTGAAAGGGCCCTTTTTAGTTTTCAAAAGAATGATTTTGGGGTGGTTTAAATTATTTGAAAATTCAAACTTCCTCTGCCAAATTTAAGTAACGACCACAAAATCTAGTGCATTTATGGCTTCACACTATTTGCAACAAAAAGTTCAGCTTTTCGGCGTGATCCCATATATCTACAGTGTTGATAAAGTTTCACGATTTAGTTTTTATGGTTCTTTTCTTTTTGACCAAGCTTAATAAGCTAAAAGAGGTTTGCTTCTTTGTATGATTTTACCAGGGGCTGAATTGGAAATGGGAATCAAAGACCAACAAAAGCACGAGGAGTTACACAAGAAAATAATTTTGTTGCTAATTGTTGCTTGTAGCGTTCTTGTTGTTATCGTCTTTCTTTCTTTGCTTTGTTGTTTCATTTACTACAGGAAGTCCTGCCAAAAGAAGAAAGCTGCTTATTGTTCAGGTGCTTAGGTTTTTTTTTCTACTTACAACCCATCTTTATTTTACTTCAAAACTTGTGATAACTGTTGTGTTCTTGTTAGTAATTCTTTGTTTTGATGTGAAGATGTGGAGAAGGGGCTTTCATTGGCACCATTTTTTGGCAAATTCAGTTCCTCGAGAATGGTTAGTAATAAGGGATCTGCTACATTAATCGATTATAAGATACTAGAGAAAGGAACAAACAATTTTGAAGATGATAAATTGTTGGGGAAGGGTGGATTTGGACTTGTATATAAGGCCGTGTTGGAAGATGACTCAAGTATTGCAGTCAAGAAACTAGACTGTGCAACTGATGATGCACAGAGAGAATTTGAGGTGATGTCAATTTTCTTGAAGATCTGATGCATTTTTTTCCTTTCAGCTTTGTTTTCTTGGTGGTGATTTGTTATTAATTCGAATTGCAGAATGAGTTGGGTTTATTAAGCAAATTTCAGCATCCAAATATAATTTCTATTGTGGGCTATAGTGTTCATGAGGAGATGGGGTTCATTATTTATGAGTTGATGCCCAATGGGTCCCTTGAAGATCTATTGCATGGTAACATATTTGTCCCTTGTATGTGCGTGTGTATATATATTTATAATTCTTTTTTTCATGGATTTTGTTGATGCCTTAGGAACTTCTCGCGGATCTTCATTAAACTGGCATTCAAGGTTGAAAATTGCTCTTGATACGGCAAGGTAATTTCTGTTTTCTTTCTGTTGTTTTTTAAATTTCTTTTGTTTGTTTGTTTTTCTTAGAGCATTTGTTTATTTCAATTGTTGACTCTAGAGGACTAGAATATCTGCATGAGTTCTGCAAGCCAGCAGTGATCCATAGAGATCTGAAATCATCTAATATACTTTTGGATGCCAACTTCAATGCCAAGGTAAAAATGTATATTTTTTTTAGTTTGTGTTAAATGAATGAAACTCTATTATTTTCTTCTTTCATCACTTCACTTTGCCTTCTCTCTCGTTCTCTGAACTTGTGTTTGGATTCAGCTGTCGGATTTCGGTCTTGCTGTAGCTGATAGTTCTCATAACAAGAGCAAGCTCAAGCTTTCAGGCACTGTGGGTTATGTAGCCCCTGAGTATCTTCTAGATGGTATGCTAAACTAAACTGGTAAAATTTAGATGTCAGTAGTTTTGACCTGTTAGCTAGATGAGGGTTGAGTTGAGGAACTACCTTTTTTTTATATAAGAACTAGTTTAGTTTAGGTGAATTAAGGAAGAAGACTGATACACTTTCCATGATTTGACCAGCTTAGAAGCAATGAATCTCAGATAGCATTGTCAAAGCATCTCTGAAGTATGCATTTCTTATCAAATTTTTTTGTGTCAAAGTGTAAAATGCTATTGCATGTTTTGGCTTTTGCAATCCAGAAATCTTGAATGTTGTGTGATCACCCCATTCTTTTGGAGATGATGTGACACTCAAGGTTCATCAACCAAACAATTTTTTAAGGATGCCCTAAAAGGGAGCAAACCACATGAGAAGAGATGAAAAAAATGTCGATGAAATGCAAATGACTGGAATCCCATTGTATTTGCTTTGCATCTTGCCATCTCCCCCCTCTCAACAAATAACTTTTTTAAATGTATAGGTGTATTGACGGAAAAGAGTGATGTCTATGCTTTTGGAGTTGTGCTTCTGGAGCTTCTATTAGGAAAAAGGCCTGTAGAAAAACTGGCACCAGCTCATTGCCGATCTATAGTAACATGGGCATGTTTACTCGTCCAAAAAACTAATTTCTTTTGACAGCCAATCAATCAAGATTTCAATAACTATATTTAATGCTCAAGCTATTTTAAATGCAGGCCATGCCTCAGCTTACTAACAGAGCTGTCCTTCCAACCATTGTGGATCCTGTGATCAGAGATTCAGTAGACGAGAAGTACTTGTTCCAGGTTTGTGAACCATAAAAACCATCATTTCTTTAATTGGATTTGCAGTATCTAGAAGTGTGAGTGGATTGGTTTGGTATTCCCTGAACATGACTGATGCAAAGCACCCTGGAAATTTTTCCCTCCGAATAGTAAATCTGGATTAGTTTGATAGTTTTGAGTTTGCAAAACTACCTCTGGATTGGTTTGGTAGTTTTGAGTTTGCAAAACAAAATTTGGCTTCGGGTTTGCTTTACTCCAAGGTCGAATTGATCAATTCTGCCCAAGTGTTGTTGGCAAGTTAGGAGAGAATAAGGGTCTGTTGAACAAAGAAATTTGGCAATGATAGTTGAGCACGTTTGCCTTGAGTTAGGCCAAGCTTAGGTAATGTTAGGGTAGATTTGGAATTTCCATTTGCTTGAGTTGGCTAAATGGATAGCAATTTGTGCAGGTTGCTGCAGTGGCTGTATTGTGTATTCAACCAGAGCCGAGCTACCGCCCCCTCATAACAGATGTTGTGCATTCTCTTGTCCCACTAGTTCCTCTTGAGCTTGGAGGGACGCTAAGAGTTGCACAACCTCCAACTCCTAGAGGTCATTGACAATGCTAAGCATCAGGGAAACTATTTTCGGATGCTGCTGCATCTGCTTTAGCTTGTGTTAGATGAATCATTAATCCACTGCACTTTCTTATGTGCATATTTTTAATGTATCATTTGATAATTCGTATCTTTGGTTATCCTGGTCTAGAAGGTTGGTATAGATGGATTTAAAGAGCATTAGAATAATCTCACTTGTAAATTGAAGCAAAGTTTAGAGATCAAGAAAAATAGCATCCCAAATTTGCACCAAACTCATTTTCAATCTCTTAGCTGCGAACGCAACCAGTTCATCTTTTCAGCAACTTCAAAGAATATGTAAAACATCATTTTCTTATCCCATGAATCTTTTGGATCTCAAGATTCAGCAGAGAGCTCTGTTCTGTGCCGCAATTCTTTTCAGTTTCCCCCCTAATAAAGTTGGAGGTGATCACAATAAAGAGAAGGCCTTGTGAAGAGAAGATAAAAGGGAAAATTTGACACATTTTCCGGTAAAACTAAAATTCGCACCAGCTGGGATGTAATAAACAGCCTGAATCAAAGATCAGTTTACATGCCAGTGAACATTATTACAAAATTTCTGTAAAATACAATAAACTCAGTAGAACATCCAAGTCACCAAAACTTTTTACTGTTGGTTCCAATATGCCTGCTCACCATCTCTTTCAACTGACATTGTGGTAAGAGTCAATAATGGCATCA
Source organism: Salix dunnii (assembly GCA_015731905.1). Taxonomy (NCBI): domain Eukaryota; kingdom Viridiplantae; phylum Streptophyta; class Magnoliopsida; order Malpighiales; family Salicaceae; genus Salix; species Salix dunnii. The sequence continues at coordinate 20,040,619 of CM027664.1, forward strand.
GCAAGGTATTCACATTTGGCCAATGACAGTCCTGCCAAGGATATCCTTCCATCCTTCGTCAGATAGACGTGCCACTTGTTGGTCATACTTTCGCTCTGATCAAACATGAAAAGGAATACACAGAAAGATCATGAATTAACGATGACAACGAAGGGGTTTGAGGAAATGGAAAAGAGCAAATGTCATTTAAAAGAAATATATGAGGAAGATGAGTTTTTTTTAATGATTCTACCACAACAAAATCACTCGAATTCACTAAAATGATAGAAGTTGGAGGGAGCAATCACCTGAGTTTTGTTCAAGCCTGTGAACGAGAACATGCCAATCTGCTTCAGTATAAAAGACCAATCTTTCCCACTCTTATCTTTTGCGGAGAGACTGTCAAATAGTTTCTGCCTCACATTTTTTATCCTTCCAGCCATCATTTCCATCTCTGCTTTCCATTCATTAAAGAGAGCTGGATCCCCAACAACATTAGCAACAATCCTGGCACCGTGAACAGGAGGATTTGAGTACATTGGCCGGGCAATCCTTTTCAGTTGGCTCTTAACCCTGAAAATCAAAAGAAAAAGACAAAAAACATAATTTAAACCGATATTATGATCTGAGAGAAGTTTTCTTTATCAAATTGGTGCTTCTAACTGCTTGTTCACAGGACACCTTTGACAGAATCCCAATTACAACAAAGGTTCACTAAAGGACACCAACTAATGAGAAGCAAATAGTGTGTAATATTCCATACATCAGAAACCAAACGTACTGATTTCACAACCATTTCTTCCATATCACGACTTAGGGTACAATCAATGTCCTCACATCTATGCCATTCCTAAGATTCATTGGGGAAAAAACCAAGAGAACATTAACACAGTTCGGTTGTAGATATTCAAGAATTCAACAGAAACTCAACCTATCAGCTCGGAGACCAAACCAATCAATGGGGATGACAAAACTGATGGTTGCCTGGTTAATATTAAATAATACTTGTAAGCATCATATTAAGGATTTTATATTTTCAGGCAATCTTAACCAAAACAAAGGCTAGAAAATGAACAATGCTGCAGTGTGGAATAACATGTATTTTTAAGGGAACACCTTCTCAAACTCAACTAGCAAGTTAATAACAGGCATTATGTAGCAAATCGGTTAATATCACCTTGCTGCTGCATCTGCCGTTGAGCAGACAACATTAATTGCCCCGATTCTTTCAGCATACAAACCCAGATTTTTGCTGTATGACTGAGCAATCAAAAGCTCCATACCACGTGCAGCAAACAACCTTACTGATGATGCATCTGCATCGAGGCTTCCACTAGCGAATCCCTGAGTGTACATTGAACAATTGAAATAAAAAACCAGTCCCTGAACATTATTCCAATTCTCAAGGAATTTTTACAAGATTACTACAGCAACAAATCACTATAAAGATTTTATGGTTTACAAAGGCACATCTTTGGTTCAGCAAGACAATAAATTTGATGATGCAAGTGTAATTCGGGTCAGATATAAAGCAATGATACCTGATAGGCAACATCAAAAAATGGAATGTGGTTCTTCTCTTGAATGACATCAGAAATTTTCTCCCATTGTTCAGGGGTTGGATCAATACCAGTTGGATTGTGAGCACAGCCATGAAGCAATACAAATGATCCCTCAGGGGCTGCCTGCAATAAAATAACAGTACACTTCAGAGAAATGATTCAGTCTGAATCGGAAGTTAAGAAAGAAAGATTACCCCCCCCCCCCCCCCTGAATTCCCATCCCAAGAACTGATAGTGTATAATTCATTTGCATGCCTGAGCACTGCCCATCCCCTGAGGGAGGGAGGGAGAGGATAGAATACTAGTGCAGATTGAAGCAATGATAAAGACAAAATGAGATGAAACATACAGCAGCGTGCTGTTTAGGATGGCCATCGATTCAAATGATTCAACACAAAATGGCGAAATGTTTTTTAAGTGCAGTGTAACAGATCTACAACAAACCTTTATGTCTGATATCATCCCCTCAAAATCCAAGCCAACTGTTTTGGGATCGTAGTATCGGTATTCAGACCATGGAACTCTTGCATCATTGAAAATATTCTTGTGATTACCTGCGAAATTAGTTTGTTGGCCATTAATGTTGATAGCAACGAGAAAAGTCATATAAAATGTACAAGGGAGTAACATCAAGCACCCCAAGTTGGAGATGATATAAGAACTTGCGCTCCAGGAAAATATCTCTCAATGAAAGCTGCAGCTAATCGAAGTGAACCAGTGCCTGAAAGACCTTGAATAGTTGCAACCTGGAAAATTTTTACAAATCGATATCTAGTTTATTATTAAAATATCATCATTTTCTCAGTAATATTTTTCTGACAGGGATAGAAACTTGAATTATTTTAAAAGAAATGAAAGATTATGTCTTCAACATACCTTTTGTTGTTTTATCACTGGGTTGTCAGCTCCGAATAATAACTCTGCAGTCACCTTATTGAATGCAGCCAAACCTTCAATTGGGAGATACTACATAAAAGTGATCGATGTCAGGTGAGCTGAACAAAATATGGAGATTGAAAATTCCAGCCATTCTTACATTTGAATATATTGACATACCTCTTTGTTTTCACCTCTCTCCAGCATAAGATTCTCAGCCTAGAAATGAAAATCAATTTCAGATATGCCATCATAGAAATCATTGTAGCTGCTTGTAAGTTAAAAGATTCAAGGCTAGATTCCCATTATAAAAACATATACTATGTAGACCGAGAAAGTTTACTGACCTTCTTAACAACATCAAGCACATAAGGCTGTAACTCTTCAGTTCGGTAGGCCCCAACTCCAAGGTTGAGCTTCTTTACATCCGTGTCTGCTCTAAAAGCTTCAGAAACACCAAGGATAGGATCAGGGGGGGCCATTGCTATACCCTCAAAACGAGACACATTCACCGCAGCAGTCATAGATATCCGGCCAAATGACTGCAAATCAGGAAAAAAAAACTTACATCTCGAAACCAATACATATCACGCTCCAATCCTACCAAATAACGCGTGTTATGTTAAAATCAAATCATATCAAAATCTTTAAAAGACCAGAAACACGCACCGGTAAAAAATCATGATTTTAACAAATATGCAATTAAAGTATAAAGCCTCAATCTTTCACACTTGCAAAAGAAAGTTTCTGCTTTAGCAAAAATCAAGAATCCTCCAGGAATTACAAAACACAGGATCATGAAAACAATAATTGAATAAAAAAACTAAAACTCCAATAAGAAAAACACAGCATACACACCTTTGCCTTGATAAAGGGACTGCCTTTCTCCTTGTTAAGCAATGTACTCACTCTACCACTTCCAAGCCTCACCTTTCCCTGTCCAAAAACCACAGTTAAAAATCCTGATCCACACCAAAAACATCTATTTGGTTTCCAGGAAAGCAACAAAACAGAAACTTTTGAATCATAACATCAATTTTCATAGCTCTAATTTATTTGATTTGACACATTTTCCCAATAACCAACCACTACACTGCAAAAAATGATTTACCCGATAAAGAAAAGCCCCAGAAAGTGACATAAAAGAGAGAATTATCGGTACCTTAAGAGTTTCTTGCATAGAAAGTGAAGCAGAAGGAGTAGTAGAAGCTAAAGAAAGCATTGTAGAAGCCATCTGAATAACAAAAAATGACACTGCTAAACGATTAAGTTTCTAAGTGATTTTGATAAAATAAAACGGCTACTTGTGTGATCTTAAAGTATTTTTGTGATTGGATTTGACAGAACTGTAAATGGTGCTTAAAATAATGATGGATTCATTTAAACAAAACGAAACCTGAAAAAACCGTTGTCTTTAGAAACTAGAAGTACTGTTGGCGATAGATACTATGTACCCGTACTGTTTCGTAAAAATGATTTTTTTTTTATAAATAGAAATTTACTTTAAATAGTTTTACTTTTTTAAAAAGCTTTTCTACAAGTACTTTGAAAACATAAAAATAAATTAATCTCCGGTAATTTTTGTTATGAAGGAATATTATGATCTAGATTTTAGCGCTGCTTTGATATGTAATGATGACTTAAGAAATTTAGAGGAGGTTTAATATTGTATTTTAAATATATTTTTAAAAATTATATATTATTTTTATTTTTTATTTTGTAATATTTTTAGATTATTTTCATGTGTTAATATAAAAAATAATTTTTAAAAAATTAAAAAAATTATTTTAATATATTTCTGATCAGAAAATATTTTCAAAAACAAGCACAACTACAATATTAATAAACAAAAATAACCGTAAAAAATATATAAAAATAATAATTAAGAGTACTCTAAGATTAACTTTTACCTGTAGAAACAAAGTTGTTAAATTTGATTTAGTTTATTATCTCATCTAAAAATTAAGATATAAATCAATAGATTAAAATAAAAAATATTTTTTTAAATCATAATTAAAACATTATTTTAAATTTTCAGAAGTTAAATTGAGTTTTAATCAAATTATCTAAATTTAATTAAGTTAATTTTCATCCAATTTAAATTGAAATGATTATTCAACTAGATTAAAAACTCAATCTAAATCAGAGAGTTTTATTAGATTAATATCTCTATTAATTTAACTTAAAACCCAAAATGATTTTTTTGAATTGGATGGGGTTTAATATCTATATATTTGAGATATTCAGCGCTTAATATTTTATTTTATTTTAAAATCAGACAATTTTCATGGTATTAATAAACTCCACGTTTTCAATGACCAATGAGAGTCTTACATATCGGCCCAGCTTTTGAGTTTGGACCCAATAGGAGAACACGCCTGCTCAAGCTGTCTTGGGGTCTGATCTTTCCTGAACAGATTTTCGTAAGCCTTACCCATGGACACGTGTAGGGGTTTTGATTTAGATATCTTACAAGTCAACGGAGAGCAGGTTTGCCTGTTTAACACACTGAAAATATACGGATTAATTATTTGCGTGTCACTCCATCTCAAACATACTTTTAAAAAAATTATTTATCTTTTTATTATTTTATATATTTTTTATATCATTTTTATTGAATGATGTGAAAAATATTTTTTTGTAAAATAAAAAAATATTATTTTAATATATTTTTAAATAAAATCACATTAAAAAAAACATGAACCGTAACTAATGTGACACTTCAGGGGAACCGTAGAGACAGTGGCTTTTGGCGCTATCTTTGAACACTTTCTTTATTAACGTGACCCATCACAGCCAATTCTTTATAAAGCCGAAGGCAAGGCAAGGCAACTCGTTAGTTTTTTTTTTCTATTAAATAAAAAATAATATAATATAATTTACTATGAGCACCATATAAAAAAGTTGGGGTTCCCCCCATTCTTCTCACATGAGGTGGTGCCTCTTCTCTGCAACAACCACAGAAGGAAAATAATGCACTGCCATGCTCTTTAGCAATAATATAACATGGTTACTTGTTTAAAATTCTATCTTTTATCTTTTTATTTGTTTTTGAGTGAGTTTTTATTTATTCTTTAATATATTTTATTTATTTTTATAATTTATTTTGATTTGTTTTATATTAAATTATTGCAATCTTCAACAAACATTCCAATATTTAATTGTGTTTAATTTTACGAGTATATATTTTTATTATAGTATCATTATATTAAAAATAATTTAGAAAAATAGTAAAATTTCATAATATAAGCTACGAGTTTAATAAGTTAACCACTAAACTAAATCAATTTATTTTATTGGAAAATAAATAATGTTATGTATTTTTTTTAGAACTAAACTATATATTTTTATATCAATTATTTAAATTGTTTTTAAACTCATAAAGTTTATTAAATCAAAATCTAAGCAATGTTCACTTTGGTTAATCTGACTACAAAACAGGGCAAAGAACCGGGGGCAAGAAAAAATCAAAGTAGATGCATGCTCGATAATACTAATAATAAAAATTCTTAGAGGAACTGAAACACTGAATTTTTTTGTCAAGCAATCACTAGGTATTCATTCTTTCTGCGCGTTAATCGATCAAAGAGACAGTCCCAAAGCCTCATGGAATAAACAAGCAAGATGCTATGGGAGCAAAGTCTCCCAGAAATCCTCTGCAAATCAGATTCCTCTGGTGTGGGTTTCGATACCATGGAAAAATGAACGTTTAATGCACAGGTGAATCTTCAGAAAATTGCATCAAACTAACTCCAGATCATTAAATGGTACCTGGCTATGCAACGCCAGATGGCTTATCCCATCTAAGGGTGCGCAGGATTAGATGAAATTCACGAGAACCCACTGAATATGGAGACGGGCAACAAGTTTATTTACAGGTAAGAAACCAAGCACCATAAGCAGTCTCCACTTTACAATTTTTGAAAACTAGATCCATGGTCATGAAAACGCAGGCCAAGTCATACTGGAACTGTCTTCAAGAATCCATGAACAAGGGGGGATTGCATTTAGAAACTGGATCGCAAGCCATGATCAGAATCAGGGAATAAACTCGAGGGCAAGGAATTTTACTCAAAAATCAAATGAAAGGAAGACTGCGATTATACGAAAGAGCATTAAGCTGAAAATCGGACATGTAAACATTTTACAAAACAAACAAGGAACCTTATTAGTTTGAATATGCACAGTTGAATCGCAACGGAACCATATGTAACAGCCCTAGAGTGCTGATATTTTGGCTTCTGTATTAATTGGGTTTCTTGGCGGTTATGGGGTGCGCAATGTGAAATTTTTAACCCTTTGGGCCTTTGATGTTATGGGCTAATGTATTGATTGGGTACCCGTGTTTTACCTATTGGGCTTAGTGGGATCAGGCCACTCATGGCTTAAGATGAAGCTCGAAGAGGACCGAAATATGTTGCAAGCAAAGCTTAGAAATTTATATTGCAATATTCACGATCAGTTTATTTCTAGGTTGAATAGTCAAACCAAAATATATTCTAGTTTAAATAAAAAATTTAGCTAAAGGGGATAATATAAAAATTATTCCCTTTTTAAAATTAATCTCGAGGCTAGAATTTTGATGACTAAGAAAGCAACACGCCATGTTGCTTAAAAGAAATATGGTGTTTTGTTTTATATATAGTGTAAAAGAAATATAAACTAAGATCGTAACCTCTAATTCGTCCACGTGTACGATTTGACTTATCTTTGTTACTTAATTAATCTCTTCGTAAATGGCAGGAAAAAATGAATAATTAGTAAATTTGGTGAGGAGGATAATAGACAGAGCAAGGAGAGTCCTTTCTATCAAATGCCCGTCACTTTCTATCAGTTAGTTAGGCCTCCAAAGGTTAATTAATAATTTTATATTCATGAATAGAAAATTATTTGTAATTAAAATGTTAGCCCGTCATTTTCTATTTTATCTAATCAAATTAAGAATATTAAATATAGAATGACAGACCTGAGCTTCCAAGATTTTTGAAAGGGACAGGTCAGCATGCCTCCAAAGCTTTGTTTATATATTAAAAATATGTCAGAATGTTTTTTTCTTCATCATCATCATTAATGTATTAAAATGTTTTTCAATATTTACTATTTGATCCACAAGAATATTTACTGTTTGATCCACAAGAGCTCGTCGAGGAGTGGACGATCAGTACACAACTCTTTTTCCAAAGAGATAACAAGGCTACATTTTTTTTTTAGTGTTTAGTATGGTTGAGGTTGTTTTTGAAAGTATTTTTTGTTTAAAAATATATTAAAATAATATTTTTTAAAATAATTTTTAATACCAACCCATGAAAAAGATATAAAAATATTTTTTTAATTTAAAATAAAAAATAAAAAATTCAAAAATACTTTTCAAATACATTCTTCTTCAAGTAACCTACTCGTAATAAAGTCACTAAACCCATCCTTTTTAAGTAAACATTAAATCATTTTTAATTTTAAAAATTAATAATTTCAAAACTCAAATAGCCGTCCTAATGAATCCAACAATCAACAGAATATTTAATCATCGTTATCATGTAAAATTATAACTTAAACCAACACGAATTGGGAGAGTGAATATTTATTATTAATGGTCCTTGTTTTGCATACAAAGAGAGTCATCAAATACACTTCCCATGCCACATTCTCTAGAGCCCATATGTGTTCTTAAATATCTCCATGCCCAACATCAACAAGATCCCTGAAATTTATAAATAAATAAAAGAGAAAAGCATGGTCAGTCTAGATCCAGAGAGATCCAAAGAAAACAAATAATAATTATAAAACAATAGTTTTTATATTTTTTGATGTGAGAAAACCCCACCCAAAAAATACATTTTATAGGCATAAGTGAGCGAGTAAAATCCTGACTGTCTAAGACTTTTACAAGAAATACATGCCCTGATTTGAACTCGAGATCTGCTCTATATATCTGAAACCCTTTATAATCACATCACGCTTCTTGCAAATACAATAGTCTATATTGATAAGAGGTCCAAAAAGGAAGGGAAATGATAGTCTATTTAAAAGTGTAGTTGCGGTTGTTTTTTAAAGTGTTTTTCATTCAGAAATATATCAAAATAATATTTTTGAAAAAAAAACTATTTTTGATATTAACATATAAAAATGATCTAAAAATACTATTTTTTTTTAATTTTAAAAAATTAATTATATTAATAAATTCTTTTAAAATAAAGTGACAAACACCCCCCAAAAAAAAGAAGAAGATAAGGATGAAAGAAATTAGCATCTCTCTTTTCGTAGCCTGCTGTTTCTCTATAAAGAAAAATATTAATGTGGTAAGAACATGATCATTTAACATGATCTAACCACAAATCGCAAGATTTGAAAGAAGAAAATCATTAAAACATCGTTTTTTTTCCCTTTAAAAAACGTACCTTGTGTTGATGGACGATATATATGAAATGTGCATCACTTTGGAGGTTTGCAATGGCCTGATCCAGGCACATAACTGCAAGGATTAGGACCTGATGGCTGAACAGGACGGTTGCTCTGTGGAAAATACATGCTGCTTGCCTGAAATTTTGGTTGCCTGGTTGCAATCGCAATAGTAACAATTGAAGCAAGGATCAGAATCAAGAGCAGGATGGATTTTGACCTGAGAAAGAGAGGTTTCTTCAAGATGCTCACCATGGTTTTGATTAGTTTTCAGAGAAGAATATGAAATATAACGAGAAAGAGGCAAGAATTTATACAGAATTATAGTTCATTAAAAAAATAATATTTAGGTTTGATTACATCATTCATAATTTAAAAAATTATATTATTGTTCGAAAAGCTCTTTACTTTCATGAAAGGAGTGGTGCTTTTTACTAACTTAAACTTTGAATATAGTGATACATTACGTTGACCTTTTTGAGGCTTACGTGTCTGCTATTATTACAAGTATTTTTCACTAAAATTTATAACTTGAAAGGAACCTCCGAACGCGCGTTTTGTAGAGCTTCTACGGGCATGGCCATAAATGGTCAGGTTTCACTGAGAAATAGGAATCAACTTCCTCTTGCAATTTGCATCTCTTATGTTGAGTAATTAACCTGTTCTATATTTTACAAGTTGAAATGGTTCTCAGTTTATATTTCTCCTCTTTTGATGTGATTTTTTTTTTAATTTTTGCTCTATTAGTTAGAATATTTTCAAAGGTTTCATGTCGGCATTTGAGAATTTGTTATATCTTTAAATTTATGCATTGTCAGATTGACTTTATTTTTACATGAACGAAAACAAATATTATTATTTTTTTACTAAAAAGATAGTTTTTAAGTTAAGGGTAAAATAGTTAAGATTTTTAATTCAATTCTATACGTATTCCAAACATTATTTTATAATTTAATATTTTATTATAAATATACTAATTATAATAAATTATCAGAAAATAAACTCAGTTTCACATATAATTTAATTCCAAAAAATTGTCTACATGTGTATGTATTCTTTATATTAAAGACTAATATAAATCATATTATATGATCTCACAATTTTTAGGTGAAATGGTTCCTCGATATAATATCAGAGTTTTGTTCATTCAAAGATTATGAATTCAAATCTCATCAACTTCATTTTATTTGATAAAAAAATAAATATAAAATCGTGTAAGTTTATTCAAATTTTAAATACAAAAAACTTTTAATTGAAAGAGTTAATTCTTGACGCTTCATATCTCCGATACAGTAAACAACAATCATGATCCCAGTCCTAGCTCCATAGCAACAACAATCCTTCTATCCCAGGTATCGTTCTTGCTTATACCTTGTTTGCGGTTATCTTAAGAGTTCATATGTTGCTTCTTGTTTTTCCGTTTTAACTGATCATCTACTGATCCTTTTCCCATTTTTTTGGATGCAACATACAGGGACATCCAATAATAATTACAGCAGCCACTAGTAGTAGTAATGTTTGCGAGTTAATTCTGAGTCAGCGAGTAAACAGAATTTTAAATCAGATACTTTGTTGGGCGAGGGAGGTTTTGGTAAAGTCCATAAAGACTGGGCTGGTGAGAAGACTTAATTCTATCCGTGGGATGGTGGCCGCTGTAAAGAAATTGACATGAGAAAGTGTGCAAGGATTTGAAGAGTAGCAGGTATTTTCAACTCCTTGTTTTTGTTGAGTTTGTGACCAATCCATTAGTGGAGGGGGAAGGGGAGAAGGATAGTGGGAAAGCAAATCTGGTTTTTGTTGTTGGCTTTAAATGTTTTTCTACGATGGATCCCACCTAGCATGACTTTGTGGATGCCACTGAATAGAAACAAGTCATTGGAGCAGCTCGAGGTCTAGCTTTTCTACATACCTCAGAGAAGCAAGTCATTTATAGAGATTTCAAGGCCTCTAGTATCCTGCTCGATGGGGTTCGTATCGTGATTTATGTATTTTCTAATTGATGCTTTATTTTCTTATGATACTCCCATTAATTTGTTTTTTAAAGAACAAATAAAGTGAGAACCAGAAGGAAATGGTGCTTATTGGGAATTGCACTCTGTGATTCTAAGTTTCCTTAGCGGATGCCATTACTAAAATGTGATCAACAAAGCTGCAATTTCAGATTCATTATTTTGCAGAGGAAACGAATGTCATGCTGTTATCTTAAGCTTCTGTGCTTTTCCTTTCCTTTGCTTTCCCTTCATTAATATTTTTCGATAGCTAGTAAATGGAGCCTCGTGCTAAATTTAATTGATTGTAAAACTAGTTCAGAGTGTGTGGCGCCGATGCTATACCAAGAACACCTTGTATAATAATATCACTAGCCACATATTTATTCAAAAAGTTCGTCTATTTATACACCAAAGTAATAATATCACTAGCCACATATTTATTCAAAAAGTTCGTCTATTTATACACCAAAGTACTTTTTTTCCCACTCTTTGCATTTCACGTCGAGCTTCTTGGTCTACTACCATATGAGTGTCGGATATTGCTGAAGATAACGTCTTTTTTTTTATTATTGTTTCCCACCACAAGCAACTCTTTATGAAGCCCTACTCGTTTTTTTTTAAAAAAAAAAAATTCATAAACTAGATAAAGTCATTTACCAAACAACTTGAACATTCTATTCGATTCGAGGACATTGAAATCTCCTTGATTACCCCTTTCTCATGATGGGATATTTTGCAGGTTCCTCGTTGAATGAGGATGACAAGTCCCTTCTCACCAAGTTGACCAATGCTTATTAAATTGTTTTTCAATCCAGAATATAAAATACACCAGTGATAATGTGTACTAGATCATTAACCAGTATTCACACATTGTCTTTGCCCATCACATCAATGCTTGAGTTATCTCCTAATTTCAATTTTTCTCTAAAACTTCCTGTGAGTCTTTTCTTTTTATTCTTTGATAATTTTTTGATTTTGAATTACTTTTTTATAATTTAAATCTAACAAAATTTCACAATATTTTTTTTAGAACTAAATTTATCAATTATTGAAATTGTTCTTAAACTCATAAAGCATATCAGATCAAATCCAAACAATGTTCACTTCGGTTAATCTCACTCCAAAACAGGGCAAAGAACCGGGGGCAAGAAAAAATCAAAGTAGATGCAAGTTCGATAATACTAATAATAAATAATTCTTAGATAGAGGAGTTGAACTCTGAAAGTTTTTGCAAGCAATTCTCATTCTTTCTGCCCATTAATCGATCAAAGAGACAGTCCCAAAAGCAAAGTCTCCCAGAAATCCTCTGCAAATCAGATTCCCCCGGTATGGGTTTCGATACCAAGGAAAAATGAACGTTGAATGCACAGGTGAATCTTCAGAAAATTGCATCAAACTAACTCCAGATCATTAAATGATACCTGCCCATGCAAGGCCAGATGGCTTATGCCATCTAAGTGTGCGCAGGATTAGATGAAATTCATGAGAATTAACCCGCTGAATTTGGAGACTGGCAACAAGTTTATTAGCAGGTAAAAAACCACACACTAGAAGCAGTCTCCAAGTTACAATTTGAAAACTAGATTCATGGTCATGAAAACACAAGCCAATCAGACTTGAACTGCCTTCAAGAATCCATGAACAAGGGGGATTGCATTTAGAAACTGGATCGCAAGCCATGATCAGAATCAGACAATATACTCGAGGGCAAGGGATTTTGTTCAAAAATCAAATGAAAGGAAGGCTGCGATTGTAGAAAAGAACATCAAGCTGAAAATCAGACATGTAAACATTTTACAAAACAAACAAGGAACCTTATTAATTTGAACATGAAGGGTTGAATGGCAACAGAACCGTATGTAAGTGCTGATATTATGGCTTCTGTACAAGGGTTTCTTGGCGGTTATGGGCTGTCCAGATGTGAATTTTTAAGAGTTTGGGCCTTTTTGGGCTTATATATTAATTGGGTACCCGTGTTTAACCTATTGGGCTTCGTAGATCAGGCCACTCACGGCTTAAGATGAAGCTCTAAGCCACAGATGAAAGCAAGCGTGCAAGAGTACCAAAATATATTGCAAGCAAAGCTTAGAAATTGATATTGCAATATTCACGATCAGTTTATTTCTAGGTTGAATGGTCAAACCTATATATATTCGAATTTAAATAATAAAAAATCAGGTGAATCTTGATGGCTAAGAAAGCAACATGCCATGTTAGTTTGTATATTACAAAACATCTAAACATTGTGGCGTTTTCACTGTGCTCCCTCTCACAGATCACTGTGGATTCGAGCAGTGTAGGGGCGATTTTGGCCCTCGGTCGCGCGGCAAAGTGGGGCTGTGAACGGGGCTATTTTCGGTTTTTCCTTTTCCCGTCCTTTTTTTTAAAAAATATTTAGCCGTGAACAGTGCATTGACGCTTTCATCCCTGGTAATAAGACAAAATAAGGTTTCCGGCTGAACTGGCTAAAGACGCTTTCAACCCCTAATAAGACAAAAACACAGCCTTAGGTCCAGGGACAGGACGGTAATTGACCATACTTTTTCAATTTAATATTCGGTGTCTGTCAGGGCGTGAAACACACGCGCCGGACGGTTTTCGCCTCACGCCCTGTTTCGGAGGCGCGTGTGGCGTCCTAAGGTGGTCGGAAATTCTCTACCGACACTCAAAACGATGCGCCGCCGCGTGGTCTTCCTCCCGCGGTGGCGCGTTTAACCTAAAAATGTATGTGGACGCGGAGGAGGCCGGTTGAAACCTCCGGCCACGTTTCTCTCTCTCCTGCACGTAAATGTGCAGGAGAGTCCCCCAAGTTGTTTTACTTTTCACTTCGGTCCCTAAATGTTTAATTTTGTATGTGGTCCTAATTTCTGTTATATAAGTTTTGATTTAGTTCGATTGAGTCCTCCGATTTTAATTAATTGAATGTCAAAAGTTAACTTAGGTCCTCCTACTTTCAATTTCCGGATTGGATGTATAAAACTCAATTAATTCGATACAGAAGTTCCGATTTTTGCAATTTTGTCCTCTGATTTCAATTGAGAATAAATATAATTTGCGTTTCAGCCCTTTGACTTTTAATTTTTTAATTTAAGCCCTTTATATTTGATTTTCATTTCAATCCTTATACTTTTAATTTGTTTTTATTTCTAGAATAATCCCTACTTTTGTCCATATATATATAAGTGTATTTAATACAATAATAATAATAATAATTATAATTATAATAATAGTAATAATAATAATAATAATAATTTATTTTTTTTTCTTACTCTTCTGTGTTTTTTTCCTTTCTCCCGATAATTTGATAATATTTTTTGTTTTGCCGGTAATAGTAATAATAATTGTTTTTTTTTTATCTTTTGTTAAAGTTTATTGCATATTTTTAGTCTTTGATTTACTTTTTGTTTCTTTCATTATTAATATAATAATAATAATAATAATAATAATAATTGTTTTTCTTGCTTGCTCTTTTTTTTAATTTTTTTTTGCCCTCCGGATAATTTTCTAATTTTTTTTGCAATAATAGTTTGTTTTTTTTAATCTTTTGTTAAAGTTTCTAGGATATTTTGAGTCTTTCATTTATTTTTGTTTCTTTCATTATTAATATAATAATGATAATAATAATAATAATAATAACAACAACATTAATAATAATAATTTAATTGTTTCTCTTATTTATTCTTTTGTTAATGTTTTTGAGTTTTTTTTTTCCATGATAATTTAATAATTATTTTGTTGTTATTCTAAAAAATGTTATTTATGCTTGCGCAACAAACTCTACTTAAAAATTGCTACATTTTATCTCATAATTTATAATTTTTCTTAATTATATCATATAAATTTATTGTTTTTGATTTAATTATGTTAAATTATATACACAAAAATACCCGCGGCAACGCGCGGGCAATATATGTATGTATGATTTTATTTAATCATATATGTGTGTGTGTGTGTATGTATGTATATATATATATATATATATATATATATATATATATATATATATATATATATATATATATAAACGGTGTACCTCTTTTCCTGTGCATAAAATCACTGTGTGCCAAGACATATTTTATCCGTGCGTCGTGCGAGTTCGTCAGTCTTTTTTTTTTCTCCCTGATTTTAACAGTGTATTGACGAAAAGGCCCCCCTAAAGAGACAAAATAGTGCACAGGAACCAGGGGCATCACCGGTTTTTCCTCTTTATATGCACAGTGCACAGACGAAAAAAACCCCAAATAAAGACAAAATAACGCACAGTAACCAGGGTTACCGCCGTCTTTTCCATCCCGGTTTTTTCGTAAATATCGACGAGTCCAGGGGCAAGCCAGTCAAGACAATTTAATTATCTAAATTGTTCTGACAGTCATGTGGACAATAATTTTAACTGTTATAGAACTATTTTTTTTTATTTGATTATTGCATGGTTTTTTTATATTAATTCATTTAGTTTGTTTTTATAAATTCTTAGACAATGTATATTTTTTTATTCATATTTATACATCTATACTTTTAGTTTTTTTATAGTTTTTTTTCTTTTAATTTTATTTAAATCAGTTAAATCCTAAAATTTGAATTTAAATTGATAATCATTTTAAATTTAATATTGCTTCTTTTTTTCCTTTAGTTTTATTTTTTTCTTTTTTTCTCTTTGTTTTTTTTTTTTTTTTGCTTCTTCTTTTTTTTCTTTGGATTAAATGATTTTTATGATTTGACTATTTATGCAGTAATCATGATAATTTTAGTTGTTGTATTTTTTTCCTTTTTCATACAAAAATCTTTTCCTTTTTTCAATGATTTTTCAAGACAATTTAATTATTTAAATTGTTCTGACAATAATGTTGACAATAATTTTAACTGTTATAGTAGTGATTATGATAATAACATGAGGATAGATTTTCAATTTATGTATTAATCTTTTTGTTGATAGAACTATTTTTTTTATTTGATTATTGCATGGTTTTTTTATATTAATTCATTTAGTTTGTTTTTATAAATTCTTAGACAATGTATATTTTTTTATTCATATTTATACATCTATACTTTTAGTTTTTTTATAGTTTTTTTTTCTTTTGATTTTATTTAAATCGGTTAAATCCTGAAATTTAAATTTAAATTGATAATCATTTTGAAATTAATATTGCTTCTTTTTTTCTTTATTTATTTTTTTTCATGTTATTTTAATTTGTTTTTTGGATTAAATGATTTTTATGATTTTACTATTTACGCAATAGTAATAATAATTTTAGTTATTGGTTTTTTATTACTTTTAGATGATTTTTATTATTTGACTATTTATGGAATGATCATGATAATTTTAGTGTTTATGTTTTTTTTTCTTATTTATACTTAAATCTTTTGCTTTTTTTTCTTATTTTCCAGGATAATTTAATTATTGAGATTATTTTGACAGTAATATTAATAATAATTTTAACTGATATAATAATGATAATGATAATAACATAAGGATATATTTTTAATTTATATATTCATCTTTTTATGGATAAAACTATTTATTATTTTATACAAATTTATAATTAAAAAATTCTATACAAATTTATTATTTTGTCTAACATTATGTTATAATAAAAAAATCTAACATAATTAATATTTGGCCCTTATACTTTTAATTTTTTTTTTCATCCCTTGATTTCTTATTATTTCTATAATGATCCCTGTTATTATTCAATGAATTCTTTAATTCTAGAATAATAATAATAATAATAATATAGTAGTGGTAATTTAATTAATTATTATTTAATAATAATAATAATTTAATTATTTCTCTTGCTTACTTTTCTGTTAATGTTTTTTAAGTTTTTTTTCATCGAGGTAATTTTATAATATCTATTCTTTTGATAGTAATAACAATGTTGATTTTGATTTTGATTTTGATTTTTTTATTAATGTTTTATTGTTTATATACTCTTTCATATTGTTATTATTATTATTATTATGAATTATAATAATAACAATATTTTAATGCTTTTTCGTGCTTCCTATTTTTTTAATATTTCTTTCTCTCAATATAATTTACTGATTTTTATTGTCTTTATAATAATATGAATAATAAATATTATTCGCTTTTTTCCTTTATTTCTTTTTTCTTTTTTATTATTTTAATTTGCTCTTTGGATTATATAATTTTTATTATTTTACCATTTACACAATAATAATGATTAATTTTTATTAATGATTAATTATTAATTTTTATTAATTATTAATTTTTTATTGTTTACTTATAAAAATATTTTGTTTTTTCTAATGATTTTTCAAGTCAATTTAATTTTTGTTATTATTTTAACAGTAATGTTGATAATAATTTTAACTCTTATAACAATAATAATAACAATAATGTGAGGATGAATTTCTGGACAAATTTATTTTAACTAAATTTATAATACAATTTAAAAATATATATAATTAATATTTTTTACATTTAAAAAAATATTGTGTACCCCGCGGCAACGCGCGGGGGCACTTAGCTAGTATATATATAAACTAGGATCGTAACCTCTAGTTCGTCCACGTGTACGATTTGATTTATCTTTGTTACCATCTCTTCGTCTGAATGGCAAGGAGTCCTTTTGTATGCAAAGGACGGACCTCCCGTCGCTTTCTATCTATTAGCTAGGCCTCCGAAGGTTAATTAATAATTTTATATTCATGGATAAAAAAATCATTGTAATTAAAATTTTAGCCCGTCATTTTATATTTTATCTAATCAAATTAAGAATATTAAATATAGAATAACAGACCTGAGCTCACTAGATTTTTTAAAGCGACAGGCCAGCATTTACTCCATAGCTTTGTAAAAATGTTTATATATTAAAAATATATCAGAATGTTTTTTCACCCTCATCATTTTTTTCCAGGGAAAAGAGAGACAACTTATAAGTAAGACGACCGAAGATGAAATAAACATCTTTTTAGGCTATAGTTTCTTATTTTGGATGAAATAAAGTTATAGAAAATTATTTTGGTTTTAAGTGAACATTAAATCATTTTTAATTTAAAAAACGAATAATTTCAAAACTCAAATGGCCGTCCTAATGAATCCAACAGTCAACAGGATATATATTTAATCATCGTTATCATCCAGAAGTAAAACCAAACCTTAAACCAACACGACTTAGGAAAGTGAATATTTATTATTAAGTGGTCACTGTTTTGCATACAAAGGGACTCATTACATAAACTCTCCATGCCACTCTCTCTGAACTCATATGTGTTCTTAGCTATTTCCATTCCCATCAGCAACAAGATCCCTGGTATTTATAAATAAATTAAAGAGAAAGACATGGTCAGTCTAAATCCAGACAGAGATCAAAAGAAAAAATAATAATAATTATAAAACAAAACTAAAATAAAGTCTATATTGATAAGAGGTACAAGAAGGAAGGGAGAGGATTTCTATTAAAGAGAGCAGATAGGATGGAAGAAATTAGCATCTCTCTTTTCGTAGCCTGCTGTTTCTCTATAAAGAAAAATATTAACGTGGTAAGAACATAATCATTTAACATGGTCTTACCACAAATCGCAAGATTTGAAAGAAGAAAATCATTAAAACTTCTTTTTTTCCCTTTAAAAACGTACCGTGTGTTGATGGACGATATATATTAGATGTGCATCACTTCGGAGGTTTGCAATGGCCTGATCCAGGTAAATAACTGCAAGGATTAGGACCTGATGGCTGAACATGACGGTTACTTTGTGAAAAATACATGCTGCTTGCTTGAAATTTTGATTGCCTGGTTGCAATCACAAGAGTAACACTGGCAGCAAGGATCACAATCAAAAGTAGGGTGGATTTTGACCGGAGAAAGAGAGTTTTCTTCAAGAAACTCACCATGGTTTTGATTAGTTTTCAGAGAAGGATGTGAAATATAACAAGAGAAAAAGGGTTTATATAGATGTAGGTTTGATTATGACATTCATAATTTAAAATTATATCACTAATGGTTCGTTAATCACTAAAATGGTGAAAACAATTGAGTTTCAAATTATATCATATGTTTTTTTTAATTATCCATAAATCTTGATGTTTATAAATATCATGAAGACTATATATTTGTGGGTAAATTAACGTTCAATGTTATAATTATTGATAATTAAGATATGATACTAGATTTAGCACGCCTCGTAGCACGTGCTAAGATACATATTCGTCTGTTAGCCTTTACCACTTTAGATTCGAGACAAGGATCATTCGCTGAGATTTGCTTTCTTTTTTGGGCCACACATCCAGCAGCGAAATTGAAAATCAGGAATTTATTTTGGTCAAATTGAAGGAATATTGCCGAAGACTTGTGCTTCAGGGAAGGCAGTGCTTTTGGCAATGTCTTGTGTGACGGCTACAAATACAAATATACATCAGAAATCAAAATTTGATTTTGAAATATCAAAAACGTCAAGACATGATGGATATTGACACAGGGTGTTACCATTTTCGCTAGCATCTGCTGCTGCTTGGGCTTGTTACTGTTGTAGAAGCCCTAGGCCTAGAGTGATGATATGATGGCCTCTATACATGGTTTGCCCAGATTTAAAGTTTTTAAATATTTGGGCTTTTGATGTTTTGAGCTGTTAAATTAAACTGGTATCCAAACTCTAGAAATTGGGCTCAATGGAATTAGCCCACCCATCGCTTAAGATCAAGCTTGAAGCCATAGATAAAAGCAAGCGTCCAAGAGTAACAAAATACGTGACCAATAAACCATAGAAATTGGTATTGCAATATTTAGGGTGTGGTTTTTATAAAGTACCTTATATTTAAAATATTTTTTAATTTTAGAAATGAAAGATAAGGTAATAATGAGATGATAGAGAATGCAGTAATGAAAGGACAATAACAATAAAAAAGATGGTCAATAAAATATTTGTGGTGGTGACAATAAAAAAACAAACAGATAATTGAAATGGTTGAATAATATTGTAAATGAATTGTTATTTGTAGAATTGAATTTTACAAATAATTTATTGAATTTCATGTGCTGAAAATATTTTTCACAACTAGCTTTCTGCAAAATATTTATGAAAAAATATATAATTATTTTTACACAAATGAATTGATGAATAATTCCGAATCAGTTTTATTATGTATTATAGTAAAATATTTGATTAAAATATAATATAATTTATTTAGTGTGTTGTAAACTGTATTTGAGTGTATTTTATTTGATTTCAAAAAAGTATTAAATTGATGTTTTATCTAGTATATCTTGATTATTTTAATGTATTGATGTTAGAAATAAAAATAAAATTATTTCAATATATTTTGAGGTGAAAAAACATTATTCACCGTAGTGCCGATCACACTTAGTGTGGAGACGAGCGAACTTGCCTGCGCGTTGCGCTGAGCTTTTATTTATGTGAAAAAACTGATTGATTTTATGCGTGTTATAATTGATTATTTTAATATTTACTTAGTAAAATTATAATTGATAAAATCTGTTAGAAATAGTTTTTTTTTTCCTACCTAAAAGTTATTGAATGTTGCTACTGTTAAAACTGTTTTGATAATTATTGAATCTGTAAATTGTACAATTGGAATCGAAAAAATTATGTTAAATGAGCTATGTGTTCCGTGTAATATACTGATTGATTATTTTTTATATTTTATTTATTTCATGAATCATTTCATTAACAAATAGTAAAATTACAATAGTTAAATTATAGCACAGATGAGTGATTTGTTTTATGCAGCAAACAATTCGATTGATAGTTCTGTTTTAACTACTCTGGTAATAATTTGCTTGGTAGATAGCAAAACCACAATTGATTGAATTGATTAAAGATATATTATTTGTTGTATGCAACATATTAATTGTTTGTTGTACTTGTTTTGACTATTTGCCGAATAATTTATTTGACAGATAGAAAAAATATAACTGCTAAAATTTATCAACGATTATTTTTTTAGATTTTTTCTTCATGTTATTATATTTAAAAAATTTAGAGCGCTAAGATTAAATTAATGTGAGATTTTTAAAGAAAAGTTAGTTCAATTTTTATATATATTTTAAGACGTTAATATGAAAAAATATTATAATATATAATTAGCCTTTCCTATTTTTTTAAGGAAAAAGACCCAAAAATAATATATGTAAGAATTTAGGACCAGTAACAAATTGTTACATATTAAAAAATTTGGTGCCGACTGTGACGAAATGCAGGACAATATTTTATTTTATTATTGTAGATAAGTTTGCATAATTTTTTTACATGTCTTGTCTATGTGTGGTTTCATATATTTTTTTTCATGATATGAGATCTAAAATATAGTACATAAAAAAAGTTGCGTAAGTTATTTTAAAAAAAATAACATTGACCAATGAATTTTTGTCTCAATTATTATAGTTGTCATTATAAATATTATTATACATAATTAATATTCTAATTATTATTGGTTATACTATCGATAACACCGTAATTATTGTTTGAAAAAGAAATTATTATTTTTTATTTTTTAAGATTTATTACAAATATTTTTATTATATTAAATATATTTTAAAATACTGATAGTAAATTATTATTTTTTGAAAATAATAAATAGGTTATATATATATATATATATTAAGGTGCTAATATTAAATAAATATAAAAATATATAATTAGTTTCACATATTTATAAGAAAAAATATTACAAATAATTATTATTATTATTTTGAATGTTTTATCTATAGTAATTAGAAATTTCAATATCTAAAAATATTAACAAAAAAGCAGTTAAAAAAAATCAATAAATGAACAAACAAAAATAAATATTATTAGATTTAAAAAAGTTATTCAACTTGCAGAATAAATAAAAATAATTTTAAAAAACAAACAGAAAAAATAATAAATATCAATTTTGAAATGATGACCAACACAAATTAAAATGTAAACATTAAAAGAAATAATTTTAATAATAGTGAAAATAATAAAAATTGATGAGACCATAATTATTGTTAGAATTTT
The DNA here is from genome assembly GCA_015731905.1 of Salix dunnii. Classification (NCBI taxonomy): domain Eukaryota; kingdom Viridiplantae; phylum Streptophyta; class Magnoliopsida; order Malpighiales; family Salicaceae; genus Salix; species Salix dunnii. Next base: position 20,062,385 of record CM027664.1, read on the forward strand.
TTTTTTTACTTTTTATTTTTATAAGATTTATTCTTCATATTATTATATTAAAAGTATATTAGAATAATGATAAAAACTATTTTTGAAAAAATTTAAAATTTAAAATTATAAAAATATAAATTAAAATATTATATTAAAATATTATATTTTAAAATTATTTTTGTGATAATTTAAAAACATTCGCGTACGCGATGCAACCGCCTACTTCCACACAAAGAGAAACAGATCATATAACTATGAGCATGGATATTAATTTAACCTCTCTCTCTCTCTCTCTCTCTCTCTCTAATTAATTAATTAATTAAAATCTAAAAACACCATTTCAAAAACGTGGCTGGAGGCAATGCTAAAAGAAGGGTGAATAAATTTTCATGAATTCTTGGGGACTGCTACCGTGAACTACTCGGCCAGACTACTTTGTAGTGAAGTTGTAGTATACAGATAATAATTATATTATTAAGTAATCTGATTATTTCAGTCTACAATTCATCTAAGTCTGGGTAAACAGTTAAATGAATAGTAAAAAACTCATTTTGTTTTAGCTTATAGCGAGCGGTTTTGCCCGTAAAATGCGCTGGATTTTTTATCTATGTAGAAAACTGATTAATTTTATACATGTTGTATTTTATTATTTTAATATTCAATTAGTAAAATTATAATTGATAAAATCTATTAAAAACGGTTTTTTTTTCAACCAAAAAGTGATTGAATATTGCTATTGCTAAAATGTTTTTGATAAAATTTGTTAGAAAATTTGTTAAGAAGATGAAATGATTTATTGCAAATTTGTTGTCACGGATACCCTGGTTAAAAAAATACAAAAAAAAAAAACCTGGTTAAAAAAAAAGCTGACTTGGACTTCCCGATTAAAAAAAATAAAAAAATATGAAAAAAGAGTCCCCCTTTATTAAAAGAACAAAAAAAATGAAGCTAGTCATAAAAAAGAATGCAAGGGGAAAGCATCTTTTTAAGAAAATCATTTGACTTGAAAATTTAAAAAATTTACCCCTCTATGCTGCGAGCTGAGTAAATAATTTTTATAATTGTTTGGATTAAAGAAATTAATAGGATTTGTCAATCCAAAATTTAAATATAATATCTATCTATGTAAAATTAAATATAATAAAACAGATTACCATACCTTATTATAAAAATAGCAATATCGAAGTCTTGACATCTAAAACTATCGTTGATATTACTGTCAAAATAATAAAAATTATCAAATTATCTCGAGAAAAAAAACTGAAAACAATAAAAAAAAAATAAGCAAGAAAAATAATTAAAATAATTCTTCTTCTTCTTCTTCTTCTTTTTCTTCTTCTTCTTCTTCTTATTATTATTATTATTTGTTAATAATGAAAAAAAAACAAAAACAAATGAAAGATTAAAAAAATCTAAATAACTTTAACAAAATATCAAACAAAAAAATAAACTAAAAATTATCAGGGAAAAAAAATTAATTTGACTGGAAAAAAAAAACAACCAATGAAAAAATAAAAGAAAGAGAAAATAAAAAAATAAAAAATAAAATAAAAATTATTAACCGGAAAAAATCATTTGACTTGAAAATTGAAAAAATTGACCACGCTGCGTTGCGGGTTAAGAAAATAATTTTTATAATTGATGGGATTAAAGAAATTAACAGGTTTCACTGGTTTAAAATTAAAATATAATATCTATATATGCAAAATTTAATATAATAAAACAAATTATCACAACCTATTATAAAAACAACAATATTGAAGGCTTAACATAAAAAATTATCATTGTTATTACCGTCAAAATAATAAAATCTATCAAATTATCCTTAGAGAAAAAAACTTAAAAACATTAAAAAAAGAATAAGCAAGAAAAATAACTAAAATTATTATTATTATTATTATTATTATTATTATTATTATTATTATTATTATTATTATTATTACTATTACTATTACTACTATGTTAATAAATAAATAAATAAAAGGCTAAAAAAATCTTAAAACTTTAACAAAATATTAAATAAAATAAAAATTATTAGATAAAAAAATTTAATTTGACTTGAAAATAGAAAAAAAAACTAAAAAAAAGAACCTAAAGAATGCGTATGTATGTAAATGAAAGGAAAAGATGGACGAAGCACTCAAATAGATAGACGATGGATAGCAGTAAAAAAAATTTTTGTTGGCTGGCCAAATATGATGACAATGCGTGTTCAGCAGCGTACTCCCTATCCAGGCAGTGCACCGTTGTGTTGTTGGCCGGCTCATTCTCTGAATTCTTCGCTCAAACAGGCACGTGTAAAGTGAGAAAATATTGCATAGAAATTGTTAATGGTTGCTGCCGAATTGACCCTCGATGTAGATGTTGTCCAAGCGTTTCTGCGAGGGGTTTTACTATTTTTTGCATTGCAATTTGCCGTTCACAAACATAAAAGGGTTACTACATTAATTAATTGCAATCCCAATATATAATCAATGGCGATGGACGCGTGGAATAATTATTGACACAGTATAATGGGGAGCATTAAGCAGCGTATGAAAGTAAATATTAACTGAGCTGACAAAAACAACTACAATCATCAGCAAGAGACGATTTTGCAATGAAAAAGTGAAATGATATTTTCCACCCCACTGGAAGGTGAGTAAAACATGGGAAAAGAAAAGTGTCAATTAATTGCCACAGGAAAAGGAGTGAAGTAGAAGAAAGTACAAATTAATTGTTGCTGCCGAAGTGGAGCCAGAAATGAGAGGAAGAGTCCAAATTAATTGAATCCAAGGCCATTTGATACATCCTTTGATCCGAAGAACAAAATGAAATAAAAGATGGCAGCTTAACTTTTTAATTATTTATTATTAATCTATCTACACTCGCTGTAATCAATGGAAGTCAAGCAAGATGTGCCAACAGGTCAGGAAAAGCAAAAAATTAACAGCTGCTACCATCTAAATGATAGCCATGGAAGCTAGAGTCCTGATTAACTGCTGCTAAAGTAATTGTTGCCGCCATTTAAAGTCCATGCAAAACTGGGAAGAAGAGCCAAAATTAATTGCTACCTTACTATTACAATCCACAGTTCAAATGGGTGTCTATGAACAATATCTTTTCATTTTGTTTTAGCTCTTTTGTAATGTAATAGACAGTGAAAGGGCGAGCTAAAACTTAAAAGGTAGGCGCAATGTGAAATTTAAATGTGAGAAGTAGTGGATTGTGCACTCCAGTACACAATAAAAATGGGTTTATATGAACAGTATATAAGTATATAAACAGTGAAAGGGCGAGCTGTTTTAGCTCTTTAGTAATATATTTAAATAAAATAAAAAACTCAAAATATAACATAGAAAATCAATAAAGATGAAGAGAATGGTGATTAATCAGTAGGATCTGCCATATGAAACCTCAATCTCAATACACAAAATTAAATAAATAATAAGGTATTACCTTATAGTTAAAACAGATTGGCAATTCACTATTTAATCACCGCACACACACACACACACAAAAAGCACTGTGGACTCGCAATTTGTCCCTGTGCGCCACGCGAGTTCGTCCATATTTTTTTTTGTTTTTTCAGCCCATGCAAAGTGTAATGACTATATTTTCCCTAAAGAAATAAAAAAAGGCCGCTGGGCAGAGGGGCACCACGGTCATTACGCGTTTCCGACCCGGCCTGGTCCAGTCTGTCCGGTCGTTTTTTTTAATATTTCTCTAAACAGTGAAAAAACGATGTTAACCCTAGATAAGGACAAAAGAGATACTGCGCGGGAGGGGTGATATGGTAATTAGCCAATTTTTTTTTTTTCGCACCGGTTTACTGTTGGTGCGTCACCATACGCACCGTTCGTTTTCGCCCTCACGAGTTCTTCGGACGGCACGTGTATCGTCATACGGCGTCCAAAAATGCCCACCCGGCGTCTAGAATGATTTTCCACCATGCTCTCTTCCACATGGAGCGGCGCGTGTATCTAGATGGTGTCCGGATAGGTGTCAATGGTCGTTTGAATTCCCCCCCTCATTTTCCTCTCCTCCCTGCGCCAGCTGACGTCAGCGTAGCTGTTTTTTGTCAAATTTCATTTCAGTCCCTGAACGTTTGATTTTATTTTTCTTACCCTGATTGCAATTATATAAGTTTTGATTTGTTTGGATTTCATCCTTTAATTCAAATTAATTATATAAAGGAGTTGCAGTTTAGTCCCTGATATTTTAATTTTGTGTTTTCGCCGGAAATCTTCAATAGTTTTTGGTATCAAAGTTTTGATTTATTTTAATTTTATCCTTTCAAGCAAATTTGTCGTCATTCCTTAATAATTTCAGTGTCAAAGTTTGATTTCTTTCAATTTTATCCTTCCATGCAAATAAATTATATTTTTAAGTTCCATTTTGGTCCCAATTATTTTAATTTATGGTTTTAGTTATTGGGATTTATTTCAATTTTATCCATTAAATTAAATTTATTGCATATGTTTTTTTTATCCCTTATACTTTTAATGTAGTATTTTATTTTTGTTCATTTATTTCTTATGCATATTTCTTGCATAGTTCCTATTTTTATTCATATTTATATATATATGTGCTCTTCGTTTTTCTTTCCAATTTTACTTTATTTCCAATATCATTAATTTTTTCTTTTTAATTTCTAAATTTTCACATTTACTGTTTGTTTACTATAGGCTAGATATATATTTTTATATTTATTTAATATTAATGTCCTTATATATATATATATATATATATATATATATATATATATATATATATAACCTACTTATTCTTTGCAAATAAAATCATAGTTGATGATAATTTTTTTCAAATACTTCTAATATAATAATATGACAAATAAATCTTATAAATAAAAAAATTAATTTTTTTACCAATGGTTACGGTATTATCGATATTATAACCAATAATGATTAAAATATTAATTATGTATATAATATTTATGATGACATAATCTTTAAAACGTTTTTATCAAAAGAATTTTAGTAGCAACAACAGTCAATCGTTTTGTTGTGGAAAAAAATGTTTCTAATATATTTTATCAATTATACTTTTACTCATTAAATATTAAATTAACAAAACGTTTTTTTGAATTAAAAAAATCTTTTGGCTGATGTATATACTATATATAGGGTATTTGGTATTGCGTTTCAAAAATATTTTTGAAAAAAAATAAATTTTTTTATTTTTATTTTTTACTTCACATAAATAAATGAAAAGGTGTTTTATATATATGGCCTAATTTTTTTTGAAAAAAAAAAGTAATATTATTGTTTTAAAGTACTTTTAATATCATAATATGAAAATAAAAAAATTATGAATTTTTTTTCTCATTAATTTTATTATTTCCACTGTTATTAAGTTTATTTTTTTTAATATTTACATTTTAATCTCTGTTGGTAATCATTTCAAAAATAATATTGTCTATTTTTTATTTTCTTTTATTCTTCAATTCAAATAATTTTCTAAAATATAATAATATTTATTTTTGTTTTGTCATTTATTTAGTTTTCTAATTGTTTTTTTTTTAGTATTTGTAGGTGTTGAAATTTCTTATTATTATAGACAAGGTATTCAAAATAATGATAATGATTATTTATATAAAAAAATTTCTTATAATATGTGAGACTATATATATATATATATATATATATATTTATTATTTGTGAAAAATAATAATTTACTATTAGTATTCTAAAATATTTTTAAGATAATAATATGAACAATAAATTTTACAATCAATTTCCTGCATAGAAAAAAATATATTTCTAATAAATTTTTTTCAAAAGAGTTTGAGCAGAAGCAAGATTCAATCGTTTTTTGGTAGAAAAAAACCTGTTTCTTACAGATTTGATGAATTATAATTTTACCAATTAAATATTCAAATAAAAATCACAACACAATTAATTTTTTATACAGATAAAAAAGTCTAGCGCATCGCATGGGCAAATTCGCTTATATGCACTATTTAAATGATTTAATAAAAATTAATGAAAACCGTAGGTAGATATTGGACAGCAATGAAGCTACAGTCCCAATCTAGCTGGAGGCCACTCAACAAAAAAGATTAATATTTATGAACCTCAATATTGCACACAATCATATACCACAATATAACAATCAACACGTATTTAAACATAGGTTTTTATCAAGGATCATCCAAAACTATCAAGCCAACACGAATTAGGAAAATAAATATTTATTAAGGACTTATTACATCGACATTAATCAATTGCTGGATATATATATATATAACCTCATAAAATATCCATTGATATATAAATGAAAGAGCTAAATCTTTAACTTGCAACAGACCGTATATAACCCTACTCTTACTGTTGTACTTGAATGGAAATTCCTAGTAAAATAAAACATGTTGCTATCCAATTTCGGAAAAAAATATATATATATATATATATATATATTTTTTTTTTTTTTTTAAAATATTTTGGAATAGGGATAAAATTTAATAAATTAAAAGTTTCACTGTCAATTGAGTATCAAATCATACAAATCAAAAATCAAGGATCAAGTTAGAAAAGCCGCATAAACTGAAGGGTATATTTAAATTTTTACCTATAAAAAACTCTATATATAGAGCTCTTCATCAACAAGATGACGATATCACAATAAGTTTCGTACGCCAAAAAACCCTAAACACTTCTCTTTCCCCAAAAAAGGGGCTGCAGCCGCCACCTCCATCTCCCCAGCTGCAGCCCCTCCCCATTTCCCTTTCCCACTTCTCCGGCTAGACCCTCACTTTCCTCTCATTTTCCCGGCCACACCAGCTTTCCCTTCCCTCAAGCTTGCAGCCACCGCCGGCAGCCTTCACCTTCCACTTCCCGTCAAGACTTAAGCTTTCACTGTCACCGTCGGTGACTTTCCCTTCACCTCTGTTTCCCTACTGTTGAGCACCACAGCCAGCAGACCCACGATCTCCCCCTTTCCTCACTCCTCTCTTCCTCCAGCCGAACAGAGCATCACCCCACGCCTTCTCCTCCATATCCTCTCCGTTAGCCTTTCCCTTGTTTCCCTCTCCTCTTCGACAGCCCCATCTCCACTTCTCTCCCGTCAACCACCACAACAACTCCCACCAGGGGCAGTCTAGCCGATCTGAAGAACAGATCTCCGAGAACAGAGCCAAGATTTGAAGGAAAGAACCGGTTGATTTTTTTTTCTTGTGTTTGTGTGGCTGTTATTGTTTGCAGGTCATTGTGGAACACCCTCGCCGGCGAGAAAAAGAAGAGAAAAGCAGAAGTAGAAGAAGAAGATGAAGAAGGGACCGAAAGGAGAACAACCCAGCTGCCTTGTTTGTGTTTGTTTGCGTGTTTTCTGTGTTTGCAGGTCTCCATGAGCGCCACTACCGGCGAGAGAAGGAAGGGGAGAAGCAGATGTACTCCTCCCTGTCCTGCTGATCTTCACCGGCTGCGGCGCGTGTCGGACGCGCCACCATTCCTCCCACTGCCACTGTTCCAGCATTGTTCCTGAGTTTTTTTTGTAAGTTTCTGTTTATTTGAATTTATTGTATTTTTAATTATTATTGTGAAATGTAATGAGAAAAAATGTATTGATGTTAGAAATAAAAATAAAATTATTTCGCGTACAAAAGGACTCATTACATCGACATTAATCAATTGCTGGATATATATATATAACCTCATAAAATATCCATTCATATACAAATGAAAGAGCAAAATCATTAACTGGCAACAGACCGTGTATATAACTAAACGCTTGACGGAGATGGACGATATTGAAGCATCAGTCGGGAGTTGGAGGTTTGCAATCGCCTTGTCCAGGTATGTAACTGCAGGGATTAGGACCCGATGGCTGAACTGGACGGTTGCTTTGTGGATAGTAGGTGCTGGGTGCTCTGAATTCTGGCCTCTTGTTCATGGTATTAGAAGGCCTAGTTGCGGCCACAAGGAAAGCTCTCGCAACAAGGATCAGGAACACAAGGAAGATGGCCTTGGCCGTAGGAAAGAGAGATCTCTTGCACATATCACTGCTCATCATGATACAGATATATCGATACAGGTGCAATAAACTGACAATGGCGGTCTAATAAAGGATCTTGAAGAGATGTGAATATATATATATAAAACTTTATCAACCAAGTCTTTATTTTATTATTATAGAACTAGAATTATAATTCCCGATACATCCTCGTACTTAATTTTTAAAATTATTTTCAATCAAATCATACTTGATTAATTATCTCATTTTAATTTTTAACTAGTGGTTTTTAATGTGTGATTAATTAAATTCCCACCATGCTAGTTCAAATATAAATTATAATTATAAATAAATAGAATTTAAAAGTTAAAATAATTTAATTATTATTAATTTTATAATTAATTAATATTTTAAGATCAAATACATTATCTAACATGTTATAATCCTTTAAATATTTGAAAAGTCATGAAATGTATTCTCCGTGTCAAATTATTAAATTTTAAATTTTATGGAATTAATAAATCGGTTTGTAAGTTTTGTATCCCAAGTTATGATTTTATACGGTAGCATTTTCTTCTTTTTTTTATTTTCTTAATTCAACCCAGTTTTGTGATCATTGATTAAATAATAATATATTACAAAATAACTAATAGAATCTATGATATTCTAAAAACAATCATGACAAATATATTTTGTTTATATTAAATTTAATTGACATGTGCACAAGTCATCATAAGAATACGAGTCGTTCTGTCCCCATCCCTACACGTGGCAGAACCCCCAACACACACCCTGGACAAAATCTTAGGACGTTTGAGTGATTGCCTTTTAATGTAACACCCACTCATGTCTATTCCTCTTCATCCTTTCATATTTTATTATCAAAAGCTTTGATGTGATGTAGCATGGATCGCCCGACGCTTTTGAGCTCCGTTACCGGTCATATCAATGATTTAAAAAAAATAATTTTGGAACCGAGTTGCCGAAAATACTAGTATTTTTGGCTTATATAATTTAAAAAATTTTGATTTTTTTAATATTAATAAAAAAACAGATTCCAAAATAAAAAATTATGCTTTTGTTTAAAAACAGCACATTTTTTTATATAATATTAATTTTGCTTACAAAATAAAACAAAAAATATTTTTTATCACTAATTAAAACAATACCGAACAATTGAATAATTGTCGTCTCTTGCTTTCTGTTTTCAAATTATCAGTCATGCCAAGAATAATTAATCAGCCTTGAAAATTTACACTGTAAATTAATCATATCCATTCATTGTAATTTGAAGGTTAGAATACACACACACACACATTCAGGATACTTGCATTCAGGATATATTTTTAATTAAAAATATAGTTTATCCATTCATTGCTCGATCGAGCTGCTTTCATTTAGTACATCTTGGATGTGGGCTCGGGCTCGGGCTTATTTTATTTTGAGAAGCTTTAAAGTTTGCAAAGCGTTCTCGATCCATCTTCCTTGAAAACAAAGAAATAGAATCTCAAAAGTTATATTTAGCTATTGTGTCTGTCATAGAATGAATAAATATACAAAAAAAAAAAACAATTATTTAATTGAAGAGATAGAAGCTTAAGATAAATTTATTTATAAAATAAATATATAATTTATTTATTCCCGGGTTCTCAGGCAAGTATGCGTATGACATGTTATTTTTATAAAATGATGCTCTCGAACAATTAGAGCCAAGAACATGACAAAAAAGAGTAATTTACTGTGTTATTGTACGGATAATTTCGATGAAAACAAGTACAGAAAATAAAAATTTAATCAAAGTGTGCACAAATTATTCCGAACGGCTTAATTGAAATACAAAACCAGGATATTGTTCGGTGATTTCAATCTCTATTAATATCTTAATTACTGTTAACAATGCTAGCTGGGATATATTGTATTATTAATTAATACTCCAATATTATTAGAATTTAACTAATAATATATATAATAGGACAGTTCATGCATGATTCTTGAAACATATGTACTGATCATCAGCATCCAATCCAAATAACCATCCTCCTCAACACTCTACAGAATGTATTTATTAAAACTACATTCTCAGATCCAACAAATTTGAGAAATAAATTATTATTAAATAATATTAATTTGCATACAAATAAAGGATTCATTCGACCAACTCTCCGTGCTGACTCTATCACTTCCATCAGTATATGATCCTTCATATTTATATATAAATAAGATCTGGATTTTTAATTTCACAGGATAAGAAAGAAGATAATTATAAAATAAACCCCCATAAAATATCCATTGATATATAAATACGATCTAATTAAATCTGTAAAAAAAGCTGCGTGCTTGATGGAGATGGACAATGAAGCTTCGCTTGGGAGGTTTGCATTTGCCTTGTCCAGGTATGTAACTGCAGAGATTAGGAGCCGATGGCTGAACTGGACGGTTGCTTTGTGGATAATAGGTGCTGGGTGCTCTGAAATCTGGCCTCTTGTTCATGGTATTAGAAGGCCTAGTTGCGGCCACAAGAGGACCTCTCGCAACAAGGATCGGGAACATGAGGAAGATGGCCTTTGCCCTGAGATAATTCTTTCTGCACATGAATCGATCAAAGAGACAGTCTCAAAACCTTAGGGAATAAACAAGCAAGATACTATGGCCGCAAAGTCTCCCAGAAATCCTCTGCAAATCAGATTCCCCTGGTGTGGGTTTCGATACCTTGGAAAAATGAACGTTGAATGCACAAGTGAATCTTCAGAAAAGGGCATCAAACCATCTCCAGATCATTAAATGGTACCTGGCGATGCAAGGCCAGATAGCTTATGCCTTCTAAGGGTGCGCAGGATTAGATGAAATTCATAAGAACCCACTGAATTTGGAGATTGGCAACAAGTTTATTTACAGGTAAGAAACCATGCACCATAAGCAGTCTCCATTTTACAATATGAAAACTAGATCAATGGTCATGAAAACACAAGCCAAGTCACAATTGAACTGTCATCATTAATGTATTAAAATTATTAAAAAACATTTGAAATGAGAAAATGTCTTTGAATATTTTTCTGTTTGATGCACAAGAGCTCGTCGAGGAGTGGACGATCAGTGCACCTCTCTTTTTCCAAGGGAGATAACAAAGCCAAGCCACCACATAATGTGAACCAATACAAAATATTTAATCATCGTTATCATCCAAGAGTAAAATCAAACCTTGAACAACACGAATCAGGAGAGTGAATATTTATTATTAATGGTCCTTTTTTTGCATACAAAGGAACCCAATATAGTCTCCATGCCACACACTCTAGAGCCCATCTGTGCTCTTATCTATTTCCACTCCAATCATCGACAATATCCCTGCTATTTATAAATAAAAATTAAAGAGAAAAACGTGGTCAGTCTACATCCAGAGAGATATCAAAAGAAAATATAATAATTATAAAACAAAACTCAAATAAAGTCTATATTGATAAGAGGTACAAGAAGGAAAGGAGAGGATTTCTATTAAACAGAGGAGATAGGATGAAAGAAATTAGCATCTCTCTTTCCATGTAGTCTACTATTTCTCTATAAAAAAAAATATTAACGTGGAAAAACATAATCATTTAACATGGTCTAATTGATATATATATTTTTATCAATTATTTAAATTGTTTTTAAACTCATAAAGTTTATTAGATCAAATCTAAACAATGTTCACTTTGATATATCTGACTCCAAAACAGGGGAAAGAACCGGGGACAAGAAAAAAAAATCAAAGTAGATGCAAGTTCGATAATAATAATAAATAATTCTTAAATAGAGGAGTTGAAACACTGAAATTTTTTGTCAAGCAATCACTAGGTATTCATTCTTTCTGCGCGTTAATCGATCAAAGAGACAGTCCCAAAACCTCAAGGAATAAACAAGCAAGATCATATGGCAGCAAAGTCTCCCAGAAATCCTCTGCAAATCAGATCCCCCTGGTGTGGGTTTCGATACCAAGGAAAAATGAACGTTGAATGCACAAGTGAATCTTCAGAAAATGGCATCAAACTAACTCCAGATCATTAAATGATACCTGCCCATGCAAGGCCAGATAGCTTATGCCATCTAAGGGTGCGCAGGATTAGATGAAATTCATGAGAATTAACCCGCTGAATTTGGAGACTGGCAACAAGTTTATTTACAGGTAAGAAACCACGCACCATAAACAGTCTCCAAGTTATAATTTTTGAAAACTAGATTCATGGTCATGAGAACACAAGCCAAGTCAGACTTGAACTGTCTTCAAGAATCCATGAACAAGGGAGGGGATTGCATTTAGAAACTGGAGCCATGATCAGAATCAGAAAATATACTCGAGGGCAAGGAATTTTGCTCAAAAATCAAATGAAAGGAAGACTGCGATTATAGAAAAGAACATCAAGCTGAAAATCAGACATGTAAACATTTTACAAAAACAAAAAAGAAGCCTTATTAATCTGAACATGTAGAGTTGAATCGCAACAGAACCATATGTAACAACCCTAGAGTGCTGATATCATGGCTTCTGTACACGGGTTTCTTGGCGGTTATGGGTTGCCCAGATGTGAAGTTTTTAAGCGTTTGAGCCGTTGATGTTATGGGCTGATATATTAATTGGGTACCCGTGCTTTACCTATTGGGCTTAGTGGGATCAGGCCAGCGTTACTCCATAGCTTTCTAAGAATGTTTAAATATTAGAAATATTTTCATCATCATCATAAAATTATTAAAAAAACATTTAAAATGAGAAAATGTTTTTGAATATTTTGCTGTTTGATTCGCAAGAGCTCATTGAGGAGTGGACGATCAGTGCCAGCACATATATACAATTTTTATTCTTGCTTTATGATGGAGCATTTTTTCCATGGAAAAGAAACAACTTCTAGGTAAGATGATCGAAGATGAAATAAATATCTATTTAGGCTATAGTTTCTTAATTGAGTGACCATTAAATCATTTTTAGGCTATGTTTTCTAGAAACAACCTCTAATAAAGTTATAGAAAATTATTTTGGTTTTAAGTAAACATTAAATCATTTTTAATTTAAAAAACTAATAATCTCAAAACTCAAATAGCCGTCCTAATTAATCCAACAACCAACAGAATATTTAATCATCCAGAAGTAAAACCATAACTTAAACCAACACGAATTAAGAAAGTGAATATTTATTATTAATAGAGCTTGTTTTGCATACAAAGGGACTCATTAAATAAACTGTCCATGCCACACTCTCTAGAGCCCATACGTGTTCTTAAAATATTTCCATTCCCGTCACCAACAAGCTCCTGAAATTTATAAATAAATTAAGGAGAAAAGCAGGGTCAGTCTAAATCCAGAGACAGATCAACAGAAAAATAAAAAATAAAACTATAGTCTATATCGATAAGAGGTGCAAGGAAAGGAAGGGAGAGAATAACCTATTTGAGAATATAGTTGTGGTTATTTTTTAAAATATTTTTTATTTATAAATATATTAAAATAATATTTTTTATTTTTTTAAAATTATTTTGACATTGAAAATGATCTAAAGACCCATTTTTTTAATTTAAAATAAAATAAAAATTTAATTTTTTTAAAAATCTTTTTCAAACACAACATAATGCAAAACACTTTCTAAAAAAGAAAAGAGAGGGATGAAAGAAATTAACATCTCTCTTTTCATAGCCTATAGTTCTTTTTTTTCTTTTTTTTTATTCGAGGAAACCACACTTCCCTGAAAGCGCACTTTGTGGGCCCAGGTGAGTGAATAAAACCCCGGCTGTCCCAGGTTTTTACAAGAAGTGCACGCCCTGACTTGAACTCAAGATCTACTGTGTAGATCTCAAGCCCTTTGCCACCACGCCACACTCCTTGGGGATAGCCTACAATTTCTCTATAAAGAAAAATATTAACATGGTAAGAACATAATCATTTAACATGGTCTAACCACAAATCACAAGATTTGAAAGAAGAAAATCATTAAAACATCTTTTTTCCCCTTTAAAAACGTACCGCGTGCATCGCTTTGGAGGTTTGCAATGGCCTGATCCAGGCACATAACTGCAAGGATTAGGACCTGATGGCTGAACAAGACGGTTGCTCTGTGGAAAATTCATGCTGCTTGCTCGAAATTTTGGTCGCCTGGCTACAATCACTAGAGTAACAATGGCAACAAGGATCAAAATTAAAAGGAGGGTGGATTTTGACATGAGAAAGAGAGGTTTCTTCAAGATGGTCACCATGGTTTTGATTATAACGAGAAAGAGGCCAGAGTTTATATAGAATTATAGTTCATAAAAAAGAATATTTAGGTTTGATTAGGTCATTCATAATTTAAAAAATTATATCATTGTTTGAAAAGCTCTTTACTTTCATGAAAAGAGTGGTGCTTTTAATTAACTTAAACTTTCATGTCAGCATTTGTGATTTTGTTATATTTTTAAATTTATGCAGTGTCAGAATGACTTTATTTTTACATTAACGAAAACAAATGTTTTTTTCTTACTTAAAAGATAGTTTTAAAATTGAAGGTAAAATGGTTAAGATTCTTAATTCAATTCTATACTTATTCCAAACATTATTTTATAATTTAATATTTTATTATAAACATACGAATTATAATAAATTATCAGAAAATAAACTCAGTTTCGTATATAATTTAATTCCACTAAATAGAGTAGACGTGTATGCATTCTTTATATCTCGGATTCTCCTGACAAAATTAACAAAATGTTTGGCCATACGAGACAAAGCAATAAAAATTCAGCAAAGTGAAGAATTTTATTATTTTTTCTCTCACCATTTACTTTTCTGGCCTATTCTTTACTTTTATTTTCAGAGTTGTCAGTATCTTTCTGTTTTATTAAAAAAACCAAGATAAATCAATATTATTTTTGCCTCAATTTTCATTCCGGTCTATTTTGAAAATTCTAGTCAAACTCTGGCCGGAACATCTCAGTTTTGTTTTGGGCGTGCCGTTCCAGCCTTAAAATTCTTTTTATTTTGATTAACTTGTAATTTTTTTTTTCTAATTTTAAGATTATATTTGTTTGATTTTGTGTTTCTATTGCATCATTTAAAATTAATTTATCTTGAATTTTAATTATGCTTGTTAAATTAATATTTTTTTTCCATATATATATAATTAATTATATATGAACAGTACAATTCCGAAACGGCACAATAAAATGATTTGAAACCAAAACATTTTGTACCCTTAAAAAAACCAAAACGGTGACCAAAACAATATTAACAACCTCATTGCTTCCATATCTCAAATCTACATAAAACATGAAAGACTTTAGGGGTTTTCAGTCGTGATTGTAAAACTTTGAAGATTTATATAGGTGATTTTGAATTCAAGTTTATATATATATATATAATTAAAATTGTATTTTAACTAAATTCATAATATATACTTTACAGAGACGGTTTCCTTGGATTAAAAAAATAATAATAATCCTCTATTTTGAATTGTTACAGGTTCCATGGCATGCCAGGGAAATGAGTGTTTGAGATTTTTTAAAATTTCTGCAGTGTCAGATATGATCTCATATTAGGGAGTCAGTTTGGTCATGCTGTAGTTTTTCAACAAGTTCGTCCATTTATACACCGAAGTACTTTCCCCCCACTCATCGCGTTTCACGTCGAGCTTCTTGGTCCACTACCATATGATTTTTATTTTATCTTCTAAATTTTTTAGTTTAAATCTTTTTTTTTTAATTTCATTGTTTTATATTTTGTTAATTTTAAATTTATTATTATAATTTATTATACTTTGTTATTTATAAGGTTATTATATTTTTAAATATTTTATATTTGGTTGATGTTTAAATTTACAAGTATCTATTTTTGTTATTATATCATTAAATAAATAATAGCTTTAAAAAATTTAAGTTTTTAAATTTAATAGAGTTCAGGTTTCAAGTTACAAAATATAAATCAATTTCCATATATCGCTACTTTAATATTAAAAAAATATTAAACTTGTGGACTGAGCAAGAGAAACATGATAATGGTGTTTAATACAATATTACATCGTTTCTTATTTTATTTTTTATTATTATTGAATCAGTTTTTTACCACTGAATTTGGAGATTGGCAACACGTTTATTAAAAGGTAAAAAGCACGCACCATAAGCAATTTCCAAGTTACAATTTGAAAACTAGATTCATGGTCAGGAAAACATAAGCCAAGTTAGACTTGAACTGTCTTCAAGAATCCATGAACAGGGGGGATTGCATTTAGAAACTGGACCACAAGCCATGATCAGAATCAGAGAATATACTCTAGGGCAAGGAATTTTGGTCAATAATCAAATGAATGGAAGATTACGATTCTAGAAAACAACATCAAGATGAAAATCAGCCAGGTTAGTCTTTTTTTTATATTATTAACATAGATATCCAGGCAAATTTATACATGTCTGAACTAATCCTACAAATTAGAATCACAAGATTTGAAACCTCACACCTAAATTGTGACAAACCCTTTTAATCCCAAGCGGCCACTTGGATGGTTAAAAAACAAGATAGTCTTTCTAGGATTGGTTGTGGTTAACCTTTCTACCCTTGTGGGCGATGGGGATCTGATTCAGATCGCGTTTGTTCACAAAGTGCACCTCATAAACAAACCGCATACTTAATTCGTAATTACTAGGCATTCGTTCTTTGTCTGAGAATATGGATTAGAAACTCTGAAAACTAGCAAGGTAATTAAAATTCAGGACTACAAGATAGCCGATAAGAAGACACCATTTTATCAGTAGAAGGTGAAATAGTAGAAGAAGATGATTATAGATCATCAGGGCCAGCAAAGTCTCACAGAAATCCACTTCATAGGTTAATAAATCTGCACACTTAACTTCCATTTCCTAAGATCATAAATTTGAGAAAACAGCATGGATAGTGCATCTTATTAACACTTGAAACCTTGTAAAACAATAAGAGAAACACATTTAAGATGCATACCAGCAAACAAAATCAATTCAGCGAAACAATTCCAGCCTATACAAGAGCACTGACAAAAGTTAACATTCAAAAACTTGCAAGTTTCATCAAAACTGAAAATTGCTCAAACATGTCAGCAACACGACAAGATTTCTCAAGGGGGACTCTCATGAGCTCCAAAACAACACGAGCTCCTATGCCCTTCTTTATCAAATCTCCAACTAATTAAAACCCAAAAAACTTTAACAAATCCCTTTATTCCAAGTACCCAAAACATCTTAGAATCCAAGCTTAGTTCTTCTCCAGTGCCTACGCTTGGCGTTGTACCTAACACACCAAAAACCCATCAACTTCAATTTTTTTTTCTTTTCTTTAAAAGAACACAAACAACAAAACGTAAACAAGAAAAAGACCTCATAGTGTTATCGGTTCTCATGCGAATCCAATGAGGGATAGCCTGTTTTGCCTCATCTTCTTTACTAGTTTCTTCTTTATCCTATACGTCTTCTGTGACGGCTACAAATACAAATATACATCAAAAATCAAAATTTGATTTTGAAATGACAAAAACGTCAAGACATGATGGATATTGACACAGGGTGTTACCATTTTAGCTAGCTTCTGCTGCTGCTTGGGCTTGTTACTGTTGTAAAAGCCTTAGGCCTAGAGTGCTGATGATGGCCTCTATACATGGTTTGTCCAGATTTGAAGTTTTGAAGTGTTTGGGCTTTTGATGTTTTGAGTTGTTAAATTAAATTGGTATCCAAACTCTATAAATTGGGCTCAATGGAATTAGCCCACCCATCGCTTAAGATCAAGCTTGAAGCCATAGATAAAAGCAAGCGTCTAAGAGTAACAAAATACGTGACCAACAAAGCATAGAAATTGGTACTGCAATATTTAGGGTGTGGTTTTTATAAAGTATTTTATATTTAAAAATAGTAATAATTTTAGAAATGAAAGATAAGGTAATAATGAGATGATAAAGAATGTAGTAATGAAAGGACAATAATAATAAAAGATATGGTCAATAAAATAGTTGTGGTAGTGACAATGAAAAAATAGATAACTGAAATGGTTGAATAATATTGTAAATGAATTATTATTTGTAGAATATTTTATTGAATTTTACAAATAATTTATTGAATTTCTTGTGCTGAAAATATTTTTCATGACTAGCTTTCTACAAGATATTCTAAGAAAATAAATATAAAAAAATACTTATTTTTATACAAATGAATTGATGGTGATGAATAATTTCGAATCAATTTTATTATGTATTATAATAAAATATTTTATTACAATATAATATAATTTTCTTCGGTATAAAACTGCCAATTTGTAGCCATTATTCTGATATATCTACTCAAATGATATGTATTTATATAAATTAATAGGATTTATATTGAGTTGATTCAAGCATTGATGAGGTTACATAGTGACCTACGGTTATGGACACCACAATATATTTTAGAGGTATTTAATAATTTGGATATATTAATTAATGTAAAAGATATTTTTATACATTTT
This sequence comes from Salix dunnii, assembly GCA_015731905.1. NCBI lineage: Eukaryota > Viridiplantae > Streptophyta > Magnoliopsida > Malpighiales > Salicaceae > Salix > Salix dunnii. The sequence continues at coordinate 20,080,770 of CM027664.1, forward strand.
CAAACAAAATATATTTTTAAAAAAACATCATACACCACAATTTAACAATCAAAATATATTTAAACATCAGTTTTTATAAAGGATCATCCAAAACTATCAAGCCAACACGAATTAGGAAAATAAATATTTATTGAGGATCATTAATTGGCATACAAAAGAACTCATTACATCGACTCTTCTTGGCACACTCTCCATCGCCCGCTTCTGCTCATAATTTCCACTTCCATCATCATTAATCAATTGCTGTCAACAATGCTAGCTTGAATATATCATATTATTAATTAATAACTAATCAATTCTCCAATATTATCAGAGAATATATATATAGCTCTTTTTTTTGCAACAGGCCGTATATATAACTACACGCTTGACGGAGACGGACGATACTGAAGCATCAGTTGGGAGTGGGAGGTTTGCATTCGCCTTGTCCAGGTAGGTAACTGCAGGGATTAGGACCCGATGGCTGAACTGGACGGTTACTTTGTGGATAATAGGTGCTGGGTGCTCTGAATCCTGGCCTCTTGTTCATGGTATTAGAAGGCCTAGTTGCAGCCACAAGAGGAGCTCTCGCTACAAGGATCAGGAACACAAGGAAGATGGCCTTGGCCTTAAGAAAGAGAGATCTCTTGCACATATCACTGCTCATCATGATAGAGATATATCTATACAAGTGCAATAAACTGACAAGGGTGGTCTATATAAAGGCTCTTGAAGAGACGTGATTTCAGAGAGCGTTCGATATAGGATGGCACACGTAGATTTCTTAACAATGTTAAACTGTTTTTTTCAGACAAAAAATAATTAACGGTTATATGGATAGGGATTGGAATCACTGAACAAAAAGCCTGCAATATCATGTCAGAATATTCTTATTTACAAACAAAGAGATAGAGAACAAACAGATCCCAGATGTTTTATTTTTATGCAGAAAGAGATTATATTATTCTATCAACAAAAAAGCTAACCACGTTGCTTTAGTGGCTGATTCTGCTCCTGGCAGCCATACGCAGCAATTATTGACCTGTCATAAGCCATTAAAGAGTCCCATTCTTTTTTCTTTTCTGGCTACGAAATCTAGACAGAGCATCACGTGAAGTTAAGCTGAATACGGCAGAGCACGTGGTAGGATGGCGGGGGCAATGCACAACGAACACCGGGTATGTTCAGGTTTCTTAAAGCTCATCCGGCTCAGATTTGTGATGCAGTCCACTGTAAAAGAAAGAACGCGGTTTTCTGAAATTTTAAGATTCTATCTATCTTTATACCGCGGAGAAAACTGGTTTTGAAAAATAAGTCATCAAGATGTTTAGATAGTGACTGCATTAACAATAATGATTAAAAAAATCAAATTAAAATCATAAAATTGAAGTAGAAAAATAAAATAAAAAATTATTTTCCGGTTCAATCTAAACATGTTTCCAATTTTAATTGATTGCATCGAGTTGATCCATCACAGAACTTGATAAAGTTAAATTTCTGTTGGTTTCAATTATTGAATAAAATATCATATATTTTTTTTTCCTTAAAAAAGAACAATTTTAACTTATTAAACTTGTAGATAACAACTGGCATGGATTTTAGCTATGAGATTCACATATATTTCTAATATCAGATCATTTTGTTAAGTTTAATTGTTGCTTATTTGATATAGAATTTCTTCGATATTGTGATATTGTTGGATACTAGAATAAAAACCGGAAAATTAATTATTATATTATGTCAATAACAGTTTCAAACAATTATTGATTAAATAATAATAGATTACAAAATAACTAATAGAATCTATGATATACTAAAAACAATCATGGCAAATATATTTTGTTTATATTAAATTTAATTGACATGTGCACATGTCATCATAAGAATACGAGTCGTTCTGTCCCTATCCCTACACGTGGCACTACCCCCAACACACACCCTGGACAAAATCTTCGGACGTTTGAGTGATTGCCTTTTAATCTAACACCCACTAATATATATTCCTCTTCATCCTTTCATATTTTATTATCAAAAGCTTTGATGTGATGCAGCATGGATCGCCGACGCTTTTGAGCTCCGTTACCGGTCATATCAATGATTTTAAAAAAATAATTTTGAAACCGAGTTGCCTAAAATACTAGTATTTTTGGCTTATATAATTTAAAAATTATTGATTTTTTTAATATTAATAAAAAAAAAACAGATTCCAACATAACAAATTATGCTTTTGTTTCAAAACAGCACATTTTTTTTATATAATATTAATTTTACTTACAAAATAAAATAAAAATTATTTTTTTATCACTAATTAAAACAATACCGAACAATTGAATAATCGTCGTCTCTTGCTTTCTGTTTTCAAATTATCAGTCATGCCAAGAATAATTAATCAGCCTCGAAAATTTACACTGTAAATTAATCATATCCATTCATTGTAATTTGAAGGTTAGAATACACGCAAACACACATTCAGGATACAATCCGAATATCAATCCTCTTCAACACTCAACGGGATATATTTTTTGTTCGGTGATTTCAATATCTTAATTACTGTTAACAATGCTAGCTGGAATATATTGTATTATTAATTAATACTCCAGTATTATTAGAATTTAACTAATAATATATATAATAGGACAGTTCATGCATGATTCTTGAAACATATGTACTGATCATCAGCATCCAATCCAAATAACCATCCTCCTCAACACTCTACAGGATGTATTTATTAAAACTACATTCTCAGATCCAACAAATTTGAGAATTAAATTATTATTAAATAGTATTAATTTGCATACAAATAAAGGATTCATTGATCCAACTCTCCTTGCTGACTCTATCCACTCCCATCATTATATGATCCTTCAAATTTATATAAAGAAGAAAATTTAGATTTTTTATTTCAAAGGATAAGAAAGAAGAAAATTATAAAACAAACCCCTATAAAATATCCATTGATATATAAATAAGATCTCAATCTGTAAAAAGAGCTGCGTGCTTGATGGAGATGGACGATGAAGCATCACTTGGGAGGTTTGCTGACGCCTGGTCCAGGTATGTAACTGCAGGGATTAGGAGCCGATGGCTGAACTGGACGGTTGCTTTGTGGATAATAGGTGCTGGGTGCTCTGAAATCTGGCCTCTTGCTCATGGTATGAGAAGGCCTAGTTGCAGCCACAAGAGGAGCTCTCGCAACAAGGATCAGGAACACAAGGAAGATGGCCTTTGCCCTGAGAAAGAGAGATCTCTTGCCCCCGCTACTCACCATTGTTTTGATTAGCTTTCTAGAGAACGATACAATGATATATTGTTATACCGAGACAAGTGCATTAAACTGAGAAGTGTGCTGTAGTTTATATAAAAATTCTTGAACAGCGACAGAGCCGTATAACTTTCTGAGAACGTACGATGATGTCATAGATATCTTTGCAATATTAAAGCTATGATTTTTAGACAGCAATTAGGGAGTGAAATCGTTAAACTAAAAAACCTGCAATATCATGTTTTGTTGTCGCATGCAATGCTAGCTAGCTAGTATCAGAATATCATGAACAAAGGCAACAAACAGATGCCAAAAGAATCTCTCTTTCTGTCGAAAGGATGACATACTTCTATTAAAAGCAAAAAGGTTGCTTTGGTGGCTGATGGATAATGATAAAAATTGCTGTTTTTGGCAATTATACGCAGCACATGTTGACCTATTATAGGCCATTAAAGTTGGAGTCTTTTTTTCTGGGTATGAATCTGCAGGACCAGAATTAGGTGGGTTTCATTCTCATTGCAGTTGAGGTTGTATACGGCGCCTTCAACACCATTTGTTTTTAGTGCCTTTAAATTTCTTCAAGCTCAGTCGGCTCAAATTTGTGATGGGTTGGATATGATGTCGGTGTAGATTGGAAGAAAAAAAATAATTTTTTCTTCTTCAAATTTTAAGATTATAGCGCTTAATTATATAGAAAACTTTGTAATAAATTTTTACTGTTTTGAAAATTAGGTATAAAAATATTTAGACAATGCTAAATCGTTATATCAACATTGGCCTCGTCTTTTTCCTCGGGCGTTCGTAATAAAATTAATCTGACTTGATGGTGTGCATTACATTGTAATAACTGATTAGTACAAAAAAGAAGAAGATAATTAACTTGCTCCAATATTATTAGATAATGTTTTAATTGCATTTCACCCAATAAAACAGCTTATACAGAGGCAAATAATTACAGCCATGTACCACTACCTCGTCCATCTCATGTCTTTCTTCATCTGGTTGTGGTTGAAGAAAAGGTAGGAGAAAAACTACTACATAACCATCTCTCAGCAGGTTTGTCACCCTCAAAAGGGGATTGTCACCAAAGCTTCCTGGAAAGTGGAAGGAGCAAGGGAGCAAGGAAATTAACTAGGGCAGCAGCTATTAAAGAGGAAAGAGTGGGGGAGTGTTTAACCTAAAACATAGGGATTTGATAAAAAAAATGTATTTAATTAATTGCAATTAAAAAAACAAAAAAGCGGATTATAAACTTTTGGAAAAAAATATTTAACCTAAAATACAAATAAAAAATTAGGATATGAAATAAAAAAATAAATAAAATGTATTTGATTAATTGATTTTAAAAGAACAAAAAAAAAAAAACAAGAGGGATCAAGAATAAATGATAAAATAAAAATTGAGATCTTGAATAATTGAAAAAAAAAATCATGTCTTTTAAAGTAATTTTACAAGTTGAAAACAATATGAAAAACATGATAACCAAACACATGAAACTGTTTTTCATTAATCTCAAATTCAACTATAGTTTTAACCAAACACTTCACAACTTATTTTGAACCGCTGTAAAAGTACTTTTCTTGAAACTATTTTTTTCAAACCTCAACCACAAAAGCAAAAGCAATACAAAACACACCCTTAGTTTTTTTGTGTTTATTTGAATTTATTGTATTTTTAATTATTATTTGTGAAATGTAATGAGAAAAAATGAATGTAATTATTTATTATATTTGTGTTGTGTTGTGTTGTGTTGTGTTCTATTTTGTTTTATTTATTCAATTATTTATGAAAAAAAAGCTTTATTGAAAAATTTCGAATCAGTTTCATTATGTATTATAATAAAATATTTGATTAAAATATAATATAATTTATTTAGTGTGTTGTAAAACGTATTTGAGTGTATTTTATTTAATTTGAAAAAAGTATTAAATTGATGTTTTATTTAGTATTTCTTGATTATTTTAATGTATTGATGTTAGAAATAAAAAATATATTTTGAGGTGAAAAAACATTATTCACCACAATGCTGCTCACGCTTAGTGTAGAGATACATTTAAATAAAATAAAAAACTCAAAATATAACATAGAAAATTAATAAAGATGAAGAGAATGGCGATGAATCAGTAGGATCTGCCATATGAAACCTCAATTTTAATACACAGCATTAAATAAATAATAAGGTATATGCATCATTAATTTAATAAAAAATAATGAAAACCGTAGGTAGAAATTGGACAGCAATGAAGCTACAGTCCCAATCTAGCTGGAGGCCACTCAACTAAAAAGGTTAATATTTATGAACCTCAATATTGCACACAATCATATACCACAATATAACAATCAACACGTATTTAAACATAGGTTTTTATCAAGGATCATCCAAAACTATCAAGCCAGCACGAATTAGGAAAATAAATATTTATTAAGGATCATTAATTCGCGTACAAACGGACTCATTACATCGGCATTAATCAATTGCTGGATATATATATAACCTCATAAAATATCCATTGATATATAAAAGAAAGAGCTAAATCTTTAACTAGCAATAGACCGTGTATATAACTAGACGCTTGACGGAGATGGACGATATTGAATCATCAGTCGGGAGTGGGAGGTTTGCATTCGCCTTGTCCAGGTATGTAACTGCAGGGATTAGGACCCGATGGCTGAACTGGACGGTTGCTTTGTGGATAATAGGTGCTGGCTGCTCTGAATTCTGGCCCCTTGTTCATGGTATTAGAAGGCCTAGTTGCGGCCACAAGAGGAGCTCTCGCAACAAGGATCAGGAACACAAGGAAGATGGCCTTGGCCGTAGGAAAGAGAGATCTCTTGCACATATCACTGCTCATCATGATACAGATATATCGATACAAGTGCAATAAACTGACAAGGGTGGTCTATATAAAGGTTCTTGAAGAGATGTGATTTTCAGACGACGTTCGATATAGTATGGCACACGTAGATTTCTTAACAATGTTAAACTGTTTTTTCAGACAAAAAATAATTAACGGTTATGTCGATAGGGATTAGAATCACTGAACAAAAAGCCTGCAATATCATGTCAGAATATTCTTATTTACAAACAAAGTGATAGAGAACAAACAGATCCCAGAAAATTTTTTTTTATGCAGAAAGAAATTATATTATTCCATCAACAAAAAAGCTAACCACGTTGCTTTTAGTGGCTGATTCTGCTCATGGCAGACATCCGCAGCAACTATTGACTTATCATAAGCCACTAACGAGCTCCATTTTTTTCTTCTTTTCTGGTAACGAGACCTCAAACAGCATCACGTGAAGTCAAGTTGAATACGGCAGGGCACTTGGTAGGATGGCGGGGGCAATGCACCACGAACATCGGGTATTTAAAAATTAAAAATTAAATATATTTTACTGAATGCAAATTTAAAAAATCGAGTTCGTCCACCTTGTTATCATTATGTGAAACTTTTTTCCTAAAAAAACAAATAAGAGATTTTATTGCGATACTGTTTAATGATTTATTATATGAAAGTCTAATTTTTTTGTTTTTGTTTTTGTTTTGAAAATATTGTCCGGACTACAATAATAATCCACATGAATCATTAGTGAAATCTCCGGAATCTCTATTTTTTTTTTAAAAAAAAAAGTGTTAGCTCATTATTTTGTGATTTACGTAGGTTTTTTTATATAAAAAAATATATTTTTTAAATAAAAATCATAACATTATATTTGCAGAGAATCCTATAAAAAGCTATATATATATATATATATATATATATATATATATATATATATATATAAACTTTATCAACCAAGTCTTTATTTTATTATTATAGAACTAAAATTACAATTCCATAATTAGATAAATCCTCATACTTAATTTTTAAAATTATTTTCAATCAAATCAAATCGTACTTAATTAATTATCTCAATTTAATTTCTAACTAGTGGTTTTTAATATGTGTGACTAATTAAGTTCCCACCATGCTAGTTCAAATATAAATTATAATTATAAATAAATAGAATTTAAAAGTTAAGTAATTTAATTATTATCAATTCTATAATTAATTAATTAATTAATATTTTAAGATCAAATGCATCATCTAACAACATGTTATAATCCTCTAAATATTTGAAAAGTTATAAGTGTTTTGACTTTATCTTTCAGACCAGTATTTCAGTGTAATTATAACTATACTAAAAATATTTTTATTTAGATATTTTAGCATGAAATGTGTCCATCGTGTCAAATTATTAAATTTTATGGAGTTAATGAATCGGTTTGTGAGTTTTGTGAATAACCCAAGTTATGATTTTTATATGGTACCATTTTTTTTTTTTATTATTTTCTTAATTCATCCCAGTTTTGTGATCATTGATTAAATAATAATATATTACAAAATAACTAATAGAATATATGATATACTAAAAACAATCATGACAAATATATTTTGTTTATATTAAATTTAATTGACATGTGCACATGTCATCATAAGAATACGAGTCGTTCTGTCCCTATCCCTACACGTGGCAGAACCCCCAACACACACCCTGGACAAAATCTTAGGACGTTTGAGTGATTGTCTTTTAATCTAACACCCACTAATATATATTCCTCTTCTTCCTTTCATGTTATTATCAAAAGCTTTGATGTGATAGCCAGTTGATTTTGATGTAGCCTGGATCGCCGACGGTTTTGAGCTCCGTTACCGGTCACATCAATGATTTAAAAAAAATAATTTTGAAACCGAGTTGCCTAAAATACTAGTATTTTTTGGCTTATATAATTTAAAAAATATTGACTTTTTTAATATTAATAAAAAAAAGATTCCAAAATAAAAAGTTATGCTTTTGTTTAAAAACAGCACATTTTTTTATATAATATTAATTTTGCTTACAAAATAAAACAAATTTTTTTTATCACTTATTAAAACATTACCGAACAATTGAATAATTGTCGTCTCTTGCTTTCTGTTTTCAAATTATAAGTCATGGCAAGAATAATTACTCAGCCTTGAAAATTTACACTGTAAATTAATCATATCCATTCATTGTAATTTGAAGGTTAAAATACACACACACACATTCAGGATACAATCCGAATATCAATCCTCTTCAACACTCAACGGGATATATTTTTTGCTCGGTGATTTCAATCTCTATTAATATCTTAATTACTGCTAACAATGCTAGCTGGAATATATTGTATTATTAATTAATACTCCAATATTATTAGAATTTAACTAATAATATATATAATAGGACAGTTCATGCATGATTCTTGAAACATATGTTCTGATCATCAGCATCCAATCCAAATAACCATCCTCCTCAACACTCTACAGAATGTATTTATTAAAACTACATTCTCAGATCCAACAGATTTGAGAAATAAATTATTATTAAATAATATTAATCTGCATACAAATAAAGGATTCATTCGACCACCTCTCCGTGCAGATTCTATCACTTCCATCATTATATGATCCTTCAAATTTATATATAAATAAGATCTAGATTTTTAATTTCACAGGATAAGAAAGAAGAAAATTATAAAATAAACCCCCATAAAATATCCATTGATATATAAATACGATCTAATTAAATCTGTAAAAAAAGCTGCGTGCTTGATGGAGATGGACGATGAAGCATCACTTGGGAGGTTTGCATTCGCCTGGTCCTGGTATGTAACTGCAGGGATTAGGACCCGATGGCTGAACTGTACGGTTGCTTTGTGGATAATAGGTGCTGGGTGCTCTGAAATCTGGTCTCTTGTTCATGGTATTAGAAGGCCTAGTTGCCGCGACAAGAGGAGCTCTCGCAACAAGGATCAGGAACATAAGGAAGATGGCCCTTGCCCTGAGAAAGAGAGATCTCTTGCCCCCGCTACTCACCATTGTTTTGATTAGCTTTTGTGAGAACGATACAATGATATATAGTTATACCGAGACAAGTGCGTTAAACTGAGAAGTGTGCTGTAGTTTATATAAAAATTCTTGAACAGCGACAGAGCCGTATAACTTTCTGAGAACGTACGATGATGTCATAGATTTCTATGCAATATCAAAACTGTGATTCTCAGAAAACAATTAGCGACTGAAATCGTTATGCTAAAAAGCCTCCAATATCATGTTTTGTTGTCGCATGCAATGCTAGCTAGGTAGTGATTGAATATCATGAACAAATTGGCAACAAACAGATGCCAAAATAAGCAAAAAGGTTGCTTTGGCGGCTGATAGGTGATGATAAAAACTGTTGTTTTTGGCAAGTATACGCAGCAATTGTTGACCTATTATAAACCATTAAAGTTGGAGTATTTTTTTCTGGTATGAATCTGCAGTACCAGAATTAGGTGGGTTTCATTCTCATAGCTGTTGAGGTTGTATACGGCGCCTTCAACACCATTTGTTTTTAGTGCCTTTAAATTTCTTCAAGCTCAGTCGGCTCAAATTTGTGATGGGTTGGATATGATGTCGGTGTAGATTGTTTCTCTTCTTCAAATTTTAAGATTATAGCGCTTAATTATATAGAAAACTTTGTAATAAATTTTTACTGTTTTGAAAATTAGGTATAAAAATATTTAGACAATGCTAAATCGTTATATCAACATTGGCCTCGTCTTTTTCCTCGAGCGTTCGTAATAAAATTAATCTGATTTGATGGTGTGCATTACATTGTAATAACTGATTAGTACAAAAAAGAAGAAGATAATTAACCTGCTCCAATATTATTAGATAATGTGTATGTGTGTATGTATATACCAGACAATGCCCCCGCGCTTCGCCGCGGGCGGCACAATTTTTTTTTCAATGTAAAAAATATTAATTATATGTATTTTTTATTATAATATAAATTTAGCTAAAATAATAAATCTGTACAGAATTCATGTCAGGTGCAAGTTTTCTATAAAATATATGAATTTAAAATCGATATAAATTTATCTGTTTAGTAGTTTTAAATGAAATAACCAGCATGAATTTATCATCATAATAAAAAAAAAGCAAGAAAACTCAGATATCTGAATTATTCAGTTCACTGTATTAAGATTAGTTCAATTTATAATTTAATTTAAATAAAATAAAAACAAAATATAAATTATGAAAATACCCATAATAATAAAATTTTAAAAAATAAGTTGTTAATTTTCGATCAATAAAAAGACGACAACATAGATTGAAAATTCATCCTGACGTTATTGCCATTATCATTGCTATAAAAGCTAAAATTATTACTAACATTACTGTCAAAAGAATTGAAATAATTAAATTGCCCTGAAAAATAAAAAAAACAAAGCGAAAGATTTTTACAAAGAAAATAATAAAAAAATAATAACTAAAATTATCATTATTATTGCATAAATAATAAAATCATAAAAATCATATAATCTAAAGAACAAATCAAGAAATAGAGAACAAAAGAAAAACGAATAAAGGAAAAAATAGAGTAGAGTATTACTTTTAAAATGATCACCGATATAAAATAAAATTTCATGAAAATCTTAAAATAATAAAATTATAACAATGATCTAATCCAAAGAACAAATAGAAATGCATAAATAATAAAATCATAAAAATCATATAATCTAGAGAACAAATAAAGAAATAGAGAACAAAATAAAAACGAATAAAGGGAAAAATAGAGTAATATTACTTTTAAAATGATCACCGATATAAAATAAAATTTTAGAAAAATTTAAAAAAAAATGAAAAAAAATATCATTGTTATTAACGTCAAACACAATAAAAATTATCAAATTATCCTAAGGAAAAAAACAAAAAAATATTAACAAAAGAGTAAGTAAGAAAAACCATTATTATTATTATTATTATTATTATTATTATTATTATTATTATTATTATTGTGTTAATAATAAAAAAAATAAATGAAAAACTAAAAAAATAATTAAAACTTTAACAAAAGATATAAAAAAAATTTCTAACGTAAAAAAGTTATATGATGTAAAAAACAAAAGTAGTAAAATATTATTACAACAGTCAAAATTATTATTAATATTATTGTCAAAACAATTGAAATAATTAAATTGATATGAAGAATCATTAAAAAAAATCAAAATATTTTGATAAGAAAAATGAAAGAAGGAATAAAAAATAAAAGAGATAACAAAAGGAGAAAAATTACTAAAAAAAAAACAAAGGATTTATAGGAAAACAATAAAAAACTAACACAAAAATTATTATTATCATTGCGTAAATAATAAAATCATAAAAATCATTTAATCCAAAAAATAAATTAAAATAACAGAAAACAAAAAAAAACTTGAATAAAGGGAAAAATGAAGCAATATTAATTTTAAAATGATTACAAATAAAAATTAAAATTTCCAAATTGAAACAATTAAAAAAAATACAAAAATAAAAAAATAAAAGCATAGATGCATAAATATGAATAAAAAATAAACATTATTAAACAATTTCAAAAAACCAAATGAATTAATATAAAATAAAAAATCAAAAGAATAAGGGCTGAAATGAAAAATAAAATATATAAAATTGAGAGAAAAAAACTCTTGGGACCAAAATAAATAAATGATTATTATAATAGTTAAAATTATTACCAATATTACTATCAGAACAATAAAAATAATTAAATTAACCTGGAAAATCATTACAAAAAAGCAAAAGATTTATAAAAAAAATTAAAAAATAATCATTAAAACTGTCATTATTGTTGCGTAAATAACAAAATCATAAAAATCATTTAATAGAAAGAATAAATTAAAATAATAGGGAAAAAAAATGAAGGGAACAAATGTGCAATATCAATTTAAAAATAATTACCAACAAAATTAAAATTTCAGCATTGAGTCGAGTAAAAATAAATAAATAAAGGACAAAAATTAATTGTGTTTATTGTGTTTATTTATTTTTATTATAACATAATTTTAGCTAAAATAATAAATCTGTGCAGAATTCATGTAAAGTGCAAATTTTATATAAAATATATGAATTTAAAATCGATATAAATTTAAATAGAGAAGTATAAATTTATTATCATCATTAAAAAAGCAAGATAAGTTGGATATCTAAATTATTCAGTTCACTGTATTAAGATTAGTTCAATTTATAATTCAATTTAAATAAAACAAAAATCAAATATCAATTGTGAAAATACCTACAATAATAAAATTTACAAAAATAAGTTGTTAATTTTCTATCAGTAAAAAGACGAAAGAATAGATTGAAAATTCATCATGATATTATTGTCATTATCATTGCTATAAAACCTAAAATTGTTACTAACATTATTGACAAAACAATCAAAATAATCAAATTGCTCTGAAAAATAAAATAAAAAAAAGCAAAAGATTTTTATAAAAAAAACAATAAAAAAACAATAACTAAAATTATCATCATCACTGCATACATAATAAAATCATAACAATCATTTAATCTAAAGAACAACTGAAGAAAGAGAAAAAAAAAAGAATAAAGGGAAAAATAGAGTAATATTGCTTCTAAAATGATAACCGATATAAATTTAAATTTAAGTAAAATTTAAAAAAAATAAAAAGATTTTAATAAAAAAAATAATCACTAAAATTATAATTATTATTGCGCAAATAGTAAAATTATAAAAATCATCTAATCTAAAGAACAAATAAAAATAAAAGAAAACATCCAGCCATGGCACCCGCACCTTGTAACGGGCGAAATCATATTTTTTTGAATGTAAAAAAATATTTATTATGTATGATTTTTTTTATCATAACATAAATTTAGAAAAAATAATAAATCTGTATATAATTTTTATGAGGAGCAAGTTTTGTATAAAAGATATAAATTTTAAATGAATATAAATTTATTTATTTAGTAGGTTTCAATGAAATAATCAGTATAAAATGAGTTGTAATTTTCTATCACAAAAAGATGAATACATAAATTGAAAATTTGTCCTTATGTGATTGTTATTATCATTACTATAACAGTTAAAATTATTATCAACTTTACTGTCAAAACAACCTCAATAATAAAACGATCTGGAAAAACCATTATAAAAATAACAATTGAAATTATCATGATCATTGCATAAATAGTCACATCATAAAAATCACCCAATTCGAAGAAAAAAAAAGAAGCAAAAAACAAAAGAAATGAACAAAGAGAAAAAATGAGCAATATTAATAAAAAAACAATTCAAATAATTAAATTGCCATTAAAAATTATTACAAAAAAGCAAAATATTTGTATAAAAAACTATAAAAAAATCAATTAATAAAAAAAAGGGAAAAAATGAATTAATATAAAATAAAAAATTAAAAGAATAGGGGCCTAAATGAAAAATAACATATATTAAATTAATTCCAATTAAAGGATAAAATTAAATAAAATAAAAATTGGAGGACCAAAAATAAATAATGCAAACTGCTGCCATTTTATAAAAAATCAGAAGAAGAGGGACTGAAATCAAACTTTGTATATATTACCAATTTCAATTGGAGGACCAAATCAAAGAAATCAAAACTTCCGTACCGGAATAATTGAAGGAATAAAAAATAAAAACAAAATCAAAAGTATAAGGACTGAAATAAAACTTTGTTATATAATCAGTTTTAATTGAAGGGCACAATTGAAAACAATAAAACTTTAATTTGAATAAATCAGTAATAAAAACGGAATCAAAACCTCAGGGACCGATTGGAACTTCACACAAACATCAGGGCCTGATCTGAATTTGGGGGCGGCAGGAGAGAGAAAAGGGACGTCGGAGAGAAAACCGCCCGAAGCGCCTTAACCGGACATCGGTGGTCGGAACGCGCCGCGACTGAGGATGCGCACGCGCCGCCTGAAAGGCGCGTAAGCGGGGAACCTCGCTGACGCGGACCGGCGACGCGCAAGCCGCCGCGTGTAAATATAATAAAATAATGGGACAATGACCGATACGCCCCTTACCCTACCCATAATTACGAAAATACCGGATGCGAAAGGACGGACCTGCCCCCGTCTCCTGTTAGCTATTTTGTCGTTTTAGACGCCCTTTTTCGTCTTCACACTGTGCAAAAATGTTGGAAAAACCGAGAGAACCCCTTCTACTGTGCACTATGTTATCTTTTACGGGGGCTATAATCGGCAAGGCACTGTGCACAGGCGGAAAAGACAAAAAAAAAAGATAGACATATACCCGCGGTGTACTGAGACAAATTGCGAGTCCACAGTGCACCTGAGTCACGGGCTACAGTAAAAAAAGCAACAGTAAATGTGGCACGCCGTTTATATATATAGGTAATATATATATAACCTCATAAAATATCCGTTGATATATAAATAACAGAGCTAAATAACTCTTTAATTCGAAACAGAGCATGTGTATAACTACAAGCTTGACGGAGATGGACGATATTGAAAGTTAACAAAATGAAAGTTAACAAACTATTCTTTCGATTAAGTAGAATAGTGTCTTGTGCTGATAATTAACAAAATAGAGCTTGATTACATGTGGATATCTTTTTTGTTTAATTAATGTTGGTGTCCGGAATAGCTTGTGTATATTTTAACTAATTTCATGGGTCCTGAAATTAATAATGATATAGATTTTCAATTACCATTATATTAGCAACAACAAGGTTTTAATATCACAAGAGAAAAGAAAACCTTTTAGTTCCAAATTTTTAATATTATGCCACTTACTTTACATGTGGATATTTTATTATGCTTGTTAGTCTTTAATTATGCCCTCACAACAATATACTGTGCCAACAGTATTATCAAACCACTACCCAGATATATAATTGGTAGCAGACAATATCGTATTTCCACCATCATCAATGGCATCCTAAATAACGATTACTGATAAATTATTACAAGAATTTAATCCTTCACATACCAAATTGATAATATTAATCATTTGTATTATTGATTTGATCCATGCATTATCTTCAGTGATGGATTAAGTTCGCATAGTGATTTTTCATTGATATAAAAGAGTGGTGACGTCGGGCCACGGTTCTTAGTTTGGAATGGAGGCTCAACAAGTCTCCAAAATGGAATGATATATGATTGTTTTCTCGGCTTTCTGCCGAGAAAAAGACATCCCTAGAGCCTGCCTTAAGAGTTTCTTAAGCTGGGCACATGACCTCAATAACGACGACAACGACAACAATAAAGCTACAATTACAGACTAGTTGGGTGCCTCGACAAAGAAGATTAAAATTTTAGAATATCTCTAATATCGTATACAATCTCTACTAAAAACTATTTTTTTTATTGATTAATATTAAATTATTAGCTTTTTAATGTCTAGCTAATCGGTAGAAAGTACTAGGATAGCAGGGATTTTTTCTAAAGAAAAGAATTAAACTGTGTTTTTAAGAGAATTTAATATTAATCTTGTTCTTTTTATATAGTCCATAGTTTAGTTGCTACTCCTAATAAAGTTATAGAAAATTATTCTGGCTTTAAGCAAACAATGTATAGTATATGGTAAAATCATAGCCATTCGTTTTTAATTTAAAAATTAAAAATCCCTTCAGTATATATGTGGATCCAATATATTTCAATGAACGTACTAGTTAATTCAACTCTCAACATGATATTTACATCTTTAACATCCAAAACTAACAAGCCAACACAAATTAGGGAAATAAATATTTATTAATTTGCATACAAAAGGACTCGTTATCGTGGTTGTTAAAATCATGATTTTGACACGACACGGAAGGGACTTCGTAAACTCGGATCGTAAAATCGTAAAATCGTACCTGAATTTTTCCGTACAAAAATCGTAAAATCAGAGCTAAAATCGTGTAAGCAAAAAAATCATAAAATCGTAAGTAAAATATTTTCAAATATAATATAATATAATTATGGCCATAAAATTTTATTAGTTAAGGTTTATACATGATTTAAAAAAATTAAAAATACATAACAATTATATTATTACATCAGCATTTAAAAAATGTTGATTTTTTTTATTTTTTTTAATTTAAAATAGTAGAGAGAGGGGCTAAACATGACCTTAATTCCAAAATTCAAAATTCAAGTTTTGTTTACTTTTTATTTTGTCCTAAACGACACAAAGCCACTCATTCCGCTCGCTCACAAAGCCATCACCATCAATTCATCATCTCATCTCCAGTCCCCTCTCGTTGCTAAATTAAAACAAACAGAGCCTTTTCTTGCAGAATCTAATCCATCCATCATAACAAAAAAGACTAGCTTCGGGCATATCTATCCACGCTACGCTAGATATGGAATCGACTTTCCCACATAAACTCATGCTTAGACAAACTTCTCGATGCACAGTCGAGGCAGGCTTCTCTGATTGGAATAATCGCTATATTCTCTTTGCCTTTTATTTTTGGAGTAGAAGCTGCACTGTTTGGCTTTTCTTTTTATGGATGGGAATACTTCGCAACAAGTCCTACGAACTAACATCCTCAAAATCTAGATCCAGATCCAGATCTCCATCAATGGCCAACTCCGATTCTTCCACCACCACTCTTCCTCTCGCTCCTGTACATAGTCCTCTCTCTTTCTCTCCTTCACTTGTTTTTCTCTTTGTTTAATAGCAAGACCTAATAATTGTTGTATCTTCTTCTTCTTCTTCTTCTTCTTCTTTTTATTGTAGAAGATAGAGAACATAACTCGGGATGGATTTTGTGGGATCGTAAAATCGGACCGATCCGGTCCGATTTTACGATTTTGACTGAGTTTGACCAAGTTTAACCAAAACCAATTTTTCTATCCAAGTTAACCAGGTTTGATGAGTTGACTAGCAAAATTATATGATTTTACGAGTCAACTCGCGATTTTAACAACAATGCTCGTTATATCAACTCTCCTTGTTTGCCCACTTGTGCTCTTAATTTCCACTTCCATCATCAACATGATCCTTGAAATTTATATGTAAACTAATTTAAAAAAAAAAAAAACATCCCAGCGAGAAATAAAAAATGATTAGAAATTATAAGCAATCATTTAATTATAAAACAAAACTAAAATTAATATCTATTTATAAACAACCTAGATTTTTTCTTAAATAACGTACCATGTACTACTGTATGTTTTACTATGGACCATGAAGTATCACTTCGGAGGTTAGCAATGCCCCGGTCCTCTCAGGTAACTACAAGGATTAGGCCCAGATGGTTCAATTGGACGGTTATATTTTGAAAAATAAGGAAAAATAAAAAGAATAAAAGACAGACATAAGATCGGTCATGGATGCTCTGTGAAAGAGGTTTTTTTGTACAGCCTTAATACTTTGAATTTTAGTTTACCATAATGGTATGGATCGGTGTTCTTCATTGGTGAAAGCAAAGAATTGTTGACCTGTAATAATTGCTTGAGAGTATGTTTGAAATTATTTTTGAAATTATTTTTTATTTAGAAATGTATTAAAATAATATATATTTTTAATTTTTAAAAATTATTTTTAATACCATTATATAAAAATGATTTAAAAATAACATTTTTTTAATTTAAATTTAAAATTTTTATTTTTTAAAAAATAATTATGAAACACAGTTACTGTGAGTCGGAGAATGTTGCTGAGTATAGAATCCACAGGAGCACCGTCCGTATCATTTTAATAACAGTGAAAAAACTTCTGTCCCGTAGAATGGCAGGGTGCGTTAGAGCTTAGAATTGTCTTGGCACGTAGAAGATAATAATTGTTTAGCTGTGGTTTATAGAGAGATTCACGACAGCAATGGGGAATCATTAAAAAAATTCAATATCGAAACCCTTATCGTTTAAAAGATAAAACAAATGTCAGATTATTTCAAAGAGGTATATTCCTACACAACCTTTTGCTGTCTAGGTTTGCTTAGACGGTGGCAGATAAACGAGATCAATTTTTGTTCTTTACAAAAAGTGCAGAAATTGTTGACCAGATTAGGAGAATCTTGTAGACTACCGAAAGAAGCATGATCAGTATCTGAAGAGAGCAGTTTTATATGGGTTTTCTCCAAAATCAAGCAGATTGATGATCATACATATCATATTTTAAAATATGATTAAAAATTTAATTTGAAACTTTATTTCCGTCGTTATAGTTAATAATACTCCCCACAAATACATAACATAAATAGTATAACTCCGAAACAGAGCGCCGATACACTTCGAAACATAAATATTTTATTCCAATTGAAAAAACAAAGTAACAACTGAAACAAAATTGACAAACTTGATCGAAACCACACAAATTTGGGAAAGAAATTATTAATGATGCATAATTTTCATACAAAAGAGCTCATTGGATCAACTCTCCTTGACACTCCCTAGTCTCCACTTGGGGTCTTTCAACTTCCATGAATGCATCATCAATATGATCCTGAAATTTATATATAAAAGGAAAAAATGATCAATATAAGTTTAACGACAGATTGCAAGATCTGAAGCAGCCCCCCCCCCCCCCCTAAAATAATAATAATAATAATAATAATAATAATAAAAAATAAATAAATAATAATAATAATGATAATGATATTAAAAAATACATAAATAAATAAATAAATAAAACACACACACACACAAACCATGTATTGATGGACGATATGAAGCGTGCATCACTTAGGTGGTTTGCATTGCCCTGGTCCAGGCAGATAACTGCAAGGATTAGGACCTGATGGCTGAACTGGACGGTTACTTTGTGGAAAATACATGCTGCTTGCTCCAAACTTTGGCTTCTCGGTCATGAGGCTAGAAGGCCTGGTTGCAATCATCACCAGAGTAGCACTGGAAGCCAGGATCAGCAACACCAGCAGTATGGTGGCTTTCGATCCAAGAAAGAGAGATTTCTTGCACATACTTATCATGGTTTGATAAACTTTCAGAGAAGGATATGAGATGTAGTGAGATTGGATACAAGTTTGGTGAGTCGAGAGCTATATATGGCTTATAAAGAGATTCACGACTACAATGGGAATCCTTAAAATCTATTATCGAAAACTGCCTCGCTTAGGGAGATAGAAAAAAAATGGTCATAATTTTTTTCAAAGTTTGCTTTGACAAAGAGATAAAAAAGAAGAGCTGTTTTGTTGTTCGCAACAAGACACCAGTTGTTGCCTGCTGCAACTTGCAAGTCGTTAATATTTGGAGAATCTTGTAAACCGACATGCATGGTTAGTAGATTTAATCTTGAATTACATATGCAAAGAGAAATTCAATAAAGTGTTATTCAAAGAAGGATCGATCAGGAGAATCTTGTAGACTACCGAAAGAAGCGTGATCAGTATCTTAAGAAATGTGGATCTTCTTTAAATCATAAATCTGCTTGATTCCTATATCATTAATTAAATAGTGATAAAATAAAGCCATGATAATGGTGATAGAAACTAAAACAAGTGGGATATAGATAAGTTTACATACATCCATACATACATACATATGTGTAGATATATACATCTGATCATTAGCTCATCAGTGCTGTGTATAATTATCTAAGGCATTTTTAAAGCCATGAAAAAAGCATGCAATATTATTTTTCAGAGAACGTTCGATATATGATGACACACGTAGATTGGAATCACTGAACAAAAAGCCTGCAGTATCGGTTTCAATAGAGATAGAGAACAAACAAATCCCAGATTATTTTTTTTTTTTGATGCAGAATGAGATTATATTTTTCTATCAAAAAAGTTAAACACCTTGCTTTAGTGGCTGATGCTGCTCATGGCAGACATACGCAGCAATTATTGACCTACCATAAGCCACTAACGAGCTCCATTTTCTTCTTCTTTTCTGGTTACGACATCTACACAGAGCATTACGTGAAGTCAAGTTGAATACGGCAGAGCACCTGGTAGGATGGCGGGGGCAATGCACCACGAGCATCGGGTATTTTGTGATTGTTTTCATGTTTCTTAAAGCTCATCCGGCTCAGATCTGTGATGCAGTCCACTGTAACAGAAAGAACGCGGTATATCTATCTTTATACCGCGGAGAAAACTGGTTATGAAAAATAAGCCATCAAAATGTTTAGATAGTGACTACATTAACAGTAATAATTAAAAAAAATAAAAATAAAATCATAAAATTCAAGTAGAAAAATAAAATAAAATAATTATTTTCCGGTTCAATTTAAACATGTTTCTAATTTTAATTGCTTGGAGTCGATCCATCACAGAACTTGATAAGTAGTAGAATACCTTAGTGAAAGTTAAATTTCTATTTTGTTTTTGTAAAACAGAACAGTTTTTACTTATGTAACAACTAAGGTTTTAATAGACAGTATAATTAATCTCCGTCTACAGCTGGCATGGATTTTAACAATGAGATTCACTTATATTTCTTCGATATTGTGCTCTTCGTGGATACTAAAATAAAAACCGGATAATTAATTATTATATTATGTCAATAAGAGTTTCAAACAATCATTGATTAATTAATAATATATTATAAAATAACTAATAGAATCAATGGGATAATAAAAAGCAATCATGATAAATATATTTTATTTATATTAAATTTAATTGACATGAGCACATGTCATCATAAGAATACGAGTCGTTTAATTTGTTCCTATCCCTACAAGTGGCAGAACCTCCAACACACATGCTGGACAACTTTCTGAGATTTTTAGTATGTTTGGGTGATTGCCTTTTAATCCAAGTCCCACTATTATATGTCCTCTTGATCCTTTCATGTTTTATTCGCAAAAGCTTTGATGTGCTCTCCAGTTCATTTTTATTTTAATTAAAAAAAAATTGAAAATAACAAGTTATGCTTTTTTAAAAAACAACAACACAATTTTTCATTAAAAAAATCCATTTTTATTTTGTTTACACTAATTAAAACAATACCGGACAGTTGAATAATTGCCGTCTCTTGCTTTCTGTTTTCAAACTAGCAGTCATACCAAGAATAATTAATCAGCCTTGAAAATTTGCACTGTAAATTAATCATATCCATTCATTGCAATTTGAAGGTTAGAAAACACACACACACACACACTATCCGAATATCATCCTCTTCGACACTCAACGGGATATATTAACAATGCTTGCTGGAATATATTATATTATTAACTAATACACCAATATTATTAGAATTTAACTCATAATATGGTAGTTCATGCATGTTTTGTTGAAACATATGTACTGATCATCAGGACCCAATCCGAATAACCATCCTCCTCAACACTCCACAAGATATGTTAATTAAACCTACATTCTCAGATCCAACAAATTTGAGAAATAAGTTATTATTCAATAGTATTAATTTGCATACAAATAAAGGATTCATCGGACCATCTCTCCTGCTGACTCTATCACTTCCATCATTATATGATCCTTTAAATTTATATATAAATAATACCTGGATTTTTAATTTTACAGGATAAGAAAGAAGAATATTATAAAATAAACCCCCATAAAATATCCATGGATAAATAAATAGGATCTAAATCTGTAAAAAACGCCGCGTGCTTGATGGGGATGGATCATTTGGGAGGTTTGCATTCGCCTTGTCCAGGTATGTAACTGCAGGGATTAGGACCCGATGGTTGAATTGGACGGTTACTTTCTGGGAAACGGGCGGTGCTTGCTCCGAATTTTGGCATCTTGTTCATGGGACTATGTGGCCTAGCTGCATCTACAAGATTAGCTTCGCCAACAAGAATCAGGAGCAGATGGAAGATGGCTTTTGCCCTAAGAGAGAGAGATTTCTTGCACCTGCTACTCACCATTGCTTTGATTAGCTTTTTAGAGAACGATACAATGATATAGATATACCGAGACAAGTGCATTAAACTGAGAAGTCTGCTGTGGTTTATATAAAAATTCTTGAGCAGCGACAGAGCCTACCTTGCATAACTTTCTGAGAACGTACGATGATGTCATAGATTTCTATGCAATATCTAAACTATGATTCTCAGAAAACAATTAGCGACTGAAATCGTTATGCTAAAAAGCCTGCAATATCATGTTTTGTTGTCGCATGCAATGCTAGCAAGCTAGTGTCAGAATATCATGAACAAATTGGCAACAAACAGAAGCCAAAAGAATCTCTCTTTTATCGAAAGGGATAACATACCTCTATAAAGAAGCAAAAAGGTGCTTTGGCGGCTGATAGGTGATGATAAAAATTGCTATTCTTGGCAATTTTACGCAGCAATTATTGACCTATCATAAGCCCTTAAAGTTGGAGTATTTATATCTGGGTATGAATCTGCAGGACCTGAATTAGGTGTGTTTCATTCTCATAGCTGTTGAGGTTGTATACGGCGGTCTACCTAGTAACTGGTAGGGTGGTGGAGGCAATGCGCCTCGAACACCATTTGTTTTTAATGCCTTCTCAAATTTCTTCAAGCTCAGTAGGCTCAAATTTGTTGTGGTTTGGATACGATTTTAATGCCTTATAATTTTTTCTTCTTCAAATTTTAAGATTATAGCCTTAATTTTATAGAAAACTTTGTTTACTGTTTTGAAAAATTAGGTATAAAAATATTTAGACAATGCAGAATCGTTAGAACCAATTAAAACCAAGTTAAGTTAAAATTTTCAATTATAACTAGACAAAAAATATATATATAAAAAAACTAGAGAAACAAATAAAAAATCATGAATAGTATCTCTCGGGCCTCCTCTTTTCCCTCGGGCGTTCGTAATGTATTTTCTACTTGATTTGGTGCTGTGGATTATATTCTCATAGCTGGTTAGTACAAAAAAGAAGAATATAATTAACTGGATCCAAAGTCGCTGAGAATTTAGCTCACCCAATTTATTCTTTTTAATTATTTATAATATAGATTAATTATTTAATAACTTTGCGAGTCTCGGCTAGATGATGTAGCTGAAAGGGAGATGTCATATTTCAAAAAAAAAAAAAATCAATTCTTCTAGGAGAAGATCACATGTAGTTCATGCATGATTAATGTAACAAAAAGAAATCCATGCCAAAGAAAATTATTTGATATTTTTTAACAAATTTATCCTGACGGTTAATTTCAAAATCTTTTGATTTATTTTTTTGTTTATTTTAAATTTAAAATTAAATCACATGGGAGTTATCTTGATGTGATCCAATTAATTTGGCTTGTTCAAAAACATCCCATTCAAATAGTAAATCTCTTTTGATGATGAGATTAAAATAAAATTGACTTGAAAAAAATTCTCAAACCTACTCTTTTTTTGGTCTAGGTTTAAAATTAAATCCATGTAAAATTTAACTCGGTATGATATATTAATGTTGTCAATTTAAAAACAATTTGATGATTGTTAAACAAAATAAAAGAATAAAATTAAAAACAATAATAAAATTAAAAAAACATGAGATTGAAATAATTTATTTTAGGATAAATGAAAAATAAAATAACGGCTATATTGAATGATTCCCAGGTTTTTTAGTGTACAATTAATTTGAGTGGTTTAATTTATATGAACAAATTTATAAACGGTCCTCATCTTGGACATTAATATTGGGCTTAGGAGTTACGGTGATTATGGGCAAACATACTGTTGACAGCTTGAATTCATTTGTTCGGTTTTCGGGGCTTAGCCCATTGTTGTCGGGTAATTGTTAAAATATAAAAGAAGAGATTATTCATACGGTTAAAAAACCATCTTACTTAAAAGTTTAAACTAATAGGTGAGACTCCAGAATATAATTTATTCTCTAACACACCTCCTCAAGTGAAAAACTTTTGAGCTTGAAACTTGCACAGACTCACATCACTTTGTGCCTCATTTTTATTAAATAGAATGAGGGTGGTGAGATTCGAACTCATAACCTCTGCGTCAATAAAGCTCTGATACCATTGTAAGGAACCATCTCATCTAAAAATTTAAATTGATAGGTGAGACTACAGAATATGATTTATATTATTATCTAAATGTGAGACTCCAGAATATGATTTATATTATTCTCTAACATATATTCCATATCGATGTTGTCTTGTTGAGAAATTCTTAAAAACATTATTAGATTTGCTTTTCTATTTTATATAAACATAAATTCATCGTAAAAATTATTTAAAAATTATGGACAGAAGTCAAGTTCGATTTTAGTTTCAATAGTTTTAATTTTGCACCCTTTTTTTTTCTAGACATTGACCCTCTTTGTTTTTTTAAATATTTTTTGCCTCCTAGTTCTCGTATTTATTAAACCCTTTCCTCCTGATAGGTCAATCCAATGAACTGAAGTTTGGTGGTTTTATCCATTGAGTTGGTGGGTGGCCGCAATCAATCCAGATTTTGTTCTTAACTCATTGAAGAGTTGTTTTTCCCCATTAAAAACAGCGCAACTTTGGCAAGGTAATTGTAATTTCCCCTAACTATTATTAATTCTCTTCTTTCGATTAAGTAGAAGAGTGTCCTGTGCTGAAAATTAACAAAATAGAGCTTGATTACATGTGGATTTTTTTTATTATTAAAGTGGGTGTCCTTGTTAGCTTGTGTATATTTCAACTAATTCCATAGATTTTAAAATTAACAAATATATAAGCCATCAATAATTATTATAATATTAATTATATGACTCGAATCTTAGACCACGTAGATAATAAATTCTTTAGTTTCTGGATTATAAAAATGAGTTATTTACTAATATTAGCTTTTTAAGGTCTAGATCATTGGTAATAAGGATTGGGGTGACGTGGATTTTTATTCAAGAAAAGAATTTTTAAGAGAATTAAAAATGATAGAAAAATTTCTTGTTGTTTTTATATAAGCCATAGTTTAATTACTACTCCTAATAAAAATAAAAAAACTTCTTCAGCACATATGTGGATCCACTATATTTCAATGAAGGTACTAGTTAATTCAACATTCAACATGATCTTTGCTTCTTTAACATCCAAAACTAACAAGCCAACACAGATTAGGGAAATAAATATTTATTAATTTGCATGCAAAAGGACTCGTTATATCAACTCTCCTTGCTTGCCCACTTGTGCTCTTAATTTCCACTTCCATCGATCGTCAACATGATCCCTGGAATTTATATGTAAACTAAATAAAAAAAAACATTCAAGCGAGAAATAAAAATTGATTAGAAATTATAAGCAATCAATTAATTATAAAACAAAACTCAAATAAATATCTATTTATAAGCTAGCTAGATCTTTTTTAAATAACGTACCATGTACTGTATGTATTACTATGGACCATGAAGTATCACTTCGGAGGTTGGCAATGCCCCGGTCCTCTCGGGTAACTACAAGGATTAGGCCCAGATGGTTCAATTGGACGGTTATATTTTGAAAAATACGTGCCATTTGATCCAATTTCTTGCTCCATTAGATCACAAGCCCTCGCTGCAACCACAAGAGTTGCACTGGTAGCAAAGATTAAGAAAAAATGCCAAAACATATCAGTTGCAAAGTAAAAATGTCAGCAAACAAAAAAAAAATGTCTACATGGAAGTATTTTTTTTTTTTTTATGTTTTTATGTAAAATAAATTAACTATATTATCCTTAAATGAGATAAAAAAAAAAAAGGTTGTCGACAGGGTGTTTCTAGCTTTTTTCTATTTTTTAAAATTGTATAAATACATATATGCTCTTAAAAAACAAAATTAAAGAGTTAATTGGAGGAGTGTTTAGGTAATTTTACTATTTTTTAATTAAAGAGTTATTTTTTTTTACTTATATTACCTATATATAGGGTCATAGTCCTCATATTACACGTGTGCTAATTCCTTCTCATTTCTGACATCCCATTATCAGAGAAAAAATAAGGTTAAGAGTAGAGAGAATCAAAAAGCTTTCAAAGGATAACATGTTAATTTGAAAGATCATTCATACGTCTTTAGAAAATGACTTTCGGATATGAATTCAGGTATGCTTCCGCTTTATTATTTATACGTTCTTGATAATTTGACATAAACATAATTTTTATATGCTATGAAATTCTAGATCTAATGATTGACCCTCTATGTTGTTTAAACATTTGTTTTGCATCCTAGTTTTTATATTTATTTAACACTTTCCTGCTGATAGGTCAACCCATTGAACTAAAAGTTTGGTAGTTTTATTTTAATTTATTTTGTACATGAATTTAAAAAAGATGCATGAATTGAGTCGGCTAAATTCAATTAATTTGGTGGTTCACGTGCAATCCAATTAATTTATGCACATAAGGAATGATTTAATTGTAGATTCTAATGTTATTTTATCATAAACTAATAAGTAAGATGTTCTTTATTTAGAAGCTTGTTATTTTAAATATTTTCAGATGTTTTCGATATAAAAAGTAATTTTTAAAAATAAAAAATATTTTAATAAATAGCATAAAAAATCATTCACTAAATGCTAGTTTTGAGATTAATTCATTCTACAGATAGTAGAATTACATACACTAAACTTATCAGGGGAATAAAAAATATACATGGTAGAGCTCAAACCTGGATAACAGTAACAAATGTTGTACTTGCCACGCGGCAATACCCTGCCTGCTACAGATATTAGAATTTAAACTTTATAGCGGTGGCGGAGTTTGGGCATTTAAATTAAAAGAGAACGGGTGAATGTTACCTTTCGTAATAAGTTAACCGATACCCAGGTGTTGTAGAATGGCGCCATGAGCAAAACTCGACCACATACCAAATCCCAATAAAGATATCTGTATCTTACCACTGCTCTTTACTACCACGGAGAGGGGTCGATTGAAACCAGTGGAAGCAAGGGCTGCACATGATAGTGTTTCCTTGTTTATTCTCATGAATTATGAGAGCATTGATTAAAATATTCTCAATTAAAATTTATAAATATTGAGATTAATTTATTCTGCAAATATTAGAATTTAAAGTTTAAATTAAAAGAGATTGGGTGAATTGGTAACTCACGTAAATTACTGAACAACAGATTTCCGGATGTTGTGGAATGGCGCCTGGATCGATACTCCACAACGTCCCAAATCCCAAGAAAGAAATCCACCACCGAAAGGGGTCAATCGTAGCCCGCAGGAAGGTAGCCCCAGGATCTAAGTTTTGTAATCTGCCTTTCGCAACGATTCTATTACAGGAAGACCATGTGCATCCCAGCAAGCTGTAGATGTTCAATGATCCTTTCCTTTCTCTGGAAACCATTCCCTTGCCTCATTCTCTGCCAGGAAATAATATCAATTTTTGGGAGGCTGGGAATCGTCGTGTTTCCCTGTTTCAATTAAATTTTTTAAATATCTAAAATAATTCTGAGACTTTCTCAAGGTTAATTGCTGTTAATTTAAACACTATCCTTCTAATATGTCCAATATTTTATCAGAATATTTACTCATTATTCTCATAAATTAAAGGAAGATTAGTTGGTTTTTGAAATACCGACTAGATTCCCAGGTATTTAATAAAGTATCATTGAAATCCAAAGGTATATAAAAAAATCCCACAAAAATTGATATTATTAAAACATGTATTTTTATTTTTGAGATATTTGTTCCTAATGCAATAAAATATATATTTTTTTTAATTAAAAACTTTTACTTTTTTTATTACCCATTTGAAGCAAAAGAAAAGAAAAACAATAAGCTGGCACTCTCTTTCTTAACAAATAATCTGGGATTAAAAAAAAATGCATTTTGACATTCTATAATTTCTTCAATAATACACCTTGATCATGTTAGCTAAACCTTTTTCCAACAAATAATTTTATAATTTCATACCTTAATCATGTTAGCTAAACCTTTTTCCAACAGATAATTATATAATTTCGTATTCTCTTTAACAACTAACCGTGAACCCTAAAATTAAAAGTTTATGGATGTCCTCCCCCGCCATGAAAAATAAAATTGATGGAAGATTAGCCATTTAACTTATCAACTTAATAAGCTCCTTTTCCCTCTCTAATGTCTTTTCCTTCGAGTCCTGTTTTGTTAATTTGGTCTTTCTGGATAGAAATCAGCCCTGCTCATTTATTTCCAAAGTCCAAAGCCTCGGAAGACTAAACACTTATTTGAAGAAGAAGAAATCAATTCACACTTAAATAGCAAAACCAATTCACTTATAATATGAAGATTGATGCAATCAACGAAATATTTCAAATAACAGCCCTTCAACACTTAAACAGGATATTAAAGCTCTAGTAATTGACAGCCAAAAGTATCAAAACCACACGAATCTGGGAAAGAAATCATTAATGGTGCATAATTTTCATACAGAAGAACTCATTGGATCAACTCTCGTTGACGCTCCTTGGTCACCTCGTGTTCTCTTTCCACTTCCATGAATGCATCCTCAATATGTTCCTGAAATTTATGTACAAAAGAACAAAAAAAGGATGAATCTAGGTTCAACGACAAATTGGAAGATCTGAAGAAGAAGTTATCAAAAAGTTTTTAAAAAAGCTCAAAAAATACCCCCCACGCCCACCACCCCTAAATAAAACACACACACACACACACACACACACACACAAACCGTGTATTGTTGGACGATGTGAAGCACATGCATCATATAGGAGGAGGTTTGCATTGCCCTGGGCCTGGCAGATAACTGCAAGGATTTGGATCTGATGGCTGAACTGGACGGTTATCTTGTGGAAAAAACATACTGCCTGCTCCAAACCTTGTCTTCCTGGTCATGGGGCTAGATGGCCTAGTTGCCATCACCAGAGTTGCAATGGCAGCCAGGATCAGCAACACCAGCAGTATTGTGGCTTTTGACCCTTGAAAGAGAGGTTTCTTGCACATACTTATCATGGTTTGATAAACTTTCAGAGAAGGATATGAGATGTAGTAAGAATGGATACAAGTTTGGTGAACCGAGCTAGCTTATAAAGAGATTCACGGCTACAATGGGAAGCTACCGAAAACTTCCTCGCACTACTAACAAAAGGGTAATACTAATCCATTGTTTTTTTACAAAGGAATTCAATACTCATAAATAGTAACTTGCGATTGCTTAAGGAGAAAGAAAAAGAATGTTCATCATCTTTATCTAAGTTTGCTTTTACAGAGATAAAAAAGAAGAACAATTGTTCTGCGCGTCGAGTCACCGACCATGATAATGGTGATAGAAACTAAAACAAGTGGGATATAGATAAGTGTACATACATACATGTATACACTCACTCACACATTTAACCATCAGTTCATCAGTGCTGGGTATAATTATCTAGGCATCTTTGAAGGGAGTTGCCCAAGGGTTTTCAACTTGGAAGGACTTCAAAATGGTCTTCTAGTGGAGACAAATAATGGATTATTAATGGAATGTAAACGTTTCAACAAAAAAGAAGATTATTAATTAGTTATATAATGTTTTGTTTATTTTTTCAACTTTTATTTTCATGATTTTAGTTTTAGATTTATTGGTTGTAAGAATAACGTTTGATTATTCTGAACACTCAAAATTTATAAGATTAATTTGACGGAGGTGGTCTTAACAAATCAAGAAGATTAAAGCATTCAAATAAAAGATTTAAATAAACAAGAGGCAAGGATGAATTCTGCAGCTTTAAATGTTGAATTATGCAGATTTGTATTAAAGGCTGAAACTCTTCCTTGATTACATCTTTTTTATTTTCGTATGTATATATAGTTCTATACAAACTAATATTTGAGTATTTGAAGGAAGATAAACTAGAGATTACAAGTTTGAAATTTAAATTTCTTGCAAAGTCTCTTTTTTCAAATGTCTTGTAAAATCTCAAAATAATTTTAGATTATTGATGTGTTGATGTCAAAATAATTTAAAAAATAAAAAAAATATTTTAATATATTTTTAAATAAAAAATATTTTTAAAATAACTACAACTACATCTTCAAACAGCTCAAGAGAATGATTGATGCAAAACTTAGGCCATTCTCTTTTACCCAGAAGCTAAAAAAAAACCTGGTAATGAAATAAAAGGGTGCGGGGGGTCTGTCGCAGGAATCTTCCTTCACGTTGGATGTCGAGAAAAGAAAAGGAGAAAAGCATTCCCATTCCATTTTATCATTAATTTTTAATTAAACTTAAATCATTAACATTTAATGATCATGATAGAGATACGGTTCCAAAACTATTTTGTCCTAAAATCTGCAGTAAAGCTAGAATGATAAAATAGCCGAGCTGCCCAATATGGAAGGAATCGCTGGACTGAAATGGTGCGTCAAAAGAAGGCAAAGAGGGTTTCAAACCTGGACCAACGATTATATTTTACTCAACATCCAGGTTCCAATCCAACCATGTTCAGTATTCCGTTTTTAAAATGTTTTTGATTTTTTTCAAAATAATATTTATATTTTTTTATTTTAAATTAATTTTTTTAGTATTTTTATCATTTTCATATGTTGTTGTCAAAAATTATAATTTTTTTAAATATTATCTTAATACATTTTTGAATAAAAATTATTTTAAAAAATAATTACAACCACACTCTAATATATTTTATCTTTTGGTCAATTCAGTGACCAACTACTGAATATGTTTAAAATTTAGTATATTAAAAAACACAAAAAATAATCTTTATTTTTGCATGTATTTTTAGGTTTAATAATTAATTTATTAAAGCCATGAAGGCTTGACATACATTTCAAAAACACATAAAAAAAATATTTTGTTTGTTCTAATATCAAGAGTTATGAGCTTATATATAAACGTATTTCTGATATTATAAAAGACATAAAATTGTTTTGATTCTAGATTGACTAAGTTTTAATATTATAAGATAAAGATTTACCTGTGAAAGATTTAAAAAAAAAAGAAATTTAAACGAACCAACAACTTATATTAAACAAACAATATATGACCTTGATTAAAGTGTACTAGATGCGATACATCCTCTCTAAACACAATTAGTCTTTTTATGCAGATTCTAAGAGCTGTTATGGTTCTTGATGATCAAAATAATAGGTGATGATTATATTTTTTTTATTAATAAAAAATAAAATTTTTTTGTTCTTTCTTTCATTACCAAAAGAAACCCTGATTCGGGAGGATCAAAATTCTAGATGGTAACTATATTCTTTTTTATTGATAAGAATTTTTTATTTATTTTCTTTTCATGACCAAAAAAAACTCCATATTTGGGAGGACAATTGTTTCGACTCTGCGCAGCGGGCAACAAATATAAAACTATTAACTTTTATTAGAATGAGAAAGAGAAGAGAAGATGGCATAAGCAACAGATATTTATAAATTATCAATGGCATACAAAATTATCTGCATGCAAAAGGATTTATTCTACTACTCTCGTTGGCCCATTCTCCGGTCTCCACCTGTTATACCACCATCTCCACCAGCAATATGATCCTGGAATTTATATATAAAATAATAAAAAACAAAAAACATGGTCAGTCTAGATCCAACGACAGATCACAAGATCTAGAAGAAGAAAATTATATATTTATATAAAAAAAATCTATTTATTTTAAAACGCACCATGTGTTTATATAACTATATGCGCTTGATAGACGGTCTGCAGCATGCATCACTTAGGAGGCTTGCATTGCGTATCTCCAGGCAGGTAGCTGCAAGGATAAGGACCAGCTGGTTGAATCGGACGGTTCGTTAGTGTAGCATACGTGGTGCTTGTTTCGAATTGTATCCTCGGGGTCACGGAAGGAGAAGTCCTAGCTGCAGCTACAATATCAGAACTCGCAGAAAGGAGGATCATGAACAAAATGATGGTGGTTTTTGCCCTAAGAAAGAGTGATTTCTCGCACATATTCATCTTGGTTTTGTTTTTCAGCGAAAGATGAGATGAGAGTTGAGACAGGTTTGATAGATTGAGAGCAGCTGTGGTTTATATAGAAGAAATTCATGATAGCAATAAAAAAAAAAGGTCTGGCTTTAATGCTGATGTTGATCCAAAGCAATAAAAAAAAGGAGGTCTGGCTTTAATGCTGATGTTGATCCAAAGCTAGAACATGAAGAAAACAACTGGCAAAGAATATTCTCTTTTTGGATAAAAACGGCAGTGTACTAGGTGGGGGCGTGTTAAAGCCCACATGATTGGGTCGCAGATCATAGAACCATCGGTTTCATACAGCAGTGTAGTTGCCGGCCGACCAGATATCCAGGTTTGTCCCACCTCAAAAAGTCTGACGATGATGCTGCCTGGTAATGACATCTCCAGCCGAATAATTCTTTTTCTTATGAAAATAAAAGACAGATCGTCTATTTTGGAAACAAACAAACCCCTTCACGGTACCTACCAACTAGAAAACTGTGGCCACACACCATCTAAGGAACTTTCTTTCTTTTCTTTTCTTCGCAACTTTGTCAGTTGATTTCAAGCCAATCATATCACCTTCATCGTAATATCAATATCAATATCAATATCAATTTTAATTTTAAATCTAAATCAAACAACAAGTCCAAACGTTTTTTATCTGTTTAATTTTATTGTTCTTACTCTTAATTTTATTTTGATTCATTTTTTTCCAATTAAATGAGAACAAATATCATATATTTAATTTTTAACACGGATTAAATAAAAAATTAAATCATAAAATTTTAAAATTAATTTACTCAACTAAATTTAATAATATTATTAAATATTTTTTATAACTTTAATATTCTTTATGTTGAATTCTTTTTTAATTTGAGCCGCAAACTAGCAACGTTTATAAAAATAACCTCTTAATAATATAATAAATAAATGAGTGCAATTGGTGGATGGATCCTTCTCGTTGGCTACTTGATGGGCAATTGCAAGACATATTCTTCTTGTTAAAGCAGCAAATGATGGTGTTCCCTAGACCTCTAAGCCATTTTTTATTTTTTATTTTTATTTTACTTGTACGTAAAGCAAATAATGCAAGTGAAAGGACTATTAAATAATATTTATACAATCTTATTTATTAAGAATAGAATAATGCTTTTAATTTAATCTATATATACTTTATTTGTATTTAGATTAACCTAAGCAATTATAATATAGAAATCACCAAAAAATATACTATTCTTTTTGTGTTTTATCTTGATTATTTTAATAAGGACAACATTGCCTCAAGATTTTTCTTGAAGCATTTACGTGAAGTTTACAGAAACAGAAGCACATGCTTTCACATCAACTCTAAATCTTTATTATTATTATTATTCTTTAATGTTCCCTAGATGATGACAGCCTAATCAAAATCTCTTCTAGTAAAGTGAAGAGAGATTGAGTGTGAGGGCATAAGCATTAATATTAACTGCAATCTGAAGTATGGAATGTGCTTCACTGCTGTTAAAATTTTTCTCATTAATCGCATTGTCACAACAGTGATTTTTTACATGATTCGCACCCCATCATCTCTTATATTTTAGGGAGATAATAGTGCGCGGTTAAAATAAAAATTATTTTATAGCCATAAAAATTAATACTATAATTATTAAAAGTTGTCACCTAGTATTAAGGTCACTAGGAATTTATTGGTCTGCGAGAGTCTGGATAAGGAGACTTATTATGCAAGGAGAAGACGCATCACCACCAGTGCACTCTATCTAGGGTAAACTGCATTGTTGTTTGATTATTTTTTTAAGTTTATTTTTTTTACACTGCATTTAAAAAAATATTTTTTTATCTGCTGGTGTACTTTACAATGTAATTTTACACCGTAATTAGAAAATCCTTTTGTTATCTACGAATGTTCTTTACAATGTAAATTTACACTGTAGTTAAAATCACTTTTTTTTTTTATCCATGGATATATTTTACATTGTAAATTTACATCCTAATAGATAGAACAAAAATAAATTTAATTATTTTTGATATTTTGGCCAAATTCCAATGGATAATCATAAACCGATTACGATATCCAATTTTTTATTTTAAAACATGAGAAAGATGCAAAATATATATTTTTTTTTACGAAAAATATGCTTGGAAAATCTTGGGATTCGGCCATATGCGCGAAAACAATATATTTTTTTAAAAAAATTAAATTAAATTAAAAATAAAAAAGGCAGGGCCTAACCAAGATGGGCCAAAAGCCCAACTCAAATGGGCTGGGCTAGGCCAAGAGCAGCCCAGCCCAAAGCGAAAAAAAAGAGAGAAAGAAAAAGAAAACAGTAAAACGTGAACAGTAAATGAATTAGTATTGTTCATGTGTTACGTGAACAGTAAAATGGTGGTTGGCCGACCACGACGAGAAGGTCACCTGCCACTGCCGCCAGTTAGAGTACGTCGAGGTGGTTCTTTCTGTCGTGGTAGCATCAAAAATGGTGGCCGGAGGAGACGTCGAAAGGGGGTCGGTCTGTGCTAGAATTCGTGGTTGTTGGCTGTTGTTGTTGCTGTGACGTCACCGGAGCTGGAGAAGGAAGGCTGTGGCTGGAGATGGAGCTGAGGAGGGAGACCAGTGGTGGTCGCCGGCTGCGCTGGTAGAGGAGAGGGCTGCTTGACGAAGAGAGAGAGGGACGACGATGTTGGTTTTAAAAAGAGAGAGGTTGTTGTCAACCGAGAGAGAGAGAGAGAGGTTGTCGGCTGTGTTGGTTCAACCGGAGATGGGGAAAATGGTTGGTTTGTTGTTGTTGTTGCCGGAGATGAGGAAGACAAAGCTCTCTCTCTTCTTCCCTTGGTTTTTCTCCTCTCCTCCCTTGTGTATTTGCCTGGGTTTTATTTTGCACCTTTACTACGTGATTCTCCTCCCCTCTACGTAAAATTCTCCCTTTTACTCTTTGCGAAAAACTCTGGTTTTGTTACGTAAAATTTGCTTGTTTTTTTCTTTTGGTTTTTTCTAGTTCTTCCTCGTGTTTCTCTGGTTTTTCTCTTTGTCATTTTTTCAGGCCCCCCTCCTATGGCCGTCGTGCATGGTGGTTTTTTATAGGTTGGTGGCTGACTGTCACGGTGTGGTGGCTATTAGAAATGGCGCGTCTGCAATGTTGGCTAGTCGATGTTGGGCTGTCGGCAAGCGTGGTGGCTGGTCGACAAAGTGTAGGTGAAGGCGTGTGTGCTGCAGTAGCTTCGGGGAAGGTAGAAGTGCATTTTGGTCCTTTAATTTGTAATTGTTCTAATTGCATCCCCAATTTCTAATTTTATGCAATTGTACCCCTGTCAAAATTTCAACATTAGCCTTAAATTTGTGAACCTTTTTTATTCTGGTCCCTTATTTGCAATTTGACCCTCAATTCACCATTAACTCTCAATTGTCTTTAATTTGATTCTTAATTTTGCACACTTAGCTGGGGGAAAATTCAATTGGATCTCTAAAAATTCCAATATTTTCAATTGAGCCCGAATTAAATTCAAGAATTTGATTTTTTTTATCAATTAAGCCTTTAATAAAATTAATTTGATCAATTTAAAGCATAATTAAATCCTTGCACTTCATTAAATTCTTTAATTGAACTATAAATTAATTCTCAAACATAATAATATTTTGAATTAACCCATGATTAAATCAAATTAGCCTATAAAAAAATATAATTATGATTTTTGATTTAATTTTTACTTTGAATTTGTATTTTCTCTCTTTTTTGGGTACAAAAGAGATACGATTCAGTTCAGAAAATATTCAAAATTTCCATCATGATTTTTCTACCGACGTCAAATTCTTTTTATTTTATTTTTGTTATTTTTATTTTATTTTTGGGAGTAACCCAAAAATTGAGTTACAATACGCATCCATCAATAACTTTGCATCACCTTCATTGAGAATTCTTTATTGAAAATTCTGAGTAAACTTGTTGCCACACGATGTTGTAATGCCTTCCACTACCTGTGCATCTAAAACGTGCTACTAGTATATGCTTTTGACATAGCAAACATCTCCAGTGGAATCTCTTTCTATAAATTAAACCCATCGCACAAGATTTAGAATTATGGCTAAGCCCCGTCAAGATCAACTCTCAGAAAACCTAAAGGAGGTGATTGTTAGTGAGAAGAAAATGATTGTGCATGAACCTTTGTATGATCTTTTATGAGATTTGTAGGGTTTTTTTTTTTTTTTTTATGGTACTCTTGCTACAATTTTACGGGTTTGAGGCCAATGCTGTGTTATTGGCTTCATTTCTTACTGCTTTCCATGTTCTCAGGTAAACAAAACTTATCTCCCACCTGCTTCTCGAACTTTCGCGGTGGGAACTGGTGTCTTAATCGTTTCGGCATGTTTAGTAATTCAGTGTTCTGGGTGATTTTCTTCCAAGCAGGACTACCGACAGCAAGTAGGATTACTTGTTAGCGACAGAGAAGAACAGTGGATTTGTAATTCAGTGTGCTGATTGATTTTCCTTCAATGTTGATTGTATGATTTTTCATATATCAGAGTTTTTCAATGGGAATTATGTTTCAATCCCCACCACTTACGGCTGCCCTTCTAATAAATTTTGTGCCTGAGAATGTATTCTATTGAAGCAAGTTCTTTGTGCATCGTGTATCAACAGTTCTGTGACACTCTGCTAATGCAAATGGCATGAAAACACGAAGAAAGAATTCATTATAGCATGACATGCTCAAAAACTCTTATTTTTCATTTTGTAGATCGCTGAGCCACCATTACCTCGGTCTGTGATCAAATCAAAATATGACAGTCTATTGTTTTGCATGAATTCTATTATTCAAAATTTCTTCATGCTTTAGTGATTGCCTAGCAAAATCGACTGTACTTGTAGAAGTTTGTTCTAGGCAAACCAATAGGTTTGGCCAGATCATTGATATTTGCATCTGCCTTCATGCGCTTCTTTTCTGGTGTTATTGCCCTATGCAAGGTAAATCCACAACCATAATGGACCTTGCAAGACAATTAATTTGTAGCAGTGTCAATGTCATAGCATGTTTGGCACTTCGGCGAAACCGGCATTTGGCTGTGGTTGTTTTATTTTATTTTTTTTATTTTAAATGAATTTTTTTTGGTGTTTTTATATCATTTTGATATGATGATGTTAAAAATAATTTTTTAAAAATATAAAAAATATCATTTTAATGTATTTCTAAACGAAAAGCACTTTGAAAAGTAATTGCAACCACACTCTCAAACACCCCTTTAAATGAAACGAACTGACTAAATGAACTAACACTTTAATACAATAGTACCTAAGTGCATCCAATTTACAGCCTGAAATGAACTGGCTCGGCCATAATCGAGGCTATGTGGGTAATATAAATGACTAAAGACAGTCAAGAAGTGAAAATCTAATTATGATGATCACTACTAATAGGATATACCTGATGTAGATGGAAACAGAGATTATGGGATTCAATCCTGCAGCGTCGGCCTAGGCCAAGAAAGTGTAGGTAAACTAATTAGTATTATATAATATTGAAGTTATTTTTTAAGACTTCTCTTACATTCTGCAACATGGGACCAGAGAGCTTAGTGCTTTTCGTGGGCTTGCAAATCTTTTGTTCCTTTTCCAGGACCATTGGCTTTGCGTTAACATGCTGCTGATAGCGTGTGGAGCTGCTGTGGCCAAGGTTGTAAATTCTATTTTGACTATTTTATCTTAATTTATTTTATTTTTTTAATAGATATAAAATATTATAACATAAACTAAAAGAGGACGAGAATTCATTGTAGACTGTATGTAAAAACACTATGGATTTCAATAGTGTTCCTTTTTTTTTTTCGTTTTTTTTTTTAATTTATTTTTTTGAACAGTGAATTTAGATTTTTTGAACAGTAATTTTTTTATTTTTTTATTTTTTTGTTTTTTATGGTTTTTTGAACAATGATTTTTATGGTTTTTTGAACAATGATTTTTATTGTGTTTTTTAGTATTTTATATTTTTTTCATTATTAACATAATAATAATAATAATAATAATTTAATGTTTTTTTTTGCTCACTCTTTTCTTAATGTTTTTTATATTTTTTTCATCTCGGGATAATTTGATAAATTTTTTTTCTTTTAACAGTTATAACAATGATAATTTTTATTTTTATTTTATTTTTTTGTTTGATGTTTTGTTGAAGTTTTTAGGATTTTTTTAGTCTTTCACTTTTTTTCCTTTTATTATTAACACAAAAAAATAATAATAATAATTTAATTGTTTTTCTAGCTTACTCCTTTATTGATTTTTTTTAGGTTTTTTTCAATGATAATTTGATAATTTTATTGTTTTGACGGTAATAAAAATAATAATTTCTATTTTTATTTTATTTTTTCGTGTGATCTTTTGTTGAAGTTTTTACGATTTCTTTAATCTTTCACTTATTTATTTATTATTTTATAATAATAATAATAATAATAATGTTTTTTTTCTCGGTATAGTTTGATAATTTTTATTATTTTCAAGTGAAATGATTTTTTTCAGGTAATAATTTTTATTTTTTTTATCTTTTATTTTTTTATTTGCTCTTTTGTTAATGTTTTTAGACTTCTTTTAGGAATTCACTGTATATTGTGAGTGAAAACACTATAGACTACAATAGTGTTTTTTTTTTTATTTTTCGTTTTATTTATTTATTTAATTTTTTGAACAATGATTTTTAGGTTTTTTGAACAGTGATTTTTATGATTTTTTTAGTTTTTTATTTTTTTCATTATTAACATAATAATTTAATGTTGTTTTTTTCTTGCTCACTCTTTTGTTAATGTTTTTTATATTTTTTTCATCTCGGGATAATTTGATAAATTCTTTTTCTTTAAGAGTTATAACAATGATAATTTTTATTTTCATTTTATTTTTTTTGTTTGATGTTTTCTTGAAGTTTTTAGGATTTTTTTAGTCTTTCATTTTTTTCCTTTCATTATTAACACAAAAAAATAATAATAATAATTTAATTATTTTTCTATCTTACTCCTTGGTTGATGTTTTTTAGGTTTTTTTCAATGATAATTTGATAATTTTTATTGTTTTGACGGTAATAACAATAATATTTATTTTTTATTTTATTTTTTTGTGTGATCTTTTGTTGAAGTTTTTACGATTTTTTTAATCTTTCAGTTATTTATTTATTATTTTATAATAATAATAATAATGATGATGTTTTTTTTCTCGATATAGTTTGATAATTTTTATTATTTTCAAGTGAAATGATTTTTTTCAGGTAATAATTTTTATTTTTGTTTTATCTTTTATTTTTTTATTTGCTCTTTTGTTAATGTTTTTAGACTTCTTTTAGTCTTTGATTTAATTTTGTTTTTTTATTAACGCAATAATAATATTAATATTAAGAATAATAATAATAATAATAATTTTTTTTCTTACTTGCTTTTTTTCTCTCGAGGTAGTAATAGTGATGATAATTTTAGAAGTTAACACTTTGATGTTACAGTTATTATGACAGGGTATTTTTATCTGTTTCATTATATCAAACTTTACATGTAAAAATATTATATTTTAATCTGAATAGTTATAAAAATTATTTCCTCCGCTGGATTTCAATAGTGTATTTTTTGTTCGGTTCGTTCGGTTCTGTTAGTTTTCTGATTTTTTTATCATTATTGGCACAGTGAAATCACGTTTTTAGCCCTCGAAAAAGACAAAAAAACAGTTACAGGTGGAAGGGCTCCGCGGTAATTGAACAATTTCGGACCGGATTGGTCCGGTCCGTTCCGCCTGCCTTTTTAATATTTTATATTTTTTTGAAAATGACTAATTACTGGTTTAGCCTCTAATAAGACAAAATTGATGATTTAAGCACAGGTTGTAAGAATTGACCATTATTTATTTATTTATTTTTAGCGTGGGTATCTTAATTTGTGTGACTAAATATGTGTTTTGATTGGCGGGAGACAAGCTACCGGCCTTTCTCTCGATGTGTAGTCGTGTGGTCGTCCTCCCGGTGCGACGCGTTTGGTCCCCCAGTGCCCGTGGACGCGGTGGTGGCCGGTTAAATCCCGATGCCGCTGTTTTCCTCTCTCCTGCACGTAAAAGTGCGGAAGAGTCCCTCGGGTTTTACATAGTTTCATTTCGGTCCCTGGACTTTTTATTTTATTTATAGTCCTTATTTTATTTATAGAAGTTTTGATTTAATTCGATTGGGTCCTTCGATTGAAATTGATTGAATGTTAATGTTTCACTTCGGTACTCCTTCTTTTAATTTCTGGATTAAGTTTAAAAAGGTTAATTTATTCGGTACTGAAGTTTCAATTTGTTCAATTTTATCCTTTGATTGAAATTGATAATATATTTGATTTTCATTTCGGCCCTTATACTTTTAATTGTTTATTTTAATCCCCTTATATTTAATTTTCATTTCAGCCCTTATATTTTTAATTTTTTATGTTAATCATTTTATTTAATTATTATTAATTCATATTATGATTTATTATTATTGTTATTATTATTACTATTATTGTTATTATTATGATTATTATTATTCTTACTTACTCTTTTGTTAATGTTTTATAGGTTTTTTCTCTTGGGATAATTTAATAATTTTTATTGTTTTAACTGTAATAATAATGATAATTTTTATTTTTATTTTATTTTTTTATTTGAACTTTTTTTCAAGTTTTTAGCATTTTTTTATTCTTTCATTTTTATTCTTTCATTATTAACACACTAACAACAACAACAACAACAACAACAATAACAACAATAATAATATAATTATTTTTCTTACTTACTCTTTTGTTAATGTTTTTTAGGGTTTTTTTCTCAGGATAATTTGATAATTTTTATTGTTTTGACAGTAATACCAATGATAATTTTTATTTTTCTTTTATTTTTTTGTTTGATCTTTTGTTAAAGTTTCTAGGATTTTTTTAGTCTTTCATTTATTTTTGTTTATTTTATTATTAACATAATAATAATAATAATAATAATAATAATAATAATAATAATAATAATAATAATAATTTAGTTGTTTCTCTTACTTACTCTTTTGTTAATGTTTTTGAGTGTTTTTTTCAAGATAATTTGATAATTTTAATTGTTTTAATAATAAGAGCAATGATAATTTTAGATTTTAAAACTTTGATTTTGCTATTGTTATAATAGGGTGTGTTGAGCTATTTTATTATATTAAATTTCATATATATAAATATTATATTTTAATTTTGATTCAGCAAATCCTATAAAAATTATTTGCTTAGCCTGCAATGTAGAACATATATTGTTAAATGATTTTTTTCATCTAATAATTTTTATTTTTGTTTTGTCATCTATTATATTTTTTTATTTGCTCTTTCTTTTAGGTTTTTATTGGTTTTTTTTTTTATTTTCAAGTTAGATTAATTTTTTTTTCCTAGTAATTTTAATTTTATTTTTTTATCTCATCTTTTGTTATAGTTATTAGGATTTTTTTTGTCTTTCATTTATTTTTGGTTTTTTATTCATTATCAACACAGTAATAATAATAATAATAAATTTAATTATTTTTCTTGCTTACTCTTTTGTTAATATTTTTGAGTGTTTTTTCTCTCAGAATAATTTGATAATTCTAATTGTTTTGGCAGTAATAGCAATGATAATTTTAGATGTTAAGATTTTGATTTTGCTATTTTTTATAATAAGGCGTGGTAATTTATTTTATTATATTATATTTTGTATATATATTAAATTTTAATTTTAGACCAACAAATCCTATTAATTTCTTTAATCCCAACAATCATAAAAATTATTTGTTCAACCCGCAACGTAGGGCGGTCAATTTTTTTAATTTTCAACTGAAATGATTTTTTTTCAAGTAATAATTTTTATTTTTATTTTATTATTTTTTTTATTTTTTTATTTTCTCTTTTGTTAATGTTTTTAGAGTTCTTTTAATCTTTGATTTAATTTTTTTTTATTAATGCATTAATAATATTAATATTAAAAATAATAATAATAATTTGAGTTTTTGTTTTTATTCCTCTCGAGGTAGTTTAATAATTGTTATTGTTTTGACAATAATAGTGATGATAATTTTAGAAGTTAATACTTCGATGTTACTATTGTTATAATAAGATATTTTGATTTGTTTCATTATATCAAACTTACATGTAGAAATATTATATTTTAATTTGAACAATTGTAAAAAAAATTTGCTCCGCCCGCAACGAAGTGCGGGCCATCAAACTAGTTTCAGCTAAAATAGAATGAGATTAACAACAGTGGCTGCTGTAGTAGGAGCTTCCTCTGCATTCCTACCAAGTAAATTGATCACGGTCTGTATCAGATATCAAGTTATTGAACCTGTCTTGACTTAAAGAATAGAATGGGTTATCCGGCGACTTGGAGTATGACCCAAGCGAAGTATAAGATCAAACACTATATTATATAGGATAGCAGTTTTAAGGCTCTGCTTTGAAATCTCCCCTAAACCATTGCACTCCATTCCAAATCAATTTCTTCCACTGTTTTAGACATACACCAGCTAATGCCAAGCCACTTAACCATTCGCTGCCAAAGCTTCCAAGAGCGGTAACAATGGAGGAACAAGTGTAGTGCATTTTCAGGCTCAGCATCGCAAAAGGGACATAGAGATCGGCTGATCCTACTGGTAAAGAATCTATAACTTCTTTCAACATGTTCACCTGGAAGGCCAGTCAAATCATATCAGCTCAAACTTATCTTGCCTCTATATAAAATTTTTTATCTGAATAACATGAATCATATTTAGCCACCCAATTCCACACTGATTACTTTCACTGTTTTGTTATTCCTGCTGCAGTTATTCTATGCTGAGCACTTCCTTGCTCCGTTTGTTCACTGATCAACAGACTCGAAGTCTGAATTTTTTGTACAAGTTGTGTGTCCTGTTGTCCTTCAAAAAATATAATTTTCGTGAGCCTATCAGAATCATGATATTTTTTATACGAAAAACAGTCTTGAATAAGCTATTTGAGCAAAACCCTGCTCCTTGATTGCCTTGATGCTAAAATTCATGTTCATAGGGTTGCTGCCACCCACTAATTCAATGGACTTCAGACCCTATCTTCCTGTCAACTCATTCAGAAACTTTTTTGTGAAGGAAATTAGCACGACTTTATTCTCACATCACATGCTTAATGAGTTTAATTATTGAGTTTAATCAGAGAAAGGCAATCAGGCATCCCTATTTTTCATATTTAGATCAATATACGTTCTCTTTAATTTGTTTAGAAAGAATCTCTTAAATTATGGTTAGTTTTTTGTTATTTTGTATGCATTTGATTTTTTAAGAGTTATTCCAATTCATCTGTAAGTTTTTAATAAACTTAATTTAAAAAAAAAATTATTTTTAGATAACATTTCTAATATGTATAGTCTTGCATAATATAATTTTTTTATCCAATCATATATATATTTATATCTATTTCTATTATCATTTTTAATATTCTTTACTTATGATTTCATGTTTAAGTTTTATAGTTCTTAATACGATGATCACTGGAGATTTATATGATTATTAATTTCAAGATTCACGGGATTAGTTGAGGTATATGCAAGTTAGACTATACACCAATATTAATAAAAAAAAAATATTTTTCTCCTTTTACTCTTAATCCACCCGTCCTGACCAGTTGAATTTTTTTTTTTTTATTATTATTATTATTATTATTATTCTCAGCTGCTCTTAATTATTAACGTAAAATGATTTATGTATGTATTGGTCCAAAACAATTTTCTATCTTGGAGATTGTTATTAAAAATGGCAATTTCACCTAAGTTTGCAAAAAAGATTAGAAATAATATGAATAAATAAACCCTGATCGAGTCGAAGTGGCTTCTTTATCCGACTGTTTGTTGTCATCCCATCTCCCAAGTGGCTTGCTACACATCTCAGCCCAGTAAGCTAAAAACTGTCTTTATCCGACTCATTGTTGCCATCCCATCTCCCGAGTGGCTGCGTACACATCGCGGCCCAATAAGCTACAAACTGTTTTTTTATTTGGGCTTCCTGGATCCATCTCCCTTATCCTCAATGTGGTATCTCTAAACGATCCTCATGAACTTTTTTACCTCATGATGAATGGATGCTCAACAAACTATAGCCCAAAACTAAGCTAGAGATTCTAAAACAAGCCCACGGTCTGGTTTGTACCCAATAATTCCTTTCCATTATTTTCTCAAGCCCATCATTCTTCCATAATGAACTCATAATGAGTATGGCATGACAGGGTAGAATTGCACTGAAAAACCATGTTCTTCGTGGACTCTTTTCTTTGGCATACTTGTCGAGATGTCC
Source organism: Salix dunnii (assembly GCA_015731905.1). Taxonomy (NCBI): domain Eukaryota; kingdom Viridiplantae; phylum Streptophyta; class Magnoliopsida; order Malpighiales; family Salicaceae; genus Salix; species Salix dunnii. The sequence continues at coordinate 20,124,827 of CM027664.1, forward strand.
TCTGTTACGTTGTTTGTTTGATGTTGGTTTTTGTTTTTTTATCTAACTTAATAGGAGTTTACAATTCAAGATTGAGATTTTAACTTAATTGGTTCTAATTATGGATTTAATCATACTCACTTATATAATCTTAATTTTTTTATTACAAAGTTATAGAAATATCTGTTAGAACTAGAATTTCATACCATATAGAAATTATATTCATGTCTAATTATCAAGAACACATAAATAAAAAATTAAAACGTACCTGAATCCATATCTCATAAAAATTCATGGTACAACAAGTAGATTATATGATAATTATAATATCTATGGAAGGAACAAATTCATAGGTATATGCCAAATTATATTCCAAATACAAAACAATGAATCTGGCCATGAGATGAGAATGCTTACAAGCTATGTCAAGTGGTAGAAATGAGAGAAACATCTTCAACAACATAATTTCTACTCGAAACAACCTTAAAATTTTCTGAGCACATGGCATGAAAATGACTTTTGTAGTTTCTTGATAGCTTAGTAGTCCCTATTAGGGGGAAAATGTCTTGGTCATATCATTAATTTTTAAATTGGTTAATTCATGTTTAAGCTATTGAACCACATGGCTACCTTAACTCTTCCATATTGAGTGAAGACTCAAAACTGCTGCATAGTTCACCAAGCATGTGCTACACCAACTTCCCTGGTGCTAATATTAATGGATTGGTTTTTATTTTTTATTTTTTTTATTTATCCTCTTTGTGTGGACTACAGTTTTCCAATTGTTTTTTTTTTTTATTGATGTCCTTGATTTATATTCACCGAAAAAAAAGTATTTATAATCACATGCTTAGCAATAAGAATAGACTTGTGTTTTTTTTTTTTTTTTAATTTGACTTGTGTTAAATCTTATATCGAGTCATCTAATAAAATTAGTTTTAATAACACTAGTTTTAAGCCATAAACACATCCATCAGTACTTGTAAGGAAAATAATATATATATATATGGTGAAAGAGTTTACAAAATTTTCACAAGTTATTTTATGCATCCTTAATTGATCTGCATGCAAATAAAGTGACCTTTTAGCATATTTATCAACTTTCTATCAATCCCTATCGGTTCTTTAGCGACTAGCTAGCCTTGAATGTTCGGATAATACTGTTGTTTTCTCTTGTTTATATTTTTTTTGTAAAAAAAAAATAAACAATTGAATATGGTACGTGAAACAAAACAGTGATCATGCACAACTGCACATGGAGTTGGATACTTTTTTTTTCATGGCATACTGATGACGAGCTTGTGGTATTGGCTGCCAACAAAATTCAAAGGATCGGCCTGTGCAAACCCCACAGACTGCGGTAGAACTTGCAGGAAACAACATTTCTAGCGATCACATCACTTGAATATTTTGTTCATCTCAATCACCCACTTTCTTGTTTGGCCACTAAACCGCGTCAAGATTTGTAATAATAGAGTTTGTTTAGGTAGTTGATTAAATTCTCTTCTTTGACTAATCCCCTTAAAAGCTTGGAAAATGAAAGGGAAGAAGATGATGTCCATGTATTTAACTCTACCCTGATGAATTGATTTGCTATATATTTTGCATTTATTTAACAGTGCATGCGGATCCCGAATCTAGTAGGGTGGATCTTTGAACGGGATTAATTAAGCCCATAATTAGTGCATCTACAAAGATTGTGTTTACAATTTTTGATTTGTTTCTTGATTTTATTGTTGAGTTTTTTTTATTTTATTTTATTTCTATGATGATGTTTCAGTCGTGGATAAATTCATGGATAATTTATATTAAGATTTATGTACATTTATCAGGGGAAAAAACTACAAAGACTAGCGAATGAAAATTAAAAATAAAAAGTTTTGAAGATATAAAGCATGATGCTAGAAAATAAATAAATAAATAAATAAATAAATAAATAAATAATCGAAATACTTGCTCAAAATCTATTTAAACAAAACCTAGTCTTGATACATGGAAGCAAGCGTGAAATTACTTTGTATCATTAAAATATAAAATTAAAAATATATCTAGCTTGAAGGTATGGGAATGAATATCTGGGAATGCTTCTTAAAAATATTCATGAAAAAATTTTAAAAAAAATATATTTTTATTTTAAATAATTTTTTTTTGATATTTTTAAATTATTTTAATGTATTAATATCAAAAATAATTTTTAAAAAATATAAATTTATTTAAAAAACAACAAGATTATCAAATCATGCTGTCAGAAATGATTTGAACCCATCGCTGTTCCTGTTTCGCACGGGAGAATAATGCTGGGGATAAACTTTTTACCAAGTCTGCAGTGTGAAAATTTTATTTGTCAAAGTTTCTCAAACCACTGTAGGATGGATTTTTACAGTTAACGTTGTATTCATCGCTGTCAAATCACACCACATTAATTTAATGAACTAATTACTAACAATTTTAACTTCAAGCATCAACGAAAAAAGCTAAAATGTTTCACAGAAATTAAAAATCTTATATAAAAAAATAATGTGCAGATAGAAATATGCAAACGACGGGAAGTAGAATAGAAAATGAGATGACGTAGACAATATTTGTGATCTGAGCCACCCATGTCCTTATCTCAAACACCATTTTCTGAAGTTTTCTCGTTCGTTCAATGAATTGAGCTTGTGTGCATGTGATCTTCTGTTGAGGGCTAGAGAAAATAGGTGGCCATGACGTAGACTGGACCCCTGTAAGGGCCAAGAAAACCATGGGAGGTTTTAAAAAAAAAAAAAATAAGAGAGACAAGACGTTTTTAGGGTTTAGCTTCTGCTATCATCAGCCATGTTGTGTTTTGGGTCCCATATTCTTAACGCGTTAATCTTGGAGGACACAACATCTTAGCTCATATCTTTCTTGTTCTTGACATCTATTTGATTCATAGAGTTAGCTGTAAACCAGGATTGAGACAAAACTTGTAATCTTTCAATCGAATCTCGTCTCTACATCTTCCTTCTTGTTTCTCTTGACCGTTTTTCCTTGGCTTAAAGTTGCAAAATTCAAAAAGTTATAACGTTAATTAAATTATCCATTGAAAACTATAATCAACCTCCAAGGATCTGTCAAATTTATGGCCTTGAGATACACATCGAGAGTTCATTACCTAATTTTCAGTGGTTAAATGTAACAATCAATTTATGTTCCTGGGATAATTATTTTTAAAAAAATAATATAGTATGCAATTCTGGTAGCTGTCGAAAATATTTAAAGCTCTAACCCCCAAATTACTAAAGAGATCTGCTAGTATCTGTTGATTTTTTAAATTAAAATAAAAAGTTTAATATTCTAAATGCATTTAATAATGGATAATTACTTTGGAAATATCATCTTTAAAATTGTTTTTTTAATATTGTTTCCATTAATACGTAAAATAATAATAAAATATAACAATAGAAAACTCCCATGCCATGTCATCCATGTGGAGACTAGAAATTTGCAGCAACAGCCAAAATGGACCGGGAAAAATAAATAGCATACGAGATTTGCATATCAAGTTACACAGGTATTTTTATCTGCAGAACTATTTAAACTTTATTAGTTGAAGAAAGAAAATTCCACCCATCAGATTATTTTTTTCATTTTGCTAATTCAGAGAGAGAGAGAAAAAAACTTGGTCAAAACTCCTCTTGATAAAGAAATCATGGTGCTAGTTACTGCAGCAAGGTCATACCCATAGAATAGAGCTCGAGCAAGAAAGAGTGGACAAATTAAACATGTTCAACGAATGAAGATATAACTGGTTGCCTGTAATATGGTAAGTCCCTGTTCCATGGGAACAGCTCCCGGCTCTACGAAACAAACAGTCAAAGTTAGCAACTACTTGTATATTATGATATCCACAGAGCAAACACTACCAAAAGATGGCTTTATCCTATCTACTTTCCTTTGAATCCAAGCATTTCATTGGCAAAATCAAATCCCATGTTATTAAAACGACGAGTGATCGTGAAACTAGAGTCTGCTTTAACTTGATCAGGAAATAATTCAACTCTTGTATATTTCATGAAAATCGATGCTAGAAATAGCAAAAAAGAAAATGCAAGAGTCTCTTTCTGGTAGCATGGCACATGGGTCAACAGGAACATAAGCAGGCAACCCATACCAAAACCATGTACACTGTTTGTCTTCTATATATAGTCTGTGGAGACCGCTCATGTTCTAATTTTAGGTGTCATGGTGTGTGCCGTATAAAACCAATAGGCTACAAACAAAAGATCACCCTTCAGAAATCTATTAAAATCTGATAGCATTCAGTAGTTGTTCCTATGATTCACATTTTTAAAGTATAAAACTCATTGTTATCAATAAACTTATTTTATATAACTGCTTTTTATCTCATTATCCAAATATATTTATATGTTGGTGCCGCAGAATATATATATATATATATATATCGGGAAAAAAAAGTCATGAAACAGATATCACTTGAATAGTAAGAAGCTCTAATTGTCCTATTGAAGGTCTATACTGCACTGCTGAACAATCACCATACACTTGGTTTATAAAAAAACTGAGAATCCTTCTGTGAAGAAACAGAGACCGCTGAGTTCTGGGCAAAAAAGAAGAAAAAGAAATAATTTTTAGCTGCTGGTAGTGCATGCTGATTCTGCTACATAGTGCATAAGATCTGATCAAATGATTTGGATTGGTAGGGCAATTATTATGGTCCAGGAATCTTTAATAGTTGTGTCTCAACTTAGGATTGACCCAATCATGTCTGTTCCAATTCTTGCTTGAAACTTTTTTTAGCCTGTGGACCATTAATGACCGATGTAAAATTACGAGAACTGTACATCTCACCAAAACTAAGTAAATTACTCTCATTTTTTGTCTTCTAAAATTGTGGCTCAAAACTCCCAGATAACCCCAACTCCCCCATCTTTTTTTTTTTTAGCTAAAAAGCTAAGAAAAGAGAGTTCTGGCGGAGTCATTATCTTTGCCAGGCGAGCATATAACACTCACATGCATGAAGAGGAGATGAAGAATATCTAACAAGACTATGACCTTAGATTTTCTTGAAGGTGGAGAGAAGCTAGCCAAAGCAAACAGTTGAATATTCTGATTTTTTGTTCTTTTGTTTCCTCAATCATGAAACAGAAGCTATTACATATCTTGGGCATGTGAATTGAATTTGGATTTCAGTTTGAAAATTCACTTCACCAAAATATATTCAATTATTATCATGCTTATAATAAAGCCAGCCAAGATAAAGAAAAGAATAGAAAGACCTTAACCCTAAGTTGGACCCACTTCTTTAAATTGGTTGCCAGACCAGCTTGCCTTATATCTTTCGAACAAACCCAGCTACAAAAACCCCTCTTCCTCACCCTTCTACCACCATCACTCGCCTGCTTTCCAACATTCTCTCTTTTCTTACAGGCATTTTCACAAACACTTTCTCAAAGAAACGCTTCTTTTTTTCACTAACATGGCCAGACCACAACAGCGATATCGAGGGGTCCGACAAAGGCACTGGGGATCATGGGTGTCTGAAATTCGTCACCCTTTATTGTAAGAAAACATTAGTAATGTAGCCCGTGAACGTCCCTTCCAATTTTATGGATTTTTCGTTGATTGCTAACCGAAACGTTTCGTTTTTGCTGTGCAGGAAGACTAGAATTTGGCTAGGCACGTTTGAAACAGCAGAGGATGCAGCAAGAGCTTACGATGAAGCTGCAAGGCTTATGTGTGGGCCTAGGGCTAGAACCAACTTCCCTTATAACCCAAATGCATCACAATCAGCTTCGTCGAAACTTCTCTCTGCAACTTTGACAGCAAAGTTGCACAGGTGCTATATGGCCTCATTGCAATTGACCAAAAAAACATCACTTCATGAACAAAAACAACAGCAACAAAAGGCACCCCCTTCACTTGCCAACACCCCCACCAACGGCATTGTCATAAAAAGCGAAGAACTTGATCCTTCATTGCCAGAGAAAAGTCCATTACAAGTTCAAGAGGCAGAGGCAAACTGGGTGTACAAGAAAGTTCAAGTTGATAACAACCAGCAATTCATAAAGCCTCTTGAAGATCATCACATTGAGCAAATGATTGAGGAGTTGCTTGATTATGGCTCTATTGAGTTTTTTTCTGGGGTAACAACTCAGTAATCTGCAAGCTAAAGGTGCCACAAACACCCTCTTTAGTCTAGTCCTTCTCCTCTGCCAAAGCAATGGCATTAATTAGCTAATTTTTAACCAATTTTTATAGCTTCTTCAAGTGCTTAGTCTTCTAGACCCCCCTTTCTAAGGTCCTTAGAAGTTTCCCCCAAGGATCCCCTCCATTTGATGATGCTTAATCAGTACTAATGTACAGTAGATTATGTCAAAATGTATGATCATGTCGTACCCATCATGTCTTCAGTCGAAGATTTGTAGGAATCTTGCTGCTGCAGCTTCAAGGATTCCAAATCTTCACTTATAATGCAAACGGTACAATTTTTAGAAGCAATGACTTCTCCTCTCTCTCTCTGATCTTCCAGGTTTCATGCATTGAATTTCTTTGCCACTTTATTGGGGTTTGAGTTAAAAAGAGCCTCTGAAAAATGGAAACACCACCTGACATTTTGACATTTGTACTCAATTCAAAGTAACATCATCTAAAATTTGCAATCTTTTTTTAAGACCTGGGAATTTGCACCATTACCATTCATTTAGAAAGATAGCAATCTTGTGAAAGGTCACCCACATGGTCAGTTTTCACCTCTTTATTGAGTGCGGCATTTGGTTGGGAATATTAAAATGATAGTATTTTAAATTGATTCAATCAACTTGAGTAGCTCGTAATCCACATCTTGGATCGTAAACTAAATTAAATTTAATAGCTTTAATTAGAAAGTGTTCACATAATTTTAATGGCAGCACTACCGTGGCCCTGATACTGTAAGCAAAAAATCAAGAGAAGCGATGCTGTAGATATCCTCAACGGGTGGCTAAATTTGTCAATATGAACACTGTAGTGTTGAAAGGAACTTGTTTTGAAAAGAGGGTAGCAAAAAGAGTAAATATTTGGCACTTTTCTTGAAAGTTAAGGTGAAGGAGCCACAAGAGAAAGGTTTTGCTTGTTGTGTAGGCTAGTGAACAAGTAAACTGACTTGCAAAATATTATTACTCACTCAGTTAAATTTTATATATTAAAATTTAATCGAACAAGACAAAACCCTAGTGTTCATTTGATAACGAAATGCTTTCCAAAATATTTTTTAAACTGTTTTTTGCCTGAAAAAACATTAAATGAATACTTTTCTACATGTGAAGTCTTAATGTGTTGAATTAAAAAAAACAAGAACTTCGTGTTAATGATTCCTCAATTGAAAAGTACTTGTCACATACTAAAATAATCTCTACAAAGCACGGCACAGAGGAGAATTAGTCTCCATGGAAGGTGAAGATGCAGGGACTGGTTTCTTTACTGTCAGAAAGATGAGAGACCAATTTTCAATGGAGGTTGAAAAAAATGAAGTCCTGTTAGGTTTAAATGTTTGTTATGTTGATTCCAGGCTTACAAGACAGGATTGCAGCAGCATCTCTTGAGGGAAATTAAAAAAAAAAAGACACTGAATGTGATTGAGTGGGTGTTCTAATTATTTTGTTCCGGCCACTTTTCTCTGTGTCTTCCCACACGCAGCAACAAAAGGTGGTACAAAATATTCGTAGGCACCTCCGAAGAACAATAATTTTTATAGAAGCATACAAAGCATCAAGAAGATGTTAGTGCAATAGTTGTTTAATTTGTAGAAAAGTTTTGTCTTCTTGTTATTTTGGCATTATAAATAAGTGATAAGATGAGTGAATATATATTGGTTTTGTTGTCTTGCTAAATCTTTTTTGTTTTTTTGAATTGGAATAAAAAAAAGAAATATGGTTAGCAAGCCTACGAAGTAGAAATATTTACTATAGATTAGTCATTGTATTTCAAAGGTATTTTTTTTAAAAAAAAATATTTTTTATTTTTATTTTAAATTAAAAAATTAATATTTTTAGATTTTTTTATATGTTGATGTCAAAAATATTTTTTAAAAAATATTATTTTGATATATTTTTAAACCAGAAAATACTTTCAAAAATAATTTAAATGAAACATAATTAATTATAAATTGCTAGCTTAATTGCTTTTCACCAAAAAAGTGATTATGCAACAAACCAAGATTTAACTCCTTTCTCTAGTATTTGCCACTTCCCCTTGTAACTTTCTAGTTATAGCGGCTTCTCCGTATTTTGGGAGGGCTTTTTTACAGCAATTGAGTGATATGAAGATTCATATTTTCACTTGTAATTTTCATTATATATACAAAAAGATGCATTATTTGGTATAGTAATAATCTCTATTTTTTAAAGTGTTTTTTATATTAATTTTTGTTTAAAAGAATAATAAATTTATATTTGTTTATGTTTTTAATGCGTTGATAGAAAAAATTTAAAAATACATCTTGGATGTTAATATCATACACGCACTTCATCTACCATTGTCAATCCTCCAATGAAGACTAACGGTGTCATATTTTGCTAGTTTTCTGGATTAATGAATGTATATTCATAGATGACCATTCTACTAAACAGATATCAAGTGGTGTTTATTTATTGTTTTGAAAAATAATAATAAAGAAAATAAAAACAGAAAGAATATATCTCACTATTATTGTTTTGACAAAATAAAAACTGATTTCAAAAGGATAAATTTACTTCATTTCTGTATTTCTTTAACTTAACATAACCCATATTTTTTCCTCTTAACCATGGTTTAGAGAAAGTACAAAACCTAAGTTGATTAACATGTAAATAACTATAAATCATTTAATAGGTGGTTTGGTAATAGAAGCTTGTAATTAAAAAGTTTGTTTTTCCTGTGATTTTAACTTCGAACTTTATGATTGCTAATATGATAGTTAATATAAGTTTATATAATTATTAATTTTAAGACTCGTGGGATCAGTCAAGATTCGCGCACGCAGCCTAACGCAAATAGCAATTAAAAAAAAAAACATGTAAAGAGCTGAAATTTCACCCTTAGCCGATTAATATAATTTCAATTACCACCAGAGTATGGATTCACTGATTAATATAGAAATTTGATTTGTTTCCCTCTTCAATTAGTGTTTAAACTGTAAGTGAAAAGTTAAGATCACAAGTTCTGCCATGTATAGAAATAAACTATGTTTGCTTTTGGGTGTTGGTGTGCAGTCTGTGTCAATGAAACTTCATGATTGTTTCCCTGTTTGGAATTTCATTTTGCTCCCCACAACCATCAAAGATTAAAGTTGTTTACTCCCATTATATTGTTGTTTTACTATTGATTCAGCAAAGGTGATTAAATCATGGCATGTTAGTGAGTTTATCATCATTAAAAGTTTGAATTTTGCGACCTGAAGAGGGCACTTGATATTTCACCTGACCAATCACTTTCCTTTTTGTCAAGAAACAACGTTGCGAGTTCACCAAATACAAGAACAAGAGTGGCCAACCAGACCTTAACAGACAATGGATTAACGAAGTCCTTCATGGTTGAAGGAAAAAATCCTTAAAGCTTGTTAATTTACTAGTGGTAAGTGAATTCCTTGATGGATAATGAATTCGACAAGACAAGAACCTTTGACTACAAAGTTTGGTGAATGACCCTCAAATAATTGCACTAAATTACCAGATATCGCCCCGTGCATGATGCTTACCCAGCTTGAATGCTCATAATTTTTTAGGTTTTCTGTTTTTTTCTCATCTTGGGATCAAATGAAAGCAGCAGCGCCGTTGTTGAAAACTACAAAACCTTGATTTTGGTGGGCATTATCTGTAAATTTCCTTATATCCAATTCCATGTTGGCAAAGAGAGATCGTATGGTATTTTATTCTGGTTGTGCGGTGTTATGTGTTGTTTAAAAGTTATTTTTGTTTGGAAATATATTAAGATTATTATTTTTTATTTTTTAAAGTTTCTAATATCATCAGAAATATTAAAAATCATCAATTTATATTTTTTTTCAAGGCAAACACGTTTTTAAAAAGTACCCAAAAGCAAAGTTACTGTATTCCCAAACAAGGATTCTAGAGATAGAAGGGATAAGGATGATAAAATTAAAACATTTTCGGTTAAAAAAACATGGATAAAAATATCAAATAAATCGATTGAAATGAAATTAATTATACACTTTAACAATGGAAAAATATAGAAAAGCATGTTCTCAAAATTCTCCATGTCTCGTGTCCTGATATAATATCCATTCGCTGCTACAAATGACATATCAAGTCATGCGATTACAGCAACCTCAAGAAACTTGAACCCTTTTTTATTTTTTCTGGAAGAAAATGCGGGTCAGAGTTTGGCAACTCTTGGTGGTGAAGCGTCACCAGTCAATATAGGCACAGATATCAGTACAGAGTTCTTGTACAACTTCCGCTGCAAAAGAGGTAGATGTTGCTTGAATTGCAAACCTCAGTGAAAAGGAGATCGACTATGGGAGTCAAAGGTGAGATGTTTCTGATCAGAAAAGTAGTCAAAGCCAATCATGGTTACCCCAATCATGATGTACATAGAATCTCTCATGTGGAAGTGTTGGAGAACAGAAAATGATATGGCCTTAATTCTTTTTCCCCACAAAACCAAAAAGTTCTATACACCTATATGTTGCTGCTGTTGTCTTTGTAACTAGGTGTTTATCATTTGTTTTAGATGCCTTGGATCATGTGTGTCGTGCAAAATTCCAAATCCAAAAGGCAAAAAACTTTGTCTGTGAGTGAAAGAAAAGCTAAAGTTTGGTGGCCTACTCCCTGAAAATCCAAAATACTTTCAATTACACAACTCTTTTTAAGTAGAGTGAGGCCTTGAGGGTGTGTTTGTCTGTGTAGAAAAGACCTGAACCGTATATATAATTATGGTTATGCTACATGGCATGTCTCATACCTGCAATTCTCCTCCTCCTCCCTCATTCCTTCACATGGATTAGTATGTGGATGCCAGCATCCACATGGTCGCAACCACTTCTTATAAACAAAGTTGGAAAGACAAACAAGGAATATGGGACACATGAGTGCCCACAAAACACACATGAACACACTCTCATCCATGTATTCGATCGTTCCTTGTCAAGCGTTTGTGTTCCTGCTACCATCTTGATAAGAGACATAAATTAAGCAGCTACAATAATATCCTGATGACAGTGTGGAGCTCAATGATCTTGTTGGCGTTGATAGGAGGTCTGTGATTTTGAGAGATGAAATGTATTTGTGCTGGAGCACAAACATCTGATAAAGAATCCTTAGGTTCATCGATTTACTATATAAAGAAGCTGTCATTTTAGCATTTACTGCTCTGCAATTCTAGCAACAATCATCACAGCATGGCTGCACTGTGAATAAAGATCATTGATTTTCACTCAAGATGAGTAGATGGAGATTGTTTTGTTGATTGGTCCATGATATGTGACGCTGAAGGTGAAACTATAGTCATTTTCACTTGCTTTTTTAAAGATGAATGTTTGTGCAAGTACGTCGGCACCGTGTTTGCAAACGAATATTGCTGCTGTGTTTTATTTATTGCATGTATTTGAAAAAACTACCTTGAAGATTATTTTTTTCATCATTTAATAAAAAAAATAAAACTCCCATGAATCATGTTATACTAACTCTTACTAAGTGTAGTTTTATTATTGTGTTAATATAAAAAAAAATAATGGAGATTCCATGTCCTTTTTGCTCTGAAAAAAATAGAACTTTACTCTAAAATTATTTCACCCCCATATTTACTCTAATATATTTAGATACTCTTTACATGTTCTTTCTTTGATAAAATACTAATATATTTGAAAAAAATTACCTCGAATTTATTTTTATCAACATTAAAAAAAAAATTCAAATGAATCTCGTTATACTAGCATTCATTAGGTAGTGTTGATTATTATTTTAATATAAAAATTTAAAAAAATAATAGTAATTATATTCCCTTTATGTTTTGAAAAATTAAAATTCACTTTAAAATTATTCCACTATTTTCTTCCCTTTAACTAAACATAAAAATGTTTTTTTGTGTGTGTGATTTCATAACAAATATATTAGTATTTGTTGTATTATCTATATTTTGGGCCTCATAAATTCAGAATATATATTTACATTCCATGGACATCCCACAGACAAAAGGCCGGGTCCAGCCCAATCACTTTGGTCCTCACAATGAAACTCTTTAACTTCTCTTCTTTAGTGCCATGGTAATTGTATGAGTCCAGCACAGAGCCCAATCTAAAGAGCAACTTTCCTATGGGCCTTATGACGCAAAATCATCTTGGGCTTTCGAAACCCATTTAACATGTTAGGGTAGGTTTCTTAATCAAAAGGTGATCACTGGAAAAGAGAACTCGAATTACTTGAATTATCTGAATCACATCGGCTAATAGATTTTTAAGACTTTTGGAGATAAGATTATTTAATTCGGTTAAAACCAGAAAAAAAAAATTTGATTTATCTGAAATACCCTTTTTTTTATTTATGTATATACTTATTTATTCATAGGTTTAAAAACTAATGGGTATTTGATTTTTCTTAAACCAGATTTTAAAGTGGAAAAATATTTCCTAATTTAAGTCTTCAATGCTTAATTGATTTGGATTTGAGGTTGACTAGGATTGCTCTAGTTTTTTTTATCTATTTTTTATCCTTTAATATTTATTTAATTAGAAATTAAGCTCTATTTCTTCATGCTTTCCATGACCTTTGTTTTACTATTATTCTATTTAATTGATTTACCTCAGGGTTTTTTTTATTTGTTATTCTTTGTTAATTTTATTTATTAAAATAAATATTATTATTGAATTAAATAGAGTTGATTTATTAAATATTTATGGATGCTCACTTAATTTTATTTTGTTTAATCTTCATTTCTGAAATGCTACTCTAGCGACCCCACTAACTTCTTCTTATATCATCATCCAGAATTCTATGGCCAGGTTTGAATCATCCTACCAAGCTTCTTTTTTGTTATCGGCGATGTATTTAACAGAGTGACAGTGAGTTGAAAACAGTTTTTTTTCTTCTTTTTTTAAGCAGGTTTGGAAATGTGGGTCTGATTATTTTTTAAAATATTTTTTATTTAGAAATATATTAAAATAATATTTTTTATTTTTTAAAAGTTATTTTTTATATCATCATATCAAAAATCAAAATGATCTAAAAATACTAAAAAAAATTAATTTAAAATAAAAAATAAAAATAAAAAATTTTCAAATTTTTCCATAAGTACTTTTTATAAGCACTCCCAAACAACCCAATGTATAATATCGGTGATTCATTTATTTTGATTAATTGTTACTTTTATGGTTTATGTAGCTACCGTTGCTTGTAGTTTGAATTAGATCATCATGGTATATGGTTTTATTGGATCTAGTCGAGCTACAAACTCAAGCATCATGTTTTCTTACTTGTTTAAAGATGTTGCTGTCATCTAACCATCTGTTTTGCCAGCTCGATTTTTTTTAACTTGCCCACAGTGCAAAACAGATCGCTGATTTGTTGTTTTCTAATTTTTCTTAGTAAAGAGAGTGATGATATTATAAAAAGATTATCATATTAGCTTTAGTTAGACATCTATAATTGGATCATAGTCGTGAAATATGGATATGTATAACAGGTTTACCTTGGACTTGGCTAACTCAGGGTCCAGATCAATCCGAGTAAATGAATAAAAAAAGTTGACTTGGTCAAAAAATCCAGATTGATTTTAGGACTAACCTAGTGAAAACTCACACGTCAATCGTTAATTTATTTCTTAAGAAAACAAGTTAAAAAAAAAAACATTTAAAAAAACAAAAAATCAATCCTCTATCCGAACTCGATGGTTACCCCGATTGGAATTTACAAGTATGATTTGGATCGATACATCGACTGGACACGCAACTTCAAGGCTCCCGTGGCCACACCCAGAAGAGAAACCAGGAGCCTTTGGTGACTATTCAAACTCCAATGCCAAGACGACAACTTTTCATGAGAGTAGGAGTAAGTAATTAAGTACTCGAGAATCGACTCCCACTATTTTTTACTTGGCCTACATACGAAAAGTCTTTTGTCCTCTTCACGGTCGTGTTTGAAAAGACCTCGAGATATTTTGCGAGGTCTTCTTGGTAGATGCCTGTGCTAAACTTGAAACCCTGTTTTTTAAAACCTACTTGGGGGCAATAATTCCACCTAACTTTGACAAATCTATGCTTCAAAATAACAATAAGAAAGTGCCCGATGTTTCATAGTTTGGATTCATGAGAAAGTACTGGTAACTGCCCTTATAGGTGGTATCACCCTATAGCTTAATCACTTGAAAAGAGTGCTTAACAACTCTAATTTGCTCCACCAAAAATGGACGGGCCTTAAGTAAAAGAATTAATGGTGTGATATTTTAATCTAAGTAGGGTTAGGGTTTTGTTTTGTAGCGTGGTTTGCAACATGCAAGTGTTTAGAAAAGACTCCTGAGAGGAAGATGATAACAAGAATAGGTTTGGATTTTGTTTCAAGCGTTAGGAATTTGCACATGGTGGGGATCCTTTATTTTTGTTGGAAAAAAAATGAAATTACCTAACCATATTTCATATTGTATATTTATTTGCAATTGATTTCAAACCAAGGTCGATGAAATGAAACCCTAATTTACAATACTCTATTTTGAACGTACAATTGTTAAGTTGGATTCAGTCTTAGTCTTCAAGTCATGAAAACAAGTGCACAGATGTTTGTTCTTCATGGAAACTTACTTCGACTTGTATTTCTCTTCACATATCTAGAATACAATTGTATGGATGTATGTATTTATGCATGTAGCATGTCCATGTTGAATTTCAAGGAAAATAACTCCTCTTAGACTCTAGCCAATTCTAGAATATTAAGACAACGGGACATAATCCTATTAATTTTATATTTTATATTAACTCAAGAATTATTATTATTATCTTCGTTTCTCTAACCAGCTATGTTTTTATTGTTTTTATATATGTTACTATTATTCAAGAACATTGATCAAGTATAACTTAAATACATGCTACTAGAACACTACTTGTTCGTCGCTTATTATTTTTTATATAGTTGTTAATTATTGTAATTCAACCAAAGTCATTTTTATCTTTTTTTTCAACAAAATTAGTATAGTATAAATCAATTAAACTCAAAACCAATGCTAAATTAAATTTCATTATCATATAAGGGCTTGAACCTTGGCTTATATATCAGTCAGCAATACTGACCGATGAAGTTCAATGGTCCCAACAGAGACATAATATTGCAATTAATGATGTTGTTTGACTTCATTGCAATTTGCAAAGAGTTTAATAGTTGTTGGTTGGAAGAACAAGTTTCTTCTAGTTTTTGGAACAAAACATTGATCGATGTATACTTCCTGAGAAATTCAACTGGAAAAAAATAAGGACTTGGTCCAATCTGCTTCTCTTCTCTCTTCCATCACCACTTTCTTTGACCTCTGGATATTCCGAGTGCCAGTGCTAGCACTCCCTTCCATGCTTTTGCCTAGTTGCTTACTTTTTCGATGGTGACGGGAATTGAAAATAACAAATAAGTAAATAAATAATAATCCAGTGATAAGTGATTGTTTGATATTGTATTTTTAATTGTGTTTTAAGAGTGTGTGTGTGTGTATAGTGAAAATATATTATTTTAGTGTTTTTGATGTGTTGGTATTAAAAAAATAAAAAAAAATGTTTTAATATATTTTTAAATCAAAAACATTTATAAAAAATATTTTATAACAGGACATCAAACAGGCTGTAAGAAAAAAGGGAATTTGTAGGCATTTTCTAGGTTTTCTTTTGAGTACGACGTCAGGTGAAGGCCATGGAAGAAAACAACAGGAAATTGCAATATCCCGTGTGCGTGCTGAGTTCTCTGCCTAGACGATATTTACCGTGTTATAAAAAACACCTCTGCTACTTGCTAGTGTTCCACCTTGATAGTGACTAATGCAAGAAAACTGACAGAAATCCCAGTTCCATGTGGCCCAATACCAGGTGCTAATCAATGGCAGCAGCTCACAGAAATTTTATCGGATGATATCACGTGGAGTGACTTTGCCTCACTATCCTGTCTCGCTTGATCTGTTTCCCAATCAACTTGAACAATCCCCTATGGCACAAAGAATTGCCTTTGTACAGCCTCAATTCTGATGTTACTTGAATCTCACTCGTCCAATATATCATGTACCGATGCTTGAAGATGAACAATTGCTGTCCCCGGCAGCATTTTTGAGCTGCTTTTCAGGTTACATGAAGAACTAGAAAAACCTAGCTGAACCTAGCTGCGTTTCAGTTGATCGATGCAATGATTCACAAATTGGCTTAATAACAGACCCTTTTCCTGGGTTAGTTCCTAGATCAATCTGGAAATTGTATTGGAAATTGCTGTCAATAAACTTTCTCATAAACAATTATCAAATGAATTACATTCAAGTGATGTGCAGCTTCCTACCTGACATCACCATAACCACAGCTGGCAAATCTAAAGTAAACCAAGCACTTTAGAGAGAAGGAGACACAATGTTGGAGGGGTCCGGGCTAAGGAAAATGGCAAGGCTGGTGCTGCCGGAAAAGTATATGACGATTTTAATCTTCAAATCCATTGTCCCCGTTAATTAGATATATGGTACAGGGCGGAACTGATCCACGATGTTTGATGCTTACCTTATCTCTCTTACCTGAACTGAACTCGACATTGACAAAGCCATTGGCTCGACAACTTAATTAGATTTCATGATTTATTGATGAGTATACTTTAGCGGGATCAACTGCATCAATTGAAGCTTTGGGTTGTTGAAATTCATGTCCAAGAAAAAGATTCTGTATAAAAGCTGCCACATAATTAAAAAATTATTTAATTTTCTCAACATAATTAAAAGGTGTTTCTTGATTGGGAGTATAGGATATTTATTTTTCAGTAATTATGCTGGAGTAAAACAAACAAACTCATCAACGATGAGGATGCTGAACTCAATGAAAAATTAATGGCGAATTATTTTTTTGTAATACATAATCTCAAAAGAAATCATGTAACATAAAATAGCGTGGCTCGTTCTCTCTTGGGAGCACAACAGCTACCGTTGAATGGATCTAGCCATACCAGCAAGTCTGCCTAATTCATTAACATGGGTTTACGTCACTGGCTCGAGCCAACAACTCATTTGACGAGGCAATCATCCTTGTACCAAGCATTAGGTGCACAGTAAATTCCATTAAATCAAAGTTATGAAATTGATGATGGCCCAGTTAAAAATAATTAATTTAAAGTTCTTTTTTTCAAATTAATTTTGCACCGCATAAAAGTGACTCTCTCTCTCTCTATATATATATATATTGCACTATGATTATATTTTTAATTGAATCAGATGACAAAAATATTAATATGGTGAATTTGGGTTTGATCTATTAATGCTAAAAAAAGAATTAATAATAATCTGTTTAAATAAAATCAGTTAGACTTAAATTTTCAATGATCCACGAATTTATCCACTAATTCAAACTCCTTTCCAGATCAATTCTCAAAAAACATGAAAGGGACCGATCATTTGCTGAAGACAATACAGGTGAATGGATTGGTGATGGTTCGTGCTTGTAGTAACTTGATGGATACTCCCATGAAAATGAGAGAGAAAATGGTTTCTGTGGAAGAAAACATGATGGAGTAACCAGCCCACAGCTGAATTCCCTTCCCCTGCCCTATTCTCTGATAAATCATTAAAGTTAATTTATATTCAATGAATACATAAAGAAAATCTGAATTGGGTTCCAACATCAGGACTGTTCACTGCAGTTTCAACTAGCTGTTGGTAGTTTCGTTCATGTTGTCCTTGTCTCCCTTGTTAGATGCAGTGAGACTCTTTTTTCGCTTTTTGGTTGGCATTTGCTTTGTTTAGCTTTGATGTAAGGGCAAATCTCAAGTATCTCCTGCGATCATAGAGCGATTCTTCGACTGAATTCCCAAGCGATCTCGCTCTCCCCCCTTTTCGAATTGTATGCTCATTCATTTAAAAATATATATGTTGTTTTATAAACTCAACTAACAACTCACAAATGTTTGAACTTTGAACTTCATCAAGTTTTTTTTATGTAAAAAAGAAAAAGAAAATGGAGAATCAATTAAGATTTTTAAAAAAACTTAGTTTAATTTTGAGATAATTTAACATATATTTTTTTTTATGCGAGTAATCCCTATTCCCAGAAAATGTATTTTGTTGGCTCAGTTGAGCGACTAAAATTCTAGTTGTTCCAAACTCTTACAAAAAATATATATCCTGACTCGAACTCAAGTTCTGCTGTAGATCGCAACCTCTTTGTCATCACGTCACGCTCCTTGAAGACTACATTAATTTTCTTTATTTATACACAGCCTATAACGTTTGGTTATCTTCTCATGAGAATAAAATAAAAAATATATTCTCTGTATTTTTATTTTAACCTTAGTTAGGAAATATCTCATACCATAGAAATTATATAAGACCATGATTGTTAGATGTTGAAACTAAATGGTTTTTTTTTTTTTTTTTGTAAAATATTATAAAGTATTAATATTAGTATTAATAGATAAAATATTTAGACTAATCTTCATTTTATGTGTGCCTTACCAAGTCAAGATTAAAATATTCTATTACCATCTTCAATAATCTCTAAATTATTTACCGAATAATTTAATTTTAACTTTCTAAGAGCAAATCCAACCGTAACTAATTTCAAGAGGCAAAAGCTAAAAACATGTCCTTTAGCTACTTTGATCAAAAAAATTTAACTCCAACGGAGTAGTCATTTTAACTTTTAAAATGGTTGCTCCATGTTTCAAGAGCTATTTCTAACATTCTAGGATCAAAAGCCATAAATTATAAATTAATTTTTTATTTCGTTTGAGAGAGAGACAGCAATAAGGCGCTGATATACTATTTATATTAATATTTTTATTTTTATTTTAAATTTAATTTTTTATTTAAATATAATTAAAAAATTAACAATTATAATGTGAATTTTTTAAAAGTAATTATTTAATTATATAAATTACTTATATTAATTGTAAAAAAAATTAATTATTTTTAATTAGCTTTAAATATATTTTATCGTATTATAAAATTAATTTCAATTCAATTTATTTTTTAAAGTTCTTCTAACACTTAACGATGATAAGTAACATTGATTAAAAGCATCATAAAAATTAAAATGATACATAATGAACTTTAACGAAATAAAATGAAGATGATTATTCTTAATAATTATATTGTTGGAGGATTTATTAAAAGCAATTATTTAATTGTATAACTTATTCTTATTAGCTGTATAATTAATTGCATAATTAAACTACATACAAAATAATTGTATTATATGTAAAATAATATAAAAATAAATGGCTCTCCAAAATAGCTTTTATCATTGGAATACACATCAATAAAAAAAATCATATATACACTTTTCAAAAAATCATTTTATATATTTAATTCTTCAAAATAGCTTTTATCACTGTACTTGCCCTAATTCCATATAAAATGAAAATTGGTCTGGGTGGTAAGGGATCGGGTCCTTTAATCTAAGTGGTATCAAATTTTCTTAAAAAAAGTTTTCACCTTGACATTTGTCTATCAAAATATTTGATTTAAAAAAAAAATACGATTGATGAATTTTTTTCTATATCTGCCATCCATTAATTAAGAGATAAAATAATTTCTCTTAATTAATAAATGGTTTATAAAAAAATCATCTCACTAATAAACAATACAAAATGGACTTTAACCTCCATTTAATTTCATGCAGGTAAATATGTTTATCTAATTACTCTCATACCCCGTTGTGATTAACACATAATTTAGACCTTCGACTGCTTCTAGCCATTTTTAGCATGAATAGGAAGAAAGTAGCTTTTTTAAAAAATATTTTTATTTTATTTTTATCTTTTTAAAAAAATTAAAATTTTCTGTATTTTTTATTATTCTGATATGCTATTGTTAAAAACAATTTAAAAAATATAAAAAAATATTTTAAAAAAACAATTGCCGATATTTGTTTCAATGCATACGATCTTCTCGATACTTGGAAATATATAAAAAATAATTGGTGTCTACCAAATTACCTTCTCTCTTTCCTTCCCTTGAAATAAAAGTCTACCCTCTAATTTGGGTGTTGATTTCAGTCTTTTTGCGTTTTGGTCAAATTTATTGTCCCTCTGTCGTATAAAAAGCACCAATCTTTTGGGTGGCCCTTCGTATTTTCCAAGCCTAAAAATTGTAAGCTCTTACACAGAAATTTCAAGTTCATTCATGCAAGTACAAATGCCCCACCACCGCTCCTCCTCCTCTTTCCCTGCTTGCTTCCGCCCTTCCACCGCCGACATCCACCACCTTCCCCCGCCAGCACCAGCACCACCACCTAATTCAGGCAGCTCTGACCTCACCACCTGCCTCTACCAAACTGACCTTGGCCTCTTCTCTCTTACTTGGTCAAGTTGCTTTTTAGGCCATTCTCTCCACCTCCACCTCCACCCTATTGACTGCAACACCAGCAACTGCTCTCCTGTTTTTCACTCTAACTCGCTTTCTCTCTCTACCATATCTTTTCACCTCAATATCAAACCCTCGTTGTTTTGGAAAAAGCATGGATCCAAGAAATTCCATGTTATTAACCAGGAGGCTAACACTCCAGCCCCAAAAATCCAAATCTTCTGGGACCTCTCTAGAGCCAAATTTGGATCAGGACATGAGCCCCAATCTGGGTTCTACATAGCTGTGGTTGTTGAACGAGAAGTAGTACTTCTTGTTGGTGATTTAACCAAAGAAGCTTATGCAAAGACTAAAGCTTTGAAGAAGGAGAGAGCCCAAGTTCTTGTTTTGAGAAGAGAGCATGTGTTTGGCAACAGAGTTTACACTACAAGAGCAAGATTTGGGGGCAAAAACAGAGAGATTTCAATAGATTGTAATGTGAACAATGATGCAAGATTGTGTTTTTGTGTCGATAACAAAAGGGTTTTGCAGATAAAGAGATTGAAGTGGAAATTTAGGGGAAATGAGAGGATTGAAGTCGATGGTGTCCCTATACAAGTCTCATGGGATGTCTATAACTGGCTTTTTGATGACATAAACACTGACCATGCAGTGTTTATGTTCAGATTTGAGAGCAATTTAGACCACCCCAAAGAAGAGGAAGTGGTACAAAAACAACAACAAATCGAAGCTTATGGTGGCCATCGGCGACAACAACAAATCAATGAGAAAAACAACAGCACCGATCTGGTTTTATGGCAACAAAATTCATCAAGTAGTACTACTAGTTTTGGAATGAGTCCAATTGAGTGGAGAAAGATGAGAAAGAGCTTGACGAGAACAGCGGCAAGGAGTTCATCTTCTTCATCAATTTCCATGTCCTCGGCATCTTCCGGTGGCAGTTCTTCAGTAATGGAATGGGCTAGTGGCACTGAAGAAAGCGAACTTTGTGGTGGTCCTATTGGATTCTCTTTGTTGGTTTATGCTTGGAGGAAGTAAGAGATCAGTGGATGAATTCTCTTTTGTTTCTGGTATTTTTTTGTTTAGTTTCTGTTTTTGTCACTAACCCATTATTTGTTGATGGACATATTAGTGTAGTACTCAATGAATTAGCACAAGGCACTACAATTAAATCCAACATCAATCCTTGCTTTCAGTATTCAGACAAGATTCTGAGTTCTTGTGGTCTTTAATTTCCTTTAGAACAACTACTGCAACTGACCTTACTTGGGTTCTGCAATCAAGTTTCTAGTACACAATTAAAGATTCAATTTTTCTTGCATTGTCTTTGTAATGTAGAAAGCCCCAATTCAGTTGTCTGGCACTATTTGATTTGTTGGGTCTGGTCTGGCTGGTTTGATTTTGATTGAAACAGTAGGTGTGATGGAAATTTCCTAGATTTCAACCACATTGAGATCAAGACAAGATGCATGTGAAGTGGGTCTTTTGCCTTTTCAGTCCTTTATTTATTTTCTCTTGGTACTTGCAAATTAGTTCAGCCTTGAGACCTATGTCTCTAATCTTGGTATATGTATTGGAATGTATTGGATCACTCGAAGTTACATTTCCATGTATGGAGAGTTTTTTTTTTTTTGTAAAAAAAATAAGTCTTTGATTGGATTTATAAGCAAATGGTTTGTGTTTAAATTAGTACATTAATTGTTATAGTGATGATAAATTTGAATTCAAACTTCAAATTATGATAAAATCATGATTGAGAGTATGATAAAATTTGTTTTTTAGAGCTTTTTTGCTTTAAAATGAATCAGAATAATAGATATTTTTTTAAAATAATTTTTTTTATATATCATCACATAAAATAATACAAAAAAATATTTCAAAAATACTTTTTTAAAAAAAAAAAATTAACAGCACGGTGAATGAATTCATTTACAATTTTATCTAAAAATCTTAAGGCTCAAAAAATGTTTATGAGTTGTGCATATAATTTACTATAATAATCATTGACAATACTTTTTAATATCACTGAATTTATATCTTTAATTTTTTTCTAATAATATCATGTAATTATTACTCAATATATCTCTACTATTCTATTTCAACAGTTTTTTAGAAAATAGTATTCGCTCAGGAACTCATTATTCTTAACCACTATATCTATTAAATGATGTTATTTTGTAATAATAATAATAATAATAATAATCTCTGTTTGCAAAATCTCTTTTTTTTAAGCACGCTGTGAACTTAGGATCCAACACAACATTATAGCACTGCCTTCCAGAAGACGGCACCAAAGACGTAAGAGATGGGAAAATGGAAGTGTTTTGCTGACCTTTCCCTTTGTTTGAGGAGGACCAGTCTGTACCAGTCTTGGTTTGAGGAGGACCAGTCTGTACCAGTCTTGTCTTGTGAATCCAACGTCTAATCTTTAATCATTGTTACTGTTCTCGCATGTTACATTTCCTTTTCTCGCTTTCACATAGGATACTGCAACGGCTACTAAAATTATTCTTTAATCCCTATATTTTAAACACACTCCAATAAAAACAAAATTACTCCTGGTTTAGAGGGTGTTTGGGAGAGCTGTTGTTGTACCTTTTCAAAGTGTGTTTCGTGCCGAAATACATTAAAATGATATTTTTTTTATTTTTTAAAAATTATTTTTGATATAAGCACATCAAAATGATCTAAAACATCATACCGTGGGTTTTTAAAATGCAAAAATAAATAAATTGAAAAGCTGCAAAACGCAGCGGCTGCCGCGTGCTAAACAGGCTCTTAGTGGTTAAAAAAACTTGTTCCCTTATTCTGTATCAGGGTTCAATTCTCACCATACATGTTTATCACCTCTGCGGTGTCTTACATGCTCATTAGATTTACAGGATGTTCAGTGAATCCAGGAATTAATTGTAGCATGTATAGACCGGCCTGGACACCGTGATTATCCAAATAAAAATCAAGTTTTTAATCAAGTCAACTAAGTTTTTTCTACTCTTTATTCATCCTATACAAGTTTTGGTCCTGAAATAACCTGTAAAGTCGATCCAATTTTTACATCTAAATTTTCCCAGGTAGGAAAGAACCTAGATGCTCCCTCTCATGAGGGAAAAAAGGAATTGTAATAAGACAATGATCAACAAAGATGAAAGGATTGAGTTAGATTAAAGAGAGGGAAAAGGGGACGGAGGTGTAACTGGGGACCAAGGAGTTGCTAACTCAAGATAAAAATTTGGATCCATGTTGTAATTTGACTTGGCTTTATTCTGGTCTGTCAAGGTTGCTTCCTTGTAATTTGGTTTTGATGACGAGGTTACATACTATTGGCCAGGGCTAGAATTTTTAAGGTCATGTCCATTTCATATGAGAAATTCCAGAAGACAAGCCGTCTACTGTAGAATTTATGCATTTAATTATTTATTTTGACTAATCTATATTCACTGTCACCCTACCTCAGTTATTTTTATTTTCCTAGCCGATTAAAGATATCAATGGACAAAATGTACGACAGCAGCCCACCCTCTATTTTATTAATTAATTACAGTTTATTGAAGTCTATAAAAAATAATTAAGTAAAATATACAGTACTTCTTCTTTGCATTTCGTAGAGTTGTTTCCATGTAAAATCTAGATTATATTAAAGGTGCAGTATTTTAGATTTTTTATAAGAAAATATTTTCTAATTTATATATTAATCAGCATTAATATTTTTGGACAATTTTATTTTTTTATTAATTTGATACGATTTTAAGGCATCGTCTTCAATACCTTCACGCCCACTGTATTTCTTCATGTTATCTCACTAAAAAACTACCGAGTGCTATTCAACAGTAGCACAATAAAAAATAATATATTCTAAACTAATACAATTTAAAAAATATTTTCTAAACAGGCACAACTTCACTAGCCAGATGCACGTGTATGTCCAACATCATTTTTTTTTTTGGAACAATTTGACCATTTCTTCTCCTTCTCTACTTAAAATGCACTAATTGGTAACTCGATTTTAATTCATCATCATCATTATAATTTCATTAATTGTGCTATTATGGAAAAAAACTTGAAACTAGAAAATTCCGAATTAGTTGGTCAAACCTTGAAAATCACCCACTAGAGCTGAAACATTTAAGAACTGAAATGAATCTCTCTTGTAGGTATACCGACAGAGGCAAGAAGGATTTTGAGTACCAAATGCAAGGTGCGTTATTATTGGAGAAGATAGAAGAACTGCTCTGGAGTTTGTGTGGATTTGGAGATGGAAGAAATTTAATCCATAAAAATGGTGGCTGGTGTCTTCAAATAGCAACCACTTTCTTTTTTCTTCTCTTTACGAACGTTAAGAAAAGACCCAGATTGACTTGTGGAATAAAAAGATTGATGTCTAATTACAAGCTTAAACTGGCTGTCTGTAGAACATTATGTCCAAGCAATGTGTTCCTTTTTATTGACATAACTAATGAAGCTAAAGTTGAGTTCATATTGTTCCCCACAACTTTTTCTTGAACTACCACTAGCAAACCTTTGCATGGTAGGTAAATGGAGGGTTAGAAAATGGGATGGAGTTTTTAAGTATAGCCCAAGGGAGTGCTGTGTGCCGATTAAAATAGAGGGCAGATTTCATATTTGAGTTTTCAGATATTTAGATTGGTTCGGATTAATATATATTAGATTAGATCTGAGTAAAATTATCATTCAGACAATGCGTTACTGCCTAGCTAATGCAGAAATTCAAGTGCTTTATTTGGGCCAAGGAGAAGCAATTGTTCTAATATACGGGATGGAATGGATCAAGTGAACTGGTTTAGAATGAAATAGAGAATCAGATAATGAAGATTTTCGTTAAAAAGATAATAATCCTGCCCTGAGAAGCTTGCAAAATGTTTGCTTAATTAGAATTTAATAGAAGGTATTAATTCGATAATTAATAAACACACGGAACATCGAAATTCAAAGCTTCAATTTCATAGGAAGAAATTAACAGCAACTTGAGATGCCTAATTGCATTGGGTCAAACGTATTAAAAAAGGGAGACAAACACATTACCTGCACACACACATAATCACAGATGTCGATTCTGTCACAAGTTAATTACGATGTAAGAAATGAGCTGTGCATCTAGCAGCAGTTCAGTGGTTTAGGTGGTTTTGTATTTGTCTAACAACTTATAGACTTTGAATTGTGGAACAAGTAAAAGGCATGCACTTGGTGACGTGCTGACTTCATAGATTTTGGCCTTTAGGGTTCATATATATTCTGCAGATCTCGATAGAATTTACATTTCATCTTACAAACATGACTTTTAACTAGTTAAGCTTAGCTGAAACTCAACCTCTTGCCACCCTAGCTAGCTGGTTTTATTTGCTTAATCTTTGAAAACCAGAAGATTTAACATTAAATTATGACACATATATCCATCACCCGTTCTCAAAATAAAATTTATTTATTATATATTTATTATTAAACTTGACTTGAACACGTGGTCCATGTTTTTATAAAAAAATATTTGAAATTAAATGGGTTTGATCTTAAAAAAAATCAAACCAAGCTAAACGCATGTTAATTGTATATGAGAAACTTTACTCACATCCAATTAACTTGTGTTCAACTTGGTTTGAATTTTTTTTAAAAAAAAATATTTAAAATAATATCTTAGTGTTTGTTTGGAATTATGGTTAAGGTTGCTTTTTTAAAGTGTTTTTTGTTTAGAAATGTATTAGAATGATATATTTTTTTTTATTTTTTTTTAATTATTTCTGATATCAATACATCAAAATGATTTAAAAACCCTAGATTTTTTTAATTTATAATAAAAAATTAAAAAAATCTTTTTTTTTTCAAAAATATTTTTAAAACAAAATACCAAATACTTAATAACTTAACTTGAATCTTGAACCAAATTATGGATCTGCGGATGGGTTAACAATAGCTTCGCTTTCTTGTGCCATTATGGAAGTGGCTAGTGGGCACTTCTATGGTTCAAGTGGCTAGGAGGCACTTCTATGGTTCAATTCATTTTCCAGAAGAGAAAAACCTGAACATTGTTTCAATAGAATAGTTGGGTGATGAGTGTGGCTTTAAAAAAATCTAAGGGGCGTGACGTACGAAGTTACACGTAGAAGTAGGAACAAAGAATAAATCAGCTCAATTGTTTTCTAAAATTAACAACCTCAATATTATTGCGAATTGCCGACCCCGTATGAAAAGTTGGTTACGTAATGAAGACAAAATGTGGGATCATTAAATAACAAAATTGTTGGTTGTCATTTGAATTGTGTTGAAGGGTCAAGTTTAGATGATAGCAACAATGGTGGTCAAGAGACTGATGCTGCCATATATGAGTTTTCGATTAGAGTCGGTTTGAGGTGAATAGAAGATTAGAGCGAGACTATAAATAGAGTTTTTTAAAATATTTAAGAAATGTTTTTATATATATAATACCAAATTCATCATTTTTTGTTGGGTAAATTGCTGACGGAGTTCCAATGTCCTGGTGGTTGTGGATGCCTGGATGCGGTGGAGACTTTAGAATGGAAGGAGCGCTCACCAGAGGGGTGTAATTGAAAGAAATGATAGAAAGAGGATGACCTAAACCAGATGCGTTGACTTCATGTCTTGCCGTTGGAAGTGTGTATCCAAGAAGGGACGCCTTGACGAGGCTTCGAGCCTGTTCCGAGATGTAAAGGATGCTGGGATCAAATTAACGAGGCAAAGATTGTTTTAGATAGCGTGGCATCTCGGGGTTCAACAATTTAAAACCCTAATTATAAAACCCGGCCAAGTAACTCACCGACTAGAAAACTAACCCAGGCTGAATTTTTTTTGAACCAGTTTGGAAGTTCATATGGTCAAACTCATCTAACCCAGTTAAATTCAATTGAAATTCGGATCAACTTCAAGGAACTTTTTTTTTTTTTTTATCTAAAATGATATTGTTTTATTCTTTTTTTAGAAATATCATTTTAGTTCGGATCAACTCGGGCCTTCAACCAGGTCTGATTACAATGCTTGGAACTGCTATTTACAACTCTTCGATCAATGGTTTTTGGAAAGTTGAAAGATTAGATGAAGTTTGGAGAAAAAAAATTCTTTCTAGAACTGCAAAGCCATGCAATATTGCACCTTGAAGCATGTCTCTTCATTGAAGTTGGATTCCGCGCAATCATTCAAAACAAATTTTTACTGGATTTTGGAGAAGTTCTAGCTCTGCCGAACCCTTTATTGATGTTGAACCATGATGCATCTCTCCATTGAAGTTTGAATCCCACTCTGTATTAAAACATTTAGACTCAAATTTTGCATAACTGTGCACGAAAGATAGCTTCCATATCTGTGCAATTATTCACAAAGCAATCTGGTTTTTCATAGCATGATATAAGCAATATAGATGAGATCATTTGATTGAATCTACTAATTACCATCACTTGGGCACAGAGAACTGAACTTAGCCAACGGAAGAAGATGTAGTGCAACCCTTTGTAGGCCCGTGAGCCCAAGTGTTGAGGCCCATGGCCTAAAATGAGAGCTGGGACTGCCTAAAATTCACAACCTTCGGCTTCTAGTATTAATCTTTTACCGTTAAGACTTCTAAAAGCATCTTCATTAGCTGGACCACCATCATTATCATCTTAGGACCACAACTCTTTGAAGTTTGAACTAACCCTAAGTAGATTGTTAATGCAAAGCTATACACTCTGTGACTGACAAATGCTTCGTCATTCACATTGAACATGAACAATTTCAAAGACTAGAAATCTCTGCTTGTGAACCAGAAGGGGTTTTACAGAAAATCATACGACTTCCATTCATTAAAAACAGTAATCTTTACAGAAAGCAGAGACTCTGCAACAACTTTGAAGCGGATGCTTCTGCAACCAGTTGAACCAGATAACATGGGACAGAATACAAGTTTTGCTGTTTTGCCCATCTGTAGTTGACTTCTTTAAATTCTAAAACCCTAGAAAGTTTCAAAATCTAATGCCTTCATTAAGCCTTCAAGCTCCATGTTGATGGTGAGGATTCATCGTGTGCAAGAGATTTTGGGGACACAGGAATGGATCGTTTCTGTCTACCACTTCTGCTTTTAGAACTTGATGGGCAAGATGTCAATGAATGGAGAGTATTTACAGGGCTAGAAGAAGAAATGAACCCCGTTGACCGGCTCCTCAATTTCTTCTTCTCTCCCTCTCTTACACTTGCTTCTGATCTAACTTGGCGAATTTTTGTTTGATTCAACTCTGCCGGAAGAACACAATTGCAAAGAAACCCTAAAAATTCTCCAAAAACAACACTAACATTAAATTTATGCCTGGTTTGCTGGCTAAGGAAAGGTAAGAGTAGAAATAATCAACTTGCATATGGGTATTCAATAGAATACAAGAATGTTTTAAGTGGTGTTGAAGAAATTCACAGCAGAGTAGTATAACTTCCCAGTTAGGGAAGATACCTCTAACTTTAAGACAAGGTTTCTGAAGGCATGCATAGGGTTGATGCCAAGTAAAAATATGAGATATTTTACAATCTTAACTACAGCCTATTGAATATCATAATCCATTTCCTTTCCTAACCACTAAAATAATTCAGTTGAATGATTTTTTAAAAAAATCTTTGTGTTGTAAAATTATCAAAATCCTCATAAAGAAAATTTTGAAAGAGAAATAACTACCAGATTTCCTTGTCCACCACCAAAAGATATCCAGTAAAGGAATGGAGAGAGAGAAAAATGAGAAAACCAGACTTCATGTTGGATCGGTGAAATAGAAACAAGAGCTAAATTGTGACACAGAAAAGATAACATTATCAACGTCATGGCTAACTAAAAGATCTGGCATTTTCAGGGTGAGAATAACTGGACAAAGAAATTTCGGCAAACAAAGACCTAATACAACACTTCATTGTTTACAGTTACTATAATATGAATCTTCAATGCTAAACAGGCTGTCAGCTTTGAGCTTTCAGAAACATAATCTTAACCAGTTAACCAGATTATAAAACTAGATGTGTGACATAAAACATAACAACCAGAACAAAGATGGTGGAATTCATGGTAAAGCAGAAGTTGCAAGAACACCAAACCACACTTTTCCTGTCTTTGTAAGCATAACAGAAACAAGGTCTGAAACAATTTAAATGGGACTCCTTACCTAATCGAGCAAGACGATTAACCCATTGTGGAATTGTTTTCCCAGTCAGTTTGAAACACACATCATCACAGAAATGATTGCAGTTCTTAGTAATAAGATTGTAAGTGTTCCCAGGATACTCCTGAGCTAATTTCTCCATGAACACCCGAACTTCTTTAGGACCCAAATCGGTTCTTCCAATCAATATAGATTTCCTAAACATAAACCCCGGGCATTGTTTCGGCTCAACCTCAAAAATCCCCGTTGTCTCGTGATCATGTGCTCCAAAACCATATTCAACACCATGAACTACATTACAACCAAAAAAAACAAAAAGATTCAGTTTAGCTCATGTCAGAACTAATTAAAAACACTCCTGATAGTCGATGGCCCAAAATAATTTTTTTCTACCACCAAATATCAACAAAATGAGACTAAGTTTTACTTGTTTGACTAACATGAGATCACTATAAATAAACAAATTAGTGGAATTTCTTTCAACATCCAGACTTCATTTTTATAGTGATTGGATAGCATTTCACTGCTGCAAAAATAAAAATTCTTTCCTCACTCGCCAGAAAGATAACATACAGAAAACCAGCAAAAAATGGAATATTGTATATTAATCCCATAAATAATACTACCCACTTTCCTTTCTTTTCCTTCCACTTTCTCAGCAGCCAAGGTATTCTAAAACATGATCTTTTTTTCCTCCTTAGATCTAAACGGTTAAAAAAAAAACTAAAAAACCTTAAAAAAAACAAACCCACCGTTTTCCTAACAAAAACTTCGTTAAAATCGAAAACAAAAGCTGAAACATCGAAAAACAAAAGAACCCAGAAACACAAACCATGAAAAAAAATCAAAACTTTACAAGTTACAACTAACCTTGTACACCAGAATGATAGACCCCGAGACCAACCCAGTAAGCGTAGCCATTAATAGTCGTCAAATCATAGACATTTAAGTAAACCGGGACTGTCCCTGTTTTCTTTTTCCGGTTCAACATCACTATTCTACACAGCATTTCTTCTTGCCTCCTTCCTTTTTACTTAAAGGAAAATAAAATAAAAATAGAAGTGGTGGAGGTGATGATGGACATAGAAAGCAAAGAAAAGGGCAATATTTGTGGGATCAAGGAAATTCGAGGAATTTAGGAGCTAAATTGGGAACCGAGAAGTTTTTTTGTTAATTTGCTAAAATATGTGGTGAGAAGTGAGAAGAGAAGTTTGCCTTTTTTGGGGTGGAGGATAACTATACTAATCCTTATTTTAGATATTAGGAAATGAAATTTAGGATGATCCGAAGGTTTGGAATGAATTTTTTCCAGTTTTAAAAATAATAAATGCATACTATTATGTTATTATTCATTAAATAAAATAATTACTATATATAAAAATATCTTATTCATTCGTATATATTATGTTAATTTCCATCTGGTTTCGATTAAATTGGTACCCCACTTGTATGAATAAGCTATTAAAGAGATTTTTTTTTTTTAGAATTGATAGGTTTATTTTCTTATGTTGCCTTATCGATAATGTCAATGAACAAACTTACGAACGAATCTTTCAAGCTACGACACTTACTATGCATCATGTTCCATGAACTCACCAAAATAAATTCCCATTGGCACAGAGAAAGGGAGATAAATAAATTCATGATATGCTTCCCTTTCACATCACCTAAACTGTACATCACAAATAAATCCAAGCCATACAACTGTCTACAACAGCAACAAAAACGCTTTTAGTTTATTATTTTAATGTTCTTGTTGATCTGGCAAGAAAACTCCTTAATTCGTTAAGTATATTTTATGGTTGAGTGAATAAATTTTAACTATTTTAGATTATTAAACGTGATTTAAATTCAAGAAATATTGTATAGATAGTAATTTTTTTATCATCACACCTTTTACTATTTTTATTTTTTCATTGATTAATTTTCACTCATTGAAATCTAACTAATTTCAGGATAAATTACTTATAAATATAAAATCTCACATCCCATTAAATTCATAATTAATTTTATAAAACACGATGAAATTTTTAATTTTTTCTACAAAGTTACATGATTTAATATATTAGTTATCTGGCAAATAATTTGGGTAACTAGATGATCAAGTTAACTCTAGATTACATCATCTTAAGCAATAGTTTATGAAGTAAAAGACGAGT
Organism: Salix dunnii; assembly: GCA_015731905.1. NCBI lineage: Eukaryota > Viridiplantae > Streptophyta > Magnoliopsida > Malpighiales > Salicaceae > Salix > Salix dunnii. The sequence continues at coordinate 20,156,568 of CM027664.1, forward strand.
GGAAGAATTTGAGGTCGTGGACTAGGTTCCACCGGCAGTCAACAGTCGCCGTGCCATCAGCTTCTCCACGAGCCATTGTCTTCTGCTTCTTTATTAGATAGATAACAACATATCATAACCACATGTTCGGGGGTGCAAGTTTAAAACCCGTAGATTTATTTTCTTGTAATTTTATTTTTATTATAATATCAAAGGGGGCACTAATACAGTATTCAAGAGTGTGATAACGATTTTGTGTTTTTAAAATATTTTTTTTCTTAAAAATATATAAAAAAATAATTTTAATATTATTGTATCAAAATAATTTAAAAATACTAAAAATTAATAATAAAATAAATTGAACCTCAATGATAAATGATGGACACATTTTACTCATTAAAAAAACTCATTTTTCTAACTCATTTTATTTTTTTATGCTCGAATTATAACCATTTAAATTTGAATGTCATATCACAATATCACATCATGTTGGCCAAATGTTATCTCTAGAAAACTCTCTCTCATCCTCTCCTATGACAATATTTTTATTAAAATCTGAGACTAAAAAATTTATTTTTTCTATAATTTTAGGATTGAATCATTAAATTATTAATATGATAGTTATTGAGAACTTACATGGTCATTATCTTCCAACACTTTGATCTACCTGCTAATTGTGATTGGCCTCGTCGCAAAAAACTCTCACATGAACAATTTAATATTTTATCATAACAATAATCTTTAAATAATCTTTTGATCTAAAAGATATTATTTTAAGCCACTCTTGTAACTTTTATTGAATTGAAGTGAGATACGATTTATATCAACTTCGAGAAATTATGAGAAACAAATTTAATTTGAATTTATATTGTAAGTTAAATCATCATATAAAATGGTATTATTATATTTTAAAAATCAACAACATGATGTTATAGAAAAAACTTAAAAAACAATAATCATCATACCCAAGAATTAACTATAGCAGGTTTTGGTGCTTGATAAATAAAAAAAATCAAATAAATATCGGTGGGTTCCACCTGTAAAAAGCAACAAATCATTGAAAAATAATAAAGAGTTGTTTTTCATGGTTTCTCGACCACAAGTCATTGCTTTTATTGTAAAAAAAAACCAAATTTTAAAGGACAAAACAAACATGAACTCTAATAAAACATGAACCATATGAATAAACTTTTCACCAAGACAAAGAAATAAAAATAGCTTAGATTGAAAAGAAAACAGAAGAGTTTATTTTTTAAAACAATTAACTTTAAATAACGTAACTAAAAAATAGCTTTAGAAAAAATCAGTCAAAAACATTATATTATTTTTCATTATTTTTTTAAATTAGTACCATTATAGAACAAAAAAATTATCTGACTTGGGTTGACTTGAATCAACCCACTAATTGTTCTAGATTGAGTCTTAAGCAAGGCCTAGAAACAGTGAAGAAAACCACTGAGACTAAATGTAAGGTGATAAAATAAAAAAAATAAAAAAACTCATTTAGGAAGAAGAAAAAGGGACAAGTTATGAAAGTGTTATTTAGTAATTATTCCATAGAAAACAGCATAAAATTACTAATTAATACCATTTTAATATAATTACTAATAAGCTCAATAAAAAAATACATAATAATAGTTTGTTTACATAATAATACACAGTGAAATATTGATTTGTTTTAGTTATTCCTTTTAATTTTATATAACCGTGTGCGATATTATTGAGGGCTGAATATATATATATAACCACTAAAAACAAGAAAAAGAAGGAAAACTGAGAAGTTCATCATGTCCTGTAACCAATTTGGAGACAAACCATAAATTATTGCAGCCTTGCAGTTGCAGACACTGCATGTTGTCGGAAGGGGCTGAGGCCCCCACCCAAGGAAGTTTCATTGCCATCAATCAAACTGACTGTAGCCACGTCCACACCATAATTATTAAAACCCACCCTGCGGAATCCATCTAAAAAAATATTTGTTTAAAAAAATACAAAATTCATCATTTTTTTTTATCATTAGTAAAGAATTATATCAAATAATTGATTACTATTAAAGAATTCTATCATATATTTGAATAGACTATCGATAGCAACACGTTATTTTTTTAGATTAACGAGGATATTTATATCAATTTATATACATCTTAATTAATCTTATAAGTTTTAAAATTAATAATTATTTAAATCTCTAATAATTATTATATTAGTAACTACATAACTTAAACTTGAGATAATAATAATAAAAAAATTTAATCATAAGTTTTTATTACTGAGTTAACTACATAATTAATTTGTACAATATAATTAAAGATACTATTGATAGCAGCGCATTATTTTTTTTTAAATAATAATTTAATTACCTCTAAATTTTCCAAGTTTCAGTGCGATGAATTATTGTCATTTTTCATGCTTGAAAGCTAAATGCAGAGCTCCATGATAATGCTTCGAGAGACGGGTTATTATTTTTAAATAGAAATATAGGATTCCGTGACCACTTAAATATATCTGGTTAAAATAATAAAGATATGAAGTAAAATATGTATAATCTTAAATAATTTTATATATTTCACTAACAGTAAATATAAAGATAATATTCCCCTCTCTGTGTAGGTTTATAAACATTATTATTAAAATTTGAATATTACATTAGGATAGATTCTCTACCTCAAAATAAAGTCTACTTCTCCTGTACAATCAAAGACATAAACAATGCTGGCAGGAACTTGGCCTGGCTGCTTAAGGTTTTTCTTTTTATTCTAGTTTAAACTCTTTTAATGCATGTTTGTAATACCTATGATGTTTTGTAGGATATTTAATGGATTCAAGGATTAATTAAGGTACGTACAAGTTGATCCAAACATCTCAATTATATAAAAAAAAACACATAAACAATCGACTTTGAAACGAACAAAATTATAAAAAAAATAATAGCTTCACCTAAGATTTTAACCACAATGCCAGAGGAGGAAAGAACATCCTTCAAACACTGATGTCCGAGAAGAGAGTTTAAGAACATAATTTATTGTTAATGCAGTTGTCAGCCTGAGAATTGTGCTAAAACTTCATGTGAAAGGGATTTAATTTTATTTATAAACACTGCAGGCTGATGCAAGAAATCCAAAACTTTAAAAGATATTTGTTTAAACAACCTACACAAACTCAAGAGAAAAAATCAAAATAAAAAAGAGGGTATGATATTTTGATAAATATTTTAATATTTAATTAATTACTTGATCTAAATATAAAGAGACTATATATAGACTGAAACAAAGAAACTATTCTACTCTTAATAAATAATAAAACAAAATAACTCTATCATCCTGACATTTTCCCTCAAACTCATGAAGCGGCACCCATGTAAGAGAAAAGGAACCTAATGGTTTTGTTTTTGTTGTTCTGTGTGTTTGTTTGTCTTACAAGTTATCGATGAACATCACCTTCCGAGGGAGACAAGAAAAGGGAAGTTCTACATGATCCTCTATTTTGTTGCTTCACCGGTAAAGACGTGTGGTTACATGCGTTGCCAATGATCGATCCTGCATCGCCACTATTCCAGGTGTTCTAACATTGTTGCCAAGGTTTTTTTTTTTTTTTTTAATTTTAAATGTTTATTTCTTTATTCAAAATGTTACTGGATTTTTTTTATTTCATGTTAATGTTATGTAATTTGTAAAAATGTAATAAAAATGACAATAAAAAAGAAAGTGTGTGTGTGTTGTGGTTTTCTTTTTTAATTTTATTGTTGTTTTGTTGATAAAAAACAAAGATGAAAATTCAATAAAAAATATATTTTATTATATATGCTCAAAGCTTCCATAAAAATATAATAAAGAAACATCTTTTAATATTTTTGTACAAAAAACCAAAAAAAAGAAGCTTTCACACGAGTTAAGATTCGAGATTTTTTGCTGATATTTTATTTGGGTACATAAGTCTATAATAAAATTTCAAAAATTAGATTAATTTATATGAATAAAAACTATCCATTGAAATATTAATTACATCAAAATCCATAATATAAGGTGTACTAAGGTGTTAATGTTTTTTCTCTACACAATCAATCTCTTAAATTTGAATATCTGATCAGACTGTTATACATAGATTTTTCCAGGATCCTGAATAATGAGGTGATGACTCCTCAATTCAATTCGACAAGATCTTCCTGAACACCGCGCTGTGATGCGCGACAAGTTATATGAATGGAATAGTTATACTAGCATTGAATTAGTTATCTTATTATGATCCTCCATTGAAATTAAAAGATGGGTTCATGGTGGAGTGTTGTTTATGTGTTTGTTTACTGTTTAGGTGTTTAATTTCTCATGTTGAAGCAAAAAAGGAGTGAACTTTATAGTTGTGTAATTACGTAACTTGTTGTGTTGATAATGATTAACTTTGTTATTTGGATTATGTAGCCAGAGTCGAGGTTTCATTCATTTACGGTGGAAGATTGACCAGGAGAGCAGTGGAAGATAATGGAGATATTAAACTTGAAGCTAATTAACTGTTCCAAAACTCGGAGATGATGCCTCAGGTGAAGATGTGCGTCTCCACATTAGTGTGATTGTTGATATTTCCAGAGGGATAGGGGTGAAAAGTTGGAGATTTTGTGCTCAGCGTGGCCTGACCTTGTATGGGACCTGATTTCAGGTGTGATTTTTATTTTATTTTATGATCACGGTGCTGGTGTTTGTTTCACAATTAGGGTTTGGCTGGCTGGCTTGAGTTTGGATTAAATGCTTATTCTTTTCAGGAAGTTGAATACAGAGCTTCAGAAGACGATTCGTGAGCACCGGGAGGCAAGGGGGTAAATGACGACCTTTCTTTCTTCTTGCATGAATATATGCTGAATAAGGATAGGATTGAACTTATTCAGTTGTTTGGAAAGGTCAAATCTTTTGTAGAAAAACAGGAATGTTTTTCATGGTGCCCTTTATGAGACAGCATTGTTCATATTTTTTTTTTTGAAAAATTCACGAGATCACTGTTAATTCAGTTGAAGCAGCACGAAAATGAAATTCTATTCTAGGATTCCTGACCAATGACTCTTTTGAAAAACTGCAGGAAATACTTTCTTTCTTATTACATAGCCACAATGCATTGCCTTCTCCTTCTTCCCATGAGCTTCTGAACTCTACTTGCAGAAAATGTCGACATAACAGAGGACATTACGGGCAGTGTGATACCTAGGTCTTGGAGTCTTTATTGCTGGACATGGAAATGGGGAAATGACATCTGTAATAACCATTACTGAGGATAGCTCAAACCCAACGAATGAGAAAAATGATTTTTGGTTGTGATCTGGTAAGCTTGGAATCAAGAACTGCTAGATTTTTTTCACCTTTTCAAATTGGCGTATTTAATGACATGTTGACTAGCATTACTATATAGATTCATTAAAGAGCACCATGTTGATAATATTGAAGAAAAAGCAGATTTTGTTTATTGTTGATGCAGCGAACTCGCACACTTATATTGAATTTCAATGCATCTATTTATACATTAAAGGAAAACAGAATTGCAAGATATTCTCCAAGTTTATCTGATTTTCTGTTACATAGAATAAAAGATAAAGATTGCCATTTGAATAGCAACAGTAAACAAAATCTGATACCATCAAAGATTCTGCTGTGATTTATTTTGCTTCTAGAGTCACTCTTGGTCAACACACCATCACCTTGGAGGTTCTCGTGGTGTAAGATTTCCCATGCATAATGGACTTAATTAATGGTTTTTCTGACTGAACTCGAACAGCTTGAAAATTATTGTTAACGGTAGAAGTCGAAGATTCAGAGAATAAGGAAATAAAACCCACTAAATCAAAGGACTCCTTGGGGAGGGTTTATTGCAATATTTATGCCCTTATGATGGCTTGGCGAGACAAATTGAAAGATGGAACTATTAGAGAGCAGAGATAAGTAGATGGGAACTAGAGATAACAAATCAATAACTGTAGTTTTAGTTATTTTTAGGGCCTAAACTATGATTTCCTTGCATCATTTTTCTTCATCTTAGATGCATATTGAGCCGAAGGTTTACAGTTCGGTGCTAACCACTGTTCTTTGTCATCTTGTGGTCATTTCTGAACAACGTTATTGGACTTGAGTCTTACAGTGACGACGATGTATCAACTGCTTGGCAGAACAATGTGCTTGATTCAGTTCCGAACTGGCACGCCTCCTTTTATCAGCTCATTTTGTGTCTTGTCCTCCAATCCTTTACCTTTTGCTTTCAGTCCTGGTGCACTTTCAAGGAGCAGTCCCTCTACAACCTGGAAGAGAGAGACAACTGAGATTTCGTTTTCAATAAAGATTTTTGATTTTTGTAGCAAGACACGAGGCCATGGTGAATATGGATGTTGGGCTTGTTAAGACTAACAGATCAGGTTGTGATGGGATAAAGCTGTGTTCAAATTTGCGCTGCTCTTGGCACATTGTGGTTAATTATTGTACTTTAACATGCCCAAAACATTTGTTTTTATTTTTATTAGAGTTGGTGATTAGGTGACAAGTGAAGTTGAATACTGATATTGCCTTTTGTGAAATCTTATTTTGGTAATATCTAGTAATTCACGGGCAGGTTTCCATAACATCATGACGTCCGCCTTCTCTTTTCTTGCTAATTTTCTAACAGGACAGGTCGCACGGTCTGCTTGTTTTGAAAGAAGCAAGATGGTATTGCTTTTAATGTGTCCAGAAAATATTGATGTTAGGTAGTTGTCATATTACGGTCCTGTGGCAGAATCAGGTAAAATAAATTTGATTGTGATGTAAAGTTGAGAACAGTAAGCAATGTTGAGATGGTGATGAACTAGGCTTATATGCATAGTAATTGTCTTGCTCTTAATTAATTGCACAAACTGTTCTATGATTGTGCTCAGATTAAGGGTAGAGGGTGGTTTTAGTGTCTTAGAATCTTTGTTTTTCACTGGTTATAAGCCTCAATAATTTCAAAGCAACCAAAACTGCCTAGATCAACAACATCTATTTTGGCCGATCGCCGGACGAGATATGACTGGTTCCTCTTGAGTTCAGATGGGAAGTTGGTGTCAGTTGCCCACCCTCTTAGTGAAAAAAGGGCTGGAGAAACAAGTCTGAGTATCAATTTCATGATCCCTTCTTGTTTGCACCTAATTTTGGTAGGAAACACGATGGCCTCTAGTGCTTCTCAACTTAATCTTGCAAGAAAGGCGGTAGTTCAAGTGTTGAACCAGGCAGGAAAGACCTAGTTTCTTGTTTCTGCATGAACTGATTTTAACCTAGTTTCTAGACTGCTGACTTTTTTTAAGAGATGGATGATCTAAACTCCATGTAGTAAATTTGAAACCTGAAAGAAAAAATGCCTGCTGACCAGCTGCTTGATTTTAGAAGAATCCAAAAAAAACTTCATTGCAGGGTGCTGCCTGGGGTTCAGCTTGTTTTGCCCCTAAAACAGGGCAGCCACTATGTCGTGAAAGAAACTGTGTTCAGTGTGATGCAATGTGAGCTGACTATAGATTATATTAGCATAGAATCAAATCTTCACTAGATTTAATGATCAGTTTGTGAAAGAGACATCTTTCACGGTACACGGAAACGGACAAACATACGGTCTGTTTAGGGTTCTTAGATAATGGAGAAGTCTCGATCAAAAACTGTAAATGACAATGAAACAGTTTAATCCTCAACTAAAAAATGCATATAAATACAATTTATCCTACTCATAAGCTTGCTTTCCTTTAGTGCGCGCCTAATTATATATCATTTCTTGTAAGCAATGCCAGATCTTCCAAGTCTTAGTTGTCACTATATGCAAGATTTTTTGTTCACTCCCTATTGAGGCAAGATGAATCCATGATAACTTTACTACTATAGTCATGTGATAGCGGTGCCAGTTGCGTTTGTTCAATGTCACGTAACAATATAAATGTTAAATAAATTTATTTTTCCTTCATTAAATTTTTATACTTTAATTGAAATACAAGGAGACATATTTTATCCATATTATCTGTGTCTTTTCTGTCTCGATAGAGTAATCAAACATTAACCAATGTATTCGACCATCTCGGAGGCAACTTTGGATAAATTAGACTGAACTAGATTGGATATGGAGCTAGAAAAACAATAGCTTTTGCTTTTGTTTAGTCCCATTAATCAGATTTTTCTGATTCACCACGGCAAATGGGATAGTCTTGTCCATTCTAGTCTGGTTGAATTCTCTTCCACTTGATATTGTAGATGTGACCCTGAAGTGGGTTTCAAGTGTCTGTGTCTTAACTTGTCAGAAAATGCTAGAAGTGAATAACCCTAGATTAAAAACACCACATAATTCACGAGTAAGCATGAAATTCTCTTCATTGACTGGTTGCTTGGAGATTCTATGCACACAGCTGATGCTGCACATTACTTGCAAGGGCTGGGGTAGAGGGGGAGGGAGAGGGAGAGGGAGAGAAAGAGATGCCCAAGAATCAATTACAAACTTGAACGTCGTCTAGATCGAATCGCATCCATTCTCTAATTTTAAAGAGGCTCGAGTTCGAGCTTTTTCCTTTACGACAAAAAAAAAACCTAACTACTATGCTTTCACGAGATTGAGGCACAGAACACATGAACTACTGCAATCAAAGAAGGATGAAGGGAACAGACCCTTAAAAAAACAACAATCATTTAGCACTTCTATAACCAAAATTTACCTAGACATGTGTCCAATGAGAAAGAGGACAGAATCTGAAGATAAAATCAAGTGTGGGGAAAAGAGAAAGAAAGCACGTTCTAGAGCTTGAGGGACAAGTCAAGCTTCTGAATATGATCATCTTGATTCGTTTTCAAATGACCACTGCCTATCCACCTACCAATTCCAGGGTCTGCTGGAGAACCTACAGTACTAGTCCTCTCTAAGTTGAACCTACCCACACCGGCACGCGATGATGCTGTTGCATTCATGCAATAATTCTCCATTGATAATTTTCCTATACCTGGCTGTTGATCCATTGGGGGCCTAGACCAGCTGCCATGCCCATACATGTTTCCAAATCCAATAGAAGATGATAGGTGAGAAGGCTTATGGATCATTGAGTGTACTTGAATTCCAAGAGATCTACCATGGAGAGGAAGAGAAGCCATGCTTGAATGATGGTGGTGGTGGTGGAAATAAGGGTGTCCATAAGCTGCAATTGAAGCAGCCAATTGACTCCCTATTAATCTTTGCCCTCTTTTAGCTAGAGTCCTTTCTCTTTTATGGGCATTTTGGTGCCCTCCGAGTGCTTGTGAGCTGTAGAATTTTCTTTGACAATAGTTGCATGAGAAGACCCTTTGCTCCCCGTCAGCACCTTGAGGAGTTTCTGGTGAAGTTTTAGAAGAATCCATGCTGCTGAAGCTGCCAATAAGGTTGAGCTCTCGATTGAACCACTGATTTGAATCACTTGTAGTTAGCTCTGGATCTGTCTGGAGAGTTGCCCTATCTTCTTCTTGGTGAAATCTTCCTTCCTCTACAACTCCTTGCTCGTTCTCATCATTTGACTTCTTCAGTGGAGGACCCTCTGATGCTGAAATGCCCGAAGCTTCAGAGAAACTTGACTCTTTTCTAACCAGTGATTCCATAGGAAAGAAGCCTTTTTGAGCCTCTACTAATCTTTGCTAGTAGAATATGGGAACCAAAAAAGGATAAAATCTCTTTTTTTCTGACAGGAGCTAACTGCTATGTGCTACATATATGGAAGGATGTGGTGCTTCCCACATAGATTTGAACAGTATAAAATATTAGAGATTGGTAGGTTTGCTCGTTGTCATCACACACCTGTAGAATTTGCCTTAGGAAATCCACCATGTAAATATATCCATTATAGGAGGCAACTATATATACAGGATCCCTACACATCAATGTGGCCGCATGCTCATTCCCCACAAACCCTATTACACAAGGCACGAATTTCTGCGATACTAACTATGCTCAAACAATCAAACGTTTGGAGTTGAGCTATTATGTTCAAGTGTTTGGCCTCAATCATGGGGGAGACAGCCTGACTTTCTTGTCTGTGCATCACAGAACCCTCTCATGTACTTTTAGGTCCATCAACTTGGTGTACTATGTTACATTGTTACTTGTTAGTTCAAGTGTTTTTTTTTCCTCTTCTCTTTTTGTGGGGGCACTACTTTTCATGGATGTTTCTGGTAGTGATATGTTAGCATTGTAAGACCAGCACCACCAGGATTGCTATCAATTGGACCCTGCAAGGTTGGGGCAATGATCACTGGAGACATTGTGATCAATTATTTTTTATAGTTTGGAGTTGAGGGGTTTGAACTTGAGGCACCGGTTCTTAAATTCTTAGCTGTATGACATAATATTTCACTTGTAGCAGATATATTTTGATCCATCAAATTGCAAAGTTCACTCACATGCTCACATGAAAAGGTCGAGTCATGTCAATCACTTGTCAAGCATTAATTGATTCACTCGGGGATGAAAATGCGTGTGTGTGTGTCACCTCTCTTTGAAATAAAAAGTAACCCTATTACTATTACTTTCATTGCACACATATAATAAAAAAGTAACCCTCTCTTTGTGAGCTGGTGTGTTTTCAAAAATATATTTAATTAGAAATGTATTTATATATAAATTTAAAAATAATAATTTTAATATATTTTCAAATAAAAAATATTTTTAAAAAACATCCCGCTCATTCTAGTAACAAACATATGTTAATCCTAATCTACAAGGTTAATCTAAAGTCTTTAATACTGTAAACTTTATTAGTTTGGTGTAAATTTATTATGTAGCATGTATCATTCTAAAATACGATAGTTTATGTTTATTTAAAAAAAAAAGATAAAGAAAACCGAGCATGACTTGGGGAGTGTTTGCAAGTGTAATTTTTTAAAATATTTTTTTAATATCAACCAATCAAATTGCCAATAAATAATAAAAAAATCAAATATTTTAAACTCAATCCCGAACAAAAGCTTTGTTTGCCTTATGTGCCATGAATGGTGGTGGGGCATGGACGAATGGCCGACAAAGAAATGGGGAAGCTGAGGTGGAGCCATGTAGGCTAAAATAAAAGCTATGATAGACTTGATAGTGGTTGGTATCTTGTGGAGAGTATGTATTATTAGTTTACCGTTTGGGGTTTTGAAAGGTGACCATGAAAAGAAAAATATTATTTATTTTAAAAATATATAAATTTATTTTTATATTTTTTTTATCACATAACATTAACAAAATACAACCTAATAAAACATTTAACCCTTGCGATAAGCATAATCCCTAGCTTCGGTACTTTATATAATTATCATCAAAAGCAGATGCCATTTAGCCAACTTCTTTCGAACCAATCCCAGCCCCACATGAGAAGGAAAAGGAAGAGAGGTGGTGGGGTTTTGGCATTTTACTCCCTTTGGCTTACACATTTCAAGCACGCCATATGATCCTATTACCAATCTCCTTGTCGAATCAATTTCAACCAAATCTCTTTTTGAGATCTCTTGTCTGCCCAAAATATTAAATCTTTGAAACCCTAGACAGAGAAGATTGCTAATATATATGTATACATGCGCGAACATATAAACGAGTTAGATACTTCAAAGTGAACAACAAAAGGCTTCTTTTTTACTCCCCACAGATCCATTATGCACATTGGTTTTCAAGCATATCTTATCATGACTTGTTACACAGGATATAGTCAAATTGACCCTAAATAGCCCGATAAAAATATCAGCACAAGGTCAAGACTTGCTCTGGGATATAACTAGGTTTTTTCTTCCTCAAAGTATTGTTTTTAGACAACTTGGTATTTATAATTTCTTGGACCCATATCCCATTTTTTCTAACCCAGAAAATGCTAGCATCATACGTGGAGCTAGGAATTAATTTGTGATTGGAGAAGGGAATGGAGCACTCCCTTGCGGATACATTTTTACATCCCATAATTTCAACATTTTTTTATCTTTCCCAATATTATTTATTTAGTGAAGATTAGATGTGCAAATTAATAAAAGTTATTTTAAATTATGTTTATTAGAATTTTTTTTTTTTAGTTATAGCTCTCGACTCGTGAGTTATATCTTACTGTGGAGTAAATCTAGTTGAATTTTAAATTTATTATATTAAGTGCAGCTGTGTCCATATACAGTAAATGTTAGGAATCTTTCCTAATCACGCAACAAATGCGAACAACGTAGGTTTAAGAAAAACAAAAACAAAAACAAAGGAAAGGATCGATTAAACAATGTTGTCCCTTATCTCTCTATAAAAACACTGTTCAACTCAACTAGAATTGCAATTTATAATTATAAAAGAATTATCTTCATTGACATAAGTGAGGACGATTGATAGGTCCCTCAAATTGAATTAATGATTGTAATCATTTCGTACAAAGCTTTTTTTTTTATAAAAATAGTAATTTCCTGTGCTGATTGGTTCAGAATAAGATTTAGTTTCTCTTTCGGTTGAGATCATATTTTAAAATTATTTTTGATATTAGTATATAGAAGTGATATAAAAATATTAATTATTTTTAATTTAAATTTTTTTTTTCTCTATTATACTCTAAGTGTGGTATCTATCACCCAGAAAAGAACTCGGTTCATTATCAATTAAAATTATTTTTTAAGATATAATTATAAAATTTTAATTAGCTTGAAATGTGGGCAGTCTAGTTCTCGGTTATTAATTTGTTGATTTTTTTAAAATATTTTTTTTTATCAAAATAATATTATTCTAGTTATAATTATAATCAAAACAATATCATTTTTTTTTATTTAAAAATCTCTTAAAACTGAAGTGATTGGATTTAAATTATGTTTAATTAGATTATAAATCTAACTTCTATAATCAGATCCATGTTTTTTCCTATTTCAATCAAAACCCCGCATATTCTGTAAAGCTCCATAGAGGCCAAGCTTAATTACTTCGAGTCTATATGCACACCCATTACCAAGCAAAAGGTTGTTAGCTGCCACCTGATTAATGAGCTTGGGCCCCAAACAAAAATACTCTGGACTGAAGTTTAAAAGGCGAGTTTGGCCCAAGGAGCAACATAATCAGGCCTGTCTAGGCCCATTACAATTTGGATCTACTCGATGCATTTCTTATTTAATTTAACATAGAAGACATCTAAAGACACAAGTAGCACTTATTTAAGATTAGATTGAAACTTTCAATGCTTTGTGCATTCCTACATATGTTTGATCCTCCTGAATTTAGTCTCTCTTTATTTGGCTCGACGACATCCACTATGATAATAGCAACACAACCCTCCAAAATGGATATCCCAACAAGAAAGGCAACAATGTGACGTCGTATTTCGTTTTTATCATGGACTATTTGCTCTATATATTTCATCGAGAACGATTCATAACTCCATGGGATACCATTCTCTTAATTTCTCCTCAATATCCCACCATGGCTGGCCCAAGAATCCTGACCCCCTTCATCCTTGCAATCATTTGCTCATTCATTAGCAATTGCGAGTCCAGCTCTCCATCAGTGTCTCCAACTCCACCTTCTTATCCAACCTATCCCCCCCCGGATAGCGAACCTGTTTCGCCCGCCCCAAGTCCTGCCTGTCTCCCACCTGAACCCGTAACCCCTTCCTACCTGGCAGTACCCGCCCCACCTTCCTATTCGGTTCCAAGTCCCTCAGCAGTGCCTGCTTCTACTCCATTACCTACACCCGCCGCGAGTCCTATTTCCTACCCCCCGATTCCTGCATCACCAGCACCATACCCTTCATCACGGGATCATAAAGGAATTAAAGGAGCATACTGGCCATCGTTTGATGGATTTGAAGCCTCGTCCATTGACACTTCATATTTCACCCACATTTTCTATGCATTCCTCATACCTGACCCCGTGACATTCAAGCTTAATGTCACACCATTCGACCAACAGAAAATACCCGGCTTCATCGAAAACCTACGTGCTCGAAACCCGCCTGTAAAAACACTGCTATCCATGGGAGGTGGGTGGAGTGATTCTATTGCACTCATATTCGCAAACCTATCCGGTACCCAAGAAACACGAAAGGTTTTCATCGACTCAACCATCGAAGTGGCTCGTACATATGGATTTGATGGTCTAGACCTTGACTGGGAATTCCCTGCTAATGATCAGGAAATGATCTACCTTGCTTTATTATTTAAAGAATGGCACGAAGCATTAGTCCATGAAGCTAGCGCCAGTGGCAAACCACGTTTGCTGCTAACTGCTGCAGTCTATTACTCTTCACAATTCACCACGTATGGTCTGCCTAGATCCTACCCTGCAGTTTCTATCAATAAATATGTTGATTGGATCAATCCAATGTGCTACGATTACCATGGTACATGGGAAAATTTCACTGGACCAAATGCAGCTTTGTATGATCAAGATAGCAATCTTAGCACAAGTTATGGCATTGGATCATGGATCCAAGCCGGTGTTTCGCCGAAAAAGCTAGTGATCGGCCTCCCATTATATGGCCGGACGTGGAAGCTCTTGGATCCGAATGTTAATGGAATTGGAGCACGTACTGTAGGGGAAGGACCTGGAGATGGGATTTTGGATTATTATCAGGTTCTTGAATTTAACAAGGAGAACAACGCTATAGTCAATTTTGATGGACAAACTGTGTCCTACTACTCTTATGCCGGGGGCTTCTGGGTTGGGTATGATGACTCCATAACCATTGATTGGAAGGTCCAGTTTGCGAGGTCTCGAGGCCTGGGTGGATACTTTTTCTGGGCTCTGGGCCAGGATAAGGATTGGATCATCTCAAAACAAGGTAGAGATGCATTCTTTTTTAGGTTATTCAATACCAATTATGATTAAGGAAACTATTAATTTAATACTTGTGTTTTTAAACCGTTCATAATTTATTTTCATCTAATTTTTTTGTTTTTACCAAAAAATAAAATAAAATTAATGAATAGAAAACAAAAAAAATTGACGAGAAAGTAATGCATTTTTTGGAATAAAATATATACTCTACAAATTAAGTGTGGATAACATAGATCAAAGCACTATATAATTATTTTTTTATACTACGTGAAGTAATTAATTTATTTTGATAAATTATACGGATTAATATATAATTAAATCTATCAATTTCTTTTTTATCTGAATCTTATTTAGTTATTAAAAAAATAAAAACAGATTATATTTATATCTTTTTTTGTTGGTGGTGGCAGCTTCGAGCTCCTGGGATCGCTGAGAAAAGCAGCAGCAGCTTCGAAGAAGTGGGAGTGGAAATAACATTGAAATTTTAATCAGCCATTTTTTATTTCATTTTTTTCAAATTGAAAGACGTCAAAATACTTAATTGCTAAATTAATATTAATTATTAATATTAACTTTTTGGCTAAGGCAGACTTAAGAGGAAGCAAAGAGAAATGGAGCATCATTAGTCATCAGCTCACCAACCCGTATTTGACTTGTTGATGCTGATCTATTTGTTCTTTTTCTTTGGCAAGTTTATTCTCGGCTCTAATAATAATATTGACACTGATTCCTGAAAAATAACTGTGTAGATAAATAGATTATTGATGTGGGTTATAATAAAATAATAAAATATTTAGATATTATTAACATGTTTTTTAATATTTGTTTTTATAAACTATATAAAAGTTGATTTGACTAGCTTAAATTTTAAAAAATAAATAGACCGGACTTATATTCTATAAATTATGAAAAGAAAATTAGGTCATATATAATAATAAATCCGACTCACTATATCCACAAACACCATGTATACTTGTGTTTCCTTATTAATTTCAGATCATTTTAACATGATTTGTTAAATCTTCTTGTGGAGTAATAAAACTTAAAACTCTCATATATATATTTACGGATCCAGCAATCTAAGCACAATAATCTTTAATTTCAAAATGTATTAGGCAAGCCCGAACGCACGCCTCTCCATGGGTTATATATGGCAATAACACCCTCAAACATGAGCCCGTCTCTCAATTCAATCGGAAGTCATCCACATGAAAACTATAGTCCATGGAAAATTTAATGTTCTTACCGATAATTTAAGGTTTAAATCTTAACCTTAACTCTTAGATCGTCCTCAAAATTTCTTTTGATTTGGTAATAGAAAGTTTTAGTGAAGCTAAAACTATAAAATAAAAATCTTCCTCGTCTAGTGTCTCAGTTGTCGATTACAATAATTCTCATTTGCCCACCTCTTTTGAGAGGTGCAGCTTCTCCAAACAATCGCAATCCACGTTTTAGGGTTTTTTTTTCTTGCCTCGGTTTATTTCGAGCTAACAGATACAGACAAGATGCAAATATTCTTCACTCTAAAACCAAATCAGCATGGAGTAAAACGACAATCCCCAAGGACTTGACATGGAACCTTGTAGTCACACTCTATTTCCTTGTAAGACCTTTTGATTGTAGTGTTTCGAGATAGAACAGTTTGAGATGATCATCAAGATAGATGAGATGAGATATATATTATTTTAATTTTGTATTAAAAGGATAAAAACTCACTTCAAAATTATTTGAGAGATAAATTTATTTTATGTTTAATTTATCTTCACATCTCTAAATAAACAGGTTTATGTTTCTTTTATATCTATTTTATTTTTATTGAAACATTAACGAAATGCAATCATGACAGGTTTTTGGTCTAGATGGAATGCAAATGATTGAGCAAAGTTTTAATTTCTAAAATTTATATATAGATAGTACAACATAATCAGAACTAGGCCTTGAACATGAATTTTTTGTGTGAATTGTTCCTTGTATAATTTTTAGGGTTCAACAGATGCCGATCATTTCTAGCTACAAGATTTATAATTGACCCTTCTATTTTCATAATTTTCTTTTGGGATTAAGGTTTATTGTTAGTAAAATTGCTCTAATGTATCAACATAGTAATTTGCCAACTCAGTTCTTGATTTAGGATGAGTTTTAAATTAAATTAGATGAGAGTCGACTCGGCCATAATTATCTTTGGCTTAAAAATTAAACGAGAGTTGTTTTAAATTTATTGAATCCATGATTGAGCTCTAATTCTTGTTGACCCTACTCGAAGATCTCTTTAAACCATGTTTAATTGGTTTAGAATTGTTCTTGGAAGAGCAATTTGAAATCAATTTTACAATCATATCAACTCATATTAACTCATCTAACAATAATCTAAATATTAAATCGGGACATGATTCCGCCCATATTTAATAATTTTACCATGTTCCACTTACTAGTAACTAAATAATATATCATCATCAATGATTTCCAATAATTGATGCATATATTAGTAACAACTAACCAACCAAAGTCATATTCTCCCTCTCTTTGCCAACCAAAGTTTCATTAAAAAACAAATAGGCAGCCAACTATGCATTTTTCATAAAAAGCAGCACAAGTTTCAGAAAATTCTTAAAAATATTCCCCTCATGGGAGACAACATTAGCTAGAATTCAGCATACGCATATATACTATACTTTGAGCAGCATCTTATGCAGCTAAGGTGCGCTGTTCTTCCCCCCTATACCCTTACAACCGGAATTCATACCAAAGTGAGCTCATGTGACTTGCCAAAAAGTTAAGGAACTCAAGATTTGGCACCCAAAATGAATCTTCTAGAAAAAATATATTTTATTGCACAAACTATATTATATTTCGGCCGTGGAGAGAAAGCTAGGGTTAATCATGTTCTCATGCAAATTAAACTGATCATCAACCCTTTTGAATATGAATGGGGCTAGAGTCAAAGGATTATTAGTGCTTTAGATAATCACCAAGTTCAATGGGATCTTACGTACATCCCACCATGTGGGTCTAGATAGGATCTTCAATGTGTGGTAGGAAGCAACACCGGGAGTTAGAAAAATAATAACTTATCTCATCAATCCTTTGGGCTAAAGATTTGTGCTAAATTTTTGTAATGCATGCTTCAACTTTACAGCATTATACAATAAATAATTTAAATAGAAGTGTAGATATAAAAGTGATAAAAATATATTTAGTTATAGGGGGGGAAATATATATATATATATATATATATATATATATATATATATATATATATATATATATATATATATATATAAAGTGATTTTTTTTTTATTATTTTAAAAGAGAAATAATAATAAAACATGAACCTTTCTCTTTTACCTAATAACCAAACATTATTTGAAAGATATTACTATCAGCCACTAAAGAACACTAAGTTTCCTTCTTGACATCGATGGCATATTACACGTGAAATATTGGGATAACTAATAGCTTAATTGCTTCTATATTTTATGCATCTTACTTTTTATCTTACCTAAATTATATAAATCAAAAGAAATCTTAACATATAAAACAATACTAATATAATTTAAAATGATGGAATTACTTCTCAATAAAAATAAAAAACTTAAACAAAACAAAAAGATATGAACAATGCATTCCACAACACACTCGAGTATGGGTGCGTGGTACTAAACTCTATATAATGATTCTCCCGTCTCTTTAAAATCTAGCAGATAGTTTAGGAGCGCCATGCTGCTCTTCGGCCACTTTCTTCGTTCTCAACACTTATCATGGAGCAAAGATTATGTTTAAGGTCGATTATTTGGGTACAAGAACACAAAGACACGATCCTAGCCACTGCATACACACACTTTTTTCATCTTGAGTCATTATTGAGCAATAAAAAGAAGGGGTGATGGGAAAAGTTGAGATTAGATAGAGTCTAATTCATTAGCTCTGTGCATACAAAAATCTGATTAAAAGGCACTTTCAATCCCCAGAAACGATAAAAATCCCTTAATCTAGATCAGATACATCACATCATCTAATCATAGATGGCATTCCTCTCCTTATCTGGAACCCACAATCGATAGTCTCGTCCACTTGAATGTCACACACGAAATATATAGTGGGCATCCAAGTGTATGCTGATTTGCTAGCTTTTCTTCACTTAATTGCCTCTATTACCCATTATTACCCTTTCTCCCACCATCTTAAGAAAGTCGGTTGATAAAGTAAAACCCTACCCTTTACTGTGCGGGACTTGCATGGTAAGTGTAGTTTTGGATTAGGTTTTTCATGTGTATTAAGATAGATTTCATTTTTGGTCAGAGATAGAATATTTTTAATTAAATTCTGAATTGAACAAAAAATATTTTGCCCCTCATTTTTAAGAAAAAAATGATGAAATTGAGAATTATCTCTTCCTCTTACTTTAATATCTTTTTTTTTAAAAAAAAAGATCCTTTTTAAAAATCTTCCATGACCCAGAATAAAATGATTAAAATAACATGGAATTAGCAATGAAAATGCTCTTTTGTGTACATATATCAACGGACAAGATAAAAAGAAAAAAAATATTTAAGTTTAGTCCTTAGATCTGAGATCCGGTGATAAACAATAACAATATGTCATAGACAATGACTTATTGCCGAACTCATTAACTCAACTCTTTATTTACCACACATGAAAAACAGATGTAGTTTGTTGGGTTTTGGCCGACTACTACTTCAGTGGTACTAAATGCTTAGCACATAACTCAAACATGAATATTTTTTTTATATATAATATAGATATTCAGATCAGATTATAAGTTTTTTAATTAATTTTATGAACTTTAAAATTAATAACCAGTTAAAAATTTCAATAACTTTAACTGATATAAAACTTGGACTAATAATCTATAAAAAACAAATTTAGGTCTGACCAATAAACCATACCCCTCAAGAGTATATAATTTTAACGTGGTACTTCTTCTTCTTCTTTTTCTATATGAACCCATTTCCAATTCAAAATCAAAATAGACTCAAATCAAAGTCCAAGTTGTAAATCGATTCGACTATCTAATTCAAAATTTGAAGCAGACAATTTCATATTATCCTGAATCTTTATTAAAAAAATGATTTCATACAAGAAAAAAAAAAACTTTCATTGGCTAGACCTGGAAAAAAATAACCCTAGATTGACAGGGCACTGTGTTAACTAACCAGACCGGCCAATTATTACAGCTAGGGTATAAACTAGGTGCAAAAACTAAGTAAAGGGAATTCACTGTTCTCATGAAGGGAATTCTCTTCTCCCAATTCTCCCGGGTCTAGTCCCTAGCTAGCTAGCTAGCACTCTACTTCATTGTGAACATCACCACCCTTGTCACTTTCACAAGGAGGGCGGCCCTTTTGTTTTCCATGCGTCCTGAGCTGCTGCTGCATGAAATGCTGGACCACCCCAGGCCAAATCCCCTGCCCTCTAACCCTAGCTTGCAAGGATTGGCTGAGTTGCCACTCCCAACTTGAGACATGCACCAATTATTTGTACTATTCGTTCCTCCATGCAAAAATTAACCACTGCCATCAAAACTCCAATTCACTCACCTGTGATTTAGAGAATCTTTGATATGTCCCCATTTGCGGGATTTCCAGAATACATTTTGAATTCAAATTATAACATCTATTTTTTTTTTATAAAAATTTAATATAATTAAAATTTTGTTTATTTATTTAGATTTATAAAATATATTTTTCAAAAGTAGGATTTACTCGCATGAAAAAATATTTGATATTATAATTTTTTTTACAGTTGTGTGGCTATAAAAAATAAAATTATAAATTATAGTTTAACATGTCCTCACGGTATATTATAGTATTATGAACTTGAATTTTGTGTCATTATTATTAAAAAAGAATATATAAAATACAACGCATTGCTCGTTTCTTAATATTCTTTTTCCAAGAATATTTATTTATGGCATCCTTGACATCTTATATGGTCTTAATTCAATCCATGTGTGCATTTCCGTCAATATTTTTCTTTGAAGTGAGAGCAAAATTGGACAAAAGGACTTGATTGGTAAAATCTTGAAACATTAGAAATCAAATTGAGATCACATTTTGCTTTTGGATGAAATAAAAAATTGTATAAGTAGAGTGTGGACGGAGATAAAAATTGACCAGATACACTAATTGCAGGGATCTGGTGTCGCGCACGGTCTGCGCCTACATGACCCGCGCAGCATGCTCACGCGGGCTGGAGTTCTAGCGGTTTCTGTCTGTCGTTTACTGCAAAAGCCTTTTCCATTGTGGTCCCCAGCATCCAGCATTGTCTAAAATGGTTCATATCCGCCCCCCCCCCCCCCTCTTTTTTTTCTTTGAATTTTCGGTATTAAAAAACCATTCCACTTTGGATTAATCATATTAAAATATCATTAAACAAACGTATCTTCGTATTTAAATAATATAATCTGCTAATTTAATTAACTTATTAAACAAAGTTAATTTATTCAACTTATAATTTAAATCTTTGAATGAGTAATAGCCCGAGTCGAGTTTAATAGCTTTGTATATAAATAAGATTAAATAGGGTGTATTTATATTAATATCAAGATATATAATGTTAAAATTTAAAAAATTAATTTTTATTAAGATGTTTATATAAATCAATTTCAATAGAAATAGAAATGAGAGGTGAACATTCTTATGACATGATGATAAAAAATAAAAAATTTATTTTATAGATTTCTAGTTTAAACCGAGAAAAGACCCCGCAAGTTTCCAGTGCTTTAAAAACACAGCTCATTATAGCAGCAGCTCTACCTAAAACGAAACAAGGTTTAAAATTCTCAATTTCCATGTGCTTAAAGTCAAGCCACTAAATCTTCCTAGCAAGTCTATACCCATTAAATGGGCAAGGAGAAAAAAGAAATTTTCAATCACAATCCCAAAATAAATGCATCAAATAAAACATAAGATATACTCCAATTACGACTATCGATTGCTATTAATGGAAAGGGAAAAAGGAAAAGAAAAGGGAATGTTTGGTAAGTTTTTAAAATTCCTCAAATAAAAATTCAAATTAACTAATTATTCCTCCCACCCACTACAAATTTAGTAAAAATAAATAAATTATCATGTTTTTTTTTTAAATAATAGGAACAATAATAAAACAACAATGATGATTTTACAAACAAACCCACTTAATTGATATCTACAAGGTTGAAAAAAAAGCGTGTATACTTGAGAAGATAAAAATGATAAGACAACATAAATATGTTTTTAAAATATTTTTAAAATGAATTTATATTATTTTAAAATATGAAAAATAAGAAATAATGTCCCTTTTATCCCAATTATTTTTGTCTTCTGAAAATAATAGTCAAACACTACCTAAAAATCCACTCATAAATAATATTTTAATTTTCTAAAAAAGATATAGCTAAATTTTGTAAAAATAGCATTCTTCCCACTAATATTTAGATAGGGCAGAAAATTGCAAAAGACTACTTTCAATTAATTCCTTTATTATAAAAATGCAAAGTAGATAATTCTAAAACCTTACCAAAACAAAAAACATCAATTACAATCCAAAATAGATGCGCGTGGAAAGAATGCGCAACCCAAAATGGTAAAACAAATACTGACAATGAAGATTTTAATCTCTCACTCACCACCATCCACAATATATCCTCAGAATTTATATTCTTTTACCATCACTGTAAATTGTAGACTTGATTGTTTTTTCTGGTTCCTCAAATTTTATTTTTTATTTACTTTGATCCTCTCGCTATTATCCCCTTCTTCTATTTATCATCACATAAGTGATTTTACGAAAGATCTCTTGGTAAAATCTCTCTTTATTTATATGTATTTCTGTATAAATACTTTATATTTTCTGTATAAAAAAACCCATTTCATGGAATATTATTCTTAAATTCATTTTTGAAAAGATCTCATACATTTAATGAGTGGATCCTAATAATAATTCTCATGAGTCAATAGTTAAAAATGTATAGAATCTCATTTTATGAAGATTTTAAATAAGATTATTATTACTACTATTAACAGTAAAAAAATTATATTTTTTTATGTAGTCATGTGAACCCCTTAATTTTCACTATATATGAATGATATTCTCGTGATTGATTATTAACGGTACTTGATAGGTACGTTATAGAAGGAGCATATGAGTGCATGAAAAAAAAAAATCAAATGATCAAAGAAAAACAAAGTCAACAGTCAAGGTATGATGTTAGAATAGAAAATAATATAACTATCAAATTAGAAGCATATTCAAAGTAGAGGGACCAAATAAAAAAAAACAATTTCCTGCTAGTTGTCATGTTTTTTATATGTTTTCAAGCCTTTTCTCTTTCTAAAATACTATATTCCAACTTAACCAATCAAGATTTTTTTTTTATTGCCACTCTCTCTCTCAATTGACTCCATACCAAGCTCTGCCATTATTATGGTTTATGGGTTTTTGTTAAAAGCTTTAAACTTTGAAACGAAAACCAGTTAAAGCTTCAATCTTTGAAGCAAATACTAGCACCCCACTTGGTAAATTAGTCCCTCTCTTTCATTGTCTGCTTTGTCAACTTGTTTTGAAGAGAAAAGGAAATGACTGTAGAGCAGGGAATTGTAGATAGCAATATAGACCAGTTTCCAATTGGTATGAGAGTTTTGGCTGTTGATGATGACCCGACTTGTCTTTTACTGCTGGAAACTCTGCTTCGCAGATGCCAGTATAATGGTTAGTCACTCTTTTTTTATTGATTCGGTGACCTGTTCATGTTTTTTGGACATGGGTTTTTTTTCATGTTTGTTGTTCAGGCCTTGATGTCTTGGTTGTTTGTCAGATTTACGTTGCTAGTTGTGTAAAATATGAATGGTTATAATCCATTGACGTGAATAGTCTTTGTTCTTGGCTTTTATTCTCTTTGTTGATTTAGCAGTTTGATGTAGTTAGTTTTTGTAAAGATGATGTTTGTGTAAACTGTTGAGTTAAATTAAAGTATCTTGTCTTGTTTTTTGGTTTCTTGAGAAAAGAAGAAATCTACCTTCTCTGCTTGCTTCGATCCGGTTTGTTATTTTTGGGGGATAGGCACTTAGATATGTATCCACTATAACAAGATTTTGTAGGTTATAGTTTTCACTTTTGAATCTTTGCTGTCTCTAATGACACTCTGAGGTTTTGACTACTGGCGTGTTATACTGATTGGAACAGTTGGATCTTCTAAAGTGATTGCATTTGTACTGTTGGGTCATTAGTTTTTGGAGTTAGATTTGTGTAGATTTGTTCTGATTTTAAGTTTCCGAAATCTTATGATTTATTGGCATGGCACACTTCTGGATCTTTTTCAAATAAATCTAAATTTATTTTTGATTTTCTGAGTTTCAGTCGATTCCGAATCTTTTAACCGGATAAATCTAGATTAATGATTGACTTTCTATGGTTTAACTGATCTATTTTTGTGGAATTTCACAATCTCGACGTATACAATATATGGGTTGTCGATTGTGCAGTTACTACGACGAGTCAAGCAATCACGGCATTGAGTATGTTGAGAGAAAACAAGAACAACTTTGACGTGGTTATCAGTGATGTCCATATGCCAGACATGGACGGTTTTAAACTGCTCGAGCTCGTGGGGCTTGAGATGGACCTACCTGTCATCAGTAAGACAAAGACACTACATATGGTCTTTTGAACTCTCTGTTTAAGTTTTGATCTAAAGGAAAACATGTTGTAGATTCTTTATGGACCTATAGACTTCCAAAACAACATTCGAAAATGATCATTTTCATGCTATCTCCAGAATTCCAATATCTTTGAAAATTTTAGAGCTCACTTGATTAGTCTGATTAAAACTCATTATGTAAGTTGATTCCAAAGCTGAAAATTAGGACCTTGTTCTGTTCAGTTACTAAGTTCACTTGATTTACTGTTTCTTGCATAGCATATTATTGTATCTTTGCAGTCTGTGGTTGTCCAGTTGGGATTTAATTCTAATTGAATAACATTGAGCTGCAGTGTTGTCAGCAAATGGTGATCCAAAGCTTGTGATGAAGGGGATCACTCATGGAGCTTGTGATTACTTGCTCAAGCCTGTTCGGATTGAGGAGCTAAAGAACATCTGGCAACATGTAATTAGGAGAAGGAAATGTGATAACAAAGAAAGAAACAGCTTGGACAACCGAGACAAGCCTTATCAAGGAAGTAGTGATGCAATGCCTGACCAGAAGCTTAATAAAAAAAGGAAAGACCAGAATGAGGATGAGGATGAAGATCATGATGAGAATGAACATGAAAATGAGGATCCAGCAACCCAAAAGAAGCCCCGGGTTGTATGGTCAGTAGAGCTACACCGCAAGTTTGTGGCAGCTGTTAATCAACTGGGCATTGACAGTATGTTATTTAACTCATCATCATAATAGAAGTGTTTAAGATGTTTTTCTCGGGTATATGACCCTGGTTTTATATATTTATTTATTCAATTTTGTGTGTGCACCTGGGTGCGTGCATGCGCTTCTGTGCACAAGCATATGTAATATTTTTCCATGTTAATATTGGAGACAGTATGTGGTTTTTCACTTTTCTGTAGTACTTTAACTTGTTTTTTCTCCAAGTATTATTTTAAGCAAAAGCAATCTCGTTGGTTAATTAATTTGTAGATCTTTTATATTCATGACATACTCATTCATTCATGAAACCACCCCTTTGTTTAGGTATTTCTGCTCTACTTTTCATTCATTTTGTTTCATTGCAGAGGCTGTTCCAAAGAAGATTCTTGATTTGATGAATGTCGAAAAGCTTACTAGAGAAAATGTGGCAAGCCATCTCCAGGCACATATTCTAATCTCTCCTGGTTTCATTGAAATTGAATAGTTAATTTTCATCCGGGTAACTAACTTCACTGATCTGGATGCAGAAATATAGGCTTTACCTTAAAAGGATCAGCACTGTGGCAAACCAGCAAGCTAATATGGTTGCAGCTTTAGGTAGTTCAGATGCATCATATCTGCAAATGAATTCTCTGAGTGGACTGGGATTGCACAACTTGGCTGGATCTGGGCAGTTTCACAACACACCTTTCAGATCTCTCCCTTCAAGTGGAATGCTTAGTAGATTGAATTCTCCTGCTGTTCTGGGCATTCGTGGTCTTCCTTCTCCTGGAGTGATTCGATTAGGTCATGTACAGAGTGCACCACACTCAGCTAATGGTTTAAGTCACTTCCAGACAGTTGGACACCCTGGAAATAATGGGAACATACTTCAGGGGATGCCAATGTCATTAGAACTTGATCAAATACAATCAAACAAGGGTGTCAACTATGTTAGGGAACTTCCTACTCATCTTGATGATACAGCCAGTTTCCCTATATCCAGGGGTTCCACAGATATGAAAACAATTGCTGGAAGCTCAAACAGCCCTTTTGTTGATGTTTCAAACAAACCTTTGATGCTGGAAGGACATGGTCAAGGGCTCCTAGATGGCCAAAAAATTGGAAATCAATCTTCTCTTGCAGCAGGTTCCTTAGATCCAGGATATTCTTCCCATTTCCCGGATCATGGTAGATGTAATGACAACTGGTCCAATGCTGTTCAGTCAAATGGGGTCCAATCAAATTCTTTTACCTTAAATGACTGTTTCAAGCAATCTACTCTGCATCCCAGTGCCATCAGAGACAGCATGTCAACAATGGCATTGCAAAGTAGAAATAATCACTGTGATGTTTCTTCTATCTCTACTCTGCCCATTCATTTACAGGACTCCAAAGCTGATCTACAATGTCAAGTGGCTACAGGGAGCTGTGATGCTGGACAAATAATCATTAATGGCCCGCTAGGGTGGGATGACCATAGACAGGATGATCCTTACCACGCAAATGGCATATCTAACTCAATAAACTCCACAATTCCTAATGGTAATGGGAGTCTCATTGGCCGGAGTTTGGACAACATGATTTCTCAGAGAACAAGAAGCTTCAGTTCAACAGGACAGTCAAATTTTATTGATACCTCACTGATGAAGCATAATGAGGTTGAAAGTTCAGCAATGGAAACATTAGTGAGGTCAAAGAACGGGTATTTGCTAGGTCAACAGAAGCCACAGGACAGCTATGTTTCAAATAATTTTGGCTCCTTGGAAGATTTTGTGAGTGTAATGGTGAAACAGGTTAGTCCTTCATATCCCTGTTCATTTCTATGGAGAGGCCTTTGTTTTTCCTGTCATATATATTGCATATAAAATCTGCATGATAGTCTGAGCCTTAACCATCGAATAAGAGAATCATCTAGGCCAACCAAGTTTGTATTTTCCCGCTATTATCATTTGGCTCTCACTCGAGCAGCACTACCCTTATATCCATGTTTTTGTGTTGAACTTTCTAACTGTTTCTTCTGATTATCAATATATGTTTCAACTGTAACTTGGTTTAAAAACGGCGTTCCCAACAAGAACCTGGAAGTTGATGCCTGTTATTTTTTTTATTTTTTTTTATGACCAAGTTTCTTGTTGCATCACCTTTGAATCTGTTTGCTTATTATGTTTTCCATGCCCATTGAGGCCAAACATTCTTGATTAGGAGAATAGTTTGGATGCTTGTCTGTCTCTCTGCGTGTCGGATGTATCTTGCACCAGATATATCTTTTTGATGAGGAGAATAGTTTGGATGCTTGCCTGTAATGCTGCAAACAAATCCCCATTTCTTTCCATTTAATCATCTTACCCCGTGTATTTCGAGCTGAAAATTCTAGCAGCTTTCATCCTTCACCTCATTTAAGTCATCAGGATAAATATTTTGCTGCCTTGGATCTCCATGTCATTGTTTTCTTACTCGATGAATCATTTTCGATTAAGCTCCCTTAACAATTTGTTGTGTTCACTATCTCTTCATCAACTCTAGCCCTGGGCATTTAATAACAGGAATTGAATGATGCAGGAACAAGACAAGGTGAAGTTGCCAGAAGGAGACTTAGGAAATTGTGGTTATTCTCTTTGGACATGCATATAAAGCTGCCAGGAACACAAGATAGAAGGATCTGCGGAAGCATTGAAACAGATTAATGAGTTATTCCTTGTGTAATTGGCACTCCATATATCTATGTATCCCCCTTCTAGTTTTATTTAGAGAACTGTATGTTAATTGCAGCTGTTTTGTTCTCATATTCAGCAGGGTAAAGTTTTTTTTTCTTTCTTTTTGTCTAGTTGGTTAAGCAAAGCACTGTAATCTAGTAACAATTCCTAGAACTTCTTTGAATTGAACTAGGAAAATGCCTTGTTCTTGGGTCCTGAAGAACAAATGTTCTCTGCATTATTGATGACATTGAGATTGTCACGAGACCCCACACTGGAGAAAAGAAACAGAGTTCCAACCAAGAAAAGTGCCCCAATTGTTATTATTGACTAGAAATGGTTCTTGATTGTCTCTTACCGAACAACAGTTCCACACATGTATGTAAATTAGAAAACCATGTCTAGAACACATCATCGTGACATCATTACCATAATAATCATTGAACATTTCCTCGTAATACCTCCCCAATTTCAACCCCCCCCCCTGAACATAAAAGAAAGGTTTATCGCGGTCATTAGAAGGTAACGAGAAAGGGCATTGTGGGCTTTTGGAAGCAGGCCAATCCTCATACCTGATGAGCCATTTGGATCCTGCATCAAGTATGCAACCTGAGGGATTGGAGTAACCAATGGAGAAGCATAGGCTGCATCTCCATGTAGAAAATTAACCTTGTGGAATGGCATACTTGTCCTATCAGAAACTCTAGTTAACTCCTTCATAGGAGGTGGAGTTCCTTGTGGTCCATCAAGTGCTTACATATATGCAGTCACATAGTCACTGTTGACAGTTCTTAGCTTCTTTTATCTTCTCTATTATATCTTCATGGCTTCCTTCATCATCTTGTTCCTTACGTCCATGGCAAATTGCAAACACACAGCACAATGTTCACAAAACACCAAATACTGGCCCAGCATTAGCTGTATAGCTTATGATCAGAAACATGTAATTTTCAAATCTCAAAGTAACCCAAGGACCCCTCTCTTTGCATGCATTCATCTTCCCAAAGGAAACTATATCAGTTAATGGTAACTTTTTCTACTTTTCCTAGCTGGCCATCTAGGCTTAATTAATTTTACAATTGACTCATTACCCTATTAAACTTGTTTTGGTAACATCAAAGATTTTTTTTTAAAAAAAAATGAATGTTTTGATAATACGAGTTGATTTAGTTTTAACCCAACGATGAATGTTATGACTTGCAGTATTAACCCAACAACCGAGTAACCTGGCACCTTCTAGATCATACCTAAGCCGACAACGATAATTCAAATAGCTTTTCCCTTCAAAGTAGGTGGTAGTACTTGATACCGACATAGCAAAAGTAGAAAGGACATTAGCATTTTATAGACCTTTCTACAACGTAATAATACTCCCACCTTAAACAGAGTCTTGCTCCGAGGAGTGGCGTTCTGTGTGCTGGGAATAATTGCATGAAATCGATACACAGTAACACTTCTTCCTGTGATCATCCCACGAAACTCTTTCATTTAATCTAAGTTTAAGTTAATCAGATTATCATCCCAGGAAACTCCAAACGTGTTTGCATTTCGCTCATGGCATTGGCTTCCTTTCCGGTTATGTTCTGGGAATAATTGCACGAGAGCATATGATACTTAATCCAATTTCTCAATGACGTGCTGCTCATGTCAAAGAAGACATTTGCTATCCTTCTTCCTAGCCTCTTTAAAGAAGATACTGCTTTAATAGTAAAGGAACTCTCCTTCAAAGATTAGAACTTGACTAGCTGGGAGAAGTCTGATTCGAGTTCCACTCCTTTACTTCGCTTTCTACCAGCTTGCAGCAGAAAGAAATCCAGCTATTAATTAATTACAGGCTTTCCTAAGCCCTAAGGATGAGAAATATTACCTTGCATCCCCCTGGAGTCAGTTGAAGCTGTGGGAATAAGAAAAGACTGAAAACAAATTTATCGAGCAGGCAGCTGAAATCTAGTGGAAATAAAGCTGCATTAACTGCATTGTAAGCCAATGAAGTGCATAAAATCTCAAGCAGCACCAAGATTTGCTAAATATTAAGATATACTATGGTTTTGTAAAAGAACTGCATGATTTGAAAACAGTACTTAAATAGTACAGTTTAACTCTTATTTTTTGCTAAAGCCTGTAAAACTGGTTTGCTACTGCTAAAATGAACATGAAAGGTTACAGGTATTCCACTTGTATGAATCAATCTAAAACAATTACCCCCGAGTCTGATTTCTCTATGGTTTCATTTTCATTTGATACAGCATTAGTGTTGGTGTCAGTACCATTACTTGTATCGACCATTTGCACATCCTTTTCAGATGTCCCTGGAGAACACATAGGTTCTTTTGGAGGCGAAACTGGATCTGCAGAATGTGGAGGTTCTTCACCCGACAATGCAATGGTTTCTTCCAATTTTGGTCCTGTTGTTGCCGGTGCAATGGTTTCTTCCAATTTTGGCCCTGTTGTTGCCTCTTTCATTTCAACATCTTCTATAGCAGCAGCATTGTCGTTATTCTCCTTCTGTCGGTCAGATGGTGAATGAAGTTTTGCCTGATTGCTCTGTGATTCAGCTTGCACATGTTTGTTCAAACCCAGAGTACCTTGTTCCAAAGTAGGAGATTTCTGTTGTAAAGGAGAGAGAATTTGATTCATCTGTTCAAAAATCATCTCTAATGGCTGAAGGTCCTGTCTCAACTTGAGACTTGCAGGGTGATTGGTTAAGGATATCTGAATTAATTCATGAACATTTTGCTCCAACACCGTGCACATCTGCCAGTAGCATCAGAAAAGACAATGTGTTAATCCTCACATGGCTTTGGCTCAACCACTACCACTAGTGTGTGCATTGTGTGTCCAATTTTCATCCCAAGTGTTTCCTATCTGGTACATGATACCAATCCTATTCATTAAACATAACATGGTGAACCCAAATGAATTAGCAGAAGATTTACCTTGTTGTAATGCACAGTTAATGCCAATCTATCAGGATTGTCATCACAAGCAGCAGCTGAAATTTCTTCTGATGCTGCATAGATAGATTATTGGTCATCCATGAAATTTTTTATAATTAATCAAACTTATGTCACCTATAATCTGATTCAAATGTTGATAATTAATCATGATATGTTTATATAATATCATTCAAATGTCTGCCACTCCATCCCATAATAGTAGTAACTTAATATCGAACTCCCCTTCACAAATCTCTCGATTTCTTTTTTAGCGATCTCGAATTCAGTAATCCAAAGAGCAATAATTTATAAACAAACATGAGCTTACCAATTGGTTCCATCTGAGGCAACTGGTCAATCATTTGAGCATTGATCTCTATGGAGCCTAAACTTGAGCTGTCAGCAGCCTTTGTTTCACCATCAACCTCTTCACTTGTAATCTCATTTGGTTTTATATCCCCACCCTGTGAGCATAAACAAGGGGGGTAAAGGAACTTGTGGGTCCAAAATCAATTCAAGTATCATATCAATACAAACACCGAATACGTAATTCTACTGTACTATAAGCTCTTCCTCGTGAAAAGCTATAAAATAGAGAATATCTTGTGTTCTATACCAAGAGTACAAGGATATTGACTGGCTATAGAAATATAAGGCTGTGTCAATTGAGCCACGGAATTTCCATAACTCAAGTCAAAATCATTTAACAGAGCAGATGTCATGTATGATTAATACTGCTGCTACGTATTGCACATTCAATTGACAAAATAACTGCCTAAATCTATTGGTAACAGTGCATAAAGAATACCCAGCAGAGGTCCTCCTCGAAACCAAACTCTATATGGAGTTAATATGTTCTAGCTTATAACTTAGCTATTCTTTTTCCTAGTATATGAAATATTGCAATTTAAATTATATTTCCTAAAAAATTGCTTGCATCCAAAATTTTAGTCCTTTGAATTTAAAGTTATCTGAAAATGCAAAAATAGTCATTGTACAGGAAACAAAGAAAATGATGATCACTTACAAAGTAAATTTTCTGGTACTCCGCATTGAGTCCTCTCTCCAAAAGCAGCACTCTTTTCTTAATGAACTCTACCTGTCTTCTCTGCATATCTCTAAAATGAAATAATATAGATGAATCTTGATATAAAAGTGCTTGGTTTGCAGCGTCAGTTGTCCCCTGAGCAACATCAGCTGCTGCATCATTTCCAGTACCATTTGTCTGTGCCTGGGTGCTAGGAGCTTCTGCAATAGCAACGTTCGAAGTAGAACCATTTTGTGCTTGAGCAACCCCCCCTTGCCCAAGGACAGGTAGTCTTATACAAGGAAGATTCAACTCTTTACAGATTATCTCTTGAACCTTCAACTCTTTGTCATCAACAATAGCTTGCCATCTTCCATACCCATGCCTAGAAAGTAGATGACCAAGAACAAAGATCTTCATAACTGACTAAATTATGAATGTACTAAGCATGCAAATCTAGTTCACATAATTGAGATAAAGCACTTGTTTTCAGCCTAGTCAAGCATCTTTGCATCCATTTCCAAGGCCGGTGGTACCTCGCCACTCACCCTGCCACATGAGGGGCTAGAACTCAGGTACGAGTCCCTGCTTCGGGTGGAATGGGGGCTTTTGGCACATTGATTATATATTAGGTATCTTTATTTTAATACACCCATCATGAGATGTTTGATGTGAATAGTGAAACATATTTCCTCGAATAACTACAAAAGGACCAAATTACACCAGGTGTATAGCCTAAGCTCTTTTGTGCCTCTTTTTATCAATAACTTTCTGCAAAAATCATATCCCTCGCATCCACAATAGATTAATCTCCTTCTCATTCCAGACATGCACTGTTTTTTTATAATTTTGCAGTTTTGATGGAGGTATTTTAACATTTAACTTTCACCTCCTCTTTATGTAAGAGAGGCATGGCTACAAATTAGGCTGCACCTCAGGCACCCTAGATCCCATGCATCACTCTCCCGAGGGTTAAAGTCTATTGGAGTTTAGGTGTGCCTATCCTATGCATTGCTTTGATTTTATTATTCTTTCCTATACTGTCAAACTAATTCTCCATAAGAAGCAATATATCAAAATTTTAATTCTGATCCAAATAGATACATGGAAACTAGGGTGAGACTGAAATTCCTAGAATGGGTCAGACAATGTTCAGCATATTCATCAAATCTTTAACTTGCACAAAACTTTTAAGTCTGGTGTGTGAACATTCACATGAGATGCGAGATAGAGCACTTAAGAGACAATCAAACTCAACCCAGATCAACAAAGCCCCAGCACAAAACTAGTTGCGTGTATCTATTTAGAGGCAAACAAAGGCAAGAAAAAGAAGTGATCAAGTAAAATATTTCAACAGATAAAAGTGATGTAACAGACAGTAATGAGAAGGCATACTTCAACACTGCATGAAGTAACAATGAATCGTGCTCTTGTTTCCAAAATTTTCCACTCTTCAGGCCTGGGTAGCGCAGTATAATGTCATCTGTGAAAAGGGGGCTACCTGGGTTCTCTGATGCAAACCTCGCCTATCATTTCCGAAAACACATTGAAATATATCATTTGATTGATGGGAGCAAAAATGGTTGGTTACAATGTCCATTCTTTTAATCTTAGCAAATGCACAAGGAAAGCACTCGTATCATGCTTTTTCAGCTTTAAGCACCCTCAAAAAGGCAGGCCCAAAAGAGAGGGAAAAGAGAGAGACCGTGTATGAAGAATTGAAAGAACAAAAGTAAAATTAAAGAAACATGAATTTCAACTTGCACTCACCTTATCCCTTATCAAAAGCAGGACAGCAATCCTAACAAGTACATCTTGTATTCTAAGACCCTCTTTAGGAACACCATCTACAATCAAGATCATGGATAGTGAGCAAAGCAAACATCATAGCATATTTACAGAGCCAAAAAAAATGCCAATTAAAAGCTACCATGTGAAGATTAATCACCTGAAAAATTTGGTGAGTCAGTTAGATCTTCCGCTATGTGAGTCAAGAATAATCGCCCATAACTGAAAATAGGAGGTGGAAATACCATTTATGAAAACAACAATAAAATAGTATATAAAGTATTAAAGTTGGGTCCAAAAACAAAATACATTAGTTAGCTCTCTTTAAGCAATGACCAGGGTTGCTTGCAAATGATATGTAGGGGAAAAAATAGTGGATTGACAAGATAAGAGCTCTAAAATGTACATAATGACTGCATACTCTGTGAAATGAGGTTCCTGGATATGAAAGAAATTAAGGAAAATATATACTT
Organism: Salix dunnii; assembly: GCA_015731905.1. NCBI lineage: Eukaryota > Viridiplantae > Streptophyta > Magnoliopsida > Malpighiales > Salicaceae > Salix > Salix dunnii. Next base: position 20,190,543 of record CM027664.1, read on the forward strand.
CAATAGCTTCCAATCAAAATGAAATCTTGTTGCCTTGAAACTAAACAGAGTATCTTTGAGCAACTATGAGTGCATGCATACAAATGTCATCCAATCCAAACCAGAAAAATAAAATTCAATAAGAATGCAAGATGCGAGTCATATGGCAAAGATGATGCTGTTATTACACGTTTTGAACAATAAATTGCTATAAATCCCTAGCGCATATTTAACCAATAAAAGGTAAAGCCAATGTTCAATACTTTTCTACTTCTTCATATGTCTTCTGTTTCAAACGAGGGGCGAACTCCTTCCAGTCATAGTCCCCAACCCCAAACCTGCAATATAAAATTTATGTGAATGCTGGTGCAGAAACGTTTTACAATTTTCACTAACTACAGGAAAATTATTCTTATTTTCTCAATGTAAGATCACACCTCATCAAAATTTGAACAAATGCAGCCCTCTGATTTTGATTAAAACCCAATACTCTAAACGCTCTTCCTTCACCTTCCATCAGAGGAATTGGTTCCATATTATCCACTGCAAACCAAAATCAGTATAACATCAATTTCAGTCACCAATTCATAAGAAACAAAATAGGAAGGAAAAAAAATACCACCTCGAGCTTTCTTCTTATAAGGCCTTTTTACTGTCTGAATTCCTGATGATGTTGTTTCACCATCAGTCAACTCAGCTTCATAGTTATCATCCTCACCATCAGAGCTTACATCTTCTAGACCAGCAAGGTCATCATCTTCAACAGACACCATCTGAATCAGTTGAAAATAAACAAGTTAATCTCATTTCCAGAGTCTCATAAATAAAAGCGCTCTGTACAATTCAAAGAAGCCGAAATACATGAGCTAGTTAACATGTTTAAGCCTAGAAACACTTCTTTTTCAAAATTAATTATTGTGCTTGGAGGGCTGAAATTGTTAAAACATTTAATTCTACACCCTAATATCATAAAAAATCTGGCCCAAAAGAATCAGATACTTTTGCATGATGGGTCCCACGCCACACCACAGTTACATATTACTTCAAAAAGAAAGTCTTGCTTTGTAAGTTTACAATTGTGCCCTTTACAGCTAATGGGAAAAAAATAACAAAGGCCGGCACAAAAGGAAATTTTGAACTCCCACTTTTAGTAGATTTGAATTTAATTTTTTACCAAAACAGTTCCATACTTGGCTGTAAGTGAAAAATAGCAAACAAACTCATAACAAGTAAATTCATATTCTTTATGATAACAAGTAAATGTGTTACTAAATATGTCAGAAAGAGAATAAAATACCTGCTTACGGCTTCTCTTTCCTTTGCCCAAGGCTTTAAACTCCTCAATTTTGTGCACTTCATAACTATCTTTTAGCAACTCTTCCCAGTAGTTTGTTTTTTCAGTTCTTTCAGAATTGTTTATTGTGGATCTCATTTCCATGGCTGCCTTTTGAGCTTCCTCCTCTGCCGCAGCCTCTGCTTCGTCAATATACTCAAAATTTGCAACCTAAAACACACAAAATGGTATTTTCCAATAAGAAGCAATACATATGATTGTAAATCAGAAATCAGACAGCACAGAGCACAGGTATATAGAACTAATTCAGTTCTATGAAAAAGTTGCAATAACAATTAAAGATACAATCTTCAATACAGTATTTTGCATTAGAAACCATTTCAAACATGGTTGAATACTCGAACTATAAGTAATGCATGACACAAGCCCTGTATCTGGGATTCACTGTACTCCTCATCATGAGCTCATCCATTCATGGACTTAATACAATTTTACCTATCATATCCCAGGGATTAATTTAAAATGATGGGTCACTTTGCATTGTCATAATCAGTTAGAGAGAAAACCTAGGAAAGAAAAGATCTGCCAAAAGGATCTAAATCTCTTGCAGTCCGACTGCATCAAAAGACCCTTGCCCTCAATGATCCAACAAAATTTGTTTAATGAAACTAAGATCATTCACACTGTTCCCCTTGCCTAATATCTACGTATATAAGGAACAACATTATCAAAAACTACAGCCTTGCAAGAGCCTTATCAATATGATTTGAACCTCGCTCCCAAAGGAACACCAAATTTCCTAAAAAGTCTTAGGACAAAACTCTGAAGTGATGCAAATGCAGATTTAAAATTAAAACTCAATTCATATGAACTCCACTAACCCCAACCTAATTAACATTTCAACCACAGTAAGATAAATTCCAGATACACAAAGAGGGAGACAGAGATGAAGGAAAGGAGACGGAGATGGAGGGAAGGAGGGAGAAGAGAGTGAATTTATGTCTGCTTTTTCTTCATAAATATTAAAAGTAACAGGTTGTGAGAGTTTCAAGAAGCTTTAGATTTAATTTTTAATGACTACGATTCCAATTATTTTTAGAATTTGGCAAGTTTTGATCAGAAAGAGTGCATATGTGGTAATAATACACCTATGATAATTATCACAGATATAGCCAGAAAAGTGTATCTGCAGAGAGGGAAAACATAAATGATGTATTTTCTAGACCATGATTTTAATCTTAATTGCCATGTGGTCATTAAAAGCATACAAGCTTTTCATTGCTCTTTTTGAATCTTGGTAAAGAGGCAACCCAGGCTCTTTGAGCATTCGATGAGACCCAGAAACATGTAACTGACAGATGGGATAACCAGAAAAATTCCTCGGGACTGACCACCATGGGGGTTGTGGTGAATTCAACTCTATAGCAAACAGAATATTTTCTCAGAAGTAGATGATATACTTGTGTGACAAGTAACAGCAACCACTAGAGTTCGCGCTAGATTTACTTATCAGGCCCAACATGGAATAAATAAGACTTGATGTTGTACAAATCTAAATCATGATACTAGTGAAGAATAAATAGTACCATAACCTAAAGTGACCATCATAAATAAATGTGAGGCAAGAACATAAAGAGTCCAATAATCATGGTAGGACAACTAGAAAGGATGACTAGGTAAACGCCAAAAAGGCATCCAGGGAAGCTATGTGAACCAGATGTGTATTCAGACTGCTACAAAGACAATGTAATATGGTTAGTGGAAGTGGATGTTAAACCAATCTTTAGAAGCATCTGCCTAAGATAGCTAAAAATTAATGAAAAACAATGCAAAATGTGGTGAGGTAGATAAAACATGTGATGCAAAATTACTCTTCTTCCATTATGCTTCCAGCACATGCATTGGGCTACTCCACAGCTTGTCTTCTAACAGGCAAACAAAGTTTTCTTCTTTTAATGCATCAATAAGAAGAGTGAGATGATATAAGTGAGGAATAAAACTGTCTAACAGGAAAGGAAAAACAATTGCAAAATAGAGCAAGCTTATTCTATGGCTGTTACAGAACAAGATATAAAGTCTTCACACAAAATCACCACAAACACACCTCAACAAATAACAGGCAAAAGCATTGTAGTTAAAAAAAAAAATCACCTTAAATGCCTTCAAAAATCCATCTTCCTCTTCATCATCCAATGATGTTTCTTCTTCTCCAACTTGTTCACGGTCAAGTAATCTATTCAAGAAACAACACAAACTACAACTTTTACCAAACATTTAAATTAGTAAAACACTAAGATACAAGCTGTCAAATGTGTTTACCGATCAATAGCAGCATCGTCATAATGAATTTGACGTGATTTTCCAGCTTCATCATTCTCATCAGCAAAAAGCTCCTTTGAACCATATCTTATGATGTCATCTAGCTCTTCCTAAAACAAAATCATAATCTTTTCAGTGTTATCCTCAAATTTTAAACCCACACACTTGTCCTTAGGGTTTTTTTTCCCATGATAAGAACACATATTACTGTAACTTTTGTGTTGTAACTGCCCAAGAAATATACCTACATAAAGAATGTTGCATGCATCAGTGCACCATACACACAACAGCCAGCATTTTCTAAAGAGCAGCCCAATATAGCCAGGAAAAAAGAATATAGTCTACTGATGAGTATGTGGTGCTCTCAGTATATGTTCTGCATGGTTCATATCCTTTTAGTTTTTCCACTAAACCATACTACAAAATTAACTATAATCATATTGTGCCATCCCTGATCTAGCAAGGAATCTAGCCCACAAAAGGAGCCTAAGTTTCTATTTTTACATGCACAACGAAAAGCCTGGACCGATGAAAAAGGATTATTACCTGATTAATATTTTGTGCCTTCAGCCTCCCAACAACAAGGTGCTCTAAAACCATTTTCTTCTTAGTCAGTTGCATCATTCTTTCCTCTATAGTTCCTCGGGTTATGAGCCTGAAAATCATTACCTGCAACATCAAAACAACACTTCAGTGTAAACAACTAACAAACAAGCAACCAAACAGCAACAACAATAATTATCTATAGCATCTTGAGCATAAACTTTAACCTTGTTGGTTTGCCCAAGTCGATGTGCCCTAGCCATTGCTTGAAGATCAGCATGGGGATTCCAATCGCTAAAACACCAAGAAAAATATGTTCAGTGAATTGAAAGGGGGGGGGGGGGGAGGAACAAAAAGAGAAGGAACTAGAAAATCATTACAAACCCACAGGAAAAATTGCAAATTACAACTTTTGAGTTTCAAAATCCAGAGCACCCAAAAAGCATTTTGATCTTTTGAAAACATAGCCATTAGAGATGTCAGCAAGTTGAAATAAGCATAGTGATAGTGCCAAATCTAGTCTCGGTCCGGTTACAAAAATTCAGAAAACACCAGATTCCAATCACCTTAAATTTTATTACCATAATACCACCCTTAAACATGTAACTACTACTACTCTACCAGCATTTCCACAGCACCTGCTTCCTCATTATCACTTGAAAAAGGAATAGCGAAAATAAAAATAAAAATATTCAAATGAAAACACTCAACCTATCATATATAATAACAGTATCAGCGGTTGCAAGGTTTATTCCCAGTCCTCCAGCTCTAGTTGAGAGAAGAAAGCAAAATCTTGAAGAATTTTTAGCATTAAATCGATCTATGCGCACTTGTCTCTCAGCTCCGCCAACCTTTCCATCTATCCGTTCATACATCCATTTCTGACCACAAAAACAAAATGAAAGATAAAAGACTGAAACAAAATATGCAGATTATGGGTGTGACAAGATAAGAACATGTTGATACCATATGAGTGCAGTAATCTTCCAGTAAGTCTAGCATGTGCTGAAATTGTGAGTAAATGAGAACTCTGTGCCCTTGTTCTTTAAGTCTCACCATCATTTTGTCCAACAGTTGCAATTTCCCAGAAGTTTCAAGGAGCTGCCTGCCACAGTTAATAAAACAAGAACAAAGGAGAGCAAAAAAGTTAAGCAAATATAATTGAGTACTTATAACTGCTGAAAAGTATTTTTATACACACTGAGACAGCAGGGTACAGAACTAAATTTCGAATAGGCAGCCAAAAATGAAATGAAACTTCAGAAGAAGCCACCTGCTGCCTCTAAAGCAAATTACACTGGTAGAACAGGCAATGAAGATAAAGATTCTTATCTTTATAAAGAAGTTATAGATTGTGTCCATTCATGATGTGAAGGCATCACATGCATAACTGGACACATATCTGTGTAAAATGCACATGTGAAAGCACTTACATAAACACGCAAGTACACATACATAGAATTAAACTAGGTACCTGAAAGATTCATTGATATCTTCAATATCCGGCTCCACTCCTTCTAACATATAAGGATGACAACAGAGTTTGCGCAATTCCATAACCACATTGATAAGAGAAATCTGGCCAAAGGAAAGATCCAAGGATAGTAATATGTTAGGTAGAAATACATCAAAATTCATTTCACTACATTAATAAACTGCACCTGTGCACCACCACGTCGAGTTAGTATTTGATAGTTACGAGTCAGAATGGCCTTGTAATATTCTTTCTGCTTGCCACTTAGTTCAACACGTAGAATGAGTTCCTTCTTAGGAGGTAGCTCCTTCATGACATCCTTTTTCACCCCTATAGGAGCACCAAAAATTCACACCCACATTCTCATCAATGCTAAAAAGATTTACAGAAAAGGAGATGAAAGCCATCTTTTGCTACAGAAACCATAGCTTCAGCAGGAGAGCCTTTAAAATTGCATATTTAACAATTAAAAATAAACAAATAAAATCACAGCTAACAGAGCAAATGCAATAGATAGGGCACACCCACTTCATGGAAAATAACTTGTCTCCCAAAACAAAGCTAAAGCCTTCTTCAAGTCATAATATACAGAAGAAAAGTTTTTCATAAGAACATGCATTTCTTCTTTTCACATTTGTGTTTCTTTTCTTGCAGAAGGAAACAAAGTGAAATCACAGGTGTTTCAGAATATAGGACAAAACAAATAAAAATAAATAAATGTAAGCGTACAAGCAAAATAGCAAATCAACAACCCAGCCCCTCAAAAGAAAGAGGAAAAATCTACCTCTTCAATTACCTGTAGTTTCTCAATGGAGGAAGAAAAAAAAAAGTAATGCTAATGTGCTGAAAAGTGAAAAAAAATGAGCAACGACTACAAGGGGACATTTTTCAGATGGTTTTCTGTGTTATACATGACAATTCATATATTAGTTCAAGATAGGAAACTAAAAAGAAATCTGGTTGAAAAAGTACAACCCTAGGAGAAATCAAATACAAAAACAGGAGGGCATCCACCAAATAGTCAGATAAAACTTTTATTTGGCAGGATCTGGCACCTTCATGCTAAAAAAAAAAAAGACAGAGAAGGTTTGGAGTTACAAAAAAGAAAGATTTTAATTGACACACATAACATAAAACCATGGATACCGATAGCCCTGGAAATCCAACTAATGAGGTACAAGTATATCACAGAAAAGTTTGAGATTTTACTTCTGAGGAGATGGGGAGCCAACATTTTGTGAAGTCTCAAAATCTGCTCCTCTTGATTTATATCCTTAAACTCCTCTTGGAATTCCTCTAAACTTGAGAACTGCAAAGATTTTGACCAATAAGAAGGAAAAGGCCTTTCAATTTACCAATGGGCTCTAATAAGCTATCATGATCTAACAAAAATCATATGCAGAGTAGCACACATACTAACCTTCCCAGCATCAAGGAAATGCATGAGCATGAAAAGTTCATCCAGATTGTTCTGAGCAGGTGTCAAATGAGTGCTAGTGAGTTAGACAATTCAACAACAACATATGTAAACAGTATAATTATGTGGTAGAATAAGCCAAAAGGATAAGGCATGAAAAGAAGGCTGATGGACCATTCATATGATGATGGAAGGGTACTGCGTATTAGTTTCTATCCAGATTTGCGAGACAAATATTTGCTTCTAAGCCTATAGCATGCATAAAGAACTTGCAAAATTAAAGCAGTAAGATGATAAGATTACATAATAGATATGCACGCAATTAATCCATAAGAAAAAATGAAAAGCATGCATCCATACTGTGTTGCAAAAGTGCAGGTTTTGTTGATTAGACAGACCAAATCTGCCTATCTGCCAGTTTTCAAATTCAGTAAGCTAACTTTACAACATGATTAAAATCACCAACAGATACTCCCTTAAATGCTCCAGAGGAAGAACATCAAAATAAATGATAGGATGCAAGTTAAACAAAAGAACACTTGACAAGCCTTTCAGCTATTGGCACAATTAGCGATTTCATACCAAGTAAATTCAACTAAGAAATACAATTCCAGACTGGAATCAAGAGAAGCACGGAGGCTTTTACATTAATTTTATTCTAATATTGGTACTTATTATACGCAAACACTATTCTCCAGCAAAAAGCAATAATCCAAGTCCATGATATTCAATAGTGTCATTAGACAACAAACCTGAAGAGGAGTTCCAGTCAAAAGCACACGATGGTTACTGCAGTACTGCTTCAGTGAGAGAAACAATTTCGAGTCCTTATTTTTTAGACGATGACCTTCATCAACAATCTATATGTAGATGTCAGTGTTAAGTAGCAATAACATGAGAGGACTAGCAAAGGACTCATTGAGACATAGAATGTTACCATGCATTCCCACTTTATTGGTTTCAATGATGATGAGTCCAAGTTAATCATCTCATATGATGTTAGAAGCACATCAAATTTTATTCTATCTTGCTTGCTTTCAGTGACAACTTGACCAGATTTCTTTTTCTTGATCTTCTTGTGATTCTTTGGGTAGTAAAACTCATACTGTCTTATGATAGCACGTGCTTGTGCAGAGCCAACATACATAACCTGTACAAGAGAAACTTCCACTCAGAGTTTTCTTACCAACGAGTAAAATAACTAAAGAGTTCTGTGTACATACAACATTCATTTGAGGTGCCCATGTTGCAAATTCACGTTCCCAATTTCGCAACGTTGAAAGTGGAGCTACTACCAAATATGGAGAGATGCCCTCTGTGTAAAGAGATGCTAAAAATGCAATACTCTGTATAGTTTTCCCTGTAGTCAAACATTGGGGGGGGGGGGGGGGCATGTCAATACTTTGGCAAAAACGATGACAAGCTGCCAGTGCAATGAAAAAAACACGGTAAAATAAAGCAAGACTCACCAAGGCCCATCTCATCAGCAAGTATCACATGTGTTTGTTTGGACCAAGAAAAACGTAAGAAGTTCAGTCCTTCTAACTGATAAGGATGCAATGAGCCTTCAATTACAAAAAACAAGAGCACTCGGTAATCAACATAAATTCAACCGAGTAAATCTTAATAAACAAGTATGCTAGGTTTCAAGACGGAAGAAAGACATGAACGATGTACCTCCAGAAAGAAATTCTGGACTGTGATCAAACTGTTGAAATTCTTTTGATTTCTTCTTTGAATCAGTAGTATCTCGAAGGCTGCTCTTTTGCTTACTCAGTTTGTGAGACCTAGATTGAATTTTATTAAATCTTTCTATTTCAGGCTGAAATGCAGATACATCTGATTCAAATTCCCAATAACATTCATCATAAGGGAGTTCCTTGTACTTCACAAGATATTCCTTCTCATCATCATATCCCCTGAAGCATCCAACAGTGCACATTCAAGAATCTTGTGATAGAATAAAATAATTTCAAAACAAACAAAAGCTGAAATAGCATATCTAAACAGCCAAATCACACCACAGTGTTCAAGATATGCAACAGGCAATAACAGGTGATTGTATATTATAAATGGTAAATCTCCACTATGATACTTTTATGCTTTTATCTTCAATTAGTGATTTTAAAGTTCAAGACACGAGATGTACATAAGACAATCACCTCCTCGTGCCAAGAGGACATACTAAAAAATGCATTAAAATATAGTAAAGAGGTTCCAACATAGAATGATGAGGGCAACAGGGAAAATCACATAGCTATGCAAAGATTAGCATCCCTTCAAGCATCTAATTCTTCTGCTGAACTGCCCCACATCCAAGGATGTGTCCATGCCCCCCTCATTGAGATTATAACAATCTGTTTATTTTCTTCAAAAATAACATTTTTTCATTTTTATTCCTAAATTAAAATGTTTCTTTTTTCCTCAACATACTCGACCTTTCAAGTATGAACAATTTCCCCCCCACTACCTTAAGAAAATGAACACACTTGTTGGCTATTTAAGAGTGTGGTTGAGGTTGCTTTTCAAAGTTCTTTTAATTAAAAAAATGCATCAAAATGATATCAATATATCAAAATGATCACAAAACACCAAAAAAATGTAATTTAAAGCAGAAAATAAAAATAAAAAATTTTCTTTTTTTTTCAAAAATATTTTTAAAACGGAATACCAAACAGGCACTTGATCTTCTAGTTTGATCCCTAAAAAGAGAAATTGTCTTTGCCCCTCAAAGCCCTCAATCCTGTATAGGTCCTTAACTACATCTAATCTATAGATATGAAATTGTCAATGCTTGAAGAATAGGGATCACTATCTCCAACAACAAAAGTTATGCTAAGAAACATGCATGCAAATTATTGTATTAGCAGATTAATTGCATGCCTTCATGTTCCCAAATATAATTAAAGATAGAAGCACAAGTACTTTTGACTTGACATAAGTGATTTGCATGCCATAGATTTTGATTTTTAACGAGAGAAAAATATTCCCCACTACATCGTTTGTTTTTAAATCTTTACAAACAATCAAACATAAGAATAAGAAAAGTTAAGAGTAAAACCAAAACTACATTTTCTTTGTGTGTTTGTTTCAAAAAAGTTTAAGATGAGTCAACCTGCAAGCAAGAATCCGATCAACAGTTGTCCATTCTGGTCGGATAGCAACAAATTCATCCTCGGAGTTATTGTTTGATGCCATCTGACGATTGAAGTTGTTTACTTTAGTCTTCAGACGAGGATTTGACTTGAAAGCTTTTAAAAACTCTTTCTCAGGTACCCTTTGAGGAGTTGTGTAGGATAAGATAACCAAAAGGGAAAAAAATAAGTGAACAAAAAGTGCTGAATGGACAGCAAAAGGACAACATTGACAAAATAAAATCCAAGAGAATAATATCATGCTAGGTCAGGCATGGTCATGCTGTAGCAACATCACAACAATTGGCATGTTAATACATAGGAGAACTTGAAAGCATTATAAAGTATTGCAAAGTTATCTTATTTTACATGCAGTTGTTCTTCATGAGAAAGATGAGAATCATATAAACAAAATTACCAAGTGCAATGTAGATACGATAAGCCCTTCCACTTTACAAGATACTGTTTTACAAAAATTTGCTTTGATCCCAGCTTAGAGGCATCACTATCATCAGCAACAGTAGGGCGCATTTCACAGTCCAATAACTTATCAATATCATTCAGAGGGCTAACCTGCAGATGAAAGAATAGTAATTGTCAGTTATGGAAAGAATAATGTCGATGTGTTAAACAACAATACCCAAGAGTGTCATGGAGTCATACACATTCAGGGCACCTCCAACTGCTAGGAAAAGGAGCTTTTAGGGGTGGAAGCAGGCACTTGGAATGGTAAGCATATGTGCAGGTTTCACAGTTCAGAAGATTCTCGCCTTCTCCGCAAGCTTGACAGGACTCCTCCTTCTGAATGAGAGGGAAGAAAGAAGGTGGAACTATTAAAGAAACATTAAGTATCTAAAAATTTAAAACTAGGAAAGACAATCATAGGAGGACAGCCAAAGCCCAGCATCTACATTCACTGGAAACAAGTGTGGGAGCATAGTTATGAGAGATCTTTCAAATCAAATAAATAATCTGCCCCATGTTCGAAGCATGATTCTCCTTGGATGTTTTGAAGCCCAATGCCACTAAACCCCAAAATATAATTCTGTCTCTCTTTTGTATTTCATTACATTGCATTTCCACAAAAAAAAAAAATTAGTGTTCAAATCAATTTTAAGAAATATGCATTGATTTTGCAGTCAAATATTTTTTAGTTCCATCTCTTCATCTTTAAGTTCAAGGTTTAACATGACAATTGATGAAGGCTTATTCAGTCAATCAACAAACTCCAATGAAATCGAGAAAAAAAAGAGCACCAAATACATGATGATATAATGGTATCCTGGAATCAATGAAGATTGCCCACAAAAAGGTCCAAGCAAGCTTATCATTTCCTACACCACCACAAACCAGACAAAAGAATGGAGCAAAATGGTAATGAAAATTTTCAGCTCTCCTTTTTGACAGGGTGCGCCTTTCAGCCACAGATTTTTATTTTTTTTGGAAAAAAAAGGGAAAAATATGTGTGACTAACAACAGCCATAGGACAACAAAATTGCATTATTTTTTCTTCATTATTTCTACAGAATACAGGTCACTCAACTTGGAAATCACTGAACACAGCAGCTTTATTTCCTCTATTAACTAGCCCGTGCATGAAAGGAAGCCTTGAAAACATCCATTACAACATCCTTAAGAACAAGTAAGACACATTCTGATCTTTTTACATGGCAATATCAAATATAATTCATTTTTCTCGGGAATTTAACTCGTTTTCAGAAGTCAAAACTAAAAGAAAATAAAAACACAAACATACACAAAGTTCAACTTAAAAACAAACAAAAAAAAAAATCCTTAAATAAAAAGATTAAAGTGTAAAAGCCTCAACTATCCTAGCCTCCAAGTGAAACTAGTAAAACATCAAAGTCAGTGATTTTACATCAACAGCAAGGTAAAAGAAAAAACCATTATCATCCAGCATTAAGACAGTACACATTAACCTGCAAGAAAGAAGTAGGAAGAAAAGAAACAAACCGCGTCATCCCTGACAAATCTTTCAATTTTCTCCTGGGGATTTTTAGCTTTCCTGGAATCAAAATCATCATCATCTGATTCATCCAAGTTATAAACTGGCCTCCTTTCTGATCTAACACGTAGCCTCTCCACCAAGCTACTCATTTTCTGCAACCGAACAAACAAAAAAGAAAGAAATCCCACTATCAAACACCACAAACTCAAGAATCACAAACAAGACAGAAGAAACCAAGAGTACAAGAAACCATCATGACACGCGCACCGATTCATGCAAGAACAAAAACCCACTTAGTAAAACAACAACAATTATCAAAATTAATCACCATTTCAATATAAAAGCCTTCTAGGTCATTGTTTATTGAAGTAAAGTGTGTGTCTTTATGTGTGCGGGGACTTTAAAAGCAAAAATGGCAAATGGGTTTTCACTCTTTTAAGAGAGGTTTTTGTTAATAGAGGTTGCAGAGCAAGGCAAAATTACCGGTGGATCTGAGGCTTCAACGTTGTGAAAATTCCTGGCTAGACCCAAAAGAACAAAATCAGAGCTGGGCTACACAGAGAACTAAAAACACGGTGCTAATGATGTCATGTCGACATCGTTTTTTCTTTTGTTTATTTTTTAAAAAAAAGTACTGTTTGTGTAAATAGCCAGGAGCTGCATCCACTAGGGATAGCGGTATTTAAAAATAAAAAATAAAAAATATATATTTTAATATTTTTATGATTTTCATATATTTAAAATAAAAATATATGTATAAAAAAATATTTTAATATATTTTTAAATTAAAAAATACACTATATCACGATACCAAACATAATACAAATTATTAGCTTTTTGTTATTTAAAGGGTTACCCTTGTAGAGGGAGGGTGGAATGGAGACGAGAGAGTACGGTAGTTTTGCAGCACTGGTTTTTTTTATGTGCCGTGATGAATTTTGTTTTTTTCTCAACCATAAATAACAAATTATTTGCTTGGTCAGATAGTTTTTTGGTTTTTGTATTGGTCTCTATATAATTATATTTCAAATATTGATTTTGTAAATTTAAAATAATTTGCTTTATATTTATTGAAATATGTTTTATTTATTTATTTTTGCATGCAAAGATTTACTCGACGATAATTTTAACCATGCATATTTTTTTCTAAAAATAGTTTTTATTTGTTTATTTTGCATGCAACGATTTATTTCACGATGATTTCGATCGTGCATGTTTCTTCTCTAAAACTAGATTTTTAACAAATAAACAACTATAAAAGCTATTATGACATCAAACGCTCACTTCAACGGTATTTAGATTTAGATATCGATTAGATTAGAAGAACACGTCGAGTTTATTAACGCTAATTTTAGAGATTTAACGAATTAGACAACTATTTCTTTCTTTTAAAGGTACGAGTGAAGTTATGTTTTCATGTTTGGTAACAAGTTAATACGAGTCTTGGTGGTATTCGTAACCAATTTGGTTAGAAATTAAGTGAGATAATGTTAAGAAAGTTAATCGACTATTTTTTTTTAGAAAATCAAACCCTAACCTAATTTTAGGGTTGATGGAGGTCAGAAGAAGTGTGGGAGCAAACAACAAATGAGAGGGGAATATAAGAAACATATAAAGGTGAAAATGAAAATGAGAAAAAATGAAGGAGAGGGGCGTAAGCGTGGAGGGACTTGATTGGAAAAAACTCAACAAGTAAGGATTAAAATTTACTCATCTCATCGTATTCCGGTCTTAGAGAGTATTTTTCAAATGATATTCGTTTTTTTTTTTTACTATGCAAGTGGATAGAAAAAAAGCTTGTCAAGGCCAAATTAAATATTTAACTAACAATAAAATAATTCACTACTATTTATGGTATGAATACACAAACAATAACGTATTCTGAAAAATTAATTTAAAAATATCAAAAAATAATGATTTAAATAAAAATAAAAACATCTTTTTTATTTTTTCAAAAACATTTTAAAAAATATAGTGTAACCAGGCAGGAATGATGTCAACGTAACAAATATCTCTTCATGAAAAAAATGGTGTTTTATATTTTGTTTTAAAAATATTTTTATTTTTATTTTAAATAAAAAATAATGATTTTAAATATTTCAATATGTTGATGTCAAAAATATTTTTTTAAAAATAAAATAAAAATTATTTCTGATACATTTCCAAATAAAAAATATTTTTAAAAATAATATTAAGGAAGTTGATACTAATAAAACTAGGTTTGGTATTTAATGTTTGCTTAAAAATGCTGAATACAACACTTTTTAAAAAGTATTTTTCTAATATTAACATGTTATAATTATTGAAAAATAGTTTAGAAATTACAAATCTAATGCTTTTAAAAGCAAAAACACCCTGAGAAAAATAGATTCAACCACGAAAACAAATAAGTCATTAGGATTCGGATCCACCCATTGATTTTAGAATAAAAAGATTTAAGAGGAACAATAATAAAACTCAACCTTTAATCAATTTATTATTTTTATTTGTAATTTTTTTATTAAAACAACAGTAATTCGATATTTTTAATTTATTTATTTTCTGGTCGATTCGATTCTCGGTTCGGGTTTTATGCTTGCAGTGGGACCCATGATGATAGTAAATTTTGGATTTCATAATTATAAAATAAAATAGCTATTGTTTTCCAGTGTCACTGTGTCTATTTTTGTAAATCTGTTCCCTTATCCTCCGGGTTAACAAAGCCCTCGCAACATTTTTTTTCCAGACAAAGAAGCATGTCGCCTTCCTCAACATCCCAGGGATTAACAAATGACCAGCCAAGCATTCACAGCAGAAAGAGAAGAGGGTGCAGAAGATTTAGTTCCCCTAGCAAAATGAAGCCATCTGGTAGTGAAGAAACCCAGATTCTCTGAACGTTAGGTTTGGTTTCTCCCGCTAATATAAGCCATCTGGGAGAAAAGGAGGCCAGATTCTCTAACGTTAGGTGCGATTCCCTTGACACACACAAGCCATTTGGAAGAAGAGGAGGGCAAATTCTATAACGTTAGTTTTGATTCTTCTGATACACACGAGCCATCTGGGGGAGAGGAGGCCAAATTTTCTTTACTTGTAAAGGTTGACATGCACACTCCTAGAACCACCTTATCTGAAGAAAAACGTCTCGAAATATGATTATAAGTGTGGTGAAAGTAAGATGGCACTCGCACCAGCTCATAAACCTGGCAACATTTCTGTCATTGACCCGCGAGCATCTCCCACAGACAAAAAAGTTAACCATGCAATGTTTGGCATTTGAACAGCACAGTAGCTAGAGGTTATTTACGGCGTAGTTACAAGTTTGCCACGGCACGGCCATGACTTGGCCCATAACTCAAGTTAAGCGGTTGACCTAGATCTGCTTAGTTTTCGTAAATATATTTGTTTATCCAATCGAATTACAAGTTGACCGATTTAAGTCTCTCATTTTCAAAATCAAACTTGTCTCAAGTTAGGTTTCAGGTTGACCTGTCATCATAGAAGCATATAGATAAATTTCATAACTATGATTCGTAAGCAGTGTTATAAGATTTCTTTTCCCATTAAGATTTAAACTATAGGATTTGAAGGGATTCGATCAAGAAGTTTATTGATTACTTCATAAAAAAGAGTTTATTGATGATTCTAGGGCATCACTCTATAATGAGTCTTGTTACTAAAGGATTAAACACTGGACAATAAAGAAAAGTAAAAATATACAGAGCTGGAATGCATGATCATGGAAATATTTCTTTGGTTTTTGTCACAAAGCTTTTTTATAGCAGACATTTTTTTACAAGAAAATTCTAGACACAAATTCATATATTTGTTCCATAGAACTATAACAGAGAAGGCAGGAAACAAGTTGCCAAAAAGATCGAAAAAGGAGGAGAGAAAAAGTTAATTCCATTCATCTGCTAAAAAATAGTTTTATGAAAGAAACAGTTCCACTTTATTAGAAAAGCAAGTTCCAACAGTTACATTCATTTCTTCCTGTCCCTGACATGCATTCAACTTACCTCTATCAAGCAACTAATTTTAAAAAGGTGAGTCAGATACGGTGCATTCCTCTTCTACACGTGAACATTCCACAAAAGGCTCATTATGCTTCATCTCATCCCACAACCTTCAAATGCTTCAAACATGCTGCTGATGCCCATAAAAGTCCCTGTGGTAAAGCATACATAGTCTTCTGAAAAGTTACAACATGCATGCTTCATGAGGTCTTGGAGGTATTTGAGGCACAGGATATCAAACTCGCTAGAGTTCAACCTGGTTTATATTGTAAAATCCAAGAGCTCAGTGAAGCAAGTAGAGGAACCATGTATCACATACTATAGCACCTCTGCAAACTTCTCCATGACAAGGTTGAAAGAAGTGCAAAGAAGAAGAGAGGAAATTGCATTCTTTGCAGATACAGTATCAATTCCAAACTGAAGCTTTCACACTGATCTTGATCGCAAGGAAAAGCTAGAACTACAGATAACTATTGGAAGATATTAATTGATACGAGGGAGAGACAGAGACAGATACACAAGTTATTGAAGTTCGTTGAGTAATTATGTCTTCATAAAGATAGCGAAAGCAGAAAACAGCTGAATATCAAGATCTGTGCACAGAAGACCATAACAAATAGAACCTCAGCTAGAACTGAATTTCTGCAGATAACTATTGGAAAATTTCGATTGATTCGAGGGAGAAACAGAGATTCACAAGTTATGTAAGTTCATTGGGTATTATGTATTCATAAAGATAGCGAAAACAGAAAATAACTGAATATCAAGATCGGTGCACAAAAGATCATAACAAAAAGAAATTCAGCAGGACTTGAGACAACTAGAATTACCAGGAAACCAAGAGCAAAAACTGATATAGTTTACCTGGAAACCAAGTTACAAACCAGTCAAGTTTCAGTTCTAAGGAAGTCACTGAAAGAAATCAACACTAGATCAACAATCTTTATCGCCAAAGTATACTAAGACTGTGTTTGTTTCCCGGAATTTATTTTCCAAGAAATCACTTTCTAAACTTTCCTGTGTTTGTTTGCTTTCCGGAAAGTTGGTCAACGGAAAACATTTTCCAGTCAAAGAAAAATTTGGCCTGGTTTTCAGGAAAGTTTTTTCCGGAAAATTTGGGCGGAAAACACTTTCTGGAAGTTGTGAAAAATTTAGAAATGTCATTATTTGTTGATTATATCAAATTTGATCTTCAAACTTTTGATTGTTATATATAATTTCTTTTGAATATTTATTTTTCAATTCCATCTCTTAAAATTTAATTTTTATATTAATTTTGGTCCTTATTTTTATAATTGTTATTTGTTTTTTTCTTATCATTTTTTTATTGAAATTTTTTATCTATCAAATTTGGTCCTCATTTTTTTTATTGTTACTTATTTTATTTGAAATAATTTATGAAATGTTAATTATTATTATTTTAATTTATTCACCTTTCATTTTTTTTTAAATTTTTAGATTTGATCTCTATTATTTTGATTATTATTTATTTTATTTGAGATAATTTATGAAATTATATTTTTTTTCAATTTCATTCTCATTCAACTTTTTAATTTGTAAGATTTGTTCCTCATTATTTTAATAAACTTGAAAAAAATTTAATTTATTAATAAATTATTTTCCAGTTCATTTTTCATAACATAAACAAACACTGGAAAGTGTTTTTCAGTCATTTTCCATAACACTGTCAAATATCGGAATTCACTTTTCAGGAATTTACTTTTCATGAATTCACTTTCCTCGGAATTCACTTTAAAAAAAAAACTATTTTCCAGCAAACAAACGGCCTAAGAGAAGAAAGTATCACACTCCACAAGTCTACAAATATTGATCAACCTTTCATTCCAGTTATTTTATTCTCTTCAATTAGTATTCTGTCCATCTCGACACCAAGACCATGCATTGCACATAAACTAACTTCATACAAACCTAGGCAAGTGTGCATACCTCTCAGGCAGAAATTAAATTGCACAAAAGCATTGAGTGATTAGATACCTGCCAAGGAATCAAAAGAAAACATGTGTCTTTGGTAAGCTTTATGCAAATACAGCACCGATAAATTTGGCTAAACAGATATGATTCCATAAAACTTTAAAAAATAGTCTACAGCACCTAATGTGTTACATGTTATGGACAAACTCTATTTTCATTGAACATAAAAGATAATAGGAAAGAAAATATAAATCATCTGCTGTGTTAAAGATGTATCAACTATACAAAGTAAATTGTTCTACCATAATTACTATAAAGCGAAAATGGCTGGATGGAATACAATGGGTCAGTGATTAGCATGTCAAGCCCCCTCACATCAAAAAAAAAAAATATTTCAAGCTAAAAAATCAGGCCTGCTATTCCCACACGAGTAGAAAATTTTTGAAACTGATGGCAAAATGGCAATCTTGTACCAAAAATTAATTGTTGGAAATATCATCTGTTCAAAGGTCCTAATTGAACTTCCATCGGTCCAGAATGTTGTTTATCTTTTTGTGATGACGCCCTGGCTGGGCTCGGGAGGTCATTAGAATCCTCTTCTTCAAGGTTACCTAAAACCCAATTGCTTCGTCCAAATACTCTGCCCCTCCTTCGCTGTTTTTCTTGGTATTTCAGATACATGACAATCATTGTACCGATTACAAACCAAAGAGTTAATGCCCAGATATAACCATGAACATTTTCATCTCCATATCTATCTCCCAAATGCTTCATTCCACTGAAAAGTGCCGCAATTCCTACATTGACGGCAGATCTGCCAACAATGAAGTGAAAATACTCCCAGATATGCCTTTTTGAGGAAACCTCCTCTCCATTAGCAAAATTTTTTAGGCCTCATGGAGGCATTCACTGGCTGCACACATACCAGAAATATAGCAGCAAGCCCCAGCTTAACATGAGCTGAGCTGATATAGAGGCCCCGAAGCTCAGCCACTGCAAAAAGAAGGCCAAGTGGGAGAATTAATAAACCTGGGCACTGCAAGGAAACATGAATCTGCTACCAGCTATCCCCCTTCACATGCTTCAAGTATCTAGCAGCCAAAATTCCACCAGGAAGCAAAATACCCCATGAAAGGAACATCATGAACCCATGTATAGCTAACACCGGCCGTAAATCTTGCTCTGCTTCTGCAGAACCACCCATAAGCAACACCCGTATAGGCCTATGGCTAGTGTCAGAATGCATATTCTTCTCATTGAGAACATCTGACCATTTAGTACCCAATGCCCATATGACTTTGAGAGGAGTTGTGGGATCAATAATATCTTTACACTCTACCCGATTATTGTGACTACATAGTTTTAAAGGTCGTATAAACTCGAAGGTAATGATCCAGTTTTCTGACTTGCACCTTGTATTGGTCAAATTCTCATTTGTTGGATGCACCCTTGAGGCATCCCTTCCATCAATCCAGTATGAATTGACATGCCCTTCACCGGTATCATCAACCCAGCCCACGTAAGCATAGCTGCTGACCATTCCAATACCAAATCCTATTGCAATATAACCACTCTTTTTCTCACCCCGGGCTGCGATAGATATAGAATCTTTTGACAATGTCCAGAAAAATGTGACTTGCTGATCATCCAAAAGGACACTGTTATTATACATATCAGACAAACCACCATCAACCACCTGAACTCTCCAACCCATCTTCTTCTGATACAAAGATTGATAGTACACCTGATCCGGGGTATTCCTATCCAGCTCCCAGATTAATTCCATTGGAATAGCCAGAACACCTTCAGCTTCAGGTCCTCCCGCATAAATAGTCTCTGTCTTGTTCCTCAATGTTGCATTACCACCAATCAAATCCGTAGTAATGTACAATGCAACATTATGTCCAGCTTGCACCGAAAACCTCACAGGCTCCTCTTTCAACTTTCAAAACAGGAGCCTCCTTCTTATCAATGTACAGAACTTTTGAAGGGTTGGGCGGGTTGGGGTAATGAACTGCAGGACCCGTAGTAACAAACAAGAGCCTTATTTGCATCTGCGATAATCAAATCCTGATCCTCCTTATCTTCAGCATCCAAGGGTCCTAGACACTCGTTCACCTGCTCAGAAACATTAAGCACCAAATGCCCATAAGCCACCGGCATTGGCCCTCCATGATTCTGCAGCGAATAGTAAGGCCGAAAAGTATCAGGTGGCCTCATCAACCCCAAAGCCCAAATCACTGTCATATTCTCTGTATAATTCACCGGCAAATCATACTTTGTATCTACCGACAACACCGGCTTCCTATACCTAATTAACGAAACCCCATCCTTTCTATGCCATAAATCAACTTCGTATTGTTCACCAATCCAACGTGTCCGATCCTTCATATATCGTATCAGGACAAACCCCATGAGCTGACTCAACATTATTTATAATACATTCACTATACTCGGTAATATAAAAATCATCAACAAAAGGCATTCCTTCCTCCGTAAACCCCGCCACTGCCACATCTCCACCAATCATAACCTCCGAATTAGCCTTCTGATCCGCCCACCCAAATGCCATATAATTCTGTATAGCAATAGCGGCCTCTAATCCTATACCAATAAAATCCCTCTCCACGCTCAAGCTCCACCTAATCCTATAATCATTTGACAAAATCTTGCAATTATCGAGCATCGTCGGGACTCTGAAGGACCAGATTTGCCTTCCTTGCCCCTGCTATCATTACTTGCCGGTAACGGAGCCAGATCTGGACTCAATGCGGGAGCCAGACCAGACCCATTTGCGAGGATTACATGCCCAAAATCCGATTCAGTCAACAGGTCAAAGATGGATAGGACTCGGATGCGATCCCAGGAAACATTTCGACACAAATTAACACTAAAGCTAGCATTTTTATAAGTCTCGTTGAGTTTATAATAAAAAATCATGAATCCATTTGTGAAATTATCAAAATCGGGCGCGATGGAGCCCCAAAAATGAACATCGGATCCTGATAGCATATTGAACTGAGAAATCCTGAAAGAGCAGCCATCGATTATGGTTAGAAACCCACGTGTTTGGTGTCGTGCCATTGTGAATTCGGATTCGAACCCGACTAAAGGGCTGGTTTTCGAGCAAGATGGACCCGTATCCGCATTAGAAATGAAGAAGAGGAAGTTATTGAAGAGAAAACCCCCTAACCCTAAAATTATAAGAGGACTGCAATTCATGAGGGGATGTCGAAATTGAAGATCCAATCTGGATCGGTTAGGATCCAATTGAGAGTATTTGGATTCGGAACTGGAGAGGAGTGATGAACTGAGCTGGGATGAGTTTAAGTGATTCTTAAAAAGCTTTTGTGTACCTTTTTTTCCAGTTCGGAAGCAACTGATGATAGAAAATGGGAACGTGTCAGGGATAAAATTAAATATATATATATATATATATATATATATATATATATATATATAATTGACATAAAAAAAAAAGCTTTAAACATGATTTCAGTATGAATTATCTCAATGTAATTCAGTTGACTTAATCGATTTAAAAATATCCCGAATGATTATTACAAAAAAAAAAATGACAATAAAATTAAAACAAAAAAACAAGGGAAAATGCAAAAAAAAGAAGAAGAAGAAGAAGCTGAATTTAAGAAAAATGATATGTTTTAATTTAAAAAAAAAACATTTTTTTAATTTTAATCCTACTAGGTTACGAATTGAGTTTAAATTTGTCATCTCACTTGGGATCGAGAAATTAATATTAAAAGTGATAAAATTTAGAACCAACTCAATTCAAATTTTGAAGTTGAATCACTAATTTAATACTTGCAGGTCAGGTTTAACAGTTAAGATGATAATAGTAAGTCATGTTTGAGAGGACCTTCAAGTCTTCAACCATGACATCAAATTCTCCATGGCATGAAATTGAACACTAACTCTTTGTTTAGTCGGTTCAAATAAAAATTGGCTACAACTTCTTTAAAATCCTATCATTTTGAGATGCTTATACTAAAAATAATTTTAAACAAATATATTTTAATTTATTTTTAAATAAAAAAAAGCTTTGAAAATACAAGTACATCACTCTCAAACATCTGCTTTAAGATTTTTTCACGTTATAATCACCAACAGAGTCCTAAAATCATGTATGTTTACGTGCATTCTTCAAAAGCAAACTTGCTGTCCATGAGTCCATGACAGGATGCTTACTCAAAGGAGACCTAGCTCATGGCGTGGGCCTACAATTTTTCTTCAAAATTTGGATTCTAGCAATAGTAAAATTTCCCCCGCCTGAAGCAGCAGATACGAAAGATATTTTTGTCCACGACAATTTGCTTCGCAAGCCGTCTACCATTGCATGCACTGTAGTGATCCGGTCCTTTGTTTTATTGTCTTAAAATGGAATAGCAATGGTTCTTGATGGGGTGGGGGTGGGGGTGGGGGAAATCTGGCCCTTGAAATTTGGCCACGTTGACGATGATGTCCTTCCATGGTTTCCCAACTCGCTATCTCCAAGCTGCAAATGTCATCCCATGGCTTCTCATACGTCCCAGTACCAAGAAACTCTAATTTGAGTCATTTGATCAACACATAATCACGCCTCGTTGTATTTCAAGCATAATCCATCTCCAACCTTGTCCAGTGGCAAGGCTGAGCAGTCTATTCCCCTCATGTTCAAATCCCGTCTTCTTTCATTCAGTAACGTTAAGGGACAGATTTGACAGAATGATAGAGGTAATTGGATCTTTCAATGCTCTCCTGAGAATCGGACAGGAGACCATTTTACTTTTCTGGTGACAGAAGACCATTTTATGCGTCAACTTATTAATGAGAACTATTCCTATAGAATCGGACACTCAACAAACAAGAGAAGTGAAATTATCTGCTGGAATGCATAATTGGGGAAATATTGAGATAAGT
Source organism: Salix dunnii (assembly GCA_015731905.1). Classification (NCBI taxonomy): domain Eukaryota; kingdom Viridiplantae; phylum Streptophyta; class Magnoliopsida; order Malpighiales; family Salicaceae; genus Salix; species Salix dunnii. The sequence goes on from CM027664.1 coordinate 20,213,513, forward strand.
AGGTGTTTGTCACGAAGCTTTGTTGTGTGGACACATTTTTTATTAGAAAATTCTAGATGCGGGTCCATGATAAAAAGTTTATAATCCATTTTACTCAAACAAAGAAGGCAGGAAAACAGCTATCAACAAGATCATCAATCAAGAGGGGAGGAAAAGTTGTTTCATTCATCGCATGAAAAGTTACTCCTGCTACATGTTGGTCCAAAAAAAATGGTCTCCTGTCACCAGAAAAGCAAGACCTAGCAGTTGCATCAATTGCTTCTTGGCCATAACATGAATTAAACTAGTCTCAATCAACCAATTAAATTTTACAAGCTGGGTCTGATATAATACGTACCTCTTGTAGACTGGCATCTTCTAAACTGGCATCTGTGAAAGGCCCGTTCCATTTCCTCTCATCCCACAACACGAACTCTTGAAACCATGCTATTGAAACAATGACAAAACTCATTTAGCTCGTTGAAGATGCCCGTGAACTTTTGTGTTAATCAGTGCCTATTATTGTAGTAAGTTAACAGGAACAGGTTATCAAACTCACAGGAGTTCAGCCTGATTATAACATGAGTCCAGGGGCTCTGAGAAACATAAGAGGAACAATGTATCATACACCATGGCCCCTCCACATTCTTCTTCAAAACAAGGATGAACAAAGTTCAAAGAAGAGGAGAAGATGGAGAGAGCATTAAAATTCATTATTTTGCAAGTCTAATGATCATAGTATCAATTTCCAATACTATCATCCTTGGTAGAGAAACAAGGGAAAATACAAATATGAAAACGCAAGAAATACTGAATACTCCATATGAAGTTAGGTGGAATAAAAGGAAATTCCATTCTTTACAGAAACAGTACAAATTTGAAACTGAGGGTTTCCACTGTGGTTCCAACTTCAAGGAAAAGCTAGCTATACAGAATCTAATTGTTAAATATATATCCATGGAGGGGGAAAGAGATGAAAATCCATGAATTCTGAAGGTCAATAAGGAAATATTTCTCCATCTAGGTTGCAAAGATTGCAAACAGACAAACATCAAGAACAGATGTAATAAAAGGAACTTCAAAAGAACGAGTTGAGAAAAAACCTAGGTCTGTTATTGAAACATTGATTGCAATGATTTACAAAGAGCCAAGCTACAAACTAGTCTAGGTTCCGGTTACAAGGAAGCAACTGAAAGAAGTCAACACTAGAACAACAATCTTTCTTGCCAAAGAATACAAAGGGAGTAGAAAGTCTCACACACTAGTAGTCTACAAATATTGATGAATCTTTTATCCTGATTATTTTCTTTTCTCAACTAGTATTCTGTCCATTCTCGACACCAAGACCGTACAAAACACCAGCATACTTCTCGGCAGAGCCATTGAAAAAGTTATCCCTCAACTTCCTAAATGTGCAGGATGTGAGCAAACTATCAGAGCCAGCTTGATGGCACACACCAATTCTTTCCACCTCCAATAACTCCGCAAGCTTGTTCAATCCGCCATGCAGGCTATTGCAAAACTTCATCAAATGCTTGATATCATAAACCATTGGAAAATACATATTGATCAAGTCAAAGAATCCTGCGGGTGTTTCAGGCAAGCTCCTGCAAGTCAAAAGCTTAAGCAAGTACCCAAAATCATACCCACTATGAAAAGTAACCCAGTGAACAGCATCATTCAAAACAATTCCCGATGACATCAAAAGCTCACCGAACCGATTCACATCAATACCTTTTTCATTATTCATCTTAAAATCAATCCCGCATTGACACAGTAGCTCGATTGAATCGCTGGCAAAGATATCTTTGGTCACATTGAACTCACGGAAATTAAATTGCCATATGCAAAACTTATCCGTCCCACATGTTGGCAAATTCCCATTCTCGTCCGAAAATGTAAGACCCAGTTGGATCAATTTCAGCATGTCAACATTATCTTTCAAAGTCTGGTAATTATAGTCATTGATATTTTTAAAATTCCCAACAGGGCGCAAAACCACGCCAGGGAACTCGGTATCCATAGCTACATAACTATACCGATCGACGATTTCACGAATCAACGCAAACTCCTCTTCAAGATTATCATTCCAGACCTCTCTGATTTGAATGGACTCTTCCTTTGGTGGTGCAATTGACATTTCCATTAATAACAGCTCACAAAAAACCTAAAGTTCCAGACTTTACCAATCCCGGATCCCAAAAACACACAAGTACAAATACTTCAAAACCTAAAAACTTGAAAAGGGTGTGCTTCACAGAACGCTGTTCTATCATAAACAACCCAGATCTGCAAGAAGTAAATCAATACAAAACAAAACACAAACATCATGAATAAAAATCCAGACTTCATAGTAAAAAAAATCCTTGAAAAGCTAGTCTTTCGATGACAGAAGTAAGTAAAGATCTAACCTTTGATGTGTGAAATCAAGAGTTGCAGTGAACAGATCTTGAAGTGGTGATTAGTGATTTGTACTTTGATTTAGAGAAAGAATTTTTAGGTCAGATAAGGATTTCGAGAGGAAGAAAGGCAAGAGGGTTTACTACGAGGGCGTCTTGTAATAGAACTGTGGGGGGAGAGAGCGGAGAGGACATAGCAATAAAAGGGAAAGTGGTATTGCTAGAAAGTCAAAAGGGGAATGGGTCAAAAACGAGGGCGTTTACACTGTATTTACCAAACGCCTGCGTTTTGTGATTTCTTTCAATTTCATACTCTTGAGTCTTCGCATGAAATTTGGACTTTGTTTACATAATGCATTAACAAGTCTTTTTTTGTTTTTTTGTTCCATCAATGAGGTTTCATGCATCGTTATAAGACATTACCCACCATGACCAGGTCCATGGCATCACGATAACATGTGTTAATCAATATCAATCCAAAACGACGTGTTTTGATATTTTTTTAAAAATAAAAAATTTAAACTGAACTTTAATATATGATTTGACAGAGTTAACTGTTATTTTATTTAATTTAAAATTCAAATCAAGACTTTGTAATTTTATATATAGACATCAGTTAACATATAAACTGAATTGAAATTATTTTTAATTCCCTGATAATAAAAAATAAGATTCATATTTATAAGTCAAATTTACTTGTCTTTAATGGAATAAAAAAGGAGTAAATTCGCTGTATAAAACTGATCGGGAATATAATCTAATCATAAAGCAGCTGAGAATAAAATACTAAAGATAGTGATGGCTGCATTATTAAATTAAAATCTGTCACCTTAAACTTCTTAAATCTTCCAACCAGACCATAATGTTACGAGCAGATTTTTTTTATGGCAAGATCACAGGAGAAAACGATGCATGTGACTGTAGTGGCCATATGAACATGCCTGGAAGTATCTTGACCAGCCCATCAAGCAAAATTGAGTTAAAAGTCTTTGAAAAATCAAATTCTGTGTGTTGCAGGTACGTGTCTTTCGTGGGCATGGCAGGACACGTGGCTTCAAGTGGATATAAAACAAAGACAGAAATGTTTTTATAACAACGAGGGTTCACATCTTTGAAAATGATGGCTTGATGCTTATCCGGTTCAATTATGTGGTTACACGTAATGGGGACGAAGTATTACATTCTAGTATTATTACTGTTTGTTATTCTTTTACGAATATTATTCATTCAAGGAGGCATCTGGGAACTTATGTTTTGTGGACATGGAACAGTTTCAATTAAAAAATCATTAAAAACAACATTGGAATAGCAATCATATTTCATAAATATGAAATCTTACTGTAACTTCCTTTTGATATAGTTATGCAATGTTGTTGATTCCACTACAATATTCACCTGTAATTTGCAATTTGTATGGAATAAATGCATGTTTTGTATGATTATTCATCTTTGTTTTTCAAATCCAGATGCACATTCGATCATGTTGCATAGTGATAACCAAGCATGGTTAAATTATTCTTCATGACATGTTTATTGGTCTTGACATTGAGAATCTTGCAAGTAATATATCTTTTTTTGATATAGACTTGGATATCTATATTTATTTAAAAACTGACATCAACTATATAGTATTTGATTTAAGGTTAATGTAGAAGTTAATTGATTTAGGGTTTATATCAACTCTAATCATTATTGTCACTTTCATAAAACCAGAATGGGTTTATAAAAGGTCAACGAGGAACTTAACATAGAACAACTTACGTTACAGAGAGAAAAAAAGAGAGAATAATGACCTACCTTGTTATGGTCGGTATAAAAATTTAGGCACAACTTGGCCAAACTTGAAATATTTTTTGAAAAAAAAAATCTCACTTATTTTAACTCTTTTTTTAACCATATATTTTATTTTTAATGTGTCAGAACTGAATGTTTTTTTTATAATAAACAAGTTATTTGTATATATTTATTTGTGTTTTACTTGAATTTAAATTCAAGATAAAAATAAAAGAGATAGAATTGCATATTACTCGTCCATAAATTAATCTCACACTGGTAAAAATCTTGTGGCCAACTTCATAATAAACTTCTAGCATTTTTTCTTCCTGTATATTTTTTAAAAAATTTATTTCATAGAGATATTGTGATGCGACACAAGATGATACATATTACATACAAGGATATAAGATATGAGGAAACAAAAACATTATTTTTCGCACTTATTAGCACCATGGATTATAGTTGCAACACACACACACACAGAGTTTGTCGAGATTTAAAGCTAATAATTTATTTTATTTTATTTTCTACATTGTTATCATGGTATCCAAAATATATCTTAGAATCATGATAATATTAAAAATATATTAACATTGCGGTGTGATATATATTTTAAAATCATGGTTAAATAAAAAAAACGAGGTTATTAGACATTGCGAGGTCAATGAACTAGATTTCAAATTTGACAAGGTAACCTTAATTAACCCGATTCATGAGCTTGACATGACATTATTTTTTTTATTATTACAAGGAAATATTGTTTTTTGACAACCATTGATATTGTAGACTGTTATATTTTTTTATCATTAATTTCGCCCTTTTTTCCAAGTGTTTTTTTTTAAAAAAAACTTGGCTCTTATATTATATGTTCAAAAACACTATTTTTTCGCATCTTTCAACACTGAAGATTACAATAGTAATTCATGATTTTTTTTTTTTTGCAATCTCACGATTTTCCCCTTTATTATTGATTTTATTTTAATTTAATCCTTATATGATGTGTTTACAAGGATATAATGTTTATATTTTTTTTACGATCATCATGATATCAGCAAAACATCCCAATATCAAATTGATATCAATGAAATACTAGAGCATTAAGATATGGTCTATTGTTTTTGAAAAAATAAAACTAGTTAAATAAAAAATATTTTTGATTGTATATTTTTCTTCACACCATACAGTTAAAAATAATAGTTTTTTTTATAAAAAAATATGTTGATAAATTTAGAAAATTCATGGACTTGTTGACGGGTTGAACCTTTTTATTTTTATCATTTGATACTAGAATAGTTGAGAATTAAATTTCATATTTTATTTTTCACGGGGTCATTATAGTCTTAAAAAAAGTCTTAATATTTGTTTGATACATTATTTTATGATAATTTATTTTTATCATTAAATAATTAGATAAATAACATCTTACCATAAAAAATATTAATCCCAGTATAATCCATCATGTTGTCTGCGAATTTGATTGACCCGAGTTACTGGATTCACGAGTTCAACATGTTTATCCATCAAACTTGATTTGTATTTTTTTTTAGTTTCTTGTCTTTATATTCCTCTAATTGTTTTTTTTTAATTACAAATTGATTAATATATAAATTTGGTTCATGTTTGTCTATTTTTCCCCAGTTACTAATATCTCAAATAAACATTATTTCTAGGATTAATTCTCAATTTTGCAATCATTTATTAGACAAATATCAAGACTAAATAACTTGATTTATTTAATAGCATCGCCAATAAAATATCTATACTCTTAATATTTTCATCTTGTTTTTAAAATAGACTGCCATGTGCGAAGATGTATTAACATGTACCAATTCCACTGTAACAACAATCTTTTGGTTCCAATAAAAAGAAAAATCTCGCTACGAATTTTTGGTTGTTTGAGAATATATTTTAAAAATATTTTTAATAAAAAAATATATTTTTATATTAAATTAATATTTTTTAAGTGTTCTTAGATCATTTTAACATACTGATGTTAAAAATAAAAATATTATTTTAAAATATTTTTTTAAAAAAAATATTTTAAAAAACAACTCCAGTCATATGAACAAACAATCGTCATATGAACAAACAATCACTTACACGTGGCTTTTGTCTAAAACTTGCAAGATCTACTTGACAATGATTATATTAATTTTTTATATGATTTTTTCCTCATATTTTATACACCGAGAATCATCGAATCAAGCTTGCAAGTGACATTATAATTTCTTATTGATAAAGTTATTAATAATATAAAATGACAAGAGAATCATTTATAATCACATGAATCCACATAAACTAAACACTATTAAAAATAAAAATAAAGAGTTGATTCGCAATTATTATGCAAGTAATATTGCTTCTAAATGACTAGTAATCGTGCTTCCCACTAAAAAATGATTCCTTCACATTCATTTAAATCTACAGCCAATAAACTCATTTTTTATTTTTATATTGAATAGGAGCAAAAGACACTGTATGATTAAGCCTTACGTGGCCTTGGGGCCCCCATACTCAATCAATGCAAGGAAGACACGATGTTCCTTCTCATCTACCTATCACACTCACACGAGATATTGTACTGCGCTTCGCGGCAACGATAATTGTTTTTCTGCTTTTTTTATATATATAATTTTTTTATTTTTTTATTTTTTCAATTATTTCAATATAATTTTATCTAAAGCTAAAATTAAAACGTACTAAAATATAAAATAATAATTATACCATTACAATCCACTTATTTATCAGACCAGGTTTTAATAAATTTTGGTAAAGTTAATTACATTCAGCCAGAACAAACTATAATAGTTCCTCTTAGATCGGCTCGAATTTAATAACAATACATCCAATTTCCATCATCTTATTAAACGTTTTAAAATAATAAATAAAAAATATTCTGGAGAATATCATGAAAAAGCTCTCGTAGCTCAGTTGGTTAGAGCACCCGTTTAGTAAGCGGGAGGTCTTGAGTTCAACTCTCAACGAAAGCACGGCGAATTTTTTTATTTTCTTTCTAATTTCCCATTTTACCCTTCTTTCCATAAAAAAACAATTGCCTTGCTTTTTGTTTGTCTACATTAAAAACAAAAAAATCCCAGAAAATGTATTATCTACTTTCTAATTTCCCATTCTACCCTTCTTTCCATAAAAATACAAATGCCTTGCCCGTTGCCTTTTGTTTGTCTACATTTAAAACAAAAAATTCCCAGTCAATGAGGAGCTTGACTTTGATGTATCTCCAACACATTTCCACGTGCCATTCTCTCAAACGTCTAGAGTAGTAAAACCCGCAAACCTGTCTTGTCTCTCTCATTATGGAACCTTACCTTACGAACTACAAGCTAGGCCGACATTGTCTGTCCTCTCTGTCACTAAAATATCTATCCATCCATCATCTACTATCTGAGCTTATTTCTATGGTTTCATCAGGTGCCTCTAATGTCAGATTCAAGGTCTCTTTTCCCCCCCACCCCATTTTTTTAGTTTTCTTTTGCCCCATTTAAAGCTTTTGTTTGGCTGCTGAGGAAGTCAGATTCAGGAATCGGGTGGCTTGAAAGAGATAGTGTAGCTGGTTATTTCGAGAGTAATTTCTTCTAAAAATTCCGTTCCCCTTGGTAGCTACTGGTGGAGATTGAAGAGTCAAGGTATTTTTTGATGTGAGATGAGATTTGTGTTCCCTACAGAGCTCACTAGATTGGACTCGAGGAGTCTACAGGAGCTTGATCTCTCGGGAGTTTCTTCAAACCTCGTCAATGACTTTTTTTTTTTTGTGAATTTTCAGATAGTTGAGAGTAAAAATGATGGGGGTTTGATGCTCGTGTTTCAATTAACTTCACTGAAAAAACAGAGCTGTCAATGAAGCCGCAGGGCTTTTGTTGCTGTTGATCATTAGGAAGCTAATTTTGTTGAAAACATGGATCACATACGGAAGACAATGATGCAGCACGATGCTTTGTTCAAGGAACAGGTTCGATTTACGCTTTTTTGTTTTTGTTTTCTTAACTGTTCGATGTAGATTTCAACTTCTATCAAGAACATAGATGAAGTGTGTTTGCTAAAGAAAGAAAGGAAAAATAAAATAAATCTGGAGAAGATTTTTCTTTGGCTTTTTTACTTGTTCAGTTTGGTTCTATGATCAAGTGCATTTTTTAAAGAATGTTATGAATCATAGTTAGAAGACCTAACCAGTAATTGGCCTAGTTTAAGGCCCGGGTTAAGTTAAGCGAGTTGACTTTTACAGGTAAGACAGCCAACCATAACCATGATTTTAAATAATAAAAAAGAAGACTTTATTTCGGTAAAATAACACCCAAAACAATGTAGTTGTGGTTAAGAAAATAAAATAGACCGGCAAAGTAAAACCGGCAGGGGCCAAACTCCAGGTTAGCGGGTCATTGGGCTGACCTACCGGGTTAGGCTGAGTAGGCTAGGCTTATCATGGATTGTTTCAGTGCTGACATCTCTATCAGCTGCACTGATTTTGCTTTTTCTCCAATCATTAGCACAGTTGAAGGATGAATTAGTAAAATGACAATTTTTACTCGTCTTATTTTGTGAAATGTTGCTGTTTACAGGTGCAGGCTCTGCACAGACTGTACAATATTCAGAAAGCATCAATGCAGGAAATAAGGAGAAGAAATTATTCTCGGGCTCAAGTGTTTGCGTTTAGTCCTGAAAGTCTTGTACTTGTGGAAGGCCAATTTTGTGGGTCTGTTTTGGAAGGGAAACCTCTGAGGCCGCCGGTCTATACTGGTGGCCGAGCACATAAGCAAGATGCTTTGGGTCTGTCTTTGAGTCCCTTTTGCACACTTAAAGAGATTAAAGGTAGTGGTTCGTTATGGATGGATGGCATGGGGGCTGAACCTTTCCTCCCTGCTCCTAGTAAACCTGTGAGAAATTTTGATCTTGAAAAACTCCCAGAAGACGATGCCGATGAGTCTACTGATCTTGAAGGAATAGCAGAGGAGTGGAAAGGAAGCAATTTGCCGGATTCTACTGAATCGTTTCAAGATCTTGGAAGCAGTATTAAAGTTGCATCAACGGGTCCAGAATCAGAACCATACAGTAGTCAAGTTGATATGGACTTATCTCCCAAAGATCCCATCACATGCTCTCAAGATTCTTCAATCCTGGAATCTCAACATTGTGAGTCAAAAGAACTTGATGAGTTCATCATACAAAGATCGATTCACTTGGAGACAAACTCCAATCCGGAACGGCAAAATCTGAACTTACCTGCTGTTGCAAAGGACTCCAACAATGGCGGCAGCAATAGCATGGAGTCCCAGGACACAAAGTTTTCCAAGAAAAACGATACTTGCGAGGAAGATCAGGCAAGCCCCAGCAATAAGGTAGTCTTCTTATCTGAATATGAAGAAGCTCCCCTAGATGTCTGGAGACCTTCAGTCTCCTCTACCAATACAGATTCTGAAATCAAACAAAGTCATTCAAACAGTGAATCTGGAAACATGACAAGCTCGGAGAAGCCTCCCGTTGTAACAGAGGACAATCAGAACAGGAAGGGCAAATCAATCCTATATGAAGAATGTGAAACAATGGCAGCCGAGATTTTGCTCAGTTTTGCACCCAATAGATCACAGGCTGGTACTAGGAGGCATGTAATGGAAGGTGAGCCAGGTAAATCTTATGGAGACTTTGCAGCTACTGAAGAGAAGCCAAATTTGTGTGAGAAAAGATGCGCAAACTTCAGCAATGGCGGTAGAGTATACGAATCCTTAAAGCTGGAAAAAATCAGCTAATTGGACGAGGACTGTCAACAGACAGCGGCAACTAGTTCCTGCAAGAATTGTTCGTTGTAAAGTCGTTAATCTTACAGATGTAAAGCAAATTCCAGTTGGAACTGGCACTTGTATTTGATGTGTATCTGTAATGTTAAAACGCATTTACTAAACCTGTCTCTTTTCATGCCACGAGCAAAGTAGAGTGACGCTACATATAGTGTCGATTTTAAAAAGTAGAGCAAATTTTTTTTTTTTTATAATTAAAAATTGATTTTTTCCCCTGTTTTAATTGATATTCAGGAGATAAACGCCTCAAGATTCAATGTGTTTTGGCTTTCCGCAATACTTAATTAGCTTACAAATACCCACTGCAAAGCTTCTGAATTCCAATACAAGCGCAGCTTGGTATTTGTCATATGGATTGCAAAAAACTCAATTCGATCTCCATCTCCATCAACTGCCACCGAATCAAAATGCTGTATTTTCCTAAAAGCAGAAAATGTATCTCAAGAGACGGAAACCATGCGGCCTGATAAAGAAAGGACCAAACAAAAATGGATCAGCAGTAATCCACGAACCATTTGAGAAGAGAACAACAGAAAACAGAGCAGTTAGCACCCTAGCAGCAATGGAGAAGAGGCATCCAGGGCTAGAAGCAACGCTCGATCAAGAAGAATTCAGCAGGTCTGGAGGCAGGAGCAGTCAAACAAAACCTGCAACATCAACGTGGGAAATCAAAATAAGCAGCATAGGAATTCAGGAAAAACAAGTACATGTGCTGATTGTCTTCATCAAATTAGAAGGAAACTGAATGCCCATCAATCCATTTCCAAAATGTATGAAACAGAAGGTAGAAAAGCTGGGATAGACCAAATGATCGACGGGGACTAAGAGGACATTTGGTATTGCGATTTGAGAAAAAACTGGTTAAATAGCGTTTGGTTATTCTCTAAACGCTAATTCAAGTGATATGGGACCCACAAAAAAACCTTCCCATACCACGATTTACAAAAAACAGAAATTATCTATTTTGCCTGCTTTTCATTTCCCCAACCAACATCTCACAAACAAACAGAATACAAATTAAGTTTTAGCCATTGAAATATTTATGACACAATAACCCTTAAGATCAACAAAATAGCTACAAATCGTCAAGAGCTACTGGGCAAAGATCTTCATTTGCCAAAAACAAACCATTAACTCTACTCCCATTGCTCTTTTTCTATGTGCCGTTACTCACAAGCATCCACTGAACCGAAGAGGGAAGCGAGGGGGGTGAAAGAACTAAAGCTGGAGTGGAGACTGAGGTCGGGCAAGCTTGAAGAGGCCAGAGAAAGGTGCCACGGGAACGGAAACAAGAGTAGGGTGGGAAGCTTAGAAAAAAAATCTGGGATTCCCACGAAGCTAACTAAAGAAAAGAGGCATACCAAGATCGAGTAAATAAAAAGGGAGTGGGGACAAGATGATGTGGTCCTCATACTCTCGTATCAGAATCATATATATATATATATATATATGATTAAAAAAATGAGATCTTGAATAATTGATAAAAAAAAAACATTTAATTTATTTGAATTATTAATTACATTATGTTATTATGATTATTAAATCTATAATATTTAAAAAATAATACACACACATGTATATGTATACACCCTTTAAAGTAATTTCACAAGTGGAAAGCAATATAAAAAGTTTGGTAACCAAACACATGAAACTGCTTTTCCTTAATTTCAAATTCAAAAGCAGTTTTAATCAAACACTTCAAAAAAATTTTTGAACTGCAGGTAAAGTGCTTTTTATAAAATTGTTTTTTTAAAACATCAACCATAAAAGCAAAAGCAATATCAAACATATCCTAATCCAAGGAGTCCAGCAGGAGCCATCTCTTTAAATATATATTCAATCTGGTTTAGATTTTTAGTTTATTTCAGTTTGGTCCCTAATTTTACAACTTATTTCAACTCCCATCCCCAAAGTATCTTCTCAACCTATTTAACAACAAAATGTTGATCTCTACTAGTTTTTAATCTTAAATAGCATAAAATTGATTGTTTTTTTTTCCTGGAATTTCAATGAAAATTTAGCCATCTTTTAAACATAAATTTTCTCTAATCACAAAGTATTTTTCTCCAATAACTTGATCGAGTTAATAAAATTTAGTTAAATCAATAACTTATCTTATTTGATTGGATTAAAAGTCAGCACGAAACCATGTCCCAATTCTCGAGTTTTGGATCTTTTAGGTTAATTTATTGAGCTGTGCTGTTTTTAATAACTGTGGTATAATGGTAGATTAAGGGATGATTAAACTGAGTTTTAACATGTTTTTTTGTTATAATTTAATTAATTTTATTTTAAATTAATTTTTTTTAAATATTTTTAGATAGTTGATTTTTAAAATAGATAAATTATTATTTTTATATATTTTTAAATAAAAAATATTTTAAAAAAATTATAATCAAATACACTCAGAGCTGAGTTTAATGACGATGGTATAATAAGCAGCTAGCGATCTACAAGTCGTCGAGGACAGCACTAAGTTCCAAATCTTCGAACGACAAGCCGCAACTACAATCCTGAAGAAGAAGCTCCTAAACTCTTCTCCATGCTTCCTTTTGCCTCTTCTCCAAGCTTTCAAAAACCCTTCTCTCCCTCGTCCTCAATCTCTCTCTCAAATTCCACTGCAATCTCTCTAACCCCCCCTAGAAATGGCGTCAAGAAGGCTAACGAAATCAGCTTTAACCACCATTAAATCCACTTCAAAGCTATCAAGACTCTCCCGCTCGCCTCACTCTTCACTCTCTCGCACTCGCGCAATTTCCTCCTCCTCCTCCTCTTCTTCAATGCTCAGCTCGGCCTTTTCTCGGCCTCTAAATGACAATAAAAATGTCGTTTTCACTAACTTTTCAACGATCACGTCCACTCGCTTCTTTCACTCTTCCTCTCCTCGTTTCTCCTCTGCCACGGCCAGCTCCGCTCAGGTAAGTTTTTCCTTTTTCGTTAGTATTTTTAGTATTAATTTATGAATTGTAGATAATTTTATTTATTTTTCCTAATTATTTGAGTCAATGAGAATTTAAAATTTTAGTTTAGTTAATTATTTACTTTAATAATCAATTGGAAATAAATTCTTTTTTGGAAAAGCACAGTTGTTTGGCACTCGGCAAATTATGAACAGAAAAAATATATATTTTTTTTAGTTGAATTCGGCAAATTAAATCACGTTTCACAAGTATTTGTAAAGGAAAGTGACGGAAACATGGCAGAAATGTAATCTGTGTTGCTAATATTTTTTTATATATATATGTTTGATAATGCTATTATGTAGTGGAGATATTCTTTTATATGTGTGTTTTCACATATTCTGATCACATTTCTATTATTTTCAGGTTGATCCGTCTCAATTCACTGAGATGGCGTGGGAGGGGGTAGTTGGTGCTGTTGAAACAGCACAAGCTAACAAGCAACAAGTAGTGGAAACTGAGCATTTAATGAAATCCCTTTTGGAGCAAAAGGATGGATTGGCGAGAAGAATCTTTGCAAAGATTGGAGTTGACAACTCTTCAGCTTTGCAAATTACAATGGACTTTATATCGCAACAACCAAAGGTGTGTAGTTTATGCACTTAAATGATACATTCGTGCATGCTTCTGATGGATATACAATAAGTAGATGTATGCTTGCGGTTGAGTTGGAGTGCGCGCGCATGCATTTGATGATTTTTTCTTTTAATTGCAGGTGACAGGTGGGACCAGTGGCCCTGTAGTGGGTTCAAATCTCAGCTCCTTGTTGGACAATGCACGAAAGAATAAGAAGGATATGGGAGATGATTTCATTTCTGTAGAGCATATTATCTTGGCATTCAATTTGGACAAGAGGTTTGGGCAGCAGTTTTTAAGGAGCCTTGGGGTTAGCGAGAAGGATTTGAGGGATGCTGTGACAGCTGTTCGTGGAAACCAGAGAGTAACTGATCAAAGTATGAGTCTAAATTTTCTGCTTAACTTTATTATATGATCAACTAGTATGTCAGCCTAGTTTATTAAGATCTTTTCAGCTGTATAATAGTGTAAGGCATGTGCTTGTACAACTTCGACTTGCATGCTGCCATGCAAGATTCCTCTTCTTTTGCTAGTAACTTTTACTGTGTTATATTTCCTGTAATCATTGTAGCCTATCCTTATCTGCTATATTTTTAATGTTCACAGATCCTGAAGGGAAATACCAGGCACTAGATAAGTATGGGAGTGACTTGACTGAGCTTGCTAGGCGTGGAAAACTCGATCCTGTAATAGGTCGAGATGATGAAATTCGGCGGTGTATCCAGATATTATCTCGTAGAACAAAAAATAACCCTGTTATTATTGGTGAGCCTGGTGTGGGAAAAACTGCAATTGCTGAAGGGTAGGTTTACTGTTCACATATAAGGAATTTATATCCCATCCTTGTATTCGATGAGTGCATGGAAAGTTTAGCAGTTTATAATGTTGATTTGGGTACATTGATGGTTTGTGTCTCTGGTAGACACTAGGCTGGATGGAATTATGAAGGGGAAAAAAGGACTATTTTGCATATTTGACAAACACTGAGCTGGGTAGAATTATGCACAAATCTTTCCTGAAATTGTGATGTTTCTATGTTTCCCGAATAATGGTAGCCACTGAAATTTGAGAGGTGGAGCACTTTGTATCTGCTGGTTATCTAGAGTGTAGTCCATTTGGTTTGTCAACTTAATTGAAGGAAAACAGTTCCCTGCTCGTGTTGATATATCACGGTACTAGACCTGTAATTCATCCTTTGTGAATTACAAGCTCTCACCTATTCATTGGGAATTCAGAAGGCTTCTTTACTATGTTCCATGTTGAAATATGCCATTACGAATTCATGTGACTTCACAATTGAGAATCATATCGAGAATCTTTTCTTGATGCATTGATGGGTTTGATCAATATAGGCTTCATACACAATTCTCTTTTCATTTTTGTTTTTAATGAAATTGTGTTTTGTTTTTCTGTAGACTAGCTCAAAGAATTGTGCGTGGTGACGTGCCAGAACCTCTGTTGAATAGGAAGGTTGTTATCCTTATCTTCCTCTTTCCCTCAATTTTGCATCCATTGTATATGGGTAATCTAACATGATTTTAAATTAGTTATGTTTGCAAGCTTTTGCTGTATCTTTTTACATTTTACTCTAAATTGCATTTTGTTTTGCATGGACTGGGTATAAGAATTTTTTTAGTGACTTGAATAAAATTCTCCGATGGATTGAGATTGAAAGAGTTGGAAATCAAATATAATTATGAGGGGTCTGACATATTTGAGTTCATATTCTGGTCCTGCGGATATGCATTTAGATTCATATTTGGATTTTGCAAGATATTGTGATTTGTCTTTGCTGACAAGCCTAAAATAATTTGAATATAACTTTTTTATGCTTCAATTTTGTGTATGGACAGTTATTCTCCCTGGACATGGGTGCATTGGTTGCTGGTGCCAAGTATCGTGGAGAATTTGAGGAGAGGTTAAAAGCCGTGCTGAAGGAAGTTACTTCTTCAAATGGGCAGATCATATTATTCATTGACGAGATCCATACTGTTGTTGGTGCAGGTCAGTGCCATGCTTCTGCTTGCTGTCTTCCTTTATTTAGTAATAATCGCTGTGTAGGTTAAAATTAATTGACTATTTACTTAGATGCACCGTTAAAATTGGTGGTTTTAGATGCTTAACACAAAACTTTTAAGTTCATATTCACAAGTGTATGAGTTGGGTGTGCATGAGGTGAGATCACAGGGTAATTTTATGTGCCAGTACACTCTCAAATTGGCATCTCGGTATGTAAATTTTCTCTTTGATGTCACAGCTGTCTTAATTAAGAATTTATTCACCATTGACATGGGAGGCTTTCTTGATGATTTTCTTGCAGGGGCTACATCTGGTGCAATGGATGCTGGGAACTTGTTGAAGCCAATGCTTGGACGAGGTGAGCTACGGTGTATAGGAGCAACTACATTGAATGAGTATAGGAAATACATTGAGAAGGATCCAGCACTTGCACGAAGATTTCAACAAGTGTTTTGTGATCAACCGACTGTTGAAGATACAATATCCATTCTTCGTGGGCTGCGTGAGCGTTATGAACTACATCATGGTGTTAAAATATCAGACAGTGCCCTTGTAGCAGCAGCAGTTCTTGCAGATAGATACATCACAGAGCGTTTTCTGCCTGACAAAGGTAAAAATCAGTAATGAGAAAAGGAGAAATTTATTTTTAAACACTGGACATAATAGGCAGGGCTGGTTACTGTTAAATTTTATGCCCGTGTCTGTGTATGGTGATAGAAAATAAACTATTTCCAGAGTTTCAGCTTCAATCTTTGAAACGAGTACAAAAGGAGAAAAAAATCATTTTTCTATGGATGAGTAAGTCTTAGGCTTGCAACCACAAAGGTGCAGTTTTAAGACTTGAGAGCGCGCACTTTATGCAAAAACATTTTGAGGATTTGACCGTTCTATTCTCTCCCATTATTCCATTTCAGGATCATAATTGGATAATAGTATTCTTTTTCCATCCTTTTCTTTTTCTTTTTGTTGCCATTTTGTTTGATGCATATTGATAGCTTGAGATCTTATTGACAATGCATGAGAGCAATGAAAGCATTGGAGTGCACCCAATGCCCTCGATTAGTGGTCATTGTGATGGCTAGCTTGATATCTGACAAATAATAAAATGAGAAGCATGATAACTAGAAAAGATGAGCACTCCCTACATAACCTCCTAATAGAATAAAGTAAAAAAAAGGAGGGGGAGGCTGGGGAGTAAGGAAGACTAGCAGCTCACTTTTTTTTTAAGGTTTCTAGGCGCTAAATGTTGCTCTAGAATATTCTACCAACATGGTCACTACTAAGAAAATGTTGCTGTACATTTTAGTTTTTCTCTGCTGGTGATCTGTTGAACTCTCTCACTATCTCTTTCTGAATTTTTGTTCAGCCATCGACCTTGTTGATGAAGCGGCTGCAAAGCTGAAAATGGAGATCACTTCTAAACCTACAGAGCTGGATGAATTCGATAGAGCTGTGTTGAAGTTGGAGATGGAGAAGCTGTCTTTGAAAAACGACACTGATAAGGCATCGAAAGAGAGGTTGAGTAAGCTTGAACATGATTTGGAAGAACTTAAGCAAAAACAGAAAGAACTAAATGAACTTTGGGATCGCGAGAAGGATCTCATGAATCGGATACGATCCTTAAAAGAAGAAGTAAGTCTTTGTTTCTTATCAGTGGACTGACCTCAGAGCTATCCTCACACCTAAATTTTTCAATGTCTTTTTAAAAATGCTTGTAGATCGATAGAGTCAATCAAGAGATGGAAGCTGCTGAGCGTGAGTATGACCTCAACCGTGCTGCTGAGCTTCGATATGGAACTCTAAATACCCTTCAACGCCAGTTAGAGGAGGCTGACAAAAACCTTTCTGAATTCCGAAAGTCTGGAAAGTCTTTGCTTCGAGAAGAGGTTACTGATTTTGACATTGCTGAAATTGTTAGCAAATGGACTGGTATACCTGTGTCAAACCTTCAGCAATCAGAGAGGGAGAAGCTAGTATTGCTGGAAGAGGTGCTACACAGGAGAGTAGTTGGTCAAGATATTGCAGTAAGGTCAGTGGCTGATGCCATCCGGCGTTCAAGGGCTGGACTATCTGATCCAAATCGTCCGATAGCTAGCTTTATGTTCATGGGCCCCACCGGCGTTGGCAAAACTGAGCTTGCAAAGGCCTTAGCCAGTTTCCTGTTTAACACTGAAAATGCTCTGGTAAGAATAGATATGAGTGAATACATGGAAAAGCATGCAGTTTCACGCTTGGTGGGGGCCCCACCTGGTTATGTTGGTTATGAAGAAGGTGGGCAACTCACTGAAGTGGTTCGTAGAAGGCCATATTCTGTAGTACTGTTTGATGAAATTGAGAAAGCGCATCATGATGTCTTCAACATTCTGTTACAGTTGTTGGATGATGGAAGGATAACCGACTCTCAAGGAAGAACTGTTAGTTTTACCAATGCTGTTGTGATTATGACTTCAAACATCGGTTCTCATTTGATACTTGAAACTCTTGGTAATACACATGATACCAAGGAAGTTGTTTATGAAATCATGAAAAAGCAAGTTGTGGATCTGGCCAGACAACATTTCCGTCCAGAATTCATGAATCGTATTGATGAATATATTGTTTTCAAGCCTTTGGACTCCAAAGAAATCAATAGAATTGTTGAGATACAGGTAATAACTCTTTCCTATTGTAAACTATTAGTTTGTTGTTTTGATTGTCTTTCTTTTTCCTTGCTGATTGTTTTTGCTGGGAGACCTGAATGCATTTCTAACCCACCTGGTCAACAGAACTTTGGAATCCCTGCAACATGTAAATCCATGGGATTCTTGGGGATTGAAGGAAGCTGTGAATTTGATGTTGCATTTAGGTTGTCTTGTTGATTTCTTTTCCAGTTTAGTCACATTTTGTAATGAACATCCCGAGAGAGAGAGAGGCCAAGTCTCCTTGAGCTTCCTCTCATTTGCTTCCTTTTTATAAACCTCAGATGAGCTGGTTGATGAGGTCCGAGTTCCAAATTATCCATGAAACAGTGACATAGGGAAGAATTTTTTTTTTTTATATAAAAAAAACTCACCTCTAATAGAAAATATATGTGGTTCGTCCATTTCAATGGCCAAGTTGCGCTTTGAATAATTTGCTTGTCTTGTATTGGATTAAAATTCATGTGCGCATTGGTTATTGCATGTTTCTTGCTTGATGGTTAGCAGCATTCAGGATTAGTGAAAAGGTATGAGAGATTGATCTGTAAACTATTTGATCCTGTGTGTGCTTGTTCCGGTACCTGTCATATAATGAATGAAGAATTGGTTCAACCATGTTCTGCTGCCTATTATTTTTAGGCAGGTTTGACTCTCCGAGGCAATAGTCTGTACTTGTTTGGGAGTATGGCTGAGGTTATTTTTTAAAGTGATTTTCATTCAGAAATACATCAAAACATTCTTTTTTTATTATTTTTAAAAAATTATTTTTGACATCAGCATATGAAAAATATCTAAAAACACTATTTTTTTTAATTTAAAATAAAAAATAAAAATTCATTTTTTTTTTCAAAAACATTTTTGAAATGCAATGTTAAACACCAATGTAGGATGCATCTGATGTTGAACCACAATACCTTTTGTTTATGACACCATTAGTTTAAAGTTAATCAATTCTTGTGTTCTTTGATACCCCTCTAATATGTTTACATGAATGAAAAATTTAGAGACACAGCCCCTTGAGATTAAATGTGTCATGAACTATTTTGATCAGGACCTAACATTTCATTGTCTGTTGCTAGATGAAGCGACTGAAAGAGAGGCTCAAACAAAAGAAAATCGATCTGCATTACACCAAGGAAGCCATTGATCTTTTGGGGAAACTGGGCTTTGACCCGAACTTCGGGGCACGGCCAGTTAAGCGTGTGATACAGCAGCTGGTTGAGAATGAAATAGCAATGGGAGTCCTGAAGGGAGATTTCAAGGAAGAGGATTCGATTACAGTTGATGCCGATGTAGCTTCAGACCTTCCTCCCCATAACAGATTGCACATCAGGAAAATAGAGAGCAGTTCACCAAGAGAGGCCATGATTGCCTGATAGATTTCCCTTTTGAAGGTGTAAGTATGTAATGCTTTGTTTTGTTTTAGTACAGGCTTTCTAGACAGTAAAGCAAGTTACTGTCTTTTCTTTCTCCTCTCGTTTTCGCCGTGTAAAAATGAAAATGGCCAAATAAGCGCTGCTAGTTCCATAGTCGAGTATTCAAGGTGGTCTTTTTTATTCAAAAATAAAATAAAAAAATTAGGCACTGTGGCCTGCTTAGTGGGTCGATCCGGGTCTCAATAAAAGTAAACTTGGAATTGAGTAGATTTAACTCAACAGATCATAACTAGTTAAAATCCTCTATGCTTTTTTTCTTTTCAATATGATGTCAGTTTTACTTTTTAGGTTTTTTAGTCAAAAGGTGTGTTGAGTCTTGTGCCGGGTCGTTTTAGATTTGCTTTATCTATTGCTGTTGATCAATTTTCAACCCCAATTTTTTCCAGGGAGATGATGATGTGTGCTATTTTTTAAAATGGAAATATATCATGCTGAATTAGGAAGGTAGCGAAAGGGACAGCTATACATATCAATAACAAAGAACACTGGCCCAAAACAAAAAAAATTACAGAAAAACTACTGGTGCATAACTAGGTATTTAAATAGGGATTTGCAAAGTTAAATCTCCTCGAGACAGTAGTTTGCTTAAAGGATTAATATATAAGCTTAAAAGCGAAGTACATGATTAGCAAGACATGAATATGTTTAACTAAATTTTAATCGCTACCCATCAGTTTTTATATATATTATAGGCTACTCATCCAACTTGAAAATCCCGTAAAATTACTAGTTAATGGTTGAACAATTAGCAAGTTCTTGCTGTCCCATGCAGTGTCCATCCTCTTTGTCTCCAACTATCAAGCCTGTCAAGCACAGAGGTTGCCAATCTTCACACACATCCCACCCTGTTGGCACGATTTCTTCTACAGAAATTACAGGATTCTTCTCCTTGTGATCATACGGCACCGGCTCAAGCGCTGCTTCCAGTTCCATTAAAAGTTGAGGATCAACTTCAGAATTCCAATCAATTTTGTCAATGTACCTGTCAGGATTTTGATGGTGTATATTGTAATAACGAGTGTATCCGAATTTGAGTGCCCAAAACCTGCACTTAGCGCTGTAGAAGCACTCCTCTCCTTCAGAGTCATCCCACAGCATGATCTTCCCTTCTGGCAAGATGTATTTCTTGGCTTTCAAGAAATCTTTCCATTGCATTCCACCCACTTGCAGGCAGAATTCTTTCTCCCATTTCGGGACAGGCCTACTCCCGCCTTGTGTTTGTGACATTTTAGGATAAGTCCTACCCCTAGCATCTTGGCATGGAGATTTTTTGCGGTATGCCATGTTTTTTTAAAGAAAACAATGAACACCAAGAACACAGGAAGTGAGAAAAAAAAAAAAGATCTAAAGATTGATTGAAGAGTGGATTTTTTGTTAGTACAAGTAAACTATTTATACTCCAATGTGTATCCTCTCCATGATTAAGATAGGATTAGAGGAAGTTATTGGGTGAATAAAGTTTATGGTGGAACGAGCTCGTTACGAGTTGTTTTTCTATATTAAATTATATTTTTTAGTAAATAATTTTTTTTTTAATTTTAATATATATAAAAGATATTCATCTATAATTGGTGGAATGAAACAAGACAATGAATTTATGAACAATTTATTAATATGTCCAATTCAACATTTGATATTATTCTTTCAAGAAAATGGATTTGGTAATTATTTATGTTTGGGATTGGAAGAAAATGGTTATTAGATGAACCAAGTTAAAATTCTATGATAACCGAGGTTTTACTCGTTCACTTGGATTCACAAAGTGTGTTTTTCAATGGTAGAGTTTTCTCGTTTAAAAAAGAAGAAGTTCATGTTGAGTGAATTTGCAATGAGTTAATTTATGTGGTAAATTAGTGTATGAATCACTTAAATATGAATTAAAATGAATTTATGAACTGTCTATTAATTTATCCAACTCATCATCTTGTATAATTTAATATAAAAATAAAGGGAATTGCTAGTTCTGCCTTGAATTAAAAGCTTAAAAAAGAAATATTATTAGGTGAAATGGGTTTATAGTGAACCGACGTCTTAGGAAGGAATTTTTCTAATAATTTTCCCAAAAAAAGAAAACAAATAATTTTCTAGTTGTAGCTTGAATTAATTAAAAATCCAAAAGGAAACATTACCAAGCGAACTCGATTGGTGCTGGATCGAGTTGGCCGGTGTGCTATATTCGACTAGTAATTACATAAAAAAATGAAATTCTACAATGCTATAAATTGAAATTATACATACATACATACATACATACAATTCGCAATGAAATCTAACATAGATGAATAAAAATAAGTTTGCAAGTCATGTTATATAATTTTCTAAAAAGACAAGAAAATGGATTTTGGTAACTCTATCTTAAACTGAAACTCTAAAAGGAAATATTGGTAGGTGAATTGTCTCTGTGGTGGATTAAACTCGTAATGATTTTGTTTTTGTGCAAGATTTATCTAATATTTATTTTAATAAAATAGTAGGAATCTGTAATATTGTAGATAAAAAGAAAAGAAAAAAAGAGTCATATAATTGGTGGATGAAACCTTCCATCCATAAATTAAAATAAGTTTTTGGGCATTTTATTTTGTTAATTGTCTAAGGAATTGGATAAATTGGTACTTGGGATTTTGTCTTAGTGCTTTTTAAAAGCATTTTTGCTGTGAAAAAATCAAATTAATATTTTTTTTAGTGTTTTACTATGATTTTGCTAAATTGATGTAAAAACAAGAAAAGGTTATTTTGATATAATTTCAAGTAAATATTGTTAACATTTTTTTCTTTCATTTATAATAAGGAGGAGAATTATACAATAAATTAAAAGAGGTCAGGAAAACACTGTTGATTGTGAGTGTTTTCACTGTGGATTGTAATAGTATATTTTTAGGTCGGTTCAGTTTTCGGTTCAGTTGGTTTGCTGGTTTGTTATTTTTTTATCATTATTTGAACAATAAAATAGCGTTTTTAGTCCTCGAAAAAGATAAAAAACCGCTTATGGGTGGAGGGGCTTCGTGGTAATTGCACAATTTCGGACCGGGCCGGTTCGCTTACCTTTTTATTATTTTATATTTTTTTTAAAATGACTAAATACGAAAATAACCCTGAATAAGACAAAATTGATGACTTGGACACAAGGCTATACCGGTAATTAACCATATATTTTTTTTATTTTCTTTATACTATCGGCGCGTGTGTCACACGCAACCGGCAATATTTCACCTCGCGCCCTGTTTAGGTGACGCGTGAGTGATGCTAGGGTGGCCGGAGATGGGCTACCGGCGTCTCTGTCAATGCGTCTCCTCATGGTCTTCCTCCCGGGGAGGCGTGTTTTGTGGCAAGGTGGCCGTGGACGCGGCGACGCCCGGTTAAAACCGGTTCACCTGTTTCTCTCTCTCCTGCACGTAAAAGTGCAGAAGAGTCCCCCAGTTGTTTTTCTTTTATATTTTGGTCCCTGTACTTTTAATTTCATTTATGGTCCTGATTTATGTTATATAAATTTTGATTTAGTTCGATTGGGTTATTCGATTGAAATTAATTCAGTGTTAATGTTTCACTTCGTTCCTCTTTCTTTTAATTTCCGGATTGAGTTTAAAAAGATTAATTTATTCGGTACAAAAATTTCAATTCTTTCAATTTTATCCTTTGATTGAAATTAAATATATATTTGATTTTCATTTCGGCCCTTATATTTTTTATTTTTTATTTTAATGCCTTTATATTTGATTTTAATTTCAGCTCTTATACTTTTAATTTTTTATTTTAATCCTTTTATTTCATTATATTTCTGAAATAATCTCTATTTTTATGCTTTGTAGAGTTCAAATGAGGGATTTGCCGTTGAATAGTAAATATAAAAATCAAAAGGCTATACTTCTCTTTGTTGGTGTTTTAATGGAAGCTAAACATTATCTTACCATTTTTATCCATCATTCAGCAACAGCTAGCCAGAGCAAGCTGGATAGTTGTGACCTCCAATTTATCGCAAGCCAGTGGTTTCTCTGGACAGATAAGAGGTGGACCTGAGCCAGAAGAGTAGCCAGGGTTGTACAGATAGCAAGTGGCTGAAGATTTTGTCGTGGTATGCTTCGATTTTTAATTTTTATTATTTTTTATTTATTGAGGTAATATTATTTTTTTAAAAAATAAATTTTATTTTGTATCTATAATTTGAAAAATTGATTTTTTTTTCCCATTTATTCTTTCTTTTAATTTTTTATTTGTTTCTTTATTTTTATTTTCAAGTTAAAAAAAAATTTCCCCGATAATTTTAATTTTATTTTTTTGTTTGATCTTTTTTAAAGTTCTTAAGATTTTTTTGGTCTTTTATTTATTTTATTTTATTATTATTAACACAATAATAATAATAATAATAATTTAATTGTTTTTCTTGTTTACTCTTTTTTTAATGTTTTTTAGTTTTTTTAAGGATAATTTGATAATTTTTATTATTTTGATAGTAATAATAATGTTAATTTTTATTTTATTTTTTATTTTTTTGCTTGAACTTTTGTTAAAGTTTTTAGGATTTTTTTAGTTTTTTATTTTTTTCTTTCATAATAATAATAATAATAATTTAATTATTTTTCTTGCTTACTTTTTTGTTAATGTTTTTTAGTGTTTCTTTCTCGGGATAATTTGATAATTTTTATTATTTTGACAATAATAACAATGATATTTTTTTTTTTTGATCTTTTGTTAAAAATTTTAGGATTTTTTAGTCTTTCATTCATTTATTTTTTCTTTCATAATAATAATAATAATAATAATAATAATAATAATAATTTAATTGTTTTTCTTGCTTACTATTTTGTTAATATTTTTTAATTTTTTTTTCTCGAGATAATTTGACAATTTATATTGTTTTGATAATAATAGCAATGATAATTTTAGATGTTACGACTCCGATGTTGCTATTGTTATAATAGGGTGTATTGATCTATTTCATTATATTAAAGTTTGCATATATAAATATTATATTTTAATTTTGATCCAGTAAGTCTTATAAGAATTGTTTGTTCAGCTCGCAACGTAAAGAGAATAATTTTTAGGTTAAATGATTTTTTTCAACTAATATTTTTTTTATCATCTATTATATTTTTTTATTTTCTCTTTTATTAAAGTTTTTATGTGTTTTTAGTCTTTGATTTAATTATGCTTTTTTCATTATTAGCGCAATAATAATAATAATAATAATTTTAATTTTTGTTCTTATTTGCTTTTGTATTAATTTTTTTTGTATTTTTTTCTAGGGGTAATTTAATAATTTTTATTATTTTAACAATAATAGTGATGATAATTTTAGATGTTAAGACTTCAATGTTTCTATTGTTATAATAAGATATGCTCATCTGTTTCATCATATCAAATTTTACATGTATAAATATTCTATTTTAATCTCAATAGTTATAAAAATTGTTTATTCGGCCTGCAATTTAGTGCAAACTGACAACATCACAAATGTTGATTTAAATGTTGGAAAAAAACTATATTTTCCTATATTTTTGTGTTGAAAAACTTTTGAGGTAATTACCTATTTTTGTCTCTTTGATGTTAAAATTTTGATATTGTTATTGCAGTAGTGTGTAATGATATGTTGTATCATATCAAACTTGCATGTATAAATATTATATTTTATTTTCAAATTAGTAAAATCTATAAATTACTTCAAATCCAATAATTATAAAAATTATATGTTGTCAGCAATGTAATGCAGGCAATCTAACTAGTGAATACTATTTATCGTCTTCATCTTCTTCAAATCAATTAATATTCAATTAATACTGTTCAATCAGACACATAATTGTTCTTGAGAGTCCCTTGCCATAGAAAATTGAATGAACTTTTGTCAAAACAATTTGGGATTAAAAGGTTAACATGGCAATCATGGATGTCAAGCTTAATTCGAGATCTAATATGAAAAAGACTAATTAATTATTTTTATCTGAATAATATTATTTTGCTTTTATTTTTTAAATTAGTTTTTTTAATATTAACTCGAAAATGTTTAACTAGATCGATAAATTTTCTCAAATTTTGAATTTTTTAGTTAAACTTGCGGGCTAGCCAGGTTGAATTCATATGTTACAAGATTGAGTTAATATTAAAAGTAATCAAATAGGGAAGCACATCTAAATAGGATTTAATTTTCTCCTTTTTCCTTCCATTTCGGGTCTCACAAACGAGGAGAAAATTGATTCACAAGATGAGCTACATAGGGGGAAAGCAGATACTCCAAGGGAAGCGTGGAAAAAAGGTTGCAAAAGGAAACGGGAATAAAATCCATGCCAGGAAATATTCAGAGCGAGACACCTAGCCTCGGCCAACAAATCTGACCCCATAAAAGAGAAGGAAGTTTGGTCACTACAGCAATGAAAAGGGCCCTCAAGTCTCCACTTGGCCTCCCTCCTCATCATTTTTTCCACTCAAACTTTTCTTCTTGCATTCATAGAAGTAAACGATGAACACCAGCCACAGCCACATTTTTGCTGAACAAACAAGGCTAGTATGGACTATTGTGACGGCAACTCCTCTTCCCCCATTGTCCCACCCCACGTAAATGAATGCCGTTCTTAAGGCAAGCCTCCAGGCAAAAAATACTAGCATTAGAAGAAATCCATGATGCCTGCTACCTCTGGTTAGATACGATGAGATTATCAAGGCTACATCACCTTGTTTCTCTTCCAAAATGGAAATCAAAATTCCCATATTCCATACAGCACTCCACTCTATGTATTTTGACAGTAAACCTAAAAAGACCAAGGAAAATACCATGGAGAAGAAAGATGAGATTGAACCGAGGCACATGTACATCACCAGGGAGACTAGTCCAGCTGACACAAGAGAATCTAGAAGGAGAGCATAGATGGATGTGATAAGAGGCCCTTTATGTCTTGTTTCTTTGATGCATCTGCTTAACATGTTCTTAAGATTCATGGATTTCTGATCTCCTTTGTAGATCATTGAACCAATATCTACCACAGTGATCATGTTGAAGAGGTCTAGCAAATGGAGTATCCCTAGATATATGAAACAAAGTAGAAACTTGCTAGAAATCTCTTCAACAAACCTCTCGCTAGCTTCCAGTGTTTCATAATAATAAACAATAACATCTAAAGGAGATGTTCTTTCCTGTAAAATATACTTCAATATTTTGATCATGGTTTGCTGGAAGACAGTCTCGTACATGATCAAAAAGGAGAACAGAGGGAGAGAGGAGAAGAAGGCAGGGATGATGAAGCTGGGATTTCTGATGGCGATTTTGAGGGATTCTTTGAGTAAGTCGAAGAACCCTAACTGCTTCTCCTCAATCATGGCTCGAGAGTTCTGCATTTTTCCACTATGAATCTCTCGAGTATTGAGTATTGGTTGCTTTAAGAAGGATGAAGTCTTTTTTGTGGTTGAAGACTTCGGCAGCAATTGACTTGACCCGTTTTGGTTCCCTGTGGTGGGGTGCATTGGAGTCCTTGTAAGATGATAATCAAAATTTCAAGGGCATTGCTTTGACAATTATCATTTTAGTGTTTTAAAATTGTTTTAATATTCTTATATCACAAATATATATTTTTTTTAAATAAAAAGCTATTTTAATATATTTAAAAAAAAAACAACAACTTTAAAAAGCAACTATACCCTGTCACAAACATGAAGACATGGAATTATGGGATTGCGGCTGGTGGGGTTTTGAGTACGGCAAATTACACACCCCAGTACTAGAGAGGTGCAGTGTAGTCACTACCTATTTCTTATGAACAATCACAGATAAACACAACAAAAACCTCGAGTATTTTAAAATTATTTACATTGTTTAGATCTGAAATTTTCAGAATCAAGAAGTTTCACCATTAGTTTTTCTAGCCTCTTTGAATTAACAGTACTTGGTTTAACAGCATAGGGACTCCCATAAACAACACAAACATCTTTATCTGAGAGAGACTTTCCTGCGCACCAGCGTCCTCGAGCAAGCTGTCCATCCGGTATCCCTAGAAGTTCTTTTTCGATTTTGTTAAGAACTGGATCATCCTTTGCAAACTTACGGGCAAAAGGGGCACCACTGGCAACCATTTCTTCAAAATGCTCCAAAGTGAGATTCAATGGATACTGCTTTGGAGGGTTATCCCACTTTAGGTAATGTAGGTCATGATTAACTGTAGTGTTTTGGTAATCTTTTTGGTTGCAAATGACAGTATGGAAGTATCCCTCTGACGATGACAGGAAATTTGTGTAATACATGAGGACAGTGCGAGGGAGGTTATCCCATCCCCAGACACAGAATTCAAGAAATGACCTTGTAAGAACCACCAATTCAGACCCTAAAATCAGATAATAAACTAGGGTAAGGTCAAGGTAATAAGAGAACTACAGAATGGCATGCTATGATGGTTCTACAGAACGTACAAAATGAAAGCACCAACACAGCTTCGCAGCAATTTATGGTTCAGTTGAGCTATTCTCAGGAAAAGCATAAGAATTGTGTAATGGTGATATACGGAGTGAACATTAGAAGAGATTATTTAGATATGAAATAAGGAAATTAAAATGTGAAGACATGAACGACTTCATAATATGAAGCTGATATGAAAGCAGTACCCATAAATAACTTGAAAGCGGCAGGCAAACTCCTTTTCTCTTTGGCCCAAAATACACCAGACTTCTTTGTATGATACAAGCCTGGATCTATGATTATAGGCTTTGCTCTTTGATACCTGAAAGATAAGAAGAAAAAATATTTATAAAGAAAATGCAGTCACGAGATATAATGTTGTAAATCAAGTTTATAATTATAGCATCCTCACTCTTTCCAACCGATACCACTTGTGTGCTCCAAGAAGTTTAGATCTCTAGGCAAGTAGGAGAAAATATGCAGGATATCTGAAACAAATGCCGCAGTAAGTTTCACTGACAGCGCTCTTATTCCATAAAATATCAATTGAGATCAACTCTGTTGTTAGTTTTCATTTTCACTTTCATTAAACGTGGATCCCATGTTTAATTTCTCAAGGGTTTAAGTAGCTATACAAAGGCACTTGCATTGTTTAAACCCTCCTAATTATGAGTGGAGATAACTACATAAACAAAATTGTTAGAAATACATAAATCTGAGTATACCATTATCTCAGGTAATAAGAACTTCACACAACCAAGCATGGCCAACTTCCAAATCCACTTAATGCAACCTTCTACATTATCCTAAAGATTATAAACAAATGCACCAACAGATCCATTTTAAAATTCGGCGTCTCTTGAAACATCCTCAACATGAAACTTCTATTTTACATCATCTACTTTCTCATTGCACTTAAAATCTTATAAAGCAAGCCTCAAAACACTCATTTTTCCTATCCCTCATCTCCTACCTAGCTAAAAATAAGCACCACACACTATTAATAGCGACAAACACGAATCCAGAAATCACAGAAACCAACAACCAATTCAAAGCAATCTCTATTTAAACCAAAACACAAATAAAAACAACACAAATATTCACAAAGCATCTTGAGCCTTAAACAAAGACCTTATGAACCACATTCACCGATCCAAAACTACAATCAAAACAAACAATCCAACGGAAAACAATAAACCCATTTCAAATCAAGCTCTAATTAAACCCCAAACAGCACAAATGATAAAAAAGTTACCATCTTGAGGCATAAACACAAACCTATAAACTACACTATCTGTACAAAACGACCTATTAAAACAAACAATCGAACAAAAAAAATAAATTCAACATCATTCTCTAATCAAGCCTAAAACACCAAAATAAAAAGTTCATAAAGTTACCATCTTGTGGCATGAGAGGATAATCCTCAGCACTTAAATTAACAAACCAATCCCAATCTTCAAACTGCTTCAACAAAATAGCAACCCCATGTAGTATACTAGCAATCATGGTAGGCCCTTTATAAGTAACCAAATCACCCTTTCCAAGAACCAGAACATTCCCAAATTCCCTAATCACACCGCTCTCTACCTTCACATACTTTGCAAGCTCAAGCCTTTCACCATCACTTGCTTCAAAATCAAGATGCAACAAATAGTAGTTTCTAGGATGATACACTGCTTGAAGCAATCTTTTTACACTTGAAACATCCCCTTTCGTGCCTGAGATGAAGTAAGCAAACCTTGGTAGTCTCGGTAACTGTGATGGGTCATTGAGATTTTGGTCTAAGATGGAGAATTTTTGCTGGTTTGGCGAAGTGTCGGTTGATGGAAACGATTTGTTTTGACCGACAATTAAGAGGAGAATTAGAGAAAGTAAAGCTAGTGTGATGAATAGAATCAGACATGTTCGATCTAGAGAGTATGAGATGTGTGTTCTCTTCATGATTTCTTGCTAATGAGAATGTGAGCTCCGATTCTTACATCGGAGTTCGAAGATTTTGAGGTTTTGCAAAACGTTTGGTGAACCGGTGGCATGTCTGTTGTCAGAATTATTTATGTTACCATCATCTGTCTGAAACACTTGGTAACATGTTGGGGAAACGTCAAGTTTAGTCCCTTACTTATCTACTCATTTCAGTTGAGCCACGAATCTATATGATCTTATCCATTTGATCCTGTATATCTAAATAATTTATCCGTCGATTTTTTTCTTCAAATCAATGCTGTTTTAGGGTATACAATACAAATACTGGACTGAAAATAATTATATTTATTAATTTATTTACTTTTTTTTTCGATTTTTTCTCAGATCAACATCATTTTAGTAAAAAAACATTTAGTCTTATATGACGTAATAATTGGTTGAAATATATCTCTAATGGTCAAACATAAAAAAATAATTAATATAATAATTACAAAAATCAAAGATATCAAGTTAAATTTTTTCAAAAAATTAAGTTATAATCAATTTCAAAAACCAGAATCGAAACAATAATTTCAAACCAAAATTAACTGGGAAAGTCACTCGCAAAATATTGTGTTAATAGGATTTAAATAGACTCTTTAATTAAATAAATAAATAAAAGAGCTGATACAGTGGTTAAATCCGTGAGTTTTGAGTTTATTTTTACATTTTCTAAATATAATCTAATCTATTTTTTATTTGAAAGCTCAATAATTCACAAATAAAATATATTTATTTTAATTTACACAAATAAACCAATAATTCACTCATTAAAAGTAAATTCTCCTGAGAAAAAACTCAGCCATAATTTATTTATTTTTAAGAGAAAATACAGGTTACCTTGTTACTATCACATAGATTCTCACTCTCAAATAGATACTGAGGGATTGCCGAAATATTATAATTAAAACAATAAAGACTAAAGTATATGAACCTTTTAGGGCCTTGTTTTGACTGGCTACAGAGAAGGGGAACCCTAATCTTCTGTCTCTGATTAATATATCTAACTTGTTTATATTGATCATAAACTAAAACCAATAAAATCATGGCCTACATCCAGCCTGTAAAACTGTAGCGTTTTGAATGCAAAGGTCAACTTCTATTCATGGTCGACCAAGCAGCATGATCATGATATGGACTCTTCACCCAACATCTCCACCTTGGGCCAAGCACTCATTTGGTTAGCCAGTCTAGTAATCTTGTGCTCGAGGCTCACTAGTCTTCTGTATCTGCCCTACAGTATATTGTTTTTTGCAAGTGGGCTCCTAAGACGATTATTGTAAGTTTACAAGAAGATATTTTCTTTCCATGCTTGATTTATGGCATTGGCCAAGATTTAGAGGGTGTTTAGTATTGTTATTTTAAACATATTTTTAAAAAAAAATCATATTAATTTCTAAATGAAAAACAATTTAAAAAAAACAACTAAACTCACAAACATGGACTTAGAGTTGTTCGTAATTCCAAGTATGATTAAAATCATGCTCTCTGCACCAAAAATGGTCATGTAGTCAGCGGATTTTACAGTAATATGCGCTGGTTCTATTCAGATTTTATTTATAAAAAAATGAATTATTGCCAGAGAATTACCACCTGAGATACCCCAGGTAGTTCCCCGAGAGGATGGCCTATAAAACATTTGAAAGAGAATTAATTTTAGTATAGTTATTAAACTCGGTTAAGCTCGGAAAATTAATTTTAAATCGAATATTGAATACCAATTTTATTTCGAGTTAATTTAGCTTTTAACCAGATTAAATTGAGATATTTTGATAGGTTGATCAAGAATGATCCGAGTAACTTAACTAAAGTATAGTTTATTCTATTTTAATTTTTAATTTTTTTTGTAAAAAATATATTATTTTATATAATATTGTTTTAAAGCTGTTCTAGATTGTCAGGGTAACTCAAGAGTTGACCCGGTAACTTATAAATTGACACGACAACTCGAACCTAGTTCTGAAAACCGTGGTTAATAATACATGTTGCTTTGAACTGGTGTTTTGTCAGAACTTGATGTGATCGGCGGCCACACAAGGATGGGAGTGGAGCCCATAAATTAACACTTTTATCCTATTCCAAGTAGACCACAGCCTCACCCGTCGAGCCAACAACCCGCTTCCATGATCAATATTTTAGTGAGTTTGGGTTAATCTATTCATATGGCAATTAATTTTCGAACCAACAAATACTTCTTGAGATTCTTGCAAACCTCCAGCAGTCGAGTCATTTAAGTATAAAGAAATGAAGGTGGCCATGCCTAGTTAAGCACCATAACGCCGGGCATTAGTGTGAATTAATTAAGCTCGATCAGCTGTGCTCTCTCTGCCCGTTGGTCGGTGCTCTGCAGAGGTTAGGTATCAACCTGCAAGGCATTTATGAGATATGCTTGTGATTTCTTATATCTATAATACGTTTCCATTTATCCTAAAAAAAATCTAGGGTTTGCAAGTGCTGTAGGGACCAAGAAGCATGGGCGAAGATCACGTGGTTTACGGTGCCAGGATATAAGTTTTCAGGAAGAAGAAGAGAGAGTAGGATCTGTGCTTGAAGATCATGCGTGGAGACGAACAACAAACATGGTGAAGTAGTAGATCAAAAGCAAACCCTCTTTCCATGCTGCAGATCTATGGACAATATTTCTTGACCTCAATTCTGCCACCCTCGACCGAGTATATATATATATTTCATCTAGTTTAATGTGTCGTTATAGAGTATATGTTTTAAAATTCGTCTGGAATTTATCAAAATCATGAGCGCACTTCTCATACTAATTTTTATATCGCTTCAGTTTTATAAAATATAAGATATTTTTAATTAAAAATACATTTAAAATAATCATCACTACAATATGAAACACTACCTTATTACATATATTTTAATATAATAAAAAAATAAAATACAATGCAATGTGGAGTTTGACTAATTTAGGTATCTTGATCAAATGATTGTAAATTGGATGAACTACTCAGCATGTTGGGATGAAATTCTTGATGTATTATGAATTTCTATATATATATATATATATATATAATCTTTGGTAAGTGTGTGTTCATATAATAATCTTGAGAGAGTGATTGTGGGTGAGCCCATTAAAATATAAACATGTGGACTCGACATGGTCCACACATTTTCTACACCCACCTTTCTTGATCAGGAATATGTTTTATTTTTTCATTTCATTTTTAGCTTTTTTGTACCATGCCTAAAGGATAAAAAAAAAATTGTCAATCACAACGACTAATATGGAAAACAATACCCCACAGAATAATTATCGGTCCATGTTCTTACACTCAGCTAATTCATAAGCTATGATCAATACAATTATTAAACTTAATTTGATTTAATTTTATAAATAAACCCGTGAGCCCATAACATGGTTGATTTATTTTTTCTCATGGATCAAGTATTAAAGAAAATTAAATCGGAATTTATTAAATTAATTGATAATTCCAACACATCGACCCACACTCAAATCAATATAATTAACTCGTTTATTCCGTAACTTCACCTTGACGTTAGGTTTCATTGGTTAGCGAGGAGATGAACTTGTACTGTGAATTTACACCCGATGAATTTCAGCACCACTTTTTTATTTGATTTTTTGGGGGGCTAAAGTCAACATATTCTCCTGTCTTGAATTTCAATTATTGGAGGTCTCTGTCTGCTTGGTTACGTTGTTGTTGATTTTTTGACAATATTAATTATTTCGGTGTCCTCTTCAGTGGGTTTGATCAAAGTCTTGGGATTTTAAGGACTGGATATGCTTTCACACCCCTAATAAAACACAATCCCAGCAATAATTAATAATGATTAATCATGAAGCAAGAAGACAAGCAAAATTAATGTTGGCTATATTTGCAAGCCTCGCAAGCACAGCAACAATCTTCGCTTTTTTTGTAATTGTAATAGTGTTTATTTTTTAAAATAGTTTTATTTAAAAATATATTACATTAATGTGTTTTTTCAGCTTTAAAAACCTGTTTTTAATATAAAAAATCATAATTTAAAGTAAATAAAAATTGTTTTTGAAAATAACAACAAATCTTCTTCAATAAAAATCATGCAGTGTTATTTTATTTTTATGTCGTCCACAGCTCGTAGTCTATAACAATCCATGATTAATAAAATTCTATAAATAAATATATATGTTTTTTAAAAAATCCTAGACAACCCGAATCCGTTTAATAGAGCACATAAAATTAACAAAAAATTAATAATTTTAATTTGTTTTATCTAATGCTAAAAATATCCAGGTAATTAACAATAATAAAAAATGAAAGGCAGATTGTTTGCAAATGCTCGAAATTATTGAAATCAAGCACATGATGTGGGCGTGGTGATGGAGAGGAAGCGATTGGTGACAGGATTTTTATACTAATTAATACTAATAATTTGCAATTATGGATTATGAATGTATTAAATTGCTGATTAAACAACAATCTAATACCCATCATCATCTATATTGCCTTCGTAAAACAATACAAAGCATTATTGGTCCATGAACCTGTATACAAATATCCTGCACATGGGATTTATGGATCTTATTTTTTATTGTAATAATGATTTATTTATTTATTTATTACCAAGCATGTGGTCGAGTCCTGGCATTGACTGCTTTCATATCTATAGCATCTGCCCCTGCACAGTCCATGGAGATTCAAGGTATTTTATGATGAACAAGGCGTGATTAATTTTAATATTAGTTGGGCTGTAACATTTAGTGGTGAGTTGCAACTACCGGGGTAAGTGTTATTATCTCACCTATAACTAAAAATTAAAATTAATAAATGAGATCCTAAAATATAATTTATATTATTTTTTAATATATCTTTTCAAGTGAAAGTTTTTTGTGTTTGAAACTTGTATAGATTTATATTACATTGTACTTGATTTTTTTTTTATCAGATAGAATGAGAATGATGAGATTTGAACTCATGACTGCTAGATCAACAAGGCTCTGATACCATATTCAGGAATCATCTCACCTAAAAACTTAAACTAATAAGTGAGACCCTAGAATATGATTTATATTATTTTCTATCAGTAAGAAAGATAATTAAATTTTTTAAATTATAAAAACTAATAAAAAAAAACAAAGAATGAATTTGTAAAACAATCAATTTTTAAAAATATCTAAAATATATACAGATCAAATCGAAGAAATGATAAAATTTGAAAAATGATAATAAATAAATAAAAATAAATATAATTTTATAAGTTATCTAAGATTAAAAATAATATTAGGTAAGAGAACATATACAGGTCTAAATGAATAAAATAAATTAAAATAAAACATATAAATTGGGTAAGGATTAACCAAATTTATTAAAATATAATTAACTTGGAAGAACATGATTATTATTAAACTCGCATGTCAACTAGAAACCCAACTCTAGCTTGGTCTGAAAAAACATGGGAGGACCAATCCGATGAAGTTTATTTTGTTTTTTTAAAATATAAAACGACTTCGTTTTGGTTTGTCCATGAAAAACAAACACACAAATGCCAGGCCAGTGTTCACCAGGTGAAGGTTTAAAGTGACTGTTTAGGTAAGCATTGTAAATCGTGTTTCATTTAAATTTAATTTATTTTAATTGAAATGAATTTGTTTTATATTTTTAGATTATTTTGATGTGCTGATGTCAAAAATAATTTTAAGAAAAATAAAAAAACATCATTTTAATACATTTTGACATGAAAAATACTTCGAAAAACAACAACAATCACACTCTCAAACACCCACCTTCAGCCTACCATACTTCATGGCTCATAAATATCTACACCTTTTCTTTCAACTTTTTAATTATATTATCTAATTTATTGTATTTGTGAAGCAACCTCGAGATAGTTATTTTATTTTTAATTAATTTTATAATTTTAAAATTAATAATTATATAAGGACCAGATGATTTCTAAAACATGATTTTCAACGGTTAGATGCAGTCAAGTAAATAAATTCCTTCAAAATCTAAATCTAAATCTAAATTAAAATTAAAATTAAAATTCAACGATAATTAAAAAATGGACCAGAAGATTTCAACACAGTGAATGCCCCGATAAACGCGTCAAAATAAATTGTTTTTGAAGAAAAAAAGTTGACGAGAAACAACACGTGGAAAGAAATCAGGAGGCCATGGGGTTTAGTTTCTCGGGCAATCCATCTTCTCCATAGAAGTCAGAGAAGCATGCACACAACTTCCACTCCATGCTCCTCATGTCTACCCTATCAGCATGCACCCTCCAATCAGAGTCGAGAGGGCCCAGCGCGACATGCATTGATACCGGGCCCCACATGAAGCTTCATCTTAGCTGGATGGCACAGATGAGAGGACATGATCGCATCATGGAGGTATTCAGTACTATACGATGCACTGTAGGGCACATTTTCCTAGGCATATAAAAGTAGTGAGGCAAGAACCATGGCTTGTTTCATAAGGTAGGTTTTCTCGGGAAGAAGAAGAGAGACAGCCTTCTGTGAATTTGTGTTCTCCTTTGCCTTTACCACGTGGAGAAACACTGCGCTTGTTTGTTAAGGCCGTGTTTGGTAGGAAAAAGTGATGACATCTTTATTTTTATCACCATTGCGAATTTTTATTTAGTTTTTTTTTCACTAAATA
Source organism: Salix dunnii (assembly GCA_015731905.1). Classification (NCBI taxonomy): domain Eukaryota; kingdom Viridiplantae; phylum Streptophyta; class Magnoliopsida; order Malpighiales; family Salicaceae; genus Salix; species Salix dunnii. Next base: position 20,250,099 of record CM027664.1, read on the forward strand.
AATGGCAAAAATAATTTCCCCCGACTTTGCTGAGGTAACTTAATTAATCAGGTCATGGTGTTCTCTTGGTTGTCTTTGACTTCAGGAAATAGTTGACATGTCTCAAGCTAACCAACTCCCGTAATTATCATAAATAAATAATTATTTTTTAAAATTATCCTACTGTTGCTTTTAATGGGCATCTACTTTTTTAAAAAAAAATCGAAAACATATTTGATTATTTATTATGTTCTGTGTTTTAAAATAAGATGGATAACCTACTTTAATCAAAATCATAATCCACTTGCTCTTATATTTGTTTATTTTAATTAAAACAACCACTTTCTCTCTATTATTTATTTATGTTGTGCTTGTGATTTGTTTTTTTTTTTTTTTAATACAAGAAAACTTCACCCTTAATAAAAATACACTTGATGGATCTAGATAAACAGGTAAAAATTATGTTGTCCAATATTTTTACAAGAAATACACGTATTGATTCGAACTCAGGATTTACTATACCTATCATAAATCCTTTACCTTCACGCTATGTCCCTCGAGAACATTTGGTTTGAGATAATTACATGATTGAGGTCCATGTTCACATACTTATGGCTGAAAATAAACATCAAATCTACATATCAACTATTGATCTTACTAATACTAGTGAAAAAATCAAATATGATAAATTTTTTCATGTCAAATTACAATGTAATAAATAAAATAAAAATTAGATTAGTTGTAACATAACTTAATGAGTTTTCTTAATTCGAATAACTAGTCAAATGAAATTATATTTATAAATTAATTCTTACCGATTCCACAATCCAAAGCATCAATAATCGTGTCAAAGGAGTGGATGTGGACACAATAAATTCCATAATCCGAGGAGAAAATTTGTGACAATCTTTTCGTGCTTAATAATAATAATAAAATACTAGCCAAAAGTAGAAACTCAAGTATTTAATCCTAAATTCAAGCAATGTATTTCACAGAATTATGCAAATTTTGAGCCAAAAGTTTTTAATTCGCTAATTATATAAATCTAATTACTGGTTTATTGTATATATAGAGAGAGAAAGACACTTGTAATCTCCATAATTATTTAATATTATTAAAGGTATGACGTAGATCGTGAGGAGGAGGAGGATGCTGATCTAGATTAAATTTTTTTTAAAGAAAAATTAATATAAAAATATTTCAATAAAAAATAAAACAATTTATATATATATATATATATATATATATATATAATAGCATTAAATTTCTAATACTATATTTCCTAGCTTAAAAATTGCCCTTCTTGGTTCTTTCCTCTATTAAAAAACCTTCCAAACACATCCTTAACGTGACCTCCCCTCCCCTTAACTTTTATTACTATAAAACATGTCTCTCCCTCCATCTCTCTCCCCCACATCCTCTCTCTCTCTCTCTCAAAAATCAAGCAAACCAGAATAACTGAAACCCTCTCTCTCAATCTCTCTCTGCATCTTCTATCTTAGTGTCTCTAGATTTTCCCACTCTAGAACTAGACAGTTTGTTTGTCTTTCTGAGTAATGTAGAGTACATCTTCATTTTTCAACAATGGCCAAGTGTCACTCCAACAACATTGGTTCTTTACTCCTCGACCACACCTCTAGCACCGCCACCGCCACCGGAACCCACCATTCCCGTATATGGGCAGCCTTCTCCCGCAAATTATTTGATGCTGTCAGCTGTGGCGGAAGCTCACGGTACCGCCATTATGAAGATGACATCTCCTCTTTCACCACCACCGCTACCACTGCCACCGCTAGTGTATCAAGAGAGAAACAGAACAAGACAACGCTTACTGTTACTAATAATGCAAGGAAAGAAAACGGGAATCATCAAAACTTGAATGTTGAAGGAGAGAAAGGGAGAGTTAAAGCAAGAAATGGGAAATCAGAGAAGTTATCAGATCTGCTGAGTATGGCGGAAGCGGAGAGTGAGAATGAGACTAGGAAGAAAGTTGAGGTTTTGGAAGGGATGAAAAGGGTTGTTAGAGAATTGCAAGTCGATGAAGGAGTGAAGAGAAGAGAAGCTGCATGCAATGTAAGGTTGTTGTGTAAAGAAGATGGGAAAGCAAGAGTTACTCTTTCTATGGTAGGAGCGATCCCTCCTCTTGTTGGAATGCTTGATCTGGAGGACTTTGAATGTCAAATTGATGCTCTTTATGCTTTGCTTAATCTTGGGATCGGAAATGATGTGTGAGTATCCCCTTTTTTTGTTCTTTTATGTTGGTTTTCTAAATCAATGATTGTCTTTTTCAATGTTTGATTTTGTGCTCTCAATTTTGGCAAGTAATTTTGGGTTTCCATGTTTAATTGATGTCAATTGAGGTTTCTTCAAGTGGGATTTTGGCAATCTCAATTTGTGATATTGTTTCAAGTAGAAGATGTTATTGTGTTTTTAGTGATTCTTGATTGATTTTGAAGCGTTAAGGTTGTTTTTTTTCCTATGGATTTATACGGTTTATTTGATGTTAGTCTGGAGTTTTTTCCCGATAGTTTTCTCAGGTTGTGCATCGTTTTGTTTTAATTGATTTTTTTTTTTAATGTTTTGGCTCATAATCTGATAAAAGGAGAAGTCTTTTTCTATGTTCTGGATGTGTTAAAGAGTAATTTGGAGCCCCTGTTTCCTTTAGTCATACACGACTGCATTACGTGGATTAATTTGCTTTTTAGATCAAGAATGTAGTGTCATTTTCTTGCATTTGTTGTTTTCTGTTTTTTTTATTATTATTATTTTCTTCTTTACATGTTATATTATTTGATTTTGACAAGTCATTTTCCATGTTATTTTCTTGAAACAGTTTTTGCATTCCTAGAATTTATGTCATTTGCCCCTTTTTTTTTTAATTTAATTATACACTACTGTGTGCGCTAAATGTGGTTCTGCTGACATTTTTTTTGCAGGAACAAAGCTGCCATTGTTAAAGCAGGAGCTGTTCACAAGATGCTAAAGATCATAGAATCTCCAAATGCTGCAAATCCATCTGTATCTGAAGCGATAGTGGCAAATTTTCTGGGGTTGAGTGCATTGGATTTGAATAAACCGATTATCGGCTCTTCGGGTGCAGTTCCCTTCTTGGTGAATTCCCTTAAGGATTTGGATCGCAAAAATGGGTCCCAGGCAAAACAAGATGCTCTTAGGGCTCTGTACAATCTTTCGATATCCCCATCAAACATCTCATTTATTCTAGAAACAGATTTGATCACATTTCTGATGGGTTTGCTGGGAGATATGGAAGTAAGTGAAAGAGTTCTTTCAATTTTGAGCAATGTAGTATCAACCCCAGAAGGTAGAAAGGCAATTAGTGCCATTCCGGATGCTTTCCCTATTCTGGTTGATGTCTTGAATTGGACCGATTCACCAGGTTGCCAAGAGAAGGCATCTTACATATTGATGGTGATGGCACACAAAGCATATGGAGATAGACAGGCCATGATTGAGGCAGGAATCGTATCATCCTTGCTTGAATTAACGCTTTTGGGTAGTACTTTGGCACAGAAGAGGGCTTCAAGGATCCTGGAATGTTTGAGGATTGATAAAGGGAAACAAGTTTCGGAGAATTATGGTGGCAATATGGGTGCAGCAGTGTCTGCTCCTATTTATGGAACTCCATCATCTTCTTCAAACCCCAATGTTGTTTCAAAGGAGTGTTTAGAGGAGACAGAAGATATGATGAGCGAGGAAAAGAAAGCTGTGAAACAATTAGTCCAGCAGAGTTTGCAGAACAATATGAGGAGAATCGTCAAGAGGGCCAATTTGCCGCAAGATTTTGTTCCATCTGAACATTTTAAGTCCCTCACATCAAGTTCAACCTCCAAGAGTTTACCATTTTGAGGACATTGGATCAATCATAATAGGATTGAAGAGGAGCAACTTGAAGTTAGTGTTTCTTTTCATCATCTTAAAACCTTCTTTTCTCCTAGTAGCATTAGTAATGTATGAACTACCACCATATGTTAAAAATTTACTATATAGTTAATCAGAAACTTAGTGAAGAAGTTCAGTTTTGGTACTTGGATGAGTTACAAATCCTTCCATTGAGATCTACTTTGACTTTTAAGTCTGTTTGCAGAATGCTTGTGACATAATAATTAAAAACGACCACCATGAAACGGTGAGATCTATTTCCTACATATGCGTCCTGTCAGTACCTCGCATGACCTGGAAATTTGAAAAAATCAGAGGGATGATTTTGTAATTGCCTACATTGTTATGGAGAATCCCCATAATTAAGGGGGGTCATTTTCAACCCTTGCAGTACATTTTTGTCCACCTTTGTGGCCCCTTGCCTTATTTTTATATTCCCAGCCATGTTACACCTGTCCTGAAAGAGGGGTCAGTCATTTTCTTTTGCACATATTTATGAACTGGCTATTCACTGCCTATTCTCATATGGGAATCTGTCATCTTGTTAATCACTAATGTTTTTCTATTCAAGGTCTAAACAAGAATCTTCGGGCTTACAGAATACATTTAATTTCTTACTTGTTGTGAGATCATGGAGGGGTAACCGTTACTTTCATTTGATTAGTATTTTTCACTTGCTGTACAACATGTGCATTGACCTGGTTTACTGATATATTTTACAGGTCAGGAGAGGAAGAAGAATCTGAGATTAGCTGTACTACTTATAGCACTTACGCAACTTTGCTCCCCACAAGGTGCATATTTTACATCATATTGCTTGGTGGGGTATGGTCATTTTGTAATCTTTTATATGCTATACCTTATCATTTCCCTGTCCTGCAGCTTTTCTTGTTGGCCTGCTTTGTTGTAAATATATTCTGCTGTAATATTAGTACTTATCTGTACAATTTTGGATAACTACTGTGTATGCAAACACTTACAGCTCCATTTGCTTCTCAAGTAAGTGAGTTGAAACTTCAAACTGAATTTTCACATAATCCCATAAAATCCTAGGAAGCGATCTACTCCATCAGAGTGTGAAACTGCCGATGTCCACAGGCCGGATGTGATGGACATCGGCGACGGATTAGATTTGTGGTCCATCCCATGGAGTGCCTTACATCATTGTGAAATTATTGACTTCAGTTACGCCTCTTGCAACCTGATTGCACATTGGGGGGGAAATCACAAATGGCACACGCTTCTTTTTCCAGATTTATGGTCATCATTGAAAATTATTCAGGGGCAGTAGCTTGCTGGTGGATGGATCAAGGGCAATTAATTCTGTTTTATCTTACATGGTGCTGATTGCTGAGGAGACGGTAGATCATAAACTAAGTTGTGCATCTCCATAATTTGGACAGGGGTCCATTTTCTTAATGTTAAAAGAGCCAGAAGATGCTTTGCTGGAGACAATAAACTACATTAGGTGTGTAGCCATACAGTATATGGGAAAATGACTGCTACGTGTAGTTTAGCTCTCCTCTTATTAGGTTGTCAATTTATGGAAAGTTGTGGCTGCGGCTGCTGCTGCTGCTTCCACTGAATTCTAGGTCTAGCTACCATAACGATCCCTTTAGAACTGAGAAAGATACAGGGATTGCTGAGAGTTATGGTGGCAGGTTTGTGAGTAAGTTCCAGTCCAATATTTATTGCCGCCTGCTTCAATAGATAGATTTGCAGCTTCTTATGACAGATACAGTCAAAATGGCCGGCTATTGATTTATCTCAACAACTAGCTAGAAGAACTAAATGTCACTATCCTCCATCCACCATTAAATTAATATAAAGATTTTAATAAAATTAGGGCAGATCTCCAAGAAAATAAAGATTTTAATAAAATTAGGGCAGATCTCCAAGAAATAAACCTTTTCCTTCTCTTGCAGACATGAATCCTTCGCCTCTCCAGCAGTAAATTAGGCTGTTCGCCAAGATCAAAATCTGATCACACGAACAAAAGGAAAAGCCTCGATAAGTGAAGGGAATCCCCATAAAAAGAGTAAAGGGGGAGTGGGGCTGGTTGCTTTCTTCACTCGTCAGTGACCGGTCCATGACAAAAAGAAGACTTTTGCCCTAATCATGGAAAAAAGGGTGAAAGATGAACTAGCTGTTTAGTGCTTGAAGTCTGGTGATTAACCTGGTCAAATGCAACGCAAGTAGCCTTGTAGCAACAGGAAGCAGTCTGGCCTACCATGGAGTCTTTTAGCAACCCAGCAGATAAAAGAGCCTCCATTCTCATAAAATCGATGTTTCAACGTGAGGGTTCTGCAATCTGACAACTAATGTCCTGGCAGTGGTTATGTGAACTTGAAACCAAAAGAAAAAACAGAGTATAGGAAGATTCATTGCGCGTTGCCTATTCGAGTTTGCCTAGGCTCTGTTTATTTCTGGTATGGATTGTTTTTTGTTTCTTTTTGAAACCCTTTAATTAATCAATAAATACCATAATTATACATGAGATTTTCAGAAAAGAAAATTGCGATCTGGGATAAGAAAAAAAAACTATACTTTATAGTTTTTTTTTTTTCAAATCGCAACTTTAAAAGCACCATAATTCTTATTTGAGATTGTGTTTAAAAAAATATTGTTTGTATTTACATTAAAATAATATTTTTTTTCAAAATAATTTTAATATTAGTACATAAAAAAATAAAAAAAATAAAATGTTTTTATTTTTTACTTCGAAAAACACACACACTCTAATTAAGACCCATCTCAGTAGGTTAACTGAGGAAATTCATGATTTGGAGTTGGACCGATGCTGGGTTTCTAGATACTTCAAGAAAGATATTGACTTGATAAAACTATATTTTTAATGACTTAATTGACTTGGCTAACCCTAATATGATCAACACTAATTTGTTTTTTTTTTTAAAAAAAAAATATCATTTCAATAAAAACAATTGATTTGAGTTGATCTCAAGACATAATAGCTCGGAACTTTTTCCTAGTTTATTATTAGATCTTGGGTGTTTATTATTGCGTTTTGAAAGATGTTTTGAAAAAAAAATATTTTAAATTAATTTTTTTAGTATTTTTATATCATTTTCATGCCAAATATATTTTTTGGAAAAATAAAAAAACATATATTATTTTAAAATATTTCTAAGAAAAACAATTTAAAAAAACATCAAGTATACTCCTAATAAGCACCAAATCTGATAGGAAACACCTTCACTTCCAAGCCAAGAAGGGTTGAGCCAGTAGCAGCCAGATCACCTGGCCGTGAATTTCAGCGATTGAATCTATGGGGTCCACCTAGTGAAATACATCTGTGCTCTGTCAATTTGCTGATCAAGCCGTCCGATTTGGTGGGCCTTAGATCAAGGAGAGATTGGTAGCTTTCAGGCCGTGGTCTGCATTTCAAGGGCGGTGGCATCACCGCCCCCCGTACATGGCCTTGTATATATGTCAACGCCCCTGTCTGCCACCGACAGGGATTAGCTTGGCTACTGTGTGAACTAATTAAATAAATAAAAAAAGATATTATCTTCTGTAAATATATAACACCACCTCTTTCTCTTTAATAAATATTAGGTGAAAAAATTGAAAAGGCAAAAACTTCATTAACGCCTTTCTTATTCAATTTTCCAAATTTCCCCTAATTTTGAAACAATTCTTGTGGACATGTAATCAAAACAAGCTTGGTCTAATGAGAAACTTAAACTCCACTCAATTTATCAAGAAAAAAAGAAAAGAATTTGTAATTTGACGTTAAGATTTATCCTTTTTTATGGTTATTATTTTAATAGACGAGGTGAGGATATTTTCATTCATTTATACAAGAATATCTAATAACTATATAAAAAATAACAGGATATGCAAGGATAAATTTGAAATATTTGATCAGAGATGGTTATACTATATACTAATAGAAAACATGGTTCAGTTACTATGTATTGCGAGATAAATTATTATAGATTACAATAGTGTTGTTTAGTTTTTGGATCGGTTTAGTTCATTGATTTACATAGTAAAATAACCATTTTATCTTTCAAAAAAGACAAAAAAAAACAGGTGCAGGCTGGAGGGATGCCGCGGTGATTACACATTTTATGTATGGTTTAGGTCACCAACTTTTTTTTTTATATTTATTTGCACAGTAAAATAACTATTTTATCTTTCGAAAAAAGATAAAGATCAGTTTTGGTCGGGAGGGGTACCACGAGAATTTTATTTTTTTTGAAAATAGCTAAATACGGATATACCCCATAATAATACAAAATTGATGATTTGGACACAGGGATAGACTGGTAATTGATAATATTTTTAAATTATTTTTCTCAAATTACTATTGGCACATGTGGCACGCGCAACCAATGATAATTGACCTCACACCTTCTTTTAGAGATGCGTGTGGCCTCGTACAGTGGAGGAAATGTCTTTCTGACGTCTCAAGCGGTGCTTCTATGTGTCCTCTTACTTGTAGAGTGATGCGTGTCCAACCAAGGTGGCCATGGACGAGCCAGTAGACGTTTAAACTTTTTCCCCTCTCCCCCCCCCAATAACATAAATCACACGTTAACCCCTAATTTTATGACCTTTTCATTTCAGTCCCTTTACTTTTAATTGTGTTATGTGGTCCTTATATCTATTATGTAAGTTTTGAATTGTTTCAATTGTATCTTTCGATTGAAATTAATTATATATTACAGTTTCACTTCAATACTTATTTTTGTAATTTACGGATTGCTTTTAAATCCCTTAATATTTTAGGTGCAAAAGATTTGTTTTTTTCAATCTTGTCCTTAGATTTAAATTGATAATATATGTGGTTTTGATATCAGCCCTTATACTTTTAAATTTTTATTTTAATTCCCTTTATTTTGTTATATTTCTTAAATAATTCTTATTTTTTTCACCATGTTTATATATGTATGTTCTTAGGTTTTTTTTTTTTTTTTTTGAGATAGCATTTTTTTCAAAAATTTTGTTATTAAATTTTAGTTTGTGTTTATAATCATATGAAAAATGATATTTTTTTTCCTTCTTTCTTTCTTTTGGTTTTTTTATTAGTTTTTTTTAATTATTTTCACGCCATATGAATTTTTTTAGCTAATATTTTTTTATCATTTTTTTATTTTTTGTTGAAGTTTTTGGTTTTTTTTTATTGAATTTATTTCCCCATTATTTCCCATTAGCTAATCTTTTATTAATGTTTTTGAGTTTTTTTCCTCATGGTATTTTAATATTTTTTATTATTTTAGCATTAATAGTAATAATATAATTGACATTTCTTTTTTCTTGTTTACCTTTGTTCTTTATTTTGATTTTTTCTATTAGTTTTTATTATTATTTTCACATCAAATGGTTTTTTTAGCCTATATATATATATATATATATATATATATATATATATCATTTTATCGAATTTATTTTCTCAATATTCACACAATAATAATAATAATTTTACTTTTTTTTTCTTTCTCTTTTGTTAATGTTTTCGAGTTTTGTTCCTCAGAGTAATTTAATATTTGTTATTGTTTTAACAACAATAACAAGAATAATTTTAGATGTTAAACTTTTGATATTGTTGTTGTTATGATAGGATGTGTTGATATGTTTCATTATATCAAACCATACATGTATAAATATTATATTTTATTTTTAAAATAATATAATTTATTAATTATTTTTGCTCCAACAATTATAAAAATTACTTACTTAACAAATATAATACAGACAAATTTAACTAGTTGCGGGCTAAAATGCAAGAACAAATTGGGTAATTCTTCTGTTTACCTCACGGTCATTTCTAAGAACATGACAATACCAGGTTGCCACTAATATATTATAACACGGTTAGCACTGTATTGGGCATTTTTACTCCCCAGACAAACTTGAATCAATGGCACGCGCAAGTTAGGATCTTTAGAAATGTACCTCAAGCTCTACTAAATCGTAAACCGTAATTCTTCTACTTTAGCATTACCTCCTCAATCTGTAAAATCCAAAGGCATTTAAAATGCCTGTGTATTCAGATACAAATTTAAAAAAGAAAGAAGATGAAGCTAAATTTGTGTTTCTTCAGATACAAAAGGTTTCATGCTCATACAAAGCATATTTAATTAGTTTTTGGTGTCGTATATCCTCATTTAATAGAACATCTACAGCTAATGTAAGAGCAGGCACCAGCCACCAATGATATCAAAACCCAGGTTACTGTTTTTGCAACGCCAGTCCAGAAGCATGTTTACTTGCTTTCAGTAACAGGAAGGTATATGCCTTCTGCTGCCAGCCAAACATTGTCAGCACGCTTTTCTCGAACACCGCACACCTGTATTAGCACATAGATCAGGAAGTATACAAGAGAATAAAGAACAAAAACTTTTTAAAGCAGCATAATCTCTGTAAGATGTCCTCTGTTGCGGAAAAATAAAATAACACTACGAGCATCTGCCAAAGTTTATTTCTCCTTTTCCATAGATATATTAGTCACCACCCCAAGAAGCCCGTTAAGATTTTAGTAACACGCATGATTCCAGGGCTGTTGTAGGGGGGGGAAAAAAGCAACTAGGTGCAAACTTAAAGTCTCTAAAGACAAGCTTAAAAAATGTTACTGGTGCTATCTGCATTGTTCATTATTACCTCTTGCTGCCCTCCAGCAATTCGTTGGTATTTCTTGTCATGACTATGCAAGTACCCACTGGTGTCAACATGGTGAAGACGAATCCTTTGGTCTTGCTTCCATGTCTTTCCACTCCCTTCAATCATAAGCCTGGAAAAGGAAGGTAGCATGAGTTTCCAGAGAAAGAAGTTCAAGGCATAAGAACAACTTGAAAGAGTGTCAATAGGTCCACCTCCAGTAATCTCCGGTATCAGATTCATTCTCCCCCCCAAAACAGCTAACCTGCACCAAGCAAAGTGAGTGGATTATGTCATTCATACAATACAGGTTTAAGAGTCCATTAAGTTTATTCTATGGTCAATGAAGTAAAATTACTATTACATAACACAGTGATTAACATCAATACTTCTTCATTAAGCCATTTAACTGCAGAATATTCAATGCTTTCAGGACAGAAACTGAATGTCAACATGAGTGTTCAAGCCAATGTAGTCTTTTATCTGAAAAGTTAGTGATAATCCCTGTAAAACAGGGGCCTCCGTGATCAGCTTATCTCTAATATCTAATCAGTTCCATGCTTTCCCCATAAAAAAGGGGCCTCTGCAATCGACTAATCTCTATCAACTCATTTCCATACTTGCATGTAGTAGATACGTGCATAATGAACTATATATCCAATGCCATTATTATATATAAGTGTAGCATCTGAATGTATTCAGATTCAACAGTCCAACAGAAGCAGAACAGCTAAACTCATACTGACCTCCAGGTTGCCAGAGATTGGGGATGCATGCAAATGACTGTGCAGCCACTTCCTAGTCTTCATGTGTTGCAGACGGATAATTGTCCCAGTTCTAATGGAGTCGCCTTGTTTAGCATTTGTCCCTGGCTGAGGCCTAACAATCTACAAAACAGAACTTCCATCTCATCAAATACAACAACTAAACATCCAGACATCCATCCACACTTTACCAACCAAATATAGAAAACGGTGTTTCCATCACCAAAAGGCCAATCTACGATCATTTTTGGTAAATAACAAAACTATGGTCTTTATTCAGTTAAAATTCAAAGACGTTGCTTGAAAATTAATGGTCAAACTGTGTTTCTATTCGCTAATAAATTTTGTATGGGATTCTTTTCGCTGTCTGAAAATTGCCACAATGAAAATGACATTAAGCAAGCACAAGTTTCATCACATGAACCAAATTTCTCAGTATAATAGCATACACTTATGACTAGCGGACAACTATTTTTATAAAACTAAAAGCTTGCAACAAATTCAAATACCAATTCAAGAAAACGAAAGATGTAAGTTTCAGACACGAAGCTATACACTTTGAACTACTTTCAATCACTTTCAAATACAAAAACGTTAAAAAAGAAATTCATAGCATAATAACCAAGTAAATGAAAATTAAAACACACAAAACAAAACATAACAAAACAAAGAGCCCAGAAACAGAGAAACATGGAGAGTTACATACCCAATAGCTATTAGCATCGTCAACATTAGGAAACCCGGTAACGGATTGCTGCCCACTTCCAGACCCATATGGCACATCATGTGAATGCAGTCTATACTTCGTCTTCTCGTGCATCAGCTTGACAACACTCCCATAAGTAATCTAACACAAACCAAAAATTCATCAGGACCTCAACTTTATTCGAAACCTCGGTTTCATTTCCCAAACAATTTAATTTCTCCAATAAGGTACCAAAAGGTTTAAAAAAACTCTCATTTCTTGATCCAAATACGACCACATTAAACATCATTCCCCAAAATTAAGCTCAAATTAGTTTGTCTTAGCTCATCGATTTTCTCAAATTGGGACTGATTGGAAAACGGAGGTGTAGTTTAGGGACTCATTTGAAATTTACTCAAAAATTAAAAAGAAGCGAAATTACTAATCTCACCTCGGGACCGGAATCAGAGGCGGCGGAGGCAGGGGAGAAGGAAACGCCGTCAAGATCAAGATTGAGGAAGAGGAAGATAGATAGACCGAAGAAAGCAAGAGCCATGACGAAGAGTAAAGCAATGAACCAGTTTTGTTGCCAGAAAGGGATCAGTGTTTCTCTGTACACGATTCTAGTTGCAATCGGCTGTGATCGTGATTGCGATGATGAAGAGGGTTTTCTTCTCGAGAGGGATTGCTGGCCAGAGGAAGCCACGGTGATAATCGGATTTAGAGATTTCGTTTTTATTTGTTTTTTTTTTTTATGGATATGGAGATTTTAGAGGTGCAGAGAAGGGAAGGAGGATGGAAGGGGAAGTTAGGACGGGCGAGGTGTTTACTGCGTTTAGTGACATGCGCTTCGCCAATGGGAAGGTGACAAGTGGAATTGTGGTGATGTGGAGAGTTGGTATTGGGTGGAACTGGCTATTGACTTGAAAGTTTGAAGTCTAACTTAAATTATGGGGCGGGGATTGTTTTTTATTTATTTTTTACATTGTTTTTTCTTTCTAACTGTAATCTAGTTTTGAAATCCTGGGCAGGTTAGAGTTATTCAAGTTTTCTTATATTTGTTTAAGTATTTTTTTATTTTAAAAATAAATTAAAATAATATTATTTTTATTTTTAAAATTTTAATTTTAATATTTGAACATAAAAATGATCTAAAAAATAATTAAAAATCAAAAATCAAATTTTTTAAAAATTATTTTTAAAATTCAGTGTCAAACAATATCATATTCATATGGATTATGAAAGTGGACTCAGGTCAACTTTAAAATTTATTTTTAAGAAAAAATCAATGGACAAAGGTTTAATTTTTCTAAATAAAATAATCAATGGCTTGATATTCAGTTGACCATGTCAGTTCCAAACCAGCTCGATCATTATAGATGTTTTATTGAATCAGCTTTTTTTTTTTTTTTAACTTGTATTGATCTAATTCTAAATTAACCCCAATCCAGGATTTTAAAATAATAAGTTTTATTAGGTTTGTATTTAAAAAAAACAAATGAGTTTGCGTGAAGAAATTAATTTAGCATTTAAGATTTAATCGAGCAAATTAAGCCATGCCATGCATGCCCCTGTAATTTCTTACAAGAAACAGGCATGATTTTTAGAATTTTATTTATGAGCACGTTTTACCGGTCATAATTAAGATTAACTTGTAGTGCCGGGCATGCAAAGGCAGGATGATGTCTAAATTATACGTACAGGATATTTCAGGATTTTCTTTCTTTTTCGAATTATTTCTTAAATTTTATTAAATAATTTTATATATTATTTTTCATCAAATCTGAGCTATCCCTTTTGTTTGTTTCCTCTTTGCAACTGGAGTGTATAAATTTTGTGCATGGAGACGTCGAGCTGCCGTGTAATCAACGCCATGCATCTTCAATTTGCAGGAGACATTAACAAAGCGATTCTGATACGCGACGCTGCCGGTCGAGACAGTGAACAGTGCAGATCAATTCCGCACCAGCTCGTTAATTTGCTCGATCATTTCCATGCCGGGGTGAATTTTCTTTCCGTTTTCAATATTCGAGGATTGATCGACTGTGAAGACATGCCTGAATCGACGCTTGACCTTCTCCTGGCTCCCCACCCTACGGCTAATCTACGCGCATGTTAACTTGAACCACGAGAAAGAGTTTGCAATGGAAGCCTTCTATACATGGCCTGAAACAACTCGAGTCTTCACCCAGTTAGCTAACAATACCCTTCGAAATTAATGTTGCTGTCACCTTAAAAAGTGCTCTTATTAAATTATCAAAACGAATCGAATTTATATCTACTAGATTTTATATTCATGTATATCATATTAAAAAAATATATGAAGTGACATTTTTTAAAATAAATTTTGTCCTTTCTATTAAAAAATTACGATTATCTCAAAAAATATACTCCATTAACTCGGTGCATTCTTTTAAAAACCAGTGAGAAAACAATAATACGAGGGCCAGGCTAAAAATTAGTTAATAGATCGAGGACAAAATCGAGGGAATCCAGAAACTGAATCTGAATCTGAATCTGGCTGCACGTGAAACCTGCCAGCAACGCAAGTGTGAGGCCATGGGAGACGTATTTTGCCGTTACTTGAGACAACTTGCCATGGGAGACGTATACTTCCGTTACTTGAGACAACTTTTGTCCGATTATAAAGATCAAGATTTTTTTAATAATGGATTATAAAATAAGATATCATATTGTGACGGGAGAATTAAAGTATGGATGGGGCAGCTTTTGCACCGCAAGTTTGTTGTGGTGTAATTTTTTTTTCCAATAAAAATTAATTTTTTTTATGTTTTAGATCATTTTGATGTGCTGATATTAAAAATAATTTTTAAAAAATAAAAAAACATCATTTTGATATATTTCGGCACGAAAAACTTTTTGAAAACTTTTGAAAAGCAACCGCAACAGCAATTCTAAACATCCCCTTAACCGCCACGCCATATTTTTGCAATTTCTTTTCTAGATAAACTCTATGGACTCTATGAAATAAATTTAGAATCTAGTTGATTTAATTAAAACACGGTTTAATTTTTTAGAAATAATATTATATTGTTTTTAAAAATTCTAAGATATCATATAATTTAGATTGATATATTAATATATTTAACTTACAATCCAGATTTTGAACAATATAATAATGTTGGCCAAGTTAGCTACCCTTCATATAAAATCAGATCATTAGTTTCTGCCACAAAATGTCGAAGAAATTCTTCAACTTTATGGCCACGCTTGGAAACGTCATGGGCAATTGACATGCAAGTAAATTATTTTTGGAGTTTTTTTTTAGAAATATATTAAAATAATATTTTTTATTTTAAAAAATATTTTTAACATCAGTATATAAAATATCTAAAATATTAAAATAATAATTTAAAATAAAATTTTTAATTCTTTTACAAAATACTTTTAAAACATAATAATAATCGAGACAAGCCTCAAAAGTTTTCTATTATTTGCATGCCAAGCTACAAAAGTTGTCAAAAAAGTCCACTATGTAAGGGCATAAGTGTCAAACAAGTGTCAGAAATCTATTTTTCATGACACATAGACATGAAATTTTGGGTTAGATTGTGTTGTGGGATAACCAATAATATTCTTTGCATTTTTGGGATTCCACTTAAGGATAGAGTATAAAATCCTTGTAAAAAATAAAAAAATAAAGTGATAAATCTTTATTTTCACGCACGAGTTAAAATACATTATTCACTGATCTCGCATCATTAAGATGAAGTTTTTGATTTGATTGTTGTTAAAATAATTAATGTCGTTACTTGTTAGTGGCAAATTCTCAAAGTAATAAATCCATAACACAATATTTTTCACGAAAACATTTATTAGTATGCATGTTATATGAATCTCTATATATTTTATTTATCAATAATCTTTATTTATTCTTGTTGATCCATCACATCACAGATAATACTCCTTATTTTTTCAATAAACCACAAATTATTTATAAAAAAAAAATACTTTAATGCAATATTTTACTTGCTTGAAATCTATAACGTTTTTTCTAAGAGGTAAAATTTTCTTAGGCCTCGTTTGTTTGCTGAAAAGTGGTTTCCTTTTGGAAAGTGAATTCCAGGAAAAATGAATTCCTGAAAAGTGAATTTCGATATTTGGCAGTGTTATGGAAAATGAACTGGAAAACACTTTACAGTATTTATTTGTGTTATATAAAATGAACTGGAAAACACTTTCCAGTATTTGTTTGTGTTATGGAAAATAAACTGAAAAATAATTTATTAATAAATTAGTTTTTTTTTCAAGTTTATCTAATATATATAAAATATCTAATATGAAATATTTAATCACTTAAAATAAAAAATGAAATCTAAAAAGTATAATGATGAATTTTTTTATTATATCCTATATTCATACATAGCTTATTTTATAAAATATAACAATATATGTCATATCATATTATAGAGAAATAAGCTTGTGAAATATTTTTTAAGTAAAACTTATTAATATATATTTTTTTCAATTTTAAAAGCTTAAAATAATTTTTTTTTTCATATGAAGAAAGCCAAATTAGTTTATGTTCAGAGTTATATATTTGAGTTTTTTTTTTTGGTATGAAGTATTTTTTAAAAGATAAATAGAAACAAAAATATTTTGATGGGTATTTTGGATAAATATTTTTTTTTATGGGTAAAAGCAATTATCCCTTTAATATCTATCAAATAAACATCAAGAAATAAATGGTGCTGGTGCTGGGCTACAGAGAAATAAGGGAAAGAGGGTGCTGGGTTACGATGGAAAGGGAAATGAGGGAGAGAGAGGAAAGTGTTTTCCTTTTGATAAGGAAAGGAAAACACTTTCCTGCGGGTGAATGTATTTTTATTGTTGACTGAAAAGTTGAGGAAAACACTTTTCTTTAACTAACTTTCCCAAGTGTTGCCAAACATTGGAAAGTGAGGAAATTAAATTCCTGTAATAATTCCTGGAATTTAGTTTTCTTGAAACAAACAAGGCATTAAATAAAATAAATATTTTACAATTTTAACCATCAAATTTCAAACACGTATAAGATAAATCAAGACTGACATTTTAGAATTATTTATAAACTATAATGTGTAAAAAAACTAAAATTGAAGCGCCATTGAAAAAATAAAAACCTATATGATTTTTTTATTTTCAATTTCCTCGCAAAAAGAAGGGGAATTAACAAAAAGTTTTTTCTTTTTTCATGAAGAAAAAGTAAATTGTTTATAAAAAATTAAGAGCCATATACGTGGTGGTCCCGGGAGAAGAGGACGGATTTGAAAGGAAAAAATAAATTAAAATTCACGAGCATACAAAAAATCCGATGCTTCTCCTTTTAAATAAATTCTCTCTGACTCTAAATAAAAATAAAAATCCCTCGAAACCATCTCCCTTTCTCCCTCTAAAAAACCCTAAGCTCTGCCCGAAATCAAACTGGTTCAAAAATAAGAGATTTCAAACCCGATTTTTGAATCTCCATCTCTTTCTAGGGTTTCAGTGTTGTGAGATTGATGTAATTAGAGTTGTAGATTTCGAAAGATCTGTTTGTATTTAATTTCTAAATTTAATTTAATTTAAGTGTTTATTTATCAGAGAAAGAGATTAGTAATAATGGCGTCGAATAGTAGTGATAAGGAGCTTGAACAACAGTTACTGGAAGCTGGAAACAAGCTTCTTAATCCTCCTCCTCCTGTTGATGAGTTGCTCTCTCTTCTTGACGTAAGCCCTAAATCTTTTTGGTGAATACTGCTGGATATGTAAATTAATGCGTGACTTGCGTCTTGATTTTATTTTAATGTGCTATCGATGTTTGAAGATTCTGACTCTCAGAGAATGTGTTTTTTGTGTTTATTTTTTTGCAAATGCATGTGTGGATACTTAGTGCATTTGTGCGTTAATGGGAGTTTGTGGAAGCTAGAGAGGGGAATTGAGTTAGAGTTCAGTGGTTTTTTGACGTGGTGGGATTTTTTGTTGTGAGTGATATGAGAAAACTTTGCGAGGGTGGATTTTGAAGTTTGAAAGTGCAAGAAGGTTTGATTTTATAGATTTAATGTATGGTATAGCATGTGTTTTGCGGTTGCGCTTGCCCGCAAATTTGAATTGTGTCCGTGTGTGCCCCCCCCCCCCCCCCACTTTTTTTTTTTAAAAAAAATAGGTCAGGTTTGGTGTTTGAGTCTAAGGCCATTGGGGGTCATGTAATTAGGTTATATGATAGTTTGTCTGTTTCGACATGCCTGTAAGTGCTAGATTCTGAGTTTCTAGCTTGGGATTATTTTGAATTTTGCATTTATAGCAATGACATATCAGTATTAAGGTTAGGAGATTTGTTGGAAAGGTCTAATTAATTTTATGCCTTCTGTCTCTGTGCTTGTGCTAAATAGAAAGCGTGCGCTACTATAAATAATTAATGGTAGGACAGTTGTGTGGTCAGAAAATTTAAGTAATTATATAACTGCTGGACTGGGATTTATCTTGATTCATTTATTGATAATCAAAGAAATTGAAGCCAGAGAATGAGAAAAAGAAGAACAACACTTAAAAAGACTGCTTACCATATCACCCAGTTGATTCAGTGGAAAGGTTTTATAGAGAATAATTGGTGGGATCAAGTAGGGTTCCTACTTCTCCTTCCAAAAAATAGAGATTATAGTTGTTAATATTGCTGGCTTTCCAATTCGGGTGGGGGAATTCACGTGCCTGTTTTGCTGTTTGTATAGCATTTTTAGCTCCATGATAATGATGTGTGAAACTGTGACAGGAACACAAAGTAAATTAGGGTTTGCCAAGCTGTGAATAGCGCCATCCTTCCAAATAAGCAAAAAAGTCATAAATACTACTTTTTCTGCACAGAACAAGAGGAGGGATGATGTCTTTCTTTTCCATCTCACTCATAGCTAGTTAATTTGGCAACTCTCTTTTAACTCTTCTGATGCCAACTTTGTGAAGATTTGATAAAGTTTCAGTGAATTACTTTCTGCCCAAGGTTTCTTTACGGGCAATATCCTTAACAAGTTTCTCTTTGGTAAAATTATTTCTGTCCAATATCCTTGTTGTTACATTATGCACACTCTCTCTATGGCCACCCCACCAATATGATTCTCATGATATAAAATTCAGGCATGGATGTTGAGCCTCTAGTGCACTATTCAAGTATTCCCACCTTCCAAACAGTGGTTCACAAACATTTTGTCCAAACGCATAATGTTTTCTGTGATTTTGCTGTGTTTGTATAAAAGTTTTCTTCTCTCTTATCACCTCTGGTATTAGTCACAGACATACACGTGTCTTGATGTCTATTACCCTCTTCACAATCCACTGCATGTTGTCCAAATGCCATTATGTTTGTGGAGTGGAGCAAGAAGAATGAGTTTGAGACTATTTGACCTGTCTATGATACGACGAATTACTTGTAATGAAAATAGAGGTCTTATGAGCCTCTTGATTTTGCTTTGATATGCTGATGATCAAAATCTAAATTTCCTACATATAATTTTATGGCGGGATTTAAACAGCTTAAGTTATTTGATTGCCGATACCATTCTTCTTTCCTTGTGGGTAACTGCAGCAAGTTGAGAATTGTTTGTCGAAGGTGGAGCAGTCACCTTTAAAATCAATGCAAAATGCACTTTCTCCTTCACAGAATGCTCTTGTTGCCGATCAATTGTTTAGGCATTCAAACATTGATGTGAAAGTTGCAGTCGCTGCTTGCATCAGTGAGATAACAAGAATAACTGCGCCGGATGCACCTTATGACGATGATCGAATGAAGGTCTGCAGTTTTGACATCTTTAATTTTTACTAGCCTTAGAGCTTGAGTTATATCGTTACCTTATCTTGACCACATGGTTTCTGTTTTTTCTTTTCTTCATTTCATTGGCATGTAGGAGGTATTTCAGCTGATTGTATCATCGTTTGAAAACCTAGATGACAAATCTAGCCAGTCATATGTCAAGAGGGCCTCAATTCTTGAAACTGTTGCAAAGGTTAGGTCATGTGTGGTGATGCTGGATCTTGAATGTGATGCACTGATTATTGAGATGTTCCAGCACTTCTTTAAGGCTATAAGGTATGGAGGAATATCTTCTTGGAAAACTTACCCTCTCTTTTTTTCTTGGTGGCCTCCTTTTGTCTTTCTTGAGATTTGGTTGCATCCTTTTGCTATCGGCTCTGAAAATTACACTGAAGATAATATTGTTTGCAAGGATAATAATGTACAATTTTATTTCCCTTTTTGTTGATTGTCTTGTGTCTCACATGCATGATCGTTGTGGGCTTGCCCATGAGGCTTTGGGTAAATTAGCATATTTAGAGATGGCATTGAAATGGGTAGGCATTTGGAATCGATATTAGCATATTTGTAAGGTTTGGTTATGTTATGTTAGATTTTGTGATGAATTTCAATTCAACATGGTTCTTGGCTGCACTATGGAAGGGTGTAATGGGTTAAAACTTGTGCAATGACAATATTATCTGCACGGGAAAAACTCCACTGCTACTTAATTGAGCTTGAGCGTTACTTTTACATGTAAATCCAAAAGAACACTGCTGGTGTGTTTCACAAGGTTATATAATTTGGGGAAATGACAATATGTTGAATAGTGGGTGTTATAATTTTTAGGGTTTTTTTTCCATTTATTTTGTTTTTCAGGGATTATCATCCAGAAAATGTCTTTTCATCAATGGAGACCATCATGTCCCTTGTCTTGGAAGAAAGTGAAGATATTTCTGTGGAATTACTGTCACCCCTACTAGCTAGTGTAAAAAGGGGGGATAAGGTGAACTATTTATATCATTTCTATGGCCACAAGTATTCTAATCACTTCCATTTGGTTTCTATGATTGATTTAGCCACTTCTACTAATTTGCAGGAAGTTCTACCTGTTGCTCGGAAGTTGGGAGAGAAAGTACTTGAAAGCTGTGCTATGAAGGTTAAACCTTACCTGATACAGACTGTGAAGTCTTTGGGCATATCTTTAGACGACTACAGTGACATTGTTGGTTCAATATGCCAAGAAATATCTGGTGCTGTTGAGCAGAATGATGTCCATGCTGGTGATGAAAATAAGGTACACTTGTCATCCTACTAAAGCTAACATGGTAGTTATGGTACTGATTTAACCACTCTTATAATTGTTTATTTTAATGCTGCCATCATTAAACTGTTTTTGTTATGTCAAGTGGCATCGCTGTCAATTTTCTGTAAATGATCTAATTAATGAACATTCTTAACCATTTTTCCTTTTTATTCCATTGCTGAAATTGTCTTTGATTGAATTGACACATAATAGGAACCTTTCTTTATGAAATTATTGTGATTGGATGTCCCAGTCTTGTTGTGCCAGGAGTCAAGCCCTAACTAGTGGTGTCCATGAGAATTATAAGTACTTGGTTTGAAGTTTTTATTGTGTATTGCCTTGAATTTAAGATGATAATTGCTGAAAAATCATGATCTCTAGTAGAATGGACTGGTTCTCTGCCAGTATAGAGTTGTATCCCTCAAGCAATTGGTTCATAATGGAACTTCGTGCACGTTTCTTCAACTAACATTTTATTTGGAAGTTCTCTGTATTTTTTTTTTCTGATTGTTATGTCAGCAGTTCATCATGTATCGCATTTCATTGAAATCACTGACTCAGTGGTCTTTGGTTGATGCTGGCAGTTGTTTACTTGTACAATTTTTCTTCACGTGGCTTGAATTCCACTTCTCACAATATGCTTGCGACTTGCTGCAGGTTGAAGAGAGCAAGCCAGTTGGGGCACCATCTGATGCTGCTGCTTCTCAGGCATGGCACTTTCTCTTCTAGATTTTGCCTTTTCATTTTATATTTATTTATTTATTGTTTTTTTTCCAGGTCAATGGAGAGGAAACAACAGAAGTGGTGACTCCTGAACAAGCCGAACCTGCAAATGACAAATGTCCAAAGTCGGCTGTGAGCAATGGTGTCACACTGATGGAGGAAGATGACTCCCTAGCATATTCAGATTCCATGAAGAAGCAGGAGGATGATAATCATACTGATCAGTTGAAAAACATGGATTTGCCAAGTAATGCTGAACCAGATATTTCAAATGCTGATAAGGTAGTAAATACAGAAAGTGAGGCAGAACAGACAAGCAAGAAGAGTGAGAAGTCTCCAACAAATTTGGCAGAGCCTTCAGAGATTTCTTGTGTTGACTCTGAGAAGGAAGCCGAGGAACTCCCTGACGATAAAATTCACAGCGAGGACGTTCCTGGTTCTCCTCATAAAGATCAACCTGTTGGGGAAGCAATATCTTCAGAGAATGTAAAAGAAACTGGCAGCCAGCCTCCCTCTCCTAAGGCATTAGAGGATGATTCTGTACCTGTTGTTTCCCCATCTGTTTGTGAAAACCTTCCTGATGAAAGTTTTTCCAAAAAGGGTGGACGAGCAAAGAAAAAAGAGAGCTTGAACAAACATTCTGCTCCATCTTCTGCTGATGTGCCAAACAAAGTATCTGATGGAACAAGTGATTCAGAAGCAAAACTTCATAAATGCTCTGGAAAAGAGGCACCTGCTGGGACCTCCGGTGAGGATAAGACACCAATGAAGACAGATGAATCCAAGAAGGAAAGTGACACCACTGGTAAACCAGAAGCAAAACCGCTGAAGCAGACATCTAAAAAGGTGGGCACATTAAAGGAAAGCGACACCACTAATGAACCAGAAGCAAAAGCAAGGAAGCAGTCGTCTAAAAAGGTGGACGCTTCCAAGAAGGAAAGTGACACGAGTGGTGACCCAGAGGCTAAACTGCCAAAGCAGTCATCTAAAAAGGTGGACACATCCAAGAAGGAAAGCAACACCGCAGAAGAATCAGATGCAAAATCACTGAAGCAGTCTTCTAAAAAAGTGGATGGAAGCAGCAGCAACAACAATGATGGATCAATTTTAAAGCAATCCGAGGATAAGAAACGGCAGGGTCATGGAAAAGCATTTTCTGAAAAGCATGTAACAAAAGATGATGACAAAGTACTTGCTTTGTTTTTCATATACTTGTGATTTTGCTGTTTGTTTGCTAAATCCACAAATCGATAAATTGTTTTTTTTTTTTTACCATGATTTACGTAGGAGAAGGCCCCTTCAACCAAGTCAGCTGCAAAATCAGCAAAAGAGGAACATCACTTAGATGAGACTCCTGTGACTAGCACGAAGAGGAAGCGTGCTGCTGGTGATGAAAAAGTATGTGTTCTTTTTACCTATAGGAACACGTGTCTGTAACCATTGATGCTTATCTGTTGTTTTATCAGGTAACTTATCAGGCAGGAGAGGTTTACTTACTCAACCATATATAGACTGAACTGTTGTAATTCTCTTTTAAAATAAAGCATGTCCCCTATATTATTCCTTAATGTTTTGCTTTCTAGTGTTACCATGTATGATCAACAACTGGTATGTTTTGTATAAAATACATATCAGCTTAGTAACATGTGTTTCTTTTTTGAGTCTTGTTACTTCTATGTCTACATCACCTTTGTGTATATTACTTTGGATTGGAGACTTGTGCTTTAGGATTATTTCTTAAGAGTGATTGTGGTGGCAGGCATCTGATATTAAAGAATTTGATGAAAATGTGGTTGGTTCAAAGGTTAAAGTATGGTGGCCAAAAGATCGCCAGTGAGTTCACGCTTGCCTCTTCTTGATATTCTAGTAACCTTTTCATAAGCTGTTGCTGAAGCTGATATTCATATTACTATTGAACTGCTATTTATGCATTGCTCAGATGTGTGATACTTAAGACCTGTCATTTTAAATGATGCTTTCATCATTCTTTCCATTCAGGCTGTTTTTCTTCATATTAAAGCATTTATCATAATGATGCTGCAGTTCATACTCATCAAGGGAATTTGTTCTGCCAAGCTATTCTCTCCTATCAGAACTATTCCTTGGGCTCCATCCACCCCCCCCCCCCTCCCTTTTCCCACCCCAAACACACACAATAGGCCTCTCCTTGTCACCAAAAGAAAAATATTTTCCATTTTAAGATCTGTTTCTTTTACTCATTTTCCATAACTACACACATCTGTCATTATGTTTATGAATTCAAAACCATTTGTATTATTTTCTTATGTTCCTTGTGATTTTGCAGATATTATGAAGGTAAAGTTGTATCTTTCGACCGGATTAAGAAGAAGCATAAGGTGTGATCTTAATTCAGGATGCTCGGTCTAGAGTTTCTGTTTATATGTGCTTGGAATTTGATTTTATTTGGGTCTTTTTTCTTGAAGCATTGTTTTTGTTTCATAACCTTCTGCATCTGTACGAATATACCTAGAGATCTGTGTGCATTGACTAATTGAAAGAGGAAAATGGTCCGTCTGTATATGAATTAACTGCCTTTTTATTTATGCAGGTTTTATATACTGATGGCGATGAAGAAATGTTAGTTCTCAAAAGGCAAAAATTTGAGTTTATTGGTGATGACTCTGAGTCAAACAAGGTGAGTCCCAACCTTAGTTGTCTCATAGATTTTCTAGATGTTGTGCTAAAACATTTAATTGACAGGAAGAAGAAGCACGTCACTCAAGCCCTGAGACCTCTTCTGAAACGTATGTGCTCTTTCTTGTTGTATAATGGCCAAGCAATTGACGATTGCATTGCCTTATAAACTTCAGATTGTTTTCCCCTTATTGCGCAAGTAAACCCTCAATGACATGAAGTAATGCAGTCCTCAGATCAGTGGATTGTTGATCTCAGATAGACTTGCACTGATATGCTTTCATTTTTATGATATGAAGCAGGCCCCTGAAGAAGAGAATGAAAACAAGTTCTGACAAGTCAACTAAGCAAGGAAAAGGGGATGGTTCCTCAAAAAGGTTCAATATAATCCATCTGAATGCATGCATGCTAGTTTCATTTGCCGAATTTTTGATAAAATATTATTAAATCAATAGGGGAAGTGGAGCTTCCTCCAGCAAATCCAAAAGCGCTACAGCAAAATCTGGAGGAAAGTCGAAGGAAGTCAGTAAAACTGGTGGGAAATCTGTAGATGACTCTAAATTTAAAAAATCAGATGATCGTGGCAAAAACAAGGATCGTGCCTCTAAAAGTGGTAGTAAATCTGACGTTGCATCCGAAACTGCCATCAAATCCAAAAATGATGACCTGATGACATCCAAGGCTAGCAAGTCCAAAGAAGATGATACAAGCACGCCCAAACCCTTCAAGTCCAAGCAAGAAACCCCAAAGACTGGCAAGTCCAGGCATGATACCCCAAAGGTTTCCTCTAATCTCAAGGGTAAATCCTCAAAAAGTGGTGGCAAATCTAATGTCAACTCCGTTGGCAAGCTGAAATCTGGCTCATCTAAGGTGAAAGAAACCGACGACGATGAAGAGACATCAACAGATTCAGACAAAGTGCAGCAAATTGCAAAGGTGAAGATGGGAAGTTCAACCAAAGGACAGCGGAGTGAGATGAAGAGTGGGAAAAAGCGGCGAAGAACTTGAAGTGAATGACCTCTCTCTTCAACTGCTGCTTGTTGGAAGCAAAGTTGTGTCCTGTCCCCAACACATGGACCTTGATGCCTTGCTGCTCTCTTTGATGTCCTAGAGCTGCATCCACACAGTAAGCCATGTTTTTGGTATGTATTGCCATCATTGACATGATTCCTTGGTCATTGGCTTACATTAGTGTTTGATAGTGTAGTTTTCCTTTTAGATGGTTGGTATTTATGGCTGTTTGGGATCTACAGTAGAATAGAATGAGGTAGCTTGTTAAAATAGATGCGTTTATAGATAATGTGCAGTAATGACATTGGGATTGTGATGCACAATGTCATCTTCAATTCACCATTGGATCATTTAGTCCATGCGTTCCCCTTTTGAAAATTTACCATCCAAACAGTAAACTTTTGGGGACGCCAGAGTTGCAACCAGGTTAAAACCAAAACAGCCGGAATCCTAAAAATCTCGAGGGCAAATTGTAGGCTGAGATAATGGCGGCGGCGGCGCCGGGGTCATTTCAAACTCATGAGTACCTTGATTCTACTCATGCATACTCGAAATACCGAAATTTGGAAACAAATGCGAGATAACCTTGTGTGGATACAGTACCAGTACCAGTACCTGTCTTAAATTTATTTAAAAAAAAAAAAAACAAGTAGGCTGTAAGATTATCAATTCCGTAGGGAGTTGACCAGATCATGGAATATCAGTAAATGCATGGGCTAGCTTGTCTGTATACGTGCCTTAAAATTGACATCTCGGTACGAGCAAAGGCCATCAGCCAGGTCGTAGTATAAGACGTTTTGGGCCGTAGAAAGAAAGGGCCCACTTCGAGACTTCGACGCATCTTCGGCTGGTTGTCTCCTTGTATATATTTTTTGTGCTTGGTATTTTGATGTCTTGTGTCTCTTATTTAAAAATATATTTAAATAATTTATTTATATATAATTCATTTGTTTTACGAAAATATCAATTTGATGTTTTTTTCAGACAAAAAGAAATTTGAAAAGCACAAGCAGATCATAAAAAAACCCAGAAAAATAAATATTGACTGGAGCCTAATTTTAGTTAAACGAATACGAAACATTGACTCAATAAAATTTAATTGATGTTTCTCGCTCTACTTGCTAGGTCATTGACCCACCAAACCAGGTCAAGTCAATATCAGTTCTTTTTAAAACAACAAAAATAAAAATAGTTAACCTAGTTGCATAATAATCTAATCATTTTCTCATATTATCATCTGAAACCAGATTAAACAACTATATAGGCTACCAGGAGGGTTGTGAATTCATGAGAAACACCGAGGAAAAACAACAAGCACGCTCACTACAATCATGTCCCAGAAAGAGAAGTTACA
The DNA here is from genome assembly GCA_015731905.1 of Salix dunnii. Classification (NCBI taxonomy): domain Eukaryota; kingdom Viridiplantae; phylum Streptophyta; class Magnoliopsida; order Malpighiales; family Salicaceae; genus Salix; species Salix dunnii. The sequence continues at coordinate 20,276,859 of CM027664.1, forward strand.
GAAACTAAATAGTTTGAAAAACTTAAGCTGCTCTCCTCACATTATCTCGACGGCAGGCATGACTCTAGACTGTCACCAGAACTTCATGAGAAGCTCAGGGGATCAGGAGTTGAACATATAGAAAAAGAATAATATGTAAGTTGTTTGGAGGTCAGAAGCATCCATTAAAAGAGCTTGAGTATATATCTTAAGCATGTGGGAGACAGAGAACTCATCCATTTCTAAAGTAACCACGTTTGACTTCCAACAGGAGCACTGTTTTTATTATTGTTATACTGGACCTACAAGCCTTGAATTTGCTCTCCAGATTCTCTAATTGGCTCAAGATTGCATACCACTGTGTCCCGTACACTTGCATATACTGTGCCCCGTCGAATTTCTTCTCTCATTACCGTGACTAGCTTCCTTTTGACATTATTTTTTTGGCCTCAACCACTTGCTTCCATCTAGATTTCAGACATCAAGTTGTGTCTTGTCTTGTCTGCTAGTTTTCTTACGATAATGTTCATATGGTAGCTCTGGCTTTTGGGACTGATGGCCCACAACACCCACATGCAACATCAACTTGCCTAGTGCTTACGTTCAGTATATTGCTGTGTTCTGTTTTAATTTATTAATATATACTATATTTATATTATAAATTTCACTTTGAATACTTGTTTATGAAGAAGTTATAATCTGTATTTTTTTTCTATCCTTTTAAATTAAAATCGCAAAAATTACAACAACACTAAACACCCACTGATGAAGTGCTTTTAATTGTTTGGTGGTGGTGGTTGTTGAAACTCAAATTCCAATCTCCCCCTCCTTTATTTCCTTAAAATAATCTTTCTGGATGATCTCATTTTCCATTGCTTTGTTAGTCAAATGTTGCTGCAAAGTTAAGTGTTTGATGATGTATAGACCTTTTAAAAGTATGCAAGATACCAAGAACAGCTCGATTTACATTTTTGACAGGAACAGCTTTACATTTTTTTTTATAAGAGATTGTTCTCCTCTTTCGATGAATGGTTTGAGTTATTGGCAATAAATTTTGGTTTTACGGTGTTTTGGAGTGCAACAGAAGTCATTACCTCTGAAAGTAAAACAAAAAAAAAATTAAAAAATGGTTGAACTTGAACTTAATATTAATAACTAAGTATCATTAATTACAATTGATTTAGATGTAATAACGACATGATAATTTCTTGATAAAGAGATCATACTCCTACATAGTATTGAGGTTTATACATACGAGTCGGGATGTGACTAATGAGTCAAACACACTGTTGCGAGATTGTCCCCCTTCCTTTCACAAGTAGTTCGAGTCTTGCCATAAATTGACTCGTTTTTTTTTTTTTTTTTTTTATATATATATATATATATATATGTATGTATATATTTAAAAAAATTGAATTTATTTTTACTTTTTAATATTTGTAGATGGTTTGGTATGTTGATGTTAAAAATAATTTTCTAAAAATAAAAAATTTTATTCTAATATATTATTAAATAAAAAAATACTTTAAAAAATAATACTATCACACCACATGCTTTAATCTTGAATGCACCTTCCACTACTCCACAAGAATTTAAGACAAAGTTAGTCATGTGATGTACACATAAAGCCTTCTATTTATCTAGCTTGAGAGGGTCATACGGGAATGGGAGATGCTCGAGGGCAAATTAAATGACTAATATGGTGATTTGACCACCACCAATGACTTTTGATAAAAGTAATATCTCCATTTATAATTAAAGATGGAAGTGATGGTGGAATAATAAAATAAAATAAAATAAAAACCCTTGACATTTAAGGTGTCAAAAAATGGGAGGTAAAGTCAATACTTTTTAACGTGAATGTTCTATAACACTTTCATTGAAATTTGAAGTTGCTAATGAAAATATTGGTCAAAGGTAATAAATCCCTAATGAGAAATCGGTTGATAATAGGTTTCCATTTATAATTCAAATGCTGTCTTTAAACTATCATTTAACGTCATTTAGGTTTTCTTTTAATCAATAATTAAAATAGATAATTGTGATCGCATGGGATTGCAATCCCCATCCAATCAAGATTTGTAGTCAAAGGTTCCCAATGACATGGAGTGCGGGGATAGCACACAGAAGCAGTGAGAAGTCTTGTCTGCAGCTGAACCAGCAATCTCTAAACTGTTTTTTAAACTAATAAAGTATTTTAACATTTTCGAGCATTCAATTTTCCAATGTTTTGAAAAAATAAAATAAAATCCAAGTTTATATTATAATGCTGTTTTTTCTCATCATAGCTTTAATTTATAAATCCAAGGATATACTTTCCCTCGTCATGGCTCGAAACCTTAAACTATACATTTTACAGTATCACCATATCTCTCACACGAATTTAGAATTTTAAAAATTAATTTAGTATATGATCGCATAAAATTGGTTTGATGGTGTCACCTCATGCAGCCCCCCCTGCCCACCCACCCACACACATAATTGTAATCATTGTAGGCATAGATTAGACTCTGTCATCACCATATTATTTTAGAATACATACATTACACAATTAATTGTAGGAAGAGGCGTGTCATGATGAAAAAAAATCTGAAATCTGAATTGTAGCTCTTGATTTTAAGTCAAGATATATTTAATTTGTAAGAATTTAAGATAATCGAAATTTTATTTATTTAATCTAGTTTGGAAAAATGTCTAAAATAAAAAAAAATTGATGTGTAGCCTTTCCAGGTCCACACAGACAACGATTCTTTGGTCCAAGAATAATTAAAAACACATGAAGCTTATAAGGTGCAATTTGATATATGTGGTTGCCTAGCAACGAGTGGTCCATGACCTTCTCCATGCCCTAAAGTTGCAAGATTTCAAGTATTTAAATGAGGGAGACAGAGTTTGATACGTGGGCTTTAAAAGCACGGTCTCTTCTCCCCATAAATTCATGTTCTTTCCACTCTGTTGGTGCATTAATTTATTTATCAATCTGCACAGTGTTTGGAGCACCCTATCCTTTTCAATGTTTGAATTTCCCAATCCGACCCGTGAGGAAAAATTGCTAAAATTAATTATATAGCAGGGGATCCAACATTGAGTGTTTAGAATTAAAAGATTTATTATTTATGTGATTTCAGGTTCGAGCGATGTGATTGTTAATATGATAATCACTAGATATTTATATAGTTGTTAACTTCAGGATTTATAGGATTAGTCGAGGTACAAGCAAATTAACTTAGACACACTGTCAATAAAAAAATACTAAAATAAATTGATTTTCAATAACATGAGATTTATAAAATAAATTTATGTGCATGTTTGTCAATTCCACTATAAAAGTATCCCAAAACAGCGATCCAAATTATGGGGTTGATTTGCGGATCCTTATGTCAACCCAAATAAATTACTTTTACTAAAACGATTTTATTTTATTTCTAAAAAAATAATTATACATTGACTTGCTGAGTTTAAATGTTGTTTTGCCGAATCAATTTTTAGCTCTAAGAACTTAATTGTACCGATCAAGCTTCGTTTTAAAAAAATGTTTTTGTTTTAATTGTTATATATCTTACAGGGACATCAAACGTATTAAAACCGCTATTAAAAAAATTTAACTCATAAAATTATTTTGATAATTAGAAGAACATTAACACTCTCAATATTAATCATAATTAATCAGGGTTTAAAAAATCATGAATTTTAAATATTGAACCAGCTGAGTAGAGAGAGAGAGGGAGAATAAATTTTTCACGAGCACTGATCGATCGTTCAATCTCCTCGTGACCCTTCTCGTAATCTGATCGAGAAGTGTGTTTTTTCTTCTTCATTTTCAATTTAATCGAAACTTTATCTAGAGAAAGGGTGTCCCAAATCGCAGGTAAATAAATTATTATCAATTGTCACTGCGTAAGATTTGAAAATAATAATGGAAAAGATAAGGCTACGAGTGGGGTTTTAGAGTAGGGTAGGTATATGCTGTATATTGTAAAATCATATAAATTAGATTGATATTGTATTTTAAAAATATTTTTAAAAAAGTTATAAATTTTTTATTTTTATGTTTTTTTATATGTGTATTTTTAAATTATTTTAATATGATGTTAAATTATTTTAAAAATAAAAATATATTATTTTAATATATTTATGAATAAAAAATATTTTGACGAAGAACTCAACCACGCTAAAAACAAAAACATCTAGGTTAATAGGTTTTGCATTGACTTATTGGCTTGAACTAGTCCATTCCATTTTGATTTTTTCTTAAAAAACAAATATCATGGTTGTAGTAAAACTAATGATACATATGAACTCAATATTTGCATTTAATATTTTTTATTTTTGAAACATATAAATTTATCCCAAAAATATTTTCTTATACATATATATATTTGTTTTCATCTCTTCAACAAAACATTTCTTTCTGTTGTTTCCTTATTTAACTCTATAAAAGTAACTATATATATATATTATTTTTTTATATCTGGCCAAGTCCATATCATTATTTATATATTATTTTTATATTTGGCCAAGTCCATATCATATATATATATATATATTAGGGTATCCTCTAACCCGGCCGTCCCAAATCTTGAGAAAGAAAACATTATTTCTCCCTCTGCAGACCACCTGATAAGTTAAAATATGATGAGATCATGGAGAAGACATGATCAGTTTAGAGTCCATCTCACCACCTAATTAAAATTTCTACTGCTATAATTGTATATTTGATTTTCCTTTTAGTTTTAATATTCATGTACCAAGGAGAATTTTTTAAAACTGTTTGAAACACAAAAACAAATGGTCTCTAAAGCTTGTAGGTGTCATGATATATAGACTTGGAAACTTTTTTAATTTTATCATATAGAGTTTTATAACTTTTAAATTTTCCCTCCGGCATCATGTGATATACCATATGTAAAACCTATGGTTATAACACTAGTAGCCAGACGTCTTTGAACCTGTAATGGTGGCAAAACGCAACTACAATTTTGTTTTTAAGAAAAAAACACACAAACGGAGAAAAGGTTCCTGGCTAGAGGCATCTGGGGCTCAAAACCTTGGAACGTCATGAGTGATGTATGCAATAAACTGGCCCAAGAACAAGAGCAGAGCAGATAAGGAAGAGAAGAATATTACATGGGTGGCATGGTTGCTGCCATGTTAGGGATCTTAACAAATGCAGAAGGAAGCTTGTTGTAGAGGGAGACAGCCCCAAGAAAACCAAGAACATGAGCCTGTATCACCCTAAGTGACACAGTCGCACGAAGCCCCATTTCCAAGAAGACGTTATCCTGTCATTGGACCCACAATTATGACAATCAGCGGCAGGGAATTGAGTTTGAAAAGAAGTCAAATCAAACGGCTGTATACAATCTATCAAAGGTCTTTATTTAGCCTCAATGAAAGCAACACATACGTACTACCCTTGAAACAATCTCCACCAACCAATCAAAAGCCTCTTCTCTTTTCCTTTTACCTTCTCGAAAAAGCTTCGTGCACCGTACTCTCTTAGAAAATCTACCCTAATTTAACCCAAATAAGCAAGCCGACAACCCACAAAATCCAAACCAGAACAAAACAAACCCAACCCTAGTTTTTCTTTACTTTCGTGGTAGGGTTTCGCAGTGTTTTTTTTGGGTAAAAAACTTGTGGTTGGAAAACCATTCCATGTTTATGAGTGGTTGGGCGTACGTCAACACAAACTGATAGATTTTGTAAGAGGAAAGGACACTTGTGTATGTTTCACCGACACCTGTTCATCTTGCATGATGGAGAGAGAGAGAGAGAGAGAGAGAGAGAGAGATGTAATCCTGTTAAAAGCCACGCAAGTTTTAGCTTCGATCTGCTTCCTTCCTTTTGCTGAAGTGTGTGTGTGGAAGTATGAGAAGAAACAAGAAGGGTTATTTCTTGAATTCCATTTTTGTGGTAATTGTTGCTTCTTTTCTTGGGTTTTTGGTATAGATCAAGAGTTTTAAACCCTAACGTGCTGTTTCGAAATTTAGGATTAATTTGAGTAAACATAAAATTATTTTAATATCATTTATTCAATATTCTAATGTCTGGAAAGTTATGAATAATATATATACAAATTGTATAATTAATTCATTTTTATGTACAAATTTACCTTTACAAATTACACTATAAGATTTGCAATTTGCTTCTGAGTTAATCCATCTCCTTTTCTCTTTAACGTATACTTAAAATAAACCTTTTTTTTAAGATAATGACAAAAATAATTCCATAAAAAATATGTTTTCACCGCTTCAAGTTACCTCAAGTGAAATGAATTTTATAATTTTAAATCGTGTTCCAAGCAAATTAAATGATTTCCTTCTATTTAAACAGTTGGAAACAATTGGATCCGATCACAAGTAAATCTCTTAGATTTGAGTTTGAACACCAAAAAGAGTGGTGATCAGTGGTAGGTAGATCTTATGGTAACATTCCTTAAGAGGGTATCACTTGTTTCTCAGATCTGACTCAATTCTTCTGTATGTTTTGTGCTAATTTTCTCTCTTTTCTTTCCTTTTTTTTTGTATGCTATATCTTTCACTCAAGAACTGATCCAGGAAAAACAAAAAGGGTTTTGCTTGTTTTTGTATTTTCTTCTTCTGGGCATTAGAAACTGACAGAAGAGAGTGAGCACACAGAGGCATATTTGTATAAATCTATACCGTTGCTTTTGCGTGCTCACTTCTCTTTCTGTCAGCTTCCAGAGCCGGATTTCGGCCTGTTTTTTGCTCCAGAAACTCCTTTCTTTCTCATCCTTTCCCCTCTCTTTACAAACCCAAAAAAAGGCTCCTGAAGATGAAGATGGTGGTGCATAGTAGGCAAAAAAAGGAGAAGCAGAAGCAGCAAGGTATCCACTTTGTGTATCGTTTTTTTTTTCATATTTTGAATCTTGATTAGTTTACGATGTATTAAATTATAGTTTAGTATAATAGCGTGGCTTTCGATGGAGTTTAAGCCAGATTACTGTGCAGTTTATAGCGGCAAAACTGTGTTGGGTAGTGTATATATATAGCATGGGACCATTTCATTCACGTTATCCCTTGCTAAGTTTTTGGAGTATCTCTTTGCAAAGCAAAAGCCCTCCTTTTCCTTTTCTTTTGCTCTTATCTCTTGCGCATGCGATTATGTTACCTACTCAAGATTTGAATCTGGATTTGACCTGTTTGTTTTCATCCGATTCTTATCTTGTTCTTTTTGTGAAAGTGGGTTTTCCTTTTTATTGGTTCAAAACCCTAGTCTGGCTACAAGAAGGGTTGTTTCTTGGAGAAGGGATTTGTGGCGAGTCGTCTTATGCTTGCCCTTAGTATAAACTGATCTGATCATTTTCCATTGTCTCTTGGAAGTAAGTTTTGTTTTATGTTTTTCTTCTTTTGATTTAATGTTCATGTCATGTTTTTAGAACAAAAGAAGAGACTTGAAATCTTTAAATCATCGCATGCATGCAGTGATTTTTTTTCAGAAATAAGAAATTTCTGCAGCCATAGTTTCTCCTTGTGGTTCTTTTTGTTTTTTTGGAGCTTTTTGCAGAAAGGCCATGAGAAGGTCAACTCAGTTATCACGAAGTAGACAAAATGTAGTCAAAAACAGGTCTGGAAGTACTTCAGGTAGCAACCTTCCAGCATTTAAAGCACTGACTTCTGTTTATTTTATGCAGTTTTTGGCTTGTAATGTATGTTTTTGATGTGTTGGTTAGAGTATTTCAATGGTTGCTCAAGGACTATAGTTTAAACTTCTACATGGTTTTATCTATCATATATTTATTTTGTTTGGTGATTCTTGCAGTGCAAATTCAAGCTAAAATCTTACATGCATGGTCTGTGATTCTTGGCTTTCAGAATTTTAAATCAACTTGTTTCTTCTATTTTTGATTCACATCAAGATATGTCCCACGATATCTTGCTCATGAGAGTAGATCGGAAATGAAGGAGTATTATATGTAAAGCCATAGTACTTTCTATATGCTGTGTTCCAACTTTATTTTACTTGGTCTTGATAAAATTTAAATTCTGATAACATTTTTCAGTTCTTGCATCTTCGTATCTTCTTTGTCTGATGTTTCCTTCATCCATTCCTGGTTTTATAAACGATCATATAATTAACCTTGATTCAACTCTTCTCTATGCTTATGAAAGAGTGTTTAATCCCTAATTTTGTGTTTTTATTAAATTATACAACATTATGTATGTTATGTAATGGCAGGGTCATCACCAAAAGTATGAGATACGTGATCGTTCTGTATGTTAACTTGTGGGTCCTCAATTGCTTTAGAGATCTAATGGTAATGATCCATGGTATGTCTGATAACTCATTGTTTTACAAGGTACCCATTTATTTTAATTATTCAATTCTCCTAAACACTAACATTTAGTTCTTTCTTTGATTTTAAATCGATACTGTTCTAGCAGTTCCGTTCATGAAATACTTCGCGTGAAAGCTCTTGTCACCTCTTTCCAACTTTTTGATTTGTTTCCAGCATGCACTTCTACAACTTTAAGAATTACATGTGTGTGCATAATCACCTCCTGGACATGATGCATGATCATCATCGATTGTTGGGAGAATGTTAATCTGGGGTTTAATTACTCTATCTACATATCTTATATAGTTAGAAAACTTGGGGATTTTCTAGAAAGTAAAATGAATCTCTCGTTTATGTTGTTGAGGTAGCTGGTGCATAAATTAATTCGGCATTTCAGCCATCCTTTTCCTTTTCGAGATGATACAAAAGTGGACATTACTGTGTTTACACAGTCTTCTTTGTCTTCTGCTCTCTTTGCTGTCTTGTTTCTCCTGATCCGAATTTACCTTTTTTAAAAATGTGTCGGAAGCTTTTGTTGAGTTGCTAGACACAAAAATAGTTGAATAAAATGTTGTGTTCGTGGAGGCACCTAAACATGAAGTATGCTGATGTTTTGGAGAACTCAGACGTAAAAAAATTGATATCAACCATCATATATATAATACATTAAGTGATAAAGGAAATGAAGACAAGACCAGCCTTTTCTTGTGATGTGGATGACGTGCGAATTGTTGCTTATAAAATGTATATTTCGTGACACTAGGAAGGTTTTCGTGAAGGTTAAGGACAGTGTTTTGAATCAGCATGAATTTAAAAAGACATAAATAATTTTGACATGTTTAGTATCATTAAATTAATTAAGATAAAGAACATTTCACTCTAGTAATCGTCTTTTTCTATCCCCTATTGAAAGAAGTGTGCTGTGATCTCGTTTCTTTTAGCTAGGAATTAGCCAGCCTATTATGGAGGTAAGCCTGAGTAAAGGGGGGAGTGGGGTAATGGTTTTAGCTAGGAAGGATAAAAGATTAGCCGATTTTCGCTGTAGTTAATCACTTTCAACTATGAGATTAATTGGTACAATTAACCTAACAAAATTGCCTTCATAGCTTTAGTCACTCCAAGTCAATGCGTCCATGCATTACCTTCTTTCATCTCTTTTCAAGTTGGTGATTTACAATGTGTTGCTTCTTATAGTAGCTTGAAGTCAATGAATGATTTTGAGTCCTAGTTACAGAAAAAAAGGCAGGAAAACTATATTTTGCTTCAAGTTTCACAATGTCTACTTGCATTTTGTAATTCTACATTTAAAAATTCGTAACATTCATCTACAATTACATTATAACTCCATAAATAACATAACAAAATAATTTTAATAACGGAACCATTGACTTCCAGTGATTATTCTTTCCATTGTATTCCATGAAAGCATATCATATAGTGTTAACATAGAATTTATTCTCCTATTGAAAAAGTCCAACCGGTTTCAACGTTTACACACACACACATCACTCGGCTTATGGTATTGATCCTAGCGAAACCTTAGGACAAGGGAGATTGCTGCTTAAGGCTAGTGATCACTCACTTGGACAAGTGAAAATATTTACAGGATAGCTAATCTTGGATTATACATTAGCTTTGCATCTCTTTTATAGGTGACAGGATGTCGTAAAAACTTCACACACATTCGTGGATACATAGGTGTAGTTTGCATGCATAGATAGTAGGAACTTATGTTAACATGCATGGCACTATTCATGCATGTGTAACACTTAGCCAGAAGCCTTATTTTATCTTTTACAACACAGGCACAAACATAACATACTGTCACGCACATATATATGATCTTGTATTCTCTTTTTTTGTTGAATTTTACTAAGGTTATTTGATATAATTCCTTAATTTTTCAATCATTGCACTGCAAATATTCTCTGATAATATCTATAAATTTGTGTATAATAATATATATAGATAAAACTTTTAAAAAAACGGTGCCGATTTGATTTGAAGAAAAACATGACTCGGAAGTCATCATAGATTGTGCCTTCTTCAGGAAATTTCTGTTGATTTTAGCAGTTATGAGCCATTAGTTTATGCGCTACGAAATTCTTAAAATTATGATATTCGTGCATCCCAATCACTGTTAAATTTTCAAATAAACCTCTTCTCCACAAATACAACTCCTTCAAAGGTTACTCTCTATAGTCCTTACCCAGGTCATATTTTCCTATGTTTGTTGCCTATTTATAAAATTCTAAAATTCAGCCTTCATGACCTCTATGTAGAATCAACAGATCGAGCTGGGAACCTATGACTTCGTGCCAGCTGAATTTGGCAATGTTCATTCGGTATCCGAAGGAATTCTAAGGTTAGATTCTCTTTGAGGTTTGCTCTCAACATGTTTCATTGATTTCAATTTACTCATATGAAAAGCTTACAAGGATATGGGGACATGGGCCTCAACAACATTTCTACATATTTTCCTATGTTTGCTGCCTCGTAATGCATGTTCTCTAGAGGATTTTAGCAAAATTTGTAATACATAAGCATAATATTCTGTTCGAAATGAACATAAGTTGTCGATTCGGTGGATAATTTTGCAGTTTCTTGATTAGATTTTTTTTTTTGACGTTACACTGCTGCAATGTATTTTGATTATGTGCTGTAGTTGTGTGCCAGGTACTTGGCGAAACCATAATATTATTGCTCTACCCGAAATATGTTTTGCGATTCGAACGTTCCACGTTTATGCTAACTAAGCTTTAAACAAGGTAACTGGTGATGGCATTTATGTGATGATTGCATTCATTCTTATCATCTTTACTTTTCTTTGGCTTAATTTCATTCGAGCACGAATTTTGGAACTACAAGTGTTTCTATGCTGAAAACATAGAAAGTTGGGATTAGGTAAACACAAGACAATCTCTTTGAACTTTCTTTTGGAAAGTTCAAAAAACCACCCCCGAGTCACCAAGTCCTTTTGCCTCTTTGATTTTCCTTAACCCTATAAAGTGCCTTTATTAACAAAAGGTGAGTGACACTTAAAAAAGGAAGCATGGAGCCCCATGACCCAACATTGGTGATAGGGATGGCAGTATCATGATTGAAAAATTTCCCTTGCATCTGGAGGTATTGTGGAGACTGTGCCTTTCTTAACAAATGGTGAGAGTGACATAAAAAAAGGAAGCATAATGGAGCCCCACGGCCATTGGTGATGAGGAGGCCAGTATGATCATTATTGAAAAATTTCCCTTGTATCCTGAAGCCGGTCTCTAATTTTCATTAATAACATTGATTATCTTCTCTGGTTTATCCAAAAACACTGTGTCTAACAGCTTGGAAGCCAAAATTATGGCCATAGATGGATTTGGTTTGCTTCTAATTACCATAATAGTCTCTCCCAAGTATGCCAGGCAACACTGTAACGTGTAACTAGTTGATGGAGTATTTTTTTTGTTTGTTTCTAAAGTTTGTGGGCGGGGGAGACTCATAATGCTTCAGCCTTAAGCTCTCTCTCAAATCTTCGATCTCATTTTTACCTCCATTTTCAAGGTCTTAACTCTCTAGAGCTTTTAGTTGTCGCAGATACTAACAACCAATTTATGAAAATTCAAGAATTGAAGACAAACAATGAATCTATTACATAAATGTAAATGCAAGTCATGATGTTTAGTCAATTCTGATTGTATCAAATACTTGCGGTCTGGATAAATTAGCTATAACCATCTATCGTACGAGATAGTGATTGCTGGGGTCAAAGGTTTCCTTGTTTGCAAGAACTCAAATTCTATGTTTTGATCAGTCCTAAATTGAATGATTGCAGGATTGCGATGCCCCAGATCAGCATATAGTTTGCAAGAGGTGTACATGTGAGTTCTTAGTTGTTGGCAATGGGTTGAAATATCAAGGTCTGCTGTAGATTTTTTTCATCTTGAACATTTTTCTTCGGGGGGCTGTCAAAAATCAGATGGCTGAAATGAAAACTTTCTTGAAGCTATATGCTAAGAAAAATGATCTTCTCCTGCCTGCTTACATCGAAAAGCTTATCTTATGCCTACTTTCTGGTATAGATTTCCTGTGAATTACAGAGAAATTTGTCTAGGGTTTCACTGCCTCTACCAACAAGATAAGCTCAGACCAAAAACAACAGGTAGGTGTGAACACTAAAATCATATTGAAATAATAGAAAGCAGCAGCAGACATTTTCTCCCATCAACAAATTTCAAGTGCATATTTATTGCTCTATTATGAAACAGATGGCAAGCAGATATTGATTGCTTACATGAAACTTGCGCAGATAGAAGGACTCAAGGTGTCACCAGTGCTCCGGCGTGTATATATCGGCTTCAAAAGCCTTCAAAGATCTTGCATGGAAAGGAAGGGGGGATGCTTGAAAAAATTACTCGCCAGTTTAACCAGATCTTGGAGAAAAATAATAACCAGAAATGTGACATACCTTATGTTTTGTAGTGCCTGAGTTTGTTTTGGTGCATAAACTTGTATGGCAATATGTGGAGACAGTTTATATCCACTTGCTATGTGACTGCAGGGAGCACAAAAAAATGCTATGGAGGGAAAAGACAGCATGATTCCCAAATCCAGGAGGTTATACCGTTATCTGTACTTTTTGTGGGAAGTACTGTACTGTTTTTTTAGAACAGGGCATTTTTGGTGCTCGAGTTTTTAAACTCTTTTTTTTTTTTCCTTTTGAAGGGTTTCAAAGGATGCACAAATTAGGCTATAAGATATTGTGTGGCCATCGTCGGCATAGAAAAAATAGATAATTATCATCTTGGAGTAGAAAAATAGGGACGAGAGTATTTTCCTATATTCTCTATTTTAAAAGACAATTTATTATTATTATTATTATCTTCGTCCCTAACATCACCCAAGCAAACGCAACCTCAATTAATATCAAAGGATTTTATCAAAGTTCTTTTGGTGCAATTATGAGATTATTACTGTGGCATGGTATATGACTATTAACTGTGATAATTGAAAATAAAAGCTTGATCATGGATTAGGGCGTACTTTTTGATCCTGTTGAATTCGTTGGCTTTAACTTTTATGATCTGGAGCCTCCATATTTTATAGTTCACTCAAGCAATGGATGGACACATTTAATACCCTCCTTTTAGATCAATACGGTGCCAAAATATGACACAAGTTGCTTCTCAGACCACGCGAGACGCTTAAAAAATCAAGTTAAAGAGCGTGAAAGAACACATGAAACAAGGAGACAGATTGGAAAAATGAGGGGCTGCCTTTTCCCATTCAAGTTAAATTTTGAAAGTGGATGTCGATAATCCTTGCAAATTCCTAAAATAAAAGGAAAAAACCGAGTGTCATAACTCATTAGGATTGTACAACAATTTGGATTTTATTACAGGTTAAATGTCAAGTGATGATGGCCTTGCTGAGGGAAACTGGACCACTTTCAGGTGGTCAAGCCCTGGTCACATCAAGCTTTAATCGTGGTCACTGACTTTTAGAGAGGGCTCCAGCTGCGAAAAGGAGATTCCTACGCGAAAACTGTTTCAAGTATAAGGTACAAAGGTTATATATACCGGAAGACCAGTATCAAAAGGCACAAAAAATCTCGAAGAATTTGAGAATTTGGAAGAGTTACCCTCAACGTGCTAACAGGAGTAGACTTCGTTGGCAGAGTTTTTAACAATCTCAACCTGTGTATATTTCCACTTTTGCTGATTACAAGAAACATGTACTTTAAATGTCACCTCAAAAGAAATAGTTCAAAAGAAGAGCTACTACTTTCACAGGAAAACTTACTTTTCTTCTTTCTTTGCGGGCTTTGTGCTTGTAGTTACATCCCATAATTTTACAGTACAATCAGCCGAACCAGAAGCAAGGAGGGAACTTTCACAACTGATATTAGGACAAGAAAATAGCAGATTGTATCAGCAATATAGCAATCAATAAAAAAGAACTTTGCCCAGTTAAAAATTCTTTCGAAATTTCGACAAGCGTCCAGGATATGCACCTGAAGGCAAGTGACCATACACATGAATTGTGTCCCATCAAAGGTGATATGCAGCGGCCACTTGAGAGGTCCCACATCATAATAGTGCCGTCTTCATCACCAGATGCCATATATCGACCATCAGGTGACATGGCCAATGACAAAATCATACTCCTATGGCCAATAAAAATGCGGACACACTCCCCACTCTGTACATCCCACAGTCGAACTGTTTTGTCACTGGAGCCAGTGGCGATGTAATTGCAGTTGGCATGCCATTGCACGCACTGAAATATATGCAAATCCAATCCAACGTAACTGATATTGCAAAATTAGAAGAAGAAGAAAAAGAGTAATTCCCTTGACATAAAGCAAGCTCAATATGATAGCTTTGTCCTTGGAGGAAACACCAATTTGTGGAGGGAGGTTAACTTTAAGAATGAATTTCACTCAGTTCTTCCTTTTTAATCACAAGAGCTATTTTGTTCTATCCACATTCCAGACAAATAAATAGAATGCAAAAGCTGCTTACATCTACATCAGACAAGTGACCTGCCATTATCCTCAAAGGCTGTATCCTATCCATAGACCAAATCCTTGCTGTGCGATCATGTGAAGCACTGGCAAAATAATGTCCCATAGGGCTGAACTGCACCCCAAAAGATTAGGAGGAAGAATGTATGAGAAGCATGACCATGAAGTATTATGGAAATCTATGCCTCTCCTCAATTTCATCATGATTATCAAAAGAAAAGGGATAGAGTAAAACAACAGAATCAAATCAAGATGATGTACAGAAGGTCCAGTTTATACCTGAACATCCCAGACAGGGTAATTATGGCCCTTGTAGCAAACAAGATTTGCATTGAGTTCTGTGCTCCATAATCGAACTATTGTAGAGCAGTGTATTATCATTCAGAAAATAAAACATGCAGTAAAAAAAACATTAACAAGAGCATTTATGCATGCAGAAGAAGATAAAAGTGAAATGAAAATCCAAGAGAAAATACCTGTCGTATCTGCTGAGGATGACAAAACAAAATCTCCAAGAGGGCTAAATGAGGCTGAATGAACAGGGCCTGAATGACCCTGAAACAAAGTATAGGACCTTCTGCCACTGTTTGGCCCCGATACATGTTCACTCGAAGCAGCATCATTTTCACCCTGCAAAATAGCTGGCAGAAGAAACGTTTACTGTCATAGGTCCTCTTTGCCCGGTATGTCTTGACATGAAAACTAGCATCTAAGCATGGCAACAATGCACAACCATATCAGAAGGATATAGAATCCAAGACTAAATGCCTGTTTGGGAGTATGGTTGAGGTTACTTTTGAAAGTGTTTTTCATTCAAAAATATATTAAAATGATTTTTTTTTTATAAAAATTATTTTTGACATTAGCACATCAAAATAATCTAAAAATACACAAAAAAAATAATTTAGAATAAAAAAAATTCAATTTTTTCAAAATTGCTTTACGATCGCAATCCCAAACAGCCCCCAAGACTGGCTACAATCTACACTGTTTTCTCATCAAATGTCTCTGTACTTGCTATTTGGCTTGATTACAATTGAAAAAAATTCTTATCAGATAATCAGTGTACAAAAAATTCTTATCAGATAATCAGTGTACAAAAAATGTGAAACAGGAACTAATATTTTAGCATTCTATCATTTCAGTATTTATTGTACTAGTTATTAAACATGTTCCTGTATATGTATAGCTACAATTATAGTTTTCTTTATAAGTTCAATATAGAGCTGTGATTAAAGTTTTATTGTAACCCTACTATAAATAAGTTGTAAAACAGCATTATTATTTTCAACTAGACGTTTACCTAAACCCTCCGTTTTCAATCTAGCCTTAGTTCTGCAGCTATGCTGTTTTTTTTTTTCCTAAACTACACCAAAATGTCAGCATTTTATTCTGTGAAGAACACAGTTTAAAATTTAAATAGTATTATCCTATAACATGATTTGCATTGTACTCAAAAGCAGCTGGTGGAATTAAAAAAAATAAGAAATTATCACAGAAACTAATCCCTGTTTGGAGAGACTTACAATTGCCAGCTTGTTGTCCAAGCTTTGCGATGTCCCAAACCTGTAAAGGCATAAATCAGAATTAGCAACAGTAGTGGCAGCATGATGGGTGCTGAGTTAAGTATGAGAGAAGAACCTTCAGTGAGGAGTCTGAGAATCCACCAGCAACCAAGGATCCATCATGGGATACGGAAGAACAGTTTAAACTGAGAGAGATCCCAAATAAAACAATGAGCAATTGATCATGTAAGTAAATAGAGAAGCTTAATACAAATATATAAGTAATGAATTACCTGTTATGTGTGTTGATAAAGGTATAGAAGCTAACAGATGGCAGTGTCGCACTACTCAACTGTACACGGTTTCTCAAGTCCTCGAGAATAGACTGTTCCACTTCAGCTGGCCTGAAGGGATTGTTAATTTAATAATTATTAGAAATTTAGAATGCAGCACTAACTTATGCTAACAGGAGAATCAATTGCTTATTCTAGCTGAACCTAAACCATGCAAGAGCCTTATGGAATAAACATGGCAAAGAATATAGTCATGTATGCTAAGAAGCATGAACAAGTACAGATTACGTGCAGTTTGAACCTAGTTGAGTTTGAAAGGTCAATGATAAAGCATGATAATATAATAGAGCAATCGAACGAGGAAGAAGACAGAATAAATGAAAAAAGACCTTCAACAGTCAGCAGGTATTAATCTTAGTTGATACAAATTAATAGTAAAGTTTTGAATTAATGGACCAGTGCACATAGTCTAGCCCTATTTGGCATTGTATTTCAAAAGTGCTTTTGGAAAAAAAATAATTTATTTTTATTTTTATTTTTTACTTTAAATAAAAAAAAAATAGTGTTTTTAGATCATTTTCATGTATTGATGTCAAAAAAAAAAAAACATCATTCTGAATGAAAAACACTTTCAAAAACAACATCAACCACAACGTCAAACAGGCACAGAAACTCGCTTCTGATTAGTCACAGCCACAATGAGGTCATGTGAAGTAACAACTTAACTTAGATAAGTGTTAATAAACATTTGTGCAACCTCCCATGATTTAACGCCTAACTAAAGTGAGTATTTTACCTTGCATGTCCTCGTAGCATGTGTAAGGGACACATTCACTTTAACAAACCCGAAGGCACATGTGATATGTTATGGAAGTAGTTGTAACATATAAATGTAAAATATCACGTGTTATAGTGTGTTGAACATGCTTTGTTGAATAAGAATTCTTGTGTGTATAACATGCAAGGCTTCCCATGGGCTATAAAAGGGAGCCACAAGATTGTCAGGATCAAGCTTCCTATGTTCATCTACATTATCTATGCTTTGAATCAGCCTTTTAGGCAACACCCTCCTCGTTGTTAGCCTTGTACATATTACCACATTCCAACTCAACCTTAGGTTCAACCCGGCCCATGGTCAGGGCCATGAGTTGAGCAAGTGGGCCATTCCAAGCTCAGTTTTTAAAAAAAAAAAAAAATTAAAATGACATTGTTTTGATAAAAAAAGACTAGTAAAAAGTATAATCTGGCCTAGGGTAGCTTCTAGGTCACCAGGTTGAACTGCCAGGTTTTATAACTATGGTTCCATATCCCATTTAGATAATAATATATATGTGTGTGTGTGTGTGTGTGTATCACAAAAAGGTCATTGATCTAATGAATAAAAATGGCACAGGATTCTAGAAAATACATTACTGGCAAAGGAAGCTCGGGTTTGACTCTTGGTGCAGCAGGTACTGTATTCGCTTCAAGACGAACAGCTTTTGCTGTTGCACCAGCAGCTTTATCCTTTTTTGACTTTTTTACTGAAGCTTGTTTTCCACCATCAATTGATCTTTTCTGGACAAGACATGATGACATCAATGTAAGGAAACAACTCAGTCTTTGATAGAAAGGAAAACTTATAAGGCAATGAAAAGTAGAAACAGCATTTATTACAAAATTAAATAAAAAATAAGCATGAATTATTAACTTATGTATATGAAATCCAAATAAAGCAAGTATGGAGGAGAAACAGACTTTTGATGAGCATTCTACCTTGTTCTCATCCATGTCACCCTCTTTGGTTTCTCCTTCAGTCTTTTCAGAATCTGAGAGAAAACCCCCTGTCTTCTCAAAGCGTTCTTCTAAAGAATCTTCAAGCAACTACAGAAAATACAAAAAAAAGTTCAACATCGACACCAACACAATTGCAATAAAAACAACCAATTACTTCCTCATTTACAACCAAGAAGCAGAACCCACTCACCCCCCAGTGGATTTCCTTTTTATTTATCTGATTAGCTGCATCCTGGCTGCTTCCAATCAATGTAACAGCATCAGGATCATCTGAAATTGAGATGGGCTGTCCAGGAGAAACTGCCAGCAGCAAAAGAGAACATGTCTCATTCACCAATTTCTTCATGGATTAAACATGGTTATGCAACTATTTTCTAAGCAAAATGATATACCTTGGAAGTTAATATGCTCATTGACAATCCCAAGTATTATAGTTGATTTTGACTTCCGAAGGTACTGCATCATAAGCTCTTCGGAGTACTGATAATAAATTTAACCAACTTTTCAGAAATTTGCATAAAATGATGAATAGTGTTCTTATGTGTTACAAATTAACAGAGGAGAACCTTTAAATCACCTGACATATCTTAATGTTGACTTTGCTCTGCCTGAGAGTATGAGCAAATTCCATCTCCTAGCAAAAAAATACAATCATTAGATCTTCTACAGAAATTTAACTACATTAAAGGATGGAAAATGCAACACAATCTTAGAATGGTATCAACCTCCAGATGAGACGGAGAAAGAACTCCTTCCAACTTTTGAAGGTCTCGCGAGTGCATCATTTCATGATCTTCACGGAAGCTATTGAAAAAATTTCTTGCTGGGGACAAAATATGATAATGAAAAACAAAAAACAATACAACTGTCATCCAAACAAGCCACTTTTTTTGAAATTTTCAAGTTTACGAAAAGGATAAAAGAAGAGACAGAAAATTCAATATTTACCGTCTTGGATATGCCCTTTTGCAACAATATCCATATAACAATGGACAAACACTGGATAAAGCACTCGAAGCAACTCATGCTGCAGAATTCAAAGGAATCCACATTATCAAAGTAAATATCATATGCTAAAAAAGAAGAAGCAAATATCAAACCTGGCATCAAAGAAGAAATCATTGACTAGTGTACCTTGTACAAATCAAGCGAACTATAAGCCCAAGTTCTTAGTTTACTATACTCATCCTGGTATCGGGCTGGACTATCCTCTGGTCTGAATAAAAACAATAAAATTAACTTTCAAATCAATAATGAGTAAATAACCACACTACTAAAAATCTTGGGTAAAAAAAGCACTTCATCATTCTCCAAATTTATTAGAATTTCTAATGTTTTCAGGTCCCATTTCTGCTTTCACATTGTTATTCCAAATCTTCACTTTCAACCAATCAACTTTAGGATCATATTTAGAGTTTCTCACGCACATTATTGTTTTAAGCCCCGTTTTCTTTTTACAAAGAGCTGTTACAGTGTCATTTAAGTTTCATTAAATGAACATAAAACTACATTTGATGACAAATTTCCTCCCTCGAGGTGTCTTAAAGGCTCTTCCTTTTTGCTAATGTTAAACAGGCACAGACTCTGTTAAACTGTTTACTTCCTCGCTTAAGTTAAAACCCTAAAAAAGTTTTTTTAAACTCAATTTTCATAAAATCCATGAATCCAAACACAAATATGTTCTAACTAAATAACAAAAAAGCATACAAATTCTTCACTACTAAGGCCTACTTAAAATCTAAATTCTCTCTAATTACAAAAATACAAAAATAAAAACTTCATTGTCCATTAAAGCCATTTATTTTCTTTCTTCTCCTACATCAAAATCAGTACAGAGTCAGCTAAAACTCCTTGCCTACTCAGAAACCCATTTTTTACCATTCAAACACTCTGCCCTCCAAAAAAATCCAGGAAAAAAAAAACATCAAATCGAGTAAAAAATAAAGAAAGAGAAAAAATTGGGGTTAGAGAGCTACTGAGAGAGGGAGTGAAGGAGATTCGAGAGATCAGGATCCGAGTGGATATTGACGGCATTGTTGTTGTTGTTGTTTTGTTGGATTTCTTCATGGAAAGCAAGCTCTGCTTGCTTGAACCCTTTCTTCTTCAAATACGTTTCCACAAACTTCACCACGGCTTCTTCATCCATTATCGCTCTTTTTCTTCTTCAAATAAGAATAAAAACACTGCAAAATCCTTCTTTTGTGCTTCGAAATGAACCCACCTCTCTCTGTCGCTCTCCTCGTTTTGCTCCTTGGTCGAAGCTTTGCTGATTTTTCTCTGTCGAGGCTTGCTGATTTGTGATGGCGATTAGGGCTTTGAAGTGTCAGTTATACAGCCCAGCAAAATTGTCGTTTGGGCCTGGGATATGTTTTGTAATTGAGTTTTGGGCTCAAGGCCTCAATCTAGCTGCTGGGATGTATGATCTTAGGAAGTATATTTATATTTATTTCATTTTGATTCTCATTTATTTTACAAATCAAATAAATCTTTAATTTCATGAAGTTGGGTTTCAATTGCTGTGAGACTAATACAAAGAACGGAAAAAAAGTAGATAAATTCAGGACTTGCATTGACATTATCTTTGAGAATATTTCTTCAACAGTAGAATATTTTTTAGGATTCAACAAGTTTTATTTAAGTGGAAAAAAAAATAACTAGAATTAAAAAAAAAAAATTACATTAGCAAGTACACAAAAAAATAAGTTCAGGTAGTGTCCTTTGATAACATAGTATATTGTATTAACAGACAGCTATGTCTATGATGTAATAGTCGATTTAAAATTATTATAGAATTAATGGGTTGTTAGTTTTAAAAACAAAATAAGAGTTGTTAATTTCATGATTGTTATATTTTAATGTTCAATTATTTAATATGCTATGATTTTGGTTTAAGGGTTTGTCAAAAATAAATTAATATTAAGTATGTGAAATACCATATAAATATTTTATGAAAGTTTTATTTTTTAAATGTGGGAATGAGAACTCGTTCACAAAAGATGTAACGTGATGACAAAGGACTTGTGATCTTTCTTGCAAGTCTAGGGTTTGATTCAATGCGTGATCATTTTGTAACGAACTAACATAGCTATGGTTTTATTCGTTTAACCCAGATTCGTAAATAATGGCTGAAGGAGGGTGGGATTTCCTCAAATCCAAATAAAAAATAATGATAACTCTATATATATATAAAAAAATAACTTGTATTTTCAATGAGAAATTACACCTTTTGAAATATTTTTACAGCATTAGTTGAGGTATGCGAGATCTGATGTTGTCCAGCAATTACATCCTATCAAGCTACCCCAGGGTCTCTTGTAAAGCTCTTTGTTGGTCATAACATGCTTGGAGGTGAAAAATCTAATTGAATACAGTATCTTTTCAGAACTCATAACACTCTCATCATCCAATCCTTTGGAGCTTGAAGTTGTTTCATTTACATGCAACAATTTACACAAGAGAAATACTTGATACTTTTCGAAACAAACAGCATCTCTGTCAATTGCATTTATGAAGTAATAGATAGAGGAGATGATGAAATGGAATTCCTTGCTTCCCTGGCAGAATGCAACACGTTAAAAGCTGGGAGCTTTAACAACATATCAGGAAGATCACTGGTGATTGCAGTTATAAGTGTTAAGAAACCATCTAACCTAAAATCTTAAGTAATTAGATGAGACCCTAGAATATGATTTATATTATTCACTAACACGTCCCCTCAAGTGAAAATCATCCGAGCTTGTAACTTGCACAGGTTCATACTACTTTTTGCTTGATTTTTTTCTCAAATAGAACAGGGATAGTGAGATTTGAGTTCGTAATTGCTAAGTCAACAAGATTCTGATGCTATCTCACCTAAAAACTTAAAGTTTTTAGGTGAGTTGATTTTTTGATAGAAAATTATTTAACCTAAATAATTTTTAGATAAGATAATTCATTGATAAAAAATCGTTCAACCTGTACAAGTTATTGTGGGATAGCTTTGATTAGGAAATCACATTTTCGGACACATCCTTCAGGAATAGGAAATCCAGTGAACTTTCCTGTACATGGATCGAAATCAATTCATTGGTGAAATACCAGCTTCTTTTGGCAATCTTCAAAAGCGAAAGCCGTTCTCACTCTTCTTGGAGCAATCTCTCATATTTTTTTCTATTGTTGTTTCAAAAAGGAGAAGAAAGAATTACTCTGCTGCCCTTCAAGGAGTTGCGAGTAGGCCTAGAAACAGGCTTTGAACTGTGAAGGATTGAGCCCAGCAAGATAGCCTGTTTAGAGCCAGGGTTTGTTTTGTAATTGAGCTTGAGCCTCAATCTAGCTGTTGGGCTTCCATAACGATCATTTTTCCAAGTATAGTCTTGATTTTGACAAGGGAGCTTGTACATTTTATTCATCATTATTTATTTATTTTAAAATAAATAAATATATAAATAAAACGAAAGGCATTATAAGATTGCCAACATTTTCTATATTACGGCCGACATGTGAATTATTGCTCCTTGGATTTTTGAAAGGTGCACGCCAGACAATTTTTTCATGGATAGTTTGCTTTTGACTTTTAATCATGATATATTTGATATTAATATTATTCAATGATGCTTTTTATGTGTTAATAATGGTGATTTCTTTTACACTAGGAAATTTGCGTCCGGGGAGGGATTTTAAAAGATAGATAAATTCAATGTTTTAAAGTTTCTTCCTACTCATTTTCTTATCCAATCCACGAGTTATTATGTTTTTTAATCCAAATTTTAAAAATAATAATGAAGTGGTGAAGAGGATTAAATAGGCAGTTTTAAAACCTGATTTTAAGTCGATTGGGATAACATTTTACGGGTTAAAGGGGTCAACCCGGACCAACCCTATTATGTGTTTATTTTAAGATGTCATTACCTTGAAAGAAACAAAAAAACAAGTTTTTTTTATAGTAGCATTATTTTTTTTTATATAACTGGAGTGTCCGGATCAATTTACGTATACCTCAACTAATTTTTAGACTCACTAAGCATCTTATAAATCCAGTAAATAAATAAAATACCATGGAATAACAAGCATAGATAGCGAAACTTGAACCATGATCCTTTCTCCATTAGGTCAACACTCTACTTGCACGTAGCTTTATCCTGAAATGACGAGTTGTTACTCAACATGGATTTTTCACTGGGTCAAAAATAATTTTTTCTTAAACTCGGGCTAGTCTAGATATCGAGTAATTCGAGGTTTATACAAACCTGCCAACCAGTTTCGGGTTTTTTAGCCGGGCTTAAATCAATTCTGGCGAAAGAGTCTTATCCTCTCCTTATTGGAGGACAGAAATCTGAACAAACAAAATTGAAAAGAAACCTCTCCTTTCAGTTTTTTGTTGGTTTCACAAAAGGTACGAGACATGTGGATAGGATATGATTAGCCCTTTTTTCTCCTACAAGATTTACACTTTTTTTTTTAGCACTGTATTTAAAAAAATAAATATTTGAAAAAAAATATATTTTATTTTATATTTTTAAATCATTTTTATTTATTAATATCAAAAATAATTTTTTTAAAATATATTATTTTAATATATTTCTAAATAAAAAAACTTTTAAAAACCTTCTTTTCATGCATCAAAGCCATGACAGTTTATCACTAGCTGTCTTTTGTCAAGACTATTCTCATTTCTAATTTTAATGTTCAAAGAATATATTAATTAGGTTTTGTATTTAAATATTATCCACAAGGCCGAATCTAAACATCCTTATTTTCTCACGATTTTTAAAAAAATTTAAATTCATATAATAATATAAAAAAACAAATTATCTTTTTTTCTAAGGTAAAGCAGGCCTTGTTAATTGGATCCTTAGTTTAATCTCGGGCCATGTCATGAGTAGCTATGATATTTTTTATGTATGGTAACACAGTTATTTTTTATGTTTTTTTTTATTGTTTTAATAGGTTGATGTCACGTGTAATTTAAAAAAAAAACAAAAAAAACATATTATTTTAATATATTTCTTATAAAAAAATCATTTAATCATCAACTTAGGTTCCAGATATTTTAAAATTATCTGGGAATATCGTCACCCAAAATTTTAAATATATTAAAATATTTAATCATCCCTGACTGCATAGAAATAAAATAAAAAAACATAACAAAATAAATAAAATGTTATTGCATTGAAAAATAAAAATAAAAAGTTATTTTTAGAGGCATCTAAGTAAATTTACTTTGACTAAAAAACCCTCAGAACTAATTGACCCCCAAAAGGGTTTTTTTTCCTTGAAGAGTGATTAAATAATTATAAAGTTAATAAAAGATATAACAATACTGAATAACTTACTTATTTTTTATAATAATTTGTAAATTGATTTTTTATTTTGAATTACAAAAATTATTATTTTTAAATTATTTTCATGTGTTGATGTCAAACATAATTTTTAAAAAATAAATATAAAAATAATTATTTTAATATATTTTTCAACAAAATAAATACTTTTAAAAATAACCAATACTTACTGCCAAAATTCCCGGAAGCCTTACATGTTTACTAACCAAAAGTAAAATAATAATTTTTACTGTGGGAATTAATATTAAAATATAAATGTAAGATCTTTTTGAGGTTGGTATTTTATTTTCTTATAATATCTCCACCATCATACTTCTACACAGCGACACCTGTCCCTAACCCCCTGCAAGCAGCATGTTACCGGGCAATAGGTTCGATGGTTTCGAAATGAAAGGCTACATGATGTAGCAGCCACTAACTGTTCAATTATCCAGGTTCCTGGGGCATGGGCTGATGTGATTGCCACTATATTCTCTCTATTTAAAATAAGATATTAATGTAATTTGATATTTAAATACATAAGTCCTTTTATAAATCTATTTTTATATGAAAAATAAATAAGCTGTTGTGCCCCTACCCCGCCAACACCCTATTTATTTAATTATTTAAAATAAATAATTAAATATTTATAAATTCCCTAACGAAATTTAAAATATTAAATTACATTTTTCTTTAATATAAAGGGAAAAAAGGTAGTGTGCTTTGTTATATTTTTCTTTGAAACAATGGTATAAAATACAATGAGAAAGAAAAAACTAATTGAATTATTAAAAATATTAAATTAATTTGCTGGAAAGCTCGAGGAGAAAACTATAAAATATGGGATGGCACGATGACTACCTTAATATGGAGTTACAGATTAGATAGGTTGTATTAATTTAAAAAATAAACATCATATTAACTTTTTTTTTAAATAATTGAAATGATGTTATTTTAATTAAAATAAATATCACTGCAATTTTAACTAGATCAACAACTATCATCTAGTTTTAATATAAAACATGATTTGAGTTAGAGGTATTCGGAAGGTATTCTAAAAGTGTTTTTTTTTTAAATAAATTTTTGTTTTAGCTTTTAATAAATTTTTTAGTGTTTTTTTATCATTTTAATGTATTTATATCAAAAATAATTTTGAAAAAAAAATATTATTTTGATATATTTTCAAATAAAAATCACTTTGAAAAATAATGACAATAACAATAATAATCACACTCTCAACTCTTTATTAAATCAATAGATTAAATAAGATTTAATAACACAATTATATAATATACTGGGTAATTACACATATTCCTAAACAATTGCATAAGTATTTTCCTATATATATGTTCAATTGTCTTGGTTGCTGGCTGAAACACAACGACAAAATATGGTGTTTGGAACTGTGAATAGAAACTATTTAAAAAAATTTTATTTTTAATTTTTTTTTATCTTAAATTAAATTTTTTTAATATTTTTAAATTATTTTGATCTACCATTATCAAAATATTTAAATATATATATATATATATATATATATATATATATATATTTAAATAAAAAATATTTTTAAGACCAACTTTAAGTATATTTTCAAACAAAAACTACTAGCATTGGAGATGATGAAAATATAATGATTCAGTTATCGTTTAACTATGTTGTTAGGTTATTTTCTAAAACATTTTTCTGTTTAAAAATATAAAAAATAATTAATTTGCAATTATTATTTTTTATTTCTCAAACTCCCCTAGTAACTTTCGTAGAAGCTAACATATCTGCTTCTAATTGTATCATAATATGATGGGCCATGGAGAGGATAACGTGGCAACAAGAGGTACCATTATTGTCGCGTACGATGATGGATGGCATGTTGTCTTAAGCCCACGGCATGCCATCTCAAGCAACCTCATGTCTTCCATCAAAATTAGAAGTTTAGAACACATATAAAATTGTTGATATTTTTTTGAGAGATCGAATTTTTAATCTTATGAAACCCCAATCGTCAACCAATTAATATTATTTATAGATAGCAATGGATTGAGATTTGATCAAAACTTGGTGCTAAATCTATTGATTTTAAAAAACTTTTTTTTTTCCTATCAAAATAATTATTTTTATATTTTTTAAATTTCTTCTGAAAATCGAATTTTACTACTTTATTTTTCACTCACATGGTTATAGTAAAATTAAATATAACCTCAATCGCATTAAGTCACTATTTGATATTTTATATTTCAAAAATATTTTTTTATATTTTTAGATTATTTTTATATTTATGAATAAAAATATATTTTAAAAAACAATTTAAATTACCATATTAAACAAGTTTATGGAGCTATAATTACAGCTGAGACGAACTAAAGAAGGGAGAAGGTTAACTAAAGTACCCAACAAAACCCTAGTTATGATTGAAAAAGAACAAAAAAAATAATTCCTTTCAGGTTTTGGCAAAAATTGGCATTTTCGAATTTTGGAAACCACTTGTCCCTTCCAAATTGCAATATGTGGTCACCACTGGTCCCACTCGTGGTGGGTCGAACTGAAGTATGCAGTCAAAACAGCAACTAGTTTATCGTTGGGTGGCAATGGGGCCCTGCTGGCTAAATTCTGGTAGCTGTGAATAAACCATTGGCTATGGTTAGGGTCCTCTCAATACCACCCAAGTGGAATCACTACCATGATCAGGTGGTGGGTCCTGTGGATACACGCGCTAGCTGGCCTGGAAAGGGACACGTGGAACGGTGAGTGTTGTTATTCAGGCACAAGAGCAGACAATGTGATCCCACATTCCATGTGGAATCTAAACACAATTCAAGGCTGCCATGGAGTCAACTCAAGAGAAAATCATATACTGTACGTGATTATAGTGGCCGCGAACCAGATCAGTGCTGCCTGAGATTGAAAACACTCGCATCAAGCTGCAGTCTGCTTAATTAACAATACTAGTTCAAGTTGTAAATTCTTTTTAATAAAAGAAATCCAGAAATAAAGTTTATTTTAAAATAATTCTTTCTATTAAAACCAAGCTTAGTGAAGTTTTAGATTTATAGGGTACTTGATTAACCCTTCAAGATAGATTTTGTAAATATGAATACATATTTTGTAATTTGTTACCGAAATTATTTTTTAAAATGATTTTTATTTGAATATATATCAAAATAATATTTTTTTTAAAATATATTTCTGGTATAAATATTTTAAAATTGTTAGAAAAAATAATTTGAAACTAAAAAGAGGTTTTATTTCTTTAGAAAAAACAGCTAAACCATAATCCAAAATTATAGATTTGTCAAACAAGTTTTTATTTTTTTAATTGTAACTCAAAATAGTGCATGATGATATCTAGGCAAGATATATTTCTTTATCATAAGGAAATATTAATTAACCAGTAATCATGTCCCACGAGGAATCTAAAAAAGAGGAATATTGTGGTGGATGCAGGGTATCTGTAATAGAAATGTCAGGTTTCTGCAATCATGTATGCCCCCACGATCATCATGGGACCCGAAAACCTAATTATTTCACTAAAGTGGGAAAATAGTAATGGCTGAGATGGACGAGAAACAAGGTGCCCAACAACTCCTTCCATGGATTGCTTTTTTATTTTACTATTATTAGCGTAAGTATTCGTATCAATTTATACATATCTTAATTAATTTTACGAATCTAAATTAACATAATTGTTTCTAAACCATTTAGATGTGAAGCTACACAATTCAAAATCCCTGATGAATAAGCTTATCTCTTACCATGTCGAAGTGAAGAATAATGCATGGATGTGAAGAGGAAGGAGCTGCTTATTAGTCATGGTAGTAGGGCCCCATGGCTGCAGGTGGGAAAAGGTTGATGGTAAGCCAAGGCATTGATCACTTCCTACCCCCTATGAATACGATTTTTAAGAAACTAAACAAAAATATATGCCTAGAAAAATAGAAAGTTGAGTGACTGGACACCTACATAATTATGTGTTTGCTTATTGTTCCCTCCTAATTAAACTTGAAAAAAAATCATGATTCCTTGGCAGCTGGGATTTTAGTATTTTATATATTGTACGTGATTAAAGAATGGTTGAAAGTGTATTTGAGGTTGTTTTTTAAAATATTTTTTATTTATAAAAATATAAGAATGATATTTTTTTATTTTTTATTTTTTTAATATAAGCATATCAAAAAATTTAAAAACACAAAAAACTTAATTTAAAATAAAAAAATAAAATTTTCAAAAACACATTTAAAAATGTAGTTGTGATTGCTTTTGAAAATATTTTTCGTTCAAAAATACATTAAAATAGTATTTTTTAAAAAATTATTTTAGATATCAAATATCTTCTAACTATAGTTGAGTGAGAAATTAGACTTAGCTTAAATTGCACGGGACCATGGCCCTCTTGGATCAAAATCATGTTACAAAAATAGACAACTGTGAGCTTCAAAGTTCCAACCTTGACGGGGTCAAGTCAAGATCACAAAGAGAAAAAAAATTTATTTGCTGAGGTTTATAAGTCAAATATAGCTTTTGCCTATATATATGTGTGTGTGTGTGTGTAAATTGCTTTATTTGAAAGTTATATGCTAATGGTGTAATATCGAATAGTGCCGTTGATTTGTCCATCTCGTGTGTGTGTGTGTGTTTTGGCATGTCTTCAATTTATTTCATCCTGAAATCTCTAGCCTTTTATTTGCAGAGCAAACCTCAAAAAAAGTCTCCCAACTATGAATATTTTCTCGAGTCTTCAAAGATTTTCTTTTATCTCAACTCGAGTCATTAAACTGTTGAAAATTCTCAATTTTAGTCTCCACATAAAACAATTTGGATGGAATGGAGGACTTAATTACGAATATCTTAAGTTTTGGAGTCCGACTGAGATAAAAAGTGTCTCGGGCACTTGATCAAGGCTACCTATATAGCCAGGGGATATTTCAAGTCATTCCCTTTTCTCTTTCTCCGAGACGGGGCTGTGAATTTTCTTCTCCATGAATAGAGTGGAAACAAAACCTTATCGCTGAAAACACCCTATAAATAATATTATTGCTAAATAAAATAAAATAAAATAGTATTTTTGCTTTCTCAGCCTTTGGGGATTTTGTTGATGTATCTTTCTTTCTTTTTCATGACATGTAGAATATTTTTTAAAAAAGAAAAAGGAAAGAAAAATATAAAGAATTCTACTTTTAAAAAATAAATGATATCATGATTAAACATATTATTTAAAAAGATAAATAATAAATATCAACTTGCTTTAATAGATCTGCATGAATTATGTTCTTGGTCGGCATCTGATTGAATATTTGAAACCCTAGAGTATACTCAGGCCCCAGTCAGTGGTCAACAAATCAAAATCAGCTGAAAGAATAGTATAAAAAAGGATTAAAAGATTACCAATCTCCCGTCTCTCCCTCTTCTTCTTAGTGACAATTAAAGTCTATTATTTGATGGAGCGTGAGACTTTTTTTCTAACTGTGGCAATCCTTCCAGCAGTAACGAGTCGTGCTACCAATCCTAAATAGAATTTCTCCACCACCATGAGTAGATGGAATTAATATATAAGAATTCCGTATTGAACAAGTATATCTTGTTAGAAAATAATATAAATTATATTCTAGATCTTACTTAGAAGGTTAAGTTTTTAGATAAGATAATTATTTAACATGATATCAGAGCCTTGTTGACCCAGTAGTTACAAGTTCAAATCTCGCCACCTCCATTCTATTTGATAAAAATCAAGCACAAGGTAATGTGAGTCTGTGCAAGTTTCAAGCTTAAAGGGCTTTCACTTGAGGAGGTCTGTTAGAGAATAATATAAATCATATTCTTAGGTCTCACTTACAAGCTTGAGCTTTTAGGTGAAATGGTTCATTAATATATATATAAGGTAAATTCATAACTTTATTAAAATTGATAAAAGGTATTTGTTGTGGGTTTGTTGGGTTTACCCATAAAGCTATTGTTTTTGTATATTTTTAAAAATATTGTAATTTTTTAAAAAAGAAATCTCTAGTCTTACTCGGTCTAGTATCATTTAAATTTAGTGAAAAATATTGTTGAAGTTATTTTTAAAAATATTTTTATTTAGAAATGCATCGAAATAATATGTTTTTATTTTTTTTTAAATTATTTGGATATCAACACATGAAAATGATATAATTTTTAAATTTAAAATAACAATAAAAAATAAAAAAATTGATTTTTTTTAAATATTTTTAAAACACGATGTCGAACAAAACTTTAATAAAATCAACTCATATTTAACCAAATTAATGTTCAAATTGCTGCTTCAAGATTAAAGGATGCTTGAGCTAGATTCTAAATCACATGTTATCTTATTGATTACCGTTAAATTTAATTTAATAATCATGGATATATCTTTAATATCATTTAAAAAATAAAATTAATCTCAATTGCTTTTAAAAGTAAACCTATCTATATGCTATGAAATAAAACAAAGAGAGTATTTGATATTGTGTTTCAAAATTGTTTTTAAAAAAAATATTTTTTTTATTTTAAATTAAAAAATTTAATATTATAAAATCATTTTCATGTGTTGATATCAAAAATAATTTTTTAAAAATAAATAATATTATTTTAATATTTCTGAATAAAAATTATTTAAAAAAATAATCACAATCACCCTCCTAAACACCATGAAAAGTAAGAGGAAGAAAATACACCCTGCGTGTCTGCCATCAATCCCATGTAGTAACTAAAAAATTCACCAGTAAAAAATGTGATATTTTTTTTTCATTATTTATTTTTAAACCAGGGAAATTTTATACACCAATAAGAGAGAGACATTTGGGCAGACGAGTTCAAACACATGCACATAATTAAAATAATAAGTACAGTGACCTAAATAATTGGTTTATCATTTTTTTTATTTTCACCTAAAATAATATTTTTAAATATTTTTCAAACGCAATATACTAATATTAAAAATAAAATAAAATTCTAAAACAAATACTGTTTTAATATATTCTTAATAAAAAAAATATTGTAAACCGACATCATTCAATTACAAAGATTGATTCTAACCAATCACAGCAAAGATAAACCCCACAAAAACAAAGCAAGATGACAATAACAGCAAAACATTTAGTACCTTAAGCAAAACATTATCCACAGATTTACTAATTAAGGAAACAAAATAAAAATATTAAAAAAAACACGAATTAATGCCAGCAATCTAACATCAAAACCAATAAAAACGCGTCTTCTCCTGATTTGTACCCTTCTCCTATAAATAAAAATTACATCTTCTTGATATTTACATCCTGTGTGCTCGTAGAATATAAAAATAATACTAGGTGCTCCTTCAATGGCTACAAAACCATCAACAACGCTCCGTTTCTCTTCTATATTTTAAAAGAAACAACACTGCCTTCAGCTGCTACCTTTCGATGGATTCCATCAAGATTAGCATCTCTTCAATCCTTTCTTGGATTCCCTTAGAACATGTTCTTTGATAGCCAAATCACCAAAGCTGAACAGAAAAAAGAAAATCTTGTCGAGTTCTTGAGAGAAAAGAGGAGCTAGGAGAAGAAGTGTTATTCATTTTTCAGATATGGAGGAGAGGCATGTTATTTTTGGGAAGTATGAAATGGGGAGGCTTTTAGGGAAGGGAACTTTTGCTAAAGTTTACTATGGGAAACACTTGGTGACGGGAGAAAATGTGGCCATCAAAGTTATAAGCAAAAATGAAGTCAAGAAAGAAGGGATGATGGAGCAAATCCTGAGAGAAGTCTCAGTCATGCGTCTTGTTCGTCATCCCAACATTGTAGAGCTCAAGGAAGTCATGGCTACCAAGACTAAAATCTTCTTCATCATGGAGTATGTTCGAGGAGGAGAGCTGTTTGCCAAAGTAGCCAGAGGAAGGCTCAAAGAAGAAGCTGCTCGGAAATATTTCCAGCAACTAATCAGCGCAATTGATTATTGCCATAGCAGAGGTGTTTATCACAGAGACCTCAAGCCAGAGAATTTGTTGCTCGATGAAGATGAGAACTTGAAAATCTCTGATTTTGGCTTGTCAGCCTTGCCTGAACAACTTCGGCAAGATGGGCTTCTGCATACTCAGTGTGGAACTCCAGCTTATGTCGCCCCAGAAGTCCTGAGAAAGAAAGGCTATGATGGATCAAAAGCTGATATATGGTCTTGTGGGGTGATTCTTTATGTGCTTCTCGCAGGGTTCTTGCCATTTCAAGAGGAGAATGTTATGAAGATGTACAGGAAAGTTTTCAAGGCTGAATATCACCTTCAGCCTTGGTTTTCAACAGATTCTAAGAAGTTGATTTCAAGACTTCTTGTTGCTGATCCTGAAAAGAGAATCACAATTCCTGCCATTATGAGAAATCATTGGTTTCTTAGAGGGTTTTCAAGGCCAGTAGCCTTTTCTATCCAAGATTCAAGCCTGGATAAAACAGAGCAAGAACAAGATCTTGATTCATGCCCTGTTCTCCAGACCAAGGTATCATCACCAGAATTCTACAATGCATTCGAGTTTATTTCCTCAATGTCATCCGGGTTTGATCTGTCTAGTCTTTTTGAGACTAAGAGGAAATCGGGGTCAATGTTCACTTCAAAATTTTCAGCAAGTGCTATCATGGAAAAAATTGACGGGGTTGCAAGGGCGCTGAATTATAAGGTGTCCAAAGTCAAAGATTTCAAAGTGAGGTTGCAGGGTCCATGTGAGGGGAGAAAGGGGAAGCTGGCAGTGACGGCGGAGGTGTTCGAGGTGGCTCCGGAGGTTGCGGTGGTGGAGTTCTCCAAGTCTGCCGGAGATACCCTGGAGTATGCCAAGTTCTGTGAGGAAGATGTCAGGCCTGCCCTAAAAGACATTGTTTGGACATGGCAAGGAGACAATGCTTGTAATAATGACAGCATCAACAGTCAGGTAGAAGATTAAAAAAAAAAAAACCTTAGTCATGTAGAGGATTGTGAAATTCAAGTGCCGTAGAAAGGCTTTGATCTTAATCTGGGGAGTTTTAGGATTTTATATAATCTGTAAATAAGTTTTTGATAGTTCATCAATGCATCAAGTCGAGTGTTTTTATTGAGCAAAAAATATATAATTTATCCTTTTATTAACCTTGGATTTAAGATTAAAAAAATAAAAAATAATATCAGTCGAGTTTTTTTTTTTGTACTTAAAATTAATCTTAATGATATATGATCATGAAATTGGATCATTTTAATTCATGTTTATATTGCAAGATATTTCCATACTTGGTGGAAGAAAATAATTTGGGATGCCACCAACTTAATTACAGCTGGGCTAGTGTTGATTAATTCAAAAGAATATTAACAATATGAGTGGACTTTAAGAAACATTAAAGATGAACTCATGTTTTTGGTATCTTATGGGTTTAATTTTTAAAATTAACAAGGTGATTTATTTAATCCATTGATGCTTAAAAGTCTCTTGTCTTGCTAGCCAGCAAGGCTCAGTCCTCCAGTCAATGACTTAGAGCTTAAAAAAACATATATACAAATATATCTTCCTAGTTTAAAACCAATGGCTTGTTGACAGGTGGATTTGTTCGTTTAACTGTTTGAATTTAAACGAATAATTGCGTCACCATCTTCAATAATTACAATCTTAATATATATATATATTGGTTAAAATCAAAATCCTTGCACTTTAAAAAAAATGTTCAATTATTATTCCAAGATAAAAAGAAAAAAAATTTATAATTTAAAAAATATAAATTAATTCGACAACTATCTCCGAAATAAAATAACTAAATATATGGGAATTCTTTTGGTGATGATTTGATAGAAAGTTTGTGATCTACACAGTATATTTTAAGTTTGAATTTGAACATGTATTTTTTATAAGAAACTGAGATAATTAGAATTTTATTTGTTTATATATACCTATAAAACATGTTTTTCAGAAAATAAAATTTTTTGATATTAAAAAAATAAAAATAAAATAATTATATTAACCTATAAGATACGCTTTATACGAAGTTTAATCGCATCAAACAAAAAACTTAAAGGTGACTTCTGCAGGGACTGGAAGGTGTGCAGATGTTAGGCAAGAACTAATTGAAAGTAGTTAAGCTCTCACTGTCTTGTTGATATGCCTTCCCAACCATCTGTGTTCATGTTCTTCATCTCGACACGCATTCAACCATATATGACGGGTTCTGCCATGGCCAGATCCATGAGCAGAGCTGTGGCATTTCTCATGGCGTTTTTTTTATATCAGCACATTTATTTACGAGAATAATTAATATCCTCTTCATTCTTTAATTTGTTTGTTTTACCCTATTTTTTATAAAATATCTGCACAGTAGTAGAGCTTATATTTAGTGTGTATATATATATATTGAGAGGGAAGAAAAGACAAAATTCGGCTACTCGTTGTCATGAAAACCCCTCATGGTCGAGACAACTGTTTTCTGGATTCACAAGAGATAGTCTTCGGACACGACTTCTAGATAGAAATTAGTACCCCATAGATCAACTTTGGACGCTGTTTGAGCTCGAGATCTTTAAAAGAAAAAATATATATTATTAATCCATAGATAAGTTGATAATCCTATTAATTTTAGATTTATTTAGAATCTTATTAATTCACCTATCATCATATATTGGGTTCTTTGATAATGAACAAATTTAATCTATTTATGCATTATCATAAAAATAAAAAATAAATTAGAACTTAGCATGGGAGATAAATACATTTGAGTTTTTTTTTGCATACGAGAAAACTTCATCCTCGAAAAGCATATTTTACGGGTCCAGGTGAGCGAGTAAAACTCTGATTGTCTAGACTTTTACAAGGTGAACATGTCCTGACTCGAATTCGAGACCTGTTATGCAGATCATAAGTTATTTACTATCACGCTATAACTCTTAGATATTTAAATTTGAGATATTTATGCTCCACCTAAACTATTATTTTAACTAATAAAAGGAATGTTGATATACTTCAAAATTAAATGAAAAATTATGCCTGTTTTCATAAAAAAAAAATCTTGAAGTAAAACTTTTGTTATGCATTTTGCATCCATTATTAAATAAAACCAGATAAATAAATAATTATTGAGTAGAAACATAACGTAAAGAAACTAAATTACGGGTCCAAATTATTTTTGCTTGCAAGCATGTACATATATATTGAGTTCTCAATGTAGAATTAGTTTGTAATATTCTTCTTCTTCTTCGTCGATTATTCAAAAAATCTCACCATCGCAGTCTTTGTTGACAAAAAAGTTGGTCGACCTCCAAAGAAATTGGTGCCTGCTTCCATCCACCTCTTGTTCTATCCAGCAAGCTCCCCTAGACTTTTAAACGCTCGATACTTATTTTGTATGGAAATTATTCCAGAAATAATTTCCACCCGCCATCCTTATAAAGTGTTTAATTTTCAGTGGAGGGTGAGATGAATCTTGAATATATAACATGATGGACCGCCTCTATATAATTATAATAATAATTACTTCACTAAAAAATATTGAATGTAAAACTATAAAGTGTTTAATTTATTGATTTATTTAATTATGATAAATCGATTGGTCATCAGCATGTCACTATCCTTAACTAATTAGTTAGATGTGTAAAATTTTTATGCATGGATAGATGAGATCATGGTGTTGAGCATTGGGAATTCAATGAATTATTTATAATATTTTATTTGAAAATCTGCAGGGATGGATTGAGATCGAGGCTAAAGATTGGTTCGAATCTAGTATGGATCAAGATATATGCCTTCCAAATAAATAAATAAATTATACTGATGACATAAATTATAATTAATTAACAAACTGTAGAGTTTCTGAATATTTTCAACGAAATCTTTTGTCATGCCATGGTATTAAGTAGCATCAATCATATTATGTATTAATTGGAACCGAAAGAAAAATAAAAAAACATAATTTATAATAAAATTGCCAATCAATGCTCGATTAGCTCCGAGCAGCATCATAAGATATTTTTTTTTTTGATTAACATGGATTTTGGAGTAAGATTATATATATATTGATTAATTTCATGAGTTCTGAAATTAATAATTATATAAGTTTTGAACTATTATTATATTAATAACTATATAATTCAAAATTAAGATTACATGAAGGATAACTATATATTTTATTACTGGATCAACTGTTTACATTATATAGAAATATAGGATCCATATAAATCTTTGGAATTGCGAAATCCCTTGTAAAATAACAGCCACTTGACTGATGAAACAATCGAACAAGCACCCAGAACTGTCGATGGGAATCGTCATAAATGAAGCAATAAATGGAAAGGAGAAGAAAGCTTGCTCACACACTCGGGATCGAAACGACGAGCTCCACCGCCATTACAGAACAAAATGTATTTCTATTTCAAGTCTTGTATGAAAGCAACCACAAGCAGCAGTCACAGCTGTTGCTGCTGGCTGAGCATTTATCTTCTTTGTTTTCTCCTGGAGAAGAGGGCTGAAGAAGGACGTCCAGGTGGGAGTTTTATAGAAGGTTAGGAGAAACGTCGAAGGAGATGTGATACGATCTCACTTACCGAGATGTGATTATGATGATTAAGAGTTAATTTACTGCTTTTCACATTTGTTTTTGCTCAACAATAATGTTAATAAAAAGGATATCATTAAAAAATATATTAATAAAAAAATAACGATTTGTAAATGTAGAAAGAAAACCTCTGTTACACTAGCTCATAAATGGATTACAGACTTGGAGGATTATGTAAAATTAATTATAAAAATACCTTCTTTTTTTTTTAAAAAAACAATAATAATACAATTTACTTTAAAACCCAGATTTTGTTTTTCCATAGTAATGACCCCATATACTATATGGGAAAATATGTTATTGATGACGATCATTAATGGGCCCAGTTTTTCAAAAAAAGAAATGGGCCAACTGCGGTTGAGAAAGACAAAACGACGTAAAAGGAACCTGGATAAGAAGATAGAACTTACAAGACCATCAGAAAAGTGGATATGGGCCTTCACAAAATGAGACCTGTAGCTTCAGTTTTTAGCTCTCACAGGCCCAACATAAGATTGGATCATAAATCAAGACCGTATCTCTCTTTTTTGGGCCAGAATCAACAAAGTCAAATTTCTCAAACAACTCGGCCACTGGATTTTCGTTATTTATGTTTTTGGAATTGAAAACAAGCCTTGCGAAGGATCTTGTCCGCTTCCTGATCCAATTACACGAAATGGGCTAACTGTATCGTAAAAGAGAGGGAAAACCTTCTCACCCATTTGTTCATTTTCTGGATTTATTTGCTTGATCATGATTTTTATTTTTATTTTCTGGTCACCATTGAATTTTTTTCGGTGGTTATTTAGAAAATTTGAATTCCTTTTTATATGATGGGTTAAAAATACGCTAAAAATAGGAAAAACACTATGCACACACTTACAATTTATTATATCTTTGAAATAATACTCTTTTCCTTCTAAGAAAAAAGGGAAATGGCTTGGGACAGGGTAATTTGGTTTTTCCACACAATAATCATTAAAGAATTATCCACAAATATATTTTCTTAACACAATAAAACTATATAATTAACCCAAATAAAAAAAACAAATAGTTTGTGTTTATTATAGCCCTATTATTTTTCTTAAACAACAAAGTGGCCATTGTACCATTTGAATTAAAAAAATAAACCATTTTCCTTATCAAGCGTTTTTATCTTTTAAAGTAAATCAAATTCTAATTAACTAGAAAAAACTATTTCGTGTATGAACGATTACACACTTTATGAAACTCATGTGCAACACCTCTCAATGACAAAAAATGACCATCTACCATGTTGTTCAAAGTACCACCACTTCTTTTCCCTCTTGATGCAACAACACGTATGAATGATGGTGAAGTGTTATGTTATCGGTCTATTTTTTTTATTTTCCTTTCTTTTCTCTCTCATATTCTAAAAATTATAGATTGATCATCTTTGTTTTTGATATTTGAAATTTCATCCTTTGTTTTATTTATTTATAATTTTTATCTCCACCTTTTTTGTTAAAGTTTTCTTTTCTTTTCTTTTCAGTTAAGCTCTGCTATTCTTATTTGTCAAATATTCTTCTTCTTGTTTTTTTTTTTTACAATTTGATATTTATCTTTTAATTTCTAATTTATTCTTTGGCCCTTTTATAAATTTTTTAATGGTTTTTAATTTAATCTTTCAACCTAAGTTTACCTTGTTTTTTTTTTGTTCTATTTATTTATATTTGATATATTTGCCTGTTTATCAATTTTATTTTTCGTTTCAACCTAATCCTCTAATAAAAAGTTTGTAGTTGACCTCAAATTTATTTTTTATATTGATTTTTACCCTTATTATTTTATTTGTTATTTTATTTTATTTTATATCTTTTTTGTGTAATTGAATGTTTTTCCTAATTATATTATGCAATGTTTAATTTGTTGGGGATTGAGCTTCTTGGTTTTTTTATGTATGGTGCATGCCCATGACATAGCACGAGTTCATGTCCTGTGAAATTCAAAAACTCTATCCAATAGCTATTTGAGAAAAATCCCATTATAAAATAAAATTATTTTAAATAAAATCCTGTAAAAAATAGCCTAATTAAAAGAGCATAGAATTAAATTGGACTTATTCAGTTTTTAAAAACGTGAAACAAAATCGAACTGAATATTAGATCCAATTAGGTTAAAAAAATCGATTCAATTACATCTCTTGATCTAATATTTGACCCATGCGATGTCGTTTTAATTAGTTGTCAAGGTATCTTTCACCAAAATCTACCTAATCACTCGAACAAAAACCCCATTAGTTAAAGACGATAAACTTTGGCCAGTCTTTTCTTTTTCTGTAAACTAACCTATCTCCTCGATGACTGTCTTCAAGAAATTATTATTTGAAGTCAAGGACTATCAACTAACGTACGACTTTTCCAGCTAATCTCACCATCCCTGCTCCTTGATATTATACATTTCATTTTTATATTTTGATTTAGATACCTACTCACCGTGCATCACCAATCGTAATTTTTATATACATCTTCAAATGGTTTTCAAAAAAGGAGGCTGTGTTCTTAGATATGAAGCCATTGGGGCCATCACCTTTGCTGTTGTCGTGGTTACATGTCAATGTTTGGTCAATTGTTTTGTGTCCTACCATTTCTCTTAGAAATCATTCACGAGTGGCTTCATGAATTGGTAGAAACGTTAATGAGTTGGTTTGAAAAGGGACCTGAAAAACCAGACTGGATTGATGAACTGTGAAACCCAGATTCAATTCATCTACGAATTACAGGTTATATATTGTGATTACATGTGCATGAGTGATGTCAATACATTTTTATTCAGTTTTCTTAGGGTGAAATCTTCTACTGATCAACTCCCATCTCATCTGCGCGTCTCTCCAGGATAAACAAGTGTTTTTCTGCAGACATTCATTCATCGTCTACTCGAAATAAATTGATTATACCCACAACTTGCACACAAAAATATTAATCAAATGGCTCGACTCTTTTCTGGCTACTTTCCTCAGTGCCCCCCTTTCCTAACAAAAAGTAGGTTGGCTCAGGGCGACAATGGTGGGAAATATCTTGTCCTAGCTAGCTAGCCAGCCCTAGAAGGAACAGGAAACAGCATCAGCAAGTTATCCCTACAATTATTTAACATGCAAAACACACAATCTATCTTCAACAACATGAAGGAGGAACAAATCACAAACACCGAGCAAGTGGAGTATACACCATCAAGACCTGACGTAGGCTCCGTGACATCATGGATTACCACATCATGAGAACAACCTTCGACTTGTAAACATGTGTTAGGTGCATGATTACTGGCCATGATCGATACAAGTACATACAACTGGTGTTGACCTCAAACAGAAGTTTAAGTCTTGCACATAAATATCTTGATTCAATCTTCAATAAGGTAATCGAGTTCAGTGAGATGACTGGGCCTTTTGTCCCCGATCCCCACTAATCCTGTCGCAACAATATTTTGGCGTAATTGTGCTTTCATTTTCCAGTTTCTGTATAATATCATCGTGTGGTATAGTCGAAGATGTTTTTAAAACCATTATAATCTCATTTTTTTTTTAGTTTTAATCATTTAAATATATATATTTCATCTCAAATTATAATAAGAGGTTGGATATGAATATTTTAGTAAAAAAAACTATATATCATCATACAAATCACACACTTAGCCATTGTTTTTTGGCTTAAAAAAAACGAGTTGATCATCTAGAAGACTTTCTTGAACCACGAGCTCCCATTTTCTGGTGGAGGAAAATGAGAAGAAGACCAGAACGCGTGGATCACAAAAGTTCGAGGAAAAGTAGAGGGTCTAGATTCCTATAGAAGTGTGCATGACG
The DNA here is from genome assembly GCA_015731905.1 of Salix dunnii. Lineage (NCBI taxonomy): Eukaryota > Viridiplantae > Streptophyta > Magnoliopsida > Malpighiales > Salicaceae > Salix > Salix dunnii. Next base: position 20,317,838 of record CM027664.1, read on the forward strand.
AGGGGACGAGGAGCCATGGATGATGTAATGAATAGACGTCACTGGTGAATATTAACTGGTTGAAGAGTATTGACTTGCAAATTCTATGCAATAAGGTGTGATTAGTTTATGAAATTTGGGAGAAAATGTATACTTTATGATTGAAAAGTAGGGTTAGAACTCCACTAGCTGGAACATTTTATAGTGGGAAGTAGTTTGGTATCTCGATCCTTGCCTAGAAAATATATAAAGCATGACCGCTAAGGTACTTCTAATTTCTTAATCGATCCAAGTACAACCTGCTAATTGCTATAAATTTAATATGGAAGCTGTCAAAGAGATTATTTAAAAATAAATAAAGATGCTGTTCACTTTTTTCTTACTATATATATTGTGATTTTTATTGAAGAATTAATTACGAAAATATTTATTTTTGTTCATTATAAAGAGGTAGATATAAGGAAATAATATTTATATGATACATAATAAATAGGATTCATATTATACGACTCTTGGTACCTTAATTCTTTTTATTGGCATGGTTTATTGAGTGATTTCTCTTAAAATTTGAAACAATTAACATCTTAATTCTTAGTTTGCAAGAAGGAAAAAGAATCGAGTGAATTCTCTATAAAATCTATTTCTTAGAATTAAATTTGAAACAATTAACATTTAAAATATTTTATTTGAAACAATTAAGTTTATTGAGTGAATTCTCTATAAAATTAGCAATATTTACTAGATTTTTTCCAGCTTTGAATGGCAAGAAAACGGTATTCTTTCATCTATATAACTTGTGTCTAAATTCATAAATATTTATACATAATATTCTTGTTTTCTCGCACAATTTTCTCTAAGAAAATTCGATCGGGTGGTCATCTAAGAAAAATTTCCTCGTAGGTCTCAGGTTTCCATCATTTTCCTCGTTTGAATCACAAGTTTTTATTTTTTCTTTTGTAGAGTTCTTAGATTAAATATCTCGCTATCAAAATGAGAACACGAAGCAACTTCAAGTAGTTAGCTATATCAATCTCGACACCCAGAAAGTCTTTCACTAATCTTTTTCAATGATATAATCAAGTGACGGGTGCCTAATTTTCTCATTTACAACTATATATGTAAAATAAATCTAAAAACAAAATCAGTAACTTAGACGCATAGGCCCATTATTTTTTTTATGGGTACTAACTCATTTTAAAATTTATTATATAAATATTTTATTTTTTCAACTCGGAATAGGTAATTCTATATATTTTTTATATACATAAAAGATCAATACGGGATAAAAACTTTTGAAATAATTTTTACAAGAATATATACATATATTTACAATTTAATTTTTCTTTATAATAATTCAATTTACAAATTGTTCGATCAATAATGAATCTAGAGAGTTTTTTGACCAGCTAGAGGCCTAATGCTCCCTCGTGTTTCACATGTGGAGCTTGAATGGTTACATATGAACTTGCAGTCACCTTGAACGACATCGACATTGAATGACATGAAAGCATATACTTCAACAATGTTTGTAAGAACATGACAATATCTGAATCTTTTACTTTACAGGTTCACATTGTGCATGTGGCTGAAATATTCGGTGAAGAAAATGACCGTCGACATATGAAATTTTCCACCAGAAAGTAAAATCCATGGCCATACAATTTGTTGATCAAGGATATATATATATATATATAATCGATCTCCTATATTTTTCATTTTCCACGCCTAGCGAACTTAATTTCTTTCTGTAAGTAATTCTATAAGAAAATATTTCCTTGAGTTTTGATTTTAATAATGGAAAATAGAAAAAAAAAACCTTTAAAAGAAAGAAGAAAAAGAAAAAAAATGATGTGATATTGCTAAAACCTTATATTTTCATAGAAACATTTAATCACGTGTAAATGTATTCAAAGTCTAATCAATAGATATCAAATCAGAGTCTGAAAATCAGAATTGCAAAAGGGTGTTGCTTGACCATTTCAAATTGAGATTCTGAGTTGTGAGAATTTTTTTTATATAAAAAAAAAATTGTCAGATAATTTTAAAAGGGAATCCACCATGTTAATAAAGAGGATTTAAATTTCTTTTAATAAACTCTTTTGAATTAAACTAATTATTTACTGATTATTTGAGTTGTTTTTTAATCTACCGAGTAAAAAATGTCAAATCCTATTAGTTTTTATATGTTGTTTTTTATTTAAATAAAAGTTACAAGAGAAAACATTAACATTACCTAGATATTTATTTTACATTTACAAAACATTTAATATGGGTTGTAGCATAATGCACTGGACAAAAATCTAGTTCAAAGTCTGATAATTATTGAATTAAAGCTTAAAAATCAAAATTATAGCAAGGTGCTACACAACCATTTCAAATTGTTAAAAGAAATTTTAAAAATAATTTTATAAAATTCAACCATATAATAAATGTTTTTCACATGGTCTAGTCATCAAACCTTACAAGAGAAATTACACCCTTATTATATGGACAAACAATACCTAGATTTTGAATTGTTAGAAGAAATTTAAAAAAAATGTCTAAATTTGTTAGATAATTTTAAAAGGGAATTCAACATGTTAGTCATAACATTTAAACTTCTTTTAATAAATTGTTTTGAATTGAAATGAGATTATATTAGTCATATGAGTTGTTTTTGAATTTATATAGTTGAACATGTCATATTATATCAATTCCCATATTTTTTTTTAAATCTATAATAAAAAATATTAACAAATCTAGTTCAAAGTCTAATAATTATCAAATCACAACTTGAAAATCAAAATTATAGAAGGGGTTACTCAACTTTAAAGTTTGAATTGTTAAGGAAATTTTAAAAATAATCTTATATTAGTTTTTAAAAATTCAACCGTATAATCAATGTTTTTCACATGACATGGCCACCAAACCTTATGAGAGAAATTATACCCTTTATTATATACATAAAATAGCTAAATTTATGAAGCATCATTCTAATTTGTGTGGACATCCATATGCTTATCATTGCAAAATGAAATAGTCTTATTTCAATAAATGGTTTTCACATAGACATAAAAACATATAATAAGACCGGAAAAAGTATCTCAAGGTGGTTGATAGATCGTCAAAAATATAAAATTATCAAATGATTTCTTTTCATCATCTAAATCAACTATTTGAAAGACTAAATTTTATAAATGAGAAAAGCACAATATAATCTTAATTAAATATTATTATTTGTTTGACTTCAACTAATTTAAAATTTTACAAATATATCAATTAATTAGTAATTTCTTATGGTTAAAGAATATAAATTCATAATTTGTAAAGATTTCACTATAATTTAAGTCAAATATGTTTCATCGAGATTTATTCATATTAATAAAGGAAAGTCTCTTTTTTTATAAGCAGATGATCCAATAACATTCTGCAAACACTTATCAATTATAAAATAAATGCAAAAGATAATTTGGTTATGAAAGGAAAACCTTTTGAAGAACACTTTAAAAGATTTTTTAAAAATAAAAACTCTCTTAGGCAACCAAACCCTGGACGAATAGTTTTCTCTCTAATTTGAAAGATTACAAGACGAGTATCTCTAAACAAAACCTTTTATGTCTATACTATCTAACTTGACGAGATAGTGAACACCGTTATGTCTTCTACAATAGTAACTTGCCAATACATTTCATAATTTTTAAATTATTGTTATCTTAATAGCAATATCCAATTGCTAACAATTGACACAGAAACTCTTCCCGATAGTTTGCTAGCTCTCCAACTCTTCAAGAACCAATTCTCCTAGATAACTTTCTACATACTTCTCGTTTGTCAAGAGTATATAGTGTGAAACTCTATGTAAACTCTTTAGTTGATTGATACACTTGTTTCAATGTAATTGATGTTTTTATATTATCATATTATGCAATAAAGATAAAAATATTCTTCAATTTTCTAGTTTGTGACATCGACAACAAACTTCTAACGGGGTTTACAAAAACACTAATGAAGTTATTTTTGGATAACCTTTTAATAATCTGCCTGAAATTATCCCTTAAATAATTTAAAATAATCCAATAATCAAAGAAAATAGCATTTACAATAAACTTATACAATTACTTTGTAATCAGGCCAAAAGAGAGGTAGGTGGATATAATATGTCGACATGCAATTAGATCAGAAGTCATTTTCCTCTTCTTCGGACCGGGTTCCCCTTCTAGATGCAAGTGAAGTAACTGGACAAAGATCTAAGCTTGTAGAAAAATCTTTGGAATCATGACTTCATCAATTATTTATGATGATTAATTGGTCCCGATTAAAATGGAAAGTTGACCGGACCACTCCATCAAAACTACAGCCATTATTAACCAGGCTTATAAAACACGATATGAGTTGTAACCTGGAAACTCAAAAACATGGTAGACGACGGTTTTTCTTGTTTCAAGATCGGGGGGACTGAACTAGAATATCGAACTAATTAATGATTGTAAGGTTCTTCTTTGCTTGATTAAATCCTCCTAGCCCTTTGAAGAATTGATCGTTTCAATATTTATTTGTTTAATTAGTATAACTTAATTATCAATTAAGTCCCCATAGGGTATGGCATGATGGCAAAGAATTTGCGATCTGCACATCAGGTCTCGAGTTCGAGTTAAAGTGTGTATCTTTTATAAAAATCTAGAATAACAAAAGTTTTATCTGCTCATCTGGACATATAAAATGTATTTTCTGGGAGTGAAGTTTCCTCACATCCAGAAAAAATTAATGAATTTTGTTTTAATAAAAATACATTTTGAGGAGAGATTTTTCTCAACGACACTGAATTCTTTTTACAAAAATGATTTTAAAGAGATGTTTTTCATATCTGAATGCGTCCCTTTAATTGTTGGTTCACGGCATATGATTATATATTGTCTCGAAACAAAAGACAAATTAGGACATAATAGAAAATATTATGACTAATTATGAAGAAAATAATCAGCATGAAGTATACAATACCCTCGTCTTCTTCTTCGAGAAATGTTAGATTTAGTCTTTAATTCATCTTTATAAATCTAATTAATCTTAATTTATGAGCATAAGATGAAGGATGTATTGATTCCGAAACCTACTTCTGGCTGTTCATCAGTATAAATATTTTCATATATCTAAATTAATGCCTAGGTGCATATGAATTGTTCAACGTGTCTTGAATATTAATTTGACTGTTGCCGAACACAAGACAAATAGAAAGAAAGTATGGTCCCTGTATATGAAATCGTGCCCAAAATGTCGGGTGAATTTATGATCCATTTACAGTATATTTATTGCCGACCTAGAGGCTGGCTAGTTCACATCTCCTCCATCAATTTCTTCAGGAAATTACCCTCCGGAAGCCGTTTTCTATCCGATTCAGAGGACAGCACGGGCCAGTCTTCTGCAGAAATCATTTCATGATAGAATGTGGTTAAGGCCATGTTCACATCGTCTTCATCAAAACTTTGGGGTCAACCATTTGAGGTGGGACGTAGTTGCTGGGTTTCTTGTAGTGTATGTAACGTGGGTGAGCCGTATCTGTAATTTTCCTCCACATCTTTCAAAGCATTTTCAGAGTTAAGTTGTTGAACTCTTCCTTGAAATCATCACCCAAATTGTGTATATGGTTTCAGAGTCGAGAGCAAGTTTATATTCAAGGGTTTTTGACACTGAATTTCTATTTTTATTTTAAATTTAAAAAATTTGATGTTTTTAGAACATTTATTGATGTCAAAAATAATTTTTTAAAAATAAAAAATAAAAAATATTAATATATTTTTTTAATGAAAAATACTTTTAAAAACAATCAAAATTATAATCCAAAATAGGCACACTACGGTAATTGTTTTGAAGGTTGACATTAAGTACCCCAAATTCTTGGATGCTTGGAAATTTAGGGTTCATTGGAAAAGTATTGGGGAAAATATATCTAGAACGTAGTAGAATTCTTCGCTTGGATTGAAATGATAATTTCTAGGAACGTGTGTGATTAATCACGGACAATTTAAATACTTATTCGGTGATTATTTTATCAATAAAAAAAATATTTTTCTAGTAAAAAAAAAAATCTTAAATGATATTTGGTAAGATTAGTATTATTTATCTTTAAAATTTAAAATTAGTTTTTAAAATTCAATTGAACTTCATTTATATTTTTCCTTCTTTTTTCGATGCTGCACGATGATTAATTTTTCGGTTTCTTCTGCTATTTAATCTCCACCTGGCCATCACTCATTGGTTCAATTTACTGACAGATAAGGTCAATTGGTCACGGTCAAGGGCTATGGAGTCAAGACCTATGGGTGTGCATATAATTAATAAAAAAAGACTTTTCGCTATTTATCTTTCGAGTGCAGCATCAAGTATTAATTAATAATTGCTTCCTGGCTTTGAATCTGTTGAATGGTACTCATTTGGGTTAATTAATTATTATTTATTTTCCTATATATATATATATATATATATATATATATATATAAAACTTATCTCCCTATATATATATATATAAAAAAAAAACTTATCTCCCTATATATATATATATATAAAACTTATCTCTACTTGCAAGCAACTTTATTGAATCCTTTTAATTTTAACAAGATTTCCTTGCAGATATCAACATCTCAAGAATTTTGTCCTTTTTTTGGAAAAAGGGTAAGGGTATAATTCCTATATTATACTTTTTTGTATGTACATGATTTTTCTTACAAATGAATCTTCAAACCTTATTTTCCTTATAAATAACAAAAGAAAACCAATTAAAAATCATCACTTGAACTACAAGTGATTGCACTAGGTCAAAGTTCTATCCTTGTAATTTGTGGGTTTCTCCAAGATGATATCTATAGCTTTTAAGACTTCGATTTGGATCAAGCTTTGAGTCATAGATAAATATGGTTGTCATAAGAAAAACTTGTAAAAAATAATGTTATTTTTTTATATAAAATTATAATAAAAATCAATGATTTATGGCCTTTTTTTAAAACCATTTCGGGTCCAAATCAATTGAATTATCATATCAATATGAATTAATTAGTTAATTAGTCGAGGGTGCCATTGCTTAGAAGAGCAAGAACTTAATATCTAGAGGTAAACTGTAAAAGAGTTATAGGCTGGGAATCTGCCCCAATAAAAGCAAACAAAAAGTCTTTGAAATTAGTTGCGAGTTGGCACATCAAATATTTCAAACCCGCGTCTGATTAACTTCTACTTTTTGAGTCAAAATGTAAACAAGACCCAAGAACATTAACGAAAATTTCCTTGCACTTTATTGGCTCTCAGTAAGGTAATTTTCCCTTTTAATGATTCATTTGGTAGAGGTTCGTCTTCAAGTCAATTCAATAGGATTGACATGTATGGATGAAGAATGAAAAACCTTGTTTATTAAGATATATATTGTATTATTTAAAAAATAAATAAAAATAATACAGATTCATGATCGAATCGATTTTACATTAGATTTCAAGATTATAATTGATTTGGGACTGGCTAAAATAATTCACCTTCAATTTGATGAAACAAGTAATATACTCTTCCATGCCTTAAAAACTCTTAATTTACAAACTAAGCCTGTAGAATAAACTATGTACATGTATATAGTTTCATGAGATTAATAAACAATTAATCAAGACAAACTAATGATTGCACACTAAAATTTAAGCAGCTGGTTTCTAAAAACTAATGGCGAAGGCACTATGCATATTAATATTTAAAGACTTTTTTTTTTCTTTACAATTTTAATAGTCTAAGAATGAATCTAGACGTTATCAGCTCTCAATTATCCCATTGAACAAGTGCCGATTGGCCTTGTAATTATCATTTTGCATCATCTCTCAGTTCTTGGATTATTATAGAGTGAGCTCGGGTTCAACTCAAGACTATTTTTTTTAATGTCACAGCAAGAGAGAACCATTTTCTTGAGTATTTACTGCGATTAACTTGTAAGAAAATGAAAGAACATGGAAAGTCTACGAGATAATTCACAGGTCACCACACCATAAAGCTTCTTGATCTTGTTTAGAAATTTCTAGCTTTCACTGGCTTAAAATTCAATCCATTACTGGAGCCACGTAGCAGTCCTTGACCTTGACATGCTGCGTATTGAAAATATTTATTCAACTTGTAAGGACGCGAAGCATGACTTTCTTGTTCTCTTTCCCACATTTCTCTCTCTCTTTATTTTATATATACGTGTGTGGACACCTTAAGATTCTAACAATTCCATGTCGATGTCGACGTCGATCCTTTGTTTCAAAACTGTTATTTCCTGGGACTTTCCTCACAAACCAAGCCATTGATTGAGAAGCCAATCTTTTTTTCTATAAATATTGAACCATTCTTGTGTTTCTCTCATTCACTTGACCGACTTCAGACCATACTAATATCTTGCTAGGCACCTGATTATTATTTGTTTCAAATCTTCTTTTTTCTTCTCCTGTATTAAGTTTATAGCTAGCTTCTTCAAGAAAGAGATATAGCAGTTCATCAATGGATTCATCGTGGGTGAACACTTCTCTTGATCTTAATATCAATCCCTTCAACCATGTCAATGAAACTCAAACTCGAGTAAGTTCCTCCTCCTCCTCCTCTTCTCGGATCAGCTTTCGGTTCTTCTATCTTTCCCGTTTCTTTTCCTGGTTTCTATAATTCTCAAACTAAAAGAATCTCTTGCTTTCTTCTGAATCAGAATATCAAATTTGAGGGAGATTCAACTAGGCCAGAACAGAAAGTTAAAGTAGAAAAGGAGGTCAGTTTCTATTCTTTTATATCCTGTGAAGGGTGATGAACTAAATATATTGTCCTGGCTTGTCTTCTCCAAGTACTGAATCATAAACTTGATGATTGTTCACAGGCTGGTGTTGGTGTTCTTGTTGAAGAGTTGAATAGGGTGAGTAGTGAGAACAAGAGGTTAACAGAAATGCTTGGTTTATTAAGCGAAAACTACATGGCCTTGCAAAAACATTTAGTTAATTTGACGAGCGAGAATTCAGAAAAAGAACTCATCACTACACCAGTGATATCAAGGAAGAGAAAGGCAGAGAGTGAAGATGCAATTAATGGAGGAAACACAGAAAGTATTTCTAGTGATGAAGACTCGAGTAAAAGGCCACTGGAGAATTCGAAGACAAAGATTTCAAGAGCTTATTATCAGACTAATGCATCAGATACAAGCTTGGTAAGATCCTTGATTATCATTTCGCTTGACTGTGATGTGATTAATTATGCATAAAAACTTGTTAATAAGGGTTAATTAGCCTTATTTATAATATGATTAAACTTGTTCTATGCTCTTAGGTTGTGAGGGATGGCTACCAATGGAGAAAGTACGGTCAAAAGGTTACCAGGGACAATCCTTCTCCTAGGGCTTACTTTAAGTGCTCCTTTGCCCCAAGTTGCCCTGTCAAGAAGAAGGTAACTAAAATCACCCCTATTGTAATGATCTTTGCTTATTATCAGAGGGATATTTTTGATTTCTTACGAGATACTTTACTTGGTTTTATCTAGGTCCAAAAAAGTGCTGAAAATCCTTCAATTTTGGTAGCAACTTATGAAGGAGAGCACAACCATGCTAGCCACTCTCAACCTGAACTATCATTAGGTTCAAGCCAGAGTTCTAGTTTTGGTCTAGTTCCAAGTCCATCTATCAGAAGTTCAGTTCCTACTGTGACCCTTGATTTGACCCAAAGTGGAATGCACGTTGACAGTGCTAGAAAGACTGTTCAAGAAAAACTTCAAGAGCCAGAACTTCAGAAAGTCTTGGTCCAACAAATGGCTTCTTCTTTGTCAAGGGATCCAAATTTTGCAGCTGTTCTGGCAGCTGCTATCTCTGGGAGATTCAATCAGACTCGGATTGAGAGATTGTGAGGTTGAAAACACTGCTGTTATAGAGAATTTAAAGTCTTATAGACACTTTGCATTTTCATATGTTATTTGGATTTCCGAGAGCGTTGAGCTATGTACATTTAATAGAAGTTTGAAACTTATAACGCAAAAAAAATCAAAAAAATCGAAGAGTTTATTTAATTCTTATCTTAGTTCTTCTGAGGTGCTTTGAGATATGATTAATCATTCAAGTTATAGATACTAGAACAAGAAGTAAATTACTGAATAGAATTATACTTAATTATGATGTCAATAGTTTCAGTTTATGAACTAGTTAACATCTCTAGTTAATTTGATCGTTCATATAGATGATAAAATATGGATGATCAAATTTTTGGTGGAAATAGTCATCCCATGATATTCATATAGTTAATTTGACTATTTCCACCACCATCTATATTAGTTTTTGCAATGATAATCCATATTAATTTGATTATTCATATCTTTCACCACATATCTGTCGCTACTTCACATGCTTATAATTTCATGAAAAATGTTGTTACCCTAAAAAAGCATTAATTGAAGGTTTAGATTGCAAAAAAAAAAAAAGAGTTTTGTGAAGAATTCAAGTGTTATCTCAAAAAAAGCAAACTTGAGAGGATAAAAATGAACCTTAAGGAGTCAAATTGCTGAAATAAGGGACTTAATTGCATAAAATGCAAATTATGAGAAGCAATTAAGGACTTAATTGAACAAATTCAAGATCAATGACCAATCTGTAAAATATTTGTGGCTTAAGGGAATGGAATGGATGAATTTAAGGATAAAATTGAACCTTAGAGAGTTAAATTGATGAAAGCACGAACTGATTGCGTAGAATTCAAATTATAGGAAGAAGTTAAGGACTTAACCGAACAAATTCAAAAGCAATGATCAATTTGTAAAATGTGTGGCTTAGGGATTGAAATCAATAAATTTATGGATTTGATTGAATAAAAACAAAGTTTTATTCATTACTCAAGGACTAAATTAGCCAAGTCAAAAACCAAGGACTAAGGTAAAAAGACACTAAAATCCAAGGCCATAATACGATTTCAGTGAGGGGTGAAATTTTAAATGTTAAGAGAAACCAAAGTTAAAATTGAACAAATTGGAAGCATAAGGATGCAATTAAAGTTCTCAAACCATAAAACCTTAATATTAAATATTAGTCAAAACAATGTTGTTTTTACAAATATGGTGCACCTTCTTTATCGATTTTAGTTGATCTAGAAAACAACTCTATTATTGACCATCTTCAAGGTTGAAACCACCACCATTCAACTCACAATCATCCTTTCTACAACCTTATTATTTTGAAATCAAATGATTATGTCTTAAATTCACCATTAATTTCCTTAACATCTTAACCCAGATCAATCTCACTAGATGTTCAAGAAAAACTAATCGGGTTGGAAAATTCAAGCAATTAAATATGAAGCTATAGACATTGAAATCAAGCAAAATAGTCCAATCAAAATGTTGGTACCCAATTTTTTACTCTCTTATTGAAGTATTTTAAAAAAAAACGAAAAAAACGCAAAAACAACAAAATGTTTTTGATATATGCACGTTGTTTTTAGAATTGTTTTAGCATTGACTTAAAAAGGATTTGAATTTTTAATGTCTTTTCAATGCGTTAAGATTTTATTGTATTATTTTTAAAATCATTGATTTTTCGCTTTAATTCAATGTTGATATTTTTTGTTGTTCTAAAAAGAACAAAAAAGTAGAGAGCAATTTAAAGATGAAAGAAAAGGAATGTTCACTGGAAATTATCCAAAGTTCGGGCATAGAGGAAGGAGAAAATGGGGAGGGTTGCAACTCCCAAAGGAGAGGGGGCTGGCGGTTGGAGGAATAAAAGAGAAAAAAGATTGAGTTTTTTAGGGGTGCTAATGTTATGGTCGTTTAAGATTGAGTTTCTATACCGCAACTAGCTTTTTACCCTATAAATCTCTTAAACGACCATAACATTTGGTTTTTCTAGTAAATCTAAATAAATAACTAGGCAATGACTTCCAAAACTCTGTCATCATCGTGGAAACCTCGTGAAAAAAGATATGGCTCATACGAAAATATGGAAAAATGTATTTACCTGTTGTAATAAACATAAGGGTTAAAAACTAACTTGAGAAAAATAGATTTGGAAAAATAAAAGCAAAACCACTCAATCCATGTCAGACAACAAATGATAACCCTAAATTGATGTTTTCTCGTGATGTGAGTTTGTTTTTTTTAATACATGAATATAAAACTAGATTAGCTCAAGATAAATTATTATTAAAAAGTAATGGTAACAAAATTATACAATAAAAATATTTTACCGTCTTATAATTTGGTTATATTGTCTCTTTACTAGAGTAATTATCATGGAAATGAAGAACAATTAAAAGACTATATTCCACAATTCTTATTGCTTGCAAGTATTCACAATCCTTGTAAATTCTCAATTCTTAAAATCATTTTATTTTTTTACTCATCATATACCCATTGTCATTGCACTATGTCCCTATCATGCTAATTAAACCTCCACAAACTTTGACTACTATCACAATTGATATCACACTTTGATTTTATGCAATTATGTTAATGCAAATCAAAATACCGCAGAGAAAAATTTGATGCATGAACATAAATTTAAACATAGAAGGAAATATGTTTGGCTAATTAGACTTGTTGATTCTATAAATTCAATTCAAATTTATTCAACCTAAATGGATACCTTTAATTGTTATCAATTCCACTCAAAATCATTTCCCCCCCTCTAAATTCTCAATTTAACTATTAAATTGACAAAAACAATTAATTGATACTCTTTAAATTACTCATCGTTAATATAACAAATTTCAATCCATTTCCCCAAATTCCAAACAAATCCTAAAACACAAATCATACATTAATATAACAAAATTATCATTGTAAAACAAGTAAAACACTTGAATATACAACAAAATTATAAATACTATAGATAAATTATAATAATCTAACTTGAAACATAAATAGGTAAGGTTGCTTATACGATGATGAAGCTTGATAACGCCGATAGAGGAAATATTATGATATTGAAGAGATGTTAACATAAATACTAGCGAGTTGTGATGATTGGATTTACGAGGAGTAGTCATTATTTTCTCGAGATAAAATGTATATGAACAGAACGGGCACAGTGAACATGCTTCCCCAATATCCTCTCTATTTTTTATTTTTTTTAAAGATAATTAATTTAAATACGAGTAAATATTTCCAAATTCAGGATAACAAAATATTTAATTGAAATTGCTGTGCTATTATTGCTCCGTGGATGGAGCTAGGTTTGATGAACGGTGCTCTTCTTTCCAAGCTCCATTTTAGACAGATCAACAGCAACATTTACATGTCGTATTCGCGCAGCCAGTGTAGGCTTGACTGGGTTTCCCTTCTCACGACTTAGGAAGGATCCTTCACATTTATCTGCTTGCTTCTCGACCTAGTTCTGACAGCTAATAGCATTCTCAATTAACATTATAAATAAATAAAAAATTATCACGCGTTCTATTGATTTTCCATACAAATATGTTTTCATATCAACTACACGAAACCCTAAATCTAGAAAGTGGGGGTGGCAGTGGGATGTTGCCGGGCAGGACCTTGAATAAATATTTGAAAATAATATAAATTATATTTTAAAATTTTATTTGATAGTTTAAATTTTTAGACAAGATATTTTTTTTTAATATAATATTAAAATCTTATTGATTCAATAATCACAAATTTAAATCCTACAATTCTAATTTTATTTAATAAAAACAAAGCATAAACTAATATAAAATAATACAAGTTTCAAACTCAATTTTTTTATTCAAGATAATATATTAAAAAATAATATAAATTATATAGTAATATTTCATTTAACTATTTAAACTTCGATAATTTCTTGACAATGATTACCTAGTTCTCAGTCGACCGCATGGCACGGCAAAAGAAAAAAAAAAAAAAAACACAAGGAAGTGACAGAGATTCAAGGGTCGTCGTCGTCGTCGTCGTCATTGAGCTGTAGCATAAGTTAAATGGTTAAGAAAAAAAGACAAATGGAAAGTGGTTTAAGGATCGTACAGAGAGTTGAGGATGCAAACAATGACGAGGTGGTCATATTGCGGTCCATGATTGCTGCCATGACATTTGGCCCCATTAACACACTATCACTACGCGTATAAGCTGTATATTATTGACCACATAATTGTGGGCACCCATTATTGCTGTTTGAGCTCATTATACTCCCCCACATGGCTCGCATATTTCATGACATGATATTTGTTTGTCAATGATAGGTTAGTTTTTATTTATTATTATTATTAAAGTGGATATATAGATTAACTTGCATATATTTTAATTAATTTTATAAATTTTATATCTGTTTGTCAATGATAGGTTAGTTTTTATTATTATTATTATTATTATTATTATTATTATTATTATTATTAATGTGGGTATATAGATTAATTTGCATGTATTTCGATTAATTTTACAAATCTTAAAATTAATGATCACATAAATTTCTAGTGATCATCATATTAGCAATCACATGTTTTATATAAAAAAATTATCATTGAAAGATCTATTAAATAATTTGAGTCGATTAGATTATCTATAATAATCGTTATTAGAGGAAAATTATGATTATTATAAATTATAGTTTTTTTAAAAAAAATAAAGTTCAAGAGATCATTTTCATTGAAATCCACGTAATAGATTATATAATTAATTGATTGATTTCTTGACCGAACAAGATTGAAATCCATATAACAAAATGAACATGATTCATCGATCATCTATGTTGGTGATTATACCAAGTATGAAATTAAAAATAATTATAATAAAGTTTTGAAATGATATTAGGGGAGGTAAAGATAGATAAAATGGACTGATGATATGATGGTGAAAATATATTAAATTTATAAGAAATAAAAGATATATAATTGATTCTTGACCATTGAGCCGAGTCTTTCAAGGTAGAATTACAAGCACGTCACTCTTAGAAGATGTACTTTCTAGCTGAACACACATCTTTCAATTTAGTCCATGCATCTAGAAAAAAATAAACTTTTCAAAATAACATTTTTTAGCCCTAATATTCACCGCAGCTTGGGAGCTAGATCCAATCCAATATCTCAAGTTTGAATTCATTGAATACCTTTAGCCTTACAGAGAAATATATAATATTAATTTAATATATAAAAATAATATTAATTTGAAAAGGACGATATTACCAACATATACTTTGACTTCAAAAGTGCCATTGACCAGGACAGAACAAAACGAAGACTTGGAGGGTGCCGGACGCCCACCAGCGCTCGCGGCCTTGTCTTCGTCTCCAGTGTCTTTCAAGATTCTTATCCAATCTCCACCAATAAATGATGGATTGAAAGTATGGTTTAGGTTATTTTTTAATATATTTTTAATATTAATATATGAAAATAATATAAAAATATTAAAAATATTTAATTTAAAATAAAAAATAAAAATAAAAATCATTTTTTTTCTCAAAAATATTAGTCTCGAACAAATCCTAAACATAGCCACTTCTTCACTACATATCTTCAAATTCGGTGAACTAAACACAGCTTATTGACTTTGGTTGGTTTTTTTCTCCTTAAAAATAACGAAGTTTGAACTCAGTAAATATCAAAACCTTTTTTGTTATTTATAAATTATATCTTAAAAATAACGAAGTCTAAAAATTAAATTTTGTTATTTATAAAAAAAAAAAAAAAAAACAATAATCTTCGTCCCTCTAGAAAAAAAAAATTTGGTCTTCGTCCCTTCTTGCAATATGCGCGCGTGTCCATCCTGAATTATATTATGTTTTAATAATATGAAATTTTTAGACCATATCAACTCGATTCAAGATCAACTATGATATTAACTTAAAATTTATAGAAATGAAGTGTATATTAAATTTTTATTTTCAATTTAATTCAAGTACTGTTTTTTTAAAAAAAAATGTTAAATGAAATCCCACTATTAATTAAAATTTAAGGTTTGGGATTTAATAAACATAATAAATACTGTTTTAAAAGTCACAAGGCTTATATTATCGGGTTGCAGAGTGAATCCACGTTTTATCAGATCAATTTAAATGAAATATTTTTATTAAAAATATATATTTGATCCCACTAAAAAAGAAATAAATGAAAAAAACAAACAATACCATTTAATTACAAACTATACCACCCTCTTCATTTCCTTGAGAAATGAGGGTCCTGATGATGATAATAATTATTATTATTAAACAATGGCTACATTTAGACATTTACATCACTGTACACCAAAACGTGCATAATAAACAATACTCCTGCCATCTCTAGCTAACCGATTTTTACAGCTAAATTCTTGAGGTATCCTGCGACTTGTCAAGGATTGATCAAGGGTGGTTGTCTTCGAAGATCTCTGCTCCGAAAGCAATGAAACTTGGTAAACAATGGCACAAACGAAGTATCAAAGATGACACTGAAACAGTAACACAAGTGCAGAAGACATGCATGCAGGGATTACCACAGAAAATAGAGTATCCGTCCCAGACTTGTACACCTGCATTCAAGTGCTTATTCTTGCTGCAATGGTAAACACTTCTCTCCGGATTAGAGCTCTTTTTAGCCAGTGCCTCAGCTTTGCTTGCAATGGACCTTCGACCATGGAGAGCAATGAAGTTATCTATATGAGTACAGGTTTTGGTTGGATTGGAAGAATAAGGTTGTGTAGCACTTGATCATTGGATGCTCCCACTTTTGATGGGTGTCTGTCCCAAGTTTTCAGACAGTTTTCTGGGAGAAGCAATCTTGGACTTGTCAATCTGTGCCTCTTTTTCTGCTTTCTTCTTTTCCAATCCAAGTTGTTTTTGGTTTTCGTCATGCGCTCGGACAAACATCCTCACAAAATTGAGTAAAGTGGACACAACTGCATAATGAAGATAAAAAGTGAGAGGTCCCCTTCTGTACAAACAGAATGATAATGTCATAAGCATGCACAGAAAACATGGATATGCATATTTATACATTAATTTAGTATAAAAAGTTTTCTTTTAACCAAGAACAAAGGATTAATTTCACTAAAACACTCAAGCTTTATATATTTTTGGTAAATTGTATATGGCTTTTTACTAATGATCGCCTCAAAATTAAAATATTGAAGCCTAACAATGACACCATTCAGACTCCTAGAATGAGAGAGGAGTGATTGGAACTAAGCGGGATGTCCATTTTAACAACGTTGGTACATACTGTAAAATACCTTGCTCAAATGGGCAACGTGCCGGATCTTCCCCAAAATAAAGAGCTAGTGCATCCGCATTTCTACCCTATAACATTCAGATCCAGAAACAAAAATCTCTGGTATTGAGTGTTCAAGTTCGAGCACAGAATTACAGTCCAAAAGCAGCCGGACAAGAAAAAAGGTCCATGTACATACCACACAGGAATAAAGGCAGGCCAAAGACCTCACTTCACTTTCAGCAAAAGCAAGGAATTCCTTAAGAATCTGAACATTTCCAACGAAAAGGACAAATATATTAATTAGCAAAATCTGCCACAGGAAGGATATTATACAGGTGTGTGCATGTGTTCCTGCATGCATGCCAATGGTGAGTAATTCAATTAATTGCAGGTAATTCCTGCAGCAAATCCTGAGAAACCTTTATACACAATGAGCAGAGAAGCTGGAAGCACTTGCCTTGCAAAAGCTTTCTGAGACCAAACCATCATTCTCTGCAGCACTCAATTCCTGCATAACTTTCTCAAGTCCTTTACTAACGGCTTGCATTTCCTCTGCCAAATATTTCAATTGTATCTGTACAAAATTGAACGTGTAGCTTAGCAAGCAAAAACTTTAAAGGAAATTGAGTTTCCAAAAAGAAATTGCAAAGAAAGCAGGAAGATTACTTTGGTTGCAGCCTCCAAACTCACAAGATCCTTCGGAAAATCTAGTAGTTCTGGAAGCTTTTCAGCAAGTACCTACAACTCAAAAGCCAGCAAGAAAAGAAAGTGAAAGATAAATATCTGTGGCGGGATGAAGAAGCTGAGATTTTCGTGGCTACCAATTGATTCAAGCGAAAAGATTCAACACCAAACCCAAATAAATAGTTTTATCAGAAGTTCTATTTTCCATTTCTTCAGTATCTTCTAATGTTCAATGTGCACAAAATATATGAAAATTCTGCAAAAAGTTAACAATTGCAAATGTATTTCTCAGTAAAAATATAAAGATTCACACACTCTGTTCGTGATGATTAGATTTCAACATTCAGCATCATTAAACGCATTCTCAGCTAGCCCAGCCTCGGCAAGACAGGTTTTAGTGTAGGTATCAATTTCCATCTAATCAATTTAACAAAAAAGCTTATTCAGTTATATTTCTGGGTATATGTTCTTTCAGTCACTAGAACCTTATTGCCACATAAAAAGCAAATCCAAGGATGTAACACAAAAAACTTTTGGAAATGGCATCGAAAAAATATTTTTTTTATTTTTTAAAATCTATTTCTGACATCAGTACATTTAAATCTGAAAAAATTAAAAATTAATTTAAAGTAAAGAAAATACTAATTATTTTTAAAAGTGCTTTTTAAACACAAAAACAAACAGACTCAAAACAAAAACAGCATAAAAATCACTCTTAAAAAGGAATGGAGTGGAGAGGAACTTTTAGATAATATACTAAGAGAGGGTTGAGGTGGGGGGGGTAGGTCTTGTTTAATTCATGCAGAAATCAATTGCCCATGGTCTTGAAACAGCCTCTTGGACAATTCAATGGCTTCATTGTCTAAAATTAACTCACGTCTACTGATCATAACCAAATAAATCATAGATTCATGATTTAAGCTACAATTCAATTAAAAGGAAAATATTCTACCTTACAAAGATAATGCATGAGAGTCATCTTGTTATTTTGAGCTCGTGTATCAGTGAGTTTGAGGAGACTATCCATTCGAAATCCAACAGCAGAACCTAAAGCAATGAAATTATGAATTTACTGAAAGAGCAATCCACATCTGATTCAAGCTCATCAAGAGGATACAAGAGAAACACAAAAGAATAAGATAGGCAGAGAGATTAGCTCCAAAAATCCTGGAATTAATCTCATCATATAAGATCTTCAATTTCAGAGAAAAGTTTTCTGCATATTTTAGGCCCCATTAATAAGGTGGGAGAAAGAAGGGCTGCATTTTTGGTTGACCTTATATGTACAGTGCATGCTCCACCACATGATCTTGCAAGTCCAGGTTCAAGTATAACATTCCAACCTCAGTGTAATTACAAAACTAGATTGCATCGGGTATAGTTTTTTATCCTGTTACTTCATTAGCTTAAATTAGTTTCTGGGTAACAATGTCCTGGAACAACTAACTTATTAAGTTTGAACATGCTGGAGCATATAAGGTGGTTTTTTACAGTAAAAGCTTCGCATTTTGCAATGAAAAAGGTACAGAATCCTACAGTAAATGTTTGGATCTTACAATCAAAGACTTGAAGTTATACAGTAAGAGGTTCTGGATTTGCAAGAATTCAGCATCTTATTTAAAACAAAAAATTGGGATTTCTAGAAGTAAGAATCATAAAAACCAGACATTGTATGATGATTTAGCGAAAAAAAGTCCTATAAGTTAGATTAATGGCTGTCTCGAACAAGCTGTTTGTTAAACATTTCTACTATGTGCACGAACTGTTATGTCTAATTCCATATTCTCTGGAGTGATGTGCATAACTGATATGCCTAATTTCATATTCTCTAGAGTTCTATAACAGCAGGATGCTAACCAACAGAGTTTCGACTTACCCCTTGCAGTACCAAAGTTGAGGGCATTGCCAAGTGAAAGAATAGTCTGCATGATCCTTTTCAACTTTGCCGAGCTCCTGATCTGATAACACACATGATAGGAAATGCTGTAAGAGTTCAAAATCTTCAAAGAACTAACATTGCTGGAAGAAAAGAGAGAAGTAAAAAGATCCGACTTGCCTCTTCAGAAGCGGAATTTACAATATTCAGATTACCTCTGAGATCAGAAACCTGAAATAGGTGCGAGACAAAGGGCTAAATATTTGAAAAAATGGTTTTCCTGCAGAAGGGGTCCCTATGCTTCAATGCTGCAGTCACATCGAAATCTATGGTTCAAAAAGGGCAATTGGGTCTTAAGATTTGGATTTCAGACAGAGTTAGTCTCTCCATCCAATTCCATAGCCAATTTCCATTAAGGTACAGTCTGTAGCTAAATTGGTCAGTGATCAAACTTGACCAAAATCTCAGCCATTTGGTGTGTGTCATGTGCCCTTGAGCTAAAAATTTCACATTAGCAGAAATTTCTAATGAAATTGGAGGGAGGGACTAACTTTGTCCCAAGTCCAAAATTTCAAGAATCCGGTAGCCCTTTTGAAACCACAGATTTCAATGTGACTGAATCATTGAACCATAGGGGCCTCTATTGCCAAAAAAACCAACAAACAACAATGAAAACATCATAGAATCAACAAAATCAAAGAGATTGTCCAATAACCTGGGATTGGAATTGTATCTTAAACGAAAAAACTCTTAGCTTTGACTCTGCACGTGGCACTTTCATCATTTCTAAGAAAAACTATCATGAAAAATGCAAAAGGTGTTAGAATACAAGACCAAAACATGCATGGAGTTGATATTCTCAGACCACACTGCAGCTCATTTACATGATTTGTTTCCAATGATATGCTACAAAAGTAGGAACCAGAGGTTCATGAATGTGAATAAGCATTATTCATTGTCTAATGGTAGATTAATCAATTGAAAGGATTAAAGAGCAAGGAGAGCAGCATATAAGCTAACCTTTTTGCATTTCATTTGTAACAATGGTATGAACTATAACAAGATAGAAATACAAAAATAAGAACGAGAAAGTTAATGTGAAAATAAATACTCAACTCACCTGTTCACATTTTCCCAAGTTCTCTTTATCTCCATTATAACCCTGAATGTAAGAAATTATGGTTTTAACTCAATGACATTGATGTTTTAAATTATGAACAAATAGAAGTGGTGGAGGATTTATGAACAGAAAAACTAAAAAAGCAGCACAAGAATTTTTAATACCTTGAGTAATTCCATCTCCTCTTTTGTTGGACAAAACTTAATAAGGTTATCAACCTGATCAACATCCAAAGCTGTATCATCCAAAGCAAGAACTGAGCTCTGCGAGACAGTTAGAGAAGCATGGTTGTAAGAAAACCAACCAAAAACATTTGAGCAGTTAGAGTCTCTGTAATGAATGCAGCATGCATTCCAAACTTCAGCAGGAAAAATATGTCTTTGTTCATTTGCATTAAAAAGGGTCAGGTATCAGGGTTGGCATGTTTTCTCAAATTCAGAACAAAGTACACACCATCATTTAGTAGATTCCAGAAGAATTAATTACTGCAGCACAAAGGTCGATATATGTTTAACATTCAAAGGAATCACATAGGAATGCAAGGTAGATGGCACCGCAAGAAAACTTTTAAGTTATCAATCATCGCCATGAAATCACTATGACAAACATTCTAGCATTTATGGATAGGTACAGACGCTTTGAACACAAAGTAATTATGAAAATCTCCTCAGCTTTGAAACTGCAGTCCATAATATAAATTTTGTACACCCTAATTTTATCACATTGTTTTAAGAAAAAATCAGCTCAGACAAGTGCAACAAGGCTCAGCTTACCATCAGATCTGGCAGAGGAATTTTAACCTTTGAAAGCATGATTTCACAATTATATGCCCGTCGAAGTTCAATCTGCAGAACCAATTAATATCTCGTGAAGAAACAAATTCAAAAGAGATGTTTTGCTAGTTATCTACTACTATCCAGAATACCGGATACACAACAAAAATGCATGCCAAGCACTGAACATGTGAGCTTGCAACAGTACAGTTTGTAATTTGCAAATAAAATACAAATGAGAGTGATCTAGCAACCAGATGAATTGTTAGGTGCAAATTTCATATAAATCTCTTTCTTCAAAACAATATTAAACAGATAAAATTTAGACTACCAACACAGGTGAGCAATTCTGTTTGATACAGTTTCGCAAAACCAATTACCTAACCTAAATTGAAGATGACCAAAATCATTGAACTGGAGAAATCCTACCCTAACCTTGTATGACTACCAGAAAGGCAACCCACCTAGACCTGACTTCGTTGTTTAAGGTACCTATAATTATCTGCAAGTATTGGTAAAACTAAACACAGTGGCACTTTATATGATTGTTAGTGAATACTAAATAAAGCTAAAATGGGTAGGCTATCTGGGACGCCCCAGATAGTGAATTGAACTTGGCATTAATAAATGTAAGTAATGCAATTGATAGGATTAATCAGTCTCCACTCCCATGAATGCAAAATGATTACCAGCTGGATTTTATCAGATTTATGTCCCACAGTGCGCCGATTTGATTTTCCTGCTGTGCTCCCACGATCAGAATTTGGAGCAGCTGCTGAGAAAAGAGTCTCAAGTTCTGACATGTCAAACTCTGGAGCCCTGGTACATATAGAATTGATAAAGCATAATAAGTGACAACATAGAGATAACAGAGGAAGGCTATTTCGAAGAGAGCAATAAAACAAAATGGTGTATACTTGGAAGCTTCATCAGCTTTTTGCGCCTCAGCCCACAAACTGCCTGACACAGCCCTGGTTAATTTTAACCAATGATAAGGTTTCAGGTTGGCTTTTTTGAGTTGATTTTTTGCATTTATACGAATCATGCCCCGCCCCTTTGCACTAAATGGAGCACCAGAAGGTGGTCCAGGAACTGAAGGTACATTTCCATTACTAACTCCAGCATGTGATGGTGAGGAGACACTGCTAGTTCTTGACAACCCGTTGGCCAAAGGAGCAGGAGGAGGTGGCACAGGAGGAATATGTGCGGCATTTTTAAATGAAGAAACAGCGGAACTATGAGGAGGAGGTGGTGGCGGCGGCACTGAAGGAGCACTAGTGGGGCCCAAAGAAGACCCAGAATGTGGAGGAGGAGGAGGTGGCGGTGGCGGTGGTGGTCGGAGCATAACAGCCAAATTCTTCACAGACTGCGAATTGACTGAGCTAGCAACCAATGAAGCCATTCCCGAGGGTAGAGGAGGGGGAGCTGCATGCGAGTTCCTGTCAGCAGAAGATGGAAGTGCTCCTGAAAAGGAAGGGAGTTTAGGAGGGGCTGGGGGAGCTGAAGATGAACTCTTGATAAAAGGAGACGAAAAGGCAGAATGAGAAGCGAGAAGAGGAGAAGGAATCAATGGTGAGGAGATACTCCCAGATGTTGCCTGAAGATGCTGACTGGGTAAAGAATCTGTTTCTTTGGAAATAGATTGGGCAGGAAAAGAACAAGAACCAAAAGATTTTTCAGTAGTTTTAGGAGTCTCGAGTGATGATTGCAATGAGTTAGGAGGGCATGGTGGTGTCCCCGGAGTAGACACCTGATTGAGTTGTGCAGATTTGGATAATTCAGTGACGGGAGAAGATATTGAAACGGGTTGAGGAGTAGGAGGAAGAGGACATGTTAGAGAAGGTTTTTCTGTAGTTTTAGGAGCTCCAATTGAAGATTGCAATGGGGTAGGAGGTGGTGGTGTGATCAGAGAAGACACATTACTAAGTGGTGCAGGTTTAAGTACACCTGTGACTGGAGATGATGTAGCAGAGGAAGGCAGAGATAATGTCACCGGACGAACGACTTCTTCGCCTTTAGATGCAGCATGATCATACAACAAAGCTGTGATGCCGATGTTAGAGGGTGCACTATGGTATCTTGACATAGGCACAGGTGAGGCCTGCGAGGAATTGCTATAGGAAACTGGAGAAGAGAGCGATCTCTGAGGTACTCGCTGTGATATGAGCTTAGATTGTGCTGACCGTTGAATAGCAACCTGTAGCTCTTGTGTTTCAGCCTTCTTTTGAGTTGAATTTTCTTCTGAAGATGGCTTAATACAGGGCGTGAATTGGAGGGCAACCTTCAGTTCTTGGGGTTCTACCTTCTCCCTAGCTGAATTTTCATCAGGAGATGATTTTATAGAGGGCATATTTTGTTTCATCGGGGTAATGGAAGTGGGACTTGGAGTCTTGTTTTCTGATTCTTTTAGTTTTGATTTCTCTTGAACTTTAACAAGGGTCGATTCCATCAATACACTGCCTATTTCTGCCATCTGGGGAGAACTGTCCAAATTTTCTGCCATCAATACATCAGTTTTTGTATCTGGCCAGTCCACATTGCTGAAAATCTCGTGCACTCTTGCAAACGCTTCCATAGGTAGGCCGTCTTTCTCTTCTAAACCAGGCAAATCAATTGCAGCAATTGAAGTAGCAGAATCCATCTCTGAGAAAAGAACCTTCATCCATACCCAAAACATTAATTAAATCTAGACATAGTAAATTTCAAGAAATGAAAAGATAACTATATACCTCTGCTCTGAAGTTCATAGGAAATTGATCCTTTGCATTCCATAACGTGTCAATTTCATCACGATTAAACATCAAGATATTTGATCTTATAAAGGCTGTGTTGAACATGACCCGAAACATCATCTGTTCCCTTTCATGATCACTGTCCAGGCTAATACACTCCATGACAATATCACCTTGGATATGACAATGGATGTCTATTTTAACCAATTCACAATCTGCCTGCCAAAATAAATGAAGAATTTGAAAGCATGCACAGAAATACAAAAAGTATAAATGCAGTTTTCAGGGACGGGATGAGAATGAAACAAGTTTACCCAATAATAGAGATGATTACATATGAAATTATAATTATCAACAGACTATGGTGCAAACAGAATGCATAATTTGTTGGCAATGTTTATGCGAGTTCACATCAGTATGTGTACTATTAACAAATTTCTAAGGATAAGGGGAAGAAAACCACCAGCTAAGATAAATTAACTGAAAACATAAACGATTTTATAGATGAAAATACTGTCTGTCTCGAGGCATGATATTGTTTTGATCACAGAAAACCATGATAGTCACGTTAACATTACAGATGCTTATTTCAGACAAGTAAAAAAGAATGGTATGGACAACCCAGAACCTTGAACTTTTAGAATTACTTCTTGTGCAGAGCAGATATACCATAAGTGTTGAAGATAACACTCTTTGCTAATAACCATCATGAATTGAAAGGAACAAAAGAAAGAGTAGCATTGCCATTTGAAAAGGTCAATCAGATGGAAAAAAGTATGTACAAAGACACCGCTCTTACAAAGAAATTCAATTGTTTTATTACTGCTCCTAGTAGTAAGGCAGATCCTGGAAAGGCCATCTTATTTGAGTGAAGTAGAACAGCACAAACAATGATAAGAAGATTGTTTTCTGTTCTGAATAAAAAATACAATTAAACTTTTCAATTAAAAATTTATAGAAATTGTCCACATTGAAGAAACTTGAGCTACCTGCTTGAAATGCCGTACGAATCTGCTCTTTTTTGGAGTTGAGAACAGGACTTTAGGAGTCCTATCAGCGGCCATAAAAGGGTCTTGTCCATATATCCTAAATATCGGCCTGCAACCCCCCTCTGCATCTATACCAGGAACTAATCTAAGAATAATGCAATCCAATGTAAGTGCTCTATCCAGAGGAGGCCATTGTGCTCCCACGTTCCTCCTTGATACATACTGTAAGTACCTCAATTGCGAAGGTAATGGATTAATAGGGGACATCAGCTGTAAAAGCTCTCGAGGCCCTTGCTTATAAATCATGTCTAGAGTTCTCTGCTCGCCGGTGAACTGCTTCCCGTACAGCAATAATGCAGCAAGCATGAAAGCAAGAACCGGCCACCCACCTCTTTCGCAATGCATCAAGACCACATTTTGTTGCCCAAGTGACAGCCAGCTTTCACTTGACCGTAAGAAGTGATGAACCATCTCCATTGAGAGTATGGGGCAACTTTCATAGTGCCGGGGATAGTCCATCACAGTCATGTCAAATTCGGACAATACACTAGCAATCTGGCTTTGATTATCGCCCTCTCGGAAATTAAACACCATAAACGAAGCATCAGGCAAATGGTTATGAAGTTTACCCACTATGCCTCCAATGTACACTTTATATTCTTCATCTTCAAAAGTCTCCGTACAGTAGCAGCAGTCAAAGACTGAAACCAGACAGCAGGAACCATCATTAATATTTACAAAGATAAAAGCATAACATCAGCATTATCCACAATAGTATTTCCAAAGATAAAAACTTTAAAACCAAATAACCATCAACACCAATGCAAGTATTATATAACACTAGACATAATGATAAATGGATGCTATATGAAACAAAAAAAAAAACCAATAATCTTGAACACTGCAGTGAGCAGATAGTTGCTATTTACATATCACAATTCCTGCATTATCCAGAATACTATATTCAAAGACGGAGGCTTTAAAACCAGTTAGCTGTTAGCATCAATACAAGTAGTTTCAAACACTAAAACATCAAATGATAGATAAACAAATCGAAAAATAAATAAAACCCATGAATCTTCTTCAAACCTGGGGTTAAAGATATAGACTTCAAAACCAGTTATCCACAACCCCAGTGCAAGTAATTCAAAAAACTAAAAATCAGTACGAACAAAACATATACGTTACCCACAATAGCATCTCAAAAGATACGGACTTTTAAGACCATTTGCCTACCAACATCAATGCAAGTAATTCAAAACACAAAAGAACCAAAACATCAATCTATAACCGTAAGGTTTGCTAATTTATTCAAATTCAAAGCATACCGTAAACCCTTTCAGAGATCTCCAAAAGCCCATCAGGTGGTTTTCTATAGAAGAACTTTCTAAACAAAGCCATTTATTTATTTCCTTCCCTTTTCCTTTGAAGATCCAATGGAATCACCTTCAAAATTGAACCCACATTGCACCAGGAAGAAAACTTTCCTCAAATAAGCTCAAGAAACCCCGATAAATGATTGCACAAAACCGAGTAGTGTCTATTGAAGAAACAGGGAAAGCATTGATTTTGCTGGGTTTTTAAGAAACCCTTTTTGTGGGTAACCGTTATTTTTGTCTACCAATTCACACTTTGTCTCTCTCTTCCTTTGTATCGTAGAAAGATTCAAACTTTGCTTTCAATCAACATACTTTGATAGCTAGAGAGATAGACGGATAGAAAGAGGGAGAATAATCAGTTTCTTTTCTTTTTTATTTTTTTTCAAGAGGGAAGGACAGGGAAAGAAACAGGGATTTGGAAATGGTGGTTGCTGTTGCTAAGGAGCAAAAGTGGGAATCCAACAGGGATCTGAAGATTGTCTGTCTTAGGTTTTGTTCAGTATCTGTTCTGTATCTGAATGTTGTTTGTGTTCCTGTGATGATTTTTCTTTTCTTTTCTATCCTCAGGTGTTTGCGTACAAGAAGAAAGATTAGACGTTGGATTTTTTGTACTATAAGTTGCTTGATGGCACGTGTTTTGCCATGAAGAAAAGACAACATGACAAGGAAATATTTTGATTAGTTTAATGAGGGGTCGGAAAATGTTCATAATCTAACGAATGGAGTGTTTTGCAATCCGTTGCTATGCTTAAAAAAAAAAAAAAAAACAATTAATTATATGTTGATTTTAGCCAAGATTTAAAAATGAATTTTAAATAACTCATGTAATTTTATTATGGATAAGATTTATCCAAAGCCTGATTAAACATGTGGATGGAATAAGATACAATTTCAACCACAGAAAAACAATGAGATTAGCTGATCCGTATTGAAATACGAGATTGCTCAAAATTCTGTATAAAACATGGTAAATGAATACGTTAAAATAGAAGTGGTCTCCATTTATTTCTTAGATTAAAACTTTGCTGAAGTTTAATATACAATACAAGTTTTTAATATTAAAAATCAATATAATTTAAATAAGTAGTGAATGAGAAATTATCTTGAAAAAACCTAAGTTGATATGCTTTAGTGAGACTCAAAAAATTTTACAAAAATTATATCACATGCAAAATAAAAAAAAAATATTTATGAAATAAAATCTAAAAGATTAATTTGAGCTCAAAAGACACTTGAGCGTGATAGAGGGAGAGATTCAAAAAAAAATGACTTGAATTTAGCTCAGACTCAAGCTTTATATTGATCTATTGTAAATAACAAAGGATTGTTTTTGGTAGCTTAAATTTAAATTTGGTTTGTGAAAAATATTTATTTAGGCTCATTGGTTTGTCTAATCCATGAAAATAAAAGGTACATTATACACACACACACACACACACACACACACACACACACACCCCAAAAATGATGGAATTGTTCTACTAACATCTTTGATTACCCTGCACCATGAAACCAACATTAAACCTAAATGTTTTTGGATTAAATCATGTCTTTTGATAAAATATCCCTTTTTTAAGTAAATTAACCACGATTTATCATTTATAGACCAATGGAAATAATTATTTAGAACAAGCCCAATCTTAGGTCGATCTAGAATCCAACCAACCCATAACAAGGACTAGTTTGCGTTTTAAAACCAGGGTAACTTTGTGGAGCTACAAGGAAAACTTAATTATCATTTTAAAACCAATAAGGGTTGGTTTAAATGGTAAGCAACTTGTTCTATTTAAGCGAAGACTTGGTTTTAAGTTCTCGTGTATGCAGCAACACTCATTAATAATTTTATCTGTCACTATTAGATATGCAACTCGGGATGATCACCAGATTAGTCAAAACAACCCGAATACTGGGCTGGCTACCAAAAAAAATTACCATTTTAAACTTGATAAATAAATAAACTCCTTTTCTCGTCCCCTGAGTTTAGGTGCATAAGAAAAATGGCACAATTACTAATCCAAGCCAGTTAAATTAACCTAATCCCCTCTGCCTTGTTGTTTAATTCGGTTTCTGTTCTGTCACTGTCTTCCTTTCACAAGGTCAGCATTCAGTTAGTTTGATTGCTTTCAAACCAATCATGATTTATTCTATTTATCAGGAGAATAAAAAACGACAGGATTCAAAATCTGGACAGTGATTGTCACCTCGAATCAATAAATACCGTAAGAACCTCAAATCATTGCTGGCGTTGAAGAAACTACGAACCAGTCATGAACCATTTAATGATTAACAAGGAAGCCCCTGATCTCGAGAAATCTTGCTAGTTTCCCGATCTTGGCGTGGGGTGTTTTTCATGGCACGTAAACTAGCCGAACTTCACCTGCTAAAAAAACAAACAGTACACTCATTAAATGCAAGAACATGTGTTTTCTAAGAAGACAGTGACCGTGAACCTAGAATGGCTCGACGACGACTTGTCAGAACAAGGACACTGGCTCTCTGATATCACCGGAGACGACGACGGAGTAAGACACTCTACCTTCTCCTTCACGCCACATGACAATACGTGCAACAATATTTGGTCCTTGCTCAACACCCAACAATTTTTTTTATTTTTTATCTATTGAGATGTAAGGTCTGTTTAACCACAATATAATTAATTTTTAGATTTATTAAATATTATATAAATCTAATAAATATAGAAGGAATTATAGGGATAACATATATACATGGTGGGACTTGAATTCTGATATAAAATAAAAAAACAAATTCCTTTAATTATTAGGTCAAAACACCACTCACTAAATATTCTGCAAATCCAATAAATATATAAGGCACCACAAGGATAATAAATATATATGATAGGACTTGAATCATGATACAGAGTAAAGAAATAAGTCCCTTCAATTATTAGGTCAAAACACTACTTGCACCCAACAATGTACTTCAATCATATATGGATATACTATTTCATTATTTTTAAAAAAATACAATATTCTTTTAATATTTTTAAGTAATTATGTTGTTTAAAAAATCATTTATTTTTAATTTTTTTTTTTTTTAAGTAAAGGAAAACACTTTATCCATGTTTTTATTCTAAATACTGAAAAAGCTCAGGAATACGCTGCGAACACCTTCACATGTCACATCGCCATGTCATGCATAGGTCATTGGATGGTACATGTAACCAAGTACATATAGGAGATATATGAATCCTCAAATTCATTTATCCAAATCAAAGCTACCCTCGTAATTATCACACTTTTGATTTAGTATATTTTTTAATTAATTAATCAATATTACGAGTAATTTTTGTCCTAATTGAGGTAATAAAAGTTGTAAGAATTTAGATTCATCTTATAAAAAAAAAATTACGTGGGTTTTTAATGGATATTTCTGCGTTCACCAGTTTTTGTGAACAGTAAACTAGGTTAATGTGTGTTTTTAATTGTCTATTTATAAGCTTCGTGTCACAATTAAGTTGTTAGCGCGTGGATGCAATGTCGAGATCGCGAATTCAAGACTTAAGGGATTTTCTCATACCCGACAGACGGATGACAGGTCTTTCACTACTTACTTAAAGCCAGAAAAGGCCTGCATGTTTGGGCCACCGTCAAGCCCGTTCGTGGTCTTGTTAACAGGCCTGTAACTTTTCTTTTATTAGCTATTTGAGATTTATGGGTTTTCTTTTTTGTTTATTTTCATTCTCTAGTGTAGTTTTTATTTCTTTTGATTTTTAAATTATTATTTAATATGATGTTTTTATTTACTTTCATACTCCAGTATTTAATTCTATAAATATCATTTTTTTATTACATAATAAAAGTTTTTTTTTGAACCCTTTTATTTATTTATTTTTATCATTTAATATGAGCTTTTTACCAATTCTATCTTTTGGTAATAGATTTTAATTTAATTTAATTATTCAGTATTAAGTTAATTTTTTTTAACTATCCCGTGAATAAAGTCTTATATAGACAACTCTAGCCGTATGATTTTTTTGTTGACAAGTATGCTAATGTATATTGACTT
This sequence comes from Salix dunnii, assembly GCA_015731905.1. Classification (NCBI taxonomy): domain Eukaryota; kingdom Viridiplantae; phylum Streptophyta; class Magnoliopsida; order Malpighiales; family Salicaceae; genus Salix; species Salix dunnii. Next base: position 20,348,498 of record CM027664.1, read on the forward strand.
GTCTGGAAGAAATGAAATATTTACTTCCACATAATATCTTTTTTTTTCTGATCAAATTCAATGCATCCAGTTAGTCATTGTCACCTAATTTGAATAGGATGATCTGGAAGAAATGTAATATTTAACTCCACATAAGATTTTTTTTTATATATCAAATTCAATGCATCCAGTTAGTCGTTGCCACCTAGTTTGAACAGGATAATCTGGAAGAAATGTAATATTTAACTCCACATAAGATTTTTTTCTTTTTTTTTATCAAATTTAATGCATCCAGTTAGTCATTGCCACCTGGTTTGAACATGATAATTTGGAAGAAATGTAATATCTAACTCCACATATTTTTTTTTTATCAAATTCAATGCATCCAGTTAGTCGTTGCCGCCTAGTTTGAACATGATAATTTAGAAGAAATGTAATAGTTAACTTCACGTGTATTTTTTTTATCAAATTCAATGCATCCACCTAGTCGTTGCACTTGGTTTGAACAAGATAATTTAGAGGAAATGTAATATTTAACTTTATATAAGATTTTTTTTCTGATCAAATTCAATGCATCCAGTTTGAACAAGATAACCTCAAAAACTACAATTCAAATTTAAATTATTGTGATTTTGAACCACACCAAATTATTATTAGACAACATATAATTATATTCCAACCAGAAGCAAATGATATTCCCCCTCAATTTGTGATTTTATTTTGGAAAATGATTTTCAAGACAAAAATGATTATCAAAAAATGTTTTTTTTCCATGTTTGACAATATTTTAGAAAAAAATTGTTTATAATGTGTGGTTAAGTCATGAAAAAATGAGCTTATAAATAACTCCTTTTTAAATCTTATCAAAAGAATAAAAACTAATTATGTCAGCACAATAAATTTTTTTCTTAATTTTATATATCATTCCAAATAAATAAAAAATAATATTTTTTTCTTTGAAAATTTAGAAGGGCAAATGCGAGAATCAATGAGGAAATAGTTTTTTTTTTTTTTATCATTAACAATCTAAAAATTGATAAGCTATACTCGTTGCCTACAGAAAGAAAGGTCACCAAAATTATTCTAACTACAAAAAGCAATAGTTGTTACGTGCACTCGAAATCAGAGGCATATCTGACGTGTTGACATATCCAATATACATGTGGAATATTTTTTATTTTAAATTATATTATATATCTATCAAAATATCAAATTACCTCTCAATTAAAATGATTATTACTAAAAAAAGCAAGTTTTAGATATAAAGAAGCGTTTGAATATTTAGTTTAACAAATTTTAATTCCAAGAAGAGCTCGGTCATTTAACTTTTTTTATTGTCAAAATCCAGAAAACGTTTTCTCGAGTTAGAAAAAGGAAAGGATTTTTTTTCTCTCGGAGAAAATATTTTTCATTTGAGCAACTTTTTTAAAATTAAATAAACATAAAAAAGTATAGATTGTAGGTTGGAGGAGAGTGTTTTACATGAAATAACCCAGGCTTTAAGTTTATTCCTATCAATTATATAATTATTATAAAATAAATCAAAAGATATCAGGAATTCACTGTGCATTGCGAGTTAAAATATTATGGATTATAATAATATATTTTTAGATCGATTCGGTTTTCGATTCAATGGATTTACCAATTTGTTTGTTTTTTTATTATTATTTGCATAATGAAATAACTATTTTAGCCCTCGAAAAAGACAAAAAAGTTATTGTTGCCTTCTGGGGCTTCACGGGGATCTCACAATTTTTGAAAATAACCAAATATTATTATGCCCTCATATAAGACAAAAAAAACGTATCTAGTATGGGAGGGGTACCACGGAGATTTTCTATTTTTCAAAAATAGCTAAATATTACTATACCCCCAATAAGACAAAATCAAATAATTATATGTAAGGGTGTCCCGGTGATTGATCATATTTTTTATTATTACCTTCTAAAATTTGGTCACACGTGTGACACATGCGAACGGCGGGGTTCCACCTCACGTTCTTTTTGGGAGGCGCGTGCGACGCACTCCATAGGTGGAAAATGAGCTCCCAACATCTCAGACGATCCACCGCCATCTTATCTTCCTTCTAGTGTGGCGCATTTTGGAAGACGGTGGTCGTAGGCATGATGATGACTGATTAAACTCTTTTGTTCTATTTTCTCTCTTTTGCACGCTAAAGTACAGGAGAGGCCCCTAGGTTTATGCTTTTTTCACTTTGGTTCCTTTGCTTTTAATTTTGTATATGGTTTTGTTTGCTGTTATGTAAGTTTTGATTTAGTTCAACTTAGCCATTCAATTTAAATTAATTATATATTTAAGTTTTGTTTCAATCCTCATTCTTTTAATTTCTGGAAGGAATTTAAATACCTTAATATATTAGGTACAGAAGTTGTGATTTTTTTTTATTTTTGTTCTTTGATTAAAATTGATAATATTTATTTTTATTTCGGCCCTTATTTATTTTAATACCTATATATTTTTTTTTATTTCTAGAATAATTTCTATTTTTGTCCATGTATATATAAGCACGCTCTTTAGCTTTGGTTTTTAGTTTTTATTATTTTCTTATTTTATTGAGGTGATATTTTTTTAAAAAAAATTAGCTTTTAAATTTTATTTTGTGTCTATGATCATTTAAAAATTGATATTTCTGTTTTTCTCTCTCTCTGCTCTTGAATTTTTTTCACCTGATAATTTTTATTTTTACTTTATTTTTTTGTTTGAACTTTTGTTAAAGTTTTTAGGATTTTTTGATCTTTCATTTATTTTTTTTTAGATGTTAAGACTTTGATGTTGCTATTGTTATAATACGACGTGTTAATCTATTTTATTATATTAAAATTTGTATTTATTAATATTATATTTTAATTCTAAATCAGCAAATCCTATTAATTTTTTTGATCCCAACAATTATAAAAAATTATTTGTTTAGCCTGCAATGTAGTGCGGATAATTTTTTTTAATTTTCAAGTCAAATGATTTTTTTCAGCTAATAATTTTTATTTTTATTTTATCATCTATTTAATTTTTTTTATTTGCTCTTTTGTTAAAGTTTTTAAGTTTGTTTTAGTCTTTGATTTGATTTTTTTCATTATTAACACAATAATAATATTAATAATAATAATAATTTTAGTTTCTGTTCTTACTTGCTTTTTTATTAACTTTTTTGTGTTTTTTTCTCGGGATAATTTAATAATTTTTATTATTTTAACAGTGATAATAATGATAATTTTAGATGTTAAAACTTTAATATTATTGTTATTATAAGACGACATGTTAATTTATTTTATTATATTAAATTTTATATAGATAAATATTTTATTTTAATTTAAATAATTATAAAAATTATTTATTCCAAGCGCAAAGTAGTGTAGCAGGGCAATTATCTTAGTTATCACTAAAACAGTATTAAATTATTTCCTTTAAATATAGGTGTATAAATTCAATACACATGTTTGACGCTCATAAATTCAATCAATCAGATAAACACGGACAAAGCAAAGTAAGAAACTTTGCAAAACTTTAAGAACTTTCCCTCCAAATTTTCCCACAATCCAAACACACCTCCACTACATCCCTTGCATTTAATTCCCTTCCCAAAAAACCTGAATCTCCTAATCCCCATGAAGATCCATCACCAAGACTCCATTTTTAAAGCCCCGAATCCTTGTTTTTCTCTTTCTCCATCCCCCCCTTTTGCATCTCAAAAAACCCACGACGGTTCTCTTCTTATTTTTGGTACTGCTGATATCTTGTTTTTCAACAAAGACTTTTTGGAGGAGTTCATTGTTGATGACGGAAGAAGGGCTGGGTTGTAGAGAGCGGCGGAAGTGTGCACTCTGCTACCTTTCTCACATTGCTAGGTGGCTCTCTGATTTGAGGCGGAAGAGAAAGAAAGAGAGTAAAAGGAGCGGACTGGGTGGTGATCGGATTGTGCAGGTTCAGTGTTCGAAGAATAAATTCAACGGCGAGGCTTCCTTGAATTCGGCTTCCCAGACTGACAATCCAGGTAAATTTTGTCTTGACCCAAAACTTTTGTGAATAGGAGCGACAGAAGACTAAAAAAAATATCTTTTTCCACTTTTGGTGCATTTGTAGACTTTCTTTCCTATTACATTGAAATTATGAGAAACTCAGTAAGAAAAGAAGAATCCATAAAAAAATATGATTAACTTGTTCGTATGAAAATTACGAGAAACCCAGTTAAATTTTTGTGCAACTGTCCATCGACTTTTTTTTTGTTGCAACTGAGTACTTCTGTTTTTGCAATTGAAAGTAATATGTAGTCATGTAATGTTATGGAAGCAGGTGTCGCGATGTACTTTGTTTCTTGATATATATAAGTAAGAATTTTTACATATTTAATGTTATTGTCTTGAAATTATTTGCAGGAAAGTGTAACAGGGAGGCTACTGTCAACCTTGGAGTTGGATGTTGTCTATTGTATCAAATTGCAATGAGCAAACATGAACTTGATAAGATGATGGAAATACGAATGCAAATGGAGAAACTTCTTGCAGATGTGAGAGAGGAATTGCAAAAGAAAGACGAGCTCTCTAAGCCATCTGAGATGAATGAAGTGTGTGCTTATTCCACCACAGGTATTGCAGATGGTCTGGATTTTGAAAATCAACTTTCTCCGCAAATCCTTACACTGTCATGTTTTGCCAGGGTCATCAACAATTACAATTTGTGGTCAGCCTTCGAGATATGAGACACCAAAGAAAGGAGAGTGTTCTGAAGGAAGGGATAAACTTGAGGCGGAACTTGAAGTTGAGCTTCAGAGTTTGCAACCTCACTTGGATATAGTCGAGAATTCTGTGAAACATCCACAACTGAAAGGGAGAAGTGTAAGCAATGTGTTGATTTCTGTGGCTTGTTATTTCTTTTGGAACCCTGGAATTTCTGTCCTTGAATGGACAAATGGTTTTGAATTTTTGAGGACCTATGACCAATGGTTCAATTTCATTGCTCTCATGTTATGTTAACTATAAATGTCTTTCTATAATATGACATTTAAATTCATAACCAATCTGCTCACTGGATTTGTATTTTATATCCCCTCCTTTTCTCATGGATTCCTTGTCCTTAAAGAACCATGGAAGTTTTATTGCCAATCAAGACTTGTTTCTACTCTTAACTTTTCCAGGATTGTTTTCTGCTCATCTTCCTGCCACAGTTATTACATGTTCATTGTTGCATCTACTCAGTATTGGAAATTTTAAATGGCAGGTCAACGATGACAGCACAGCTACTTCAAAAAGACAGATTGTAAGTTCTGGAAACTTGAAATGGAAGGTCACCGATGAAAACAATGCCATTTCAAAAAGCCAGACTGTAAGTTCTGGAGATGTAGTTGCTTTCAAATTTGAAAAAGCAGCAGGTTCTGAAGAGCATTGTGGTGTTTCTCCTCATGAATTGGAGAGAAGGCTGCATGAATTACTGGAATCAAGACAACAAGAACAGATAAGAGAGTTAGAAGGTACGATAGAATGTGTTAAACACAAGCTTCGGGAGAAAGAAATGGAAGTTTCTTGGTGGAAGGACACTGCATGTCTTATTTCTCGTCAACTTCCAGAATCTTCGAAACTCAGTTCACGTCACTGTGCAAAACTTCTTAGTCCTTAACTTGAACATCAAATGCACAGCAGCTTTTGGTAGTGGAATGTTCATGAGTTACTGTGATTGGTGTTTGGTAATATTTCTGTTTTGCCTTTGGATTGCACAGTGTCTGCAATATACTGCACAAGGGTTTAGTGCGAACAAAGGAAAATGGGCTGCAATTGAAACTGAAAATTTTCATTTTGCTTTTGTTGTACTGAGCAATACCAGTACAGGTCGTTTTGTTCATGAACAAATTTCTGTTCATCAATTTGAATAGCTTAAGGTGAATTTTGATGCCCAGTAAATAATGATTCTTCTTTCCGTTGTCATTCTTCTTACTAAATACTCCAGCTTGAGCATTTTGTGTGTTTTCCAACGTCATTATATTACAAACCCAGAGAACCAGAAAGAAGAAAAGTTAAAAAGAAAAAGATATGGCAAGCTTGAAGAACCATGGGGTTCCATCTGCAATATGCCTATCTGGTATAGAAGAAAAAGCTTGAGAAAGACCCTAGCTGTGGTCAGACTCTATTTCGTCGAAGGACCAACTTATTGCGTTTAATTTTTCGAAGTTAGAAGGTGGAGCCAACATTTTTTAAAGAGAATGGCAAAACACCACCACAGAAATGTAGCAGGCAGGCCACATATTTTACTACCATCTGAATTGAGCAAAAGCAGAATCGTCCAGAAAAGGTTGTGGCAAATGAAACCTTAGAGAGACAAACACTAAACGAAGTCTGGACAACAGGCTAAGCATTCAAAGAGAAGAAAAAAATCCAAGGAAATTTTTTGAGGTGGGGACTGCTAAAATATAAAATTTGCAAGAAGAATTTACAGGTGGGGACTGCCTGCCCAAGCAATCACACTGAAGCTACTAGCATTACCACTTAACGTGATATTTCCTTAGAAAATTAACAGGAACATAGCAGATGAATAGTTATAACTATTCTCTAAAATCCAGTGATATTACATTGAGGCAAGAACACTACCTTCAGAACTATACAAACAATTAAAAATATTGAAATTGTTGTAGCTCTAAGTCAATGAGCTGTGTACAAAAACCTGCTTCTAAAGTTTGTGAGTCTGTAATCAGCAGACTCACACGGCCTATGTTTCAGGATGAACAAGCATATAAAACATCAGGAAGCATTATCGATAAAGTGAAGACCGATCTACTGCAGCAATCAGTGGCAATCAGAAATCTTTGACGTGAAACATCTAAGTCTATATGAGAGACAAGGCAAAGTGCAGATCTGGAATTTCAAACGAGGCTTTCTTATATAAAAATAGCCATAACTTTTGATCGAAAATTTTGTCAAGATGATATAAAAACCCTGTTTCCTATAGTGGTCACACAAGCGAAGGTTGGGAACATGCCCAGAACTGGCCCACATGATGTTTTTTTTAAACTTGATTTTCTACTTCATAAACCTACCGTCTCGCATTATGATGCTTTTTTAAAATAAATAAATAAATATTACTCTTTATTATAATGCTTTTTTAGTTTTTTCTATCTGTCGATGACATTGTAGACCAGCTTCACAGGTGACATTGCATTTACTTATAGTACTCTTTGCACTGCAATTGTGCCAATTTTTTAGAACTTCCATTTCATATGAGAATGCTTTAGAATAAAACGAAGAAGAAGAAGAAGTCAACGCTGTCTCACTCTTGGTGGTTCAGTGTACCAGACTACACCGTCCTGGCACACATTATTGTAAAATTCATGCTGTTGTCCGTTCCAGGTTCCTGTCGTCTCTTTCAGTTAATGCTTTTGTTTTTCTTTCAAGTTATTCTGAGAGTGACATTCTATCAATTATGAACAACAGGGCTAAATTTTCAAGATGGGGGAGTGAAAGAGTCTACAATGGTTGAACTGGTGAAATGGAATGTTCCCTCATATTTATGGGATCGACCAATATTCTATCAGCGGTTGATCCACATGGCTGAAGACAAGGTTAAGTTTCGCAACACTGGACCAGTACAAGACAGCCAGTTGCAGGTTTTGGTGGTGTCAAGTTGGGCGAGATGGAGCGTGAATGCCTCATAGTGCGTCTGCGAACCTGCACGAGTGCCTCTTCTCTTTCAGTGATTTCTCTAAAATGCATATCTGGCAGAAATGCAAAGAATGTAGCCAACGTGATCCAACTGGCAATGCCTTGTGGCCGCAAGATTAGGGGTCCCTATTGCCAGGTTTGTGAGTCCGCTGACTACATTCTCAAGTTAAACTAGAACCTGATGGGGCAAAGTAGTGCCAGGAGCTTTTCAGCATGGGCATAAGTATGAAATTCGAAAAACGGGTTTCTTGGAGCTATTATTGTGGTATATGACCTGCTTATTGCGGAAATGGGTTTCAAGGTTATGTCCCCTGAATCTGTGTATTGTATGACCTAGTACTACAAGGATGGTACGATCTGATCAGTTCAGCCAAGCTCATCTACTGCGCAAGTTATACTGTTTATCCTTTAAGGGACCAGTTATCATTTGGGCACGAACCATGTAATGATGATGGACCAGGAGCTTAAACTTGGGTTTCATGCTTTTGGGCCATGAATGGCAAGCTTGCAAATTTTGAAATCAATTGGCTGCCTAGCAGAAACGTCTTTGTTCTCATCCATCTGTCTAAGTTTCGACCTAAATATTCACTGTTTTCAATTTGAGTAAAGCCACATCATCCAAGGCCGGATGAAGAAAATTCCCCCAAAAGTTGTCTTCTTATAGCTTTACTCCAATGAGGTGGTAGGGTTTGAAGTTGAACCAGTCAGTGTAGGATTATAGACTTAAGTCTAAACCCATATTTTCAAACCAATAAAGATGTAAGCTGAACCAAGATCAAACAAAAAATTATCTCCTCAAAAGTTTGATCCGACGAGGAGCAGGATCTGAACTGGTAACCCGTCTTGGTCATCATGACTGGAATCACATTTGATAGGCAAGACTATCCTAGTTCTCTATTGTAGTCTTATTTTAATAAGACTCCAGTGAATAATTTGATTCATAATAATTAAATGTTGAAAGAATGAATAAATAATAAATAAAAGGAGATATCTAGTAAAGTCATGGTCAAAGCCCTAAGTGGAAGTAAAATACAAAACCGCCCTGTCAGGTCAACAGGAGTCAAAAAGGAAACGAAAGGGCACAGATGTTAGTTTCCTCTCCTCTAAAACCAAAACCCTTGTTTTAGACAGACAAGAACTCTCCTGTCTATCATTTTTGTTTTGTTTCTCACCGATACTTAACCTTGAACACTTTCGCTTTATATATAAACAACCTAAAAGAACCATGCAAGAACAGAGAAAATACCATAAGGAAGAATCGGAAATTGGATTTAAAAACTATGATTTTTCTTCTTTTTCCCAATTACTCAAAAAGGTCATGACCTCCTCCAATCCACCAGGGTTTCAGGTTCTTCCACCTTGTCCTTTAGCTCTCTTTATATTCACGCAATATGTTTTATCGACTTTATGTGTATATATGGACTCATCTGGCTTCTGTTTGTTATCCGAGTTGGGGATTTCATGGATTCATCTGGCTTCCGATTGTTATCCGAGTTGGGGATTTCTTCCTTCTTTTTTTCTTATGTTCATAATGGTAGAAATTATGGTGTAGTTTCTAGTCAAGAAACTGTTTTTCTCTATGAAAGTTTGCATCTTTCGTTTATTTTTTGATTGGGTTTTTTTGTTTTCAATCTTTGGGTGATTTTGGTTTAGTTTGCGGGTAACATTGATTAGTAAGAAGGGTTTGGCTGGTTTGATTTGGTGTGGTATTGTTTTCATTTTTTTGTGAGAACAAAATGACGAGACTTTCTGTTCTGTTTAGTCTGTTTTGGAATGATTTTGTTGTTTTTTTTTATGACAATTTTATAATGAACATTGACAATTAGTATTAATATAGAGAGTCCATCGGAGAAAATTGAATGTTTTGCTTGCCCAATTTGCATAAAGTCTGATATGTTTTTTTTTTTCCTTTTCTTTTGTTATAAAATGTCAGTGTAGTCTATTATATAAGAATAATTGTTTTGTAGGGGCAAAACGAGGTGTTCCAGCGGGATGCTCAGGTGGGTACAAAACCTGAAGCAGGCCGGGGCAGGTTAGAACACGAAGCTGAATGTGCGCATACTTCTAGTGAAGCATTGTCTGTTACACCAGCTGCAATATCTGTCCCACATTCAGCATCTGTAACTCAAAAGCCAATGTCGACGTGTGAACTTGGACTAGTGATAGACCAACAAAACTCCCACCATGAAATCAGTCTTCCACGTGTTGTTATGGATGCACCCTTTGCAGATGGCTATAACTGGAGGAAGTATGGCCAGAAGTCAGTGAAGGGTTCTAAAAATTCGAGAAGCTACTATAGATGTGTCCATTCTATTTGCAATGCAAAGAAGAAGGTTCAACATTGTTGTCAATCTGGTCGTGTAGTTGATGTTGTTTACATAGGTGACCATAATCATGACGCCCCTCATAGGAAATGCATCAGGGTTATATCATCTGCTAAACCAACTGTAGGCAGTCAAATTGCAGATCCTTCAGTTCAAAAGCTAGATCAGTTGGATATTTCTGTCTGTTCAGCAGATGGCAGACGTTCATCTCTGCATGTGCCTGAATCAGAACAACAGAGCTCAAGCAGTTCTAATGGAAATGTGGGGGCTAGGATTGAAGAGAAAAACAGTGACGAGTCAGAGTCAAAACGATGGCAAGTAATTTGAGAATACATGATAGTTTAAAATGTCGTTGCGGTTTATTTTGCTAATATTGTTGTTGGCATCTTGTTACCATTCTACAGCTTTGCTCCCAGGGCAGTGGGACCCCAACAAAATAACCCCTGTGGGATTGCATGTTCTGGGGTTCAGGAGAAGCATGGTGCTGAACCAAGGCTGAAAATAAGGCATGTCCTTTGAGGAATTTGACTTTCTTGAAAATTATGTTAGTTTTTTGTTTTTTAATTCAAGTCAATTGGTCAACAAGCAGGATTAAAGAAAGAAGTGCTGCACTTCCAGTTCCTGTCTTGAAAAAGGAGCCTGAAATCGCTGTACACGCTGTTCCTGATGAGGCGAGCTCAAATGATGGCTATCGATGGCGCAAGTATGGTCAGAAAATGTTGAAGGGGAATTCATTCATAAGGTAGATTTTGATTCATGCTAATTTATGCATTTAGTGGAATTAATTTTTAGGCACTCTTTTGCTGCTGTACCTATAAATAGCGCTGCTCTTCTTTTCCTACCTTGTTGAATTTGAAGGTTCCACATGTCTGATATTTGAACTTGCCCTGGAGAATACTTTTCCCAGCAATCCAAGTCTATCAAATGAAGATTCTCTTCAAATTTTCTTACGAAGACTCTTTATCGTCCGTTTCCTGTTCTAAACTTTATTATTCTTACTTTCATTATCCCTTGATGAAAATGTTAGGAGCTATTACAGATGCACATCGTCAGAATGTCCTGCTCGTAAGCATGTTGAGAGGGCTGTAGGTGAGGCGACATCCACCACAATAACATATGAAGGGAAGCATGACCATGTTATGCCAGTACCTAAGAGAAGACAAGGTTCAGAAAGTTGTCGTATTTCCCTGGCTGCTTCCATAGACAATGCCTGCTGCAAGAAAAACAGAATCTTATCTAGTCCAAGGCATTCAAGCAAGTGCTCAGTGGACAGTGCAGTGGATTTAATGGATGAGAAGATCTTGGAGCTTGGAGATGTGGAGGCATTAGAATCAGCCCAAACTCTTCTCAGCATTGGAGGTGAACTCAAGCCTTGCTGAAAAACAAAATTTTGTAGCGGTTGATGCAAAATATAGTATCATGAGCCTGTTTTTCGTGGAAATTATACAAACTCTCAGTTTTGAGTTTCAATGAAAATTTGGTAGTATTATCCTCATCTTTTCTTGAAATCTGTCGATTGTCAGTACCTATTCGATCTCACTTTTAGTTCGTGTCACAGTACGAGACAATAAATCAATACATTCCATGCATCTTGGAGACATAGAATCTGAATCAAAGGAATTGAAAAGGTTCGGTGAAAGATTCTTTAGATTTGTTAGGGTCACAATCTGAGACCACAGGAACCGCCATACAGGTTTCATAAATTGTTAGAATGGTCATTCAGCTTAGACTATGAAGTATGATCTAAGTTTAATTACCTTAGTTAGAGCTTCTCCGGAAAACTTTAAGCTATTTGGAGGAGCCAAACTTGCAACCTAGTTTATTCATACAGCTACTCCAACCAATTTTATTTTAATATATTTAATATTATACAACTATTTATTAATATTAACTGACTAATATAACTCTAATTAAAAACCAACTTGAATAAATTTTTGATTTATTTTATCAATATATAAAATAACTCTTAGACATTAAAATGTTATTTTGGTTCTTCAATATAATTTGCTATTAAAACAAAGGATAAAACTAAATTTTACTGTCGTTCTTTTTTAGGTTTTAACTCCCTGGATATATTATAGGAGCATCTCCAACGCATGAATCATTTGAAAAGATGAAGTTAAAAAATTACTTTTCCAACTAAATATTTATTTCAATAGCTAAAATAACTTTTATGCTTATTATTTCTATACATTTCGACAGAAAAACCAAATGATAAAATAAATTACATATATCCGTTAGAAATACTATTGATATGAATTAAAACGGGAGAATAACAGAGCACTCCCTTCATCGATCTTCTCCTTTGCCCGTAAGTTTTCTCTCTTCAGCTTGTTTTTTGTCTTAACAGATTCAGTCTTACTTGGTAAACCACCTGAAACACAGACCCACGGTTACAGTCCCTCGTGCGAGATAGTGTGAAAAATATATGATTTAAGAAGCAAAACATCACCGACGTGTAAGCACTCACTCCACCCTATCTCTTCGTACAAATGCAATTTTCTGATATCTGCTTGTTTCTCGAGAAAATGCTGGAAAACAAGATCGAACAAACTGTTTTAGTTTTAGTTTTTCTCGGCAACCAAACAAAGATGGGATCATCATAATCTTGTCCAGTAAGATTTAGGTTTCCATTTCTAATATGTTAACGAACATCTCCTGTCTTGGGTTTCTCATATAACAGTTGGATCGAGATAATGGGACGTGGAGTGAGCAGCGGCGGAGGACATAGTTTGTTGTTTTGGAGGTGGAGAGGCTCCTACTCCTCCAGTTCCAAAGCCCACCAATACCACTGCTGAAACTCCTCAGGCTTTTAGAACCTCAATGACCTTCTCCTTTAACAGACCCAAATTCCTTATCTGCACAAGAAGATGAATGACGTTCTTCTCCATCACTCTCCTCCTCATTGTCCCCATCACCATCAGCACAACCATGTCGTTTCCTGTTCATCTCTCCGTTCGACCTCGCCATTTTTTACAACCTGAATAGCTCCTATCATCTTCTTCTTCTTCTTCTTAAATGCTGCCCCCAAGGTCTTATTCTTCTTCTCAAAACGTGTTTTCTTGAATTCACACTATTCATCAAGATTCGCACCTTGAATATGATCTTTTGGCCAAATGATACCACCGAAGAATCAACTTTTGGGAGCAGGAAGAAAATCTCTTTCTCACATAAAAAAACTTCACGTTCACAGCCAACCTATTAAACTCAGAATCACCAGGCTTGGCCAACAACCGCCATGCAAACTGTTTAGGAAGACATCCCAATCATGTAAGTTGGGCATGCAGGTTACGAGTTCCATATCATGTATGAAAGCTAGGATGCCTTTCCTTTTATTCTTTTCTTTCTTGGATGTTACAAGAAATTGAACCCAGGAATTCCCAAGAAACTACCCAATTCCCTCGTCACTGGCTCAATCTCAGTGGCTTAATTATGACGTCTTGTTGAAATTAACAATTTTTTTCATGCTACTAATCAAAGCAACAGAAAACAGCTTGAAAGAAAATGCATATTTAGACATTACTTGCTCAGGAAGCTTGTAATAAATAATGCATATTCAAAAGCAGAGACAACCGGTGTTACCTATGTAACCAGGCAGACGAGAAAGATAAAAGAGATAAAAAGGAGGCCATGCGTCAGTATGGAAACCTATTTGAGCCTCTGGATGAGAAAAACCTGCATATCATGCCTAAGTAAGGAGCTCATTACCTCAGTGAGCTTTGTGTGAAATTAAAACCATGGCAACTACATCAATATTATATATAGAAAACACAAAATTGTCTGAATCAAGTTCAAGAAAATTGTTAACGATCCATTCAGATAATCTGTAGCACCAGTCACTCACAGTTTTATCAGTTGCCACACGAAACATTCCTGGTGCTGCAATCCCAGCCCCAGATCCCATGGTGAAACCATCCAAGATGGCCACCCGAAAGAATGTGTAAGAATAGGAAAGTAAATTTAAAAGCTATCCGCAAATGCTGTCCAACAAAAAAGATTATGCTCGTTACAAGATTACAGGATTTTCTTCATAAATTTTGTAGCACAAACATGAGAAGCACGATACTAGAATATCCAGATACCATTGCTTAGCTCTAAACGGATTGAATCATGGACTATCGAACTCCACATAGAAAAACTGTAAATAATCAGAGTTCTCTTCCCATGATTCATACAGCCTCTTCAACCCAGCCACCTACCAAGTAAAAGACCGTCAAATTATTTACAGTTTTTCCATATAGCTACTAAACAACACTTATAAGCCCAAAAAAAATGGAGAAAAAGAGAGCAAGCCATTGGAATAGTGAGTGCATTGAGAGAAGATGGTCTGTTAAGAATGGCTGCTCTCAATTTTTGCTCTTCCTTCAACCAAAACCTGTAATTTATCACCCGCGCAAAACAAAAATCTCCATTCTTTTAGATTTCCTCTTCATAAATAAACAATTTCTCAAAACAAAACCAAATGGTACACACACACACACACACACACACACAGCATTTACAGAAAAAATTTAAAAACAAAAAGGATTCAAGTCTTTCAATTGAGCACACAAGTATTTCTAAACGAATTAACAAAAGCTCCATTCTTGTGAGAATTATCTACATTCATTCTTGTGAGTCTTCTCTACATAAATAAACCATTTATCAAAACAAAATAGATGCCATACATACACAACATGCACAAAGAACAAATTCTTGAGCAAAAAAGACCGAAACCTTCCATTAAAAAGACTCAAACTCTAAATTGAGCGCAAATATTTTAAACAAATGAACAGAAGCTCCATTCTTCTAAATTTGATCTTAATAAACGAACAAATTTTCGATTCAAAATCCTATCGCACGCTCACAACATACACAAAGAACAAGTTTTAAAGGTAGAAGTTAGAAGAGTGGAACTTTCTACTTAAAAAACCTCAATCTTTCAGCTGGGTACAGACAATTTTACGAAAATACAAGAAAGTTCCATCCTTGTGAGTCTTCTCTTTATAAATGAACCAATTCTCAAAGAAAAACAAGTGCCACACACACAGACCAAATTTTTAATCCAAGAGACTGAATCCTTCAACTGGGTGCAAGCATTTCTAACCAAAAACACATATAAAGAGGCTGGCATGGTTTTGGGGATCATCATTAGAAGCATAGTTTGGGAAAGCTGAGAAATTTCTCTAATAAGAGAGAAATACATTTGTTGTTTGCTTTAAATTTATCAATCCTTTCAATCTCTGCATCATCTCTCACTCTCTTTGCTAATGCTATTTCTTGAGTTCGTTTCTTTATCAATGGCGACCACCTCCTTTGATTTGAGTTCGCTGTTCAGGGCTTTTAGCTCTCCCCCGGGGAGGGGCGGCCCGAGTGAGAGTTTCCTAAATCCGGACGCAGGTTAACCTCGGACCTGACCGGTTTGGGAAAAAAAAAAATCAAAGAAACTCCTATAGTTTGACTTGGTAAAAATTGATTGACCTATGATTTTGTCGAAATATTTTAATTTATTTTAAAAAATAAAATTAATCAAAATATCATGGTTTTAATTTTTCTTAAAAGAAAAAAGAATTAATTTTTATCATCCCTCACAACTTATAATTCCCTCAACATATGACTCGATAGTATATTTTAGTTAATTTTTAGATTTATCTAATTTAGGGTTCAATTTAAGTTTTGGGAATTTTATTAATATCACAATAAAATCCAAGTATTGACTTACATATTAAAAAAAAAAATGTTGTTTTTCATCTTTAAGAGAACTGGATGTTGACCTCAATCTTACCTAATTGATTTTGTAATGCTTTATCTGAATAGTGAAGTTACCTAATTTTTTAATTTTATCTTATATATATTTTTTATTTGAATTCTATCTTTTATTTTTATTTCTTTTCAATAATACAGTAATTTTAAATTAATTTATATAATTTGTTTCATTATCTTATTTTTAAATAAATATTCTAATTTTCTATTATTTAATTTTATAAACATATAATTTTATTATCATTTCATTAAATAAAAAACAGTTAATTTTTTTTTATTAAACTCAATACAATCCATAATCTATATCACAATTTAACTGTTTAAACCCAAAACCTAAATCAATTCAATATATAATTATTTTGATATTAAAAAAAATATCATTTAGCTTTATAAAAAAAATCAAACAAATATCTTGATGGAATTTTCATGGGGTTCTCACTCGGAAAAATCACTGTAAAGGGTGAAACTTTAGCTTGTACTGTCAAGAGATTCTTCCAGAAAACAGAGACTTGATCACATAGCCATTAGGTCAGAAATTGACAACAGGAGAGGCCATAAAAATTCAAGTAGCAGAGAAGAAACAAGTAAAGGAAGAATATAAACCTTCGTGCCATCATATACAAGAAAGAAATCAAAGGTTAGCTGGACAATTTTCCTGGATAATCTAAGTGAACTTCATACATAAACAGAGAATAAAACAACCTTCATCTACCAGAATGAAACCCTACCACTTTTTACACTTGAACAGTTTTTGACAATCTTCTTCCCTTGCCATGTCCTGATGAAGCTCAAACTCGTTCTCTAGGAGATGGAGTGCCTACTTTGTCTTGAAGATGAACCAAAGGACTAGCGTCACCAGTTGGGCTATGCGAACTCCCAGAAGTCTCTGAGCTTCTGTTCTCAACATGCCCTCTGCCCACAACCCACAATCTATCAAAGATCCTCTTTGATCGAGATGGTAGCAACTGCACGCCATTTTTGGTGCTCTTGCTGTTTTTCTTCAGAAGTTCTCCATTCGTCTGGAAATCTTCATCTTTTATCTTCGTTCGACTCATCTGTTTCACGAGGGATTTATTACCATCAGCAGCTGTCTTCTCCCATTCTTCATCTGTGTTTGTCGTAGAATTTGAAGTATCACGGGCATTGTTGTTGAGAGCATGAACTCCAGAAGCTGCTCTAACCTGCTCAAAAAAGAGAACCTGGACGACAACACGGAGAGGGAGCCGCTCATTCTGTGCAGCATGCGCGGATGCATCTGTGGTCAGTTTCTTGACATCCATTAGCCCACATATCTTCTTTTTTTCTGCCTTTGTCAAGCTGAGATGTTCCTGAATAAAAAATAGGTCATTCGGTGAATCATAACATAAAAGTATTACATTCTTAAGAGGAAGTGTTTATAAACAAACGATGGTGAAGAAACCCCGCGGTTATGAATCGTACACTATTTAATTATACCCATACCGCCTCTCCCCACCCCCCCCAAAAAACAAAAACATTCGGTTCTTTAATATAGGCAAAGCAGTTTATAGTATTTTCTATACAGATCAAAAATAACCAAGCACAACACATTTCAGTTGACCATACTGCTTGAAATCCAACAAATGTGGCATCTTCCATTTAATTTGGCTTGATGTAAGAACTGCCATGTGTGTTGCAAGCATCAGAAACGCGGTGATATCATGACTATATTTAGTATTGAGTATGTAAACATGCACAAATCCTATGGGTGCGTAGAGCATAAAACTGAAAGATTAGCTATAAATGAAACTACTCAAGGCACAAAATACTACCTTCAGGTAGATATCAATGGCTTTGTACAGTCCATCGTGAATTGGTCTTGCAGACACAGGAATTGACCGTGACAGGTCAACAAAGCTGCAGATAGTGAGATTTGGATCATATGCAATTTCTGCTAGATATCCATCGACCAATTTACCAACATTCATCAAGGTTACATGCTCATGCCCTAAAATAAAGTCACCATTCTCCTCGTGCTTCACATCCTGATTATACTTTCCATGCATCAAAGAACGACCAACAATGCACTGAATCAACTCCACATCATATAATGTGTTTTGAGGAGGCCGTGCTGGGATCAGCAAATCCTTAACAGAAGCCTCATGCAACTTCAAACTGATCCTCTTCACTAAATATTCCCTGGCTGAGTCATCTATTCCAACAAGAATGGCAAATTTCAACAATTTCAACAGGAAACTACATGAGCAACCCACAGCCTTGTCTTGAGGCAACAAACAAATGAGGGTTTCTACCAGATATTTGTACCTCCAAGTAAGAGCATCAGAAATTGATTCATCAAATGAATCTGGCAGCCATCTGACTGCATAAGTTTTCAGTGCTTCCCCAATCACTTTGCCATCCATTCTCCCCTTTGACTTCACAGTGATCATGACTCTCTTGTAGAGATCAATATCCAGTTCACATATATCTTCAACCCACCAATCCACGGGAAC
Organism: Salix dunnii; assembly: GCA_015731905.1. Taxonomy (NCBI): domain Eukaryota; kingdom Viridiplantae; phylum Streptophyta; class Magnoliopsida; order Malpighiales; family Salicaceae; genus Salix; species Salix dunnii. The sequence continues at coordinate 20,366,675 of CM027664.1, forward strand.
AGAATCAGTTTTATCTCTGAAATTCAACCCTTCCTCGGCTATTTTATCAGGCACTGATAACTTACGGTTATATGTGTAAGACCAGGTAATGCTTGCAGGGTCCACAGAGGTTTTAGATGCAATGGAATCTATGCAGCTGCCCACAATCTTCAGATCTTCAGACCATGGCAGAACAGATTTGGTGGTCTGAAGAACAATAATGGAATCCTTCCAGCTACGGAAAATACTGGAGTTCAGAAATACTTCGATTTTAAAAATAAGGTTCCCTCGATCAACATCCTCGGTCATCTCAAGGTACTCAGCCGCACAACGAGCAATGACAACATTGTAAGCATTGAGAGTAACTATCATTCCATAGCAGAATTTGGCACAAATTTCAAAAGCCTTCGGTCCACCAGGAATATCAGCCATGTCAATTTCATTCTCCTCACCAGCTTTTGACAGTAGCATTAGCAAGCGATTGCTCTTGGACATGAGAGGGAACTGCAAAGTTCACCAAAGCAACTCATCACTCATCATAAAAACAAAAACAAAAATAAAAATAAAAGGAGCTATAACTCAAGCTGTGAAAGGGATCTATGCTGACCAAGTACTTAACACCTTAAATTAACTAGTTGGTGGAGGAAGTCCTTTAATTTACATAAGATAGAATCTCAACTACCAAGCAATTAGGACTCGGTATAAAAAGATAAAATAGGGAAAGTATAATCAAGCTTCAATTAATTCTACCATCGACAACACATGGCAAGACCACTGTTGAGTTTAGTTAAAACATTTTGTCCAAGAAAAAACATTTTGATCACCCTTTCATGAAAACATGACTTGATTTTTTTTATGGCTAAATCTATTCTTTTATCCCTAATCGATCCAATTTTATCTTTAAATATATGGTAAGTTTATAATCTATCATTCTAACAAAAAATTAAAACTGAACAACCAGAATTCATCACATGATTTGCACATGAAAGCATTCCATTTGTCTAGCTTGCAAAAACATTTTGAGAGAAAAAAAGTAATCATGTGCAAATCAGGTAACTGATTCTGGTGATTTAGCTTGAAAATCTTACCAAAAGATGGATTAAAAACTCAAAGTATATTTGAGAAAAAATATTGATTCAATTAGGTAAAAAAGGACAGATTGGAGAATTACCTTCTAATAAAAGGACATATTAAGCCATTAACCCTTAGTTTCTGTTTCTTTTCCAATTCTTTCAAAGGACATATGCTTTTACTGGAAATTAATTTATAACCAGCTCACAGTCTAGCATACAATTGGCAACATGGGATAGTAAAAGAAAAGAGGGGGGGGGGGGGGAGTACATGCATGGACCAAGTTTCTGATTTTGTAGTTGCTTGCAATCTTGAGATTAATTTATTTCCTTGTGGCAGTCTCCTATTTAAATTTGCATATTATTGAGATTTATCGGTTCCACAATATCCCACTGACAAGATTAAAGCGATGAACTTGACAGCTCCTCATCAATTGAGTTATTATTCTCTATATATTTGAAAATGTTTATGATTGGATGTTGATTGGATAGAGCACCATGACCAACTAAATTTGATATATCCTGCCAAAATTCACTATACGCAAAGGTACCGCAGAGAACACACCTTGTGGAGGTTAAATTTAACTTCTCCAACATTTATGGTGACATCTGTTTCCAATTCGGATGCCACGTACCTGCATAAGCACAACCAACTTGCTAAGCTCACAGGAGAATTCAATGCTGTGCATGTGATAAGCAGGCAATAAATGCAGTGGCAGGGTAAGGCACCACAAATAAAAGGGGATATGATAACAAAGCGTGGACCATAGAATATACAAAGAGTACAGATAACATGTTTTTTGTTCATTGAAATTGAAATTAGAGTCCCATGTAACCAAGAAAGGGGCAAATTAATTCGATTCCGTGGAATTTTAGATTCCTCGCAGCCTGATAAGAAACCATAACCTTAAAATAAGAACCTGCCAAACATTTTCAGAATGTGATAACTAATCCCAACTACTGCAAGGAATTTCTCAAAATTTTAAGGAAGTTTAGCACATCGACTTGTGTCTACGTGAAAGAAAAAAAATAAAAGATGGATAAGCTGGGCCTATGCGCCTTTTGGTTTACAAATGTAAATAATATGAAGAAGAAGATCAGTCTCCAAACATGAGTTTGTTTCAATGACATTGCTGCAAAACATCCATTACGATAATTACAGATTTTTTGCACAAGACAAACTAAAAGATACATAAAATCATTCCATTCCACTGTGACATGGGTTTTTTTTTTTAATTTCACGTTGTCTACAATCTTGTCCTCTTGATCCTCAAATCCCCAATCATGGGATCCCTCGTGTTTAATGGCGAAAACACCCACAGAATGGTTACCAAATGCTCTTATGCTTTCATGACTTTCAAGGAAACAAACAACTTAACTCATATCTTATTATGCAGCTAGAGAAATAGTGCACATGTAATGATGCCTATTGATTAACACAAATGTCCAAAACCATCACTTTTTTTTCTTTAGTCCGAGTAACATGAGATGGAAGGTGATGAACATGATTTTTGTGCAAATACATCAGCCCGGCCTAAAAAATACAAAAATGGTCCATATTCTAGATTTGTTTACAATATATAAAATGTAAACGATACCATGGTAGGTTCAGGACAAATGCTACTGTATTGTTTAAGAAATTACTCGATCTTGCACACAATGCATGACTTTACTACATTTTGGACCACCAATCCATCACAAAAGAGCCAGTTCAATTCCAGGACCACCCCTCAAATACCAGTTCAATTTCAGGACCACCCTAAAAGTACCCCCCGTCTCCTCCTCCTCCTCCGCCCCTAAATTAGTAGTACCAATAGTAATAATGATAGCAGCACAAACAACGACATATACCCCCAAAATAACTAATAGAGAAGGCAAGGCACTAATGAGACCAACTTCACATCAAGCAAAAACAAAAGGGAAAAAGGTGGTAATTTTCTTGATTAACATTAAAATATACTCAAAACAGTCAACCAACATACTAAAATTCACTCAAATAACAGTGTGCTTAATCTGGTGGATTTGAAAAAATTAAAGTTTAAAGGCTAATCCCCATCTATCAATTACTTCAACCAGTTTGTTTAACAACAGATATCAGGAGTACATTTTAGTTGAGATTTCCAAATGACAGTCTCAATTCCAGCAAAAAACGAAGGAAAAGGAAAACAGAAGAGAAGAGAAAAGAAGAAGAAAAAAAAACAAGACGAAGCTTATTTGAGCTTGAACAACAGAAAAGAATACAAACCAAACCCTCTTACCTTACAGATTTTCCACGAGCTTGAAATGCATCAGGCTTGGACCCCAACTTCATAAACTTCATTTTATACCCAAAATTACCTTCCAAAACACCAAAAGAAAGCCTTCTTCACTCAAGAACTCAACAAGCCTTCAAATATATCCCTTCCCTTCAAAGATGGAAAAGTTTGAGGCTTTTCTACTTTCTATGAATCACCAAAACCAAACCCAGAGAGTAATAGGGACCATGAACAAACAATCGATCTCTCAAACCCAGAACCAGAAATGGCAGCCTCTTTAAGGAATGGATGAATGAATTCTCTCTCCTAGAACACACTGCCAGCAGACCAGACCATAATATATGTTGGATTGAGACAGACAACCTCTGCCTTTACGAACCAGAAACCACCTCGAATTTCGAGCCGTCCCATTGATTTCTAATTACCCCTGGACAACACTTCTTGCACTGCCATTTTGGTTAGTCTCAACAAAAAAAAAAATTGCGGGATTGTCCAATAACAACAAAGAGAAGCAAAACAAGTAAAATAAATTTTGAGTTGGAAATTAAAGAGAAATAGTGAATAAGAAATAAGAAAAAACAGAACTTGGGCTTCAGGGAGAGAGAGACAATGTTTTTTTGAGAAAAAACATTGCGTCAGAAAAAGAGAGAGAGAGTTTCAATGGCTATGAGATTAGCAAGGAAAAGAAGAGAAATAAAGAAAGTTCAGTGTAGGGTGCTTGCTTCCATTTGTATCATATCAATATCAATGTCAGTAAATTCTTCGCCGCCTTTGCCTTAAATCACACTCTCTCTCTCTCTTCTCTCTTGGTGGACGCAAATCTCAATGACATGAGCCTTTTTATTTCCTCCTCTCTCTCTCTTTCTATTAGAAGTTTTTTTTGTGTGTTTTCTTGGTCTCTCTAATGGAGTGTAGTCAATCCTGTTTCAGGCCTATTTGCGCAAATTCCTCCTCTTCTCCACTCTTCTTCTCTTCTTGAGAGAGCTGGGAGCCTGAGGGAGGACTGGTTTTTTCAGTTTTAAGGCTCATGGTGTTCTTTATCTAGCTTTTGCCTACCAAGATGATTTTTTTTATAATTATTATTATTAAATCATATAATATATTGACATGATGAAATTATATTTTTTTAATTAGATTTTATCATTTTAATTCACTCGCTTAAATATATCTAAATTTATCCAGTAAAAAAATAAAACAAATCATTTTTATTTTAAGAAAAATAATTTATTAGATGATAATAGTTTACTTGGCAAATCTTAGGTCCATTTAGATTATTTATTAAGAGGGTATTTTAGAATATAGTGATGGTTATTTTTTAATATATTTTTTATTTAAAAATATATTAAAATAATTTATTATTTTAAAAAAAAAATTATTTCTTATATCACCCCATACAAACAACCCAAAAAAAATTTAAAACCCAACTCAAACCGCAAATGATCAGAGTTTTAGAACATGAGATATAAAAAAAATCATATTTTTATGTTTTATGACTTGGTGTTTATTTGTTTTTGTATTTTTAAAATGTTTTAAAAAAATATTTTTTATTCTTTGCTTCAAGTTAATTTGTGTTAATATTTTAAATATTTATGCTAATATTAAAATTATTTTTTAAAAAATTAATATATATATATATATATTATTTTAATAATTTTCAATTAAAATCATTTTAAAAAATAAACCATTATCGTATTTCCAAACATTCTCTTAGCTTATTGCCCGTGTAACTTAAAAAAAAAAATTGAAATACATTCGATTTTAAACTGCTATGTATTGAGGAAAAAATAGATGATGAATTAAAAAACAATGAATCAGAACATATTATTTTCTAAACAAAATATAAAAGTAATATTGGTATTAATTATTTTTTAAAAGAAAATAAAAATTACAAGGCGAGTCCAAAGTAGCCATCGTAATCCATAACCCCAGTGTAGACCAATGGGATTTTACAACTAGGATGTGACGTTTCAGGGGAGAGCTTGGTTTGCCGTTAAAGCACAGCACCTTTTCATTTTCAATTCCAATTTTACCCCTGTTTAGTAATTGAATTCTCTTTGTTTTGCCATTGCGTTACTTTCCTCTTTGTAACCTAGCTTTTTGTCTTTTGACCTTCTTTAACATGCTTTTGGACCAGAAAAAAACAAAAATGGTTGCTTTCTCATTTGACTCGCTGTTTACTGCGTGTCCTGTTCTCCTTGTACAAGTGTTTGTTTCTTTCCTTTGTGTCCACAAATCTTGCCTTCCAGTCTTGTCAACAAACTATATTTCTCACCTCGTTGATTCGGACTCTGCTTCATCGTTACCTCTTCTCCGTTATTATTTGATACTGTATTATATATATATATATATATAGATATATTATTTAAAATTAATTTATTTTAATATGGTAATGCCAAAAATAACTTTTAAAATGTATATTATTTAAATATATTTATGAATAAAAAAATAATTTAAAAAAATAAACTCAATCATATTTTTAAACTGGCTTTCTTGTGTTATACTACCTGTCTAATTAAATCTTTCATCAAGGTAAAAACAATATGTTTAAATATATATATATATATAAAAAAAAACTTTCAGGTGGAGAAAAAAATTAAATCATAATTAGAAGTAACTTGTTGATTTTATAAATTCAAAAACCATCAAAACAATCTTAAAAACATGATTTCGCTAGAAAATAAAAATGATATTCTTTTTAATCTTAAAATAACAACATATTACATTTAATTTAGTTCGGTCAAATTAATATGTTGACCTATGTCATAAGAATATAATATTCTCGTAAAATACAAATGTAGACAAATTATGAAATCTAATTCTCATTCAATTTAGCATCGAGGTAAAAATTGAAAAATAAATAAATTAAAAAAGGATCTAAAAAAATAGCTTGAGTTAACTTGTCAAATATGCAGCACTAGGTATGAGACCAAGATAATATCGGTCATAAAACTAGCATGATAGCATAGAAAACAAATAAAAATAAATTATGAAATTTAATTCAGAGTTAGCCCTGCATTAAGAATGAGATTAAAAAAAATATATCAATAAAAAAACATATAAAAAATATAAAGGTCAATATGCCAGACTCATGTAATAAAATTTCATATTTCTTTAAAAAATAACATGAAAAGCAAGTCAAGTTAATCTTAGTTAACTTGTTAAGTATATTATTGATTCAGAAGGCTATGGTTGTTCGATAAAAAACAAATCTAAACGAGCCATAGAGTGTGGTTCTTGATAAAACATAATATTAAATGATAGAATTGAAAACAAAAAAAATAATCTAGCTAGGTCCATTAGCTAAACTCGCGCTAATTCCAACGACAAAGGACCAATTACTTAGGTCATGGAATAGGGACAAGGACAAAAACAACCCAATGAAAAGAAAGTATGATGCTGAAAGATTAGTGATTCAGTTTATGATATCAAAATATTTTTTTTAAAAAAAAAATTCTGATTAAACTAAGGTTAGAATACCAAAATTTGCAACCATGATCGCGATACCTGAATATTTTCATGGAAAACAAATTATAACATATAATGAAACTCAATTCTTATATAATTTAATATTTAGTGATGAATTTGAAATCAAAATTAAAAAAAAAAGAACACGTTAAACATTATTATTGGGTTATTGAGCTTAAAATAAGCTCAATCTCAAATCAGCTTAGTATTATATGCTGAAATTAAGATAATAAATTAGTTAAAAAAACTACTCAACTAAATTAATTTGTCAAACATACCATATATATTATGAAAATATGATAACTTAATAAAAATAAACTTAAAATTGAACGATTAAAAAAATATTCGAGTAAATATGCTATGTAAGCAGAGATACAGTAAAACCTCATCCCCTTTGCTAACAATTTGCTATGATTTTTTTTTTTTATGAACATCATGAAACACACCGTTGACCTAACATTTCGAGGGGTGCATGAAAGAGTGTCAATGATTGTTTTTAAAAATATATTTTGTATATTTTTTTTAATATCATCAAAATAATTTAAAATACCAAAAAAATAGAAGCAATGAATTGCTTTTATAAAAAAAACACTTTTAAAATATAAAAACAAGCTTACCCTATTCAGTATAGACTTTGAATTCTAAAATTTTAAAATCAATCCATTAAATCAGATAAAATTTAACAACAATACTTTAAACGATGATGATTTTGTTTTGGTTTCTCCCATTTAACTGCACTGGTGATTTTCAGCCATGGAGAGCATTTCCAGAGGGTCAGGAAGAAAGACAGGTGAAACGAAGATGCTTGACACGGATTAATTCCTACCAAATTGACTCAGCTCTCATTTCAAATTAAGAAATTCTGGATTTTCCATATAAGATTTTCCATATAAAACAACTATCCATGGAACACTCGAGTTTATTTATTTATTTGGACGGATCAACTTATATATACTACAATTAATTCTCTGATTCATTAATTATCCTATAAAACTAGTAAGTATGTAAGACACCGAGTAATAATAAATATGTATAATAAGACTTGAATCTTGATACAAAATAAAAAAATAAATTCTTTTAATTGTTAGGTCAAGACTTCATTTACACACTCGAGTTTATTTGAATTTACAAGTCACAGTGATGAACATCACATCATAAATAAATTAACTATTCTTCTTATTTTGAAAACTTGATTTAGTCCAAGAAATTAATCTAGAAAACTAAGAATTCAAAGTCCAGTTAAAGTTAAGTTTTGATTTAAATAAAAAAACATATATTGAAATGATAAAACACAGTTAATGGAGGTCAATATTAATTTTTTTAAATGAAATCATGATATTTCAATAAAAATAGTGAACAAATGAGGCATTAGTAATTAAGAATATGGTACCATCTTGCAGATAGATAATCGATGGTGTCATGTCATGCCCACATGAGATGATTTTCTCAGTGGGTATCCATACGCAGACTGCTCTCATGGGACAGGCCGAGGACCATACCCTTTCCAACACCAAGGACCATGTCCCCCCCACAAAAAAATAATAAATTAATAGTTTTTTTAAATTATTTTTTAATGATTCTAAACACATTGATAAAATAAAACTGCTTTAATATTTCTTAATTAAAAAACATATTTTACAAAAATATTATACACCGACCACACATTTAGAGCAGAATTAAAGATGGATTGTATCTGTAAAGTAGTGAAATGATATTATTTTAAATATATATATTGTTAAATCATGTTGACTGGTGTTTGTTGCTTGAGTTTAATCTGGACAACTTAATTGTAAATAAATCAATTTATCTGATCATGTTAGTACGAAGTTAATGGATTAGCAGTCGACTCACTGGATTGAGTTGAGTTTAATAATTAATGATTCAAGTTAAATTGACTAATTCATACACACACATATATACATACATACATACATACACTAATAAATGAAAATTGATTAAAAAATACTAAAAAAACTAGAAAATCTGGGAAATATGGTAGTGTAAACATGGTGTTTCCTCTTCAATGCAAGCAATTCAAAGCCCCCCGACCTAATTCTAGCCTGGAAAATCTGGTGCATGCAACCTTAAATGGTCCGAACCTAGATGTGGAGGGTAGGGGAAACAGTAGGGACCCTGTACAATTGAATTGTTTGATCAATGGATTTGGAGCACTGCTCCTTTCAGACCACCACCTCGTCCTCGTCCTTTACAGCTGCCTCATGATGATGCAGTTCAGCTACTTTTTACCAGTTGCAGCAGCAGCAGTAAATATTGATACTGCAGAGTGGTTACAGCATCAAATTAGGAGTACTCTTTCATTTACTCCTCAAGCTTACCTTTCCAATGATGCCCACATCCATGAGAGCATTCACCACCACTGTTTCACATCAGCTAGCTAGCCTGCCTGCCTGCCAGTCCTCGACGGAGAAGAAACAGACAGCTAGTGGGTGGGGTGACTAGTATTAATAGTTTAGAACTAACTAAAAAAATTGTTATGTGGTTTAATTTACGAGTTTTTTTTTAATTGATATGATAATTATCATATAATGGTTAATTTTATGATTTATGAGATTAATTGATATACAACATATTAATATTAAATACTTTTTTAAACCATTAGAAAATACTATTTCAACTGTGTTTTCAAAGAAGCACTTATTACAGCCGACTTGATTCATAACATGATTTATGGATTAAATGGGTCAAATTAGATTGACATGAAACATCATTAAAAAATCCAAATAATAATGTTTTGAAAAATAAAACCAGGTTTTGATCATGGTGTTGATTAACTTATCGAGTATCCCTAGTTTAATCGAGTCAACCTTTACCTGTATTTTTTTAACACAAAACAAGAAAGACTCGAAATCACCTAGGTATATTATTTTAATAACAATGATTAATACCATTCCCTTCTTCATAACATTCAAGATGTTAGGTAGTAGTTGAAAAAAATACAAAACAATAATCAAATTTTAGGTTAAAATCTTGTCAAAATACACCAGAATATTTGGATCTTTCTCAGATACATGCAGAAAATTATACTCCAGTCTCCTTTTTTTCTCCCAATCATCTTCATTGAATGGATGAACTGGCTGCTACCAAATTCCACAGCTAGGGTAACTGTATATTCTTTGACAAAAACCAAGTCTTGGGCGAAATGATCGTCAAGGGTGACTCCTGGGATAAAATTATATCAGGCGTGGGCAAAAACCATCATAAATTAATGATGGTGGGAATGATGGAGGATCCAAAGTGATAATGGTTAGGGTGTGGATGGGCTTTACACTAGCAAAAAAAGCAACGTGGGGGGCCCATCTAGATCCCTTTATGCCCAACCTCCGTTCGTGGCTTTAGCGTGAATTCACATTCTGAGTTTTAAAATATTGTTTTTTGTTTGGGAATTAACTAAAATAATATATTTTTAATTATTTGTACTAGCATAGAAAATAAATAAATAAATATTTTAATAATACATCGTCACCTAAACACAACTTTTGTGTAGAGGTGAAGACTTTTGAGAATTTTCTCCAGGTTTTATGCTCTTAAAGCTCGACATGATTGTACAGACTGCTAACCTTGCCCCCTCGCAATATTCTCTGCTCTCTGTGGGATGATGATGCACACTTGTATTACTCGGAAAAACCAACAACGATGGAACACCTGCCATGGCAAGCTCATGGATTACACTCATGCTTATTAAACTTTGCCTAGATCAGCGGATCTACTCGGTATTTGAAGCTTGATCTATGCCATATTTTTTTTCGAATCTTTTTACTTTCATCCAACCACATTCATCTAACATGTTTAAGTTAATCTATTAAAGTTGAGCTAGGTCTAGACTAAGAATGTTTTTTAATATTAAAATAATAGATTCAAGATAATCAATGATGCGTAAGTTAATTGATAAATTTCGAAAAAATTAAGTGTTCGAGGATATATTTTTAGACATCAACTATGGATGATCAACCATGTAGCCAACCATGTTTCACTTCCAAGAGCGCACCAAAATGAAATGATTAAATTCTCATTTGATATTGTATTGTAAAATATTTTTTTAAAAAATAATATTTTTAAAATTATTTTTATATGTTGATATTAAATATAGTTTTAAAAAATAAAAAAATTATTTTAATATATTTATAAATAAAAAATATTTCAAAAGATAATTTCAACCAGAGTCATATCGTAACTATATAACCAACGATGTTTAACTTTGAAATTATTATGGAATCCGTTGCGTTGTGACTACACACAATGTTGAAGAAGAAGACAAGATCGTTGAAAGAAATATCACATTCATGAGCAAGAAATCGGTTCAATAAATTGGTGCAATGAAATTTTTATTTGCATAGGTTGCAGACGTCTCCACTCTTCGTAACATTTTTTAATTAATTATCTAAGATGATCTGGTATGAAATTAAGAGATTTGTTCTTGTTTCATATTCGAGTTTTATAATTATTAATATGATAATTATTAAAATTTATATGATTATTAATTTTAATAATTATAGAATTAATCTAGATAAAAACTAAGTCTCAACGTCTATATCAATAATAATAAAAAAGGGATCTCTTAGTCCATTGGAGAAAATGATGAATCTGTTCTGTGTCCTGCAAATTTTCCATGGACATCAATAGACCAAAATTTGCAGTCAAGTAATACTAAGAGATATCTCTAAAGAGGAAACAATAAAGGAGATAAGTAGCGACCCAATGTGGTCGAGGGGGGACTCCATATTTGTTCTTGCAGCAGTTGGTGTAACCATTGAAATCAAATGGAAATGGTTGAAACATGGAGCCACTGTCGCTGGCAAATTAATCCCAAGTCCCACCACAACACGGAGTTGACTTGGTAAAAATAGAGGACTTGCATAATCTTTTCGAGTTCTCATTGAAGACAAGGACAGTGTAGTTCTTCCATGATCTAATTACCTGCTAACTCAAACTCCATCTATATCTGTTTCAGTTTCTTCAGTTGGTTGATAAACATAACATGGACTGGAAGATCCATCAATGTCATGGATTTTAGTGACGAGGACTTATGCTGAGCAGCACCGTATATGTCTGGGCCAAGCAGTCTTTGAGCTCAGAAGATTTTTTCAAGAAGAGCCGTTTATGGTTCTAGATGAGACCCATTTGGTTCCATGTTGAGCTGTAAGTGCAGCAGAAATGGGGAGGAAAAAAGAAGGAAGGTGGCTCAATCCTATGTTTCAGACCTCCAGTCTTCGCAAAGAGGAAATGGGCCTTGGAGTTTGGTCCGATCCAGGAAAGAAAAAAGGATTGCAAGACAGAAAATCTATTAGTTTGTGAAGATAAATCCTAGGGCAACTTGCGAGGTTATGCCGGGTTTAACAACCATGATTCAAAACAACTACGTCCAAGATTAGACATGGACGTCTGTACTAGTTTATCTTCATGGTATCTGCCGATTCTTTTCTCAACGATCCCGGCTCTTTCTTTCTTTGTCCTACTATATATATCCAATGTGATCTTGCACCATAAACCTATGTTACGTCAATTTTCTTGTCACGTCGACAATAAGTTCATCATCAGAAGACCTTTAATTTACAGTTATGATAGCAACAACACTGCCTGATATACTCTCAAACACCTGCGATTAAAGAGAGTATTGTGTTACATAACCATTGTTATGAACCTAAGTTTCTGAATATTAGCAGGAGATGTCAGATATGCTGCTGTTAATTACCAGCTGCTGCTGTGAGATCTCTCAACTCGTTGGAGAAAATGATGTTGCTATCGATTTGGTGAATCAGTTTTTTATCCTGCAATTTTCCAGTGAAACCGAACAGAACTCTTTTTTGATTGATTTGAATGGAAGGAGAGCAGATATCAGATATGTATATATGGAGCTTGCAGTAGTTAGTATAACCTCTTGAATCACATGGATCGCTATGGTTGAAACATTGAGTCACCGCCACTAGCCAAAGGCATCACAACGTCACGACAAGACTAACCAGCACACACACAGGTTTGCTGAGCCTTCGCTGAACCATGAATCGGATAAATAAACAAAGTCTTGTTCTGCCATGATCAGATTACCTGCCAGCTTCACCCCGATCCGGTTCCAGTTTCTTCGCTTGATTTGCTAACACAACTTTTAAGTTTTTGGATTGAGATTTTTCTTTGACATGTTGCTAATGCTTTAATGACTAAGCGTTCAGGACTTCAAATCTTCTATCCAATCTTCCATCTATATAAAATTATTTTTGGACTCTACGGAAAACATAGTCCATCAATGCCTCCACATACCATAGTAAGTGGATGTAGTTGGGGTGAATTATATTGAGCAGCCTCCCTGTATAAGCTTCCCAAGTAGTCTTTGAGCTCAGCAGATTTTTTCAAGGGCCTAAAACACGAAATATAAGAGAGTAAGAGATCACAGAGGATCATGATTTTTCAATCCAAGAATCAAGTCTTGATGGAAGACATTAAAGCATTACTTGCAAGCCTTGAATTTCTCGCTCAGGAATGCAAGACCATTAGGTGTAGAAGCAATTTTGTCAATTATAGTCCATGAACTTTTGCTGGCTTCCTGCAGAACCACATCAAAACTGTATCAGTTTATTGAACATGAATCTTCAAAGGCATTTTTTTATAACAAAATATAAGAATTCTAATCTTTGGGGACAACAGAATCATATCCGTTTCGCTGGTGTTGTATCATCGAAGTATATGGAGCTGATGCGGCTAGAGCTCGTAGGGCAACATGTGGATATTTTAGCCGAAACCTCGAAGCAAGAACTGTATTGCTTTTGGTTAGTGTTTGGTGTGTAGAAAAAGATAGAAAAAGAGATATAAACTTGTTTGGTTCAAAAGATAGAGATAAAAATACAAAATAAATTTGTCAAGAACAAGTTGGGATTAAAACAAAAACTTTAAAGTAAATTAATAACAACATAACAATATTAGAAACAATAAAGTTTCAAAAATATGCAATGGAATTACTTACTTCCACCATGTGATCATCCAATGACAAACACACGAGTAGCTTGAAATTTCTCCTTTGTGTGGATGGGAATCTCAGCACATTCGGCCATAGCTTGCACCTTTCTGTAGAGAATCGTTGCTTTGCACTGCTACAGCAACCGGGAAAATAGATTTTGTGAAGCAAAACTCAAGTCTTGAACCTTGTTTTGGACGAAAGAACTGGTTTCGATAACTTGGCCTTGAAGAATTGAAACCATTTCTCTTGCAGCTTGCTGCGGCAACAAAACCAAATCTGGAAAGTCCATGAAACTAATTAAACACATCAGTTGGATTTTAACCATATATTGATTTGATTCTTTACCATTCAAAAGCTGATGAATTTATTAAGTTCCTAGGTTAATGATGAAACATTAGTTCGATAACATTAGTTTATTGGCCGCATGCTGGAAAAAAAAAGTTAAAAAATATTTATGCTATAGAAACTCAGTAAGCCTTGAAACCTCAAAGTCTATTTTTATACCTAGTACAAGGTTTCGAATTTAACCATATAGATTTGCTGTGATTTTATCTGGTCAACCTGGGGTTTTTGACAGTGTTTTTAAGAAATCTTTATGATTTTTTTTAAATTATTTTTTTGATATTTTTAGATTATTTTGACATGCTGATGTTAAAAATAATTTTTTAAAAATAAAAAAATTATTTTAATATATTTTTAAATAAAAAATATTTTAAAAAATAACCGCAGTTATACACCAAAAGAAACCCTTTGTAGTTTCAATTATGACAATGATAGTTAAGAATATTTTATATTTTTTTTAAAATAATATTAAAATTAAACCAACAATATAATTTAACCATTGAAACTCGGGTAAGATTTCATTGAGTTTAATCATATTTTTATTTTTTATTTATTTATATAATAATAAAAATAAATATCTATAAAAATCAAACAACATCAAGATATTAAGATATCTATTTAAAATTGGATAACTTTATAAAAAAAATATAAACGAAAATAAATAATAAATTATTAATGGCATTTTAAAATCAATCAACTGATAGAAGAATAAAATAGTATTAAATTCTGTCACATCAATTCTTTTAATAATGCAAACAGTAAATCGAACCATCGATACTCTGAACATTATAAAATGAATAACCAAATGCTTCACCATTTCATAATTAATTAGATTCCTTCATCATTTGGCCAAAACTCGTACACCTAATATAATTAAAAAATAATTATTGTTCAAAAAAGGCTACAAAACCCAAAAAAAAATCATAAAGAAAAGATATTAATTAAAACATAAATTTAAAAATTATTTCTAAAAACACATATTAAAAACTATTAATATATAAAAATAAAACTTTTAAATAAAAAAACAATAAGATGAGGCGATGAAGAACTTGATAAGTTAGGCCTCGTGCTTAGCCTGATAGAAAAAAATATAAAAATGACTTTAAATGTTTTAGCCACCTGCTTTAGTTTTTGCTAATTAATAAATCAAGTAAGGGAACAAAAAATAAAAATTCTAGTTGATGAACCCGACATGTCACCCAACACCACCACGGCTTTCTCCTCACGAGTCATCACCGACAGGTCACAAAGATCCAAATCTAGTGCGACGTCCTTACCATGGGCCCATTAATGCTGAAATGCTGGATCCTCCTTGTAGACCCCCCGACGTGGCAAAACCACGACATCATAACTAATGCTCACCTTATCAAATTCACCATAGTAAAAAAAAAAAGAAGGTTAGCTATATTTTAGTCCCTAGATCTTAGAGATATTTCACCTAGACCCCTATTATCTATCTTTATCAATCCTACAGTTCCCGTTTAAGAGCATGATTGAGATTGTTTTTAAAAATATTTTTTATTTATAAATACATTAAAATAATTTAAAAACAACACAAAAATTTATTTAATATAAATAATAATAATAATAAATTTTTAGTTTTTTTTAAAAATACTTTTAAAACGCAATGACAAACAGGGTCTAAGGACAAAAGTCTTCTTCCTTCTTGTCTTTAGAGATAATTTTTTTTTTCACATTCTATTCTAATCTCAATTGATAATTTATCGAGATTGAAATATTAAAAATAAAACATATGGCAACTTAAGATACTAAGACCCTGTTTAAAAGAGCAAGTTTTTTTTTTTAATGTTTTTATAAAAATATAATTGTCTTGATTTTTTTGTATTTGTAATTAAAAAATAATTTAAAAAAACAATATTTATCACATTAACAATGCTAAAATAAGGGCGCAAGAAAGTTATTTTTTAAAGAAAGTTTCTTAATATTTTCTTATTTTTAAAGATAATTCTCTTAGTTTTGTATCCATTTCTATAAATGAACTAAAAATTGGCAATTACTCCTGAACTTCTATGAAACTTCTTCCATTATAATAACAAAATTAAACAATAAGAATTAGAGTGGGACATATCAGGGACCAAAATGAAGTTTACCAAAATATTTTAAAGCCCCGTCTAGATCCAACGGCTCGAAAGCATCGTTTCTTTCAAAAACCAAAAAACTTGTTGACCCTCCCCTCCCCTTACACTATAACAGCATCCCAACCCCTTCCTCTCTCACAAATTTCCACAACAAAATCACTCCTCTAGATCTACCTCCTCCTCCATGGCGCCTCGCGCGGGATTGAGATCTTTGCTGTTATGGATCTGTACAATATTCACAATCCTTATCCATGGCGCTCACTCCTTCTACCTTCCTGGCGTCGCTCCTCAAGATTTCATTAACGTCAGTTCCACTTATCTCTCTTCCTCTCTCTCTTGCTCACTTCACGATCTACAAATTTTCATTTCAGATCTCAATTCGCGGTTTTTTTATTTGATTTATAGAGATCTTGTTGATTTATGCAAGGAAAATGTGTGATTTGTTAGTTATTCTGTTTTGAAGTATGACACTTGATTTCAAATTAAGTTAGTTACTGTCAGTTATATTTGTAGAGTTGTGTACGGATCAGTTTGTTTTATTTTGTACAAGGTGAATGTCAGATTTGTTAGGTTTTTGTTTAGCTAGTGAAAATGATTGATTTTATTCGAGAAGGATTTTTTAGGTTAATGAAGTTTGATTAGGGATTGATTAGGCTGATATCTAGTGAAGTATGGCATTTGATTTCAAATTAAGCTCGTTACTGATACTAACTGCTTATGGATTCTGATTATTACGAGTTATATTTGATTGATTTTTTGCTCAGATCGCTTTTGTTTGTTTCTAGCGAGGAGAAAGTGAGATTCGATCGGATTTTGCATTGTTAGTGAGAATGATTGATTTGATTGTAGAAGTATTTTTTTTAGGTTGATGGAGTTGGTTTAGGGATTTGACTAGCTGTTATTTTATTTTTATGTTAATCTAGATCAACACTGTCAGTTACGAGGAGGATCCGATGTTTAGTTTTACTTATTTTGTTATTTATGTTTAATCTTGACAGCCATTATTTATGTTATTTATGTTTAATCAACACTGTTAGTGAGAATGATTGATTTGATTGTAGAAGGATTTTTTTTTAGGTTGATGGAGTTGGTTTAGGGGTTTGATTAGCTGTTATTTTATTGTTTTTGTTAATCTAGATCAACACTGTCAGTTACGAGGAGGATCTGATGTTTAGTTTTACTTATTTTGTTATTTATGTTTAATCTTGACAGCCATTATGGTTTATGCTAGCTTGATAAAAATAATTACTTTGAAGTTATTGTGTAAATTTTGTTACTGCATTATGGTGTATTGTAGTCATTGCGTTGTGTTTTGTTTCCAGTTGCATTAAATAGTTGAAGATGCTGTGGTTAAATAGTGAGTGCAATTGAGATGAAATGTTCAATGTCGATATAGCTTAA
Source organism: Salix dunnii (assembly GCA_015731905.1). Classification (NCBI taxonomy): domain Eukaryota; kingdom Viridiplantae; phylum Streptophyta; class Magnoliopsida; order Malpighiales; family Salicaceae; genus Salix; species Salix dunnii. The sequence goes on from CM027664.1 coordinate 20,384,253, forward strand.
TATGAAGAACTTAATATTGATCATTTCAAGTGTTTTTAGAGTAAGAGTCTATTTCTGACTTTTGTTTTTTTGGGGAGGTTGTATAATTAGAGAATTAGCAATACTATTTTTCCGATCGTGTTTGTTATGAATCTTGTTGTGATTGTTTGAGATAAAGATAGAGGCTGTGTTTTGATTTCCTGCTGAAAGTAGTGAGAATCTCTTACAGAAGGAAGAAAGTATTTTGCATAGTTTTTCTATTTGTTTATTTGTTTTCTTTTCTTCTGGTTGCAGGGCGCTGAGTTGATGGTGAAAGTGAACAAATTGACCTCTATAAAAACACAACTTCCTTACTCATACTATACTCTTCCTTTCTGTACCCCATCCAAAATTGTAGACAGTGCAGAGAATCTCGGGGAAGTACTTCGTGGTGATCGCATTGAAAACTCCCCCTATGTGGTCAGTTTCGATAGGCGGGATGAGTGTGGACTAACTTCTTCACATACATGCACTAATATATCCTGACCTTTTGATTGGAATTATTGCAGTTTAACATGGGGGAAGCAAAGATGTGCAATGTTCTCTGCCGGAAAACACTTGATTCCAAAACTGCAAAGGCATTCAAAGAGAAGATTGATGACGAATATCGGGTTAACATGTATGAAACACTGTTTTTAGGCATGAGTCTATCTACTAAATTTCACGAGGAGAGATGTGGAATTTGTTTTTCTAATTATTCTATTGCTCATTTGACAGGATCCTTGATAACCTTCCTCTTGTCGTTCCCATCCAAAGGCTGGACCAGGAATCTCCTCCTGTTTACCAGCTTGGATATCATGTTGGGCTCAAAGGCCAATACAGCGGGGTATGTGCATTATTGCACTTAAATTTCCCCATACTTCTTATTGTGTTGGTTTTTTCTTGTGCTTACATTGTCTGGTTATATGCAGAGCAAAGAGGAAAAGTATTTTATCCACAATCACCTGTCATTCATTGTCAAGTATCACAAAGATTCTCAATCTAATTCTGCAAGAATTGTTGGATTTGAAGTAAAACCATTCAGGTCAGTTATTTAATGATCCTATCATTTCTGTAAAGTGGTTGCTTCATGCCTGATTTCATTATTATGTTATATTGTTTTTTTTTTTTTTTCAAAATACCAGCGTTAAACATACATATGAAGGGAAGTGGAGTGACGAGAAGCCTCGATTAACATCATGTGACCCCCACACAAGACATACTGTTTTGAATTCTAACTCTCCTCAAGAAGTCGAAGACAAAGCTGAAATTATTTTCACATATGATGTTGAATTCAAGGTGAGATCTTGCTCATGACTACACAGTTTACATTTAGTTTTCTTTTTCCATCCAGATAGTTAACTTACATTGTAGTCATCTGTTACTATCTCAACTTCACGATAAGCTGCTGTATTGTCTTCAGTTATTGGCCCTATATGCCAGTGGTTTGAATTTGTATTTTGTTGAGCACCTTGGCAAGCTATAATACAGCGAGCCACCATACCATTTTTTTCATTTTTCACACTGGCTGATAACAGTGAAATACTTTGCTTACACGGATTGAGTATGCATTCTTATATTTTCTCTTGATTTACCTCCCAGGATAGTGATGTGAAGTGGGCTTCTAGATGGGATGCCTATCTCTTAATGACTGACGACCAAATTCACTGGTTCTCAATTGTAAATTCATTGATGATTGTTCTCTTCCTGTCTGGCATGGTGGCTATGATCATGCTAAGAACCCTTTACCGTGATATATCCAAGTACAATGAACTTGAGACACAGGAAGAAGCTCAAGAAGAGACTGGATGGAAGCTTGTCCACGGAGATGTTTTCAGGCCTCCGTTCAATTCTGATCTGCTGTGTGTCTATGTTGGAACTGGTGTTCAGTTTTTTGGAATGATCCTTGTTACGATGATGTTTGCCATTCTTGGATTCCTTTCCCCTTCAAACAGAGGTGGTCTTATGACAGCCATGCTCTTACTTTGGGTTTTCATGGGCATTTTTGCTGGCTATGCCTCAACCCGGTTATATAAAATGTTCAAAGGATCAGAATGGAAGAAAATTGCACTCAGGACTGCAGTCATGTTCCCAGGGGTCGTCTCTGCCATTTTCTTTGTCTTGAATGCTCTCATTTGGGGCCAGAAATCTTCTGGGGCTGTGCCATTTGGGACAATGTTTGCTCTTATATTCTTATGGTTTGGAATTTCAGTTCCCTTAGTGTTTGTGGGAAGCTATATTGGGTTCAAGAAGCCAGCAATTGAGGACCCTGTGAAGACAAACAAAATTCCAAGACAGATTCCAGAGCAGGCTTGGTACATGAACCCAGCCTTCTCAATTCTAATCGGGGGAATTCTTCCATTTGGAGCTGTTTTCATCGAGCTCTTCTTCATTCTCACCTCGATCTGGCTGAATCAATTCTACTACATCTTTGGTTTCCTGTTCCTTGTGTTCGCAATACTCATGGTCACCTGCGCAGAAATAACAATTGTCCTCTGCTACTTCCAGTTATGCAGCGAGGACTACCTCTGGTGGTGGAGGTCATACCTCACATCCGGTTCCTCAGCAGTGTACCTCTTCCTCTACGCCACATTCTACTTCTTCACAAAGCTTGAGATAACCAAACTGGTTTCAGGGGCCTTGTACTTTGGATACATGCTAATCGCATCGTATGCATTTTTCGTGCTAACCGGGACAATCGGATTCTATGCATGCTTATGGTTCACAAGGCTCATCTATTCATCGGTGAAAATTGATTAACTCAGCAGATCATTTTCTTCCACACTTCAACGTGTCCAAAACAGGGTAAGATTCACAACTAGTAGATAATTATGTTTTCAGATGTAAAACAAATTTGCACATTTTTGGATTGAGTCAGACATGTCATGATTTTGATGTTATAGCTCAATTATTCTTCTTTTGTTTAAGAACCACTCTCTTCTTTAAATATATAGAATGTTGACCGTTCTTGTGATTCTCTCATCTTCCTGTGGTCTTAGCGCGTGGCTGCGGTGTAACCCCGCATTCCTAAACATAGAAAAAGCAACGCACAGGTTGAGACCCGTATTCCCAAACCAAAAGAATGCACTTTGTTTAGAGGTGGAAACAACTAATTACCCAGAAAAAGAAAGTAACTAATCGGTATATAGATTATAAACTATTTCCCTTCCCTTTTCAAACAAAAACACAAAATTTTACTGCCATCTCTTGTGTTTCTTCCTGGGATGAGCATCTCTAGGTGCAGGCCCAGTAACCGCCTTGGCGACAGCACGAGCAGTGGCTTCACGGTTTTTTTTTTGGTGGCGTACAGCATATATCCAATAGCAGCAGTGATCACGAACCCGGAAACTGCCATAGTAGTGGATTCATCTACGCCTGTTCTTTGCACTTCTGCAGGACTCATCTTGTGGGTGTTTTCTTTTTACCCCACCAATGGCATTCCCTGCCTTTGAGATCTCAACCTTAAATAGCAAGACGAAACAATTAGCAATGTTGCCACGTTTGACGTGAACGCTTTTTTCTTGAACATGTAGTAGCATTGTATTTTTATAAAAATATAATTTTTTTACATCAATATATTAAAATCACCATAAAAAGAATTAATATAATAACATTTTAGATGAAAAATATTTTAAAAAGTTGGTTGAACTGCAAAGATAAACATACCTTGTAATTGAGAGTTTGACTTATAAAATTGTTATTTAGGCGTTGATTTAGAAAATCTTTATCCGTAGTCTAATTTCGATTGGATTTTTAAGTTAAATAATTAAGAAAGGATATGGTGAAATTTAGTTAATTTTTAACGATTCCTTTTTGACCATCTAAACTTGGACAATTCTTTTTTTTTTTTTAAATAAAACAATATTTTTTGGATAAAATAATCGATCCAAATTAATATAATCGAGTTTAATAACTATGATTTTGCATAGGATAGTTTTATGGACTTTAATATGTGCGGGCTGATATTAAGAAAATAAGAAATTGGAAAATAAAAATGGTAATATTTTTAGAAATAATATAGGAAATAAACATGCTGGCTCTTCATTTCTAGTTTAATAACAAAAACCTAAGTAATATCTATTTTTTTTTTGCATTTGACATTATCTTTCTTAAAAAAACAGCACCAAAAAAGTTTAATTACACCAAGTTTATGTATACTTGATACATAAGATATTTTTTTATATATCGATTTTTGTAGAGGATTTCCACTTCTTTTGACCGTTAATACTCTCACCCTGTCACATCTTTTGAGAAACGTACAAAACGGCCTAGACCCACAATATCTCAGGAACCCTATATCAACGTCTTTTTCAGTAACGGCTAGTTTTCATTCTCCTATAAATTCAGCTAAAACGCCCTTTGACTCGTGCAAATTGCGAGCACTTTCTCTCCAGAATCATCGCCACCATTAGGGGTCTCTTTCTCCATCTTTCTAAGCTCTCAATTATCAATGGCTTGCTTTCAAAGAGCTGCTGTGGCATGTACTTTGGTGCTGATATCTTTTTTTGTGGGTTTATCACAAGCTAAAGATGTGTTAGTCGGGGGCAAAACAGATGCATGGAAAATCCCCTCTTCAGAGTCTCCTGATTCGCTTAACAAATGGGCTGAAGAAGCACGTTTTCTTGTTGGCGATTCTCTTGGTAAATCTCCCATTTTTTAAATCAAAATGTGTTGAAACGTCATCTGGGTTTCAATTACTTTAATTTTCTGTCCAACTTTGCTTTTTTGGCAGTGTGGAAGTATGATGGCCAGAAAGATTCAGTCTTGCAAGTGACTAAGGAGGGTTATGCTACCTGCAACACTACAAACCCTATCGAGGAATACAAGGATGGGAATACCAAGGTGAACCTTGACAGATCAGGGCCGTTCTACTTCATTAGTGGAGCTCAGGGACACTGTGAGAAGGGACAGAAACTTGCTGTGGTGGTTCTGTCTCAAAAGCACAGACACACTGGAATCTCTCCAGCTCCTTCTCCAGCTGAGTTCGAGGGTCCTGCTGTTGCTCCAACAAGCAGCGCTTCTACCTTGAGAGGTGGCTTTTTGGTGGCTTTGGGGGTTTTGAGTTTGGGGTTATTTTGATGTGAAAAATGATGTTCTCGGTTTTGGACTTTGGTGGAGGGTCTGATTTGTTCATTCATTTAAATAGTATTGCCTGATCTATATATAATGCTAAGTTGGGGGGGAATCTGGATCCCATTTCCTCCTCTTCAATAGCTTATTATCAATTCATTGCTTTATATTTCTGAATGCCTACTGCTAACTACATCTCTGAATTATATAGTAAGTCCAATAATAGCCCTCGCATGTTTCCTTTTCTAGACCCTGGATAAGGATTAATTTTGGTCCTAACTAAGTGCAAGGTCGGGAATACAAAATCACATACTTCATGATCCACAAGGTCTTAAATTGCTGATTATTCAAGTTGAACATGGAAGACCAGGATTCCATGAAATGATAAGTAATTGTTTGAGGGTATGGTTAATGTTATTTTTGAAAGTGTTTTTTTATTCAGAAATGCATGAAAATGATTTTTTTATTTAAAAAAAATCAGCATATCAAAATGATCTAAAAATATTAAAAAAATTTCAATTTAAAATAAAAAATAAAAATAATTTTTTTTAAAAATACTTTTCAATCTAAATACCATCCAAAAAACCCAAATCTCCCGCACTGATTTTAAACTGTACTTCCCAATTCAAATTACAGAAATGATGGCGAATCATCTGTTTACTTTAACCACCGAGATAAGGGAACAAAAGTGTTTTAATGCTACTGGAGGATCCAGTGATGTTCCAGAAACGAACGATACACCCGTTAACTATACCCCGAATTCATTAAAAAAAATGGGCCAGCTGATGCAAACACTGGCAAATCTCGTCTGTGAAATCCTATGAGGTTAAGAAAAAGAGGGGATAGTGAGATTCAACAGTGAAGAATTGGGAATTCATTAAGTTCAAAAGCAAGGGAAGTTCAAAAGCTTACTAGAGGAGTTTTTTTAATTTTATTTTGATATTCGGATGTCTGGGCTAGTTTGTATGTATTACAACTAATTTCCATTTCCATTGAATATCCTACAAGCCGAATGAACAAATAAAACACCGCAGGAATGACAGACATAACTTGAACTGGATGAAGAGAAAGTAATAAATCCCTTCATTTACTCCTAGATATAGATGATGTTTGATATTATATTTCAAAAGTGCTTTAGAATTTTTTTTTTTTTACTTTAAATTAAATTTTTTTAGTGATTTTAGATCATTTTCATGTGCTAATTTCAAAAATAATTTAAAAAAAATAAAAAAATATCAATATAATATATTTCTGAACAAAAATCATTTTAAAAAACAACTATAATCATACTTCCAAATATGCACTTAAAAAAAGGAAAAAATTGATAAATATTGGGGTGCATGCTTCTTTGTGCATCTTTGGAAACTGCAGGTTTAGAGGGGTTTAAAAGAAGGGAAACTATCATAAATATTGGGATGCATACATCTTTGTGCAACTTCATTCAGCACTCATCTATCTCTTTGCAAGATCTTAGATTTTCGATACCTCAACCAGAGTTACAAAGCTTTTCCTTCATTGGCTGTACACTCCAAACAACTATACATCCCCAGCCAACTCGTCTATTGCTTTTCATATAAACATAAGTTGACATGTATTGAAAGACTTCAAAATAGCATCTTAGCATGCTAAGATTATATCCCGATACTCAAAATTCACCTTCTGTTTCCTTTTCTACCGTTACACATTAAGAAGACTATAGAATTGAGTTCAAATAAGATACCCCGCATATACCAGCATCTACAACTTGAAAGTGCCCAGTTTCCGTACTTTTTTCCACAGCAGTAAGGTCAAATAATAGAACAAGCAAAAAACAAACGGAACTTTTTAAATAAAAAAGGAAGCCTTTTATGTATAAACATGGTCTCATGATGTACCAAGATATATCAGGAAATCAGTCCACAGGCAGCTATTCTTCAGATGATGAATCAATTTTTATAAGAGGTCCCTTGAAACCATCTGTGTTTCCCCCAAAAAGCTCAAGTGCAGCTTTTTCAAGAAACTCTTGGGCAGCGGTTTGTACTGATTGTTTTTCAGACGTATCGCATTTTCTCTTCTTGCGGGCGCTCCTCTCTGTATGCTTAATCTTGGACCCTTCTCCTTTACTGATATTCCTCATACTTTTCCGCTGTTCTGCAAACAACAATATTTATTTTAAGAATATGAGATCAAAATGGAAAGAAAAATGCTAAAGACAAAAAAGTGATTGACGACCTACCAGTGGTAAGGCCAGGCAGAGAATGCTCAATGAATCGGGTTGCAGCCCGGTAATTTAAAGTAGTAGAACGGTGCAATGGTTCTTCAAGAACAAATTCAAAGTCAATTAATCAATAAGAGGCATTTGAAATGACTAGCATTAACCAAGCTCATTGCAGATTAAAAATCTAAACAAGGTGACTTTCCATCTAACTAAGCTCGGTGTGATTTAAGAATTTAGACATGACATTGACTTTCCATATAACCAAGTTTGTTGCAATTTAAAAACTTGAGCACAGAAACAACCTTCCCCATATCTCAAGGGTATTTTCCTAGTCCTTCCCTAGCAATGACAGTTTGAGATTTGGCATGCATCGACAACAGAGGGTAAAAGAAGTACCTTTACTTGTATCTACAAACTGCACTAGTTTGTCTTGATACAAGCTCAATTCTCTCCTACAAATTACAAACCACCAAATTGCATATGTAAGGTAAAGCTCATGAACATTATCTTCAAGACATAGTTTCTGTCACATCTATTAATAGACCAACACATTAAATGAGAAAAACAAAAAAACTTCATAAAACATCAGCCATAAGAATCATATATTTAATCTCATAATCCAGACGCTACAATAAAAAAAATTCAGAAATGTCATACAGTACCCCTACCATAATCCAAAAATCAAGTAAAACACACAGTACCCATCAAACTAAACATCAAAATCAAACAACCCAGATGCCCAAATTCAAAACTTTAAGAGCAAATAATAGGGTGCAGGAACACATACAAGCTCTGTCTTGAGAGGATGTTTCTCTGGGTGAATTCCAGAAGTTCTCAATCTCACTGAAAAAAAATCATAAAATTAAACAAAGACCAATAAAAAAATCACCAAAAACAACACCAACAAGACCAAGTTTTTGGTAAAAAACTGGTCTTGATATACTGCTTTTACATACATGCAAAGAGAGTAGAAGTGGCCTTAGCAAACATAAAGAGAGATTGAGCCCTTTGAAGAGGTGCCATTTCATCAAGGACATCAGGGTTAGCAAGAGACAAGAATTCAAGCAAATGGGTCTCCACTTGTTTTAGATTTGCTAAGGTTCTTTCCACTGCTTCCATGGCTGATTCTGGCACTACTTTGCTACTACCATTGCTACTTTCCATTCTAGCTTCTCTTAGACAAGAAAGACTGCAACTTTTCAGACAAAGATTTCTCTGTCCCTGTTTGGTAAGGATTTTGAGAGAAATTTTAGGCTGATGCCGTGTTTGGTGTTTTTGGTGAGATGGTGTCTAGGGCTTCAGAAGTTCAAACAGAGCGGTTTATGGCGGCAGTTAAGGTTAAAATAATGAGTTCTGTTTGTGTTTGGTAGTTCACAGCCTTTTTGTAGGAGTTTTTACTTTTGTCAAGGTATTGGGAGTAAACTGCAAACTTAGTCCCTATATTTTAGCTTCATTAACTCATTAGACCTTATATCTCTAGAAATTATTTATTTAATGAACAAAGCTTTAAACCCTCGAGTTAAAAAAGAAGCAATTGGATGCACCACAAAATCCAAAAGAATCTCAAAAGAACAGAATCAATGACCACACATACACTCTGCAATGATGTAGTCTCTGTTCACCACATAACCCTTCAAATTCAAATATCCGAAGAAGCCAAGCCAATTTCCACCATAGTTAATATCATCATCTAGGACCAGACCTGCCTGGTGAGTTTTAAGCTTCATTTTTGTACATCTCTAAACTTGTTTCTTTTTAACTCTCTCACTATCAATTCAATAAGAAACTATCATGCACAACTGAGCCCATTTTTTCTTTTCTCTCTTGAAATTGCCACTCTTATGTTTAGTGTTGTCTCCTATAGTTTATTTCCATGGCTGTGTTAATACTTAGCTCTTCAAGTATGTGCTGTAGTTGTATCAATTACAGTATTGCTTTTAGGCTGTCTGGTGTCAGACATAAAAATGGGTCATTAGGAGGTGAAAAGTTTGGAACTTTGAGGGTTTTCCCGTGTGGGCCTAATTTAAATTGGAAGAAAAATAAGAAAAAACAAGTGGCTTTTTGTGGGTTTGCATTGAAAAGCCAAAATGAGGAGTTGGTGGTGAACGGGAAGCCAAGAAAGTGGTTATCTTCCGATGAAGTCTTGGGAGTTCTTCACTCAATTTCAGACCCAATCCATGCTCTTTTGTACTTCAAATCAGTTGCCGAGTTGCCAAATGTTGTTCACACCACTGAAACCTGTAATCATATGCTTGAAGTATTGAGGGTTCATAGGAGGGTGGAGGATATGGCTTTTGTGTTTGACTTGATGCAAAGGCAAATAATTAGGAGGAATGCGAATACTTATTTGATAATATTTAAGGGTCTCTTTATCAGGGGTGGTCTGAGGCGAGCACCGTCTGCCCTTGAAAAGATGAGGGCGGCAGGGTTTGTTTTGAATGCGTATTCATATAACGGGTTGATCCATTTTCTACTTCAGTCTGGATTTTGGAAGGAGGCTTTGGAAGTGTATAGAAGAATGGTCTCTGAAGGTCTTAAGCCTAGTCTTAAGACTTTCTCTGCACTTATGGTAGCATCAGGGAAGAGAAGGAATGTTAAAACTGTGATGGGTTTGTTGGAAGAGTTGGAGAGTATAGGGTTGAGGCCTAATATTTACACATACACCATTTGCATTAGAATACTTGGGAGAGCTGGGAAAATTGACGAAGCATATAGGATTATGAAGAGAATGGATGATGATGGATGCGGCCCTGATGTTGTCACTTACACAGTTCTCATTGATGCTCTTTGTACTGCCAGAAAGCTTGACGATGCTATGTGTTTGTTCACAAAAATGAAATCTAGCAGTCATAAACCTGATAAGGTAACCTATGTAACCTTGTTGGACAAGTTCAGCGATTGTGGAGACTTGGACAGAGTGAAAAAAATTTGGACTGAAATGGAAGCTGATGGTTATGCTCCTGATGTGGTTACTTTTACCATACTTGTTAATGCCTTATGCAAAGCTGGTAGAATTAATGAAGCCTTTGATCTGTTGGATACCATGAGAAAGCATGGGGTCTTACCAAATCTCCATACTTACAACACATTGATTTCTGGACTTTTGAGGGCAAACAGGTTAGATGATGCTTTGGATCTTCTCAGTAATATGGAATCTCTGGGTGTTGAACCTACTGCTTATACATATATCCTTTTCATTGACTACCATGGCAAGTCTGGTCACCCTGGAAAAGCACTGGAGACCTTTGAGAAGATGAAAGCTAGAGGAATTGCTCCTAACATTGTTGCTTGCAATGCATCTTTGTATAGTCTTGCTGAAATGGGAAGGCTTCATGAAGCAAAAGCTATGTTTACCGAGCTTAAAAATAGTGGGCTTGCTCCAGATTCAGTGACCTATAACATGATGATGAAATGCTATAGTAAGGTAGGGCAAGTGGATGAAGCCATCAAGTTACTATCTGAGATGTCAAAAGTTCAGTGTGAACCAGATGTAATTGTCATTAATTCTTTGATTGACACACTTTACAAGGCTGGCCGAGTGGAAGAGGCATGGAAAATGTTTTGCAGAATGGAGGAGATGAACCTTGCTCCTACAGTTGTGACCTACAACATATTGCTAGCTGGATTAGGGAAAGATGGTCAAATCCAAAAGGCTGTTAAGCTATTTGAGAGTATGAATGGGCATGGGTGTTCACCAAACACAATTACTTTCAATACACTCTTGGATTGCCTTTGCAAGAATGACGAGGTTGATTTGGCCTTGAAAATGCTCTACAAAATGACAGCAATGAATTGCAGACCTGATGTTCTAACTTTCAACACGATCATTCATGGGTTTATTAAACAAAACCAAATTAAAAATGCAATCTGGCTCTTCCATCAGATGAAGAAATTGCTCGTACCTGATCATGTGACTTTGTGCACTCTCCTTCCTGGTGTTATAAAGAGTGGGAAGATAGAGGATGCTTTCAGGATCACTGAGGACTTTTTTTATCAGGTTGGATCTGACATAGACAGGTCATTTTGGGAAGATGTTATGGGAGGCATTTTGACTGAGGCTGGAACAGAAAAGGCCATTTTATTTGGTGAAAGATTGGTATGCCGTGCGATTTGCAAGGATGATTCTGTATTAATACCTATAATTAAGGTTTTGTGTAAGCATAAGAAAACCTCTGTTGCTCGAAATGTATTCATGAAGTTCACAAAGGAACTGGGAGTGAAACCAACACTCAAAGTATACAACTTGTTGATTGATGGGTTTCTAGAAGTTCATAATGCTGAAGTGGCCTGGAATCTATTTGAGGAGATGAAGAGTTCTGGCTGTGCTCCAGATACGTTCACCTACAATTCTTTAATTGATGCTAATGGGAAGTCTGGGAAGATCAATGAACTTTTTGATCTGTATGATGAAATGCTAACTAGAGGATGCAAGCCCAACACCATAACTTACAACATGGTCATCTCCAGTCTAGTGAAATCTAATAGATTGGACAAGGCTATGGATTTGTATTACAATCTTGTAAGTGGTGATTTCTCTCCCACTCCTTGTACCTTTGGCCCCCTTATAGATGGACTTCTCAAGTCAGGGAGACTTGAGGATGCACAGGAAATGTTTGGCGGGATGGTACACTATGGATGCAAACCTAACAGTGCTATTTACAATATTCTTGTTAATGGTTTTGGGAAATTGGGTCATGTGGATACTGCTTGCGAGTTCTTTAAAAGGATGATCAAAGAAGGAATAAGACCAGACTTGAAGTCCTACACCATTCTTGTTGATATCCTATGCATCGCAGGGAGAGTGGACGATGCTTTGCACTACTTTGAGAAACTAAAGCAGGCTGGCCTAGATCCGGACTTGGTTGCTTATAACCTCATGATCAATGGGCTTGGACGATCACACAGGACAGAAGAAGCTCTCTCTCTTTTTCATGAAATGCGGAATAGAGGGATCGTGCCTGATCTTTACACTTACAATTCCTTGATACTCAATCTTGGTATTGTTGGAATGGTAGAGGAAGCAGGGAAGATATATGAAGAACTACAATTTATAGGTCTTAAACCTAATGTGTTCACCTATAATGCTCTTATTCGTGGATACAGTCTCTCTGGAGATTCTGAACTTGCTTATGGCATCTACAAGAAGATGATGGTTGGTGGTTGTGACCCCAATACTGGAACTTTTGCTCAGCTTCCTAATCAATCCTGACCCTTCAAAGATGCTCAACTGGCTATGCGTTCACTTGGCTGCTTATCTTTCCACTCAAGTTTTGCTAGGTATTACTTCCATCTAAACTAATTCATGAATATCCCAAATCTAAAAGGTTTGGCTCTTTTCTGAAGCCTCTCTACAATTTTGACCTTAAAACTCATCATTGAAGTGTTATTGCATGCTTCCTTTAAACTAAACAAGTCAAACTTTGTTTTCTGCAGGGAACTTTACCCTGACATGATGGTTATAAGCGTTTAGATTTTTCCCAAGATTTTGTGCATGCTGAGCAACATATGTGCTAGGCTGTGCCTTCCAAATTTACCTTGGCCATCCTTCATTGCAGATTCAGTGAGGTTTTCTTTTCGTAGAGAGATCAAGAGTACACGATTATATATTCAGGCTGCAACCCAGGTGCGTTCAAGGCCATCCAATATGTTGTCCATGAAAACCGTGAACATTTAACTCTTACAGTGATGCATTATGTAAAATCTTCAAATAAATAGTACAGTGATTTTATCATGTAAATGGCATGGCATTCTCGTATCATTTTGAGCTGTTTGTACCCACCATTCAGCATACAAGAAATCTTCGTAAGCTTTTCTGTATCTTGACATGCGATATTTCGAATGAAAATTATGCATAAAGAGGCAATATACTTCATGATACATCTTTTCTGGATCAACGACTCGACATTACAAACTAGAAAGACTCTTTCTTGAATATAAAGGAAGAGATTACACGCTCCATTTCCATATCATTCATGATCGGTATAAATTATCTACCACACGTGTTCAGCTATAGGAGGATGTCTTCCTGAGTAATCACAGTAAATTGTGCTTGTACAAGTAAAAAAGAACAAGTATATAAGTTGAAAAGAAGAGACTGCTTGACAAGAATGCTGAAATTAAAAGAAATCATGTAGTCTACTGATGGTTTAATATGCGAAGGAGAAAACCAAAAGAGGGTATTGCTTAGTATTGACATATAGAATGCTGCACCGGGGACAGTCACCGACGGCGATGCTCTTGAATATTTCAGGGTTAACAACGATCTCAGAGCTGAATTCACCACGGCTGAGATTGATACTTGTACATTTGTGTTTTTGATATCCACCAAAAATGTTGTTTATTAGTCTGACTCGGTAATTGGATTGAGTTTAGTTATAAATTAAATTAAGTTACAGTTGCTTGAAGTTATTTAGTTATTTTTAAAAGTGATTTTTATTTAAAAAATATATTATTTTTTTAAATTATTTTTTATATCAAATAATCTAAAAACATAAAAAAATATAAAATATAAAATAAAAATATTTTTTATTTTTTTAAAAATGTTTTTGAAATGACAAACACCCTATAAATTAAATCTAACTGTATTAATTAAAACCCACCATTTTGATTTTTTTTAAGATAAAATAATATTATTTTAAATAAAATTAAACAGAATGTTTAAATTATATAACCATGCTTTGCCAAGTAACTCATCTAATAAAACCAAAACCCATGGAGAAAATCATTATTGAAATTATTTCCTATACATTTGAGATACATCTGAATACATTCTTCATGTCTCAAAATGAATCTCACACAACTTTTATGGGCAAATTATGTTAATATCAATTTCACTCCAAATAAATTTTTATATCAATTTTATCTTTTTTTTTTTTTAATTTCTCAGTTAGAACCTCTTATGAGAATTCCTTAGTAAAAAATGTTATTTTTGAAAAAAATAACATCATTTAAAAAGACATAATTAAGGTGCAAACTATAATCAAATATAGACAAAAAAATAACATCATTTAAAAAGACATAATTAAGGTGCAAACTGAAATCAAATACAGACAAAAATATTTGATCCAAAATCTTTGAAACTTGAAAGGGAAAATTGATGTAAGAAATGTTGGAAAAGGAAACAATTTCTTAGGTTTGTTACACACACTATTAAAAATTGGATGAGGGCAATCTGGTAATTTAAGTAATTGTCCTCGCCCTGTCGAGCAGCACCATTGCAAGATCCTCCATGTAGCAAAACAGTAGCCATTGATCAAATGCCTGCACACTCACACTCTTTACCATGCCCAGAAGATGCCTCCAAGTCTACACTGACCACATCCTCCACCTCTCTATCACCTCTGAAATGGCCCAGTTGACCAAAATTTCTACACGAAAACAAAATATATTCTTTAAGGTAAAAAATGGGAGCAAAGAATTGTCATCCAATCACGCCTCTCTTTCTATGTCTCCAAAACATCCAAAAAGAAAAAAAGATTGCATCGTCTTCCATAAATGCCCTTTCTTGACCCCCATTTTCATTGCTCATGTTTAACAGTTTCTTCTTTCCTTCATGGGCTTTTTTGGTTTCTCGTATATAGGAGTATCCCAGAGACAGAACACGATTTACATGACTGGTTGGCTGTCTCCTTGTTGGCGTGGTCATCTTTGTTCTTTTTATACCGTTTATGTTTCTCTCACTAAATCTTTGCCCTTTATGTGTTTCTCTCTCGATGATGCGAAAACGTTTGTTATCTTGTTTAAATTGAATTGGGGTTTTGTTTTCTTTGCTTAATAACCAAGTTTTAGTGATTTTGAAGGAGAAGATGAAACGGTTTTTATAGGTTTTCATCAAGTTTGTGTCTTTATATTTTTTTCCTTATAAAAATAGATTTAAAAAAAATAATAATCTCCTTATTCCATTCGGATTTGTTTCTTGTGTTGCTTTATTAAAGAGTGTTTATTGAATTTTGGATTAAGAAATCTAAAGGGTTTCATTAGTTCTCATCAAATTTTGCTTTTGTATACCTTCTTGTTCTTTTTTTTGGCTTAATTGGCAAGCATTATAGTGGAGACACAATGTCGAAGAATAATAAGAAAAGGGTTGCTGTGAATTCTCATCAATCTCAATTTGTTGATGAGGGAGCAATAAATAGAGTGAAATATCAAAACCTACTGGAGGATTTCTTGGTATTGCAAAAGGTCAGATTTTTCTCTTTTAGATGAATTATTTACGTGTTATTTGTTATATTTTAATTTGAGAATCTTGTTTTTTTAGTTTTCATGTATTTATGGATATGTGCCTTTTTTTTATTGTCTAGTTGTTAATGTTCATGGTGGTTTTGTTGAGGATTTTTATTTAGAAAATCATGCTTTGGTTTCGATATTCGATGGGGGAAAACAATGGATTTTGAACAATTTGTTCTATGTTTTGGTTCTCGAGTTTGCGGCGAAAACTCCACCCCAATGAAGTTACATAGTTGCTTAACCCTCAACTGACTGTTGGTTGCTTAGTTCTAAAGAATTGAAAAAATGAAATTGCTTAAGATGATGCATAATAGGCCATTCTGTTGATGTTTTGTGCTGATTATTGTTTAGGATTTTGTTTCAAAGAAGAGAAAATTGCGAACAGTTGAGCAGAAAAGAGAGATTCTTTTGGCTGAAGTTAGGTATGCTTGAATTGTATGGATCACCATAGCTTCATAAAATGCTAGAATGGTATACTTCGTTCCTGGATTGACATTTTTCGTTCTTGTTTTTTAGATTTTTAAGACAGCGGCATGAATTTTTTATGAAGATGCAATCGGATAACCTGGAGCAAAGTCTTGTTCCAGAGAAAGACCCATGCATGGAAGATCCTGTTCCTAAGATATCTTCACCTATAGAAGATCTAGTTCCAGAAAAATATTCATCAATGCCATATCAAGGGAAGGTTGTTGGGAAGGCATTGGGAGTGAATACAACGCCTAAGAATGGCTTAATCAAAGGCAAAAGCGTAGGGAGGAAGAAGATTTTATTGCAAGATCAGGTGACTTTGAACATCTAACGTCTTTCAGCTATTGACTGGCCAGAAAATTATTAGTGCTCATCAGGATAGTCTTGCGATTTATCTTTTTCGTTTTTTGATATTGTAAATTGTGAGAGCAGTTTTGATGCATAATCATAGTAAAGTTTGCACTGACTGATTATACTTTGTTTTCAAGTTTCACAATATTTGTGCCTTTTGGTGGTTCTTTCCTTCCTACAAGCCTTGAATGTGGTTCTTTAATTATATATATATATATATGCTGTTTTTATCATTTGAAAAAACTTATGGCAAGTCAACCTATCCCAACCATTGATCTAGACCTTATCCCAACCCCGCCATTGGATTTTCAACTATAATTAAAACTTAATAACACGTTGGTTTTGTACGTTCATAAAAAAAAATTATATTCTATAAAATATTGACCTTAAAATTTATACTAAAAAACCAAGAAATAGTTACTTTTTTAACCATAAAATTTACATTGCAAATCTTATTGCACATTACGATCAACATGAAATCATATCTTAAAAAATCCCGTGCATAAAACGTTCCGGTTAAGAATAAAGAACAAGGTTGGGAACTTACCACCACCCCTTAACTTTTCTTACAGTTTACACTCATGATTCATGCACTCGAAATTTAGGAAGGCTGCCATAATTGATGTCTTTGTCAGAAAGCTACGGGTTATTGAATCTGACAGGTTGTGGCCCAGGCTTAAGAAGCATATAAGCATGCATCGGAACATCAAACGAATGTTCTTAACGTTTCATCCATCCATGTTAAACCATCTACAAATATGTATACAGGGACCTGGATCTTCGAGAAATGCAGGATCCTAGTGATGGTTTTCCATCCAGAGGCTGAAAAAAGGCATCTGCGACATCACCAGGAGGCTATGGATCGCGCTTCAATTAACTTTCCACTGGTTTAGATTCAGCAACAGCAGGTTCAGATTGTGAGGATTGCTCGTCTGTGGAGGCAATGGATCCGATAGGCTTCTTAAATTGTACCGCGATCATGGTCATATTGTCACATCCCTCACCCCCAAATGTTGATGGCGCCAAACACCTATCAAGGACTCTCTCACACACCGCAGAGAGCTTGTTTTCCTGCATTATTGAAGTTTCCATCGGACTTTTGACACGTAACTTAGCAAATGTAGATTGAAGACCATAATTCAGAGAGTAGAAGCAACAAGATCTTTTTTTTTTCCATTTTTTCCTCCGAGTGAACGGTAGACTGGTACTGATGCTTATCACATAAGCTCTCTACCCAAATAGTTTAGCGAGGTCTAACTTCAAAATGCCATAAATGGAGAGATGAATAAAATGGTTATAACCGAATATTTCAAAACCATGCTCATCAAATGTAACGAGAAGAGGTCTAAAACCACATACCACTTGAAGTTGTTCGTGAATAAAATCTACCAGTTGCTGGCTTGACATGCAATCCCTGAAACAAGAAAAAGGATCACTTATCCACTTGCAATTAATTATTCATGAAGTTGCTACCAATAGTTCAACAAAATGAATAAAATCCGATTATCAGCAGAGTGCCCAGGCCCTATCCATGTGATCGACAGATTCATGTAAAGTGAACAGAAGATTCAAATGCAGCAGCTGGATTCGTCCTGGACAATTTTTGAAACTTCAGGGTTGTTAAGTGTTATCTTCCAAGTCATGGAAGCACAATGAACAAGCGCCAATCATCCACAAACCACAACCAATGATTTTATATCACTAACTTGATTTGTAGCCTAATTAGAATTGAACAGTGTTCACTAACTTGCAAGTTCTTCTCAGGTAAATATATGGCCAACAACAATGGCTAAGCCTCGCTTTATATGTTCCACTGAGTTTCCTTCAATTAAACTACCAAAGCCTACACTCATGTTTTTTTAGGCACTGCATTTTCATCACTAAGATTCAAGCATGTTCTATTTCTTTTATGAAGAGAATCAGCACATCATGAAACATCGTTCTAAGGTACTGACTATGAAAGGTAAAATTAGACGCATACCATATTCCATCACATGCCAGCACAAGAAAATCATCATCATCACGTAGCTCGACCTGGTGCAGAAATAGAATAAGGTTGGAAGAGGGAGAAAAGAATAAAACCATAATCAGAAAGAATGATGAGCAAGGTCTATCTAGAAGATCAGTTTGTTTGAATGAAAACATTGCAGAAAGAAGAATAAGCATACAATATTTATATCTGGATTGGCTGTCACAATTTGCTTTTCAACAGGCAAGCACTTATTTTGCTTGAACTCCACATCACCTGCATTATAAAAGAAAAAACGAAAATTGAAATAAGATACCTCTCTCACATATAAATGCACTTGCAAGTGCAGGCATACATATTCTGATGCATACCAAGCAATACGTGTGCATCAACAAATACAAACACAGACAGGAATACAAAAATGGAGCTGTCAGTGGGAGTGAGAGTGGGAGTGAGTGCACATATGGATGGGTGGATGCAAACATGCTTTTGTAAGTGCAACGCATACTCATTGCTTTTCAATATGGAAAACAAAACAGCTTTAGTTTTGTGCTCAATGGCATCTAATCACTTCTCATGAGGAAATCCAGAGGCAGAGAGCCAGAGTTTGACTATACAGGCCACACTCAAGAATAAGGGACTGAGATCAGGAGTTCACAGGAATGTTAGGTACCTATAGCCCTTGCAAGATTTAAACTGCCATTGACCCGTCCTGCATGTATGAATCCACCAGCTTTTAAAATCCTTTCTTTCTCAGCCTCAAGATCAGGTTTGTGATCTCTAGACAAATTGTACGCCTGCATCAAAAAGAGCAAGGTTCATTGAAAGATTTACATATGGCATTTTTCCATATCAACTAAACGCCTTTATGTCCATTTATCAAGATACTACCCATCAAATTAATACTTAGAGAAAAGGTAAATTGATGATTAGCTGAGGTAGAAGTAAAGTTGCAGGGTTTTTTGACAATCCCAAAACACCCTCCCCTACAATCAATCTTTAGTCTTCAGGGAAAAAATCAAACCATCATTTCTAGTTAGCTGAAAAATACCTGACCCTTTCTAGAAATCACACATCGAGAATCACCAGCATTTGCAACAATGAGTTGATTGTTTCTAATAATTACAACACAGGCTGTGCAACCACAAGTTGGTCCAGAGAAGTCAGAGTGAGGACCCTGAGCACCATGAGAGTAAAATGAGTTCTTAACCATTAGTATTCAATGATACAAAGAAATACACAAAGATCCATTATTGTATTATGCGTGGTAGATGACCAAAGTGTTTAAAATATGAATTGGCATGGAAAACTTTAATTATGACCTCTTCAAACGCCCAATCATCAGGTTCATTACTACCACCACACCATATCAACCCTTCTATCATGCCAGTAAACTTGTTTATCGTATCACCTAAAGCTGCCAATTCCCTCCAACCTCTCTGGCCACGCATCATCTCGTCCATTCTGTGTGGGATGCAAGGAATTAAATCATGAGCATGCACCTATAATTATTTGCAATATCCTTTAAAATAAAATGAGGGCATTTACATAACTATAAATCCTAAAATGGCCAAACATACACCACAAAGAACAAATTTTCAGTCAAAAAATTACAAGGCAATAGAGTCAAAGAAGAAAGTAACATTACGAAAATTGTATCAAAATACTAGTAAGACATATTATTGATATGACTAGTATATAAATACTAATAAGGTTCAAAACACAAGAATAGAGGGTGGAGAATAACACCAGATCATACTAAACCACTTTGGCAACATTATTACATTAGCACCTTACTGCTCACTTCAAATACTCTTCTAGAGGGGGAGAGAAAAAACTCCTTAGTAATGAAATCAAGTAACCTGAAAAATGCTTTCTGGACAGAAGTTCCTATATCTCCTGCTGCGTATGCTTCATTCTTGAGAACCTGCTGGTGAAGAAATTTGGAACAGAATTTCGCAACTACTTTACCTGCAAGTTACAGGATTCAAGTGAGTGCCAGGGATCTAAATTCTGAACGTCAAGTATACTAACATACTGACCTAGGTACAAGGATGCATTTAGAATTAAAAAACAACCCATATGAGACGAGCATTATTGGAAATAAAATAGGAATTTTTTTGGCAGAAAATTTTATTCTGTGCCCCCCACCCCCTCCCCACCCACACACACACAGCCATTGTTTACTGGATACACATTCCATCACAGATAACCTAACTCCGCTTAGTCTCAGTTCTGAACAGGTTGAGTTTGGCTGCATGGGTTCTTTTCTCACAATCATCATTAGCAGATCACAAACTTAAAACAAGTCTGAAAAAAGAATAGTATTAAGATTTAAAGTGGTAAGAGCCTAATCTTCTGTTCACTGGAGTTGAACATTGCTGATATTACTTTGACTTTGTTCATGTAAGGGCATAACCAGAGATCAGCCAAAAAGACAATGAATCTGGTGCGGATTCAGGAAATACACGTTTTAGTTAAAGCAGTGATTATGTACAAAATTCACATGTACCTGAAACTTGCAATTCTTACCTCCATGGCCATCATAAACACCAAAGAATGAAGTGGTAGCATCCAAATCGGTTATTGCAGCATGCTACAAACACAAATAATAATAATAATCATATAACTAACATCATATCCACGATGTAAAAGATAAAATAAACTATACAGCACATGCTAGTATGCAAAAGAAGACCACTGCAGCAATATTCCAGAATACAAACACACAATAAAGACACCTTATAAATGAAGTGATATGCCCATACTAAAACAAGTTTTTGTGCAATGATCAACTGTTTGTGGAATTGAAGAGCAAGTACTCTTTCACAAAACTTTCTCTTGATACATTTCCAAGAACATTAAAGAAAATCCATTTTTTTTTATGATAATATATTCTTTTTGCACTTATCTAGGAAAATTTAAATAGATTCTAGATGATTTGGCACTGAAGAACCCATAACAGCACTTTTTTTAAGAACTATATTCAGCTACTTCCTCAAACTTTGAAAAATTACATCACATATTGTATTTGCATCCCAGTCAGACAAATTCCTGCCTAGCCAAATTTATCATTAGTACTATCCTGTAACCAAATCTTTTAGACATCCCCACATAATGTCATCAGTTTATTCATATTTTGTAATAATCAATGGGCAATTAAAGGATCAATGTTGGTAACAAGATTTCAAAACTTAGCATATTCACATAAATCAAATGCTGAATCAACTACTCACCGCATCTTCCATGGTTGCACGCCAACCTTGCATAGATGATAAACCATATCTAAGCCTGCAGTTCCCGCCATCCTCTGAGAATTTCTCCGTCTTTGGAGAACTGAGGTATATCCCCATCACTATCCAAAATCAAAGAGCAATTATTTACGAGTAAATAAAAGCATAATAAAAAATTGGAATACGCATCAATTCCAACCACCTAAAAAAGCAAATTACACCATCAACTACAATCTCCTGTATGCACTTCAGTCTAGCCCTAATTCTTTCTTCAGTTACCAAGAATCTTAAAATAGCTTGTGACGCTAAAGACTAGCGAAACCCTCCGAAAAAAATCAAGCCATTTTTCAAAAAATCTTCTTTTAAATTAAGATAATTGTCAAACTTGTTTCTATCCCTAATTCATCACAGTGCACCAGATGAAAGATTACGTCATTAACTGATCAAATCAAATTCAAACCATTAACAAACAAGCAGCATGAAAAGAAATTAGGTTTCACTAAAAAAATGTCCAATCTTTAAAAAGAATCAAAGCCATAATTAATGTCCATATACAAACAGCTACTAATCAAGATCCAAGATCAGCCCGAGTCAGCTAAGTACAAAAATCCAAAAGTAAATTTGAAATGCAGTAACCGAATAACAAAAGATTCAGATCAATGAATATAACACAACAAAACAAAACAAAATACACGTTGAAAATAGTATAAAGAAAGATATGCTAAAATAAAGAAAGATACAGCATACCCGGATAGTAATTTGGACCACAACAGTTAAAACACACGAACTTTCCATAAAAAGAAGCCTACTTAAAAAATAGCAAACAACCAGACTCCTCTTTTCTTGGGGTCAATCACATTAAAAAATATCAGCAACACAACATAACAGGAAGGAGCAGATAACAATTTCAGATATCACATCACATCAGCAAAAAGATTTACATGGGAAATCAAGAAAGTTCAGAACTTGGAACTGCTAGGTACCTGATTGTGAGAGAAAGAGATCAGAAGCAAAGGAATCGAAATTGAACTTCCTTTTCAAAACTAAGAAAGACCCGTTAGAAATTTCAAAGAATGAATTTAAGTGACACCAGTAGGAATTCAAGAATGAAAGAGACAGACAAGGAATTGCCAAGAAGGAGAGAAAAAGCAGAAGACTTTGTCAAGGAAGAAATTTTTTTCTGAGTCGAGTGAAAATGGAAAAGGAGAACAACTGCTGATGGGTATGCTTTTGTCTCTCTCTATATACTTGTATCCAAAGATCAAATTTTTGGAACTGTGTCTTGTATTATATTTGAAATTAGTTTTTAAATGTATTTAAATTATAAAGGATGGATGATTTTATTATATTAATATTAAAAAAAATCTCAAGTATTTCAGATTGTTTAACTGTTTACAGTATGTTGTTGAGTTTCTAAAGTTTTGGCTTCATGTTGTGTCAGCGAGAGAGGGAGGGGGAGGCCTACCATAGGCTCTCTAATTATCTATACTTTAATTAATCTAACATAGGAAAATGGACGGTCCATTTTATGCTGTCTCATGAGAGACAAGCATGTCCATTTCAACATGGAAACCCATTCTCATCCGACATTTGGGCTGCCATTTTTTTTTAAATTCAAGCTATGATATATTAATGTCCAGATCACATTTTCATGATATATTAAAAATATTTGTATTTGTTGTGCTAATTTTATATATTAATAGTTTTCAAAGTTTGTATTTGATTATTAGTCCATGATAGAAGAAACATGTTTTGAAAAGATATAAATAACAAAGAGGAGGACATGAAACAAGATATATATTTTTTAGTGAAGTTTTATATTTTTAAAATAAAAAATACATAAAATATTTTTTTTAATATGTTAAATTATTCAAGATTAAAAAACAAGCAAACAAGTTAGTTTTTCAGCCAAATATCTAGAGTAACATATTTTCTTATTTATTGATAAAGAGTATTTTACTTTTTTTTAAAAAAAAAAAAAAACCTTGATTGGTTTATTCTTGAGAATTTTGAATTTAAAAAATAATAATTTGATAAATTAACAAGCCTAGTAATTACCTCAAACATACATCAAAGATATAATTTCATATTATTTAGAGGTTATAAAAAATATCTTGAATTTTCCTATTAATGCAACCATCCACACACAAAAGGCTTGTCTCGATACTATGTGAAAATTGCAGCCAATAATTTGGCCCTTGTGAAGAAAAAGTGCATGATCATGGTTGTGTGAGTTTTCTTATTAAAATTCAGCTAATTTTATCACTTCTTTTCAGCTAATTTTTGCATCACTCAAATTATTTTCAACATATTTATCATTTTTTTGTACCATTTTAATAGATGGATTGATAATGTAACGAACTATGATCCATCTTTTTCATGATTCTTTCCTATATTTTTTCAAAGTTATTAAACTTGGTAAATTATAAATTTATTAGATCAGTTTTAATATTAATCGACCCAAATTAATAAAATAAATATTTTTTTTAAATAATAATATGTGGTTAATCAAATCTCTAATTAATCTCTGAATCATCTAAGTATAATTAGGTTAACTCTCATTTAATTTTGTAATTGAAACCTATCAAATGTTGTTGGTTTTGATCTATATATTTTATGTAATTCCATAATTTTGTAGTATGATTGTTCATCATGGATTAGCGAAAGATATGATAAATTAACGACATGTTGAAAGCCAAATAACACATAGTGTTGAGTTCAATTTCATATAATTTAAACTCAATTGACAGCCTATTATAATGTTTGAAATAAAATATAAACTTATACAATTAAATTCGATTATATTATTTAAAATAACTATAAAATTTAATTTAATTAGAAATCCTAGCTATTTTATTTTTAATTTAGAATTTCTTCATTGTGAATAATGTGTTTATAAATAAAATATTATGCTAAGCTTTCTCATGTTAGCCATACACGTGGAGCTTTCTCCAAAACATGGCCTTAGCTTAACTAGTTGAAGAACAAAGATATTAACCAAGTAATTAAACAAATAAAAAGAAAAGACTGCTGCCCTTGCAAGACATTAGTGTCACTTCCGATGCAAGCTCTCTACAATTTTTTAATCCTCGTGTTGAATGAAGGTTTCAGGCATGAAACAATTTATTGAAGGATGATAGGCGGGGGGCTCGACGATGTTTAATATCTGGTATATTACATTTTTAACATTAACATATTAAAATTATATAAAATATATTTTTTAAAACCTTTTTTTTCTTCCTGAAATGCTCAAAAATAAACAGTTTATCAAACTTACCAATTCCAAGGCTGTGTTTTGCATTTATTTTCTCCATACTTTTGCTTGAAGAAGGGAAGATTGCCAAATAATTAAACCTTTTCCAAAATATAGAATTTGACCGCAAATTTTAGTAGAAATCTTGCACAAAAAATAAAAAAGAAAATCAATTAAGCTATAGAGAAATCCAAATCTGGGAGAAAAATCTAATCCAACTCTAGAAGTCCAAATCTTGATTTTGCAATGCTAAATTGTTGCCCAGATGGAATCTTTGAACTGTATAAACCCAGATGTGGAACTGTATAAACCAATGGAATCTTTGAAGTGGGAAATTAGATAGCTTGTCAGTGCTAAGCAAGTCATAGATGGTTGGCTTGACTTAGTCTCTAGACCAGTTTCACTTGCCCCTTTTCCTTCTCTCTCGGTGACTTCAATTAGTAATCAACCGTGTACGCACTATCTGCTGCAATTTATGAAACCCTTTTAGCATACAAACCGATCATATCATTTCAAACCAACTACACATTCACTCTTCTCGTTCTTCTCTTGTGAAATTGTCCTTCGTTTCCTTCTACCCGCTCTTTTGGCACCGACCTCGAAAAACAATGGCCGAAGTTGTGCTCTTCCATATTACGGAGGACATAATAAACAAACTAGGTGCCCTAACTGCTCAGGAGGTTACACTATGGTGGGGGCTCAAAGATCAATTACGGAAGCTAAATGACACCGTTACCAGGATCAAGGCTGTGATTCAAGATGCTGAGGTGAAGGCACAGAATAAGAAGCAGAACCATCAAATCGAAGACTGGCTCAAGAAGCTGCGGCAAGCTGTGTATGATGCAGAGGATTTGCTGGAGGATTTTTCAACACAAGTTCTGCGGAAACAGTTGATGTCTGGGAATGGAGTATCGAGGGAGGTACGTGTTTTCTTCTCAAGATCAAACCAATTTGTGTATGGTTTACGAATGGGTCACAGAGTTGAAGCACTCAGGGAGAGACTAAGTGACATTGAAGCTGACAGTAAAAGATTCAACTTTGAGGTTCGTGATGAGGAGAGAGCTTCTTTGACTACTGTCAGGGAGCAAACCACCTCTTCTGAACCTGAAGTAATAGTTGGGAGAGAAGGTGACAAAGCGGTAATTAAAAGTTTTTTGCTTGATTCCAACTACGATGAGAATGTTTCTGTCATCTCCATTGTTGGAATTGGTGGGTTGGGGAAGACCACACTAGCCCAACATGTTTTCAATGACGAGCAAGTTAATTCACACTTTGCTGTGAAACACTGGGTCTGTGTCTCAGGTGGCTTAGATGCTAGAAAGATTCTCAAGGGGCTTGTGGGTAGAGATGATGATCAGTTAGAGAGTCTGAAAAATGAGCTTGAAAAGAAATTTGAAAAAAAGAAGTATCTTCTTGTATTAGATGATGTGTGGGACGGTGAGGATGGTTCAGATGGTGAAAAATGGGATAGTTTAAAGGAGTTGTTTCCACGTGATGCAGTAGGAAGTAAGATAGTGGTAACTACACGTTCTCATGTAATTGCAAAATTCACAAGCACCGTATCGCCACATGTTTTAGAAGGTCTGTCAATAGAGAAGTCATGGGAACTGTTTAGAAGGAAGGCATTTCCCCAACGCCAGGACTCGGATCATGTAGATGAAAAAATTAGAAAAGAAATTGTAGAGAGGTGTTGTGGAGTTCCTTTGGTCATAAAGGCGATTGCGAGGTTAATGTCTTTGAAAGATAGAGCTCAATGGTTATCCTTTATAGTAAATGAACTTCCGTATAGCATTAGAGATGATAACATCATGCAGACCCTTAAGTTAAGCTACAATACTCTTCCATCATATATGAAGCACTGTTTTGCAAACTGTAGCTTATTTCCCAAAGGTCGTAGCATTAATGTGAAATCAGTGATTCGGCTTTGGATTGCACAAGGGCTCGTTAGCTCTTCAAATTCAGGTGGCAGGTGTCTTGAAATTGCTGGTCTTCGGTGCTTTGAGAATTTCCTGTGGAGGTCATTCTTTCATGAAGTCAAAAGGGATGATTTAGGTAACATAGAAAGTTGCAAGATGCATGATTTTATGCATGATCTTGCAACACATGTCGCTGGTTTTGAGAACAGCAAAGTGGAGCTTAGAGGAAAAAAGATTAATGACTTGACTCAGCACATTTTATTTGACATGGAATTGTACCTGTCACAACAAATTCCAATTCCTTTGCCTTGTGAACAGCGTCTAAGAACACTTATATTGCAGGGTGACATATGGGATATAGGGGCATGGGAGTCTATTTGTCGAGACTTTAGGCGTTTACGTGTGCTTGCTTTGAGTGATTTGGGAATTAAGGAAGTGTCACCTCTCATTGAAAAGCTCAAGCATCTGAAATATCTTGATCTTTCGAATAATGAGATGGAGGTGCTTCCTAATTCTGTCACCAATCTGGTAAATTTGCAAGTGCTCAAGCTCAATGATTGTTGGAACCTTAAGGAACTACCAAGAGGTATTAATAAGCTGATTAATCTGAGGCATCTTGATGTTGGTCGCACTTTTGATCATGATCTATGTGATAGCTTGGAGTATATGCCTCGTGGGATTGGGAAATTAACTAGTCTACAGACGTTGTCATGTTTTGTTGTTGCAAAAAACTGGAGTCCTAAATCCAAGATGGTAGGTGGATTGGATGAGTTGAGAAAGTTAAATGAATTGAGAGGGCATCTAAAAATAAGAGTAAAGGGATATGAGAGGGATTCTTGTATAACTCGAGTCTTTAAGAGTTGAAAGTTGAAGGCTATGGAGGCATGAGGTTTCCAAGCAGGCTTTCAGATCTCTCAAATCTTGTAAGAATTCGTCTGGTTGGTTGTACAAGACTTGAGCATATCCCTCCCTTAGATGGAATCCCTTCTTTTGAAGAATTGTTTATTAGCTCTATGGGTAATTTGGAGTACATAGATAGCGAGGGGGTTGGAGGAAAAAAAGTGTCGAATTTTTTCCCATCTTTAAAGAAACTCTTTATCTCTGATTGTCGTAGACTAAAGGGATGGTGGAAGAAGAGTAGAGGTGAGATGAAAGATGATAGTGATGAGTCAACAGTAGAAGAAGAGTTGATAATGCTCTCTTTTCCACGTCTTTCTTCCTTGACCATTTCTCATTGTCCAAATCTGACTTCAATGCCGTTGTTTCCAACACTCAATGAACATCTTTGGTTGTGGAGGACGAGTCCAATGCCATTACAGCAGACAATGAAGATGAAACCACCAGTCTATTCTTCATTTATCCGCCCTCTCTCCAACTTGAAGGAACTAGATATTTGGTCAATTGATGATATGGAATCTCTTCCAGAAGTAGGGCTGCAAAATCTCTCTTCTCTTCAAAAGCTAATCATCCTTGAATGTCCAAGATTGAAGTCTCTGCCATTGCATGGTCAGGAGATGCCCTCTCTTCAGACATTAGTTATTAGTGGATGCAGAGAATTGAAGTCGGTATCTGAATCCAAGTCTCAAGGGATGATACCCTACCTTCCCTTCTTGCAAGAATTAAGAATCGGGGAAGAGCTGAGTAGAGGATGGGGAAAGGAGAGTGAGGAGGTGTGGCCTAACATCAAACACATTCCAAATATTGTAATCGATGACTACTAAAATCAAAAGGAGGGTCGGTACATGGAGGGTATTTGAAGAGAGTATTTGAGCATTCTTACTTACATGAATATAAAGGTATTTATTTATTTAACCTCTTTCTTCTTTCTGTCCTTGATTTATTTTCTTTTACTATCACTCCTTACTCTATTTATTTATTTTATTATCCATAAATCTCATCTTCATCTTATTATTATTATTATTACAATA
Source organism: Salix dunnii (assembly GCA_015731905.1). NCBI lineage: Eukaryota > Viridiplantae > Streptophyta > Magnoliopsida > Malpighiales > Salicaceae > Salix > Salix dunnii. The sequence goes on from CM027664.1 coordinate 20,412,861, forward strand.
CCAGCTCAGTGCTATTTTTGTATGATACTAGCTCAGTGCCACTACAGCAGACAATGAAGATGAGAGGTTGGAGATCACTGTCATCACCAGTCTCTTCTTATATCGTTCCTCTCTCTAACTTGAAGCAACTATATACAAAGATAATTGAGGATCTAGAATCTCTTCCAGAGATAGGGATGCAAAATCTCTCCTCTTCAACTACTATCAATTTGGGAATGTCCAAGATTGAAGTCTCTGCCACTGCCTCACCAGGGGATGCATTCTCTTCAGAAATTAAAAATCAGGAACTGCAGGGATTTAAAGTTTCTATCTAAAGGGGTATCCACCTAGGTGTTTGTGTTTGAATTTCTGGGTTTGATTTGGGATGGGTTTCAGAGTTTTGAAAAAACAATTTGATTCAAAAAAAAAAATTCAACCACAGTTTTAACCAAACACCACAAAACTTATATAATGGCGCTTTAAATTAATTTCACAAGTTAAAAATAGTATAAAAAGTCTGGTAACTAAACATATGAAACTGTTTTTGAACCGCAGCTAAAATGCTTTTTATGAAACTGGTTTTTTAAAACTTCAACGACAAAAGCAAAAGCAAAAGCAATACCAAACACATTCTAAGGAAGAAGGATAATAAGATGTTATTCACGATTTATCAAGGACTTGATGAAGCAACTCTTGAGATTGTGGCACCAGCAAAGACGTCAGAGGAGGCATGGGAAATGCTTAGCAAGACTTATAGTGGAGTTGAAAAGACAAAAAGGGTATGATTACAAGCATTGAAAGGAGACTTTGAGAAGTTGAATAAAGAAAGTAATGAGACAGTTTCAGATTACTTCACAAAAGTAATCTCTTTGGTTCACCAGATGAGAAGGAATGGTGAAAATATTGATGATATTCGTGTGATGGAGAAAATTCCGAGGTCTCTGGATTCAAAGTTTGATCATGTGGTTGTAGCAATTGAGGAATCAAAGAATTTAGGAGATATGTCAATAGAAGAATTTATGGGATCTCTGCAAGCCCATGAGCAGAAAATTGATAGAAAAGGAGAAGGAAGATCTCTTAAACAAGCATTGCAAACACAGTTAACTGTGAATGGATTAGATACTCAGTGATGCAATGATAATCTAACAAATTATGATCCATCTTTTTCATGATTATTTCATATATTTTTCAAAGTCATTAAACTTGGTGAATTTAAATCACCAATTATAAATTTATTAGAACAATTTTAATCTTAATTCAATGAATCAATAAAATTAATATTATGTTTTTAGAAAAATAATAATATGGTGGTATGATTAATCAAATCTCTAATTAATCTCCAGAACACCTAAGTATAACTAGGTTAACTCTCATTTAATTTTATAATTGAAACCAAGTAAATGTTGTTGGTTATGATATATATATATATATTTTATTTAATTCCATATTTTCTTAATATGATTTTTATTGTGGATTAGCAAAGAATATGATAAATTAATGACATGTTTAAAGTCAAATCATGCAAGGAGTTGAGTTCAATTTTATATAATTTAAACTCAATTGGCAACCTATTATAATTGCTCTGTTTGAAATAAAATATAAACTTATATAATTGAATTGGATTATATTATTTAAAATACCTATAAAATTTAATTTAATTAGCAATCCTAGTTATTTTATTTTTAATTTAGAATTTCTTCATAGTGAATAATTTGTTTATAAATAAAATATTATGCTAAGCTTTCTCATGCTAGCCTTACACGTGGAGCTTTCTCCGAAACATGGCCTTAGCTTAAGTAGTTGAAGCACAAAGATATTAGTTAAGTAATTGAACAAATAAAAAGAAAAGACTGCTGCCCTTGCAAGACATTAGTGTCACTTCCGATGCAAGTTCTCTACAATTTTTTTAACCTCGTGTTGAATGAAGGTTTCAGGCATGAAACAATTTATAGAAGGATGAGAGGCGGGGCCTCGACGATGTTTAATATTTGGTATATTATATTTTTTTTATTTAAAAATATACTACAGTTTTAACATTAACACATTAAAATTATATAAAATATATTTTTTAAAACCAATTTTTTTCTTAAAAAATCACTCAAATACAATTTTAAATACAAAGATAAACAGTTTATCAAACTTATCAACTCCAAGGCTGTGTTTTGTATTTATTTTCTCCATACTTTTGCTTGAAGAAGGGAATATTGCCAAAAGAGTTCAATAATTTTTTCTTCCAACCCCACCATTCCTGGTCTGCGACCAAAATATTCAAGCATCAATCTTTCCATGCATCGCTTCAAACTCTTCCCATGTTAATGACTCTTGTCTCTTTTGTCGCATTCCGAGCAATCAGTGCTAATCCAGTCATAGATGGCTGGCTTAACTTTATCTCTTTTGTCGCATTCCGAGCAATCAGTAGTGCTAATCTAGTTGGAAATTACTTTTTGGACCCCTCATGACACACTCATGTTCTTGATCATACAAACTCATGACCATGAAGATAGGTCATGGTGTTTGATCATGGGGATCAATTGATTGATCATGGCTAATTATGTCCTTGATGGAAGGAGAAAATTGGGAAATAAATTAATGAGATGGGTCCCTGATCTACCTATAAATAATAGCTTGTGTACTCCATCTACGGCTACTGGTAGACATAGATCAGAAGGTTCCTCTCGTAAAACTTTTATATTTTAAAGTTGTATTGTTATTGCTGATTTGCGAAGGGCTGTGTTGCTGCTGCTATTGTGAATTATTTTGTCGGTACTTGAGCAACAATGGAGGTATTTATAATCTAAATTCCGCTACGATATGTATTTACATTCGATTATATAAAGTATGTACAACATGTGGTATCAGAGCCTGCCTTTATGCTATTTTGCTTAGAATAATTGTTGATGATTCTCGATGTATCGAATCATTTATTTTGATTTTCAGTTTATTAACTAGTGTTGTTATTTTTACGTAACTATGTGTTAATGACAACATGTGTAATCAAAATGACAACAGTTGTGTTACAACAGTACCTGTACAAAACAAAATAAAAAACACACGGGAAGGAGAGGCCACTGGCCTCTCCCCATCCTGCAACGATGAGGGCAGCAACGACCCTTGAAGGGTTGTCTGCACCACAGGGAGAGGCCAGTGGCCTCTCTCCAGTTGTGACAAAAGGAGGGGCCAGTGGCCTCTCCCCATTCCAATGACAGTACCAGCGACAAAGATAAACAGTTTATCAAACTTATCAACTCCAAGGCTGTGTTTTGCATTTATTTTCTCCATACTTTTGCTTGAAGAAGGGAAGATTGCTAAAGACTTCAATAATTAAACCTTTTCAAAGTATAGAATTTGACTGATAAAATTAAAAAACAAGATGGGATTGATGAGCAGAAATCTTGCACAAAAAGTAAAAAAGAAAATCAATTCAGGGATAGAGAAATCCCAATATGGGAGAAAAGTCTTATCCAACTCTAGAAAAGTCCAAATCTTGATTTTGCAATACTAAATTGTTGTCGAAACTTACAAGAAAACCCAGATGTGGAACTGTCTTTGAAGTGGGAAACTCAGCTGCCTCTTTTGTCGCATTCCGAGCAATCAGTGCTCATAAGTCATAGATGGTTGGCCTGACTTTGTCTCTTTTGTCGCATTCCGAGCAATCAATGCTGATCAAGTCATTGATGGTTGGCTTGACTTTGTCTCTACACCACTTCCACTCAATTTTTGTAAATACCGTTTTGGTTCGCGTTTCTTTATTTATATTAATACATATTGTTTTGGTTTGGGAATATTTTAATGTGTTATTTTGAGATTATACTGTGTATATATATATAATTATTTTTATTTTTTAATATATATACTTTTTATTTTATATATATATATATATATATATATATTATTTTTTACGAGATATATTGAAAATATAAAAATAAAAACAATAAAAAATATATATTAAAAAATAATATATATATATATATATATATATATATATATATATATATATATATATATATATATAACTAAAAACTAAAAGTTGTCCTACTTTTACAGTGCATTTTGTTACTATTTATATAGAATCAGATTATTATTCATTACGACAATAAAATTATCATTTTATCCCAAGGCCGATAATTTTTAACCTCTAGGACTAGGGTATTTTGGAATTTTCCAAGTGACATTGATGGTATTTCCGGATTTGTTGCATAGTAAAACTACAAAAATTTCTCTTCTAAACAACAGAATAAGACAAACCGGACCGGGGGCACTTTAGCTATTTCCAGGGGACATGGACGATATTTTTATATTTGTGCACAGTAAAATTATGAAATTAAACCCCGAAAATGATAAAAAAAAAAAATAGGTGCCAGATCCAGGGGTATTTATGATTTTTCCACGTTGGTTTTTTTGTAGCTATCGATGGGTCATGAAGTGTATAGGTAATTGTGTATTATTTTAATATTATTTCTCGTAGACACTGCAGGCGCGTCGTACGAACATGTCTGCTATGTCTCCGCCGCACGCACCTTTCGAGAGGCGTGTGCTCATCTTTAAGGCGGTGAAAAAAAGCCTTCCGTTTTGTAACATGGTGCGCCGACATGTCCTCTTCCTCACGGTGCAGCTCGTGTCTTCTTATGGGGGACAATGAAGCTCCGGTGGACAGTTTTAAGGTTTTTCTCTCTTTTCTCTCTCCAACTGCTTAGAACTACGCTTTGGTCCCTAAGGTTTGCAAAGATTTTAGTTTGGTCCCTGGACTTTGGATTTCTCTTATATTACTATTTTTTTCAATATAATTTTTGATTTGTTGCAGTTATGCTCTTCAATTGAAACTGATTATATATGTGGGGTTTCAATTTAGTCCTTATTCTTTTGATTTTTGGTTTGTTTTTTGTTATTTTTAATTATTTTGGTATGCAAGTTTTAATTGTTTCTGATTGGGTCTTCCAATTGAAATTTATCATATATTATATATTACACAACAATAATTTTTAAATGGCTTTATTTATTTCGGTCCTAAGGTTTTCTTTATTTCAATTTTATCCTTCAATTGCAATGAATTATATAGTTTATTTTGATTTATTTTGATTGTGTCCTCCAATTAAAATTAGTCATGTATACTACTTTTCATTTCAATCCTTATTTTTTTTTTAACAAAATTACAATGCAATTTTTTTAAGAATATATTTATCTATTTTGGCCCTAATATTTTTATTTGTTTCAATTTTGTTATTTGATTAAAATTAATTATATATTTTATTTTTTATTTTGGTCTTTATTGCTTTAATTTTTTTATTTTCTATTAATTTACTTGGTTTTTTCTGTCATTCTTAGACAACGTTTATTTTTTATCTGTATTTATGCGTCTATGCTTTTAGTTTTAGTTTTTTTTTATTTTTTTTATTTTATTTTTCATTGTGAATTTATTTTATTTTGTTCAGTCCTGAAATTTTAATTTATGTTGGTGATCATTTTCAAATTTATATTGCTCTCTTTTTTCTTTTGTTTTTTTCATTATTTTTATATATTTTTTTGGATATGATGATTTTATGATTTTATTGTTTGCGCTATAATAACGATAATTTGAGTGATTATTTTTTTAATTTTTTTGTAAAAATATTTTGATTTTTTATTTTATTTATCTAGGCAATTTAATTATTTTAATTGTTTGGACAATAATATTGATAGTTATTTTAATTGTTATTTTATTAAAACCTACTAAATAGATAAATTTATATCGATTTAAACTCCATATATTGTATATAAAACTTGCAAATTCCGCATAAATTTATCATTTTATCTAAATTTATATTATAATAAAAAAATTAATATAATTAAATTTTTTACATTGAAAAAAAAAAAGCTGGTCACAAGAGGCATGGTGATATTGGCTAATATATATATATATATATATATATATATATATATATATATATATAATTAAGTATTATAAAATATAAAGTTCTGCATGTAAAAAAGCATGGTGTGAGGTGTGACTGACAATTACAGGTCACATTAGCGTATACATCAATTTAATTTTTGTCCAGGCAGGTGGGAGATGAAGCAGTGCGGAAGATTTTTTTTTTTTTTTTCTTTTAATCGAAACGGCAAACATTTCAGACGAGGTAATACCGCTATATTTTAGCTGATATTTAATTGAAAAATCTGATGATAATTAAAATTTAAATAGAGTTAAAAACGAAATTATTTATTATATTTTCTGTGCTGATATAAAATATTTCAATTGAAACCGAACGAATTTAACAATTATGGTTCCGCTTGCCCCTTTTCCTTCTCTCTCGGTGCCTTCAATTAGTAATCAACCGTAGACGCACTGTCAGCTGCAATTTATGAATCCCTTTTAGCATACAAACCGATCATATCATTTCAAACCATCTACAATTATATAAAATATATTTTTTAAAACCAATTTTTTTTTCTTAAAAAATGCACTCAACTAACATTTTAAATACAAAGATAAACAGTTTATCAAACTTATCAACTCCAAGGCTGTGTTTTGCATTTATTTTCTCCATACTTTTGCTCGAAGAAGGGAAGATTCGCAAAGAGTTCAATAATTAAACCTTTTCAAAATAGAGAATTTGACTGATAAAATTAAAAAACAATTACTTTTATCTGATGTATTTTTTTTTAAATATAGCTACCTTCATCAGGTTGAATATCAGTCAAATCAACTAATGTATACAAAACCAATCAAAATTGCTTTCATTGATTTATTAATTGGAAATGGGAAAATAGGAGGAAGGTGCCTGATTCCAACTCTTGGTAAGGTGGAAAACCAATCCCAGCTTGAGCTGCTGTTTTTTTTTTTTTTTATTATTATTATTAATAATGTGGAGGTTCATTTTATGTTGTATCGTGAGAGACAAACATGTCCATTTCAACATGGAAAACCATACTCATCTAGTATTTGGGCTACTATTTTTTTTTTTAAAAATACAAGTTATGATGTGTATCGTGGTACTTTCACATATTACATTTTTATTATTTATTAAAAACATTTGTTGTGCTAATTTTATATATTAATAGTTTTCAGAGTTTGTATTTGATTATTAGTACATGATAAAAGAAACATGTTTTGAAAAGATATGAGCCGTAAACCCGCGCTCCGCCGAGAGGATTAATTTTTTATTTATTTAGATTTAACATATAATTTTGTATTTTGATTTTTATTCTTTTATTTTTTTAGTTTAGTTTCGATCTCTTGATTTTTTCGGTCATCCCAAGATAGTTTTAATTTTTTTATTTGTATCTATACACCCTTGCTCTTTGTTTAGATTTTTAATTAATTTTTATTGTTATTTTTATTTGTATTAAATGCAACTCTCGTTAAAAACACATAGCAAGTTGAACTTTGATAGTGTAAAATAAGAGTGAAACTTTTTCCTATGCATGTATAGTTAAATGTGAAATGTTTAAAACATTCCCTCAAGTGACTCTTTCGTTTTGTCTTATTTGAGCCTACAAAAGTTATTTTACTGTGCACTAAAAAAATAAATTATCGGGACACCCCCACTAACAATTCTTGGTTTTTGTCTTATTTAAGGGTATTATAATTATTGTACTATGCACATAAATGGAAAAAATTGAAAATACCTCTGATACTATAAAATTATTTTAAACATATTTTACATAATAAAATAAATATATAAAAAACCATTATATATTTTTAGAAGTTTTACGATGCCGCACACGCCATCTAAAATGTGCATGAACTCTGAAATTGATGTTGTGCCCGAAAACACGCCCACAACACTGTTATAAAAAATATAATTAAAAATTAATAAATTATCAATACACCCTTATAACCAACTTTTGGATTTTATCTTATAGGTGTATATAAGCTTAAATTAGCTGAGAGACCATGGTTATAAAAAAAATATATAAGTGAAAGAAAAAAAAAATAAGCGGGAAAGCACTGTAGCAATCTATATTATTTTAAAAAAAGTTTGGTTTATAAATTAGTCGTGGTGTGTTTAAGCTACTCTAGAGATTCCGGTTATAAAAAATATATAAGTAAACAAAACAAAAGTACAATGAAAAAAGTATCGGTGGGAAAACATTTTAGAAAAAAAATGGGTTCATAGATTCTCATGGTACACATAAGTTGGTTTGAATACCTTGGTTATAAAAAAAATGGATATGGGAATTAATCGTGGTGCGCTTAAGACACCCCGGTTAAAAAAACAAAAAACAAAAAAAATATATAAGTGGAAAAAGAAAAAAGAATATAAAAAAGTATAATGGGCAAAAAAAATAATTTTGGGAAAAAAAACATAATAAGAAAAAAAATGTAAAAATAAACATAATAAGAAAAAATAATGAAAAAAAAGGTAAAAAAAAAGAGAGAGAGGAAGCAAAAAACAGGGAAAAAAACACTATAGCGGGGTAGCACTATTGCAATCAACAATACTATGTGTGAGGAGTTACAATGCTTTCTCCACACTATTTACAATCCATATTGCTTAAAAAAATAAATTCGGTCCAGGAATCAGTCATTGTGTGCTTAAGCTTACCCGAAGACACCAATTAAAAAAATTTGGTCCAGTGATAAGAAAAAAAATGTATAAGTGAACAAAAAAAATATAAGAAATTTTTTTTATAAAAAATAATAAAATGATCGGGGGATTAGTCGTGGTGCACGAAAAGTGCCTTGGACACCCCGGTCATCAAAAAGTTTTTGGTCTAGGGATTAGTTATCATGCGTTCAAGGCAGCACGGAGATCCTGGTTATAAAAATATATATATATATATATAAGTAAAAAAAAAAAAACATAAGCTGACTTAAAGACCATGATTATAAAAAAATATAAAAGTTAAAGAAAATAAAAAAAATATAAGCATGAAAGCACTGTAGCAATCCATATTGTTTTAAGAACAAATTCGGCTTGGGAATTAGTTGTGGTATACATAAGCTGGTCAGTAAACCCCGGTTATAAAAAATATATATAAGCAAACAAAACAAAAGTATAAGAAAAGCACCTTGTCAAAAAAAATGGGTCCGAGGATTAGTCTTGGTACACATAAGTTGCTCTGAACACTTTGATTATAACAAAAAAATTGAATGAGAGGATTAATTGTGGTGTGCTTAAGGTAGTCAGGATACCCAATCATAAAAAAGAAAAAAATAGTAGAAAAAGAAAAAAATAAAAAAAATAAACCAGCAAAAAAATATATCATGGAAAAAATAAAAATAAAATAATCAGGAAAAAACAATAGAAAACAATAAAAAAATTAGATCTGAGGATTAATCGTGGTGCATTTAAGCTAGCTTGGACACTTCGATCATATATATATAAGTGTAAAAAGAAAAAACAATTAAAAGAATATAATCAGAAAAAAGTAAAAAATAAAAAAATTTAATCAAAGAAAAAAAAGTTATAAAAAAATTGAATCTGATGATTAATCATGGGGCGTTTAAGCTAACTAGACACTCTGATTATACAAAATAAATAATATATATATAAAAAAGAAAAAAAGTATAACAAGGAAAATTTTTTTTTATGGGAAAATATGAAAAAAAGAAAAGAAAAATATAATAATAACAAAAAAAAGCTAGAAAAAAAAAATAAAAGTAATAAAAAAATAAAATGAAAAAAAAAGAAAAGAAAAATGTAATCGGAAGTAAAAAAAATAAAATGAAAAAGAAAAGAAAAAAAAATGTAATCGAAAGTAAAAAAATAAAATGAAATGAAAAAAAATAATAATCGAAAGTAAAAAAAAATAAAAATGAATACACCGTTGAAATCTACGTTAAAATGTGTGAGAGCTACAGTGATTTCCCATATATTTTAATGTATTTAGTAATAAAAGAAGAACAAAAGAGGAAATCAAACACACCATTCGTTTCATTTTTCTTTTCTTTCCTGTTTTTTCCCCGCTTCTACTTTCCCATACATGCCCTTTCACCTCACCGAGAACAAAAAATGGCTGAACATGTACTCTTCAATATCGCAGAGGAAATTCTAAGGAAATTGGGCCTACTAGCTGCCAAGGAGATTGCACTGTGGTGGGGTGTCAAATATCAGCTAAGAAAGCTCACGAGCATTGTTACCAGAATTAAAGGCGTCCTTCACGATGCTGAGGAGAAGGTGCAGAACCCACCCGCTCAACTTGAAGATTGGCTCGGAAAGCTGCAAGAAGCAGTCTACGATGCTGAGGATTTGCTGGATGATTTCTCGACGGAAGTGCAGCGGAAAAGATTGATGTCCCGAAATAAAATATCGAGGGAGGCACGTACATTCTTCTCAGGGTCAAACCAATTTGTGTATGGTTGGCGGACGGGTCATAAAATTAAAAAGCTTAGGGAGAGGCTAGATGACATTGTTTCTGAGAGTGAAAAATTTCTCTTTGAGGTTCGTTACGAGGAGAGAGATTCTTTGACTATGATTAGAGAGCCAACAAACTCCTCTGAACCTGAGATTTTCTTCGGGAGAGAGGATGAAAAAAAGAAAGTTATGAGCTTTCTGTTGAATTCCAATGATGAGATTGAGAGTGTTTCTGTCATCTCAGTAGTTGGAATGGGCGGGTTGGGAAAGACAACATTTTCTCAAAGCATTTTCAATGATGAACAAGTTAAGTTGCTTTTTGGTCGAAAATTCTGGGTCAGTGTCTCCGGTGGTTTTGTGGTCGAAAAAATACTCAAAGATGTCTCTGATCAGTTAGAGAGTTTGGAAAGTAAACTCGAGGGGAAAATAGAAAATAGGAAATACCTGCTTGTATTAGATGACGTGTGGGATAGGGAGGATGGTCAAGATGGTGAGAAGTGGGACAGCTTGAAGCAGTCCTTACCACGGGAGGATAGAGGAAACAAGATGATAATAACCACACGTTCTCATGCAATTGCAGAATTAACAAGCAGAGTACCACTCCAGTTAAAAGGCCTCACGGATGAGGAGTCTTGGTTTCTTTTTTCAAACAAGGCTTTTGGTCCAGGTCAAGAGTCTAATAACATAGACAAAAATATAAAAAAAGAGATTGTAGAGAGGTGCTGCGGAGTTCCTTTGGTTATAAAAGCAATTGCGAGGTTGATGTCTTTTGAAGATAGAGCCCAGTGGCTGTCCTTTGTCAAACAACAACTTCCATATAGGGTCCAAGATGATAACATCATACATACCCTTAAGTTAAGCTACGATCCTCTCCCATCCTATATGAAGCATTGTTTTGCATACTGTAGCTTACTCCCAAAAGGTCATGAGATAGATGTGAAATCATTACTTCAACTCTGGATTGCACAGGGGTTCATTAGCTCTTCGAGTTTGGGTGAGTGTTTAGAAACTGTTGCTTTTAGGTGCTTCAAGAGTTTATTGTGGAGGTCATTCTTCCACGAGGTGAAGAAGGATCGTTTCGGTGATATAAGAAGTTGCAAAATGCATGATTTTATGCATGATCTTGCAACCAAAGTTGCTGGTTCTCAGTGCATCAAAGTGGAGCGTGGAGGAAATGGGACTCGTCAATGGACTCGGCACGTGTCATTTGACAAGGAATTTGATTTGTCTTTGCCTTGTGTAGAACGTCTAAGAACACTTCTATTATTGCAAGGTGGCCAAATGGATGGGGGGGATTGGAGTCTATTTGTCGAGACTTTAGGCGTTTACGCGTGCTTGTTTTGTGGCATTTGGGAACTGAGGAAGTGCCACCTCTCATTGAAAAGCTCAAACATCTGAAATATCTTGAACTTTCGAATAATAAGATGAAGGCGCTTCCTAATTTTGTCACCAATCTGGTAAATTTGCAAGTGCTCAAACTCAATGGTTGTAGGTACATTAAGGAACTACCAAGAGGTATTAATAAGTTGATTAATCTGAGGCATCTTGATGATGATTCATGTAGAAGGTTGGAGTATATGCCTCGTGGGATTGGGAAATTAACTAGCCTACAGACGTTGTCATGTTTTGTTGTTGCAAAAAATAGGAGTCCTAAATCGGAGATGGTAGGTGGATTGGATGAGTTGAGTAGGTTAAATGAATTGAGAGGGAGTCTGGAAATAAGAGTGGTGGGATATGAGAGGGATTCTTGTATATCAGAATTTAAAGGAGCTAAATTGGAAGATAAACAATATCTTCAGTCTTTGACCATAAAGTGGGAGGATATTGAAATGAATTCAGATTTTGATTTGTATGATACAATGTTGCAAAGCCTCGAGCCAAACTCGAGTCTTCAAGAGTTGAAAGTTGAAGGCTATGGAGGCATGAGGTTTCCAAGCTGGCTTTCAGATCACTCAAATATTGTAAGAATTCGTCTAGATGGTTGTAGAAGACTGGAGCATATCTCTCCCTTAGATGGAATCCCTTCTCTTCAAGAATTGTTTATTACTTCTATGGATAATTTGAAGTACATAGATAGTGAGGGGGTTAGAGGAAAAGAAGTGTTGAACTTTTTCCCATCTTTAAAGACACTTCGTATCGAGAATTGTCCTAGACTGAAGGGATGGTGGGAGAAGAGTAGAGGTGAGATGAAAGATGATAGTGATGAGTCCAAAGTAGAAGAAGAGTTGATAATGCCCTATTTTCAAAGTCTTTCTTCCTTGACCATTAGATTTTGTCGAAAACTGACTTCAATGCCGTTGTTTCCAACACTCGATGAAGTTCTTAAGTTGTACGTGAGTAGTTCGAAGCCATTACAGCAGACATTGAAGATGAAACCACCAGTCTCTTCTTCTTCTTCTTCTTCTTCTTCTTCATTTAACTACCCTCTCTCCAACTTGAAGGAACTACATGTTATATTTAATGATGAAATCGAATCTCTTCCAGAAGTAGGGCTGCAAAATCTCTCTTCTCTTCAATACCTACATATCGCATGTTGCAGAAGATTGAAGTCTCTGCCACTGCATGGTCAGGGGATGCCTTCTCTTCAACAGATATGGATCCATGATTGTCCAATATTGAAGTCGCTATCTAAATCTAAATCTCAAGGCATGATTCCCTACCTTCCCTCCTTGCAAAAATTAATGATCGCAGGCTTGAGTGAAGAGTTGAGTAGAGGATGGGGAAAGGAGAGTGAGGAGGTGTGGCCTAACATCGAACACATTCCAAATATTGTAATCGAGGGCTATTACATTCAAAAAGAGGGTCGGTATGTGGAGGGTGAAGGATTGAGGATTTGAGGATTATTACTTATATGAATATAAAGGTATTTATTTATTTATTTAACCTCTTCTGTCCTTGATTTATTTTCGGTTACTATTACTTTATACTCTTTATTTATTTTATTATCCACAAATCTCATCTTCTTTTTATTATTATTATTATTAATATTATTATTTCATACTCTCTCTATATATATATATATATATATATATATATATATATATATATGTAACATTTTTCAATTAATCGGGATTACCCAACCTATAAAAAGGAAAGCCTTCTCCAATCTCCTCATCTATCATTTTTTTTTTTTTTTTAATTTCTTCTCTTATGATTGTTTTCTTAGAGGAAAAACCCATTTTGCAAGGAAATGGCCCTTGATCGTCTGTCTCCAACATCCTTCAAGCAAGCATGAGTTTTATTTTAAGATCTCTTTTGAATCCATTTGGTCTGTTTTTAGCTTTGAGAAATGCAGGCATGATGTAATCTCTCTCTTTCCTCTTTTGCAGGGAATCAATCAGATCACTTGAAGATAAATTTCTCATATACAATGCCGCAGAGAAGGTGATACTGCAAAAGTTCAGAGGTGGGTGACTGAAATTCTGAAATCATTACATTTAACTAGCATTACTGCCTGCGAGAGATGGTTGGTGGATTGGATGAATTGAGTAGGTTAAATGAATTGAGAGAGAGCCTAGAAATAAGATTTAGGAGATATGAGTCAACAGAAGAAGAGTTGATGATGCTCTGTTTTCCACGTCTTTCTTCCTTGACCATTTCTAATTGTCCTAATCTGAATTTAATGCCGTTGTTTCCAACTCTCGATGACGTGCTACATTTGTATGATACCAGCTCAGTGCCATTACAGCAGACAATGAAGATGAGAGGTTGGAGATCACCGTCATCACTCCAAGTTGAAGGAACTATATATTGGGTCAATTGAGGATCTAGAATCTCTTCCAGAGATAGGGCTGCAAAATCTCTCTTCTTTTCGACTACTATCAATTTGGGAATGTCCAAGATTGAAGTCTCTGCCACTGCCTCATCAGGGTATGCATTCTCTTCAGAAATTAGAAATCAGGAACTGCGGAGATTTGAGGTTTCTATCTCAAGGAGTATCCCACCTTCCATTTTTGCAAAAACTAGAAATCAATGGCTGCAGTGGATAGTTGAGAAGAAGACGAAGTGTGCGCTTTGTAAAGGAGAAGGAAATATTTAACGATTAGAGCTTGTTCACTGTATATGAAGGTATTTAACCTCTTCCTTTATTTAATTTCTTCTGTTCCAAAGTTTAGGTATATTGATCTTAGATGAGTTGGTTAAGTATGTGCTCCGGATAAAACATCTTCAAATTTATTCAAGACAGATAAAGCATAATGTATGCGTTTAACATTTTAATTTTCTTTCCCAGTTCTCTGAGCAATTTATGGTGTTCATGGATTGATGGAAATGACCCTCGACAGTCTTCCAGCAAGCTTGCGAATTTTAATTATTTTGAAAGGTTTTTCAATCACCCCATGTACATGTATTTTCCGTCTCTTTAGAATGAGTTTGATCTGTTAAT